>JABWDB010000007.1:10393550-11700760 GCA_019614645.1 Stratiolaelaps scimitus
TGTCTTGCTGATCGGTCGTCCTCCACCCGCAGGCCGGCTTTCGGTGCAACCATGAACGCATCCATTTTTGACAATGTTTCGAGACGCTTTCTTCTCCCTGGCCCTTTTTTTATTTATCTATCTAAACGCACTGTTCTATTCGAGCCGCTCTTTTTCATCAGTCTGTTTCATTTTCTATTTCGGGACGAAGGTGTATGTTTGACCATCCGTCTGCGTTCGTCTTAGTAGCGGTATTTTGCCGTTCCCGTCTTCCTGTTGCGGTGTAGATTAGATAGACTGAAGTTGCCCGAGGTGAATTCAGTTCCCTTTCTCAGTGAGGCACATTTTCCCATCGACGTGTCGGAACGAGACGCAGTTCTCTGAGGTCGTAGTTCTCGTTTGGAACTCGAACATGTTGCTGTCCTTCCTGTGTATCAGACTTGCACAGACTTATGTGTGTGCAAAAGGGAGAAAGAGAGAGTGAGAGAGAGACATCTTAGCAACAGATGGAGCTGTAATTTATGTGTCGTCTACGTTTGGCCAAGCTAGCGAATGTAGTGAATAAAGGTAGTTAGATACAGCTATTTACTAGTCCAAGATAGGCATTTACGCATAAGGTTTCTTGTGTGTCGACGTTGACCCTCTTATATATTTGCGTATTTCTACCCACTGCCGGCGATTTCAGGCGCAAACACAGCAAAAATCTGCCACGGCTTCCTCGTTTAGAGATGCTGCAATATTTTGTTACGTGGAAGCACACCGCACGGTTGCGGTATATACCATTTGAAATTAGATCAGTACAACAGTAATGTCTGCCACACCCTAGCCTCTATTTTCTCGCATGACCCTCGTATGAGCTATCGTTTGTTTTATACACATGTGAAACTTTAGTGGATGCATTGCACTGCATTCGACTCAAACATCAGTTGTTTAAATCTGTGATTCAGTTGTAGAAACTCTCGACACTACGCGAGAGAGTTACTACGGGAAGGAGAAACGAAATCGAGAGAGCATCCATTGCACTTATGACTGGAGTAACAATTTTTTTTCAAATTTGACATCTCCGAGTATTGGGGCGTGGCCCAAATGGCGATACACTCTCGTGTCGCCATGTGTGTGTGTGTGTGGATCGAGGCAATTTTTCAATAAGTTCACGTCACACCCAAATCGAGCAGAGGACCGGTTCGCTTAGATCCGCGCGCCATAAGCCCTGCGGCCATTGCCTGCTTCACACCTCAGATACACATCAGAGCACCGAGGAACCGAAAGGTGTGAGAGGGGAAATAAAGGCCTGAAGAAGAATGAATGTCGGTGGCTGTGAAGATGGTCATTCTCTCCGAAAACCAAACTCAGCTACACCATAGGGACCTGCTGAGCGTCAGTGTATGCTTGACATTGGGGTACCGACACATATATAAGAAGTGGTGTCTTTCTGCGCTTTGAAGTCGTGCTGAAATCTCGACGAGGTGACGATGCTTTCAGCAATAGCTGCAAGCATAGCGGGGAGCAACCCGCATGGGTGAACTGTGGTGACAGGTCGGCTCGGTGTTTTGGCTGTGTGACTACACCTACCTACCCTCGTTCGGAGCATTTTTAGGCGAGCTATTCGGCCCGAACCTCAATTCGGACTCAAATGTCTCAGGGGCCTCATGGCGGACATGCACACACTCACAGGCGCGCGCGGTCAGACACATGGACTCAACCATTGAATCCCGCAGCTCGCAGGACATTGGGTTGAAGCCAATAATGAAGACTCGTAGGAAGGTTCTTGAGCTAGTTTCAGAAGGCCTCTTAACAGTGGAACCTCTCTCTGTCTGAATTTCAACCGCATTGGACAAACTGGTGCCGGGAGGCATTATAAACATCAAGCTTGCGGAGAGCTCTTTACAAATATTGGTCCCCATCGTTTACCTAACCGAGTACGTGCCGGCTAATCATTTCAGCAACCGAAACCTTCAGCTGATGGGGACTACAAAGTTTACGAAAGACGCACTCACACTCTTTTGGAGATTTGCGGACTTCGCGCATCGGTTGAAGGCAACTTGCGGCAGCTCAGCGTGGACAGTTAACGATCGCTTGCAAGTGCTGGCAAAAGAATCGTTTAACTATGAGAACGCATGGTAAACTAAAAGATAAATAACCTACATTAATGAATTTGTAGGTTTCCAAAAAAAAACCTATTATTTTTAACCTTTAAGAGGGCTCAAAAATGTCGGTGAATTAACACCCTTCCTAATCAGTAATACATGTTCAAAGGGTGCAGTTATTGCCCAAATTATTCTACATGGGAAATACACCTCTGGAGATGCCACATTTTGTAGACTTAGTTTGTGGTTGAACGAATGAGTCATTCCTAAATACGAAACACCGCCGATTCGGTGCTTTACTTCTAAAGTAATTTTATACCGGACAGAGATACCTAGTAACATCCAAAAGATGTGATAACGAAATTTCTCAACAAGTCCAGAGTTAAACTTCGAACTACACACCGAAGCCCGCTAACAAAACGAGTAGTTTTCTAGCTTGTCCCCTTAAAGCTACTGCCTGCCTTCCGTGACTGCAGAAGCAGAGCGGAATATATATATATATATATATATATATCATGCGTTCTAACAAGGCTAACATATGTAAATTAAACGTACACATTTTTCTAACTCGGCATACGTGTCTTCGCCAAGCTGAGGGCCGACGCAAAGGAACATGCCGCCACTCTACAGATGCCATCGAAATCAGTCATCGCATAATGCCTTCTACCCTTCAGTCTGTTGTAATTCGCCAAACAGGCGTACGTAAGCCACCCTCAAGAGCACTCACTCGGCTTAGATCGAGAGATGTAGAGAAAATAAAAGAGGATGATGATCAGAGCAGACGGCCTATCGTCGCCTGATGAACTCCTATGCCGAAATTCGTCCTAAGTCGTCAACATAGTACAGAGCTTGCGCATTCTATACGGCAGCAATCTCGAGAGCCTCTTCAATGGGTAAGCAGCAAGACTCTCATCGCTGACCCGGAACAAGAGCACATTCTATAGCACACGACGCTATAGGTGAATCTGTGTAACGACATGAATCGATAGATGGCCATTGGACAGAATAACCTGAGAACGACTCGTTCGAGAAATACGAAATGCTATAGGTCATAATAGAAATCGAAGAGCCAATCATTTCCTAATTAGCTATCAAGCTCGAGATAGGCCACTAGTGATAATTTTATCTACAGTCTATGTGAGGTCTCGTAGCTCGGATAGATGGGTGCAGGGATTGGCTCCGAAGTTACCCAGAGTGCGTGCTTATCTGATAATGCACTCGACGAAATCGGTAGGGGGCGCACTTATTGTTTCAATAAAAGTGACCCAGTACTCGTTCACGATGGATCAACATTACATCTGTGACTCGTAGACAGCACGTCGAATAGAACACACCGTAGCATATCGTAGAAGAACATTGTGTGAGACACAATCGCAGTCGCCTGTCAGAAACGCCTTTCTTTCCAATTCGTCTGATCGGTTTCAGCCTATGTCACATGCGGGATATGCTACCAACGCATCTGACTTCTACAGAGTCCAACGGATGCTGGCTGAAAAAAACGGTCGTGTGAAGGCTGCGTCGCCTGCGCGCTGCGTTGCAGTCAAACGCTGGCGGGCCTGTCGAATTTCGCTGCCTCAATCCTGTCACTTTTAACTGTTCCCCTGTGTGGCGACGTTCTTCAGAGCCACGGCGCCGATGCATAAATGATACACGGGTAGTGATCGCATTTCTCTGTATATTATCCCTTCATTATATATTCTCTAAGGACTGATTATAATCGTCCGCGACTTAGAATGCATAGGACAACGCGTCACTTCGAGTTCAATTTTTTCCAAATGATGAAGGGCCGTTCATCTATTCACGTTGCCTGTGCTCTCGATGTCTCTCGGAGTCATTCAGGCTTCACTTTTCTTTGTCTCGTTCATAGCAAACCAATTGATTAGGTGAGACCTTTTGCATCGCATTAAATTACGCGGAGCTGCCTCGTTGAAGGTACAACACAGAGACCTGCATAGAACGCAGCAGTATAAACGTGTACCAAAGAAACGCTGTGTGTCTCGACAAATTCATTATTATTATTAATAATAATAATAATAATGATTATTATTATTATTATGTTTACACACGAACATTGATTTCAACACCCGACTGACATCGTCGCAATAGCAACAGCAGCACGTGTATAAATGTGATATCTCTGTTTGAAGCTTGGATACAGTGCTGCCTCTATGTATTATTATATGATATGTATGTGATACGAGCAGTTCTTTTCATCCCTTCTGACGGCATTTAGCCAGTTCGGTTGCTGCTGCTGCCGCCAGGGCGGATCCGTTGCTATGAAGCTTCTCGCTCATGAGTGTCAAAACCTCCGAGGCGACGATGAATCTTCGTCCCCTGCAACTAGTCTAGACGGTAGATAGCCTATTGTAGTTGAGTGTAGTGATGAAGCGGACGCGGGGATTCCAGCGTAAGCCGAAGAAGGCACCGATCGAAGCAGTGAACGAGGTGCTCAACCAGTGGGAGGTTTGGTGACGCCCCACTCTCGACTTCGAGGATAGATGCTGAGGACCCAAAATATCGGGAGGACAATAAACGACCATTAGCCGGTCGACACCATTTTGCTCAACACGCGCAATGCAATGGAGCGCAGTGCGCAGCGTCGTGAAGAACAAGATATTGCTTCTGCCATCGGTGACAAAAAAGGAAATGGCATCAACAATGCCGGTAGAAGCTACTTGCTACAACGACGATTGTTACGAGTACCACTCAAGCCATCTAAGCGGAGCCTGCACTGTAGAATAGGCAGGCTCGGGATCAGTGCCATTAAGATGGTAACGGTAGCGAGATTAGTATGTACAGCCACGGTCAGTGTTTTAGACAAAGACATCTATATGAGGATAGTATTTGGCGAGCCAGTACACCGAGGACAGTTGCATGTCACGCTGACACACACCTGTTGAATAAATGCTGAAGTTTTTCTGGAGTTGCATAAAGGCTCGTATGTAGGTTCGGTGACGGGAACGGCCCGTTACGGCTTAATTCGAAGCTAGTTGAAATACAACTGTGTTGACGAAGCAGAGAATAATAATCCGCCAATGAACGAAGCTCACCTATTGCATGGCCCTATCGTTCTCTATCGCATTAGCTAGTGCTTATGCTTGACGTGGTTACTACCTAATCATTCTCGTAATCTCCAGTTGTAACAACAACAAATACTTGTATTATAGGAAAGATTATAGCTGCCGCGTATTTGTTACGCGCATCGACGAGCAATGAGCCGTATTCGATGCCCGTTCATTGGCTCACTAGTTAGTTGGCATCTGTAAAAACTAACACTCAGCTAAGAATAATGTTTGCCACCCATACTCGTTCTTCTCTCCTGAATAAAATTGCATCTTCTTATGATATATTTCTAATCTAATAATATCATTAGCTTCCTCTGTGACCACCGTCAATATCGATTATGCACCCACGCACGAATCCGCCCTGCGCGCAGAGAGACGCCAGCGCTAGCAACGACAACGACAACGACAAGCAAGGTGATGATGGTGGTGGTCGTGGTTGTGGGGTAGCGTCTCGTCTTGCCTCGATTGCCGATCGCCCGACTCGAATATGTGTACGCATGTTAAGATAATAATTACGACGCCATCATCATACGGCAACGCCGAACACGAGAACCTACATGGGCAAAAAACAAGGCGTCATGCATAACACTGTATTCCTCGTCTTCCTGTGCCATGCTATAGTGCGGTGCTTCATTCGGTCGTTCCGACCGGCTGCCAATGCTGTATACTTAGATGTGAATAATATATACAAATATCTTAGTTTATCTAATTAATTAATTTGCTCGGCGTCCTGCTCTGTCGGGAACGGTGCGCTGTTTAGTCTGTTTATTTCTTCTACCACTCGTGTTATATATATATATATATTGGGCGACAAGCAATAGAAGGTTATTAGAGTAAATACGAGGGTGTATTGGTATCAGCGCGCCGTAGTCGATGACAGATAGTATTCGTCACCGGTTAAGGGCGACCGGGATTGAGGAGAATGCTGTGTGCGTTATCTTTATTTTGCTCCTCATTGAGTCATAATTAAATATAAAGTATCTTAAGGTCTAATCGCTTACGAACGGGTACCCCTGAACCGACTACGCAATAACAGCAGCATAAGGCTAATAATAAGGATTGTGTAACAACCCCCCGCTCTGCTCCTGTGTACACCTTTTTGGATCAATGAATAAATAAAAAAACAAACTTGCGATGATAATGTGCATCCTGCTATCTGCTAACGAAATCTGCACTTTCTCTCAGTGGGGGGACTCAGCTCTCGATACGTTCGCTTAGTAGACCAACACAAATGACGTCAATCGTCAACCTCTTCACATAAACTCAACAGCAGCCAGACACACGAGAACTCTTCAAAACAGCTACCCCAATAGAGTTTCCGATCTGGTCAGCCGCTGAGCGATGAGCTTCATCGCTCCATCATCATTCTCATTGTGCATAGGGCGAAGTTACCACCATTTCTCGTGTTATATTGTATTGCATATGTATATATATATATATATATATATATATATTATACCGCAGAAGATATCGCCGACAACATGTCAATAGCGAGGACATGACCCGTTCCCGAGGCGGCACGACTACTGGAGCTAGAACACCAGCCACTCGGGCTGCAAAGTGAGGGTTCAATTTCAGGACGCGACTCGGACAAGCGAGAGTATTGAGACGTTGCCGTCGCCTGCTGTCGCTGGCGGCGGCGCCGCCGCCAAATTCACGAGGACTCCTCAATCGAGCTACCCGGCCTGGCTGGGACACCCCCAGCCGTGTTGGGGCTCGCTTACTGCGTCGACAGATACGACAAAGCAGCCGGCAGTGATCGTCGTTCTGGCCCGTTGAACGATCCTCGGTTTCAGCGAGGCTCAGAGACTGGCGCAAGTTCCTGCTGTACTTTTATACGTACCAATTTCGAACTCTCGAAGCACACTGGTGGTGAGGTGCTCCATTGAAGTATTTATCTACTTTTCGAGAAGGTAGGTTTTGCTACTGCTGCTGCTGCTGGTGTCTTTGCTCTATATATTGCAGGGATTGCTGTAGTGTCTGCCTGCCAAAGTTGGACCAACACAACGACGAGAGCAATATAGCCATAATACTACCTAATAAGAATACAAAGGGTGCAGTCGATTGTGAGCCGCAGCCCTTTGTGGCGTCAGGACTCGGACGATGTCAGTCTCTCGTCGGTCGGCATTCGACATCGAACGTACCTACCAGAGCGAGCAGGAGTAACAGCAGCAGCAGCAGCAGCTTGATGCAGATCGTGAAGACATCGTGCTGCTGAACGAGCACAGACATACGCAGCACCTTCGAATACATCGAGCGGTTAACAGCACTGACTAGGTACTGGCAGTGTTTGAACACAGATGCGACGAAAGATTCAGCCGGCTCTGGTCTAAATCTCGACGTCTATATTGAGTTTGCTCCGCCATCATCTCTTCAGAGTATGTGTGCATTTGGACCACGGCTGATCGCCAAGGCAATGAGGAAGCAGACGGTAATCAACACACACACACACATAGTCGTTGTCATAGTAGACATAATGGTAATAGAGAGCGGCTATTTTCTCTATCGCTTGCTTAGTAGTGCTGGTGTGAATTGCCTGCTCAATGCACAAAGCTCGGTGAATTCGACGGCGCTCAGCAGTCACAATGTTCTGACTGACAGCTTTATCGAGAAAATGTCATTGCATACTTGATTGAATTACCTGTTGAGTGAGAGTCTAGGTGTTGTGTTAAAGAGCAGGACATAGCAGGCTCTTGAAATCGATTAATTGAATGGAAGTTTTGGCCAAGCAGGTCCGCCAGATATGTGTAATATATAAAGATATTTCACTGGGGAGATGATGGTATTCTGACAATGGATAAGTTTCACTAAAGGCGCGTAGGGAGGAATCACATCGTTTGGCCAGGACTATGCTTGCATGTTCAGGTTCGTCAAAAGAATATAACATTAGTACACTAGTTCTTAATGACAACTCACTCCTGAATACGGTATCTATATCCTTATCGACATCTACAGAAATCCTTCAATGCAATGTTTCTCAATAAAAATATGTTCGCTAAAATATAGTTGAAAAGCATTTACGTATAAGAACTAGCATTGGTGGCCGACTTACCAGCGATCCGTTACATAATATTATTAAAATCGAGTGGCTCCGCTCACTGAACTTCGATGCGTCGTTTAGTGAACTTGTTGTCTCGTATCGCCGGTTAAATAGAAAAGTCTTTAACGTGTAGATACTGAGGAATGTTGCCACGGCGGAAAACTTTTACAATATATATTTCATCAAGATGTTCTAAATATACCATTTTAAAACTTCAGCGATGTGTGCAAAGTCAAAAGGCTACAAAAGCTTACATCACTAACTATTAGCTCCTTGATCTTTCAGTAAAAACTGAAGCCTGGCCAGGACGTAAAGGACGTAAAGGCAACTCTGTAAGGACAAACACACTTCGCACTTAATAATGGGCATTTAGTAGTTGCAAAGAACAAAACATCTGCCCAACGATGTGGGTTTACCCTCAAATCTCGATATGGACGATGCGGGGAGGACTTCATCCTGAGGTACGACCCAGAGAGTCATATAAAACAACCATGCCTTGGACGCCAGTCTGTTGGAACTAGAGATCGCTTGAAAGCACAAAGTCAACTGGGAGGCACCGAAAGCGCATTAACGTCCTAAAGTCATGGTCGAAGCTTAAGACCTCCCAAACAAACAAACAAACACACTCAGACACAACCTCTGAGCGGCCCCGAAGACTCTCCGTTCCTGATTTCTCGCCACCAAACAGAACTGCAGGGCTGCAGAGTTTGATAAACATACGCAGTCCGGTAATCCCTCGATGAGATCTGCTAGTGATGGATTCAGACGACTTCAACATCGGAGGAACTATTGCGAGCCTTGAATTAGGTAGAGCCTCAACACCACAACTATGCCACGCTACACACCGCGTCAAAATGATAGCCCACACCCATGTTTCCGATTTTTGTTTCTCAACCGTAAGTGGCACTGCAGTTTCGCTTTCAGTCATTCAAATATATCTCATTTCAAGAACATTCCACGGCTATTTGTCTATCTAACTCAGATGTAGGCCTTTGATATCGGAAATTGTCGTTTTGAGGGTGCGTCAAAATGATAGCCCACTTCGTGTTTGCGGAGTGGGACGACAGTTGACACGCAACTGAGTTGCAGGATCGTTCTCGTACAAATTCTCTGAATCCTTTGTCAGCGAAAAGTACAATGGGCCGAGGCCGCCAACTTAGTAAAGATGAGAAAAAAATTATTTTTAACCTCAATGAAGAAAACAAGCCAAAATCGGAAATTGTGCGAATTTTACAAAGAAGCAGGGAGGTGATTTCAAATTTTCTTAAAGATCTTGAACAGCACGGGACCAAAAATGCACCAAGACGACCCGAGGCAGTAAGAGCACGAGAATAAACGCTTCCTCCTCCCAAGAGCCTCTAGAAGATTTTTCACTTGTCGCGAAAGTGCATTCGAGGCTGGAGTCGAAACGAACGTCCGAAACGTGCAAAGAGGTCTTCAAGCATCAGAACATCTTGTTCATAGAAAACTCAAACGAAAATATCCTTTATTATTGAAACACAGATCCACGATTGAACTTCGCTCGTGAGCAAATTTAGTTTACAGAGAAGTGGCAACGTGTGTTGTTTTCCGATCAGGAGAGATTCAATCTTGGTGGTCCCGATGGAACATTAGGAACGAAAATAAACTCCTAAGTCGACGACAGGCGGGAGGTGCTGGTGTGGTGATTTGGGCCGGTATTGGCTACAACCGGAAGACCGATTTGGTCTTCGTAAACGGGCGAATGAATAGTCGTGCCTACGTTTCTATGTTGGAGGATCAACTCAGGAATCACGCCGAGAAGATCTGTGCTGAAAAATTCATTTTCCAGCAGAATAACGATGCAGCTCATACGGCGAAGATCGTCAAGGAGTTCTTCGAAACTCAAGACATACAGTTAGTGAGCTGACCCGCAAGCTCTCCAGACTTGAATATTATAGAAAACCTGTGATGCATCTTATCTGGAGCTGTTTTTGAAGGTGGCAAGCAGGATCAAACGGTACATGAACTAAAAAAAGCTTTGGTAGCCGAATGGCACGTTATTGATCAAAACCTCATACGAATTTTATAAATCTATGCCCAGTCGATCAATTTCTGTTCTGGAGAACGGCGGCGGCCCGGCAAAATAAATTAACTTGTAAAAAAATTGTAAGAGAACGATGTTAGAACTCAGTTGTGTTCGACAAACACTAAGTGGGCTATCCTTTTGTCGCACCCTCAAAACGACAATTTCCGATATCAAATATCTACATCTGAGTTAGATAGCCAAATATTCGTGGAATGTTCTTAAAATGTGATATATTTGAATAACTGAAAGCGGAACTGCAGTGCCACTTACGGTTAAGAAAAAAAAATCGGAAATATGGGGGTGGGCTATCATTTTAACGCGGTGTGTATGTGATCAACAGTGGAATCGCTTAATATCACATCGAGACATAGTTGCTTTAAAGGTATAATAATTGCGGTTTTGGCCAAAACGACTGTGTTTCTTAAATATTTTCTGTTAATTCATGTTGTGCTAATTATAACAGTAACGATGACAATACGAATCATTTCTCTCTGAAGATCGTGCTAAAACACATTCAGCTGAACTGAACTTGAAAATGCCACTTAAACGAGCTAACTTAATATATTGTAATAAATGCAACAGTAGTCGTAAATGAATGTCTAAGTGCAGCCAACGAATTTAAAAATAGGACATGATTGACCACTTAATTAAACCAGTCCGCTATAAAATATCTTCCTCTATCTCTCTCTCTCTCTCTTTCTATATATATATATATATATATGCAGTGGTCGATATGAAGCTCTGTGCAAATCCAAAGCGAGATCATCCGATTGACGATTATATAGTGATTATATAATAATAGAAAAACGGAGCCTTCGTATAAAGAAAGCACTGAAGAAACACTTGACAACGTTGAGAATATTGCCGCTATCAAACCTCATTTCGACAACGTACGAGCGCCACCGCCACGAATAACTGTTTGCCGTATTTCGATCGCTATACGCGTAAGGAACTAATTCGTATTTTCTGCGAATATGCATTTTCATCTACTGTTCGGCCCCGTCTCGTGCTGGAAAAAACCTGTCCAACTATCCAATCAATCGCCGCCTTCCGCGATCAAGCTAATCTTGTCTTCTTCCACAATGTCTTCTCTCCTTGTCTTGCATAGGCACAGCCCTCGTACCGGTTCCGGCTATTCCGGCGGAACAGTGTCCATTGGCTTTACGAGCTGTTGTGAGGCGAAGCCACGAAGGCATGAAGCCCTGCTCAACGCGTAGATGCTATCTGTTGCAGCGGCATCCAGCATAGGCGCTCACCAGGCGGGGTTAGTCTGTGCCTTTCCGTTACCTTCCCTTGGTTCCCACTCGACCAGGCCTGCACTGGCACCGCTGGGCTTCGTTCACCTTCCGCTTCGCTGTCTTCTTCGCCCGTAACGGCACCTGGCACAACGAACGAAAGCGATACAAGAAAAGAACGAAGTTGCTCGCTGCTCCCGCTGCCGAGACGAGGCTGCTGATAAGCGCACCGCTTGACTTATGCATATTACAATGCTTGTGATGCTGCTGATGCTGCTGCTGGTAGATTCGAGTGGAGTGGAACCCCTTAACGCTCGAGGGACTTGTGGGAGGATCGAGGCGAAAAGGGGCGAAAAGTCTTCGTGCGTTCGTTCGTTCCAGCCTTTTTGTCGAGGGCAGCGGCGACGGTGCCGCCAGTTTCCCAGCGGGAATTCGGGGCTATGGGCAAGAATGTGCATGCTGGAATATCAGCGAGATTGGACAGCTCTCTGAGAAGCTGTTCTTGGGAAGCAGAAGACTAGATATGGAAAAAGAGGACCAACTCAGGCGGAAATGGGACAGCGTACAGGGGCTGGGAGAGAGTTGGGGCGTGCAGTAGAAACGGCGATAGTGAAGATTAGACATTTTCAAGTGAGAGAGAGAGAGAAAGAGGGAAAGAAGTCACGTCGCCGTTTCTATCGCACACGCGGACATAGAACGATGCTATCTATTATATATATATATATATATATATATATATATATATATATATATATATATATATATATATATATATATATATATATATATATATTAAAAGAAGAAGTCCCGTGTGTATGACTAGCAGACATTGGGACTGGCTGGAGAAAGTTATCACCAAGGTGGGGAAATAACACAGGTAGTAAGACAAGTGAACCCGCCCTTGAGGGCAAATGAAGTAGAATCCTTGTTCTAGAATGGAACCAGTCACATCAGAATGCAGGTGATCAGAAGCCAGAGAGTAAATAGGGACATGGTATACAACGACGATTGTATCCATACTACTCGAATAACATTTGCGTTGGTGTTTGACAATCACATACGTGATGGGTATTTGTAAATATATGTCAAAGAGCTCATAATGCTTTGCCACACTTTTCTTTCGACATTATGACAGTATATTAAAAAAATATATTAAAGCTAGCAGTTTAGAGGAATTGACCTAAAATGATAGAATATACATTAGGAGAATAATTGGAAAGAATGGATGACTTCTTCGCACAATCCAGAGACCTATCGATTGCCGGTACTTTCGCATTCGTTATGTACATGAACATGGGCACATTAACACAACGAAATGTAGCATGCAATCAATATATCAGCTAACGTAATTAAGCGAGCTCAAGCTTCTAAGTGGCATATTGTGGTCTTGAGTTACACAAGTGTTTGCTTCGAATGACAGTGACACAGGTGTAGATATCCTTATATCGATTTGTGTACGGCCCAGTCAAGCGAAACAGCAATACAGAAAACTAATGCAAATATTATATTATATATTGGCCATCAGCTAAACACAGCCAGCGCTTTCGTTGACTAGCTTGTTATTAATCTATGCAGTTTTGTCAACACTTTACGTTTGGGGCCTTTTGGAGTCGATATAATAATTTGGTTGTGCGGCGCGTGCTGCCGAATTGCATCTCTACAAGAGCAGCTTCATGACGAACAGCAGTTCTCGCACGTGCTACTCAATGGTGACTCCTTTGCCTCCCCTGGGTATTGCCAGCGACAACAACGGACAAGTGGTTGCAAGAGGCATACATAAGATTGCAACACTGTAACGGCTTCTCTGGTATACTCCCTCTGTTTCGTTAGACTGAGCCTCCCAGGTCTTCCCCTGTAGATAGCGCACCACTGGCCGGCGCGGATAACACTGCGTGTCAGTGATCGGTTATCAAAGTGTGAGCGTTGGGCCAGATAGCGTGGTCACCTTGCCCTCTACTATGCATACTGGCGAGTTGGAGGCGATACAGCGACGGCAGTGACCTGACTGAGGAAGGACAAGCCAGCATCAAGCTATGGAGCTAGGTAGCAGGCAGGGAGCTGCAGGGAAACTCATAGACGAACACGACGTGGGGGACGAAGGCAAGCAGCTAGCTACCCGACTCCGAGCGGAATATAAGTGCCGTGCTGCCAGTGTAGATACGTGGAACGGAGACAGAGGCGGTCATGAGAAGACATCCACTAGCGACTTAGCAGTAGCGCAGCAGTGGCAGCAACAGCGAGTTAGTTACGTGTGCACTCCTAGGACAACGAGGGCCACCCATACATAGGCAAGTCCAGGGCAAACTGCAAGAGCGTTGCGTCGCAACCGACGCTGGATCGCATCGCGTCTGTGACGTACGCTGAACGGCAAGGATAAGAAGTTTGGAGAAAGGGAGAAAGCGGGAAGGCCAGCATAGGACGGGGACGAGATTGTGTTTGCGCGAGAGGCATTGCACAAGGAAGTGGAACGGAACGGCCGTGTGCGAAGGAACGCAGAACTCCGTGACGGGTCGTCGAGGAGATATGACACGAATGCATTAATACCACGCGCCTGCTTCCGACAAGGACGTGCTCCGACGCAGGGTGAGCCACCCCGTCTCCCGGGCTACGCTCCGAGAAGAGACTTTTTTGCTCCGTGTCTCCTTGCTCGTTCGGCCGACGGGGAGGGGAGGTTTGGGTCCTTTTTATTGCGGGGGCCAACCACTGGCGCGCGCCAGGGTAGAATAGCGATGCGGACAGCAGAGCATAGACACCATGCCAATCACCAGTGAGGAAGCTGAGCGGGCCGTGAGGCTGCATGCTAGCTGCAGGGCAGCTGCCGCCGGCAGCCGGATCCGACCGAGATCCGAAACCGGCCCGTAAGATCAGCCCGCGGCACGTAATGCGCGGTCCACGGATGGTGGGTCAGGCATGTGCCGCTTGGCGTGAGGAGTATAAGTGTGAGAGACATAGACACCCATACAACGAGAGAGAGAGAGCGAGAGGAGGGGGGAGAGATATGGACGGGACGAGGATAGTTGTGCTAGCAGTTGCACTGGCGGAGGCGACAGCCGCAACAGCAGTCGATGGAAATGGCAGTGACATGGGAACAGCGTCGATGCCAGAACGAAAGAGCGAAGTACGCCACCTCACTGGCCCGTCCCCATGTCCACATCGGGGTGGTGACGTTACGCATTCGTGAAGGAACGCGGCGCGAAAGACTCCACACACTTCGTTTCCTTTCCCTGACGACGCTGGCGAAGAAGTTATTGGGACAGGAGCCATAAGATTGCGCGCAAGACCGTCCCGCATCATTATGAGGTGCCGAGAATGGTGGTTAGTGCCGATGGTGGCCGCGGCGGTGGCGGTTATCTCCGCTTTTAATGGCTGCAATGCTCGTTTCATAGAATGTGGCGATGTGCCGAAAACGATGTGCCGTTTGCGTTCCTCCATAAAGATGTACGACTCGGTATAGACTCCCAGCCATTACGTAATGGCTGGGACTCTGCGGAAGAACGATGTTTCCCATGGAAAGAAGTTTGATACAAATGTCCCCGTTCCGATTGTGAGGCGAGTGCTCAGAATACAACCTTGCGGAATGGAGACTATCCAAAAGTTTCCTTGCTATTAATGAAAGGGATATTATAATAATATGAATGCATTATCCACGCCAAATAATATATAGTTTATAAAATGGGTGCTTGTTTAAAATTGACGTTCACTTTCATTATTTAAAATTGAGGCGTATTGACGGAACTGCCTTAGAATTCTAGGATCGTTTTAGCTCATGTGGACAATGTAACATGTCACACACGGAACCCCCTATTAGACTATACCATTACATATATTCCAGTTAACGAATTATCTAGATGAGACAAATACCCTTTGTTTGGCGTGGCCAGCCTTGCCTGTGAGCACTTCCCAAAAACAGACGCCGCAGTAAACACACGCTGGCAACATCGTTAATTGCCCAGTTCAGCCAAATGGTGCGCTTATAGGCTGCAACTTACATAAAGCCATGTTCCTATGCTTACATATGTAGTATCCATACGCCGGACTACTTTATGCAATACATGAGTCTCTGTATGGCATCTACGGCTTGCCCTACATGACGCCACTGCGCCGAGGAGTGAAAACGGGTAGCGGTGAAGCTGGTGGCTGGAGACGGATGAAATTTATACGACTCAAGATAATTTTTATGTTCCTTGTCCGTTCAAGCGTCCGGCCGGTTGCCTATCTGCGCATGTGTATATATGAATACCCGTAGGTCTAGCTGTCCGTGCTATCGCCAACCGCGGGGGCGCTTATGGCTGGAGTCGCGTGCCACTCCGTCTATGGCACCACCGTTGATCAGACCCTCTGACTCATTCCGTTCTAGTCAGTAGTCGGCCTGTTCAGTCAGGAGGCTGTTTTCAGTATGTCCTATTGACACAGCGATGCACACATCCACACAGCGACTCACGTACATACATATATATATAAAACAACAAGCCCCCAACAAAGAGAGCATTGTAGCTTTCCTGCTCGCTGGGCAGCAAGCAGGAGGCTGCTCTCCCTAGACCACTAGACCAGCCTAACAACTCAAGGAGTCACACACACACACGGTCAGTCATGAGGCATGCGGACCGACACGTGCAGTGCGCCTGTTACTCGCGTGTTTACAATTGAACGAGGGCGCGGAGGGATCGCTGGAGGGCGCGCCAGTGCCGGGATAGCCCCGGGGAAGTGCAATATATATGGGGGCGTTTGCGTGCGCAAACTTAGGTTTCTTACTCGGCCCTGGAGGCGATTTGTGGGAACCATTGACTTGTAGACACGAGCTCTGGGCCCCTGGACGGTTTGGCTGTCAATGATATACACATGCGCAAGACCATTTGTAGTAGGCGAAGAGAAACTAGACGTTCATAGCGTGGCTAGTTTCTCGCTTATTTGTCTTATATTATTATTATGAAACATATGCCAACGTTATTAGGTGAAATTAGTGAAGTTATGCCAGAGCGGTACCTGGGGTCTTGGGTGGAACCTAACACGAGACAGGTTTCAGCGGGCGCTTTTGTAAGTCTCGATCTGGTGGGGGACTCGAGCTGCTGGTGTAGATGTGTGGCCAGGTCGCTATCTAATGACAATATATTTGATCAGCAGAGCACCATTATCTAACAATCGATCGTCTCCCACGTCTGTCGTACTCCTGTTTCTAGAGGTTTTTAAATCGCACGTTTGCACGATTTTCGTTGGCTGAATTTTGAAAGGAGCAGAGGCGAAAATGAAGAAGGTTTTCTTAATGTTCAGCTTTTCGCATCTCGGCGACGTCCTGAGCTCTAGTTTGCATTCAAGAGTGCATCACTCAGCGCTGCAAGAGTAGACATGCTTTATCAGGAGGAAAACTGATAGAGAATGCCTACTGGGGCGGCGTATCTGGAACAATCAAACACACCGACGCATTAGAGTATTTATTATATATGTTGGGGGTCTGTGCAGTTCATCTATCAGCAGATTGAAGGTAAACACAGCACTGGGACAGTTCTTATGGTAACTTAATCACTGATTAAGAAGAAATGTTCAATTGTTCGGGTATTGTGTAGCTCGCCGTAATGTGTGATATGATAATATGCCCTCTCGATAACCACATACTGCGTTCGGGGGTCGGTCAGCGAGGGTGTGCAGCTCAGGTTCTCAACGCGTGCAGAGATCTGCTGCTAGAGAGTTCCTTCGACAATCGACGAACAATCGTTGGGAGTACATGTGTGTTGCGGCAATTTGCTTCCACTACTGACGCTTGAAATGAGCGATCAAATGAAATGGCATTGGCAATCGGGTACGCGATCGTACCACACAATGAACAGAACTGCCGTAATTAACAGACTGGCTAATGTTATATTCACTATATATATATATACTAAGAATATGATTTATTCAAACATACAATAATTAGGAATTGGTTCTAGGGATTAGTTGGGGACCGGGGTTGAGGCCGACATTGTCTTCTATGCATATATATATATACTTATATACATATATGGAATAATGTCATTGTTCTAGATGACATTGTGCAGGATAACAAAAAATGTAAAAACTCAACCTTTCAAACTGATGCTAACCTTAATTAACACGACGAACTCAAACTGCTGTTGAAGTCATTTCTATAAACATTGACAGCCACGAACTTTTGCGGTTGTTGTGTGGTGGTAGTTTAAGATCTCCTGGACTGATATTTGCCCCGAACTAGCTAAATGATACACGATCTCCTCGTACCAACACCGTGCTTATGTATCAGCGACACATTTCGATTCTAAGAGATACACATCTCACATTTCGTCATCACTATCTATTGGGTTGAGTTAAGTGGAACTGTCGTTCGCGGGCAGTGTATCGAAATGAAATTATTAAATAATCAGTCTCAACGAAGGGTTAATGAAATTGTGGTGTCAATGCCCCATTCTGGTTAGACACCCATTTCTTATATACGTTATTTGGCAGAAGCTTAATTACGAAGAAGAACTAGGCGAGCCATCGCCAGGCGAATTTTTATGAAAATGTTTGTCTTTTGTATGTTGGGTATCGTTGTTTCGTTGTTTTGTTGCTGTACCCGTGTCTAGGAATAGACGCAGCGAGATACAGTCACAATGATAAACATATCAGACGAATGGCTCGTGTCGCTTGTTCGACTCCGGTTTTGTTTGGTTACCTCGCCGAAAAATAGCCTCACCTAAAAGCAATAATGCGCCCGTCAGCATCAAGAAAATCCGCCCAGAATAACCACGCAGCGTCGTGCTCCAGTGTGGGTATTATATTTATCGGCGTTTTTATCGATTCCGGAGGCTCGCAATCCGAGGATCTCGTAAAAACTTTTGCCTGGCGCTGCCGTATAGAGGAGATATTGGAACTCCTGCAACTATTCTCCAGTTCTATTCTAGGACACACCGAAAATGTCACCGAAAGGCCATAGGACAATGTACGCTGAAGGGTCGGATGCACGATGACCTGGTGAAGCCGCGTTGACCAAATCCCTCAACATGCGCCGAATGTGCGAGCCGGCCGTACAGTTGTCCAATGTTCTGACCGGCCACAATAGGTGGGACCCAACTGATAAGTCCAAACGAACGATCTGGAAATAGCTTCTGTACACTTCGTGGTGGACGCAGGACGTGGCTGATAACCGAGGCCAAGGAGGGCGAGATTGCAAAGGACCCAGCGACTTTGTTTTTGTGTTCGCGTACTCTACGATTGAGCGCGAGAACAGATACGCTCTGGACATAGTGAGAGTGCGAAAGATAGCTTAGGAGGCCTGTGAGCCGACCGGATAGCCAGCAATAGTACACTGGCTAGTAGATTTAACTAGAATAGATCATTGGACGTGTTATATATATATATATATATGACATGTTACTAGCTGGCAAATTGTCGAATGGCTTAATAAAGACCGTCCAGCGTCAACACGACCCTGGTAGAGCACTATCCCCAACAGCATAGTAAACTAATGTGTATATCAATCAATTCAAACATCAATTGAAGAAATGCTTCCTCGAGTGTCGACGAGCGAAAATACTAATGAGCCAATCAACTGTAAAATGGGGTGCTGCAAAAGTTAATGACTTGTTGCTGTCACCATGGTGAAGTTCCCCCATAAGTTAGTACTATTCAGACGTTCGAGGGATTACCTGAAATGTAGACACATGCAGTTAATTTTTGGAACTTGAGTCATGGTGATTCGCACGGGTTTTAGCATTTATAATACCTTACTAGCAGTATTACAAGCAGTCGCTCAAGGAAATTCACCCTTCGGAAGAAAGAAAGCAATCGATTCACGAGTTACTATATCGACTTGTGTGCCCATAAGCAATGCGTTTAATGAATTCGTCCATGGCGAACGCTGGTGATTTCCTAGAGTGCCTAACCTGGTAAAGCCTAGCGTGCCGAATCCGGTGTCGAGATAAACTCTCAAAACAGGATGGCTTTAGTAGCCAGAAGCTTTTTGTCATTCATGTCCACCATTTGATAGGGATTGGAATATCTTTAGTCGTGCCTGTCGAGGAAAAAGACGAGGGAAATTTCCTTCTCTAGAAAAAGCGCCTGCCTCCACTCCACGCTCCCCCGTGATACCTTCCATCGACACGACAGCCCAATTTTAGTTGCGTCTGTTATTACCACCATTGAATCATAGCTTCCCTTCAAGTACCCGACCCTGTGGACGCACCGGATAGCCCCAAGGCGAACAAAAAAATAGTCACGATCGAACATGGGTTCAAAGGCGCAAGGCCGCGTTGGCTCATCGGGATGATCTTTCATATTATCTGTTGAAGCTACATACCCGTGTGAGTACCAGCGCAACGTTTCAACTACTGCCGCTACGGATTTTGGTGTTTATGGGCGAGCCACCTGCATTCGTCTGCAATAAAATATCAATTCAAAGGTGACTTCGTCCTGTGTGCACCCACCTTACTCTATAGGGATTCACCAAGCAACTCGTTAGTCGTGCAGCAGCTTACTGTGCTACCCAGGCGGACTGTGTCAGTTTGAGTAAATGCATACTTGCTCCCTTGCTGGCTTGCATAGTTGTGCGCAGCGAAATTCGATCATATCATAAATTCAGCGATGTTCAAACAGCTCTCTCTCTCGCTCTCTCGCTCTCTCATTCCAGTTCCCCGTATCGAGCTCATTAATGCGTGGCCATGTCATCGCGCTGCCCTATACCGCTTCGTCTCCCAACAGCGCTGAGACTCACTGCCCAGCTGCGCCGAGTCCACACATCCACGAGAGAGAGAGAGCTTCATATATTCACGATATATATAGATATACATGTATATATATATATCCATCTCTATACTCTGTACAAACAGGCTTCGATTATTTTTCCTATCCAAACCCAGTCGATATTATCATTAATGTAATGCAGATTATGAAGACAGCCGCATTTGTCACCTGCATGTTTACACACGGAGATATTCAGCGAGGCTTAGTGCGATTCGGTGGTGGTAGCTTCGCCCAGCTCATGTTTACCTTGACGAGTTCGTGCTAGAGGCTGTATGAGCTCGTCGGGCAGCGGCCTGTTTTGTCAACAATTCACTGTCAAAATCCTGACTGAAGACGATGATATCAAGAGTATCTATTGCCAGAGGTAGCCGATAGGCTAGTCGAAGCTTGCACGAGTCGAGCAAAGTGACAGATGGGCCGAGCTTCAGCGCGGCCTAAATCGGCCCTATTTGGATGACTTCATTGCTCAGCCGTAGGTGACGCAGATGACGCGGGAGTTGTTTGTCATGCACAAGTGAGAACCTTGACTCACTTTACGGGATACCTAGTATCATTAGAGCACATTTTCGTGTAAAGGCACCTGGCTGAGATGTCTATTTTTGCCGAGATTTTGTTTTTGTTTAAATGTACAATATCCGATTATACCACATGGGCACAAACTTTTTCATTTAAGTTCAATGTTACCTTCGGACTTATTTTGTACATTGCTATTTTTCCAAGAAGAAAATATCATTATTTTCCTGTTAACTAAGCTTTTTTTGTGGTGTTTGTCCCAATTTTAGATCATGTTCCGAGTTATTATCTTCATTATTTTCTGAGCCCTGTTTAATCCTTGAAATATTCACTGAGCAATACAGTTGCCATTAAAACGTCCCAGATGGCCTCTCTGCTCTGAAGCACAAATATGTTCTAAACGACCGTAATTGAAAAATAAAAATATATATTTTGCTATTTTTGATCAGACTCATCATGATGGCGTGCAAATTGATTTGTCATATTGTTCTCATGATTTGAATGAAGATAAATGGACCAGCCTCGTATTCGACATAGGTCGAATAAGAGGCTGGCCCGTTTATCTCTTTATCTCATATCTCTTCCTTATGTGACAAAAATTGCATTAAACTCTAAATACGAGAATGTTCTAAGGGTACAATGTGGATATAAAATTAAGTAAAAGTGACAATAAGACAAATACTAAAATGTGAATTGTTCATTGTTCCCTCCTCTGAGGTGTACACCTCAAATGAGGCTTCCGTGCGAGCACTCGTTCTCCAACGCATAACTCATAGGTATCAATTCGGCATGGGAGAAATCATACATAGGAGATTTGCATTGGTTGCTTCAATAAAATTCGAATTTAGCTGCATTCCGACACAATAGGGCTAAACTTAGCAGCTACAAGCGTCACTGTGATCATGGGAAAAAACAGCCGGCACCACGGTGGGGCCTTTAAAATAAAATCTCCTCAAAAATACCAACAAGGAAATTCCTCTGCGTCTGGCGGTACCGGAAAGGCAAAGGGCCGCCTCTCACCCGGCAGTATCCCAATATCGGAGCCCACCTCCACCTGACGCGATCGAGTCTCGCGGGCAGATAGCAGCGCAATCTTCTAGCGGAAGCCAGACATCTCCGAGGGACGAAGTTTGCACCGAGCGAAACGTGTCGAGAAGCGGTGGTGTCGTAACACAAAATCGTCAACAACGTCAGATCCTCCGAGTTATAGCTGAGGAGGGAAAAGCCAGGAGCATAGTAGTAGTGGTAGTGACGATACCACACTTTCAGCGCCGTTTGAATCCGATGTGCGCTCTCCGCGCCGAGTTTCGACGACTGTTGGCCCAGCGTGTGATAGCCGCGCGCCACTTTCGACGTAAGCGACAAAATGCGATTGAAACTTAAATACGGAAATTGCGGCTTGCGATGATCTGGGCTGCTCGGGTTGCAACCTACTTTTCGATCGAGGAGACTATCGCTTTTGCTTTCATCACAGCAGCAACAACGACATCAAACTGAAAATATAGGAACATTCGAAGGGTCGAGTCGAACATTCTGAATGGTCGAGTCAGTCGAATATGAGCATGCAACTCGTCGAGAGATCCCACCCCACCTAGAAGCTGGAGAAGGAAATGATTCAGGGGGTGAACTGATCGGGGACTCTGAAGCGCCGATAGATGTGGGCTGTCCTCGCCTCACTGACGACGCATCATACAGCTGGCCAATCATCCGGATGCGATCGCAAGAGGTAAAGTGGTAGGTTGACATCCACCGAGGTCTTACACTCCATAGGCCACCACATTCGGACGACAGCACGAAAAACTCTACGTGGCGAGTGTTTTGGGGAGGGTTCCACCATTTTTCTCTACCGTGGGACAAGTGGCTCGCAGATATTCTAGAGACATGTTTAAATACAGAGGTTCAACACGGGGCGACACATGCGTAGAATACGTGCACTACCAGCTTCGTTAGATGGGGATTCAAGCTGACTAGTATCTCAGCAGCTACCATATACACGATTTTTCGAATGAATAGTACATACATCATAGCAGAAATGTGGAACTGATCCAAACAAACTACTTTGTTAAGATAGCACAGGGTTAGGTGCATACGATTATGCATCTAATCTTACTTGTCATATTTCGGACCTTTCGATTGACACAGCTAATTGACTATGAAGCGGTAACCTATTCTTATGAGATGGCCAGATCTTGCATACATTTTGCTCTTAGTGTTGGAGAAGTACCATAAACTGACCTGGCTCGTCCTGCAACGCAAAACTTGCTTGAGCACAAACATGACATTAGACGTTGTAACGCCATAGCTCGAGTTAGTTAGTGTGACTGACAGTCAGCTTAGCAGTAGCAGCGAACGTTCAAATGTATTATACAAGATCTCAAAGCAATCTCGAACTACGCCTCAGTGGTGTCGACGTGGGTGGACGCCACTGGCGATCCCATCGAGTGAGAAGTAACACGAAATGTACTCATGACTCGTACGCGTGTGCCGCACATCCGTGTGTACTTCAATTAATGGACAGGCAATTAATTCGAACGGAAAAGTAGCCTCAGAGAGTGAACTCGCTGCTGCTGCTGCTGCCGAACCCACTTCTTGAATCAGACTCCCCATATCTTCTTCGCTTCGCCAGAGTCCTCGAGTTCTGGTTAACGGCATTAGAATATTCAGCGCACTCCCAATCGATGTTAAACCTATGTGCGGACGAACTCGCACAGATGTGCGCAAATATGCGATGACCCCTATATGGCCGGTATCAGTTCTCCCATATGTGTGTATATATATATAATATCTCCGTATCAGTGTGTGCTCTTTTGCTCTTGGATACGTGCGCGCTAATATGCGCCCGGATGAGCGTGTGTGACCTTGTCGTTCGGACATGTGTCGTTTGAAACGCTGCTGCTGCTGCTGCTGGTGCGGCCGGTGCTCTGACCCGCCATCGTCGTCTTCTCCTTAATGAATTCTCTGCACAGGGCGTCATCTGATTGAACGAAGTCTGGCCGAAGGTGGCAAGATGGTTGCCACTCGTGGAGCGATGATGATGATGGCCACATTCGTCGGACGCCTGCTTCGCTCCCTGTCGCCCTCGGCCTCGCCGACGTGCGGATGCGAACGTCGATTCGTGCGGATAATCACTAGTAATCAATTATAGTGATTAATAATATTTCGTCGTCGTCCGCACGATCATCGTCGCCGTCTCTCTCTCCCTCTCCCCCCGGTCTCTCTAGTCTCTGAGCCAGTCATTCGGCTAGGTCCGACACCCCCGCCTCGCTGGTCTCGGGCGTCGCCTCCGGTGTCACCATGTCCGCCCAAACCCGCCCTGTTCCCGTTGACGCGTGGTTCGATGCGGCGCCTCCTTGCCGTGCCTTCCCTGGACGTTCCCAACACGTCCCTCTTTGTAGACGCTGATCGCTTCCGGCAGCTCGCAGCAGAAGAGCAGCACCTAACTCTACGGGAGAGTCACACGGACAGTGCAAGATACTGAGAGAGAGAGAGAGAATGCGAGAGATATAGGGAGAAAGTATATAGGTATATATGTATATGTGGTTGTGTGTGTCAGTGTGTGCAATGGCTTGATGACAGCCTGCTCGGGCCGAACAGCTAACCTCATTAGGAGTTAATAAGAATGGAACAGCTCCTCGGAGGATTACTGAAGTATCCGTGATCTCAATGAGTTCGGTGCAACATACCTACATGCACAGCCGTTCACACGAACACACGCATGGCATTGCTACGCTCTCAGACGAGACCATACCGACGAACTATTAGATTACAGTAGGAGTGAAGCGGTATAATATTTGGGAGGATGCGTTGTATAGATGCGCTCATAATCGATAGTTGGACACTTTGTGTGGGTCGGTCCGATATTTCACATAGCGTACACTTTAATGCTAGATGACAGACGGAATCTATCAAGATGGCTAGGGCACAGCGTGAAAGAGCTTCAATTTCCCGTCAGTAGGGCCTTTATGGCAAGGTCAAAACCCAGCGTGCCGTAAGAATATCAGGTCTACGATGTGGTACGAAGGAGTAATCTGGCTTCCGTGTTGAGAACATATACAGCGTTTTGCTGTGGAAAGAAGTCAGACTGGATACCTTAATGACTTGTAAATATGTAATGATATACATAGTGATGCAAATTTTAGGAGACATTTTATGGTGATGCTTACATTAAATAAATTGTGCTGATTGAATATACACATGTGTGGTGGCATTTGTAGCGGACTGGCTCGCGAAATGTTGAGGGCCCAGCTTTTAATTGCTGCCAAAAATCTAAGAATCGGCTGGGTTCAGCTTACGCATATTTCATAAGTAGCCGCCTTATGCTGGGAAGAACTGCAGATGGCCCACTTCAATAACGGCATCCGTGTATCACCATCTGCTATTCTGTATTCTGCAGAGCATTTCAGATTCAACACTTGTCCAGGCAAAGCGGAAATTCGTCCAAAAGTATATAGATAAATGTACAAATTGCGGCTACGCTTATATCTATGTAAGCTATTTGCTAAAGAAGCCTTTTCAAGACTTGCCATCACGCGCAGCAGGCAGTACCGAAGTGCAGGTAAACAGGCCGAAAGCAGGTGTGTGTCAATTCGAGGACGCGACTGCATTCGGGGTGTGGGCCTAGTGTATCTTTTGGGGCGGAAGCCTTCACCAGCAGACGTCTGCTAGGTTCTTCTTTTCGTAGCATTTCGTCCTTCTAGTGAACTAAATCATTCTGAAGAAGTTGTTGTCATCGGCGTAGATCTTCTCCTCGATGAAGAGCAGGTTTCGACGCAAGCGCTAGTCGTGCCACTCCCTGTCGGAACGCGTGGAGTGAGTGCCATGCAGGTACGCGCCGAAAGAAACCGCCTACCTAGGTGGAGTTAGGCTTCTGCAGGTGACATTTTCGTGGCATCGTTCGCGGCAGGCTTTTCTCGACGCTATACTTCCACTGGAAGGCAGCTCCCGACAACGACAACATGCGAGAGTGGGCCTACCTTGAGGTGGCCTGTAGTTCCGACCGGCCGGCCGGGTCCTCACTTCGCGGCCAAATTTCAAACTTCTTCGGGGTATATTCAACAACGGCGTAGGCTGGAAAGAGGAGAGCATATGGAGATATTGCATTTTCCTTGTTTTTTTTCCTTTCTTATATCGAACAACTTCCACGCTTAGAGGTTGTCGGTTCAATGGGGGCCTCACCTCTTCAAATTTACAGAACAGCCCTGGGTAAACAAATATAGACACTAGCGTCAAGTCGGCATGTGGATCATGTAAAGGCAAGATTTTCTCAGCCGATATGAATGCAGAGGTGCCTGCCGCTCCGGGTAAGGCCGACTGAGATGAAGGCGCTAGGCAGTGCCTTCTATAATAGTACATCTCCGTTTACACTCGTCGTTGCCCCAAGACTTTGACCACATCGAAAGCGAACGAAACGCTGGTAGAATTTGAGAGGCTAGAGAGAACTCTTTGCCAATGGGTGGAACCACAGTTATCGAATTATCGATTATTCCTAGCTGGTGTGGCCAGGCTCGCGGCCGGGTGCGTGGTCTCGCCCAGATGCATAACGACTACGACGACCTCTACGACCTTTCACGTTCTCAACTTTACTATGTATGTGGCATTGCGCTCTTCGTCACTAACCCATGGGGGCAGTGGCTTGTCCCACACTAACCACAGTCTCACTGCTGCGGTACCTCCGACGTGTGGACGTGAGCCTTGGAATACATGTGATGATGAGAGTATTCACTTATAATATGCTATTTCCAAGTGAGACAATACTTTTGTTCTGACTATTTATGACATAATATAGTAATAGCCCTATCCTCACCTCACATTCGTCCTCTACGACTCGATTGGATATTCTGCTACGGTTGTTGTTGAATCAGAAGAAATGACTTTCCAAAATGGGGCCTCACTTCTACGGGTCATGGTGAAGGCGACGATGAGCAGTGGTCACTGCCGTGTAACCGAATGTCGTCCGCGGCGACTGCACGCGACGTGCAATAACGAGACCAAGCAGATATATGATATATTGTATGTATATACTCCGATGATTCGGCTGTACAGATGAATCAGGAGAGGGTGAAATCCTGAAAGTGAGATCGGGAAAAGTCGGTGGCGGGGGGGGGGGACCTTGTGGCCACTTTTCGTGATGAACTCCGTGAAGAGATTTTACTCGTTTTCGTTCAACGACGCCCTCGCTACCGCTAGAGTCAGTCCAAGCGGAAATCTGATACTTCTCCGATATCAGGCAGTATTATCATATGAAAGGAGGGAGTCAGTCCGAAGAAACCGCCCCAGAGAGTCCTGTCGGATCGCGATAGCCTCAACTCGGCTAGCCGAGCTGCTTTTGGAATAGCAACGGTGACGGTGACTTGCTACCACTGCTGCCTGCTGCTGCTGCTACTGTAGCGACAGCAGCAGCAGCAGTCACTGTGTGAGCAACCGCAGTGGTCAGAACTGCTCAACCTAGCGGCGAAAATTGGATATTGGATTTAACTCCCAAGAAGGCAGTAAGTAGCGCGCTCACGCTAGTCGGACCAGCTTCGACACGCGCACACACACACACACACACACACCGAGAGACGAGCCCTCCCCAGACGAGACCACAGATCCGAACGCAGTGAGCCAGTCCGTCACTGAGTGACTGAGTGCGGTTAGAAGCTCGGAGAAGCCGGCCAGCTCCGTTCGTTGGTTCGTCCACTCCTCCGTTTGAGCTGGCAGAGGCACGTTCGAGCTCCTGGGCGGAATACTCATCGCCGGCGTTTCTTCCATTGGCTCCGCCGCACCGGACGCCACCCAAACTGTATACGCCAGCTGCTCCTCGGCTGCTGCTGCTGCTTGGGACTGTGTTGGCTGGACGGGCGGCGTGATGCCCCGGCCACGTCCCCGAACTCGAAGAACGCTTCTGGAAGGAATCGCCTAGGCTGGCGAGCTGCTATCCGGGCGAGCGGCAGTTTTGGAATAAATCTTGTGGAAAATATCTCTCTCCCCCTCTTTACCTCTCCCCGCCCTCATTGGCGAGTTACCTCCCACTCTCAACGGCCGTAGGCGTTCCATTTTGATATTTCGTGCGTTTTGAGAAATAGCCGATCTCGGCAGAGGTGAATGAACACCGCGTCAAATGAGCTGTAATGATTAGCTTAACGACGTGGCCAAGAAAGTTGGGTTGCTTTGACGTTGAAAGAGGGCAGAGGAATACAACAACATCGCGCAGCAATGCTTCGATCGATTCGGCCGTTCATCTTAGTGCCATGGATAGGACGCTGCAGGTGTCTGATGTTTTTAGATTGCTGCTTTTACCGATACGGCTATGAGAGAACGTTGCTCATTTGGTTATTAATATATAGAAGATTTACAAAACAAAATTGAATGAAGGACGATGAATTTCCAATACTGTCGTATATAATATTTCAAATGTACGACCTTGCTAAACGAGATCCATACTTGAAATCCGACAGGCTTTTCTGTAGACTACGGCGTGATCTGACTCCATCTGGTCGAAGTGGTTAGAAGTGAAGATTTATATCAATACATTGTTCCTGTCGTTGCGACCACCTCCAGTCGTAGCGGAACGATAACAGCCAAATCGAATTGCATGGCTCAATATATATGTGCTTGCCTTCGAACTGCGGTTAATCTGACACAAATTTATGAAGCACACGTCATGAAATCATTCCCAGTCAATGTCGCATGAAAAACATGAGAACCATACTCAAGTACAAAATTATCAATGTTAGAGAGAATCAGGGCAATAATAGCCACGAGAGAATTTGGGTATGATGATTGCTTTTGGTGCTCCTATCTAGTGTTAGATGCTTATGTTCTATCGAGTAGAACAATATTTAACGCATCTAATAACAGCTCAAAGGGAATCACCTTTGGAACATTGTCACAGCAGCCGACAGATTACGTCAATCGTTTTACTCTATATATATATATATATATATATATATATATAATATATATGCTTGCGAAGTACCCAAATAAGAAAGTGATCAATGCGATTGTATTGGCCATCTTAATAGAGAAAAAAACTAGCATGCTATGACATTATGTGGTGCTATAATATAATATCCCTATACTGTATGAATTGCATTCTACATCCATTCCCATACAGACGTCCTTAACAATATCATGTGCAAACAGTGTTGGATTAGCCAGAACAGTTCAACCCAATCGACAAGCCAGATAACCTTAGCAGCCGACGTTGCCGCCAAACAGGTCTCGGGATCATTCGGTGAATTTGACAAGATGTCTCAGATTGACCTGAATTTTACCTGATCACAAACGATAAAGTCCGGCAGGAGAGCGCAGAGGGGTTACCACGCAATGAACTCACTCCCGTGATGGGCTCTGCGACGTCGATGTTTGGAAGCGACGGGTTATTCGTCGAATGTTTGTGTCAGTTGGTTTTTTACGCCTGCTGCGTGAGGTCTGTGGAACCGGCCGGCTTTCTCCGAGCGTTCGCATCGGAGGGCGTTATCGACTCGTCCTCCTAATAGGGCTGGCCTTGTTCACGGTAACTTGTCGAACTACGTGCGACTGGTGCGTTGGCTGTTGCAGAACGAGGGTCGGTTTTTGCCTACAGCTTAGTTCGTCCTGGAGGCTCCCTGGGGTCGAGGCAATTGGCGGGATCGTTGAACGAACAGTACGATCAAGTTCTAACGAAGGCTCTGGTAGAAGAAAGGGAGAACTTTCACATGAATTCAGTTCAGGGCGCTAAAAAGCGCACGTGTCGTTTTGCCTTATATGGCTAAAGGGTTTACGTATGAAGTAACTGGCATTATAAAGAAGCTTTTTGGAACATTTTAAAAAAGTAAACTTTCTGAATATCACAGATAGCTTGTATGTATATCTTATAATAATATATATATGATATACGTTGCAGCTCGTACGTGATAAACCTTAGTCAACTAACCTATTCGCGCTAGTATCCTTGTATATTTTCGGCATCCTGTATACCAAGAATGATCAGGAAAATATCCTTAAATGGCGTCGGCAAGGTAACATTCTGGTGGCTTATGGGTGAAGGCAACACTTACATAGAAGATATACGATCGTTTCAGGGTGACTTTGATGACATTTTTGTCCTGCGTTTCGTCTTGCAGAGGCAAGAGAGGAGGAGATCTGCTCAAATCAAATGCAACCAATGTGAACTGGAACGATACAGCTGTGTTTGTCAGCTGGTAAACTCGAACACATCTAGCGTCGCCTGTACGTAAAGAGAGCTTGGCTTCTATCCATTTCTGCATCAGCCACTCACGGGGCGTGTGGCCACAACGAGACCCGTGAAGGTCTCGGATCGACTCGTTGAAGATATCCCCAACACCCCCTTCCGTACCCATCTCTGTCCCTCTGATCTGTGATCTGTAATATCGCACGGCGATATCGAGCTCAGGCGTCACGCCAAAACTCACCGAATCGTCAAAGCTGCTTGCGTCAGCTGACTCGTAAATCGCTGCTCGTCGCTGGCGCGTCTGCGCGTTGCTGCCGTTCGCCTGACGCGTTTCTCCTTTTACTGCGTGTGTGGACCTATCGCCTATTTGGATGCTCGCCACGGGTGGCTGCAAATTGCTTCGCATCCTGTAGTCTCCCGATTTTAGAACAGCCGAGTGGGCCACGAGGTATGGCAATCTTCAAAATTGTTGTTGTCTCCAATACTCACGCGTATACGGGCACACACACACACACACACCACAAGCTTTCGCAAAAGAAAGAAAGCAATATATAGGTCTGTATCGAATAGTGGCCTGTACTGCTATTTTATCATTATTATGATTATTTAATCCATTCGATGGTGTGCTGCATGTGCCGTTTATAGCAACTAAAACTCTAGGCATAATCAGGCGATGTTGACTCGCCGCAGATGTTCAAGTGCAAGTTCGGTACATTTTCGACTAGTGATTTAGTCAACGGTTAAGTCAACGCAGTTGTAACTGACGCTGCGTGTCTTCTGATTAGGACTCGGCATTTTTTTCAGGCCCGTTGGCGCAAACACGAACATACACAAACAGGTATAAATTATAATTTTTTAGGTGACCTTCAGCTCGTCCCATATCGAACACAGATATACATTTATACAGAATACGCCCAATGGAATTTTCGGTATTACCGCGGTCAGCTACCAACTCGCGTCGATAGCATTACCACCCTCGGTAGAAATGCAGTATATTAGTACATAGAGTGGGGCACACCACACCACAACCTTAGCGTCACCGGTTCATTGGACAGCCAAGACCCACACCGCCACCAGCAGCCAGATACCCACCTGCTAGTTAACGAAATCTTCTGTAAATCATATTTGTCGTCATCTCCTCGAGTCCCATCGTTCTTCTTCTTGTCGTATGCGTCGTCAGCTGGGCAGCTTGCAGGTCGGCCTCGTGAGCGCTGCTGGATGTGAGAAATCGCCCCGGTCCCACCGCTTTGGGATCAGGCGCAGTGAGTCATGACGGGAGAATTTCAATCGAATCAAATTGAGGCGGCTGCTGCTGTGGCCCCTGCTGCTGATGGTGCTGTCGCCGCCTAAGGGATCGGCCGGAGCACGGAGGAAGGAGCAGGATCGAGCAGACGAGATCAAAGCAGATCGACGGAGCGTATGATGTGCTCACCACGGACGGCCAGACCGGCATCCGGTGTTCCCCGTTGAGGCCGAAGAGAACACCATGTCGCGATCATCACCATTTCCTTACCTGCTTCGTGGCTCACTTGGTCTCACACGGTGTTCCAGTGCACGCGCCTTCTTAACACTGCACACGGATCTCTCCCCTGCCCCGCCATAAATGCAAGAGACAGCGACAGACCTGTCAGCGAGGACGGATTGTATAGGCTGGTCTCCCAATTGTGCAACGACTGAGGCGCGGTGCCGGTAGACCCGTGCGTGGAGAGAATTTTGCAGTTGTATAATACAACCGCGTCGCGGAATGCGAACGAAATGGGTACGAACAGCGCCTCTGCAGGGGCTGTGTGTATGTGCGTGTTGCCTAGTGTGTATAGGATATCACCGATATTTTAGTTAGACACAGATAATGAGGTATAGCGTGGACGAAGTAAGACACAGAGCGTGTATGGTTATTACAGAAATGGGCACGTTCAGTGAAGTGTCGTATCATATGCGGCCATTGAACTAACTAACCTAATTAATTAATATACAATCGAGTAGAATGACTGTATCGCCTAACGTTTGCCCTTTCTTATTTTTTTAGGAGTGGAAATTTTCCTCAACCGCACGGGCCCGCACTTACCTAAACCAGATGGCCCCCGCTTACCAATTCCCATCGCTATCCCTGAGGAACCCTGCTAGAAGTTACATACTGCAAATGCTAGCTATGAGTGTTTTGTTAGGAGAGAGCCACTGGCACGGTTTGTTATCACCTTCTCTTTATCCTGATGCAGGACAACTTCGAAATAATAGCAATACATATCACAATAGCCCATCACAGAAAGTTTTTATTTCACAACATACGAGGTATTGCACCAAGCCCGGTATAGTGGATAGGACCGAGGGAAAACTTACCCCTAGAAGTCTTTCAGGAGGAGCAGTTTTTTGAGTGACCGCTTCTGAGAGTATGATTGGTATATACTCTCTGCGGGGTAGGGGTGAATTTTTTAGTAGACGTAAGGTGACGGCTGACCTTGAATGATCATACGCTCCTCACAGTCGCCGGTGGAAGGATTCAGCTACATTCAGCAGCAGGGGTAAAGGTGTACCGAAAGGGATTCCGTCTTGGATAACTTTCGTTTAAAACTCGAAGCTGAAAGGGCACCATGCTGCCCTTACTCATTTGAGAGCCAGCCCTTTGATAGCAGCGGTTCGCGGATCCCTCTGCGGTGATGTGTGTCATATAAAGCTGCTTCTGATCCTTCTAACGTTGGCTGGCCAGACTCACTCGGTGCGGCACGGTGAAACTTTCCACTAAAACTTGGTTGTCCCTTTTGATTTCATGTCGTCGCCGTACGTAGAGGGAGCCATTTCCAGCCACCTGGTCATTGTGGTTCCTTCATCTAATCCTTGTAGAGGTCCGCACAGACGCGCTGTATTGCGTCCGATGCGCGCGCGAGCGCTGGCGGGCTCTGGTTCGGCGTGGCTAAATTGCCATGTCGCCCCGCAGCGCGGCCAACAATTAGGCGAACATGGCGCGGCCGTGCATTATGGAACAGTGGCTGTCGAGAAGTGCAACTGGGCTTTCGTAACTGCCGACGTTCGGCCATCCTGCTTCGTTAAGGAGTCACGCACTTCCACAAGAAGGGACCAAGGGTGGAACAGAGGGAGAAAGGAGCGAGCCGGCTGTGTGGAAACGGGGGCTACAATTCTCTTCATGAGCACATCTGTCTCGTGCGTTGGACTCGGAGAAGAAGAGGCCTGCCGAAAGAATTACGTACGGCACACGTATTTACCGCCACAGTGTACGGTGACCACCCGTTGCTGTGTGCTGACCGTCGTGACATGCATCTGCCAAAGTTTGTACCGGCCGTTGAACTAAACTATTGTATAACTGAGTACTGAGGTAGACCACGAAAGTACGACTGCGAGCTGTTATATAGAGTGTTTAGGACTACCCAAAAAACGCATGTGTTACCAGTTACAATGCCAGCATGTACTGCACGCAGTGGAACCTAATCCACCATGCGAGAGTATGTCTAGTTCCTCAATGTGATGCCCTCTAGAAAGTGGCCATGTCGGAGACGCGGTGTAAGTGCGTTCGCAGCGACGTCGAAGAGCAAAGCAAACATCAGGGTAGAATTGCCTAAAATTTACTGACTCAGCTAATATTTACGACGACTTCCATGTCTCATATTTGACAAATTCAGTAAGACGACAATTGCTGTGAAATGCTAGTTACAAGTTGTTTTTCGGGGACAGCTTCGTTGCTTAGGCCGCCTAATTGTATGAGTATTCCCTAAGGACGAGAGGTCGTGGATTCCTATATCCCTTGAATTCCAACAGAATTAAGGACATCGATCAGTTTGTCTACGTCAGGTAGTCAATCAAGATACTCATATCGCCGCAAGGTGTATTTGCCTGAACCATAGGAATATTGGTGATACGTCGCTCTCTGCGAAATGCTAGTTATTATATTTGCTGGGGAACCAAGCTGTCCTACCAGCTGTACATCGCGCCTAATACGCCTCTTTGACTCACATATGAAACGTCTACACCAATAGAATCATACTTCGCTTTCCCAATTCTTAATGCTTGTGTTTGTTTTTATCGTTATTTATTCATATAATCTGAGTAACGATTGTGCTCCGTGAATGTGTATTAATCACACCAAAGTCAAAATTTAACATCCATCCATTGTTATGCTCTTAACTAGAGAAATGAATATAATATATCCACTTATATATTATATTATATATATATATATATATATAAGCCCTGCTGCGTGATGACATATAAGAGAGCTTAAGCATTGTAAAAATTGCAGTTCCTTTAATAAACCAATAAAACTTTAACCTCAACCTTTCACTTGAGATCTATCGAAGCATCTAGCTAGACCCATGTGCTGCAACGGCTAAGAAACCTCAGTCCGATATCGGGAAAGGCTGGCCCCTCACCAATGATAATAGATATACAGATCTTTTTCCACCAGTTCAGTAGGTCCAGTCCACAAGCGATGATTCGCGACCTGGTGGCCGTGTTCCCGCACACCGTCAGCCATGAACGTTGTGAAATGGATGCATTCCCTCGTCCTCCGGTTAAAATGGCGGCTAGACGTGATTGTGCAAAATCGATCTCAACTGACTCCCAACTTGACTGCAAAATGGGTCTGATACAGCCATCAGGTCAGGTCGTCGTGGGGCCCTTCCTTAACTCTGCCCCCTAACGTCATCCACATTCGAGACCTGCCTTTGCGCATACACTACCGCTCCTGTCTTCCCGAAGGCTAGCCTGTGCCCATCGAATTCCTTTGGAACGCCTAAGTCTGTCTGACCTTAAGGAGCAGCAGGCCTGTTTGCCCATCCGTGATCTCGTCTCCATGTGTGATCGGTAGTTCGAACCCACTGTCGATTATCACTCCCTTTTTATTCGTGTCTTGTTCGGGTGGGGTGGTCTGGGCTGGACTTTCTTTGCCGGTGTTCAGGCGACATCAACGCGCCACGAACTATAGTCGCGATTCCTCAGCAAGCGATCGATTTTCATCCCCACTCGTCTTTCACCTCCGCAACGACTGCCTGCTCTGACTTCCTCCTTTTTTTTGGCCTAGCTGACGCTAAAGCCCCATCAGGGCTTGATCTCCCTTTTGCTAACTGAGCTGGCGACCGCCCAGCAGGAAGTGCGGTCTGCAGGTACATTTTCGTTCGTCATTAGAGGAACGCAGATATGGGATCATTTCTTCTCCATGCCCTGGGCTAGCCGTCTCGTTTTTCCCCCTACGAGTTCTCTCATAGCGACCGACTCTCCACCCGAAATGATGCGCTGACGTGATCCCTGATGAGCTTGGCAATAAACGAAGTTTAGGAAAACGATGGGGTTCCGAAGGACTGACACAATACAACGAAATTTTGCGTGCCCGAGAAAATTTTGAGAGCATTTCAGAATTTAGCTCGGTGACGTTCCTTGAGCCAGCGTCAGCCGAAACGGATGTCATGAATGTGATCGTCGCAGTGGAGTGATTTCACAGTGGTAACTGTGAAATTGGCCCCATTTGTAAACACATCAAAGCGGCAGACAACTACTGAACCGGATGTATTTAACCTTAACAAACAATAATATCTCAATATATTGTTTGCCATCATAAGGTGATCTGATGCATCGAGGTCGCCTTCTCTACCTCTGTGGAGCCGAACCATCGTAGTCACTACGATTCCACTTCATTCGGCTGTAGGCCACCAACTTGATTGCAGTCGACATCGTCATGCTTAGCTTCCAGCGCCGCTTCTACGACTGCACTGAGCCAATTCCCGTCGATTGACTTGTCACAAGGTCTTTTTCACTTGTCTTTCGGCTTCCCATTAGCTCATTCTAATCTGATACCAAGCATTGAAAACCTGTTCATGGCGTTCTAATTATTTGAACGTTGCTCGCTCAGTAGACGAGTCCCTTATCGTGTCCTTGTTGTTATTACTGCTGCTGTGTTTGTAGAAGATGGCGTTAACAAGGCAGCTCGGGGAACGAACAAGGTGACATTTGCTGTAATTTCCTTGCCGGGAACTCACGACTTTATTTTTGCGGGGTGATCTTCGCCAGATAAAGATACACAAACGAACACGAGATTATCGCTCGACAAATTTTACAGCTAGCGTACAGCGACGCGAACATCACCGAGCGAAGATTCGAAGTGTTTAAGTCTTCGGCCAACGCGAGAGAGCACCGGAGTCCGCCCCCTTGGCCACGAATCCGCCCGAGTTTCGCGCCTCATCTGCTACGAATCAGCGGCTTCGTTGAGCTAACCTCGACAGACCGGGATCGAGCTAACCTCGATCGACCGACGGGGTTACCACTGCGTACAATAGCATATACGCTGTGTTGATAGTTCCTTCAGCGGCGACGAGTTACAAAATGAAACGAGCAATTGCACGATAGCCTCAGCTCGATTGCTCCACTGGTGGCTGCTACCATAGCGTATGTCGCTGGCGCTACCGTAGACGTGTATCGGACGCCCCGCTCGGCGCCGCGTATCGGCCGCAAGCCATCGTTGTTTTTCACTAATTTTTTATTATGTGTGTCAGCTGTCTACCGAACATTTTACGAGTTCTGTTTGCTTTCCTCGTCGTCTTGATCGTCTACTCTTGTTTTTTCGACGCTCGAATACAAACTGCTGCTGCTGCTGCTGTTGCTATCGCAGCGCGTCGGTATCACTGAGAAGCGTAGCGCCACATATAAGTAAGCAGTAAACTGTTGCCTGCCTCGTAGTCTATCCGCACAGCGGTCACAGCCGATTTTCAACCGCAGTGAGGGTAATGAGTGCGTATGTGCTGGATGCACAGATATACATAGATGTCCTCCTGCTGGATCGTCACAGCGGGTGACGTCGGATCGTAGTTCGATTTCAAATGGCCTACACCGCCAACCGTGGAGGGCGCACGCATCGAGCACGTCCACCAGCCAGAGCAGAAAATGTGCATGTCAATACTGCGCTAGACGCGTAGTCCGACAGACGGACGATACTGGACACATGTTCACTGTGTTCATATGCTCCTCGAACGGGGCGAGTGCATGCTTACTGTGACAACACTAACTTTGTAAGTGCCCATCCACCGAAGCCCCTGGCCCCGGTTGATAGTATAATAATCGCGCTATGTGATCTGCACATGTAGTTCCCGTCTGGCCAGTACCGAGGCACGTACTTGGCCAAGTAAAGTACCAGTAGATTTGTAAACGATCCGGGCAGGCACATTTAGTTGGCGCACACACGTACACACACACATAGCTTAAGATAAGCGTGGCAAGAATGTAGATTGAGATCACAGTAAAATACAACTGTAACTGAATGGAACTCAAAACCATATAATGCCACAAAGCAAACAATTAAAAGGAACTTTTTTTTATTTCCACGTGGACTTGCTATACTGTGTATCGACTCCTTTCGGGCAGAAAACGTTCATTGAACCGCAATTATCGAGCTGCCAGAATATCGCCGCTCTACACTGCTGCCGTTGTCATCGTATGGGGATCGGCGAAGCATATCGAATATTTTCCAATATCTCTTTGGGTCGGAGCACCGATTCAACTTTACATTATAGGAACTATCTTCTTTCGTTGGTGTTGAACGATGTCACATATTGAAGTTCTATTTGTAAGCAAGCTACGCCACCTGTTTTTGTGAAGGACACTACTGCTAGTGTCTTACACACAGCGGGCCCCATATCTATGGCATTTTGCCATAGAAGTGTAGAGTTCAGGCCCAAAAAATCACCCGTCCGCTGATAAACCTATTCGTATGGAGCTGATCTCGGAACCGTCACTTATGAACATTGTTTCGCGGAAACTAGGCCACTGAAAATAACCAACTGATAGTCGTATACTTATTCATTTGTTTATGGTGCAGTCGTTACAATTTGAGCTTTTTACCTAACACTAACTGGTAAGCACCGTAGGTTAACGGAGCCAGATACAATGGAGTTGTTGTGGTCCTATGTGGTTGATTTCTGTATTGGACTCGTATCAGTGGGATATAGCTATGCGGTTGCTCCGGGACGATGAGTTTCGGGGCGAAAAAAGGCCACGGATGACCAGTTTGAATGTTCGAAAGTTCGTTTTATTATTATTATTGCATTTACTATTATTATTATTATTATCAATCGAATAAGCCACCGCTAAACCCGATTTAAATCAGCAGCATCAGAAGATAGCAACTGCGGGTCTACTGTAGGTATACGGCAAAAATACACCACCACGAAAAATCTATAGATCACAATGATATCGAGATCGCTACCTCTCGGCGACGTTGTGCGTCTAATTAGAAAAATTCAATTTCCAGTAATATCGTCACCGTTTTCAACGCCAATCGAAGTGAATGCTTGGCTGGCCAGCAAGGCTAGGTTTTAGAGAAGGACTAATACATAAATTGACGAAGCCACTGGCGCATAGATAATATGGCCAACTATTTAATATTCGGTAGTTTCGACGGGGGACGCTGTCCTATTCGCGAGCGGTGTCCTAACTTCAGGACACGGTTGACAGACTGAAGATTGGTGAAGAAGGGAATGTCTTTTCAATCTTCGCATGCGCCAAATATGCATCAGTGGATATTGTGGCCCTGAAGAGTGGGGTGGGATAGACGACACTGCAATAATCAGGATCGTAGCGCACGTTTCCATTAACGTTAAGGGGTGATAGCCAGTGAGGCGATATCTTATCGCTTCCTCGAAATTATTAAATATGAGCATGCATGCGATCAAGTGGACAGACTGTAAACAAGAAAATGGAAATTAAATTCGATGATCTGATGGCACGCCGCGCGTATACACCCGAACACAGGGTGTACGGTGTAACGGAACGCTACTTGAACCGTTCAAATTACGGGCAAACACAGGTCGAGGGATCTCTGGGGAGAGGTCGTTATAATGACGGCTTGTATTAAATGTTATGGCACACTACAATACACTATGGAGTACGCCCCGATATATATCTCTCACCGGTTAGCTAACCTGTCGAGACCGTTCGGAGTGAACCCAAGCTAGAAGACTATAAAGTTACTTATATTCCTGTATAAAACTCTACTTGCGATAGAAGGTCATTTGTACACGTGATGCTTCATAAGGCTTAAGGTTTGTAAAATCAACCCTGGCAGGAGAAAAAGGAAGATTTGAGATTATCTGAGATAATTTGATAATATTCGTGCTTCAAATACGTCATAGTGAATATGTATCAATTTAAGTATTGGAGTGCGTCACTTTTTGCGTACCGCATACATTGTTTCACAGAAGGATGATAAAAACAATGAACGTGAGTTACGGACCTACTCGATGAAAAAGGTTACTCTTAAAACTCCTTTAATCTCCACCAGCCTCCACCCTCAAACCGAGCCTGTATGGTATCCTTATAGCAATTGTTCTTCAAGCTGTTTGCTAAGATCATCTTCCCACACTCACGTGTGTATACCTTGAAATGGGATATATCACCAACGTGCTAAGACGTGCCGTAAAATTGTTTCATGGCTGTGAAGAGGTTCGGCGCCAACTTGGCCCTGGCTGCTCGCGTTGTTCATCCTGTCATCCGGCCCCACCAACGAGAACGTTTCGTCTCTGAGTTGTGAAATGAAAGTGGCTGTTACAAGACCAGCTAGGGTTTCCCTAGGAGGCGGTTGCGGCGACAGGTGATCCATATCCTTTGAGCGAACGGACAACTTGCCTGGGAGAGGCGACTTGCAACAGTCTGCTCTGCCAAGCCTGCGTCGGTTGCCGTGAGTCGATCTTCCCTAGCAACGTTATTTCTTAGCTGGGCGTCTCTAATTTTTTCCTCATAGTGTGTCCGCCGCCACCGTCGCTATCGCGCGGCACCTGTGGGCCAGGCGCTGGTGCTTTTCGCCCAGGAGGAGGATATTCGTGAACGCCGCCGTATTCAGTTTCGGCAATTTCTTGTCTTTTTCCCTAGAGGTCTGGCTAGACGGAGAGGTCTGGCGAGTACGGTAGATATTACGGCGGGCCGTACGCAAGTGGGTGGCAGCAAAGCAAAGCAGCGTGCACTAGATATCAGCCCCATCGAGGGTTACATCCCGAGTACAGCGATTGCGGCATTGAATTATGCATACGCTAAAAGGAGCGCCTCTCTCATATCTCCTTTGACTTCAGGACATGTCGAGGACACGAGCGCACAGAGCATATGGGTGAGCCCCCGGTAAAGAATCTCTATCTGGGTGCACCAATACCTTGGTATATCGGAACATTCAAGGAGCAGGTTAACTCAAGGATGACGGAGCACCCTGTAACAATCCAGCTGTTGTGTGTTTTTTATTTACACATTCTATTGAACATGTACTTTATTTGAACATCACATTATAAAGCACCTACCCTAGCTATCCATGTTGTGTAAATCAAGACGGATCAAGAGTATGTTATACATATAATTTGACCTTTCTTATGATAAGCCGGGAAACGAGGTTTAGGTGGTCAAATGTTCATTCAACTCATTTCGTAATATGTGCTTTAGATTTCAACTCAAAACGGTCACCACCCGTGAAGGCAACGTGCGGGTACCTAGTATTATCCAGTGGTACATAGCTAACAATAATAAACACATAAAAAGATAGAAGCAGATTTATGACCGAAGACAGAATAATATATAGGGATACATAATATAATATCAGCTGTACTGTTTCTTTTCATTCGGTGACAACAATGTATCATAATCGTCCCTTTGCTTGACTTCATCCGTTGGTTTATAGCAGCAGACACTCTCACATAAATCTCAACATAACAAACGCGGAAATGCCTGGGGAACAGGGGCCTGACGTTCATCCCATATCCTAATGTGCTGTTTCGTCGCTGAAAATAAATCAATAGGCCAATCGACTGCCGCCGCCTGCCCGACGTGTGATATATGCGAGGCGACCCGCACAGCGCACTGAGCAGCCGAAACGGAGCCTTCTGAGCAGAGCAGGAGACTCGCGACTCTGCCGAAGTCGAGCAGTGGTTGCAGCGGCAGCAGCGATAGCAGCAGCAGCAGAAGTACCATGCTCTATCTATGGTGTATATATATATATCCATCTATAGGTCTGTCTGCCCGCCTCGAAGGTGGTCGACGAGGATGTCGAAAACGTACGAAGGGCAACTCGACGGGAGCTACGCACCGCATCAGCTGACGGGGCCGCGGCGTCCTCTTGTAGCCATTTTGCGAGATCAACTCGTCCACAGGCGTCTGCGGGTGGGGGGGAGGGAGGGAGTTGCCGAACTGCGACGTCAGCGGCGGAGATGGCCGCGAGAGCACTTATTCGCTTGGACGGACGCTGGGTGCGGTGGAGTTGAGAGACGCCAAAGCGATGGTTGTACATAGCAGAAGTGTTGGTTCGCGTAGTGAAAAAAATGACCATAAATCCAAACCTAAAAAAAAAACTACCACTACTATGACTACTACCGGGGAGGGCAGGAGCTATCGTAGAGTACCAAACACCGCACGACGCTCACTGTTGCTAGCACTTGGGCGACTAACGGTGGCAAGCGAGGTCTCTGCGTTCGATCGTCCGATCTGGCCAGCGGTTTTCTCCGACCGGTACTGCCCTTCGCGCGCTAGTGGCAGCGCTTTGGCAGTTGTTGATGATAGCACTCAGCTTGGGCCAGTAACAGAACTGATAACTTGGAGCTGATAACGGAAGGTAAAAACAGAAGGAGGTAACGCAGAGATCGAATATCTATTGAGCAGAGATATTTCGCTCATGAGAAGTCGTGTTAGCACTAAGATAACAATAGATAGAAGAAGCAGTGCTTACAGTTATGCTCAGTCATGAGCAGCCGTAACGGTTCAGTAGCTGTTCACCGCAAGCATACTTACCACGCAAGCGATAGAAATTGATAATGTAGCTGAGACTTGAAACGAGACTTGACGCAGGATACTAAGAATGTGTTGATCTGACTGTCGTTAGTTCGGGCTCCTGGTAGAGATATATGCAGTTGTTTCTCTCATTTAATTTTTAGTTATTGTTATTATTATCATTATTACTACTATTATTAACAAAAATAAATTTTCCGGGCATTTCAACGTCCACAGTGCTGCTTTATTATTATTATTAATATTATTATTACTATCTTTATTACTGTTACAATTATTGTTATTCTTATAGCGTTGCATACTCCCTCCTGCGTTGTATAATATTTTAGAGAAATTTGTCACAAAAGCTACTTGAATGGAACGAACGTTGACTTGTGAACAGAGTTCACCTGGACACGTGAACGTTGTATTGTAATGACGGCAATGACCTACGGGGGTATACCATACATGTCCAGGTCGGCTGATGAGAGGCGCATAGGCTCAGCGCGGAAACAATACATGTCTGGAGGTCGATGAGCAGTTCGCTGTCATTCGGATATGAGATCACCGTTCCGGTTTGCCACACTCGAACTGTTTACGCATAGATTCGTTTTCAACTGGGTGAGCGCAGATTCTCCGTACTCGCCTGACTTCTTAGACTCGAAAGGTATTTATCGGCTCTTGCGAAGATCGGAAGGCATTTATTGCAACTTCGAGGAATCCGAAGTAGTCCGATGTTACCGAGGTGCACGTGTTTGTGGAAGGCAAACTTTTACGAGTATCCTTTGACGAAGCTCTTGAATAACTAATGAAAGGCGCGAGATATATATTATTAACTATATATATATATATAGAGAGAACTTTTAATCGAGAACTTAAGCATTGTAAAATTGCAGTTCCGGAAATAAACCGCAAATGTTATGTTATATATATATATATATACATATATATAATTTCGCACACCGGACTGCGATGTGCCTGGTTTTTACAATTATTTTATTTGTTCAGATTGTCCTGAATTGTGTTTTAAGTCAGATTATCCTGACCGTGTTCTAAGTCAGATTATCCTGACCTTGTTTTTACACACCTTTATCATATTTTTTTCCGCGAGAACTTAAGCATTGTTGAACTGCAGTTCCGAAAATAAACCTCAAATGAAATGAAATGAAATATATAGAAAGAAAGAGCAGATATCTTTATATGTATTGTCATTAAATAACACGCCATAAAGTAAGTGTTCAAGATTGCCTGCAAAGGTTTTGCTGATATCTTCCGAATGATTCAATATTTTCATAACGTATTTAGAACAATATAAACGTAACGTCCATTACTGTTATTAATACCAGCGAGCTAATGACTCTCATTACCTTGAGAAGGCCTGTACTGAGTGACACGACGTCTTACTTAATATTATATAGGAATAAAAGCCGCTTCTAACTTTTGGAGCCAATAACGAAAAATAATAGTTCCCTAGTAAAAATAATCCCTTTGTATTTCTATGGCCTTCGTTCGGCGTCAGTGGAAAAAGAAGCTTTTATGGGCCAATATTCCGACATTTGCCTCTATTTTCAGTTTTGTGCCACTCAAGCCGTTGAGCAGTTGGCAATCGGCAAAGTCTATACCATGAGCAGGGCCCGACACGGCCTTCCAGTCGAGGTCTGTCAGAGTTTCCCGGCTCGAGTTAGCATTCCGGCTAAACCAGTTTCGGTAAATATCGTTATCGGTTATAGCTGATTTTCTTTCAATCTCCCACAAAACTTTTGCAGGCATCGTTTCAAGGTTGCGGTAACTACTCTCTCTCCTTTCGACCTAATAGAAGACGAGCCTGCGTGCTTATTGAGAAATATCATTTTGTCCACTCCAATGACGTTTTAGCCGTCACTTCGTTATAACTCCAAGCCACTTCATACCAACTTTTCTCGGTGCATATCCACAGTAGTAGAAGTAGTAGTGGAGCATAACTGAAGTATGATAGTTCGAGAACTTGCGTACCTCACTGCCTGACTGACTAAAACGTTCTTACACCATATTCGATTGGCTAGTTTTTGCCAGCTGAAAATGTGATCGACACGTAGGCTTATCCTGTTCGAATTCGAGTCCGGACAGCTTGACGCGGCTATTTTGCATAGTTGTTATATCTCTGCTAATGCACAATAATTTATATATATATATATATATATATAAGAGCTCAATTACAAAGCAAGCACAACGGGACGGCAGCAATAACAAGGAGCACGGAAGGTCCGATTAACAATCACAATAATAATGTTAATGACAATAATAATAATAATAGATAATAGCTACGAAGAATAATACAATAGAGGGCACCAGCAGTGGACAACAATAGAAGAATGGCCGCCAAGTGACAGAGGCTCGATGGAAAGAGCGGCATAGTAGGTAGCCATAATAGAATCGGCTGACTATCAATACTATCTTCCTGCCGCTGCTGGATCGAGCGATTGCGAGCGACGCTCTCTGGGTGGCTTCGCGCAGTCGACAATTGCACAATGCGCGTTTGCAGCAGGCATAATAGGATAATGGGGAGTGATCTCATTGCCTTCAGCAGGAGCAGTGCATCGCGACTGACATTTTGTGGCGCATCTGGGCATCCATGATTCTAGCCCACAGGAGCCCGTAGCAGAGCTACAGTACTAGTAGCGGCAGTAGCAGGCGACGGCCGAATAAAGCCGCACGTCCCGATCTGTGCATATGTGGGTATCTGTGTGTGTGTGTCTGGAGCCTGTTCGGAGTTCTCTACACCGGCGTTCTGCGCCACGAAATCCTTATTTGTTATGCCCAAGCTAAGCGCGCGATTATCGTTAACTCTGTGCCTATCTCTATTTCTCTCTGCCTCTCTCTGCCTCTCTCGATGTTTACGTTGCGATTCCGCGTGAAAGGTTCACTTCCCACCACAACTACTGTTGCTCTCCTGCTGCTCACTCCTTCGTTTGCTACTCGCTAACTTCACGAGTTGGCATCTGCATTGAATATTTTGAGCCTTCGCGTCTGTATAGTCTGGAGCCGAGAGTGAGTGCGAGAGAGAGAGAGAGAGAGGAATAAAGACGGCTACTATTGCTTATGCTCGCATATTTAATACGCGCTCATCGAAACGACGTAGGGAGGTATCAGTGAATACGACGAATGCAGGTCTCTCTCTCTATCTCTCGCTCTCTCCGTCTGAGCTGAGCTGAGGTAGGCAATAAAATTTCTCCATAACAATCAAACCCTCGAAAGCTAAAATAGCTCTGAAACCCTCATTCTTCTCAGCGTAGAGGAGTCTTTCTTTGCACTCGCCCTGTTTTTACCTATCCCTCGATCCTATTCATCCGGTCATCGATCACGCCTCGATCAATACATGGGGCGCGAGTCGGAGGAGCACCACTGCGCCGGAGGTCCAGCCTGCGTCATGCTGCTGCTGCTGCTGTAACAAAGTACTCAGGGTCAGCTCGTGCAGCCTACGTCTATTACTACTTACATTACTACGGCTAGTAGCACTGCTACGGTGAGGCATAGTGTACCAGCGGGCCAGCGCAGCCGGATCGTATCGAGCAGTTCTCTGGGCTGCGATACTCTTCGGCGACAAACGAAGCAGCAAAGGTCGTGCATTCGCATGATAAACATAATCTCGCTTCAGTCAGACGGTACGAAGACCTTACCCTCAGAATGAAGCCGGGTAGGGGTTCTACTATTAGTATAAGGGTATGATAATGGCGTCTCCTGTCAGCGCGTTTGACCGTGTGTATCCGGCAGAAGTGTTAAAAACTCAAGCCGATATGAGCAGGATCCCAGAGGATCAGACTACCGAAGTATACTGCGGCTGTGAGCTCTTAGCTGCGAGGTACTCGGAGAGCGGTTACCCAGATGAGATTGGCTCAATGAGCTGGTATGGTGGGGCGTGAACCCTCAGCGCTTGTCTCACTCAACAAGTGTCACCGAGAGACTTGGATGATTTTATGAGAGGCAGGCCGAGACGAAGGCTCTGATCGAGATTTCGCCCGATAGGCCCATCGGTAGATATTGCAGCGCGGACCTGGTCGAAGTTCGTCCTGCGGTCGGTGTTCAAAATGGGCGTTGATTTGTCGGTTTCAGCTCTTGTTGCCTTAGATCAGAGTGACTTCACCGAGTCACTGATCAACAGTCAGCCCCCACTTCAACTTCGAGCACTTGAGATGCCCGATCTATTTTATGTAAGGGGCGTGCTTAGTTTAGACATTTGCTAGTACAAAATAGCTGCACAGGCGTGAAGTGGCACAGAGCGGTTCTAATCTAAGAGTCAGCAGGTTGTTATGAGAGGCAGATTATTCTCAACGCCCACCACAGACTGTTGAGGCGGTCCATGTTTGACCTTATTCGATTGTGCAATGTACTGCCGGTATGTCGGCACCATGCCAAATCACGTCGTACAGATACAACAAAATGAATGCAGCCAGCACGCATTCCAAACAAATGTGTACAAATCTCTCTAAGAAATTCAGGTTCCTATTTTTGTAAAGGTCCGAGTGGCAATTTACATAGGATGGCGCCAACACTACGGAAAGAACGTTGTACGAAACAGCTTTCATTTTGGATGCGCCAATATTTTTTTGGTTGTCGTTGCTGTTTAACGGTCGACTTGTATTCTCATTGACTCTCGGGGTGACGAACTAAATGAACGTTCCTCTGCCTACGATAATTTACACACGGACCTACCTACTACCAACGAAACGAACTGAGAGCGCGGCTATTTTTTAAATTTCATTTAAACCATATTTACTACATAATGTTTTATGTGTTACATATAGCGTTTCGCACCTCTTGTAACCGGTGAAAATGAGCACTCTGCATGCTGTAAGCCATCTGCCAGATAGATATCTGGAAATGCGGTTTACAATGCCACGACTTTGCTTTGCCGCCGTTTCTTAATTGAGATCTAATCTTAATTCTCGAGGTAAATTCTGGTCATAGATATATAATAGTAATTCGGTGCAAAATTGTCCATTAGATTTTTTTTGGATCAAGTTCTTGGCAAAATGGCAAGATATCCGTTGGATTGACGGATGACGAATTTTCAATGTAACACTGAATGAACACTGGAACCACGTAGCAAGTCTGTCAGAGATTCATTATCTATAGACAGGGCGTACCAAATATACAAACCTGATAAATACCATGGACATTTTTCTACCACCTGTGATAGAACTTACAGGTTGAAGGACCTCCATGGTTCATGAATGGTTAATAGTCGGATTATTTTTAAGAAATGTAATTCGGGTGTTCGATAATCCGCAGTTCGATAATCCGGTCTGCCAGAGTGCTGATGTGGGTTACGTCACCAGTGAGCCATGTGGGGGCGAGGTTACCACGATGTCCGTAGTTCAGGCTACGATGTTGCGACAATGTTTACATAACAACCGACCAGTGTACGAACGGTTGTCAGGCTCAAATGACAGCGCCGCCGATGAAGAGCATGGTTTTTGCAAACACTGCGTGATTTTATTAATGTGTGTTACACAGAAAATAGCCTACATTCACGCATACACACGACGAAACCGGATGTGCAGTCAGCCCCAGTATCAGCGCTTCACGTGTTTTTCATAGAGGCATATCGTCTTCCCTAACTAAATTTTCCAGGCTGACTCTCAGCCAACATTTCAAGTCCACGGTGGTGCTTTTGCGTTGCTTCGTACGACGGAACATCTTGAATGCAAATGCAATGCATATCGTCTGCCCTGGTCCCATTTAGCAGTCGCATTTTGCGACTACAAGGACACGGTCTCACGACCCAGGATGATTCTCGATTCTCAGCACTCAGAGACGAGGCTGACTTTTTGTCCATGTCAAATGCTTGAAACGATTACAACTGCACACTTCCGTCATGTTCGTGACAATGCCGCGATGGATTGATTGCCTCTAGCTGTGGTAGCGCTTTGACGAGGCACGCATGAAAATGAAGAACGGTGTGCCGGTGGCTGTTAGATTGTCTAGGACTGGCAGCCGATCTCGCAGCCGTGAACTCGATTGCATCCGCCACTTGAATCTCTGAGTGGGCAGGTAGACAACGTCGAAAAAGGCTCTCTCCCAGCTGGATTCCGGCCTCACTGCAAATTCGAGCAATCATGTATCGTCTACAACTGAAGTTCGCCTAAGAGAAATAAGCTTCGAAAACCACAAGTGGTCCTTGTCTCCGTCGTGGTGTGTCGTCCCTTTGAAAAGGCTCCGCACTTTCGATGCACCTGACGTCTACAGCTCGACGAATAATCGCTCTATAGAAATTGTGACGGGGCGCTGTGTGTGATCGCACGAGACGACACGCAGAGGAAAAATTGCCATCATGCGATGAGAATTGATTGTCGCCCCTCGCACAACCGGGGCCTGTGGCTTGCAGTGGCTTCGGGACTATCGCCGCTGGCCGCGTCCAGCATCGCGGGTATCCTGTCTTGAGGATGTATTCTTGATTCAATTGCACACTCCATTCCATTCGAGGCACATGTGGGCTTCGACTGGGTGCCGGTAACAGAAATAGTCCCTTTTTGATGACATCACCAGTCCCGTAATCGTAGAACGAGAGTCATTCGTTGGGCACCGCATAACAATGCCGAGTCATTGTCCATCACTCAAGGGCAATACCCGTGCTGCGGAAGCATCGTGGAGAAGAACTTTCATTATTGGTGAAGGACCTTTATTATTTTGCGGGAAATTCCAAAGCAGATTGGCCATTAGAAGGGGGAACTACGGATGGGAATAATAAAGAGAGCCCACTTCAAGCGTTTCATCTGAGGAACCGAGACTTCGCTTGATTATTTCCGAACGCACGTGATGAACTACATGTTAGTGTCTGAAATTTTAAGGCACTGTTGAAGAAAAAATAACCCCAAAAATCTCACGATGCTTCCACATGATTATCAGCCTATACTACTAATTGAAGTCACATCTTCGGTTACGAACCTCGAGTGTTCCTCGATCGTGTCATTTTCAACATGAATTCTTTCTTTCACATTGTCATATAATAGTAAGTGTCTGTTTACACGCCTAGGTTGACTTTTTTCTATAGGCATACAACTTACGTGTTGGTATGGCCAGCAAAGTGCAATCCACCCAATATCTTGAGCCGACATTGAATACGTCATTTTAACAAAAACGCGGTGGCGGCCGCTAGTGCAGCAATCCTCGAGAGTTGGTAGTAATTGCTATCACGTACATATACGAAGGTGATATATTCTACAGTACAGAATGGTATTGCCATCATTCGGTGCCGCCGACGCGGCTCATCGTAATTATTTTGATGATGATGATGTCCATAATTGTGTAGCACTGCGTCGATGTGGTCGGATGCCTCTTGGTTTCGGGACGACGACGTCCTTCTGGTAGAGACGGCGGAGAATTGGGGGTGGGATCGGCGGCGATGTTGTGAGGCTATACTCTTCGGTGTTAGTGTGATAAGGGCCTTCGTTCTTTTCGCTTTTTTGCCATTCGAGTTGAAGTGGCTCTCAAGATACTCTGACAAGGAGAATACACGGGTCCTCTCTTCGTCAGTGGACGTGAAACTAACGAGCGAGGCCATAGCAGGTCGTAAGAAGGCAGACGGTCATGCCGGCCGCCGCCGCCAGGGGGGAGGTTTGCGAGCGGCCCTTCTGTCATGAGCAGGCTCGTAGGGCACTTCAACAGAGAGCGATAGAGAAAGAGATTACATACAGTCTCTCCCTCGCGGACAACGTAGGGCGGGGTAGGCCATGCTCGCTTCGGGGCCATACTTCCACGGCGTACTTGAGAGCGGCGACCGATGTAGCTGCGCGTCTGCAGTGTTACAGTGGTCGGTGCCAGCTTTCGCTCTCTCTCTCTCTCTGTCGCGCCCTCTCATACAGTGGTGAAAACAGCCTGAAGCCATCATAGCGTGACATTATCCACTACGCTACTCCAGCAGGCGTCCCGCACTCATTTCGATCTATAGACGGATACCATGCTCTAAAGAGAACATTCTGGCATATATATACATATATATACATATATATATATATATATATATATATATATATATATATATCGCTCTTTATCGTGCCCGAGGAGTCAACAAAATGTTTTCATTTCATTTACATGAGTGTCTGATAGTCTGCCAGAAGCTGCTATGTCTGTGTTGGGCTGTGAGCATTTTGAACCAGCCGGTCTTCTGCAGTCCTGTAGATCCGCTGGCTATCTCATAGGTATACTATGTAGTACTAGGGAGTGCAGCCAACTTTCGAATGCAGATTACATGCGAGACGACGTTCGATGTAGCAGAGCTTTAGCAGCATCCCATTTCTCCTCCCTTGGGATGCTACTCAACTCCGCAGTTCTGTGCAGACTCGAGCTGAATACGATACCATTGGGTAGCGATTAGAAAGAAACCGTTTTGAGCGGACACGTACCTATAACGACGTGCCACACATGCGCGCCCCCGGACGCGGCCCAGGATAACAGGCCGTTCAATCGGTCAGTAGTTACCCGATATGAATGCGAGTTCGGGCGTGTGAGCGTGAATACAAATGAATAATGGACGAGGAAGGAATCTGCCTAATTATAACGGGACATCGTCGTGGCGGACGAACATGAACGAAGGCGATGGGGTCGACGCGATAGAAGCATGGCCACCGGCTGGGAGCTGCGCGCTTGTTAAAGAGAGACTGATGTTGACCGCATATTGTTTGCGGTGGTGAGAATAGATATGGGGTGAGCTCACTTGCAACTCGCATACTATATTCTCATGTTTGCAGCAACGTATGAAGATACACGAGCGGCTGTGAGGGTTACGCTTGAAAGGCGATGTTGACAACGGCGTCACGGGCTCGATAGATATCGAGAATGAACGAGGTCAGTGATCCGGGATCAGCTTCGTATATATAGAGATCACTTCTGGCATTCGTTAGGCCACTCGGGACTGCTTGGGAAAATGCATAACGAATAGGCTTGTCCTGACAGCAAAAGTTGTCATTCAATTAGTCCACTGTGTGACGCACATTATGCGACTCCAAACGTGATGCTTCAGGAACATCATACTATAATAGCTAGAACCCTGCATGCACCAGGTAATAGCTCCAATTTGTGTTGCGGCACACTTAAGTAGTGCAACTTGTTATAGCAGAACACATGCCGGAATGATATGGGACATACGAATTGAATACGGGAACTAATAGGTAGAGGTCAGAAGAGCTGTTTTTATCAAACCAAATAATTGGAAGTACGACCCTCTCTATGGAGTCTCCAAAAATTAATTTATTCTTATATATATATATATATATTATATATAGCAAATTATAATCATCACTAATACTGTGAGATAGAGTTGAATAAACGAATGCATGTCGTTCATTCAGATATTAAGCCTCTATCAGACGGCCACGAATGGTAATACTTTATAGAAAAATTTTCCGGAAAGTCGAATCAGTGTGGCGCAACCTCTTTCAATACAAAATTAATGTTAAATCAAACAAAAGTCTCTAGAACAATGCAAATCCAGTAATGACGCAAAGTATAAAATGATTTACCATTTACCACCGTTTACTATTTTTTGTTCTGGGGACGTTATTAACAACTGGTCCCTAGACGAAAAAAGATTCCCCAGCTTTTCAACACCATTTAATTTTTCAGATATGATACTATTGTTATCAACACGATGATTTAAAAGATAATCTCATATTCTGTGATTTCGCATGATTTCTATAATATAGTCTCTATATATGTATAATAATAATATAGTAATAATATAGTAGTAGTATTAGGCTGTCCCCTTCAAACTGTCGCGCCTTTCGAATGGCGCACAATCCGAACTACGCGATACAATGCGTTAATTTTTGGAGTGGGCACGCGGCAGGAACGTGGCTTCCTTTCGAACACTAAGTGGTTTCGATACGATCAGAAAGATGGACACTGCAGCAGAAAGTTCAAATTCCCCCAAAAATCAACGGGAAAACATCAAGTTTTTGTTTCTCCAAAAACACCCTCCAGCTCAAATCCATCGACAATTAGTGAACGCGTACGGCAGGTCTGCCTTATGCCTGCGAACGGTGCAAAGTTGGTGCAAGCGATTTAACAATGGAGATATGGACACCGATGACCACCGAGGCGGGGACCACAAATCAGGTGCAACGAGGGACGAACGGATTGACAGAATCAAGGCAGCTTTTGAGCAAACTAGAGCTTGGTCCATAAGGTCTTTGTCGGCTGAAACTGGGATTCCTCGGGTGACATGTCATAAAATTGTCACCAATGTACTGAAGATGAAGAAAATCAATGCAAAATGGGTTCCCCATATACTGAGTGCTGAGCAGATGAAAATGCGTGTGGAGTGTTCGACATCTAATTTGAAGACTTATACGCCTCTAACTCATACCAAAATATCTTTATTCTAACTCATTTAGTTCATAAGTTATTGGCATTTAAAGAGGCGACAGTTTGAAGGGGACAGCCTAATAGTAGCAGTACTCTAATTTTTCAAAAATTAAATTTTTTAAATATGCTACTCCCGTACACATTATCTCGCAAATACCCACATAGGAAATTTCGAAGATCTAAGTTTTGCTCCTGCTTTCTCAGCTTTTCGTTGGGTTTGTGAGTTTGCGGACGGATCGTCTCGGAATAGAAGACAGCGAACTGTTTATCTAAGCACACAGACGAGTCTCTCACTATCGCTAGCTATTTCCCGTTGACGTGGCAGGTTCCTAGATTTATGCGCAATCCAATCGAGACCGGAGCTCACGCATAGGGGGCAGAGGCGGGACATCAATTTTCTCACTCATTGCAACGAAAACAACCTGCGGCTCTGTTACTGACGAAGTAGTCCCGAGATTGAATTTTCGAAGACTATACAAGGCGTTCGGGAACTCACGCAAGACTACGACGTTCATAAGAGATACCCAAGTCGCCAGAGAGATACCATGGGTGGTGTTCAAATGCAGCTTTCCGTTAAGTTGCACCATATTTTGAGCGCGTTCAGAAACTGACGAAGTGCTATGGAGTGGGGTGACCTTTTTTAACGGGTTCCACAACAAAAAACAAAAACCCCATAGAGTTACGTGACTTCCCGAACACTTTGTGTCTATAAATATGAAAAACGTGCAATATCTTCGAGCAGCGTGTTCGACTTTACGAGCTACAATTTCATATCTTCATATCTTAATATAAAACAACATTCGTGCAGTAGCTCAAACAGCTTCAAACGAACTGACAAGGATGAGTTGCTACAATAACATGTTCGGATCCAGTCGTCGACACGATCTGGGGATCCGAAGAGCTTCGTACTAAGTAATTAAAATCGGTATCATAATCCTCTGCCAATGTTATAGATGTATTTTTGTATATTTTATATATGTAGTATTTTATACATCCACAGTTTGTGGTTTGACAGGAGACTCTTCGAAAAATGGCCATTGTTTACCATGTAGAAGCGTAACAATTATGAAGTGGGCTGGCTCCATTCTTCATTCCCTCACCCCCTGATACCGCATCTGCTCCTCTCCTGTTGCACGCACGAAAGCCAGACATAGGAGAGACAACGGAAACATTCAGCTCCTACTCAACATAATTCCACGAAATGTGTTATATTATACAACCCCAAACGGTATAGCCCCCAACAGACTGATGCTGCCGGACAAGAACGACAGAGAGGTCCCCTCGGGGGTCCTCCATGAGTGATTCCTCCCTCACACGTTGATGCATGGACTCATGTGACTCGTGTGCTAATTGAGGTAGGCGTCAGCCCCCCGAGGCCCTCCGACCCGCGGCTCTCCTTTTCAGTTAAAGGAAACACTCCACAATCCATCGTGGCCGGCGGAGCAGGGCCGTGTTGAGTGGGCGTGTCCACGTATCGGTGCGCCATCCTCATGGATCAGTCTATCTACAAGCGCGCTCAACGTAAAAATGGCGGCCATTGCACTCGTCTAGCGGTAGTCGCCACGAGTCGCCCGGGTACCGGCGTCCGCCACGCGGAGTGGCTCGTGTAAGAAGCAACGAGGTCACAGAGCGGCCGAGTGGAAGAATTTCTCTTTGCGCCCTTCGTCACCCCCTCTTCCCAACAACTTGGTCGGTTGCCCTCTTGCGTAGAAGTAACTCCGTTTTCAGGGCAACACCGCCTAGCTACGATTACTCGTGAGAGATGGTTGACGCCGACCATCAAGCCTGCCTCGACCAGGCCCGCAGCGGGCCAACGTGTAAGCAGAAAAGTCCCCGTTGGAAAGTACGCGGTGGCGGCGGGCCAACGCCATTGGTTGCGTGTCGACTCTGAGAGGACATCCGTTTTTCTGCCTCAGAGAAGGTAACAAATGAAAGCCGCTTAAAAGTTGTGCGTTAATAAATTTACACGGAGCGTAAAGAGAGAAAAAAAGAGAGAGTGGGGGGGCTGGGGGAGAGAGATATAATTATTAGCCGCTTCCTGGGTATGCTCTGCGGCCGCCGCCGCCGCTATACCTAAGACGACGGCGTTTTTGGCTCCGTTGTCGTCCGGTTAGACAAGCAAGCACTCCTGTCTGCCTGCCTGCAACACAGCTCGTTCATCGCTCCTGCGCTAGGTTCGACTCGACAAGGGCTCGTCTTCATAGCCTTATAGCAGCGTGGGTGTGTGAAAAAGTGCGACAGCAAACTACCATTAGGCTTGAGGACCGAGGAAGGTGCGAACAGGGCAAAAGACAGGAAAAAAAATGAAGAAATGAAGAACGGAGCAACCGGGAGGACCAACCTGCTGATACGGATAGACAACAACGCTCTACCTATATCGAGTGTACGCAAGGACTAAGTACAGCTCAGGTACGGTTAGCGTTTGTGTATCTACTATATTTTACTGCCGTTACTTACACTAAATCAGGCACGGTGGGCTTCCCGAATATGGGAAACCATTGGCCTATTTACACATACATGATCCAGTGTCATGTTAAAATAAGGACCACGTGCCAAAAAGCGTAGAGCAGGAATCCGATTGAAAAGACTTCTCTTAATGTAATAGATGCGCCGAATGAATTCTTTTATTCTCTGAGGTCATGCAGGGTATCTTTTAGTTTTTTGTTAATATTGAAATTCCGTATGATGGTTTCTCAACGCACTTTGCATATTTTTTTGGCCTCAACCTTCGACATAACTGACTAGGTCCTGAGGAAAGTTTCCGGGACCTTGGTTAGTGCTTTCTTCTATCGCAGTTTTGAAATCTCTCCCACAACCACCTAGATTGGAATTACGTTGTTGAATATATTATATTTTCAACACCTAGAGAGAGATTTGGCAACGCTGCTCAATGCCGACTAACCTTCATCTTCTGGACTCGGACCAGCAAAATCGTAGTCTATCTAAAACAGCGCCTCATACAAAGAACTCATGTATCGACACCACTGGAAGCCGGGACGCCCATACGGATAGGGATGTACAGTGACGCATCGTTCAGCAGAATCAGACACTTCCGATCTCAACGAACGACTATGTCTGACCGTCCGACGGATGGCTATCTGATGGCGCGGGTCAAGTACCGGCGCGATAAGTACCCGCGACGTCGCTAAACGATGGCTGTGTTTGTTGATGTTCGAAGCCCCTGCGCCCGTTTAACAGAATAGGCCACGAACTGCGCACGTCCAACATCCCCAGCCAAAGGTAAAGGCTCTCTCGGAAACGAAGATCTCGTGTGCGATACTCAATCGTTATAATATAATTGTGAGGCCTGCAAGCGGCAGCACCTGAGAGAGGCGGAATCCGACATCTAGTTTCACTTCTCCCTCTGTCACATGCCCGCTTCTTGCTGGGCACAGCCGGCTCAGAGGCTCGCCAGCGAGAGCAATAGCAGCGTCTCTGGTCACCAGCCAAGCGAGTCTGTGCGAGTGGAAGATGGTCCAATGCGGGCGATGACGCCGATACGATCTTGCAAGAGAACAACACAGGCTGCGCGTCCGAGACTTTCGGGCGGGAGAGAGATGCGCGCCCGCTAGAGGTCGGTCGGTCGGTCGATCGTCCCAATATTGCTCTACCCAGTATAGTAGTAGTACTTAGTGTCGCGGCACTAGTGCTCTGCCGTAGTAGATGCAACGTAGATGCAGACGTAGTCCCCGACCTTATGGCGCATTTAATGGTACGGTCCGTCACTATCGGTACGATCTATCCAGGTGCGCAACCTAGGTATAACAGGGCATGGAATGGCGGTGAAGACTGCGGCGGCGGCGACGCCGACACAATAACAAGCGACAACTGACAGCTAAGATGCTGCTTGCTTACTTAGCCACTAAGTACTGGCGCGCAGAGTACGACTTCGGTGTTTGAGCTCGAAATCTGCTTGATCTAAGATTGCGTCCACTGGGCAAGCCTGTGCAAGGAAGAGGATGTTTCGCATGTGCAAGAGATGTGTGAAAGCATTCTCGAAGCATGCATTTTTAGTGTCTGGTAATTTCAATCGAGCGATTGGTTCATGAGGGTTGTTTTGGTTCGGAACGCTCTTTTGCGTAGGGGAAAAATGATTGTTAAACGAATTGCGAGCCTTCGATATCCGAAACAATCCATGGGGACGTGATTTCACAAACGGAGCGTGTCAGCTTTTGGACTCTTCTCATGTTGCTTGGTGGTTGCTAGCTATTCTAGGCCAGGCCCCTCACGCAATGGTGACTATTTGAACTATTTCGTATAGGATTTATCTATCTATATTAGGAATTTTGTATTGAGCCATTCCACTGTCCCAGAACGTAATAGGAATCACGTATTCACGTGTTGGGTTACGAGACGGTGAATCGCCTCGGCTTTTGTTAGTTACAGCCGATCTGCGAAGTTCAGTGGTGATTTGCAACCGGTAACAGGTTGAATAGAAAGGTTTTTGTCTGAGTGTCCTATATCTCGTCGTGATTCGCCCTCCACCACTACAGTCGACAACGACGCTGTGTATATCGTTACATACATTAGCGTTAGTCCATCCGCTGTTTTCCCACAGCTATGTATTTATGCGATGTCTGTGTATCGAAACCGACAAGCCCTCGGCAAACCTGGTGTTCGATTTGACAATGTGCCACACATTTGTCGAACTAGGACAATGAAGATCATATTTCTCCCATGCACTGAATGGCGAGTCTGTTCCATGCACGCACGGAATGAATCAGAATACTTGTGGGACATTGGAGCCGTTGCCGGTGGGCAGGGTGGACAATCGTTCAGTCGTGAGCGGAGTATAGATCTGGTGGGACTCGATGACGTCCACTCAGCTACAGCAGCCACTAACCTCAATTGAGCGTGGGATACTGGTCCTTTGATGAAACGTAGTTCCCCTGAAACCTTCGGTTATGCAGTTGCCAACGACGGTTGCCTGCGTGCCTGACTCAACAATTGACCCTGCTGATGGCGTACAGCACGGCTACGATAAAAGCCATCGGTAACGCGCTTTATTTTCCTGCCGAGCGAGTGAGCGGGTTCGATTGGTCGATTACGACGGCCGACAAATCAGTGGAACAAGGCTTCTTGTGCCATTTGCGTTATTTTGCGCCTGGTGCATTGCTGTAACAATTTGCAGACCATCCTGAAATGTTTTTGGTGACTTGCATTCATCCGTAGCGACTCGGCTATCTTAACACTCATTACCCTTCAGTTAGTTTAGTCTTAATCAGTCGAGCCCGGTGACCTGGTGATGCATCCGTTTGCGCCTGGCAACCGGAGGAGGAACATAAGTGCAAGGCTTCGATTCCCACCGGACGGACCACCCTTGCATATTTGCATTGGGGGGTCCGTCATTCGAAACAATGCCAAAACAAGTTTCGTGGACGTTAAATGTTTAAGGCTGAGAGTCAGCCAAATTCAAGATAGCAAACAAAAATACTAGTACAGAAACTACTCTACGTCGAGTGTTTTTAATGGTAGACCATCCGCTCGTAAAGGCCTCCTTACGCTGTTGTTTGTAGAAAACGCCTCTAGTCTGTAAAAACAGTCCAGCGTTGTTGATCAACTAGCGATTCCCAACGTAACATGCTAGCACTGACTATAATATATATATATATATATATATATACATAGAGAGAGAGAGAGAGGAAACAGAGATCGTCAATATGATATAAGTTAAAGTGCATAAAGAATAACGCTATGCCTAAACAAAGCCGTGCTATGTATCCTGTCCTGTGGGGTCTCCTTTAGAGAGAGGACAATCCCCCTCCCCTGCCCACTCGCCAAAAATAGTGATCTTCCTGAGTACGCCGTTTTCTTTTTGACTCAAAGCTAGCTTGACAGTATCTAGATAAACGTCCTCCATCTGGTGCCTCCCGTGGGTTGGCTAATGCTGCCAGCTCTGTCCCATTACAGGTTCCTTGCTATTTAAGGACGCTGTTTGCTTCCCTTGATCGATAGCTCTCAGGCCCGGCCACATAACTGGCCAACGTCACTCTGCTCATTCATGTAGTGACCTTCTCTCACGCTTATCTCTGAGTTAATCAACAATAAATGAAGGCAGGAAAGACGACTCGATTTAGTGGTGGCACTGGTAGTCGCTTAGATCTGATAGCAATTATCAGATCTTACCACTGTCGAACAAGCGAGTTCCGATCTTCTCTGATTTCAGTCGGCTGGAAGAAAATAGCTGCTCGCGAATCACGCCTGTCAAGGGACAACTAAGTGTGCCGCGCCGTAGTGCTAATGCTACTCACTTTTCTGCCTTATAAGGATAGTCATCTATTCCTTTAACTATCAATCGAGCTTATGACGGACGGATTTACAATGAAATTATTGCGCCAGCAGATGAAGGACATGGAAATCATTTTGTGCTAGACAGCTCGTATTAACGCAAACGTGTATGCAACCTGAATTCGACATGTTCAACCGTACTTATTCACAGTTTCGGCGAGACTCTCAGCTGACGTCGAGACCCGTTCCGTCCAAGGGAAACAATAACGAATACGACTAAAGTGAATGTGGACACAACGATGATCGACGATTATTAATAGCCTATCATTCATTAACATTGGAAATTTCGGGTGTTGTTGAAGAACACTTGCAGACCACTTGCGGACATTCCCTTTTCATCGTGACCTTTAGATCTCTGATTCCAAATCGCATTAGGCAGGACGACGCTCACCTCAACGCCCACATTTCTTTTCCACGTTCAACGACCATTGGCGCGGCTTCTTTTGTTTAAACAAATGACGAATCGACAGGACGACCCTAACAACAACAGCAACAACGATAACGGCTATTCTTAGCGGCGATCCGTCCTCCCTCGATCACCCGCAACAGCAGTTACCCGCGCAGCGGACGCCGCCATCGCTATCTTCTCCTATCTTATGGCCTGCGTCAGAAGCCACAGGAGGATTTCTAACTAGGTGAAGTCGAGTCGGATTCTTCCTCCATCCTCTCCTCGAGGATGCGAGCAGCCGCCGAGGCACAAACGCGCACACAGGCTCAAACGACGAACGAGTGCATCGGCAACGTCACCAGGCTTCGTCTCAAGTTCTCGTCTGGCAGCGAATTGCCGGCAACAGGAGACAACATTGAGTGTCTATACGTCCGGCGTGCTCTGCTACTAGTTGGTGTACCGACTGTGACGACTCTGCGGCTCGTTGGGCATCGGCAAGTGCGAACCTGCAGGGTGAGAGAGAGAGAGAGACAACGACTGAGAACGACTGAAATCACCCCATAATAATGGCAATAACGAGCTCCGAGATGGGCTGATGCTTAGCTGATAACGCACTGACTCGCTCGGCCACCACTCACTCACTCACGCAGACACTGGATGATTGGTGGGTAAGCAAACGAACTTTCGGAGGTATCTGCCTGCCGTCAGCCGCTGACTGATAAGCGCCGGCCACCGAGCGGATCGGCGGCGTTGCTGCTGCTGCTGCTGGCGTAGCACTCAACGGTGATAAAAGCCTAAGAAAGAAAGACTCTCGCATTAAGTTCGTGGTCGCCTTTGTCAGCTCGTCGATTCTAGCAGGTCGGTCCTCCTATTTGCGTTCGTCTGTACGTTTTCTGTTTGCTATTTTTCTTTTAAGTTGACTTTCTCATCTTGTCATTTTCTTAGGTCACCGTCTCAAGCTATTTTGACACTGTAAACGATTTCGAATTTGCGAGGAGGATTGGGACACGCGGCGGGCTGACCCTGGACAACAAAAAAACGTCGAACGTGTTCGTTCAAGGGGTGGTTTTGACGGAACGCCCTCGAGCGTAAGTTGACTAGCAATTATCGACGGGAGACAACGCGTAAAGATCAACCCGTAAATGAGAACGAAGTGCGGTAGCAAGCAGACGACGCGTTGCGCGCGGCGGTGCAATATAATATTATATACATGGCTGGCTGGCTGGCTGGCGTCACTGTTAGTTGTTGATGTTCACAAACGTACACTCAATCTAACGAAGTGGCTTGCCAAGATGGAAATTGAGAAACTTCAGCGGGCAAACTGCTCTCCTCGCGAGTAGACGGCTAAGGTAGGGCAGAGGTAGTTTTTGTTGTGGCCTGATGTTTTTCTTTAATTGTATGAGAGTTTGATTGCTGCGCATCAACCTCTTCGTCCCTCTGCTGCTGCTGTTTCTGCTTCGTCGTTGTAGAAATGCCATCAAAAGGACATCGCAGACGATGACATTAACGATATACCTGTGCCTACGTTGTGATAAAGAAGGGAAGCCAACTGTAACGTCGTGTCAAGGCAACAACGGCTAAAGAAACGAGAACAATCAATAAAATTACGACAGAACGAGCGTGAAGAGAAAAACGAGAGATAAGCAAGATAATGATAGATCGTCCCTTTTGCTGGTTGATCAGCAGAGGAGCTACGGACAAGGAAATCGCCACGGTGAGATTGGCCATGAGGCTTACTTTATGATGAATGAATAAACGGACGGAGGTGATCTGGACGTTTTGTATATTAGTTATTATTTTGTAGTTAGGCAGGGACCAGTGATTATTGCTGTAGCGGAGGACATGTGTTTTTTTTCTACTTGAGTTTATACTGGGCTATGAAAATCCTGTGGTGTAAACATTCTAGAACAGATCATGCTCGTTGCTTAGGAAAAATCTCGGATTTAATATGAGGACTTACATGTAGCGGTCGCTATTTAAGGCGTACAGTGTTTAAAAATGCTGTTTGTCTTATGGTGCATTGTGCTGAAAATAGCAATTCATACTGGTCACTCTTTGGATGCCTTCTGTAAATGCCGCAAGTTGGTGTTCAGGGTCTTTTTTAATGGAGTGAATGGAATTAATGAAATAAAATGGAACTCACCGAGTCAAATCAAGTTGAACATGTTCTGTAACAATCAAGTACTTACTTTAATCACTTCCATATTTGATCGAGGTGAACCGACTAATGATGGCGTTCAATGCCATGCTGCTATATTTTACACAATACGACACGGTTCTATCCAGTATTTCGTTTACCCGACAACCGACGAGGTTTCCAAAAGACCAAATACAGTCGGTCGAGTGTTATTGGTAAACGAGGAAATGGAACACACCCGCAACTCACCCCAGAAACAAAACTAAGCTAGCCAAATGCTAAACGTTCCTATTGCATGAGAACCGCCGGAGAGCAGCTTCCGTTGCCAGAGCAGTATACATACATGCTTACGCATAAACGACCATACAACGCGTCGTCTTCGCCAGCGTGTCACCATGTCTACGCGGTGCGGTGGGCAGAGTATTCAGGTCTGTGGCGTTCTCAGAACGCTAGGACAAGAACGGCGGCCATAACAACCATAACAAGCCTCATCCTTATCGTCTATATCAATAAAGGCACAGACGGGACCACAGACTTGGATGAGATAAGCACAACTCCATTTCGACTCTTCCGGGCGGTCTGTGATTTGGTTGAGAAGCCGCCGCCATCATCTCGACCACCACCACCATCAGCACCAACTTCTTTCTCTAACTCTCGAAAGGTGGCGGAGCTAAAGCTCGACCACTGGATAGTGAACATCTTCAGCGTGCCGCTGCCGTCCTTAATCGACTCATGCTACTCGATTGTTATTGCTTCGACGCCAGTCAGATAGGGATTTAGATGGCCAGCGATTCCCTCTCTATCTCTCTCTCTCTCTCTTCGCTCTCACTCTGTCTCATCCCGGCCCCTACGGGATGTGTCCAGCGCGCCAGCAAACTGCGGCCGTGCAGAGGCGGCGTGGCTCAGTAGCAACGTAACTGAACGGTACCCGAGATCTACATACAGCGAGAGGTGTACATTCGGCAATTGAGAGGCACGGCGAGACGGAGTCATGAAAGAGAGCCTATAGATGGGCTGCTTGTTGTCTCGTTACCTTCCGTTGTTGTCTGTCTGCTTGGTGACTTCTTTGGCTGCTTAAGACTTCGTCGGTTGCCTGTCTGCTTGTGGCAGCATTAAGGAAGTTGAAATCGTCGCCTGACAGTAGCACATATATATATAAAGACAGAAAGAGAGAGAGAATCCATGAACTGCTCCGGACTGTAGCCGGCGGCGTGTCGAACGGCGCCGGTTAAAACCACCGGAGACGGTAGTTGATCGGTCATTCGGATAGCATAACGATCCTCCCAAGCCCCAACGGAACCCAACGCAGCTTTGCTGGTCGCTTTGATCCGAACGACGCGGTTCGTTTGTTCAGTGGTTGCGCTGCCTGTTTCCCTCCCTCGCCTTCTTCCTACCTACTTACCTATGTGGGCAGCTACCTAGATGTAGGTCCGTCTGCCTTCCTGCCTCATGAAAGCTGAAAACCTGCCACCCAATGATTGCTGGGAGAGATAGCTGCAGACGCATTTCAACGGGATATTCCTGCACACCGCGTGTTGGCCACAACGAGCAGCGGCAACAACCGCAAGAGCAGAAGAGTTACAGATTTGGACAGATACAGAGATAGAGAGAGAGAGATATTCATTCAGTTGTTCGATTAGAGTAAATTGTGGTCCGAGACAGAGAGTCGGAGCCATCACTGTGGCAGCACTGACGACGCTGGCGTTAAAATTACACGATAACCATCTGGCCGGCACACGGTCGACTACGTAGGTGTTCATCGGCACGCAAGCAGTGATGGCCGAGAGGCTTTGGTGGTGTGATCCTTACCATCCACTCGGCCAGGTAGGGTTTCGGGCACGCCTGTTGTTGTGTTTGGCAATTGTAGTAGTCAAAGTTCACCTACTCAAAATGGAAGTCAGCGACAACCTTCGATATCATATATAATGTACACACAGCGCAAGGATGCCTACAATCGGGTCTGTATTGATCGATTTATCAGCGAAGCCGACAAGATATAGCTCAAAAAATTATATGAATATCAATATACTATTCGGAAATCGTATCTTTCGAATCGTGCATTTGGCACGAATCAGCCACGGAGACACGTTGACACATCTAAGCTGATACTGTATTGTCCATATTTCAAACTTGGCCGAACTTCTTATAATACAATACATCAAATGAATATAAAGGCTAACGGCGAGTAAAAAAATCACAGCGAAACGAAAGATACTACTGATGTCTATGAGAGTCCGAGTTTGTATTCACACGTACCATCAGGGTGCCGTAGGCGCCGTGGGAATTTTAGGAAATAAGTGAGGACCTACATGCGATAAAATTTCGACAATACCGTTTCCAGCCAGCATCGCCCAATCATGACTAATCACGAGTCGCCAAGGCAGCAGCAACAGAATCGCGCCACCAGTGGAATCATGTACTTAGAAGCGTTGTCCACGTGACTCGGGTTGTGTCAGTGCTCCATAGTATCTGCAGGCCGACCTCTCCTCCGTCCCTTAATTTGAATAGGAATCTCGCTCGGGCGCCCGTTCGCGCAATGATGAAGCACAAGCCTCGGAGGATAGCGCCTCGGAGGATAAGAGCTACCCAACCAGAGAGGCGGACATCGGTGCTATCTCTACGGAGATGAGACGACGACCCGATCTAACCAAAGTAGGAGGACACCTCGCCCTCGAGGCGACGACACACGAAAGTCTCTCGCAGTACACGATGACGATCCCATGGTGAAGGCGCAGCAGAACGAGGGAAGAAACAAAGATCATCCCGAGGTGATGGAGCACCCTCTAGTCATCCACTGACCGAGCTATGGCAGTCGAGACTTATCGAAGCGAACTCATTCGAACGTGCTCACTATTCATTCGTGCAAAGCGTCGTGAGAAAGGAGTCTCGGTGCTCCGTTCTATAAAGGGAAGAAGAGGAGGGGTCTCCTAGGAACTACTCGAACATGAGCTGCCTCTGCCATGCAAAATCAGATGCCGGCAAATACGATAGTCAAGAACGATATGAAATCGGAGAACGTCTACTATAGATCAAAGTGGGCATTAACCGTTCACAAGAAGGGTTTCTACAGTATTTGTGCTGTTGGTTTGTCAGAAGAAAATCTTCGGAGTTCGAGATAAGAAAAGGGGCGAAAACATGAGCTTTACGAGATCATACAATCGGACACTTTGTTATCAGGATTATTAATAAATATACGTATATAATAATTAACGCGATATTTAGGGAAGACCTTCAAGTGAATCCATTGCTCACTGCCTCCGGGATGGTTGATGGAAAACAACTGAAAAAAATATATTCCGATGTCCTGCATGCAATATTATAACGAATACAGAGAGTTGACCGCATGGCCAAGTATTATGAACTTTCAAACGGTAGGAGAGTCTAAGTGCTTCAAGTCACAGTTTATATAGGTCTACGCTATTTTACTACAATTCGACGGGGTCCAAGCATGCCTCCAAACTCCTTAAACGAGTTTCCACTCACGTCCAAAAATCTAGCCTTCATGTCCGTGAGGACGCACTCAGTGCTGACATCAGCGAGCAACCAATTCGCCACAGTTCATTCTACCTCTCAAATCAAATCGATGTTGTGTGCATTGCTGTTACTACCACGTCATCATTCATTGCTTCCCTAACGAGAAGAACAACGACTCGAACGGTTATTTCGACTGAAAATGATCGGCCCCTCCGTGATCCGCCACAACCGGCGTCGCCTTCTCGTACCGAAGAGCCAGAGGCCGACGAGTCGACAAGCCACCGGCCATCTCGCCGCTTACCCACTCCACTCAGCGATGTTCGGCAGCACGAACAGTGGCCGTGTGATTTGAACGTATCGTTCCGTCGAAATCTGGTCCACCACAATTCGCCCCTATCTCTCCACGGCTCTCGGCGCATTTTCCTCGTTCTTGATCCTCACTTCTACCACAAGCCGCCTCTGTTTTCCCCTTTTTTTTCTTTTTGATTAGTTGAAGGCTTCATCCCTTCATTTCTGTCATCGATTGGCGGCTGTGATCCGCCCGTGTTACCACCTACCGGTGTGTGGTGTGTGCGTGTTCGACTGCAGTGGTCGATCGGTTGGTTGCCAACCATCATCATCTTCTTATAGCGCGAAACTCGGGCGTGACTCGTTGGCGCGAAAAGTCTGCACCTTTGGCAGCGCGTGGTGGCCGTGCAGGCACATACGTTCTCCGCATACGCGAACGACCGGGATACACGAATACAATCAGACAATACTCATACCGACCAGCTCGGGCATCGCCTCGCTGTTCCGGCCACCAGGAGAAGCTCATAGGCGCGCGGATGGACACAAGCATATGAGAGCGCGTGCCCCGCAGCAGCAGCAGCCACTTCTGCTGCCGCGACCATCGGCGTTACATACACTGGACAGACGGATTATAGCATTATACGTTCGAGGCCAGCACACGAGGTAATCAAGCACACGACAGGCGCTGACTCGCGCGGGTCGGGATAAAGAATCAACGTCAAGTGGGGAGAGAGAGAGAAAGAGAGAGATAAGACGTCAGAGGCAGAGAAACGACCAAACGGGCGCCATTAATCGGAACGTGCGTCGGCTTCATCGACGCTACTGCTGCTGCTGCGGCTGCTGTCTACCCATTGTTGTTGATCTTGACGAAGCCGCCGTTATGGGGGGCTTGGGAGCTGCTGATCAGTCGACGGTTGCTGATGCCGACGGCGGTGGTGATGCTGGTGGCGTGGATGGCTTTCGAGGTGTGAAGTTGGGCGAGGCCCACAATGAACGCTGCGGAAGCAGCGTCCAACGGCAGTACGGCGACGCCACCGCCGAACGAGAACAGTTCAGCCGAGTATTTATGGGATGAGCGCTGAGCCGAGCCGGACGTTCAAAAAGCAGAGCCGGTCGATTCTAACTTTCGGTTTTTTTTTCCCCCCCTTCGGCCGCTACGTCAACGCCTGTTCCAGCTTCAGCTTCTTACTCGTAGGGACGCACAGTATGTTGGTCAACTTTAGCAGCAGCGAGAACGACTAGCGATGAAAGCGTCGGCCGAAGCCGCCGCTTCAGTTGCGTCAACCGAGGCAGGGAGGTAATGACAAGGCGAGATTTGCGGTTCGATTAGATCTGCGTGTAATAAACGCATGGGGCGCTCCTTGTAAGTGTCCAGCGACTGGTGCCGTACCGTCGGGTGATCACCACAAGGGTTCATCAGACAAGAATAAACTGTACATAAATAGATGGTATAGCACGGTAGGAAATAATAATCATTGTTCTCTTTGATCGGGATAGGTCTGTTTGGTAGTTGCGCGTCTGTCTGTGTGTCCCTGTATATGCTAATTCAATATTCAGCGCATTCAATTCAGCTTATCGGTACGGGATTTGTTACAATGTTGCATCGAATATATATATATAATATATATTGGTGATTATCGTCGTAAGATATGAACATATAAAAACACTGAATCGGCACGATTTTTACAGCAAATTGCAACTGGCACACTGATCGGTGGGTCACGATTGCGGAGGTGTTTTTAATCTTCCGTCATATATATGCCATTACAAGGAATGGCCTTAGTATAGAGGATTAGCTAACTTTGACGACGACGCATCCAATAATTACTTTTAATATTATTTCACGTGTTTGACAAAGTTGTTTCAGCTCAACTCGAATGCTCCTTTATTAACAGGGGTTGGTACAATGATGTGAAATTAGTTAATTTCAGATTCAACATTTTCGTCGAGCCCAAATAACAGGCTAGGACTCTGTGACCTTCGCATGGTAGGAAAGCCTTTGGTTTGTAACTATCTGTCAGGTGTTTTTGGGACGGCTCAAGTGGCAGATTTCCCGCTGATGTTCCCGAGGATAAATTCGACTCGATCAAAATCCAGTCTACGGAAGATTGCCACTTCGACTAACCTGTATTTGCATAGCAGGCTTTGGTTGTCGACTGCATTGCCGAGGCTTGCACAGAATTTTAAGCATCTCTTCACTTAAAAAAAACCCGCAAGCTCAGTGACTGCATCGGTTCACGTGTCCTTGAGTCTTTGTCGTAGGCAGCCTAAGCTTCTATGGCCACCCCAGTTCCATCGCGTTGGACTAAAAGTGATTCCTATGAGTCACATCTGCCTAAGCCTACATTCATCGGTGGTCCATAAAATGCAAAATTGAAACGAATATTGACCACCGCCGTCATCAGAACTCGAGCAACGAGTCCCCAGACCTCGGATCATCAACATCTCAGCTCTAATGATTTAGTCGTCAAAGCGAATTACAATCAAAGTCACAACGTGTGTCCCCTGCGGGCGAAGTCCAACCAGCTGCAGAACAGCCTATTATCAGCGCCACCTGTTCGCTCAATCGAAATTTGTCTCCCGTTGTTGGCAAACCGTTTAGGTTTCGACATCCTTACGAGTGTCAACGCTTATCCGTCAACTTGACCAACTTGATTGATGACCCATTGCATAACACTGCTCTAAGTTGTGTGGGACCCCTTGTTCTGGCAATGGTTGTAGTATCGTATCGTTGCAGACATGATATGACATGACATAATGTGAGAGAATTATGAGAGTAAAGATCAAGGGTACAAAGCTTAAATAAATATTTTAGGTTTTATAAGCAGGCGGGGACTAACCGTTGTATGAGACGTACCTGGCTGACTGAGTCGATTATTATAAATGCGCTGATTTATGATAACAAGAACACTAACGTTGCCTTTGTGGCGTTTTAGTTCAACCTGTTATGAATAAAGCAATTGTCCAAAGGTTTACTATTCAGTCCTAAACGAGAGACAGTCATTGTTAGGAACACTATAACGACAATGTTACTGTGGTTACGATCGCTCGATCGCTCCCAGAGCAAGTAAGGTCTGCTGCTCATCGTTGTGCCTTAAGTCTGGACAACTGCTCAGTGAACGGACGAGCTCAGCTTGGACGTAGTAAGTGTCCGGTTGTGTGTGTTTGTGTGTGTGTGTGTGTATGTGTGTGAAGGTGCCTCAACACCTTCCCGTCGAATTTTGAGTACCTGTTGTCGACGGCGCACCAACAGCCTACCTAGCAATAACAATAAACTGCGTCTTTCAGCAGTGTATTGGTATCAAGACGCCGGAGGTAAGTGCCAATTTACTGCCCGCGCCAGCTTCTCGCCTCCGGGCCTTCGTTTGAGTTCACTTCACTACAGTTGACTAAAGTTAACGAGGTTTGAGACGACAGCGAACGATCGAGAAAAGCGAGAAAGAAATCAAGATGAACAATTTGTATGTATGATCCAGCGCGTGTCCTCGTTCGAGGTGGGCACCGTCGACGTTATATGTTCCATGATTGTTGTTTTGGGCCGTAGTTATCGTGGTAGCAGTGGTCGACTACACAAGGTCGCTATCATCTCCAGCCAAAAGGAAGCGCTCATCGGTTATCCATTTTCGTTTCTTCATAGGGAAGAAACACACTTGACTGTACGCCTTCGCTGCCGCATGCGAGGTACAGACTCGCTCCATACACGTTCGGGGAGCATCGATCCGAGCGACTGTGTGAATTATAGCACGAACCATGACGACGATGACGACAACAACATGATGGGTAGACACGCCGCGTGCGAGTTTCATAATTCGAACACATAGGTTTTTTGGCTAGCCGCGTTCGATTATGTATCTCTAACATTAGCTTGCGCGAGCGACGAGACGCTCGGCGAGCCGATGAACCGCAGTTTTCAATCAGATTCGGTCTGAAGCCACCGCCGCGCCGCCGCCTCCGCCCTCACATTACGGCAGCACCTTACATCGATGCTGTAGTTTGAATTTTTCTTCGCCAAGGGGCGACAACTATTTACAGGCCTCTTACACGTCGTACGTTCTGAATCAGCGCACAACCAACCCAGCCATTACGTCAAACGAGCGCCACTTCACCTTAACGCATATCACTTTGGTTCGGATGCGGAGGGTACACTTGAGGGGAACATACACTTATTTCGGCGGGGCAAATCAGTGGGGGTGTTACCCGTCAAAGGAATTAATAGCCGTGTCAACTACTATTTATTAATTTTGGCAAGGTAGAAATCACGCCTTCTGTCACTTGTTAGCTATGGAACTGCTTACCTGCATTCAGCATTGGGGACGGCGATGTGGCTAGCGACAATAAAAAAACATTCTGCAAATGTTGACCTCAAACTAATTGAATCGCTAGTATCGCTTATGAACAGAAGCAGTGCCCATAAATAGGCTTACGAAAGCCAAAGGCGTGGACATACCGGGTAAGGTAGAATGAGTAGCTTCGTATTTATATTTTGTTTAGATGAACTGTACATAATTTTAAGGCCAATGGGAGCTGCTCGCTTCTAGAAAAAGGAGAAAACATATTGAAATACTCTGAACATGAATAACTTGTCTCCGCGCAAGGATATTAACTCTGTCTATGATATAGCATTGCCGATATGCCCGGTTATAGCGATAAGCACTACCGAGGTGCACTGAGTAGCATAGTGAACAACATACGAATGACGTAAATACACCCGCCATGTTTGATCGACAACTCAACCGAAGATTGAGGACATGCGAAACACATGGCTTTGTATGGCTTCTTTATCGTATCGTGGTTTTTTTTTTGTAAACATTTCATCGTATCCATAGCCACCGGAGCGAGCACACTTAATGACGACGGCGACGACACCCTGATCATAGTGGTCTTCTATTGTTAACGAGATACCATAACAAAAAACAAGCTCCCGCTATGATACGACAGCTTGTACATGCTCGTGTCGGCTACTCGTCAAACGTCGGACCACTACAGCGGATTCCTATTGAGATGATCTGGCCACTAGACAATTCAACGCGGACTTTCCTTTCCTATGATACTGAGAGAATCAAAGGTGGCTTCAAGCTGAGTTTTTTCCAACGTCACAAATGGAGACCATCAGCGCATTGCATTGGAGCGGTTTACAATCTCGCTGCGTCGCGCATGTGTGCGTTGACATTGACATGTCAACTATATATATATATATATATATATATCTAGTGCACCCCTTATTCGCTGCGGGAAACCTTTTAAGGATCATCCACTCCGTTTAGTGTTCCTGTACTTTGGCCGAGCATTCGGGGGCTTCTGCTTTTCGCTGCTTGTTTCTCAAATTTGACCTCCTGGTGAACATGATGAGAGTTGCTATGCTGCACTCTCTATGGATGCATCGAGTGTAGACGTTCGTGCAGGAGATAACGAGCTGACTAGATGATGGCAGGCGAGTGGGGACACATCAGTTGGTATCTTGGGCGTCGTTCTTCACGAAGCGCCTGAGGCGGAAGGATCCGTTGTCTGTTGACAGCTCGTGACGAGTCCAGTTTCTGACACCCATTCAGTCTCCTGCTTGTGGCTGCGAATGGATGAGCGTTCGGAAACAGCCTTAGTGCCGTGTTACAATGTTATATACCTATGTACAACATGATCGCCGACGATGATTAAAGGATGGGGATATTATCTAGAGAAAAAAGAGAGCACAGCAGTTGACTTGTACTAGACATGTAAATACTATGAAGCTGTGAACCTAATGAGGAAAATTATAGTCGGGTTATTAGCAACTGTAAAATGGTGCCATATTCTAGCACAGATCGAAGGCGACAAATCCATACAATCCAAATCGCGGTAAATATCATCAACTGACCATCACTTCTGACCGTCGCGCACGGGAGCGTCCAATCCAGTGAGGGACGTCTAGCTAAGTGTATCTGTTGCCATCAACCAGTATACCATAAAACGGCGCCACGTATATTGAAAGATCTAGGCATCATGCTATAATTGTACGTTGAGTCACGTACATATAACGAAACTCAGAAGAGTATCATATAGCCCTAGCTTGGGATGTGTTGAGATCTTACCGAAGTACATGCGGCGCTATTTGCCGCTCTATCAGCCTAGCCACTCCTGGAACGACACCTATAGGAACGATACAAAGGTTGACAGTGTGTCAGATTAAGGATCAAAACTGAAACAGATCTGAAATCAAATGCGGCAACAGTAGGATCGCGTCGGAGAAAAACCAGACAGCGGTATCGCCAACGGCGTCGAACTCTCGCTCACTATCGCAGTCAGATGGCGTCAACCGAATGGATCGAAATATTTTCGAGGCCGACCGAGGCAGCCTAGCCATTGATTTTGGCGCCGTCCTGACGTCTGTCAGATCGCCGCGCTATGGATTTCAGTAGGGAGTTTCTCTATCTTCCTGCGACGACGTTTGCGTACATCGCTAAAAGATCGTCCAGCCACAGTCGAATAAGGAGCTAAATTGTTGAAAACGCTTCGATTCGACCTCCGTGGCGGCAGTCAGCGTCTCGCTGCCCAACTGCTATCTGCCCCGCGACAGTCCTTGCTCGATCAGACGCGATCTTCGTTTGATCCGTCACAATGGAATTGCCTGTGTCCTGTATATCACCATAGCCAAGTGCTTGGTCGCGACACACACACACACACAGATCTACCTTGACCGTCATTCCCACTTGAAGAGGTTTGTGCTAGAATCGATTTCGCATGTGCTCCATGTAATCTGATTTGAGATTTCGATCGGTCGGAGACGGTACGATAACAGCCCTATTAACTTTAAGACTGCGTCAACGATTTTCAATTATGGCGATAAGGTTGAATGACAGATAAATATGGCTCGTATGATGCAGGAGCGGTCTCAATATGACGATGCCGCTGACCAGTACGAGTAAGTATTGAATCAGTTGTCTAAGCCACCGTGCCGAGGAGATCCCAGTGGCGTATTTGTTGTGTGCTTTAATTGTGTATTGATGCTGAAGAGAATAATGGGTGCAGAACAATCAGCATCCATTCTTAGAACAGTGTGGGACTCGACCTCAAACGTTGGTCAAGGTTCCACTGAGACCCCTAAACACTAGGGTAACTTTCGATAACTACAGTCAGTGTGACCACACCGGTATTTTTTCCGCGTCATATAGGCCTGACGTGATTATTAACAGATTCCGTTATTTTGACTAAATGATGCAGCATTCGAATTGCATCGGTACAATCTTTGAAATTGAAAATGAAGGAACCAAGATTTCCGCATCGATTCCTTATCATTTCGCGCAGCAATTGTTAACACCGCTCTGACATTTCATCTCTCATGGACGACTTCATTATACAGCCCTATCTGCGGGTTGCCATAAGCCAACGAAGTCTCATTCGACGTCGCTCCGAAGTGTTAAAGTGACCGTCGACTTCATACGCCTCCTCATCTTAGCGTTGGCTAGCATTGGGCTCATGTTCTTAGTTGTCACTGATAGCGAACAGCGGGCGTCGGCTGCCCTTTCATCTATCTGCCGTCGTTGCCTCGCGCTGAGAGTTCCATGACGGTGCCATTGTTGCTGACGATGATCTGGGTCACACTCTCCCGCGGACACACAGAGAGACCCCTCGCCAAAAAACATTGGTCTTCTCGTTGTCTTGCGGTCATCGATGCAAAGCTTAAACAAGCGCCTCGCACCTCACACCATATCTCTAACTGCGCTTAGTGCTATTCCCTTGAGCTGTCGTCGTTGTGGCCGTCGCCGGAGCCGCTACAGCAGAGCAACGTTAACCGCCGAACCGCTCTTGAGATGAGAAGAGAATAGGGCGAACTTTCTTCGCTTTAATCCGACGTATCCGACAAAGAAACAATCCAATCTTTCGGTTGCTGCTGCTGCTGCTGCCGCTGCTGCTGCTGCTGCTGCTGCTCGAGCAGCAACAATAACAGCTACTTGCATCATCGATAAGGTTAAAATGTCTGCTGGTAACGATAATTCTGTTGCATCCATCCCACGTTGAGGGCGGTCACGCCCAGACGTCATCGATAGAGCATCGGCATCGACGTACAGACCCACGACACACACCCATGCGCACACTCACGCACGCATACCCCGAAGAAACACACACACACAAAGATGCCCATACCACGGACACTCTGTCTGTCCTCGAACAGACAGTGACTACTGTCGTCATGACGTTGATACTGTGACTGGTCCAGCCGTACGAAGTGAAGACAGCCCATTGAATGCGATCAGTCTTCGTTGCAAGCTTGATCATCACCGCTCGAGTGCTCTCAATGTCGTATACGTATAATAGTACCCGTCAAACTGTGCGCTTCTCTGTCGCGCACGACACGTACTGGCTTCGTGCTTGCTATGGATGGAAGCCTTTCCCCATGACGAGCTCGCCCTCCCCGCCTCGTTCGCTTAGCGCACCATCATGCGGTGCCGCACGGGCTCTGCCACGGGAGCTGATTTTCGGTAGTCGAAAATGCAGACAGCCGGCGATTGCGGCGGCGTCGGCGGCGGCCGTCGTACCGGCACACGACGAGCGATGTATTTGAAGCGACGCGAAGTCCAAACGCGAGCGAGCGAGCGATCGAGAGAGAGAGAGAGGGGGATATATATATATATATATAGAGTACGATGAATTCCTGGCGTCATCAATCTTTGTCTTTTGCACTGTTGCCTCTGCGTGGCTGTCTTTTTCTGCAGTTTCGCTGCGCCGACGCTGCCGTCAATATCATCAGCGAAGCATACGCACAGCTTCGTTATGAGAAGCAGCGGCAGCCTCTTCGGCGTCGTCGTTGTCGTCGTGCGGAGGTGGTGGCGATGGTGTCAGTGAAGATTGTTGTTGTTTTGTTGTTATCTCTTTTCAGCAGCAATTTCTGTCGATCTGTGATCATCTATCTATCTATCTATCTAGCCATTCGATGGGGACCGCTTGACGGTTACTTACGGTCGTTTGCCAGTGATGTCTCTACGCCTGCCGCTGCTGCTGTGGCTTGTCTGCACGTACATTCTTGTCTACGCACTTCAACCGGCCGTAAGGATTATTTTTGCCTTAAGACTATATATATATATATATATATATATATAGATAATACATTTGTGTGAGTGTGTGACTATAATGCGCGCTATAACGTGAACTCAGTGAGGTAGGCCTCCACTGATTTCGTTGTCGAAGCGTTAGAAAATAGTTAGCGAAATAAGGCGAGATTGTGTAGTTAGGCGTTGTCAGTTAACCACAAAAGCCCTATCTGAAATAGCGACATGTCTAGTGGCTGCTCAAGGAGAGCTTTTTTGAATAACAAAACCAAGTGAAACTTTATCATAAGTAAGTAATACAAACTTTTCGATCAAGTAACTGCCTGAGTAGGCCGAATACCCTCGGTAGCTTGTATCGTATATTAACAGACATTTTAACAGCGTTTTGCGTTCGACCTCAGTGCCTATGAAGCCGCGAGGATAAATATTATCGTACGTATAGCAGCAGGGCATATCTAATCATTTCCTGTAAGTGCGCTCCAGCTCGATAACTTTTCGAGTAACTCACTGAGCACAGAAAACTCGAATCGAATCTTCCGTCGCCCGACGAAGGTCAACTCTTTCGAGTTTTACCAAGTGCGTTCCGCGCGTTAATTTAGCTACCGCATCATATGTCCCCACCCCGGCGTGTCTGGCTCGTTCAGATTTCCACATGTTTCTTTTCGTCTAAGCATTAGCAAAAGCGGCTGGTTCACATGTATTCGTAATAGGTCGAATGCATAGGAGGGGGTACCGACCAGCAGGGTAGAGATGACTAAAGACGTGCACATCTCCTCGTGGAGATACTTAGGAAGAGCGAGAGAGAGAGATCGAGGGATCTCATGGACAGACGGATCCTGACAGTCGCGGCAGCCTCAACGGTTTCATCAGTTCAGCGTTCAACTCTATGTCCCGCTACCCGTACTATCAGCTACCTTCAGCTCAGCTAAGAATCGCGCCTCGACACATCGACGCGGGCACTTGTAACCCGAAACGCATTAGGCGAATTAGTCAAAACGAAACGCTTCTTCTGTCTTCTTTGAGCGAAGATCTCGAGTTTGCATGTCGCATGATCACGATGACACGGCTCATCCGTGCGAACATCGTACATGGACTTGGAGCTGTTAATGGGCGAAACGAGCGCGTTTCCCTACGATTCTACGAGATGCATCTGCTACGAGACAGCCCCCTTCTGGCAATGCCATCACCATATACAGAAGCGGGTAATGATCTCTTCCATCTCGAACTCTTCTTCAGTGCTTCGGCTAGCCAAGTACATTGAGAGGGTTTCTCAGAATGTGTTAGAGTGTACGCTCGGAGAAAGCATGTAGCAGAATGTCTGTACCCCGGATTGGATCACCGATGTAACCCATACGAACGATGCTGATTACGAATGTCTATATAAGTATGACTGGGATAGCGACCCTGGCCAGGTAGGCCTTACTACATAGAGAACAACAGAATGAACGGAAAAATAGGGCAAATTAGTCGAATCCAATACTTCTTCATTCGTGGTTCTTGGCCGAAATCTCGTTTGTGGCCTCACGCCTATGTGTTATATGTATTGTCGGAGTGGGCAAAACTGGACGAACCCCGAACTCTTGCACGTCGAAATAGGCACCTACTTTTGGATCATCGCTGAACATCGAATAATTACTAAACAATTTAAATTGATGATCATCATTAAATCGACGATCCATTTCATCTTTGGCGGCATCGAGAAGCAGTCGCATTCGCAGCAGCAACAGCAATAACGTGTCCTCTCTGTTTAGACAACACTGATATGTCCTATATATCTGCCAGTTGAAAGCATACCACTGCTTCACGTTCACATGCGACGAGTTGACGGAAGTGTACCATTTCATTTAGCTCTAAGAACATCTCAAAATCACCCTGCCACTATCGTAGGGGGTCTACGAGACCTCGCGACAAGAAGAAAATGAGAGAAAAAATCGACAGATGAAAGAGATGCTCAAATTCACACTCCACCGCCAAACTCCACTAACTCATGATGGTGACCTACCTATAAATAAAGACCACTATTATTGCTATTTATCAATAATTGCCGAAGAAGGTTATCGGCTCGGCTTGGCCGTGGGACGCCGCCAGGGACAGGTGATCCGTTACCCTTATCAAATGAAGTTCGAATTGAAGTCAGCAGCGACGAGTCATGTCTGCCGAGCGCTGTCATCGTGCATGATGTAGAGCATTCTCTTTCTGGTTGGCATTTTCGTATACCTGCGACCAACCAACCGACCACCCCCCACCTCCCCAACTCACCTCAATCGGGGCTCATTTTCGTTCGATTCGGTTTGCGGCGGCAGGCGGAAAGTCTCGCACCAATTCGGCGGTATTCGCCGCTGGGCGGGCGCCTTCCAAAGCAGCGGCCAATGCCGCTTCGACACCGACGTCAACGCGGTTGTGCAGATCTCTCAAGGATCTCACTTCGATTGCCACAGATTCGTTAAATTCGTCAAACAACGAACGAAAGAACGAACGATTCGCTTCGCATATCATCTTTATCATTGTTATCTGATCTCGGCGATGACCTCCGACGGCGACCCGTCACTGCAACTGACTAGCTAGCCGTGGTAGCTGGTATATATATATGTATATGTGTGGATGTGGTATAGACATGTGAGCATGTGTGGTCGCTTGCGGTGCCATTGGCCTAAACGGCAGAAGAACGCTAAGATGGCAGTTGCTACTACTACTACTATCATTACTATGCACTGTTGCTGCTGAGTACGAATTCTATGGGATAATTTCTACGAAAAAAGTAACGAAAAATGCCTAAGTTGAAAAAGGAACATAATTGCTTCGACCAATCATTGTAACCTTCAGTATTTGCCTATACCTAACTAAGTGATGGTGACACCGTTATTCGATAATAATAATAATAATAAAAACGACGTTTTCGGATATAATTAGCATCATAAATCATTTGCTATACAAACATGATTCATATTCGCATAATATATAGCGAATAGCCAAACATATATGCGGCATGATTTATCGTTTCAAAATGTATGCAAATAAATTATCGGCAGGACATGGGAGAAGATTTAGACTAATTATACTTGAATGTGGGAACAGTTGGACGAATCTTACGAAGCAAAAAAAAAAAAGAAACTATCAGATATTTGCATATAGCTAAGGTGGACAGCCACCTCTTTATCGAAAATTAAGAATAACTCGAATAATCCATCACAATCGAAAGTCGGCAACTACCGAGTTAGGAAAATGCAGACGTGAATACCACAACGTTGCACGTCTTTTTTGTTCTCTATTTACAGGTAGGACAGGTATAGGACACCTATTGCCGGTAACGTAGAACCCGTCTTATCAGGCAACCGAAGTGCATTGTGCACACGTCACCAACTGATTCCGCAGGGACAATAGAGGGTCTTCAGTGTGAATAGTATCGGCAGAACCAATCGATAATGTTCTGTACTCTATCTCTATACCCATCACATTCTAGACAAAGGCAGCACATCCGCCTTGTTTCTTACGCAGTACTGCTCTACCAGTTTCAACCTTCGTCATAGTTTCATCGTGGCGTTTCGTATTTCTCCAGTGCCACTTGATTCTCTTGATTCGTGTGTATTTGCCTAAATGAAGAAAACATGTTTTCACGTAATATCCATTCGACGATACTGGGCCGAATCATAATTCTCAAGGAAAGTACACCCACATCGAACATCGTGGTTTTGTTTTTGTTTTGTTGTTTATTGACCTATTTTCGTCGTTCGACCACTTATTGACCTATTTTCGTTCACATTACCGAGTTTAGGCTACCCAGAGGAAGTAGGACCTATTGGCATATGCGGAGATCGTTAGAGGAATATTGTAACGTATTTACTTAAGTATTAACGGGCTAGTTTTTTTACTATTTGACTAATCTCTACAGGAGATACCAGCCAACGGTGAAGCGAACAGAAAGATCAATAGCGTACGTGTATATTAGCGCTTTATTTTCGACCTTAATCAGGTCTTGCTTTAGGTAGCTATAGGACCGTTGTTGATCATACTGTCGGGTCGTGGGCACATTTTCTTTCTACGCAACAATACGCCATTCATGGTCCCGGAACATGGCCGCGACCTCCCGGCGCTCAATGCCAACCATCTTCACACCGATGGAGTCGACGTCGGAGAAGAGAGCACAACGAACTCTAGAACGAAGCGTCGTCTCAACGGAGCTCTCAGTTCTCGAGTTCGAGTTCTCTGCTCTGGGGCCAAGTTGTCTGATCGGGGTGGGTGGTCGCTTTTCATAGTGACTCAAATGACAGCGAGCCGATCGATCGGGATGCACGACGTCCAGCCATACCATACTATAGTACTAACTTCTATTATTGTCGGACCCTTGCAACGCAGCTAAGGGGTATCAAACTGCTGCGTGGATGGTTCCCCCTTGTTTCGAACAGAATAAACAGCCCGCAAAAAACTGGTCCACTACCCCCGATGATATCTGTGCTCTCTTGACGGTTCCTTAGTGGAAGTAACTTTGAAGTAATCTAATAATTGAATAATAAGAGTACCACGACATGTAGCACGACAGGCTGATTTTTCGTCAGCCATTTCAATGCGGGATTTTTCGTTATGTAAGCGGCGGGTCGCATGGCTCGATGTGTTGAGAGATACGGTTGCTTGTCTACCTCGTAGACCCCATCTATCCGACAATGTGGGCTCAACGCTGATCATAGTGATCTGAAAACGCCCTCCATATGCCCAACCAGAGAGCACTCTCCTGTAGCACTATTTCTATACCTCAGATATCTTGCACTTCGACTAATTGGCAACTTCGCGCATCTTCTATCTCTATCAGTGGAAGTTACATTAATCCTAAATATATGCATCGTAAAGAAAGTTACAAGCCAAGTTGAATCATTGTCGAAGTTTGGCAATTTTCGTTATCTGCCGGCATTTCTATTGTTCATGGTGATCTCGGAGAAGTAACTTCCGGGACAGTTCAAGCTGCTCTCGTTAAGTAGTCTAGTTACAGGCTATGGTGCGGGCGAGTCACAATTATTTCATCTAGCATATGATATTTTCGACAATATCTATGTGCGCTTGGATGATAGGCTGGCCACGTTAATCCTTGGTCATATTCGCAGATAACCGCTCAATGGCGAAAAGTAGTTTTCAGTTGCTTTGACGTTCAGGGCGATTTTCGTTAGTTGGCGGATATCTGCGAACATGACCAAGGCCTAACGTGGCCAGCCTATCATTCTAGCGCACATATATATTGTCGAAAATAAAATATATGCTATATTTTAAGTTTGCAGGAATTCATAGAGTTGACATTAAAGGCAACATCCATGACTACATTTAACCTTATAATGTGTTAGGCCATGAAGTAACATGATTTCGCCATTATTCGTGCCCCTGTGTGTCTTTACAATGCCTTTATATATATATATATATATATATATATATAATCGTATTATTTTGTCGAGGTATCCCACATGCCAATACATAACGAAGGTGTACGTGGAGCGATTGTTATTCACCCATCCATTGCAATGTCCGCTACAGAGAATCGCTCGTTATGCATGGAAGCATAACACATCTAATGTAAAATCGAATGCCAGCGCTTATCCGAAGGAGTGGTGTTCCGCGTGTGTTGTGCATACCTGATTCGATGCGATCACACACTGACCATCGTCCACCACCGGGCTATCGTCGTTGCCTCGATTACAAGTAGTCAAAATATACGGTCGCAAAGATCGCTATTTGTAACAGACGCGATGAGCAATCGACACCGACTCAGGCTCGCTAAGGCTAAATACAGGAAGAACATCGAGTGAGTGACTCCTGTGTAACGGATGCGAGCATGCTCTCCTGCCGTCATCCAGGAAGACGAAATTCTTCATCAGATGATACCGTTGCCATATGGGACTCTCTCATACGAAGAGTCACTCAGCTCATACAGACATCGTATCAACATCGTTTCTCATCCATTCAGTAGATGATACCCGGCTATCGCCTGATGAGCTTCGATGACGCCGCAGCTGCTGCTGCTGCACCTACTCTGGCCAATGGTCGTCAAGAAAAAAAGAGCAATGCTGAACCCTCCGTTCATCTGCTCCCAAGAAAGCTGAGCGCGTCTAATCGCGTTACGCTGTATAGTCGAGCGTGAGGTGTCGGACCTCCAAAGGTGGTTCAGCGTACAGCGAACTCCGCTCGGAGTGAGAGAATAGTCGGTCATCCATAGACCACCATGAGGACATACGCGAGCCAACCCCTGGGAGCGCATTCGGCTGGGACAAAGTCGAACGAGGTTTGCTCTCCGAGAGAGGTGCGTTCGGCTGGAGACAACTATTATAGCAGAATGGTAACCCGGCGATCGGCGTCGCTCTCTTGTTCGTCCCTCTGGAGCATTCTGATGCTCGGCAGGATCGCTGCAATGAAAGCACAATGCGTCGACCTTTCTAGCGGCAGCGGTGGTGATTGTCGCTTAGCACAAATTAGCTACGGCGACGGTAGTCTTGCACCCTACCGTTGGATCAAAAAGAAGGAAGGCTCAAAGAAAATGCCGACGTTGCAAAGTTTGACGAGGGCGGGTGACTCAAAGGGCATCTAGATCGAACGTTGGCGCTTGGACCTAATGCGTCGATAGGTCTCTCTCTCTGTTGCCTATGCGATATTCAAGGTCTCCAATAGAATGGGAGAGCGACGGGGACCAACAGCATTGGTCGTTATTGCAGGCGGGAACTAGTCGAATCCGACCTGCATTTTGAAAGCTGCAAGTGTCGGCTAAATAGAATCAGTCCATAGATAACAGCTGTTGGTGCGCGAAATTCACGAAAGTTTCTTTATAATACATGAAACGCCTTCGGGAGATGAGTTAGCCTAGTTACGTTTGATGACTATACATGTATATGAACTAGCTTTAGTAACCTAAATTATGATAGAGATACGTGTCAAAGTTCTAGCTTCCCATGAGGCAATTGAGGTTAACCTATCTGACACCTAGTTGAAGAGTTTCTTTACGATGCCTATGAGTACTATGACTTTTCCACACTTTGGTGAACAAACACAACTGTCGCTGAACCAGCTACGTAATTGCTTATCGCCAACAATAAGTTAACGTTCGAAGCCGACGAGGTGACTTTATGAAAGGGTGCAAGCACCCACTCATTCAGAGGGGTCGATGGCGTGAAAGGATCGCCCGAATAGGAGTGTGTGCTCTGGAGTGCTCAGGAGTCGAACCTCTCGATCTGTATGTATGTGTCCGATGGGGACCGCCTCGAGAGATCTCTTCTCGCAGTGGCAGTGAAATGAGCGTGAAGGAATTTCGACCCGTGATGATCATTCGACAAAGGGGTAAGCTCTGGGAACGCGAGGAGTCTGGGGGCGGCAGTGAAGGGGTGGGCTAGCTGTGGATAGTGACTCATCCTGTGCGGCTGTTGCTGCTGCTGGCCGCCAAATTGCCGAAGCCATCTTCTCCGCCCAGCGTCGTGGAGGCTATACAGAAGCTGGTGTGATCATTATTCGGAGAGCTTGACAGAGAGAAAGAATAGTGGAAATTTATGGCGAGATAATGTACCTGATTCATTACGAAATTTCAAAAGAGTACATTATTCCAGCTGGTGGATTGTCCTGTCGATCAATTGCATCTTAGCACTGGAGGGGTCGCATAGACCGCTTTGGTTAGATCACCATAGTACAGCGACGTATTACACTTTAACCACTCGGATGCTGGGCATCAGTCGCGAGCCATGATGATCGATGAATTCAATTTATTGAATTGATACCGCAGCGGAAGCTGTGAAGCGCATTGGGGAGATTGTTCATGCGATTTTGGCCAAGTCGACTGGTCCTCGTAAAGCACTATATATATGTATAGACTTTATAAGGGGTTATAGGTGATATCTGTGGCAGTGTCGGGGTGGGTGTTCACCAACCGTAAACTCGAAGACCGAAAAGGGTTGGACCGCACCTCCACCAAGCGGCGGGTAACGATTGTATGGGTTGTACTCAGAGTACTTGCGCACATCGGCAGATGCGCAGCACGCTTTCACCCCACGGTCGAGTACCGCCTGAATGAACAGTTCTGAACCGGAATAGCGATTCCTCGTAAACATCGTTTTTCTTCTTGTTTTTCATTTTGTCAATCAACAACAGTCTTTGTCAGGGCATAATTAAAAGTCGAGATGATCCGATTGTATGGAACGACCGGGCGGGCCGCTTTGTGCACGATTACATGGCGTGCGGGTTGTCGTCGTTAGAATTAAAGTTCTTCTACACGATTAATACGAAGTCCTACTTCCCGGCACGGATCGATATATTTTGTGTTCACGAAGCGATTCAACAAGCTAAATCTATATGCATTCTTACAATCCGCTGAAATCTCCGAGTGTTTCATAGTCATATATTGCGTGTTGCAGAATAATACAATAGGCATCCTCATCTTTAGAACCGGTCATTGAAGCGGGCTTTGTCATGTACCGTCTAACCGACACAACAGGCTATCTTAAACATATTATTTTCGAACTCACACATCAGCTCGTTACGGCCCAAGGGGTGTCTATATGGGTCCATGTTCAAGTCTCTAGAGATGTTTGTGTGTAGAGATACATTCAACCACCGTTACAACTGGAACCGCTATATATGATACCTCCCTGCATTGTAAAAGTCTTCACATTAAGCACTCAAGCTCTCCTAACACGAACAAACAACTATAGCCTATGGGTGCATTTCAGAAAAGTGTATAAACAAACTCTGGCTCTCTCTCTCCTTCGATTTTGACGCATTTGGTGCATGTGGTTCGTCCACCTATCTCATTTCTCGACTCGATTATTTGTTGCTCAGTCCACCATTTTCAACGGGTTACTACCAGCACTCGTTCATGAAGGCGTGCTGCTGTCAGCTTTTGTCAACCCCGGGACGCGTGTTGCTTGCGAAACCCCACCAACATAAACCTACTCAACATACTTAAGCGGCAACGGCGGTAGCTATACCGGCCAGTCAGCGATTTTAACACGGCGATCCATAGCCAAATGAGGATGATACACCGGTCCAAACAGTCGTAGGTAAATAGGTAAGCAACCAAACAATAGCGATAAATTAGTCGACGGATGAGGTGGTGGGTTGAGATGCTGTGTGTATTCATTTAGTAGGTCCTGCTCGTTGGGGTGCCATTTCACAGGACGGTTGCTCTACACCGACCGCGATTGTCCTGTGCTATGGTCTATGCATCTCACAGATCCATCCAAATGGGTCTCGTGGCGCAGTCGCTGCTAAGTACTAAGTAGCCAACTCGGTGGGCTGTCGGTGTCTGTAACCCAAATGTCATTAGACATTAGCGGACCTATTTAGGCCGAGTCGCTGCTGCCGGCTAGGACAGCTCGCGCGGGACCTCTTGTAGCACTAATATCGACACCTCTGTCTGCGTCGGTGCAAACCTGAACGCCACAGCGACGGCTGCAGACTGGCAGTGGACGGCTGTGTTCATGGACAGATATTGTAGCTCCTCATCCTCGTCGAGATGAGGCATCGTGTCAGAAAGGCGCCGGATCCTGCCCGCTTCACATAGACTACCCCGCTGTAGGAAACTCTACAAGGCTGGAAGCTGAGGGCAGTTAATTTATTCGTACAACTGGCCGTTCGCACGCTTATTAGAAACCCATTGTCGTTCGGGATAGAACGTCATGTTGCCGCACGCCCGTTATTATTGTTCTGCTCTGCTATTATAGAATCACCGAACTCACTGGATATTTGGCGTGCGTTAATTGGCGAGCTATAGTTTACTTCTACTGCGACAAACATATCGTTAACCGATACGTTCGTTGGGGTCCGACTTCAAAACGGAGACTTTGTACCTTTTTAATCGTAATAAAACCTCATATTGCTACAGACATGGGATAAGTAGCAGCTAAACAAATGCTCAAATATTTCATCTTGTTTGAAGGATCGTGAAAATGTATGCATACTCTTTTACAAGTGTATACCCCCATTTACTCGGAGGACCTGCAGTTCAGTTTCTTAAACGATACAACAGAACATGTGTAAAAGTGTCAATGTAATGTTGATGCAAAATGCGCAATTGCTACACCGCGGTGGCACAGTGCAAACAGACTTTGCCAAGTCCGACTATATCGAATGTATCCACTCACGGTTGCGGTCGTTGTTAGTTGCTCGACAACCTTAGCCGCTACCCGATAATTTTGCTAGCCCCGAATTCGCATGTTCGACTATCCGCCTGTAGCGATAAGGACCATGAGCTATTCGTATATCTGTGCGTTGATCATCTTCACTCGTCATTTCTGTGGACAAGGTAGATAAATCACCGGTGTCTCACAAACGTGCAGATGTTAACAATGTTATCCAGTCTGTTTGCGGATCTGGATAAGTTGGAGAATATGATATGCACGTCCTGGACATATGCTTGTGCAAAACCTATCCTTCAGGATGAAATTTCAAGTTGTATTAACGGGGATGCATTGGGAAGATGTGGAAATACATGGCGTATATGGTGTATATGACTGCAATACAGGACTATAGAAATAGGAGAGTATCATCCTGTCTACTGACATATAGATACGCATGGAATGCCACCAACATTACATAGTATCAAACAAAAATTAAATTTTGGTAATCCTAACGCAAGAAGCAATTATCAGCGGTTATATGGCATATATAAAATGTTGACTCCCCCTATCAGCCTGCATTATCGACGCCATTCTACTGCTCGGTGTAGTGACACTGTTGTTCCGGACGTAGACGATGACGATGACCGATAGAGGACTTCATAGTACTTCATAGAAAAATTTCACAAGATCATTCAGACACTCGCAACATGAGCACTAAGTCTCATTCCCTGCTATGCCAATATCGCCGGTACAAATGCAAACAAGTTGGACGAAACCGGTCCCTATTCGAGAGCAAGTTCAACTGCATCAAACTGAGCATTGATTTTGATATCGCACGAATTCAATGATATTAGCCGAGACGAACAGACTAGCACCTTTGTGTGCCGCCTGCCGTGATAGAGATTTCCCAAGCAACATTCGTGTGCTCGCAAACGTATTTCTGCTCAACACAAATAACCACGCGCTTTATGTGTCACTACACGAATGTAGCAATTCCCATTCAAAGTCGTCGCCGCCCCCTTCCGAAGTCGGACCAGCCTGACGATGCCTGCACGGGTTCCCATCACACACAGCAAAGGCCGGCGGGAGGAAGAGTATCTTTGTCACGGTATTGTTTCGTTAGGCTCACGATTTTCCCAAACCTCGACCTCTCCTGAGCGAGGCGAGAGACGGGGAACGAGCCGGGAACAAATGACTGCTCGACGAAGCCAGCCAGCCAGCACAGCAGCATTGATCGTCGCAAGGCACAGCTTCCGTGGTTGACTGCTGCTGGAACAATACATGATTTTAACCGCCAAACGCGTCGGCTGAACCCCAACCGGAAGTGATCCTCACTCGAGACGTTCGTGAGGTCGCGTGTGGCACCCGTAAACTTTCCATAACGCGTTGTTGATGGCGTCGACGCGAGCACGGTTTGGTGGTAGTTTCAAGCGTTTCGCAGTGCAAAACGACAACGAAGAGCGGGGGAAAAACGCTCACCCACACCCGGGTGTGTAGAAAGATAAAATGACGATTGGAACATTGCTCTTGACTTAGTGTCGAATAAATCCTCAATTTCTCTAGTTAGTTAGAGCGCTTCGCAGACTCAACAACTTCTTGTTTGGGTCCGGTGCTGATTTTATTGGGCCTGTGAGAGAGGGGTTGAGCAACTCGTATCCATCGTACATGAACTCGTTCATGGAGATTGACTCCAATTTGAACTCAACCAAACGGTACGATAATGGCTATAGATCTGGATTCCAGTTATTTGTAGGTCCTATCATACAGTATTGCATTTCGTAAATTTCTTTAGACACTTACACTGTCTAATCGAATTTCGATAGCCTTGCTGAATAGTAAGCCACGGTACTGGGAGCAGTACTGGGAGCCATAGTACTGGGAGCTACAGTATTCATTTGTCAATGAATACAGTGATTTTTTCTTTTTTCAGCTAATGTGCTGCGTTTTCTTGGAAACATGAGGGGCTATCCCTCACACATCGCAAGCACTGCGCATGCTGAACACCATTCATCTGCGACCATACTTATTCAAGTGACTTAGATAGGGTACGCTTTTAACATCGATGGACTGTAATCGACCTCTGCGTCAGCTCAAGAGTGGCACACTCCCCTTATTATTACTCGTTGCCAGTGAACGATGCGAGGCCATTTTGAAGTTAACTGATGTCTCATTTTTTGCCTTTAACTATTTTATGCGTTTTCCTTTGGGGTGGACCGTCGCCCTTTCAATTAGAGTCCTACGAACTGGGCCCGACGTTGCTTAGATTCGGGGGACAGCCTGCCCGGCTATTTTTTTTAGGGCTATTCTTTTGTCACGCTGATATGTTGCCTTTCACTGGAGGCGTGTCGAAATGAACGGAGACACAGCGTCCCAACGGAAGCGGACGATATTTCTCAAACTCCCCGATGGCTCACCCGGTCAGCTCCTCACACTTCATGTATAATGCCATCGGTCAGGAACGTCGCTTGTAGACATCGAAGGTTGTAACAAGACTTCGTAAACATCATCATGTATGGAGTTAACCGTACGGACGTGTGTATGTTCCCACATATACATGCACAGCCTCATTCAGACAAGAGCAACCCATTGGCTGCGGCTCATATCAAATTTATTTAGGACGTTCGGGTGGAAGCGGGCGTTCCCCCACTGTTGAAGCTGGTGCCTGATCCAACCGCTCGACCGAGATGTCTCTATGGTAGCTGGCAGCCTGACTTAAAGCACTGGGATAGATTTTCGGGGTCCGAGAATCTGCTCTCTCTCTATAGTCGAGTGGAAGCTGACTCATGTTCAACTACGCGACTCGTTGAAAGGCAGATGAGCCCGGCGTCAGAGTGGCCAGGAGGAAATTCATTGACAAAGAGCCGTCGGGCGGAAGCAACGTTATCCGGTTAGCTCAGTCGGCTATCTAATGGGGGGTCCACTTGACCAAATCGCAATCGGTCTTGCTTCCAGAGTTTGGACGTAAACGCTCTGATTTTGGATGAAGGATTCGGTTCTTGACCTAAAAAAAAAAAGACGAGAACAACGTAAACGGATCTGGAACGGTGACTGATCACTCTCCATCAAAAATTTGACTGGGCCTCTTTTCCAAGAATTTAAATTTTTAACAAAAATCTGGTCCGCGACCACTAACAATACACAATAGAACCTCGTTGGCATCGCATAAGAACAATTGCGAGGTGTGAACGTTGCGCTAATTACTAGTCACATTGAATTTGATTTTTTATTTCGAGTAAATATACTGTTATACTTACACAGAACCCACCCCGTACGAACCTACTCACGAACAATATGCGAGCGAAAGATTAATCATTGCGCATCATCTTACTGTGGTTAGTTGAGGTATAGAAGGAGCAAAGGGAGGCTGTTCCGCCACGCAACCACATTGTGAAGCCCACATCATTTGCCGAAAATCTTCTTCTCCATTTAATGATTCCCTGCGCCTATCCTGGTGAACCAATGGCATTCAAAACAAAGCGACTCCTCTAACAAAATCCCGTATCACTGTGCTGGTTCCGCTTCCATGATTCGTTCAGTGCTGCCTTCTGATTTCCGTCCAGTACATATATATATATATATATATATATATAATGCAACCTATGTTGCCCCGAGAAGAGATAAACAGACCTCTGAAATCAGCGTGGTGCGTGCAGGTCGAGTTCACATAGCTGTCTAAGCGTCTACAGAAACAAAAGCCAGCTGTGCAGGTTACCACGAAGGAACGCCGCCGCGGGTGAACGGATGCAGCAGCTCAGGCCACCGCATCACTGATCTAGAGAACTTCTGTTCCTCGTTGAGATACCCGCTCTCAAACACCGATTCCAATGGCAGAATGCAGACCTATAGTAGATTGGCCTGGACATATGGATTCGTATCATTGAGTATAGCCACACTCGACGCGGACGTCTGTCCGTTGGCATCGCTCATAGTCTCAGTGAGCAGGCCTGGCCAGGCCAGGCCTAGTAAAGGGCAGGTTGCTCCCTGCGTGCACTGAGTCAATACATCACTGGAAACGAGTGCGCCCCTGCCCCTATCGGTTGGAGACCTGTAGAGACCCTGGGCACAACACTGATCGAGTGCGGGCGATGCGAGTAGAGGCGACTCGACATCTTCCTCTCAACATCATCGGCGACTGCTCTGATTCTCACAGAGACTCCACGATGTGCTCAAACGCTAGATAAGCAAAGTCCATCGTCGCTCGTGTGAACCCATCGAGAGAGCGAGAAGAAACACCGGACGCGTGTCGAAACTGGGCGCGCTCCACGCTACCACCCGGCGTGAATGTTTCGATATACAACCATGTTAAATGCCCATTGAAGCGTAGCTACTTAGGAATCATTGTGTAAGTAGACGAAAAGCTCAGAACGATCATTTACATCGACACTTCGCCGAGTGGCAGATAGCGAACAACGGATGTGGACCCCGGCGAAGTCGACGCATTTCGTCTCGTCCGTGTACGAACTCTGTCTAGATGTTATTGAAATATACGAATAGTAACGTTTTCAAATTCAAATGAGGTTGGTGGTGGAAAACACTGCCTAGATTAGGGCAATTTATCGTTTGGCGTGCAAACGGTGATTAATGTTCGTGCATAAGCATGAATGTGATAAAATGGAATTCGTAGATTTTTTCTAAATGACAGAATAGAGATTCTTTGCTTGAGGTAAAGCTTTTTCATAGCTTGCTTCGAAATAATATTATCATAATGATGATGATGATAATCATTAATAATAATTATTATTATTTTCAGTTGTTATTATTAACTACCATTACTATTATTATCATGAATCTTGGCTACTTCTCTGAAGCGTTTTGTCCTGACCTGTAAACTGCAAGGGTCACCAACCCGATAATTTTCCCGACAGTTCCTGACAAAGTACTAAAAAAATTGTGCGCTTTTTGGAAATTGGTGTCAACTGGTAAATTCTACAATGCTAATATCGGATCGCTAATTTACTACATAGTCGCTGCGTCCACTCCACTGTTCACCATGTGACACACAGTGAGTTTATTATTAATTAACTACTTTGCTGAATCGCGTACAAATTCGCTCACTAATCTGCTATCCGTCTCGTTTTGCCATTGAGATCATCCTAACATATCCGCACAGGGGTCCCGCACTAAATGTCAGTTTCTATCCTTCTGAACCCTCTCACAGTCAATCTTACTATAATGCATTAAGGTGCTCGTTTACTGCATGGCCATAAACCCTGCGCAGTGGCACGTGGCACTTTGCAGGCCAATTCATAATTTAACATTAATGCCACACCTCTCCACCAGTCAACTCTACCCACCCTCAGGGCATCGCTTTCGATCGCTTAAGTGTCGTTTATCTCCTAACGTCTTCAAGGCAACGACCCGTCCCATGTACTATGTCGTAGTACTTCGTTGCCTCTGTTTCAGCGTTCGGATGACTCGGAACTCAAACTATGGTAGATGTTAATGCACCACGACTAGTTTCTCCAGGGATCAACGGCTGACTATCCCTGACGATGTGACGGTGAACCGGCGAGCCGAGCCAAACGCTTGTCACTTCTCCCTTACCCCCTTAGGCAGAAGCGGAGAGACATATTCGACAGGTATCACCCTCCAAATGCATTTAGGACTAAGTCACAAATATAGGAAGAATACATGCCAGCAAACGAATACGGGTTTAGATCACGAGGGTAGCACGCTCTGTGATATACATGTAAAAAAAAAGCGATCCGCGACATGTCCCGTGCTAGCAGCTCTCAGCCCAGTTAACTACCACATACGTTCAAAGGCGTAGAGGTTGGGCTCTCGCAGGAGAGGGGCCATGTACTTAAGAAAAGCCTTAGACATCCACCATTGGTATCGCACTCGATATCGTAAACGACCCGTGCGTGGGTTCTCAGCCCACAGCTGTAAGTTGAGCGTCGCATATGCAGATGATACCGCCCTAAAATATTGTACTCCAATATCATCAAGCAAATATCTAAATATCTAAATAGGATATCAGCATGCGATCGATTGTTATAGAGAATTCACTCGACATATTCACGCACAACAGCTTATTTGACATTTTCTATGTAAAATCATAAATATCTAAGGCGAAAAGATTGCTTTCCACCGGTGTGAATTTTATGTACGATAAAAACTGCTACGTATATCATTTCTCAGTCAATACTTTCTCCAGATTAACATCCGCACATACAACGGCTATACACTGCGCCCTTCTTACCTCGAACAAAAGAAGCACCCTAACTAGTCCCGGTCGGTATTCGGCTTAACCAGTGTTCGTAGACTGTGAAAAGAAGTTCGTATTGTGAAAAAATAACCTATCATAGCAGACGCGTTGCGGCGACCCGTGCCTTTTTCGTTGCTTCAGAGAATCGTTCATGGATAGAAAGGATCAGTACGCCGAGAGGAACATATCGACATTTCCCGTTTTCGAACGCTCTGTAGTGTGCTTTTTTTTGCCAGCTTCTTCACTGCTACCTGGGGTAGCTAGTTAAGTCAATCTCTAGTCAACGAGAAACGATGCATCTGATCCTCGCGTAGCTGTTTCTCTAATTATCGATACCAATCAGCCATTGTCATTAATATCATTTGCCTTTACGATTCGTCGATTTACCTACATATTACCTGCAGTTTCTGTCATATTATCCGAGAGCTTTGTCTGTGTGTATATGTGCCTCTATGTTATCGCGGCAGTGGCCAGGCTAAATTAGGTTGCACTATGGGTTTTTTTTTCTTTCACACTCTTTTTGTTCATTCTTCGCCCACTGGTCCCTGCTTCGCGGCTGTACATGCCGAGCCGCGAGCTCCTGTTCTTCGTCGTCAGGAGCACTCCGTCCCTGTTCAGGTCACGAGGGAATTCGAATGAAATCAACGGTTTCTCCCACCTCCGCCCCAGTATCCTCCCCTAGATAATACCAGAAGCTACCGGCCATCACCAACCACCACCATAGAAGTCGTTCCATGTCGTGGCGTTGCCCGTCTCTCCCAGTCATACTTGATCTCTCTTCCTTGCTCCATCTCTCTCTTTCGCTATCTTGCGCGCGCTACTCATGACAACCATGGCACTATCCTATGGGGAGTTCAGAGTTCCGGCGGCACTGAAGGACATTTGTCATCACTTAATTGCAGCACCGACGGCCGCACCGACGATAGCAGCGTCAGTGGCGCCAGCGACATAAAGAAGTCATGCGCCGCGTACAGCATTCGACTTATGAATATTTATACTCCATTTCACCCAGGTTCCCCAGGGCAGGTTCCCTGCTCGCGCATAGCACCGGCCCCCGCCCCCTATCGGTCGCAACCGTCCCCATCCATTCGCGTAGGTCCGGCAGGCCAGCCGACCACTCCGAGCATATGGACGAACATACATCTGGAGAGATACTCCACGTCTTCGTTCTTATCTCCCCAGAGACGGGCACTGTTCGCAACGATGATAATTCCGCCGGTAGTGATGGTAGTCGTCATAGCAGTGATGGGTATCATGCTGGCGATGATCTTCGGCGATTCGTGTTATATTTTGATTCTGTGACGACTACAGCCCGTGATACTGTGCCATGACAGGAGAGTTTGGCACGTTAGGGTAGAATTATCGCGCGGAGATGCCCGTCTAGACCAATGTGACAGCCAAATCATTTTGCAAACATCACCAAGTCGGCGCTGAAATCAAACCCAGCACCTGAGTATCACCCAGCTTTAGTTGTCTGTGGAGTCTACACGTACAAGTGCGATCACATCAGCGTACTATCTCGTGCACGCGCTCATTCGCGCTTCCACTACTGGCAAATGGCCCCGGGTCGACATACACAGTCAGTTTTATTCGATAGGAACCGTCGAGACCAAAGGTTCCTTCAGGTAATCACCTTTAAAGCCAAAACAAGTCGAGCCCATAGCCGCTGTGTGCGTCGGAGGGCATTACATCCGTTCATTCCGTTTTGCAGAGGCCTACACGGCAGGACAGGTTGCAGTCGAATTCGTCTACAACACACAATCTCTCCTATGCACTCTCTGGTCTCATTCTAGCCATTGGCCAGTGGCACTGCTAATGCCTGATTTGCCAAACTGGCTTCGAGATGGAGACAACAACGACGGGTACATACACGGGAATCCCCTTTGGTTTCCAACTGCAAGGATCGTTTTACACATCATCTTCATCAGGGAGCCATCGAAAGGGCCTGAGGAACACTGGCTAATGAAGTACTTCCAGGAGCCACAGCACCTCCACCTCGTTGCATGTCAACTGGGACCGACCCTTCGGATAAACAGGCATTACCCCTGCCTCATTTCGCAGGCTTCTTGCGTACCTATGTCCGGTAATGGGGGGGTGGTCGGGGGGCGAGCCCCTGTGGGGCTGGAGGGAGAACAGTGGTTAACAGCGTCAGAGCAGCATAAGGAGTGCTGGCCGATGTTGTGCATTCAGATGCTACGGCCAGTAGAAAGCCTCTACGTACAGTGTGTATATAGTTCTTATTGCGGAATTAATGTTGCCCAATGCACTCGGCCTGTCGGAATGCATTCGGTTTTCGGGTTGCATTAATGATATGCGCTTACAATTATGCAAGGCCTGGAAATGGCCAGCAGAAAGCTAATGGTTGCACACGCATGCATGCCAAGCAACCGACACCCGACACCCACTATACGGATATTGTTGATCAGCAGGTTTGCTTAACTGCCTATCCTGTAGCAGCAACAGCAACAACGGCCACACCACCAGGACGATCATAAACTAGCTTTTGTTGTTATGCCCTGTTGGTAGCATACGGACGTGTATGGCGAACTCCCAACGTTCGAATGCTACCGAGTGAACGTCTATTTTTCCGGTATAGAGTAGCAAAACAAGCAACATTCGAATTCGAAAGTGGATTTAAATGCTTTTTGTTTCCATTCGCACCGACCTCTCAGACCTCGTCGATTTGTGGAATCTTTCCTTGAGTTTGTAACTCAAAAGAAGGAAATTTGCCTCAAACTTAACGATAGATATGTATATATATATATATATATATATATATATATATATATATATATATATATATGTTTGTGTGTGGGTGTATGCGTGCCGTTTTTAGATAATATATTATACATGAACGTACATCTATGCAGTATTTCGACGGCGAATATCCCACCAATTGTGCTTCTCTGTCAGGGTGGGTGAGCGTTCCCTCCACTCGAGCGCGCGACAACAACGATGGCTTCATGGCGGTGCAGCGTGGCGTGCAGTGTTGTTGTAGTAGTAGCATCAGCAGCAGCATCATGGTGTTGAAATGGGGCGTACGAATCGCGCTGTGCCCTGCGCTTTGCGGTGTACCCGCTTACCGCATACGCCACAAACAGCCTGGGGAGCTGCACTGTACAGTTACATAGGGTTCGTCCCCTCCATGCCGACGAGCTGGCGATACCCCCCCCCCCCCCCCCATTCTGACTCGGGGTGGTTGTCGTCGACAAGAGCAATGTTTATAATCATCATCATAATAATTACTCTAATGATACTTCATCGTAGGTGGCTTCTTCCACTTTGCCTTTCCGCCTCGATCCTCTCGCGTGGTAACACATGAACGACATGTACAAACGCATACACACGTTCACACATGTTACCGTGTCTCCTATACCCATCCATAGAGACGCACGTAAAACATATTTACGTACGTATAAAGTGATAGCAGAGGCACGGGCTTAGTATCTTTGCGTGGTGAGCGCAGTAGCAGCAGCAGCAGCAGAAACATAGACAGGCATATCCGCGCTATGTAAGTATTGTATGCGTATACTAATATGTGCACCTATCATATATAAATACATGTGCTATACGGATAGACAACATTAGCTCGCAGCCTAACCCATAGCTGGCTCCTCTATGGCATCGTCTGCCTCAGCTGAGTTAGTGGTAAACGATATTGGATATGCGAACAATGAACGTATCTAGCAGTTGCATAGCACGCCGGTTACAGAGATACCTCGCTTGGGACACGCGAGCGGATGAAGGAGAGCGACTGAGGTGTAAATAGGCACTACGGGACCACGGCTTCAACTTGGTCGGTCGGTCGGCCGCTTGCCTGGTCATCAGCAGCAACGGGCTTCGCAGGGATGACCTCGAGTCCCCTTTACCCCCCCCCCCTTCCCCCCGGGATCTCCGCTACACGCACCTCTGCGAATACCAGGACACGGGATAATGGCATCTCCCCATGCCGTTCCGCACCAGGTTAACATCAGGCCGCAACACAGCGAGAGTTCCCCTTTTAATTTGTGTGTCTGTACCAGCCAAAGAAACGTTACGGTACAACGGTTATCGTATGCTTCTCCGGTGTGCGTGTATGTGTATGTATATGAGCGGCTTTGTAAGCAACAATAACAAAAAAACTAATGGGCGATAGCGCCAAGTTCACGCGCGAGTTACGAATCTGATAGTAGTACTGGATGAGGTCGATTAATGCTTGCACATCAGTAAATGATATAGGCACAAGGTAGAATTATTGAGAGCTATATATATATATATATATATATATATATATATGTATATGAAGTCAGTGTTTCGGGAGAGTTATAATAACGTCTCGAGAAATCGTATGACCACTCTTACAAATCGTTTGAATGTGCCTGTTTTCAACGTTGTCATGCATATATTTCGATGTGTATTGGTATAAGACCACTTATAGTCACATATATATATGACGTTGATATTTTTACTATCGCACGCGTATTCAAACTTATCTGTGAAGGCTCGCTATTTTTTCCACTAGTAAGTTCACCGCACCGGACCATCAGCGCGGATCAGGCAATTGCCGACCTTCAAAAAGGATTTGCGATAAGGGGCGTGTTATGAAGGCGGTATGCCGCCGGTGTTAACCCTTTGAAGCTCTCACGGAAGCGTCTCCTCTGCCGACTGGTCAGCTCTTCGGCGCCGTCTGAAGTCGCTGTGTGCTGGCCTTTCTCAGTTCCACTCTAAGCCACTATCACGACAAGGTTATCGTCGGCGTCACACGAAACCCTCTCGTGAATGTTCCGTTGGTTCGTTCGGCGACGGCAGCGGCGGCCGGCACTTTTTTTGGGTGTGCCGCCTTATATAGGACGGTGCTTAAGCGAACCTTGGCGCCTTCATATCATGGCCAGTCTGCGGATCTAGACTCCTAACTAGATCTCATGGATTTCTCACCTCGTGTCGCCGCTCGATCCCCGTCGTCGAAGTACTAGGAGCGGTAGTGCGGGCGAGGCCGTCCTGGTAGGTCGCTATTGACGGGATTTCACACTTGACAGAACTCAATTGGGCGACATGTTAATCTCGTCCGCTGTAGATCAGAGTGTCGGTGATCATTGAGGCGTTAGGCGTGAAGTACATAGAAATCGGCGGCGTGCCTTCCTGCCTGACTGCCTAGATCACCGATGTCGAAACGGAGCCAGCATTGCCTATAGCCAAGCCAGTCCAACAGCTGAATCCGCCAACGAAGAAACCACATCCTGGCACTTCGGTGACGACTCTTGAAGTATTGTGCCGTGGTGACTTCACGCTCATTGGGATTATCTCTAGATGAAGAGCATGTATTGAGGCGAGGTGAGCCCAGAAAGTTACAAAGCTTTACTTAGCTTGAGTGGGTTGACTCTCTTGAGTGTGAAAGCCGCATCATCGTGAATAGCGACTTCACCCATAGACAGCAAAAAAGTACCACAGCAGCCTAGTTTGTCGTCAGCGATGTCCAATGGAACATTCTTCTTTGTGCCTATATTCGACTTTAGGCTCTGAGTAAGCTTTGAGTCGTTCATAACTTCGCTTCAAAATGTAGGCAAATTGTCTCTGCCGAGCAGAGGTCAAATATTTTTTTAAATGTCCTACATTTCAATGAAATACGATTCACTGTTGTTGGTGCACCTCATAATTACGTATCAGAATATAGATCATACTACATTGCTTATTGAAGGCTGCCGATTCCATAGAGCGGAACAGTAATGTGCATTCAACGGCACCTTCAACAGAATCCGCTCAGGTTGTACGCAGCGAATACGTGGCAATACCAAGATCCACTGATTTCAAGTTGTCAGCAAGTTTGTCGCTTTCGAGGTTAGCGGGCGGGGCACATTGTTACGGCGGACTGCCAAAGCCGGAAAAAGGAGATGAACTCGGTTGGGGTGATTGCGTATATAGTATGAAGTCTCTATCTGATCAGCTGTCTGCTTGCCTGTATTCCTCTATTCCTAGAGGAGGTATGGCACTTCTGCATGTGTATTAAAGTCATATCACTACTGTATAGATCTGGGCTCTCGTGTTGGCACTACGTAAAAATACCGCTGAACAGTGGTGGAAAAGTTCTCGGCGCTCGGGGCCCTGCCTCAAGGGTCGGCCCCGGTCCGCACGCGACCTTCTTCGTTCACTATTATCCCTTGAATGCGCTTTTTAAGGTAGGCGAATGCAAAGAGAGAGAGCGAGAGAGAAGGTCCATATGTGCATATGCAGAGGACTTCCCGTTGGCGTTCCGTGTTTATTAGCAGGTTAGACTACTAGACCGGCCCAGCTGTTCCTGTGGCAAGTTTGTCCTAAAGCAGTTCGTTTTTTTCCTCCAGGACCTTTTTTTCGAAAAGAAGAAGACGACTCTATATATGGACCAGGGCAAGAGACATACATGCACTTCTGCGACTACAACCAAGGATTTATTGGGAATTGAATTGCGCAGGGGGGAAAGTCCATCTTCGCATGGTGACCTTTCAATGGACAAGAGGCAAGCGTTGATGTATACCGCGTTCGGCATGCCAACGCCATGAGGATATTGAGCATATTACCCGTATGGCTAGGAACATCAGTTGCAGATCGACTGAAGCGGCCAATCGCAATCGACCAAAGTAAAAGCGGCTTCCATTGGGAGTATCGAAAGATACCATTCGTTCGGATGCGTACTCCTATCGTTTTGCGTTCTGAAGACTCGTCTAAGGACATAGAAGGTAGGCAGGCAACTAACGTATCGGACAGAACTGGAAGACTGCGGGCCAGGGTGCATTAAAGCATCACAGGGTGCGGCACAAACTGGAGTGGGACAGACTCGTAGATGAGTTCCACTTGATTCATCCAGTGGTCACGACGAAACGAAGGTGCCGGGATACAGTGCGCCATTTGATGGCTTCTCCTGCGGGTATGCGTCACGGTGAGAAAAACAGACGGCTTTGCAACTTGACAAAGTACACACTTATAGTATATAACAGGATATGCATTTCATGCAAAGCACTACATGAAAAAGTGCACTCCATTTTTTTTTCGCCAGAGGGCCCGTAAGGACTGTCACTGAAGCTGTCGCCAGGTCCACAGTTCTTCTCGATGTCGTTTATTGAAAGTGTGAAGCTATAACACACATGTTTCTATGTAGTTCTGGTGACGAATCTAAATAGACATTCGGGCGGATTTTTTTTCTCGTCTTATCGTTTAGATAATGAGCGAAAAACGCATAAAAAAACGCCTTTTATTTATTTTTTATTGTAATAATATAATAATAATAACACTGTGTCGTTGGCATAACAAATGATCCAATTTCCCGTCGCGCCCGTACCACCACAAACATCAGCGACAACGCAACAACCGCAGCAAAAGTTAGTGCGGCGATGGACGATGACGATGTTCCATGGCGAAACATCGACCATTCCGCCATCGTCAAGCGTCACCTGCAAGAGCAAATCGGACAGACGCACTGCCCCAACAGCAATATCCAAATCACAGGACATTGCAGACATCCGATGGACCGATAGATATCCGAATGTTCCTACGGTGCGGCCGCCTACCGCGGCTGGGAACGCGACCGGCGGCTGTGCGCCAAGCCGAAGACGAGCACACGGGTAGGACATCTCCACTTCGACATGTTCAAATGTCGTCCCGTTGAAATTTTCATTTACGAGCGTAAATCTTCCTCTTAAACAAGCCTACTGCGCTCTGCGACTCTGACTAGTTGCCTTGTGGTCGTCGTCGTCGTCGTCATCATCATCGACGAATGTCGTAGCTCACTTGCGCGCTTGTTCGTTCGCTTTAATTTCAGTTCAAATCAGCGATGAGCCGACCAGGCCACATCGTGGCGTCGTGAACAGCACACTCGAGAGTTGTACATCGAATCCTGCATCGGCGGCAGCCGTGGCAGAAATAGCAATAACAACAACAACGGCAGCAGCAGCACAGTGTCACTGGCTAGAGCTTTCTGACAGCTGGTTCTGGTGGCAGTTTTGAAAAAACAACGAGCGTTTTGTCGTTACCCGGCCCGGCCAGCCATTAGCGCCAGCTCGCTCGCGCCCGCCCGAACTCAATCGTCCGCTTGTCTGCTACGTGCGTCGTCCTGTCGTCTATTTTACGACTCAATTTTAGATTTGGAGGCAATATATTTATTTTGTGTACGGCTGTTGACAGTGCATTTTATTTTTTCCCTATTCTACAGGGTATGCTTGTGGCCGTTGTATGTCTGTACAATGCTGTTCGAACGGATGGTGTTTGGGAGGGAGGGCTGGTTAAACAAAGATGAAGATCCGAATCAATACTTGAATAAATGTTTGAATGAAAGGGCTATACGCAATGTGTATGATTAAGACTATACTGACGGTGAACAGCTCGACAGTCACTGGAGATAGATAGCTATTACATGATGCTCAGATTGCCATTAGATAATGGTGAATTCAGTGAGTTTCTATCAGGAGAGGATCCCATTTTGCCTGCTTGAATTAGGTAGGCCAAATGGGATCCTCTCTGGTGGAAGGCACTGAAGGTCTCCACATGGTCCATCTACACTGCCCAGAACATGGACAGCCACCAAACAGCTCGATACACTCAAATAGTGTCGACTGTTTAGCGTGGCCTGGGTGGCCAACGTGCAGTCTTCGAGTCCCTAAGAGTTTGGTTGCCATAAATACCAAAACGAGTAGCTCCACGATTTCTCGACCCCCGCTTCAATCCGCAGAAATCGCAATTTCGCTGGGATGTGGTTAAGATGCCCTGGCGTAACATAGATATATTCAATAACCCACAGGAAAGTCCGATGTGACCGAGGCATCGACGCCTGCCACGGAAAGTAAGCTCAAAAGGCCATATAAACGTGAAAAGAAAAATGGAGATTAGCACGGGCGCGCGTGTTTACATGCAATTCTTTTATAAAATGCGATCAACACGCGACGTCTGGTCAACATTGCCCCGTGCCGGTATTGTGCTATCCTGTATCTCATACCTACTCAGCTTGAAACTGTGCCAGGAATTACTCTGGCTCGACGTTGTTCAGTTCATTGTACGAACAAGCAATAAAGGACACGCGCAGGACGTTCACATAACGAAAACTGATTACGGCGGATGGCGGACTCGTCCCTTTTAATGACTCTCTCATAACTCCAAATGCGATTCGCATCGAGTTCCACCTTGATTCGGCGCGATCATATCTTACACGGAGAAGTTTTTTTTTTCAGAGATTGTCAGAAATCAAACACTGTGCCATGATGATCGATGGTATCTCTTGCTTATATCGCCTGGCAAAATCATCCCCGTCTCCTTCTCGCTATTTGAAACGATCGTTCGGAAATGATCTTCGGTATCGCTTCTGTACCCACTGACTCCTTCGAGACCTTGATGTAACCGAAGCCATCCGTCAGTAGACATTTCATCGCCATGAAGTCGATACGCGGCGCCTCCAAAAAGGATTATTTAATATATATTACTCGGCAATGATAAATACAAGCGCTCCGCTGCTATACGAACGTTTAATCGAAACGAAAAATAGAAGAAAGGTATTCATTCGTATTAATCGAAAACAGCAAGCCCGAATTTCAGAGATTCAGGCGTCGGTACTTTTTTCGCGTTTAATTTTTAAATCGATGTTCCACATTTACAATTACACAGACCGCTTGGGACCAATGAAAAGGGCCGCGAGTGCATGAATGCTGCCATAGAGCTAAACAAATAATGCGTCGTCTTGTTTTTTTTTTTCTATTTGCAAATTAACATCCATAAGCAAACGAACCTCTATATTCACTTTGCTTGATAGGGTGCACATGTGTCGAGTGTCGTATGCATATATAAGTGTTCGAAAGGCGTTTAGTTTTGCCGAGACACGACCGAGAGGTGGTGGCGTATATCATTCTTGACTCACTGGGACCTGCCGGCCTTTCAGCGACTTCGTAGACGTTTAGCAGCTTGATTTGATCACCTTTATTTTCTCTGCCAGCACTGCTTGCAGGAAAAGTACCATTTACAGATCTGGCATTAACACGCATGCACGTTATAACAATGCTAATAGATATGGCCCCGTATTACTATGATTATTGTTATATATAATATAACATATCTATATATCAGCAAGATCTGTAGGCAATATGGACAATGAAAATCTATCTATATATACATATATATCATAATAATATATTATGATTATTGTTATTATCATATTTATTACTGTTATAATTAGACTGGCCACAGCGTATTCCGCCTTCGCGAGACGTGCGTTATGCACGTTTGTTATGCACGCCATAAGTATCAGTAACAAACACGGCGCCCATCCCACCTAACATGTGCATGCACATCTTTTCATGGATATCATCACATTGCGAATCAACCATCGAAGAACTCACCGGCTATCCGTCTCTGGCCGACCTCGTCAGCAATAATGACAGGACAAGAGACAGACGCCATAATTATGTGGAGATGAAACAACTCCGATACGACGCGTGTGGCTTCTCCTCGCCCGATGCGTGTTGCTCTGGTCGACCGAGCGGGGCAGATTAAAAGTTGCGATCGTTAACAGTCTAACACTCTATCAGCACACGCGTCGTACATCGTGGCACAGTGGTTGGTTGATGTCTCTTCACAAAACATTGCCTGTCCCGGCTGCCCTTTCGAACAGTGGACGTTCCAGCCGCCCCGTCTGGAACGAAGGTTTCAAGTCATAACGGCACCATTGGCGGCAAGCCATGGGCGGGGGCGAATATGGAGCAAATGGGCCGGCCTCGTTGCCACTGATGTCTGTCAATAATAACAGCTAATAGCAGTAGTAATAATAATAATAATAATAATAATATCGAAAATGAAACTGATAATGGTGCTGCTTGACGATAGATCCAATGTGCCATTAACACCTGTCCGTGTCTGCCGCTTTGCTGGTTCGCCCGAGCCGTTCAGCGGTTCGCTGGTAATTCGACCATGGCCAGTTGGTGTCGCTTGTTTTGCTTATGTTAGTGTTCCGGGTTTTCGTTTGGAGGCAAGTGCCCTGTAAGCAAGCGACAGCTACTGAAAGGCATTCGTCTTTCCCAAGAACATAATGACGTTCGATACTGACACTCTCTTCGTTGCAACAACACAGTGACGTCTCGTGATGAAACCGTAGAAGGCTATGCTTTTATATAATTTATATGAGCGGTGTACCTCCCAAGGTGGCAGTACGTCTGTATCTGCATATACGTCGCCCTTACGATATTGAGAAGCTCACTGGAGCTTGCCCCTCATACGGCCACGGATGAAAGAATATGCTATGGACAAGGAACTAGTGCATGTTCGCTTAACGTTATCAAACATCAGGGACTCAATTCACAGTTGACTAAATGTAGTCTCACATCGGCCACTTCTGGTCACTCGTTGATGTATGGAGATTTATTTTTTACTACTGAAGTATACAACCCTCACGTCTCCCCCAGTTTACGCTACCTTGTGCTAACTCAAGCTGCCATTTTTTCGGTTTGGCACACTGAGAGGCAACTAACAAAATAGCCATTTTTAATCAACATCATATTGCGTTGGCCATAAGTGATTTGCGCCCACGTTTGCATTGACATACAATGCTCCGACCAATTCGATCGCAAAAGGAATCTGTGCAAGTCGTTAAAACGTTCGTCCAGCTTAAGCTCTAACGAATGCGGTCGAAAGCTCGTAGAATTCCTATAATACCGATTATCCTCGGTCATATAAGTACAACACACGAGGCACCAATTTTTCGATCATGATTAAGAAGCACCCATCCAATTCGAGTTTACGTATTCATTATGATGATGATTATTATTATAGATTATAATTATTGCTTATTTTGTCCAGCCGAAATTGAATGTAAAGCTTCTCCAGAATCGCGCGCCTGTGTGTTAAATCTCTCCGAAAAGGTTTTTATAGTTGTGAAATGACGGTCTCGATAAAGAATTATCGCCCTGCCCAAGGTGTTATCATCGACAGCGTTTTCGTTCATGGCATCATCATATGCGAGAACGAGAGGATTCGACGACACTTCATCGCTGGTTGTGGTTGTTGGCTTGCGTTTGTGCCTTTAGCGCCCCATGTAGGCATACGGTTTTGTTCACTTTTTCATTAAAATAAATTGTGTTATATCTTATTACTATTATTATTATTAATATGATTACAGCAGTAATCACACCCGCTTACCTGCCAAGATACTATACACGATCTTGGCTCTCCGAGGTCCACTGCCAAGCTTCTTTTCCTACTCTAATCGGCTTGAATATAATGCGTATACAATAAACATTGAATGAATCGCGACTTGCTCATCGAGCCATTGCAATTCCATCTAAACAGAAACTACAGAAGCAAATACTTCTCTAGGATTCCAACTAACTCGCCAATGCGGGAAGCACGATAATCCTCTATCGAAGAAATTGTGGCCCCGACTTATCGGGCGTCGTCGGAACCGTCGGAATATCGATTCTGAATTTTGACATTGCTTTCTGGCGTGTGTGCGCATGGTTGAAGCTGAAATCGTTTCTGCATTCAATTCTACTGGACCCCAGCGAAATATACGGTAATACCGTTGTATAAGGGCGTCAGCGTGTCAACGATGCCGGGATTGTGAATTTGAGATCGGAATTTTGTTGACAAAGTTTGATCACCTTAGGCGAAACGAACAGATAGATTTACCTAGAAGCTAGCAACCGCAACAGGTAGCCCGTAAGTACGCATTCTTCAAAAACCAAAACTGGCCCTATTTGGCGGCTTGCATTCGTCTGGCTCCAGAACACACAAACCAGTTGCGTGGTGCTTCTGCAATATATAAACGACTTACTACCTATTGCAGTACACATTATCTGATATGAAATACATCACTCACGTACTTGAATACACCACCAACCAATTTGCAAAAACACACTATACAGTATATGAATTCACACGTTTAGCTGTTTTCTCACTGTATGAACACGTGTTTCGTTGACCAAGAGCATCGTCTCACTCTACGGTCGAATATACACGCGCTTTAGTGATGTTGGTATGGCCGGCAACACCCAAGTGCCGTTCAACCTATTTCTTCTCGCCTCATCACGAACGTTCTTAATAGAAAACCTAATTTGCTCGGTGAGACTAAGCGGGCCTCAAAAAGTACCGTGAAAATGGCGAAGAAGTAAGAAGAACGTATGCCGTCGTCACTGTTATGGCGAACGCCATCTCAACAACAAATTAACAAGTGGTTGTCGTTGTTGGTCTTGTTGCTGCCGCTGCTGTTAGCTGTGGTTGTAGTGATGGTGGTGATACCGTTTCAGAAAAAGAAAAATGATTCCGCCATTGGTTAGTCACGATCACCGCAGCGTAGCCGAACTCACAGTGCATTAACGTACGTAGATCTATCTCGATGACGACGACGACGACGATGATTATCGCTGTTATTATTATTATTAGTTGTTGCTATATACTATTATATTGGAGGGTGACGTGTGAAAAAGTGGAATGAGAAATATATATATATATATATATACAGAGACGCGCCGACGCCACAACTCAGTTGGACCCGCAGAGAATCATTTCCCCTGTCATCTCCGGTCTCTAAGCATAGTCTCATGGTCTGGTAATGAAAGGATTCTTTTGGACCATTATTATAAATCAAGTTTATTGATTGACCTTATATATATATATATATATATAGCAGTGGAATGCACGTCATCAAACTATTATTCTATTGATATTTCATACATTAAAGCTTCCGAAAAGGGCTACATATTTGTCCTGATTCTGCCTTCAATTTACCACAAATGTCAACCGCACACTGTTTTATGACTTGTTTTTCATAATCACATAGATTTTTATCTATTCCCCACAAAAGACAAAAAAAAACCTCCTTTATCATTTACTTTTCACACTAGTCGGGCGCTTATAAAGCAAACATTGTGTAGGAAAGTGCATATCCTTGGTAGCTTACCCGAAACAGCTTAAAATTACCCTTGAATTGAGGCACTGATGTCAAGTTTCGTAGATTTAGAGTTCTTTAATTCAGCACATTAACGGACGGGAAGTGAGAAGTTCGCTCACGAACAGTAGATTTGGGAACTCTACATCGTTACGGCTTGGTCTTTATTTAGTCCATTACTTAAGTATCATTTCCAGCTAAAAATGACCAAAACAGCTTGGTTTTTTGAAAGAGTTGTGATATTTATGATATTGTATTTCTTCTAAGATAACTGTCTACATATAGGGTATCTTTCTTATTGCACCGTTTCAAACAACTCGCAGCTTGCTTTTGATATTCTGATATCTTGGTACCAATCAACCAAGGATGACATCGGCAATTTCTGGTTCAAAGAACGCTATGCATAGAATACATGGGTAAATAGCAGCCGCTCTAGCAGCTTATACCCCAACTGATTCCGTATTGCTCAATAAGCAACGGCGTCGGTCAGACGCTGGCAAATGCGTCCAGCCCTGGCCCTTAACTGGAAAAGCCAAGCCAACAAACTTCGCTGTTTCTCTGATACTTTGCTATCTTACGCTTTCTTCCGCTCGTTTCATCTCTCCGTTTTGCTTTCTGCTGGTTGAAATGATGCGAATGTGGCTCACAGCAGCAGAGGAGCTCACGACGACACATACTGGAGAGGGATTAACCAGCAATCGGAATGAAAAATGATCATATGTCTCGCGCCGGAGCGCGATTCGGGAAGAAGTTAAGCGAAACCGCGTTTGCAGCGCGTCCGTTCGCTGCCGTAGCGATTTCGCCGCCGTCGCAACCGGTGGCGGAAAAGGAGCGTTCACAGTTCGACGCTCAGCTAGCCACAGAGGCCGACAGACCATCTGGGTTCGGAGTTCGAAAAATCTGACGGACGAATGAACGCACGGCGGCGGCGGTGGCTGCGGCGAAGGACCACCATCTGGGTCAACGCTGGTTTCGTTTGCTAAGACGTTTAGCTTGTGTTCAACGTGAGCAAAAAGCAACCTTGTCAACCGCCGAAACTCATCGCCGCTGATCGGTAATGGCCAGTGAAACAGTGGCTAAGAGGCCGAGTACGCCAAGTACGAGCAGACACTTGGATTCGGTTGATCGTTTTTGTGCGGACAACTGATGCCCCCAATCGCATCCAGGTTAAACTTGACTAGTGTCACTTCCATAGATCGTGTCACGTAGAAGTACAGATTGATACGCACTCTCCCTCTCTCTCTGGTTCTTGTTATATCTCTAGGCTGATGGCGACTGTATAGTTAGGGAACTCCATACCTCAAATGATAGGATAATTATGATTGCGGGGATCTGTTGTCATCCATAATTGACGAGGTCATTTTAATTGAGGGTTCGTTTGTGAGGATTATAATACAGGCGTAATATCCATTGTAACACAATCACTTGTTAACCCCTTGCAAATAGCGGTGAGATTAACAACTAAGATTAAGCTATTGCATTACGTGACAAACATTTCTTGTGACACATGTGATCCTTAATATATACATGCATGCCTGATGGGAATCTCAACAATACTCATCATTGCGTTCGTGACCCGTTTAGCTATTTGGCATCGACAAGTGTAACCGTTCACAGACTCACTAGCGTGAGAGTCACGCGCAAATGGAAGCACTCGAAGTGTTAGTCGGGTACGTCAAATGAGGTGAGGCATATTTCACACTAGTGTGATGAGGTTTCGGTAATGGTCACCTATGGTATCTAACCGCGAATACCAGCCTTAATGCAGCGGAGGTGACCGATGACGTCAAAAGCTCGAACGACGTGCAAGAACGCTGAAGGCAATGTCGTGCACAATGTTTGTTCCTCTTTCGTTTGAAAAGCACGAAACCTGAATTGTTCGAAAAGAAAATATAAACATACAGGGTCTGTCATATCGAATTGTGGAGAAAGCCTGTCCGAGTCGAGTGTGTCGGTGGTACGCCCGAGAGGCTCAAGCAGAATCGAATGACGATTACAGTGGCTTTATGCATCGACAAAGTGTGCTTTCGAGGATCCAATTGTAAAAGCTTCCTGTGACAAAAAGCGACACACTGCGTGCTATAATATCTATGTACGTGCAGGGATACTGAGCCTTCAAAGAATATTACCCCGTACTTCTGTGTCTACGGACAGACATTATTGCGGCAACAACAAATCAGTAAGCTAGAGTTCGACAGATATGCGTGTTCTTGAACCTTGGTTAAGACATTTAATACGTTAATATCTTAACGTATTTACCTATGTACGATTGACTAGTCCTTACAAAAACATTTGTTTGACACAAATAAGACAGGTAACTAAAAGAACCAGCTCGAATATGGTGTTTTCCAGCTGCAGTGCTAAACTTTTGGCCACGAGAACAATGAGAACCCTTAACAAAGTTGCCTAATCTTCTCCACGCACAATAGCCAACCGACAAGAAATAAGCACTAGGCCAAAACGTTGACGGCTAACGCTCTGCCAGAATTTAGCATTCTGCCCCAACATATGTGAAAAATGAAATCAAATAAAATATACCCAAAGTAATTAATGAGCATGATTCACAATTTCACGAATGCTGTTGATATGTTCTAAATTAAGTGTAATTTACTTCTACTGATCTAATTTGAGTCAACGTTGTTGAAAAAGGCTATCGGGATTAACGTCAAGGATGCATCCTCTGACGGAGCGTGTTTCGAACAACAACAACAACGATGTGATCGTCTCATCAAAACTGAACACGCCTCGCCGTTAGACATTCTGAGCAACTATAGTTACCAGCGGCGACATGTAAATGGGTATCTTCGAATATGAGCACCGGTGAGCGATTTATAAAACTGAACTTAATCAACGTGTGTCGTTATTCGATTTACTTGATCTGATACACCCACACAAACCCAAGCACGCACTCAGGCGAGCGCACCCAGATCGAAACACAAGCGACTGCGTGTGCTAATTAATATAGATCAATTAATAAATATCAGACTTCGATTGGCTGGCGAGTGGGATCCGCACAGCGAGGAGCTGGAAATGAGAAGATTGCAAGTATCGTCATTATCGAAACATTCGAATCTCTGCCTTCGCCGATGTGGCGTCCGTGAAAATGCTGATGGTGATGCTATCAGAAAAACGCATCATGGAACCAACTGGCGATATAACGCTGATGCGGGCGTTATAATCTTGAACGAAATCTATAAACTTACTATATTGCGAGATCGATGAGCTACGCGAAGTACGAACGCGTTAGAAACAATATACTTATCGACGTATGTCGATCTTTGTGTACAGGCATTTGCACTGGCGTAAGCACAAAATGAGAAAATCGTCCTGAATGGACGGAACAACAACTGCTCCCATGGTTAGATCGTCTGGTGACGTCGCAACATAAATAAAATGAATTTCTAACTGGTTCATAGATTTTGTTTCGAATGCGTCTACACACGTGGCCACGAACAGTGAGAGACTGCGTAACAGACACGACATTGATCAATGGTGTCACTCGTGTCAACTTGCGAGACAGCAGGCGAAGATGTGAGAGCAAATTGCAAGGCTTTCATTATGACGTAGATGTAAATTTGAATTTTTTACATGAACTCTTCTTCACCATGATCACCGGCCGCGCATAGAACTCACCGAGGCGTAAAGGCAGCATCCTTGCTCTGAAGGAATTTTCAAGTTAAACAATCGTCATTGATGGGAAATGGCTGCCTGTCTCAACCGTATCGAATTGTGACAGACTTCAATGATGAAGCTGTTGGAACGAAGCCGTTAGGCTTCACTCTGGCAGAATAAAGAGAGGCATGCAACAGGCCTAGTCATAGTAGTTTCCTAAATATGATGGGAGCTTGGTACATTATGTCCACAGTTCAAGGTCAATTTTTGTCCTTTTTTCTTGTACAGTAAAAGCTACCACCATTGCGTGTATTTCCGGTAGTGCTAACACCATCTAGCTTCTACCCTCGACGCTTCTACAGGGATCTACGCAGTATTTACATCTACCTAACCGGGACAACCCTATGCTCTCGCTCTGCATACACCTATTTGCAAGTGTACCGTAAATGACTATAAGCTAGCAGTTGGGACTGTGCGAAACAACGCTGCTATTTACCTTACGCGCTTCGCTGTACGTAGTCCCTACTTCGGGTATGACAAACAGACTTTCGTCTAAAATTTATCCCAAAACGAACAAATCGTTGAAAAGTACTTACGAGCAATTCCAGCCGACAGTTTCCTCGTATCTCGCTTCTCGGCTAGGGCGGAAATGGGGAACTCTTTTCAAGTGGAAAAGAAAAAAGAAAAGAAACGTCCCAGCGAACGAGAGAGCGAGAGAGAGAGAAAGCACTCGAGGATGCCCTCAGTCAGGCTAACTCAATCCCTTCTCAGCCTAGAAAAGACAAAAGACCTCGATCGCTGCGAAAATGCACTCACGTCACACTGTGTTGACGCACGTTGGATAAAAGTAGCGGACGCTGGTTCTGCTACTGCTGCCGCCGTCGGCAGCGGGAACGTCCAGGAATTAACAGTGGTGGCTATTCGAGAAATGGCATCGACGCCTCCCGTTTTCTCCTTCTCATCTCCCCTTCAGAGGTACCCGAGTAAACCCCTCAGGGACGTGCATGCAGAGATTCGGTTCCTTGTCACTTTCTATTTTTCTGCATTTTCTTCTGCGCCTAAGTGGAGTGACTACGCGTTTAGCCGCACGTGGAGCCTCGCGTTGCGTTTCCTCGTTGTTTCTTACGAGATAATCTCCTAATGGTAGATACACGCATGGGGATGTATTTGTGCGTACATTGCGTCCGTGTGGGACCGTATAGCGTAGCATGCGCATCGTGCATTTGATAAAGGAATAACGCGAACGGCCGTCAAATTACGTGCGCATAGTATCCTACTTGTAAGTGAGACTAGAGCTAGCTCAACGATGCAAGACGTTTAGCAGAAATGGTCGTACTTGGTGAATACGATCTAGAATAGAAGATACGCTTATGGAAGGAGGAAAATTGACAGGAAAAACCATGGTAGGTTTGATTGTCATTGTAATTGCTCTTCATCGAACGGCATTCATTGGAAATGTTGGAACCATTGGATTGACGGTGAATTTTACGGATAAAATTATTTTTTAGAAAATTCATTTAAATATAGCTTGAAGATTTGACAATGTAACAGCTTAAAACACTTGGGCGCGTAGTGACTTTGCCTGTCAAATTTAAGGCGGATTCATCCCAAATTAAACTTGTAAAGTGAACAGAAGTATATGGCTCTCCGGATCACTGAATTTCCTCCAGTATCAGAATGAAGGAGAGATTGAGAAAGTAGTTTATCAACGAAAGTGAAGCATTATCCGTCCTCATTTGTAGAGCTCATTAAAATCAATGTTCCGAATTTGAGTTTGAGTCAAGTCATTTAATTACCTCTGTTTGAGCAAACCAGCCCCAGAGATGTTTCGTTTTATGCAATACTCAAACCGTATATCATGGAACCCCCCTCCAATCTGTCCGACCCGAGGCTATCCACTCTGCGTCGTTTTATTACTACTTGTCATACTTACTTCCGTCCATCGAATTCGATCTACAGGTCCGTCTCACACGTAGCCGGAATGGCAGGTAGAACTACAAAGTTGAGTTATGGCCACAGTGGAATGGCGTTCCTGCCGCTCGGTGTCTCCAAATATTGACCGTTTCCGTTCGAACGAAACTCTGCTCAGTGGACGACATTGAGTTCTCGCCATTTTGCAGGAAAAATCGCTCCACAAATACGCCAATTTCCCACCTATCCGCTATTCCCTTTCATAAGTTAACGACAAAGACGACATACGGATCGTTACGTGTCGATCACTGCCATTGTGACAGTAAATTCGGCGTCATCGTTCATGAGAATTGCCCATCCCCCTTTGAATGGTCATCCTCCACATGCCGAACACTAAATGACTGACTGAATCGACCTCGTTGACGAGTGTGCTATCATCCGAATCGTTCCCGACAGATGAAGACGCTAAATGCCCTTCACTATTCACATCACCGTATTTGCGTACCCGCCCACCTAGGCACCAAGCTAAATCGTTGCCTCTCTTGGCGTCGACCGGCATAAGCGCTCGTTCCACTATTGGTCCTTGCTACGTTTTAATCATTCGACTGTCTATCTATCCGCCTAATTATGTACGATGTTTTCTCACTCAGGACTTGTCGCAGAATTGCTATACCGTAATGGACAGCTTTCAGACCATTGTAGTAGAATGGGGAAAGGCGAAATATAACCAATTTCCTGATCCTCGCACCTCATTATTTCGCATCGTTCCGGATTCACGCGCTTGACAGTAAAGCTACCCTCGAAGCAACTCATATTATAAAATATCTATAGTATATCAGCAGGGTCTGTAATATGTCACACATCAATACCAAATGTATGTGTACAATCTACGGGCGGGCGAACACTAAAATGCGTATAATAACTCTGCGTAATGATTCTTGAGCGAAGCCAGTCGTCATATATTGTCTGCGTTATCAATGTCGCCGAGCATTAATGGGGACTCAGACGGGATATATATGTATACGCAGATATGAGCAGATGTACCCACAAAATGATACCGAACCTCTCAACCAATTGCCCGCACACGAGCTGACACCGTGACATATTCGAAGCATGGTTCGATGCTGCTGTTATTTTTACGCCTTATCTACCTTTCATTGACACCGGCAATACGTAGTGTCCATATAAAACCTGGTTATATCGTCGAGCCGTTGACGTAAATGTCACACATATGGTAGTAGTGCTGGTTATGGCTGGCGTTTAGCGGCACCGGCAGCCAGCCAGCCAGCCCCCAGAAGTATCCGGCTCGTCATCGATCCGCGGTGGCACTTGTTGGCACCACTAAAGATGTCCACTGCTCAGCGTACGGCCGTATGATCCTACTTTAGATACTCTTGACTGGCGTGTAAGCACAGAGTTTCCTGCGTGTCAGGCAATTCCGATATACGTAATCTCCCGTCAGAAGGAAGCAAGGGCTGTGCCGCCACCGCTACCGTCGCTCAGTTGGCCTCGTTCACTGTTCGCCGATCGCCGCCTTCGCTGGCGCTGGTACTCGACTTTCTCTCTCTGTCTCTGACTGAGTACGTCGCCCGCTCGGCTGATTCCCGTAGTTTTCATCAGGTGTCGTGGCAGCCCAGCAGTCTACTAGACGACTGTTATCATCATCATTGGCATCATTCCTGTACTGTGAGTATCGACAACAGGCCCCGTTTCTCGTGAGTTGCGGTCTAACCAAGCAGGCCGAACTAAAGTGAGAGCATTCAACCAAGCCGTTGAACGAACAGTTGACAGAAGAAAGCGCGCCTAGACGGTGGCGTCCTCGGCATCAGCCTCGAATTCGGACAGTCTGTCAGTCGCGCAGACCCCAAATATCTCTCTCTCTCTCTCTCTCTTTCCTCCAACGTTGCTGATATGACGCGTCGCAGCCACCGTGACGCAGCCGTGTTAACTGGCCTAGTGCTCTCTCTCTCCTCTTTCTCCCTCTTTCTCTCTTGAGAAAGAGAGACAGAGAGACGGACAGCAAAAAACGGGTGGCTTCGAAACCGCCACCGCCTGATACCGACATCGAGATGAAGAAAGATAGAGAAAGGAGAGCGAGAGAGAGAGAGAGAGAGTCGAACCGCGAGCGGAGCCAGGAGGCAATATCTTCTGACAGCTGGAACGGCAAGCTGGCGAGAACTCACAACGAATCACCGAACATATGCGATGGCGTATCCGCCATTGGCCGTACTGCTCGATTCGACCTAGTATCCAGAGCCGTGGCTCAATATGACTTCTCAATGGCGCTGATGATGACGATGATGATGATAATAAGAATAATGCGCCAAAAGGCTGAACGTAAAAACAGCGTCTGCTCCTAAAGTGCGCTCGCGACAACGGGCGCTGCTGGCGCTACTTGTACCGGCCCCCCGAATGACATAGTATCACGTTGGAATACTCCATTGGAATTGTCATATACTGTATTATAGCTAGTCTACAGAGGGACATGGTAATATATATATTATGACATCATAGTTAGTAAGGCATTTGATAGCTTCACAGGAACGTTTGGCTTTATTGTAGCGTCTGCCTTGTGATCTCCAATGTCATCATTTTTGCGAAGGATAACCCTGATTTTCACTGAGGTGCCAGTGACTCCTCAGTGAGACGCTATGATCTGTCAACATAATGCTTTGAAATCGTAATGAACGATTTGGCCAATACCTGCCCATTGTGCAGCAGCTATCCGGTCATTACTGTCTCGTTGCTGTATTGGATGATCCTAATGACGAATACAGTTTAACAGCAGGTGGGCGACAAGAGATGCATATCCGCTATGCCTGTCGTGATTTTGACGAGACCGTCTTCAGCTCGTAGGCAGCGGTCATTCACAATGGCCTGAACGAGGTCGTTAACCGAATAACCGAGTGGGAGGCGGCAGCACTTTTAAATCGTTCCCTTCAAATGTCCGCGAACGACTTTTTCGCTTAAGACAAAATCGAAAATCGCCGGTTTTATATGATATCGCATGACGTAATAATTGGAGGTCACCAATACGAAGTCTCCTTGTGCTATTGTGATCCGATTCAGTCTGTCCACAACACTGAGAATCGGCCCCCTACCCACGCAAGGCCCGCCGCCTGCCGGAGATATATTTCGCATATGGCCACTACGATCATATATCTCTGATATCTTGCCAATAATCTTAGCCAAACCGAAGATGCCCTTATAGCATAGCCCAGCATAGCATAGCATTTGCTTTTTCATCAAGTCTACGTTCATATTATCAACCGAATATTGTCACTTCAACGTCGGTCTATTTGTTCCTCTACTGTATAGCCCAGGGGGAAGGGTTGATGCTGGACTAACATTAGTAAAGATGTTTTTTTCTAACATCTTCTAATGAAACTTCAATTCATTATCACTTGTACAAGGCCGCCTAAAAGTCAGGCATCCATGTACGGATTCTACTCGTCTCTCTCGTACGAGATTTTTGTGTTTCCCGATTGTTCCAACCAATGTTTGAAGATTATGGGCACGGAAACCCCTAGATGTCGTCGCTTGCTCGGACATAATTTAAGATTACAGATAGGCTACATGGTGTTTATTACTCCAGCTGGTGACGGTCGACAAAGGTCTCATCGAAGCGGTACAGAAAACCGGCTTGTTCCAATGTGTGCGCTGCTTTCCGGACAATTAATGATGAATGATGAAAGCTAAATGGTTACGCGATGTTGGGAAAAACCGTACGCATATTCTTGAGTTTCACATAACCTCACATTGTTATGGTATAGCCCACACGTATTGTTCGTAAAGGTGTCTCTACTACCTAATTGGTGTTATACTACCTAACTACGTGCGGCGTATCTAAAATCTCAAGAAGCTATATTTCAGATGCCGTCTCAGATGTCACAGTAACGTTAAATAGGCAGTTTTTAATAATGATAATAATACATTTTGCTCAAATGAAGATTCTTGCGATCACAATACAAATGCGTCGGTATAAACCAATCTTAATATGGCTTAATGTTTTTTAGGAATGGTATAAGCCAACCCAAAATATGGCAGAGATTTCCTTTTAGGTTTTCTAACGAGAGCTTAGGCATTGTCAAAAGCTGCAGTTCCGTCAATAAACTACAATTTGAATAAATTAATGAACAGAAAAGACCACGAAAATTGAAAGGTGTATCTCTAATGTGCTGCCAGTTGTTTTTTAAATTCAACTTTCGAAAAGTACCCGATTGTGATACTTTGAGGTTTTCAACCTGTTTTTCAATATAAATATATGGGATACTAACGGAACCGCCAATTGCAATATTTGCTAAGTTACTATATCCACTTATACTTAAATCGAAACACCAAGAATGACGCTTGTCTGTTACATATCACACATATGTATATATGATCTAGTCAACGGCACCCTGCCTGCAATTAAATCAAAATTGCCATATCGAATTACCAAAACCGCTTTGTAATTAACTCGTTTGCGTCAGTCGACTTCCACGTTCGTTAACTCGTCTAGCGTTCGTCTCTATATTTTACGTGGAAACAATCCACATCTTGGCCACGATCTTTCGTTAACTGATTTCTGTCTCTTCATCTTGCGAATTTCGCTGAAGCACTTGACCGATCACTACTGACTGGTGCCGCAATCTTGGCGCTTTCACCTTAGCAGCGGTTCGATGTTTCGCTTCGATATCTCGGTTGCACTCATAGATAGATTTTTATGATTGTTTTTTCAATCCTGGAGGTATTACTTGTTGTTAAATACTTGTTCGAAATTACTGCGTAATACCTCAAACCATATGTGTGTGGACTCGAACCGGCGCTCATACCCGCACACTCATTCCGCTTAACTGCACCCATACCTGTTTACCGCCAAAAAAACAGTCTAGATGCTGTTTCTGCTCGCTGAGCGAGCGCATTGGCATCAGCCCTGCACAAGCTACACGATCACCTCGCCCACGTCTACACCCGCATCTACCCGTCATCTACAGCCTAGTGTCTTCGTTACGCTGTGTAAGTGACGTTCGGTCCCAGTGAACCGCCACACTATAGTGGTTGTAGACCAAGGAGTAGTTGTTCGCCTTTAACGCTCCTCATGGTCCACATCATCACCGCTATTCATGTTGCTCGAGAATCGGTGGGTAGATCTAGTGCCGGTTCAGGGTAGTTCAGGGTCCAAGAGGGTCGTTAGCAGTCTCTCTCTCTCTCTCTCACTCCTGTCCAAGTGAAATCAAAGCGAAGTCGAAGCAGCTCGGACCTACTTGCCCGCTTACTTCAGGAGCACCAAGACGATGCCGTCGTTACCGTCGACCGATCGGCGCTGCTGGGGCCTCCGTATACACCTCTGCGTAGCAGTTGTTGCTGTTCTCCGCCTGTCCGCACTCTTCGGCTTAGGTAATGATGCTGATGGCTGACTCGTTCTCTCGCCCCACAACGCGATGGCATCGTGAAGCTTCACAGTTCCATCTCCTCTTCGCCGGAGCCGTCCTCACTTACGTTCGGGCTTTCAGCGCGGCGATGTTTCGCCTTCTCACACTTCGTGTTTCTGCTCGTGAGCGTCGCCGACGACGAAGAAATGCAACAATTTCGCAAACGTCTACGCAGCCCTTGGCGCTGCCCTTGGTCCTCATCTAATTTGGTCGCAGCAGCGGCCACAAAGACGGGCCACGGTCACGCCGAAATCATCGAATCGCCCGTCGAGGGGAACGATCTTCGGAGATGTGAAGACGAGGTGCGAGGTACGAAGTCGACGGTGCCACCCTTCGATGACGGGATGCTATCCGCCGGCCGAAGTGGAGAGGAGCGCCAACCTAAAAAATAAACGCAGACCTGTACAAGTCAGACGTCGGAAGTCTGCGAAATGAGATGGGGCTGAGATCGCGGGACGTGCCACTATGAGAGAAACACCTTTGTCAGACAAACCGATGAGGCTGGTCCTGGTCTGCGAATGTTGTTAAGTCTTTCGCCAATTCGGTTATTTCGGATCAGTTGACCTCGACCTTTGCTTATCATCATTGTCCCCTTTGGTCCGAGCAGAGGTAGATTGACAACACCATATATATATGTTGCTTGTTTGTCTTTCTTTGTTAACTTGCTCCTTTTTTCTGCATTGCTCGCACCTGCTCGTCATGTATTTGGTATTAAATGTTTAGCCAGATGGAATATCAGCGATAATCAGAACGACGCTGTTGAACAGGTCGGTTTTGTCACAAGAACCACGACATTATTAGATTTATTCGTCAAAATCTTCTTCCTCGAGTGTTGCATTGATATGAATTTGATTTGAATTTTTTTCTGTTTCCCGAGACCGAACAACAAAATATGACAATGTTTCCATTTTTTTTTGTTCCAGTAACGATGACGATGTTAAGGCGAAACAGCACTGATAAGCAAATCAACGAATTTTAGAAGCGTTTGTCTTCCTGGCCTGCGAAAGGTATACTTCATTATTTAGAAGGCCACCACAAGGTCTTTGACGATTGGCCGAATGTTATTGTTTGAATGAAAATTTCGTATGCCTGTGCCACATGCATTGTTGGTCTTGCAAAAGGTAAAGGTTTATTAAAAAAGAGCTGTAATCGTTTCAATGCGCTAAGTTCCCTTAAACGGAAACTCATAGTTAGCGACTATTGAGGAGTGAACCAGTTCGGCCATATGCGTTGAAATAGACGATGTCTGTTCCCACCCTGTACACTGTTCCCACACGTACAATAATATTAAGGGGTAGCGTGACACCGATATTCTCCTAACTCTGATCTTCAAACTGATCTCGACGTCGAAGCTCGTCCGCGGCTATTCCCAGCGATATCTAGATTTTGTAATGTAAATTTTCAGCGTTTGCTGTTCAACAGTTCTCTATATTGGTTATGTATATGGAAATCGTCTATGCTAGAATGCCCCGCAACGACTGGCGCCATCGGAGATCTGAACGGCGGCGGTCAGCACCGTCGTCTCGTACCTGTTTGACTTTGACTACCCTCTCCCACTGGTCCGGTCCTTGCTCAGAGTCCTCTCCCACAGAGAAAGAGTACCACCCAAGATCTGGATATTCGCAACAGAAACTGGCTCGAGCTCCGGTCAGTCATCTACGAAACGTTATAACGCGATGTCATTGTGCCTCCTCTCAACATGACGGACGAAGTTTGAACAAGAATAGGCAAAGATTATTTAAACGTATTAGTTACAGTAGTTGCAACTCTGTGGAATCGTTCCTATTGTGTGTGCCACTATCGACCAATCATCAATCAACAACTCTGTGATAAATGGATAGTCGACAACTAATGTTCGGATAACAAAAGACACACACACACACAAATGTGCAACGCGAACATTGGATAACATGAACTTATCGAAGGTTGTATATCGGCCTAAAGGATATCACAAGACGGTGCGTTATCCAGGCGTTCATCTCCACAATGAAGTCTGCCGCACCGATGATTTCGGCGAGCCTCAGTGCAGCACTTGTCGGCATGCTGGTGTTTTCGATCCCAAGGTTATCTTGTGCCGCGGGCTACGTCCGCCCACAGGACTGCACGTGGGAGCCCATGTCGGATTCGTCAGGTGTGTCAATGACATGCAACGTGCGCACGTTACGGGGCGGGCATAATCCGACAAATTTTTCCCTCATCATGCCGGACCACACAGCGAAACTCGTTGTCCGCTGTATTGACCCGACGTTTCAAAGTGACATGGCCAACAACACGTTCGAGCATCTGTACAGCCTAAACGCACTCAGCATCGAGCACTGCAAGCTCGATCGAATACCGTCCAGAGCGTTTCAAGGCTTGATAGATCTGGAGCACTTGAGCGTTAGGACGTTTTACTCGGAGTGGGGCCACCGCTATCCTCTACTGGTGTCACCGTCGAGTTTCGCGCCTCTCGCAGCTATCCAGACGATTGAGCTCACTAATAATAACATCGAGATGTTGCCCCTTGGCCTTCTCTGCGGGCTGCGTCAATTGCAGTTCGTGAACCTGACGAGAAACTCGTTTGATGATGTGCTCAACATGGGATTTGGACCAACAGCGTCGACGAAACATTGCACGATACACGTGCGCGAAGTGGAGGTTGCGTCCAATCGACTCCGAGCGTTACCAGACAAAGGTTTTTTGGCACTAGTGCACCTACAGGAGCTGCGTTTGGACCATAATCAGATAGCGAGAGCTGAGAGCGGCGCATTGATAGGGCTCACACAGCTCGAGCGTCTCGATATGGCGCATAACATGCTGGTGGCACTGCCAGCAGCGTTCTTTCAGTCGACTCCAAAATTGTCGGAGCTGTATTTGCGGAACAATTCTCTAAGTGCACTGCCCCCCGGTGTGTTCACTGGACTTAGTGAATTGACGCTGCTTGATCTGGCGCACAATCAGCTCTCGGCGCTCGGCTGGCTGGGACCGGATGGCTCCCTGACTCGCCTTCATGTGCTCGATCTCAGCCACAACAGGTTGTCTCGCCTCGACGCCAGTGCTTTTCACGCGTTAGCCAATCTGCAGACGCTTCAACTGCACGACAATCTCATAGAGTTTATCGCCGACGGGACATTTAGCAGCGTCAGCAATCTGCAGACGTTGGTGTTAAGTAACAATCGACTCCAGAGGGTCGGCCCTCTCATCATGGCAGGGTTAAGCACATCGGTAATGACTCTTCAGCTTGATCATAATCGTATCCGGGATATACATATCGACGCATTTAAGAACATCTCAATGTTGCAGGAGTTGAACCTGGCCAGCAACAAACTGTCAGTAGTGCCTGCTGCCGTGTCGTCTCTAAACGTGTTGCGGTCGCTCGATCTAGCCGACAACGAAATTAGGGACGTGGCCAGAGTGTCCTACCAGGGCCTAGAGCAATTGTACGCGCTGAACTTGATGGGCAACAAGATCCGCAATATCAGCCAAGGCGCCTTCACCGATTTGCCTTCCGTCCGAATACTCAATCTGGCCCGAAACGGCATCCAGGCCATAGAGCAAGGAACGTTCGACGATGTATCTGGTCTCCACTACCTTCGACTGGACTCGAACGCCATCGAGGATGTGAATGGCCTCTTCAGCAGTCTGCACGATCTCATTATGCTTAACATATCTGTGAATCGAGTTCGATGGTTCGACTATGCGCTTATCCCGGTAGGCCTTCAATGGCTTGATCTCCACGATAATCAGATTGAGGCGCTGGGGAACTATTTCGAGCTTGAACAGAACCTTAAGCTTCGCACCCTTGACGCCTCGTCCAACAAGCTAACTGATCTTGATTCGTCATCGCTTCCCAACGGCATCGAAATTGTATTCCTGAAAAACAACAGCCTCAAACGTATCCAGCCATTTACGTTCCTCGGCAAGCAAAACCTCACCCGAGTAGATCTGTCAAACAATGATCTGCAGACACTCGAGATGACGACGTTCCGTTTGAGCGAGGTGCCCTTACGGAAACCGTTACCGGAGTTCGCTATCGCCGGCAATCCATTCCATTGCGACTGTCACATGGAGTGGCTGCAGCATCTGCAGAATCCTGCTGCAGCTGCTGCTATCACGAGCAAAAACGATTCACGCCAATACCCCCGAGTGATTGACCTGCATCACGTCGAGTGCAAGTTAAGCTTCTCGAAGAACGTGCAAGTTCTGCCGCTGACGCGGGTCAAGCCCGAGCAATTCCTCTGCGAGTACAAGAGCCAGTGCTTCTCATTGTGCCACTGCTGCGACTTTGACGCCTGTGACTGTGAGATCGTTTGTCCCGACACATGCACCTGCTACCATGACCAGTCATGGAGCAGCAACATTGTGGACTGCAGCGTTCGTCGCCACGAGGAGATCCCGAAACAGTTGGCCGTTGATGCAACCGAGGTATACGAGGATGGCAACGATATATCAACCTTAACACCACATATGTTCGTCGGCCGAAGAAATGTCAAAGTCCTCTTCCTCAATAACTCGAACGTGGTAACGATCCAGAATCACACATTTGCCAGCCTGCAGGAGCTGCGCGTACTACGCCTTGAGAACAACCAGATTGCAGCTCTGCACGGCCACGAGTTCGATAGTCTTTCCAAGCTGCAGGAGTTATATTTATCTAACAACAAACTTGAGTATGTTCGAAACACGACGTTTACGCATCTCAAGAATCTCCAAATTCTCCACCTCGACCGGAACAGCCTCGTTGAAATGTCACTTTGGAGCCTACAGTACAACCCACGTCTCACTGATCTGCGTCTGGCAGAGAATCCATGGACTTGTAGCTGCCCCTTCACTCAGGACCTCGCCGAGTTCCTTCACGAGCGTGGAGACTCGGTGAGCGATATCTTCCAGCTATCCTGCGTGTACAACGCAACGACGAGGCAGCCATTATGGGAACTCAACATCACCGAGTGCCATAGCCTGTCGGAGGCGACGTCTCTTGTACGGCGTTTTCAGTTCCGTCGAATCGGCGACCTCTTGCCGCTGCTCGCAATGCTTTCAATTATCTCCCTACTTCTGCTCGTTGTCGTCATCGCGCTGTTTGCTTATCGTCACCAGATCAGCGTTTGGCTGTTCAGCCGTTGCGGGGTGCGCATGTTCCATCGTGCACCCGTCGAGGAGGAGAAGCTGTTCGATGCGTTCGTATCGTACAGCAAGAAGGACGAAGCATTTGTGGCGCAGATCCTTGCGCCGGAACTGGAGTGCGGCAACCCACCGTACCGCCTTTGCTTGCACTATCGCGACCTACCTATGCAAGGCACCTATCTGAGTGAGGCGATTCAAGAAGCTGTGGAAAGCTCTCGAAGAACGATTGTAGTGCTATCCGAACATTTCCTTAAGAGTGAGTGGTGCCGGTACGAATTCAAGTCTGCTCACCACGAGGTGCTGAACAACAGCCACCACAAGTTGGTTGTCATCTTTCTAGGCAAGGTCTCGTACCGTGAGCTCGATCCGGACATTCGGATGTGGCTTAAGCACAGTACGTTCTTGCACTGGGGCGAGAAGAACTTCTGGGATAAGGTCCGATACGCCATGCCTCCTGATGCGCCTCGCCATCGAAAAGTCATGCGAGCCGACCTGCACACCGTTGCCGTACATATATGACAGCAGGACCAATTGCGGTCAGACGACAGCCTGCAGGGAACATTTCACACTCAATGTCCACTATCAGATTCGTCTGCACTGGGTGTCGATCTCACCTCAACGAATGACCGTTGGCTGGCAAGTCATCCTCGGTCTGGTCATCTATCGATTATTCCAGCACTCGCACAACATACGGAGTTTACAGCTTTGCACCCTTGTGATGATCCCTATAGCTACAACGATGGGCCGGTCGAAGCTGTATACGAGAGTATCAGGGAGGCAATGGAGCAAAGGGTAATATGATAATATTCCCTACATGAGACGAAATCCCTCGTCAATTTTGCGTCGTCGTTGCCTGCAACGGTTCGTCCTTATGGCAGCAAAGAAAACCCAGCATCATCTGTGATCTCCACGTGAAAGCACCGTCGCTGATCGGTCCTGCGCCACAAGAGCAGCCTCACTCCACCAGCGTCAGCGGAATTCAGCAGAATACTGCTGTCAATTGCTTATCCGCCAGCGAACAGCAGCCGCACGAAACAACAACAACAGCCGAATAACAGCATTGAGCACCTATACTGAGTAGAACAAATCACATGGGCGCGTGTGTCTCCGTACATATTCGTGTTTTTGCGATTTTCAATTGCGTGTACAAAAGCCGGAACATATGCATACCATTGCGAATTGTGAATAGTTGATATTCGCCTGGTGATAATGATGATAGTAATAATACTAAGTAGCAGCAATTGTTGTTAATAGTATTATTGATATATGCGACTAGAGGAAGTGAAAGACGCGAGAGCTAATTTATTCTCTATGTCAGAGATTCTTTTTGCTTATTATGAATGCTATCATACATCGAATGTATAACACGGCAGAGCATCATGCGGACAGAAGATTAATCGGGTATATGTTTGCGGCAACGATGACTGTCCGCTGGCCATGGGTGGTACGGCAATGTATTGTGTGGGGAGGATCGATTCAATAGTCTATATGCAGCCTACTCATCGCATTTTGCATTGGGACCATCGACCTTTCCCAACGGAGAAAAACTCGAAATCAATCTGACCCAGGCAGAGCGTCCCCCGCACAACTAAGCTTCTCCGCAGTTAGAAGAAAGCGAAAATTTTCCCGTCATGATATAATAGCACTAACCAGATCGCGATATTTATATCGCAAGCGTTCCGATATCCGTGGTCAATGGAACATATAGCAGGTGGCCCCGTTTGTGGCAAAGTGGCAAATTCATCATTGGTTCGTTTCGTGCAGAGATATTGTACAATCGAAACCGCTTCCGTGCCAAGTAATTGGCTAATTGGTGCGTGTTTATTCGCCCGCTGCCTGCCCATGTTGCACTATGATGTAATACACGAAGGCTGTAGTTACTACCTTCGTTCGCCGTATAGATGGCGTTGCCTTAAGCGCACTACAAACATATGTATACGAGTCGTGTAAATAATGAGACGAGTCGAAGTGACGACGCCGACGAAAATAATCGTGCTGCTTATATTGATTTTGGTCGTTCCTGTGTTATCACCTATATTTATTTTGTAGTTACCTGTAATAAAGCGCCTAGGTAGAGTTGTCATCGAGCGCATGAATTAAGTAAGGAAATTCATCAGTGAAACTGAAGTGCCATCAGTCGACCAAGCCAAGTGGTGAAATTTCAACGTGATCTGGAGGAAAAAAACGACACTGCGCGCAGTAGCCAACCCTGTACAAAGTCGAGCGATTGAGATTTATAGCAATGTACAATAATAATGTAAATATATACTTTTGTACATAAACTGCGGGACCGTGCCAATTTCCGAGGGAAAACATATCGAAAGCCGCAGGCGGTAGCGTGAGAAACCTCGAACAGGAATACGAGGAGACAGGTATCGAGAGAAGGGAGAGAGAAATAAATTTGGTAGACGAGGCAGCAGAGAGACAGAGCTGCTCGATCGAAACGAATCATCGAAGGTTTTGTTGTTTTTATTGTTCTGCCCTTGAATGCGTACATCGTACCCTGGAAAAATATACTGCGTTATGTATAGGATGTCATCACCCGTCATTACTGGAGAAGTGTATTCATTGACTTACTTATTCTCGCTGGTAGAGAGAAAATTATCTGGCGTAACTGGGCTAGTTATTCGAGTAGTCATTTTACGTTGGGTCAGACAAAATTAAACGACATTTCTGGTAAGCCGCTCCATCGAGAGGTAGGCAAAGTAAGTGTGGAGATATTTTGAATATAGCAGCGAAATAAAGGCTGCGATTTCATGTGGAGGCTAAGCAAGGCGAACTAAATAGAGGGATAGGCTGGAATATATTGGTGCATTTAATAGAAGGAAAACGAATTAATATTGTCCCTCATACAAGTCCCCGTTAGTTTCTTGATCTTAAGCGTTCAATAGCAAAATCTTCTAAATCTGTAATATTTCGACCGGACATTAATTTGACAATATAAATAAAGACGTCTTTTCTTTTTAAAATGGTGACAATGAATTTCAATATAATCGGGATAGTGCTGTTTCGGAAATGGCGACAATTGCCAAACAATAACAGTCTCCTTAGGCATTTACTGCGACTACACGAGGAGCACTCACAGCACAACTAAACCTCCGAAAAACTAGATGTTAGGTGGAAAACCAGTATTGTGCCACTCATGCACCGACCGAAGAGATTAAGTCAGCTTTCTATGGAGGTGGCAGAGAGGTTATTGCCGTTAACTCTGCAGTTACGGACAAATGAAGTAGTAGCAGTAGAAATATTAGTGCCTGCAGTAGCTACCGGGCGAAGAGAATACCGGGCTAAATGCCGAGTTCACCCTCACTCAGCAGTGCTGACAATGAATCGAGTCACTTTATATATATATATATATATATATATATATATATATATATATATATATAATATGTATATATTGTGTGTGTGTGTGTGGGTAGGTGCGTTTGTGTGTCTGTGTGAGGTGAATGGTCCGAACCTAAGCGAAAGGATCAGTAGACAGGGTGGGTTCGATCTAAGCCAGAGCTTCCAGCATCCTCCTCAATTGCTGCCATGTATCGTCGAGGTAATCCTCGACAGTGCAAACCGCCATTTCGTTTCTCACCGGTGGAAAACGAGGAGCGGCGAGGTCCTGCTGGCTGTCGATCGAAGTGTCCCTGCCGACGTCCTGGGCCCGGATCCGAAACGGATGTGCTTTCAATCTTGAACCCCAGCGAAGGCGTGGCTACCTTCCGCTTCGGAAGGACGAGGGATTATATCCGAAGAAAATGTGGAAGAGTTCTTCAGCTCAGTGGCTAAAAGCAACGAGAAAACAACCACCAGGAACACCCACACACACACACACACCAGCCAATGGGGAATGAGCGAGATGCGGAAGAATTAAGAACGTAGTTCCTTCGCGATAGTTGATAATGATGGAGGTGTTATTTTTTTGGCACGGGGCTTGGCCAGGTATAGCGGAGCTATTTGATCAATTTGATCTTTGGTGGCCTGCCAGTTCGACAGCGAAAGCACTGGGCAACACAGAACGACTCAGGCGTTCGTGTCGTAAATGAAATTCCTCGCTCGAAGCCAGCCTTTCATGGGATGGCAATTGACAGCCATTTGGCTGTCGAAGCAGCCCTTCGGAAGCTGGACGGGGCGAATATAATTAATGGACATGAATATGTGGCGAGAGATGTAGCAGGAATGCCTCTCGAATAAGGGCGATTATTTGGTCTCTCGCAATGTAAACAGATCAATGATGAAGCCTTGGTCTTTGGGGTGACTCGATGAGTCATGGATCTGTGTAAACTGCGTTTACGGACATGAGGAATATGGCTCTACCTGAGCCGTCCTATGTTAAAAGAAAGGGCAGTGAGCATTGTAAAATGATTATGTCATTGATAACGTTGATAGAGAAAGAAAGAAAGAGGTGGGAGAGAGAGAGAGAGATTAGTATAATGTAGAGTGGAATAGGCGTAGACCATCATAAAAAAACTATGTGACGTCTACAAAGACTCATGACCAAATTATTGTTGTATATCTGATGGTATTCCTCGGACGTATCACCAAAAATAACAAGTCCACTCGGAGTAACAGCGAAACCGAAGTGCTTGATACTCATCGGAATGATCCTGTTCTATAATGTTAGATAGATAAACTGTCATTAATGTATGTTATGTATATACATATATATAACATACATTCATGACAAAACACCAAAACACTTTTTTATCACTATTATTTTTACAAGACCTTAAACGTTTTAGGGGACTGCAGTTCCGTGAATAAACCAAACTTATCTATAGATATATATATATATATGGTTCTGCAAGAGAGCTAGTCTACCATTGCGAAATTGGTCATGCTTCGCAGAGTGTAGCAATGGTGTTTCCTACGTCTAATGGTAAGCGTTGTCGCACAAAAAAAGTGCCACTTTGTCTCAGTAATAGTAATAACTATGTGTATGTTTCTGTTTTCGTACAATTGACCCCAAGAAACCATCTTGGCAAAATTGTGACTGGGAAATAAAAAAACCGAGTGATTGAACCGAAATTTCTGTTCCCAAAAATTGTACAATTTTTTAAGCCTTGGAACCGCGGTCTCATTTCCGGTGCGTGTGTGTGTGTATTTGTGCTATTTCGAGAGAAAGTGAATAGAGCGAATCAAGATGAGTAATTAAATATTCTCAGTTGTTTTTATCGTTGCTCTTCTGAACCGATTAATTTTCTAATGGCAAACTGTTATTTCCTACAACACAGATTCTCCAGAGACGGCCATGTCTCGGGCTCATAACGTTCGAACGGCCAGCACAGTGTTCGAAAGCTTGTTTTTTGTTTTCCAACCTAACCAAGTTAGCAAAATCAGCACACTCCCATCTCCGCTTCCACATATGCACTACTATCGTACATCTACAACGATTTAGCTGAGACCAACCCGAGGTGACATACCATGAGTAAGTAGGCTGTTTATCCAACAAGAGGGACTCGTAAAATCTTTGGGTGATTGACTGGCTCTCCCTCGATAGCCATATTTTCTACTCTGTCACTCGAGAGATATGTGTAGCTATCCCTCGCATGTGATGCGATAATGATCGCACCAGTGGACCGTACCTGGTGGCGTCCCTGACAAAACGACGGTAGCCGGCATATGCCTTTCTATATGCGTTCACTTTGGTGTTTATGGAAAACTGCCACCCGTGGGCATTCCTGTCATAGTGTTCTTTGCTCACGGGAGGCAACCAGCTCGCAGTTAGTTAGCGACAAGATCAAGGTAAAGAGCTTGCCATTATTGATAACTGTTTGTTTATATAATTTTTTTTTTGCTGTAAGCCGATCACGTAATTACTGGTCATTTTTGATAGTGCCAAACTTCGAAGTGAACAAGCGCATATGGTTATTCACCAAACGACGTATTTATGGCCGTTTGTTATAGTTTCCATTGTAACGAGTTTCCAAAGGTGTGATAATAATATGACGAGGATATTTGTAATGGGGTTATTCTATCTATATCTATTATTATGAGGTTTTTGTGTAAATCGCCAACTAGGGGCCACGTAGTGTTGCAGTATTACATTGGCTTACCGGGTCTTGAGGTCGAATGTACAACGATTTCTTTCGTTCTATACATTGGTTGACTACGTGTTTCGGAGTGTAAAATTTAATTGGGTTTTGATTTGTGTTAATGATATCTGTAGACGATACTAGTACTACTTACCAGACAAGAGGATGCACCGGAGTAGACAGCTGATGAAGGACTCAGCATCATCATCAGTGAAAGATTGGCTTGGAGTACTAATAGTAATTAAGGGCTTGGGCTTGCCTGCCAAAAGCAGGCCCAAGTCCTTAAGAGATCCAAGGTTTTTAGCGAGTAGGAGTTTCACACCACCGTGGCGAATACCTATGAGGCAGTGAAGTCCCAAGTGTTTACCCGTCGTGTGTTCTTCCCTTCAATCGCTCACCGAAAATAGAAATACTATTTACCAGGGCATTATATACAATTGAAATGTAAAGATTGAAGCTTACAAGCTTAGGGTGAGACGACAGGTGAACCGTTAAGAATAAATAGGATTACAGTTGAATTGGCCTCTGTATTACCGCGGTCATTCTATAGGTGTGAGTGAATTGCGGGTTACAATATCGAACCTGTTCGATACCGAATGCAATTCTGTCGTCAACAAGCCGTGTATAATATCTTCATCATTGAAACGACCCCATTGAACACTCGTTTGATGAGCAGAAAAATGTAATTCAAGTAATTCATTTGCGAATAGTAGTGTATTGGACAACGTTGCTTAGTCATACCAGGTGACTCGATAATACGTGTCTTGGACGTAGTGTACTCGTGACTGAATGATAATAGGAAATGAAGGTCTATCCTTCTTTTGAGGAATATAGTAATAACAAAACTCAACTGAGACACTTCCGAATCGTTCTAAACAACCAACCGTGCTGCAGACTGGAATTAGCATTAGATAATCTGAACTAAACGTAGAAGATGCGCATAGCGCAATGGCGGAAAACACCCCTTCGAGCTACCCGACACACTAATTAATGATTAGTGATTCTATACAAATGGCATCACGAACCTGCTATCTTCTGTGTTCTGGTTACTACAGCTTCTGTTACATGACGCATTGTGGATCTACCAATCTATATTTAAAGAACAACCTGTACAACCATTGTAGATATTTTTTTGTCCTCCGTAAGTGCTCGAAACAACGCCTTCGTTTATAACGCCGGTTTCTCCATCCAGTCAATGATTGGCAAATATGCCTTGAAAATACTACTCCGTTCTTGTTAGCAATGGAAGATTACAACAACAGCAGCAACAACAACATCAGCAGTAGTAACAACAACAACAACAGCAGTAATAGGCACACTCTAAAAGACGACCCCTTCCGTAGATTTTGCGACAGTATCGTCTTGCCATTCGCCCTCCTTGCAATCGCCTCTCGCGATCTCGGCGACGATCGGTCTGTTTGCCAACGCCAAATATGGAGTCGATTGTGGCGGTGCGGGCTCAAGAGCCAAATATCATCAACATCGCTTAGGCAAGGCAGAAGAAAGTGACCAGTGACATCGGGTCGGCGGTATATTTACTGGATAACGAAAATCTGCCAAAGGCGTTGTTCGCGGGCAACAGCACCGGCTGCTAACCAGTAGCTGTACATTGTCCAGCGAAAGGCATCGAGGCCGTCAAGCGTCTCGTGATAGCATAAAAAATTGTCTATCTCCGTTATACATTGGCACGGGGAGAGCGAGACGAGAGGGAGGGATGGAGGGGAGATACAAAAACTGTGGACGCTTTTGCTATCGGAAAGAGGATCTCGGTGGCGAGGCATTTACACGACTCGAAGATGACAAAGATTGCCACGCGGAGATCTCGATAGATACGATACAAAGGGTATCTTATTCTGGGTCTATCGACGGAGAGATGCTCTCCCACAGACGAAGCGCACCGGTGGCGCAGTATTTGCAGGCTTGTGCTACTACGCACCTTTTAACACCCAGCGACGACCTGTCAATGATGATTGCTGACGATTACTGTCATTGTGGACGGGGTTACTGATACTCCCGATGATGGTATTATAGATTCGGGAGCGATATGATTGATGGCATTAGATTGAGCACAACGCCCCGTTACACATTATGGAGCTCGCATAACGAATCCGGTAATGAAAGGTGACCCGTTAACTCGCGCCTCCATGTGTTATTGTTTGTCAACTTGATGAGAACGCTGCATAGCCGAATAGTCCGTCTAATCATGTAGTGATTCATGCAGTAGCAGCTGTCGGGGATACGTCATATCAGCGCCGAGCGGCTGTCATATGAGTTCGAACGTTTATCACCGCTTTAAATATAGGTAGACAAAATTAGAGAATGTAGTCTGCACACTATCGTATGTATGAATTAGTGAATTGGTCAGTGCTTATAGCTCCCTTCGCCGAGTGACGTCCATTCACAGATAGAGTGGCCCTCTTCGCCATGACGGCGTCAGCAGTCTTCCTGCTGACCTCGCTAGAACAACCTTTGTTCCTTTGGTGACGTTTTTTTGGCGGAGACGGGGATGCGTCGAGAATGCCAGAACTCAGACAGACAATACCCTCGATCGTGATATGCCTCGCCCCGGCTACAAACGTTAGAGCCGGGTGACGTAAAGGTGGTGGGACTGCTGTCTGGCGACAGCGGTCTTAAACGATTCAAAGCAAGATGTATATACAAGCAAGATGTAGCAAAGCTCATCGTCGTTGATAGACGTTCGACGTGGAGTGTTTTGCTGATAGCGATCGCCGTTGTTAATTGTACTGTCTACACGTGTCCTCGGGCGAAGGCGTTGCCGTGAAGGGGGAAGTAGAATGAGGACTGCTGGGAGAGAAGAAAGAAATCCGCCTGTCTTTCCTCCTCAGCTAACTAGAATAGTGGCCAATATATATACACCCGTAAATGCGTAACAGGAACCTTTGCTATTAGCAACTACCTTGCAATCGACTGTTTGGTAATCCCCACCAATTTGCTACCAGTCTCACCTTTCTGACCTCAGGACAATCGAGTCGTGTACACGTCGAGGTACATTTGTTTTTCGTGTGAAATTTGCTCCTTATTGAGTTTGCAATAAAAGTATACGTCACTTCGATGGGGCGTAAACCTGCCGCTTCTTGCTTCTCGTTGTGTTTCGAAAGGGCGGCAACTTGATTTGATTTCTTGTTTTATTCGTTCAGTATTTGATGCCTCCTATTTACCCTTTTGAATATTGTGGATTTCGTGTTTCAGAACAATCTACGAACGGAAACTGCAGTCACAATGTGGAGCTTAAAGCCTCTTTCTCTAGATCGTCTGACACCGGTGCCAAGCGATATTGACATTGCCTTGGCACAGACGCCAAAGAACATCAATGTGCTTGCAAAGGAGGTTGGTCTTCGGCCTGAAGACTACGATTGTTACGGAAAACAGAAGGCAAAGGTGCAGCTTTCGGTCATCGACAGGTTTAAGGATCAAAAGGATGGCCATTACGTGCTCGTCACAGGTATTACCCCGACGCCGTTCGGCGAAGGCAAAAGTACTACGAGTGTGGGTCTATGCCAGGCCCTCGGAGCCCATCTGAATCGCAATACCTTTGCTTGTCTTCGACAGCCTTCGCAGGGCCCAACGTTCGGCATAAAGGGAGGCGCTGCTGGCGGCGGCTACTCACAGGTAATTCCAATGGTTGACTTCAACATTCACCTGACCGGTGACATGCACGCGATAACTGCGGCAAACAATCTGCTCGCAGCACAGATCGATACACGCATCTTTCATGAGAGAACTCAAAGTGATGAAGCGCTTTACAACAGGCTTGTTCCCGCGAAGAATGGAAAGCGTACGTTCTCACCCATTCAACTAAGGCGGCTCAATAAACTCGGTATCACCAAGACGAAACCGGATGATTTAACGCCCGAAGAGCGCAAATCATTTGCCCGACTCGACATCGACCCTGACTCAATCACCTTCAATCGTGTACTTGACACATCTGACCGCTACCTCCGCAAAGTGACAATTGGCGAGGGTGCCACTGAAAAGGGTTTCACGCGACAGACTCAGTTTGATATCACCCCAGCTAGCGAAGTCATGGCCATTTTGGCTCTGGCCAGCTCCCTAGAGGATCTCAAAGATCGCCTTGGAAAAATCGTGATTGGATCGAACTTTAACGGCGAACCGGTCACTGCCGACGATCTCGGCTGCACGGGCTCTATGACAGTGTTGCTCCAGGAAGCGGTATACCCGACCCTGATGCAGACACTTGAGGGCACCCCTGTGTTTGTGCACTGCGGCCCCTTCGCTAACATAGCCCACGGATGCTCATCAATTATCTCCGATAAAATTGCGCTGAAACTCGTCGGTCCCGATGGGTTTGTTGTCACCGAGGCTGGTTTCGGCGCCGATCTCGGCATGGAAAAGTTCTTCAACGTCAAGTGTCGCTATTCCGGTTTGACGCCGAGTGCTGTTGTGATTGTGGCTACAGTTCGAGCCCTCAAATGTCATGGAGGTGGACCCACGGTGACCCTTGGTGCTCCGCTGCCTGACGAATACACTCAAGAGAACCTTGACCTTCTTAAGAAGGGCTTCTGTAACCTTAAGAAGCACATACAGAACATCGGCAAGTTTGGTGTGCCAGCTATCGTTGCTATTAATCAGTTCAAGTTCGATACCGATCGAGAGCTGCAGCTTCTGAGGGAGTTGTGTCTCGACAACGGTGCCGCGGCCGCTGTCATATCCAATCACTGGGCTGAGGGCGGTGCAGGCGCTTATAATCTTGCTAAATCCGTCATCAACGCATGCGAGAACTGGAAGGACACATTCCGTTTCCTATATCCGTTGGAGCTGTCGATTGAGGAAAAGCTTGAAATCGTAGCTCGCGAAATCTATGGCGCTGCCAGTGTCGAATATAGCGAGAAGGCCAAGAAGAAGATAAAGTTGTACACAATGCAAGGCTTTAACAAGCTGCCGCTGTGCATCTCGAAAACGCAACTGTCACTCTCGCATGACCAAAACGTGAAGGGCGCTCCCACTGGATTTACGTTTCCTATACGGGACATTCAGGCTAGCGTTGGCGCTGGCTTCTTGTACCCGCTAGCTGGTGACGTTACGACCATGACCGGGCTGAACACGCGACCGGCAATCTACGATATCGATCTTGATACAAAAACGGGCCGAGTTCTTGGCCTTTTCTAGACTACCAATGGCAGAACGTAATCACAAGTAGACAAAAAAACAATGAAAGGAGAATAGACTACGTCTGTCGGGTCTAGCCTGACCTCCCAGCGTTCGATGAACTGCCCGAGACACTCTGCGGGGGATGGCAGGAGACACAAGGCAAAAACCTCACCGTGTGGTCTCTGAGGTCTCAAGGGGACTTGTCTATAATACATCCTTTAAGCTGTAACAATAGACAATTTCGTTACAGCGTTCTTCATCACTTGCTGTCTAAGCTGTGTCTAGCAGACACAGTTTAACCAGCAAACACTACATGAAGCAATGTATTAAAAGTCGAAGTTCATCGTTGTCACTAAGCGTAACGTCAATAATAACAATTCATTCTATGACTATGGAGAACGCTTTGTAAATGTCGACGTCCATATGTAATCTGGAGCTGCTACACGAACAGTGCCTTTCAAAATTACTAAGATTCGGCTCGTCCCAAACACGAGGCTTGTCCAAGTCACCATACTGCCAAAATAAAATGACACAGATAGGAGATATTTCAGAACTCCTATTTACACGACAAATGCACAGACTATGGATTTGAGGTGGGAGATAATGATATAATAAATATAATGTCTCGTGATTTCTTGAGCCTCGTAAATTCAATCTAGATGTTTGCCTTATGTTTGTTTTATGATGGATCGTTCTTTCCCGAGATCTACTTTCACGTACAGCTGTGAACATGTTCTGTCATGTTATACGTTATTGTGAGCTATCTGAGTGGCTCTCAACTTGTTTTATCTCAGTGGTCTGTTATAGTAAAAGGCGCTACAAGGAAAATGCAGTTCATTAGCAAAAGATGCTAATGTTGATCCCTATTTTTCAACACTAACGTAGGAACTTTTTAACTTTCAGTGACTCGTGTGAGACGTGATTGATATATGATATAATACATACTGAGGCGCGTAAAAGTTAGAGTAGAGTTGTGCAAGGCGCAAGTCGACACTTAAGACAAATACAGGCTCACAGTGAGTCTTTGAGTCGAGGAAGCATACTTTCCTTTCCAAAGCTTATATGGCTTATCGGGGCTATTTTTTGAGAGAAGAAATTTTCTTCAAACGCACGGACACCACCAGAGGCATTCCAATCTCCACTGTATATATATATAATAAATATATATATATATATATATTATATTATATGTAGCATTGGACTCTCGATAATAATAATAATAATAATAGTAGCTTTTGTTGTGCAAATGTGCTGTAAGTAAATTGCACTGCAAATTATCCTGTTAGAGTTGGATATGCATATAACATGATGCATTATTTTCTTTGTGTCCTTAATTTTTTTCAATGTTTTAGTGCTATGACATAGCTAAAAAGATAATGCCAGCCACTCCTATCACGGCGGGATTGCATGCGGTCAGCAATGTTAAACCTCCGATGGAGATATAAGACGTTTTCTTAGCGCGCCTTTTATCCGTTGCATTGGCCACTAGTGATGTTGAGATGGGAAAATGATCACGGTGACCAGTACTGTCAACGTATTGCTGGCAGGCGTCAGCTGTTGGGCATCGGCCGACGCTTTCGATGGTGGCACCATAGGGGCGACATGGCTGCTTCCGCTGCGATGGCAGGTTCCGAATTGAGAGGTCCTACTTCCGGTCGGGTCCATAGCGTGACGTGGCCTTACTTTCGCCTCCTTACGAGACAGATTGAGAGGGATAGATCGGTAGATAGAGACGAAAATAGAGAGAGAGAGAGAGAGAGAGCAGGTCTATGCCCCGCGGCCGACAGTCGTGTGGCACAACCGTAAATTAGAGGGTGACATCAAAACAAATAGCCGATCATTATCGTCAGGGGGGGGGGGAATACACCCGGAACAGATGAGTGAAGGTCAACGTGGGCAGTGTACGATAGACATTAACAGGAGTGAAATTCATTCTCGGAATCAACTAACACTCACCGAGGAATCAACTGGCGAATCAGATATAGCGAACGAGATGCTACAATCATACTTTCAGCTTTTCCATAACGTTGTGGGAAAATATTATGTAAGAAAGGGTTTGATTTTAGTGCGATGTTTTTGAGCGTTTTCCTCAACTCCAAAAGATCTAGACGGTGAGGCTCGCAAGGGCCAGTAATCATACTAATGCTATCAATAGCATATCTAAGAGTCAGCCCGAAAACCTTTAACCTAGCATATCTAAACTAGAAAACCTCTTGAAAAAACTCGGACTACTTAAACAGCTCCACGCTGCAAATGCAGAATGGCCCGCGATCCTATGCAACGTTTCAGGGTCGATGTTTGAAGTAGATTTTGAGCAGAATCAGAATACAGCATGCACGTGCTATGAAGTGGTACAGTTGGAGGTAATGCACGTTATGGGATTTTTATACTACAACGAGCCATTAACGAATGATGACTCTGATCGGACATAGTGTCTGCTCAACACCTCTGATCCGTCTCGTTTCTAACGTATATTACAAGTAATCTATTCGTGTTCGTAACACAGCGCCATCCAGTAAAATGAATAGACAGCACTTCTTATACAAGTACAACCAAAATTACCTGCTTATTATTCTAGCCCTATTAACAAGGTACCACAACAATTATTATGATTCTAAGCCCGAAGTGACGAACGGACGCAGTAGGTTTTCATCGGATGCGTATCTCATCGTTTCGACGATCTCAATCTCAAATCTGTGTTGCGAGATGATCCACTCCCGGTGATGAAACTGACTCAAGCAGCCATCTGCATTCGGTGATAAACGTCGATCATTATGCCTTTTCTGTTCCAAACGGGCAAATTTTATCAGCGTGACGCTTCGACGTCCATGTGTGTCATAGTAATCCCGAGCAACCTTTCATAACCATTGTACCATGTATCGTGGTTCGAATTTACCCCTTTTTTTTAACGATACTTTATTGAAGATTTCAGCATTTCAGATTACATTGCCTATGGCCACATATACATAATTAAATGAGCAGGGGCACCAATTGCCAAAGTATGCGAGTCAGTAAAGCGGGCGTATGAACGATAGAACGATTTTTTTCCCATCTGTCTGATGGACTATCTATGCTGCAGCTATATACTAGCTACTTATGGCTCGCGAACACGGGCGTTCAGTGTTGTTGCTCATGGTGCTATCGTTCCCGGTTTATCTGGCAAAATTAACAACTGCTGTTATAAGGCAAATCAGACCGACATGTCGATTGACACTGCATCCAGTGTGCTCCAAGTGTCCATAAAATACTTGGCAATGTTCTTCGATGTTATCGTCGTCATCGTTGTTGGTCTCTTCTGGCACTCTTCTGTTTTTTGTTCTTATTCTTACTGGTGCTGCTGATTCTGTGTGTGTGTGTGTGTCTAGAGTTGTTTTGACAACGTTACACTATTTTGGTGCGCCACTTGTGAGTTATCTATATACATATATATGTGCATGTATTGAGATTGGTTTGAGACGAATCTCTTGCAAGCGAAGCGTTCACCGACGGCTCGTTGAGGCCATATACTAGCCTCTATTCGACAGGAGTATACGGACGGATAGAGATAGACCGGTGTAATGGCGGGTGGCCAACCTGAGCGTACACATCTACTGGTTGTAGTGTGTTGGATATATATTCGCGTGTATATATGTGACGGCTATCCATTTGCCTTCGAAACATTGGCTGAGTTGTCGGTCGATGCACAGGTGATCTATGGATTTGCAATAGATATTGCCACCGCCGATGGATATCACTAGCAACGGCAGCAGAAGCAGCAACAGAGTCGACGCAACAATACCAAGGATCCAATTGGGTCAGGGTAGCAAGAGGGTCCATACGAGATGGAGTGGTCATACGTCACCATGAACATTGTCTCTTGTCGAATCCAGTCAATACGGAATCACTTCGTGTTCAACATAATCAATTAGGAATGTGTGGTGATGACGATGAAAGTCGAACTTGGTGACAATGGTCATTGACTTCGGTGATATCAAAGTTCGGAGCGTACAGAGACGTAACCGAGTTGAATGACTAACGCAACGGCCGATGTCGAACGCATCGGGCCGAGTGATGTCGGGGCCGGGCCACATTACGTCTGAATTCAACGCAGCGCAAATGAATCCTCTAAGAAATGCTGCTGATCTTCCGGCAAAAACATAACGAAAGTGCACTCTTCCAAAACGTCCTTGGCCAAACATCATTATTCTCGAGCATGGAACAGAGCAGAAGCGTCCCTCGTCAACCAGCATAGCTCGTGTTCCAACCGGAACCCCAATAGTTATATAGGATAAAAAGGCAACGTCTAGCTTTTTTTCCACTTTGTACACAAATTTTCTAGGCACTAGTTCTTAACCGATGAAACGTTCGTATCGTTAAAATGGCACAACGAGCACATGCGCAGAATGTGCTGTGTGAGCGCGTTCGCACGCTGCAGAGTTCTCCGTTCCTAAGTCTGCAATCGCCAGCATCAACTGGCAGGCAATGTCAATCAATGATCGGTTGAAAGGTTCTCTCGATTCACCGGCAGCAGATGCTGCTCGTTGAGTCGACAGAAAAGTGAAATCCCTAAATTAGCTGATTTCTACGAATTCAGCCGACACACAAAGTATGATCCTTCCATTTTCGTCCGTATCTCTCTCTCTCTCTCTTTCTCGATCTCTCCCTTTTCCAAACATACACACAGACTCTAATTCAATCTGATTATGTCTGATCCACTTGTGGGGTGAAGAACCTAAAGAAAGCGCCTACACAAATATTCGGAATTATCCAAATATCGCGAATTTGGACAACAACAATAATAATGACAAGAGCAGCAGTAGAAGCAATAACAACAACGAGACGAGTGCCAACGCCGGTTTGGTGTTCTGCTCGTTGCCGTCTGATAGGGTTCGTGTTGGCGAAGATTCGACGCCGGCAGAGATTACGCTCGACGATTCGGAGAAGCCCCCCCCCCCCGCGTATCTCGAGGCCCATCAATAAGACTCTCGTTACGTAGGTGGCAACTTGTTTATTTCTGCGTTCTGTTTGTCGCAGTGGCCAGCTGACGACATCGACGAAGACGTGCGTAAGAGGCGCACCGGCCGTCACGGCAAATTCCCACTAATAGTTGTATGTTTGTTAAGGCTCATGGGGACAAGTGGCCCTAGCGCTGTGGGTTTCTTTCTTTGCTTGAGTAGAGGCAGTCATTTGATAGTCGCATGACAGCGAAAATATGATGATACAGGACACTGGGAGAGGGTGTTTCGGATGACGAAATAATAGGTTGACAGTCGCCAATGGAAAAAATCTGTTTCGGTGGAGCTCGCCTTATTTTTAATGACCTTATATGAATTTATGATATTAGGTGGGGCGTTTTGGTGAATTGGTGGCAAATTCATTCCAGATGTAGCTTGTAATTTTTCCGCCGGAATTATAAGTATGCAAAAAGATACAGGTGGGGTTACATAACGATGAAGTGAAACCTCCCATCCAAGTTTGAGTTCGAGAAGGGGTCGAGTAGGAATCATCGTAGTGCAGTCTTTTGACTACGATTCGGCGTATGTAAACACATGACTATAAAAGGCAGGTGAAATCTAGAAATACAAATGGTAATTTGTACTCATTCTGAGTGCGCCATGAACATAAAACGCAAATCTTCTCATCTGTTTACTATATTTTCACGCCAGAGGACGATGAGTCAGTTAGGAATACAGTACAATATGGGCTATGTTGATCTCTTGGACCGACGAATGAATGAGCCATGGAGGAACGAACTATTTCTAATGGATAACAGAGTCGATTATGACTGTAAATATATGGGCGTACAGTACACACGCACATATATATATATATATATATATACATTATATTCTATATATCCTCGGGCGTCGGCCTGACTTCCTATTCCCTACTGTTTCTATAATTATTGTATATTTACATTTTATTTAGAAATAAATTTTGTATATATTATATTATGCGTGTCCAATATCTTTATAAATATTATAATATTTAATAATTATATATTATCAGAGGATAATCTGACAAAATATAATAACAATAAATACCGTCGGATTGCAGAACAATTCACCGGTAATATAGTTACTGTGTATTCGCGATTCTCTTTTTTACTTCACGGGCAAATCGAATCTCCGGAGGGAGTGAGGTCTAGACTGCTGGTAGTCCAGAGCATGGCGACTTGATTCTCTAACAGTAAAAGGCATCTCAAATCGAGTGGCACGACGGGTGGAGCGACTGGCGGCCGCGGTGATTGGGAATGATATCTCTTCCGAAATGATACCTCTGACCATCCTAAAAGGTAGGACAGCTACATGGACGGTGTACCACGCCCCGATTGGTAGGAAGTAGAGTTCTCTGAAGAGGTCGGCAAGCGAATCTCTACGCTGTCTACCAAACACGGCCCTGAGGGCATCGTTCTGAGTGACCTCCTCGCGATGAAGGATCCCACTGAAGCCACCACCCCATATGGACAGCCCATCGTATATCACAGGCACAAATAGCGTCTTGTACAAGAAAATTAAACACTTTGACGGCACTCCCAGTTCTCTAAGGCGACGGACCGATGCGATCACCGCGTGGCACTTGGGCAGCAGTGTCCCCAGATGATCTCACCATTTGAGAGTCTCATGCACAGGGGACAGAGAAATTTCAAATCGCGAAATTGAACAGGGCCGATCATACCGGGTCTGTGCGGTGAGCGGAACAGGGTAATGCCTGTTTTCCCTGCGTTGATGACCATACCGAACTTTTCAAATAGCCCCACCACTACCTCGACCGGTGAGCCAGTATATATATATATACCGACTCATCGCCCTCTGGCGTGAAAATATAGTAAACGGATGAGAAGATTTGCGTTTTATGTTCATGGCGCACTCAGAATGAGTACAAATTACCATTTGTATTTCTAGATTTCACCTGCCTTTTATAGTCATGTGTTCACATACGCCGAATCGTAGTCAGAAGATTGCACTACGATGATTCCTACTCGACCCCTTCTCGAACTCAAACTTGGATGGGAGGTTTCATTTCATCGTTATTTAACCCCAAATGTATCTCTTTGCATACTTATTATTCCTGCGGAAAAATTACAGGCAACATCTGGAATAAATTTGCCACCAATTCACCAATTCGCTCCGCCTATTATCATATGTTCATATACGTATAGACAGAGTGTTTGGAAATGTACGCAACCCTCCAGGAGACTAACTAAAGCTTGACGTTTCTAAAGATAACTGAATCTTATCTAGTTTTACTGTAAAATCATGTTTAGATTCTACCGTGTATGCAAATAGGAAGTAAAGAAATCCAGAAGAAGCTATCCGAGGGTAAATCAAGTAGTGACGATCTTGAAGTAGTGATGGGATTTTAAGCAAGGTCCGGGTGCGCTTTTATTTGCTAGATTCTTCTTTCTTATTTCAAGGTGCATATTGCGGGTTAAATATGAGTCTACCGAGATCGAAAGTTCACGGAAGTAAATATATGTAAATATAAGACACTCCGGGGAACTCCAACAAATCAGAGGCTGAGAGTGATCCTTCCTTTATCTGGCTCCCATCCCATCGGATCTGACATGACGACTTCTACAAGGAATCGATTAACAACGTTGACAATGTCACAATCTTCTAGCTCCTGAAATAATAATCCTCCTTGACAATAATCTGAGCCCGCTCCCACAAAGCGTAATGTTACTAATAAATATATCGCATTTCATTAGTGTGGTCATTTGTATATGTTCAACGAGGGCTGCGCACTTAATTATGTAGAACAATTTAAGTGCGCAACTCTCGTTAAAAAGCCTATATAATAAGAATTGTTCTGGCGATACTACCGTATGAAACCAAAGGGCGCGAGCATTCAGAATACTGCATACTGCTTAGTTCAACAGGAGAAGTTAATATCTTCTTTTTGAAGTGTACATACTCATTATGAGGCAAGATTTTGCAAACCCTACAAAATTACTACAAAAGTAGAACTCTGGGTGTACGGGTGTTGAAATGTCAAATCAGGTTCAGTGGTAAAAACAATTGTAAGAATAGTCGCTTAGGCCGATAAGGTTTCGTCATTTTAAGTAAATCTTTAACCAAAATCGTGTATGATTTTGTCGTCCCTATTAAGGAGGTGAACAGCGTATACAGCGCTCGAATCGCGTTGAAACGTAGATTAATCCTGTGGCATTGTCCGTTATGAATGTCAATATCATAGTAATGTTTTAGCGTTAGTGACAAAGAGGTGCACATTTGACAAAACATATCTCTCCAAAGATGGTTGAAAATGTTTTCTGGAGAGAGCCAATATGAAAAAAGCATATCGATGATAAAAAGAAATCACAAAGCACGCCTCTAACGCCGCGGTGGAAAAAATTTCCTATGATATCTTTGATACTCTAACTTAAATCCGACTTCTAAGAAAAGCTCAAAAACGGATCTTCTCGTTTCAAAGCATTCACCTGTTTCCAATCGTCTGACGTCCAGTTGCCGACTCATGTTCACAGGGAGATACTTTTGAGTGGAGTTTCAGAAGTTCAACAATCGCAATATTGTCAGTTTCGTTAATGAGACCGTGAAAATAGGTATGCTGTCGATATAATACTAAGTAAATCGTATCGTTGTAGGTAAACACTGTTTTTATAAAAATAAATTAGAGAAACCACTTCGTATAATATTGCCACCGCGTTCTTCAATCAATGCCACCGTGTCACCAAAGCGTCAACGAGTGCTAATACAAACGAAACACCCACTTCCAGAAGATTTCTGTCTAACAAGCACAATGATCGCCTAGACCACAAACGGATGATTAACGCATAAGCTCTCGGCTTTCTCGTGATTCACCTCATCGTCCATCTGTGTCCACACATGATCGCAGCCGAGACGGCAAAGTACTGCAGATGGATGCGCGTATAGCATAGTACATATGTACATTGTATCTATCGCATGTGTCGTTGTGTTGTTGTTATTGTTGCTGCTATGGTTGATCATGTTGTTGTTGCTGTTGTTGTTGCTTACTTACAATCGTTTGACGAACGAGTTGAAGATCACCATCACCACTGCCAAGACAAACTTGATAACCAACCAAGCAAGCGAACAGCGAAAATGCATAGTGACAGATAGCAGGATCTCCTTCTTGCCAGTTACGTCAAACAGCACCATGGCATAATACAACTACACGATGTCTATCTGGCTAAACCCCCAATTAGCAGCGCAGTTCCTAGTATGCATCGCACAGACGACGCGTGCGTGCGTGAGTGTGTGTTTATTTTTTTTTTTTTTTGTAGACGCCTGTATTATCGGTCACCCTCGATCCCTTTATGCCGGCAAACACGAGTGGGTCCGATCATCATGACCGAGTGTTTCGTGTTAATTTCATTGAGTTTACCATTTCTGCGTGGGTGGCAGCCATGCCATCGTGGCGCGCACACGAAGACAAACGCAGGCAGCCATAGGCGCATGGGCATTCGGTTCGCGCACTTATCGAAATTCCCGGTCTCCACCGTGGCCGTCAACATTGTCTCTCCACCCCCGTACATACACACCGGAGTCATCTCCCGCAGTCATGGGTGCTGCTATTATAACGAGGCAGCCGTCGCAGGGGATAAATGTTGATCTGTCTCAGCGCCCGCTTGGTCAGTCAACTCAGCAATTGGCCGGTTGACGGCCACCCCGCTGGCCCGTCTCGTTGCTCGGGTGATGCCTGCGAACGCGGAGCATGCCGTGCGATGTTCATAAGGGTCGGCGTCCCGATCGCCGATTGCCGCTGCCGCCGTCACCGCCTGTGATCCTGAGCTGGGTCTGATATCAAAATATCAACCACAGGTACTACTATTACTACTACTCTTTATGTATACAACTCGGGGTACTGCACGGCGAATAATGGCGATAGCTGTTCGGCCGATCGCCATACGACGGCATGAAGACAACCGATAAATCCAATGTAATGCGCGTACAATACATCTCGTGAACACGCTGGTGCGAGGGTGCTCGTTACGGCCCTTACACATAGGGATCTATTATATACACATATGTATATATATATATATATATCGAGGGAGAGAGAACATCCCTAGTTTTTTACCAGCAATCACTACCCTACTCAACTCAACGCAATGGGGACTTCGAACGGGCGTATGTGACACAAAGCTAGCACGTTCAAAAACGAAGCCAAAGGCCAAAATGAGATCAGTTGATGATGCTGGTGTTGTGGCGATAAACAATCATATGAATCATCTATAACAGATGACGTGGGGCACCTCGAAGGGCACTGCTAGCAATCTTTCAGTTTACGAAATCAATCTTATATGAGTGAAATGCTCTCTATAGCGCTGTCATATTTCGGTTCCACCGGTATGTAAACGAAGTTCGAGAATACACGAGAACGACTCTACAATGACCACGGAACGACGTGATTCGTCGGTGTGGTAGTGAATGCCAGATCGGCCCCGAATCACGCCGAATGTCGAAGTTCACCTTTGTGGGCTGTTTTTGGGGATCGTTAACCATTAACTTGTGAGACGCTGCGACTAACCTTGTGCCCGAATGCTTTCCGTCGCAAAGTCTCTACTGTAGATTGGAGGATAGCTTCCTTTGCTATTAGCTAGCTTTTTCCTAATCCACTGGTATGGGCGGCTTTATAATTATTACGCATTTTAAGATGTTCTCGACCTCACATCGTGTTTTCTGACAACAAGCTCAATTTCTCTTTGAGATTCGAATGTTTCAACACGGTCATGCACCGAGTCACGTGGTCTTAGATACTGATTAGCGGGATTGGATAGCAGGGCCGAAAATATAGTACTATATATACACCACACGTCAAACTCATAATGAGGATCAAGGACTGGCAGGACCGCCGAGAAATATGGGACTTGGGCTACCCTTGCATAAGTTCTCCATTTAGAATCCCGAAACATCTGTACAAGCTACAAGCTGGGGCACTTTAAACTTCCAAAGATACCTATACCAAAGATCTGGCCGTAAGGTTATCCAGTAGCATAGCCTGTTGAGAGCGTCGTTATAGGTAAGGTAAAGGTAAAGCTTTATTGATTTATTAGAGGAACTGCATAGAATGCTTAAGTTCTCTTATAGGTCATGCAATGGCATTCGAACCTGCGAATGTGTGCCTTGATACAATCGTGGCTATAATCGAGAGGTTTTATTCAATTTCCTACCTAAAATTATATAAATCTCACGAAGCACCTTTTCACTGTCCGCCTGCGATGTATGGCACATGATAAAATGCGGAAACAGAGTGCGGATAATGATAGAAAGATAAGATAATATTTTTGAAGGGAATACAAGATATAATTTTTAAAAAGAGTTGAACCTATATATTATGTAGACTGCCGATTGCTACGATTCACTTGGCCAATATAGCAAACAGAATAAATAATTTGTATTTCGCATGGACCGTATTACACTACATGAATTCGGGGCGCCTCGCATAACTTTCGTCTTTGGGCGTTTGGCGAGACATTCGTTTGTATATAATAATAATAATAATAATAATCATATTATCAATAATAAGACGATAGACTACGCATATTGTCCTGTGGTGCCGGTACGTCAATTCCTATGACTCTATATGAATAATAAAATAAGAGGTTATTTCTCCGTCAAAAATATGATATGTGGGCAGTTGATCGATAGTATTCGTCATTCAATATAAAGGCGCAAAATAATGTTTAAAGATACAAACACCAAGAAAAACTGACCTATATGAGTTGTTCGATTCTCGGGCACTTACCTCTCCCGTCCCCGTACACCACAACATATTATAATAGTAAGTCGTAACTTTCAGTGCGGGAGGCGAATGCTGCTGATGAGGCAGTCTAATAAAGTTGAAACCGAATTAAGCCGTTGCATCTAGTTATGTTAACAGTTACGACACATTCATCGCTACAAACAAGTTTATGTAGGTAAAGCAATGTACCAGACCCACTCCATCTGTGCTGTATCTCGGCGGACCCGTGTGCGCTGTTTGCGTTTTCTCTTTAAACGTTTTTCCTCTCTGTAGCTGATACAGGTTTGAGGCGGCAGGTAGTGCTTGGCGAGTGATGCTTCCCGCTGTGATGTTTATTGTTCGGAATCGTCCTGTCCCGCCGACCTTCGCAGGTAGATCGCGGTGTTCCTGATTATGGGTAAAGTGTGTATGTGTGTGTCCTAGGAAGAATCCAGCTATTTGTCTCAACTGATCTCTTAAGATGATGACGGTGGCTAACGTCCTGTTCGGCAGCTTCATCATTCAAAATCACGGTTAGTAAACATGCAGAAACTGCACCACGTGCATTGTGCGAATATATATATATATATACAATTTGAAGCTATCGCACATCCTCTATATTTGTATCTAGTGGGTGCAGCGTTCTCAGACGGATCCGTCAACAATCCTTGGTCGCCTAGGATGCAGAAGTGTTCTTGTAATTAAGCACTTTTCTCAGAGCACCTCTTCTAAAGTGATTGTGAAACGATGGACTCCCAGTTAAACCGATAGTAGATCGGCATCGATGTTTCTGAGCAACAATTCTCACAGACGGACTTCAACGTCCACCCATAAAAGATCTGCAGATCAACGGGACTCCAGGAATAAATACGACGTAACAACTTTTTTCGTCGTTGTAACTAACCAGTGGCGGCAGTAGCAGCAGCAGCAGTAACGAAGAAACACCTGGGCGATCTGACGCGTGTGTAACATCCGTGTAACTAGATCTATCTAACCATAACTATTCGAACAGTGAGTGTTGCGCTCGGCTGTCCATCCGTATGTGTTTCCTTCGGGTGGCGTTGTGTATCGAAGACGGCGTGTTGTAAATTCAAAAACGTAATAGAAATTCAAGAAGCGCGCCAAATAAGGCGACTTGACAAATCTGTTAGTGAGCGGATTCGCCACCGATCGCGTTTTACAACCCACCATTGTATAGGGCATGCTTGAAGCATGCTCCAATGATCAGATCGGACTGTCGACATCGGCGTCCTCACATGCGTTGTTGACGGCCGGCGACAACACGGGTCGAGGCGAAAGCAGCATGTCGTACTTGAGTACAATCCGGAGTACGGGCTACGGTCGAGCTTGGGTAGAAAACATCGATTTACAAAACGGTTGACAGTTCACCAAACACTACGAGGGCAGGAGCGAGATGTTATGTGTTGTTTGGTCGCTTCCTCGATCCACGCCCGCCAGTCATTAGCAGACCCCAAACAAGGGGCCGTTCTCGGTTAGCTGTTTAGAACGACGACGCAACCATGCAACGCCATATCAATTTTACCTAATAAGTGATCTTTGATAGGGGGATAATTACACCGTTGGCTTTTTGATGATGCTGAAATGACGCTTATCACTCAAGTCGAATAGACACGTAAGTAGAACTAGAAAATTACACGAGAACGCGGTGAGCAATGCAATTTGGACAGCAAAGCAAATCGTGGTGGTGCACGGATCAGTATATAACTGGCATGTAGCTCGGATCGGCTGGGTGGTAGTCGTCTCGTTGATAGAAAGTTCGTGGTGAAAGCCACTCCTTGCGTGTCGTCTTTGGAGGTGATTATTATATTTTCACGCTGGATAGCTTTTTACGACATCTCTAGCCAGGTGTAGATTTAGTCGAAATCTAGGTAATATGTAATATTTCGCTCCTCAAATGACTACTGGACTTAAGTGAGCTTAAAATGGAAAATATATTATATATACTATATTTTGCCATTCTATAAAAGCAATGTAATGAATATTTTGGAATTCTCCATAATCAGTTGCCAGCGACAGTCCATTCAAGCGATTCTCTGCGTTCCCCGCCTGACGCGAACACAAGGCGGATCCAAAATTGTCCCAATGAAAAAGGTACGAAATTAGACCGAATTATAGCTGAAGTCGCCCTCTTGATAGACCGTATAGCCGTACAGAATTAGCCTGCCTTTTGCCAGCCGCCAGTTGCCTCAGTGGTCAGGTCATCAAAGTCGAATCCACATCGTGCGAGATACTGAGTGCCACCCCCCCCCCCCCCCAACTGCGCAACGATCACCCCTTGGAAACAGGGTGTTGCCACGCTCCCGCACATTCGAGCACAGCCCATACGGTTTCCGTGCTGCACACCTCGCCCCGGGACGAAAAAGGTTGCCCCAACGGTGTGAAACCTAAGAGAGAGAAAGAGAGCGAGAGAGAGAGAGAAGGAAAGCAAGGCTATCGGAGGTATACCTAGGCTCCCCCAGGCGCCTCTGGCCTAACGGGGTCTTCCTCCTGATAGCACGTTGTCCGCAGCGACTATTTTCCTCTCAAAGGGGCTCACAGTAGAGTCCAGTGTTGGCTCGACATTCTGTCCATTTCGATCCTCTGCGTCCCGTTTTCAAACACAAACTTCTTCGTTGCTTCGACGTTCTCAATCTCCGTGGACGGGGCCCCTCTCGCTGTCGACGTATAGCGGGTACATAGTTCTCGCCGCATGAAAGGCGCGCAACGAACTGTCGCTTTCATCCCACTCCTGACCGTGGACTCAAAAGCGGCTAACGACATTTTTCGCTAGATTTAGCAGAGCAGTTGAAGAGCGAGGTTCCGCTGTGTGGTCGGCTGCACATCGAGACCGAGGGCTAGGAGCTGGCTGCCGCGACGTCTGAAGCTTTACACTTTTGTCGCTCCGCGTATGTGCAGCACGAGTGCAGGAGTCTGGGCAGCAGAACTCGGCCCGCAGAGAGAGCGAGAGAGAGAGAGCGTCTGGGATGAAACATGGTTCGGCAGAGCAGGATGACTTAGCCACGCTGGTACTTGGGTGGGCCATTTCTCTCGGTCTGAAATTCACCTTTTGAGAGAGAGGGGGTTGACACAATTTAGTGGTTGGAGCGCTTTGTTCGAGCAAGCGTCGTCGTCATTGCGTTCCGTCCTCAAAGGCTGGCTAGTGGTGGGCATAGATCAGTAGTAGCGCTGAGGGAAATGGAAAAGATCTTAGCGTTTGCCACCGCCTCCTGGCAAGCGGCACTTCGTTCACCAGACCCCTAATTCATTTCGTCTCTCTCTCCTTCCCTCCTTCTCTCTCTGTGTATATATATATATATATATATATCTTTACCTCCAGATGGCCACCCGTCGCAGATTATACCCGGGTTCGAGTACACCTGTCCGGTGCAAAAATAGAACCGCGGCCACGTTGCCTCTCCGACGTCATTGTATGTAGACGAAACGTTCACCTCTCTCCGTCTCTTGCCACTGGGCGAGATGATTCACGCTCGGATTTCGTTCCTGCAGGAATTCGTAGCAATGGGACATTTTCAAAGGAAAGTATTTCGACAGGATTTCGTTTGTACGAAGGCAAAAAGCTGAGGAATGAGTCGAGCCAGTCAATTGGACTTTGTTCGAGTGTAAGCTTAAAAATCGTACGGAAACTTCGTCGCTTCAATGGATTTCTCATTCACAGGAAAGCTTGAAGAGAGTAGATATGTTCCATTAAAATGGTGAAGGTGTACACGGTATGTGCGGCCTGCGGGCCTCCATGTGTTCAACGTGTGGCGCGCCGCTGCAGAAGAATGAGCAGAACATTCTTATGGTTCCTATTTTGGAGGTTTAGATAGTTGGCACCCATCGTGAGAAACTTGTAGAAATCTTATCGAAAAAATCACTTTTATTTTCAATGCTAGTAGTCGCCTTTTATATTAAATTAAAGCACAGGTTATACAGACTTTCTAGATTCGGTAGAAATCAATTGTAGAAGTTGACGTGACAAACATCAGTTGCTGCTTTGTGTACATGTATCTGCCCGGTCCTTATTGGCCTATACGATCTGTATAATACTATCGTGGACGCAAACAACGAATCGAATAGATGGTTTTGACTTATCAATCGGTAATAAACATTTAATACAGACTGCCAGTGGCACCAGGGTAGTTAAATGTCGCAAGGCAATGCTTAGTACGAAAAACAGTCATTTCTTAACCTGAAAAAAATAGCTCCAAAGACTCTGTCGTGAGTTTACAGTTGAAGCGCAAGCTGTAAGTTCACTTATTTGCAAGCCGGCAACGAAGAACACAGATACAATTCACATCTCGTGCGCAGGGTCCCTCCTTTTGCAGCGCCTTGTCCTCGATGTGAGTCACAGGGTTAATGGCAGGCATCAGTTCCTCGGGGGTGACCATGACGACCTCGGCGTAACTCCCTGTCCCCAACTGCGTTGCAAGTTATTGTACATATTAAGATAATTAATAATATGAAATAAACCTAAACTACCTGTGAGATACAGCGAATGAGTAAATAACTTTATTCATTAGCCGTATTCCATTTATAGATCTTTCATCTGTTCCCCTATGTGACAGGCCTCGCAATCACCCTAGGGTGTTCCTTTGAGGACCTATCTGGGCCACCTATACCCAGGTATATATTGTTTTTACCTCTCGTACCTGGCAAGAATCCATAGATATTTAAAGATGACAAACATGAACGAATAACTATCATGTATCATCGAAGCCGGCTACGATATATTTTCGATGTTTCGAAAATCGATCGTATTGCAATTCGTTGATTCCTTCATGTCTAGTTAGCGAGCATCTTGTTCCGCAAGATAAACCGCTGCAATCGCGGATTAACTAATTCATACGAGATGCACTCCATAAATGCTTGGCACCGAAATCATTATCTAGGAAAGCAACCTCGATAACAATACTCCAACGATTGATTCACGGATCAATCTGAATCTGCTCCCGCGAATATTTGTCGTTTCAGCCGCAATCACTGAAGTTGGTCGCAAGCAACATGGTGCTCATTGCCTTCGAGAGACGAAGCAAATTCTGATAGCGCTGGATTGCCTCGAACATGGCGTTCGTGTTCGACGGTGGAAGCAAACGTCGCAAACTGCATACACTGAAACAGTGAACTCTTCGTGCGGGCGAGATTTGAAGAAGCACGTTCTGAGGTTAGCTGCCGTATTACGGTAGGCGAGCTTAGGCAGCGTTGTCGTGGAAAGGCGATAGGTATCAACCCTCACAAAGCGAACCTGTCATAGGAACAAGAGGCAGAATCTACGCCAAGTTCTGCAATAGACTTGAAAGATCTGTTCGACCGATATCGCCAGCCAGCGTCAACTGGCAACCCGCTCAACTAACAATGTTCGTCACTGGTCAAAAGTTCGTCGAACCGTTGTCTGGGGGATCAGAGGGACGGCACATTGTCACATGGAACCTTTGATGCATCAGCCCTGGCTGTTGCAAGAGCGCTGTCGGCGAGGGGACGTCACGCGTTCAGAGAGACACTCTACGTAAGGGAGTTTCCACTCGGATACGCTGGGGAAACTCGGAAAGTTTCGAGTTCAGTTCGAGCCTGCGCCTCGCTTGCGATCTACGCGTCTGTTGAAAATGCTGCGCTGGTTACAGCTTGATTGGTTGATCTTCCCATTTAGCAAGATTCAAGCACCCACCTTTGTCTTTGAGCATGCCTTCAGTTTGTAGCCCCTAGTATAATACATTAGTATGTATGATGTATGATAGCAATAGGGCCTGCTGGCGTTTCCCAATAGGTATCACCTTATACTTTTCTCTGATTAAACTATTTGTGGTTATCAGCTGTTGTTAATATGTTATGCTTAAGTTTCCATGTTGTATCAAAATGGGCCAGGTTCATATATCGGAAATGAATCGTTGTATTCTCGCATATGCTGTACACAAGACACCCACAGGCGCGTGGCCATGAAAAACCGCCCTTGCTTGTCGCGTTTCCAGCGACAGCGAACTTTTCCATTTTTTCCTTCTAACAGATGTTATATTCGGTTCCCTTATTTGATGGGATATGGACACATCAGGTTCAAGCAACATCAATGACTAAAGCCTGATCATCGTTCGAGATCACGAAAAACTCAATGAACGAACGGCTGAAAGTTAAACGCACACACGTTAGCATCGCAGTACTGGACACGTGCGAGGCTGACGTATGCGTATGATACGCGAAGCAGTTCATCTTGATGCAGAATTGTGTATTTTAAAATGGCCAATGCTGTTTTTTGTCGTCTGAGCGTCTGGCAGCGTTACTGTAACAGGTCGAAAACCGAGTTGCCGGGTCGTTAAAGCTTGAGGCTGACACGCATACAGATCGATTTATACGCGTGACATACTCAGTGAACAGCGGGAACAAAGCGTTTTCGACTCAAAAGCAAATAATGCCAGTCATATCAGCAGGACAGGCAACCAAGCATTCGTCGTAAGGTGCCATAAATATGTTCATAGTGCGAGCACACAGGGAAGCTGTACTTGGTGTGCTTCATATATATATATATATATATATATATATAGGGGGCAAAGCATGCTCCCCATTCTGACGTTATATATATATATATGAAGCTCAAGTTCAGAATGGAGAGCATGCCTTGCCCTTAGAGCACCAGCTTAGAGGAAATCAGTTGTATGCAAAATGGCCAAAAATGTCCACCGTAGCACGACTATGTTCAACTTCTGGACGTGACTAGTAATTCTGGTCAGACCTCTGGACCTCAGACCTAGATATAATAAATCACAAGTGCATTGTGCTCCCGCCAACTCAACCTGCACTTGGCTTGTCTGTGATTTAAGGTCGACATTAGTCGATCAACGTAAATAGTTAGAACCACTTGCGTAATGAATTGCGTATGTCCGATACGGCTTCCTTTCGAAGTTAGTTACCTACTACTGTAACAACCACCACTTTCCAAGGTAGCCTTATGAATATTATATCGTATCCTCACAGTCGTTTTTACCAGCGCGTAAATCCGTGTAATTTTACATCGATTTGCTGAGTCGAGCCCCGCTTCTTACAGGCAGCGTCCCACAATCATCTGCAGCCTTGCGCAGCGCGGTTCCAGGAACACCCCGCCGGAGTGGGTGGTTGTCGTCGTTGTTGTCTACACATTTCGACGACCAGAGCAACACCAGCATTCTGCGGATTTCTGCGCCTCGCCTGTCTCGTACGAAAAAAAAAATCAAGAAGAAAAGCACCACTCCCGCGAACGACTTGATCGCCACCACCACCGCCGCCGCCGCCCCCAGTTGACGGCCAAGAACGGCCCGGTTGGCGCTCGTTCTATTGGTGGACACTGTTTTGGGCTGGGTGTGAATAACGAACGGTGGTACGATCGACGCAGAGATGCTATTATAGATCAGGCAGCAGCGTCTCTTTCATGTACAGCCTGGCATACGTTTTACAACTGTCGCCTGTGCCACCTTTGGCTGCGCTGGCGTCGCTTGCGTCGACACCGACACCGGGAGAGCGCACAGCTGCATACAGTGCGCGTTGCGGTAGCATTAGCGGCCCGAAGCGTAATACGACGTCAAGAGGCGAGAGCCGTTGGAATTGGCTAAACTGACCATAGTCACACACCGGCCACAGCCGCCGCCACAACGCGGCTCGTCGACGCGTCTGACCCAACCCAAATCATCATCAGCCGCAGCAACAGCAACAGCGACATGTGACGATGTCACATGCTGCTGCTGGTCCGCTATAGCTGCCGCTGCGTTGGTCCATGCGCTTTGTTGACTATGGTCGCAGAGCGGCAGCAAATTCTGCCCGTAAGACAACGTCTATCTGAAGAAGCATTCAGGTAGAATGCAACGCTCGGCACACACTGCGGAGCGTTCGCGGCCAATTCGGCAGCGGTTAGAAGAGAAATCGAGAGAGAAACAGAGATAGAATGCGAGAGAGACAGAGAAAAGGAGAGAGGGAACTAACGATGATATGAAAATTTGTGTTGCTATCTTTGAGGTTGGGACAAGTTTACGCGCAAAGGTTGCGCACGACGAGACCACCAATGTCTATCCACATCTATACGGCCACTTCTACGGTGAGCGGACCAACCGCGCTGCTCTGCTCTGCTCTGCTGCAGTGATAGCGGCGGTGGAAGCGGCCTATTCGGAACAGCCGGCGTGGCCGGCTACACCGTGATCTTTCGCCACTTTAAAAAGAAAACAAAAAAAAACCAAGCAAACGCTGAGACGAATACTTGAAAGCGTGTCGTGCCGCGCGGAACCACCGGTGCTGTTACTGCCCTGGCTGCTGCTGCTGCTGTTGTCGACGACGACGTAAGCCTGTCACTCTGAAAGGAACGAAGCCGCGTCGTATCGTTGCTACCCATTGCTCTCAAGGTTCTTCTCGATCTACGCTGTGGCATGAAATAGCCAAACCCCACTCTGGGAACCCCGCCACAGCTCTGGTGGTCAGCCGGCAACGCTTCTGCTGAATAGCTGATGGACCCGTAGATCGGCGTTGGAAGCCGCTGGTGGCGGCCGAAGTGCAAGTGTCCACTTGGTCACCGTCATCGTCCCCGCTCAGCTAAAGTCACACCGGCAAAGTCAGCCAACAGGCGTTACTATGCGGTGGTCGACAACGAGGCGACGTATTGAAGTTCACAACAGCCACAACAGCCTGAGACGGACACGTCGAAATAACAGCTCAGGCTTTCGCCACTGCCATCAGACCGGCCGGCGTTACGTCGCCTGTTCTCAAGATCGCTTGTCGGTCTGATCGGCAATGTGCCATATCGCGCGATCTGTTAGGAGGGGGCGACGCGATGTTTGTCTGCCAGCGAAATCGCTCTGAACACGGGCAACCGCTAACGTCAACGAGCCAAACATCGCCGCCGGAAAGTCGCACCTGTAGTGCTAGTTCTAGTAGTTGCGGTAGAAGTCCTGGTAGACGTGGTAGTCCGTTCGCATAGGGGAACAGCTAAAAGTCAGTCAAAAAAAAAAAAGAAAAAACCACCTGCTAAACGAATGGTAAGTGACACCCGTTGGCAAAGTCGCCTTCTTGTCATGGGTAAGCGGTTGACCTCTTCGGTTGGTGAGTGTGAACGTGTGTTGATTTGTTGCTTATCGATAGATCCCCCGCGGTCCGTACTGGTCACCCCGGTCTAGATGCTACTACGCGATCTAGATGCTCTGCGCGATCGACCTCCGATTAAAGAGCTGGTGACCGACTGTGCTATTATTATTATCGTCGTTCGCGTTTTGTTTTTGTGACATGGGCTCGCGAACGTAAATGGACTTACCGTTGTGAATCAGGCATAAGGCGAATAGGGCTCTTACACCATTAGTGTGAAGGGCTAAGCCGGTGTATTACAGAGGGATTTGACGATACTCCATTACACTATATATATGCTATATAGATTGACTTTGTAGTGATACTCACAGATGACCAAAAATGAGCCACATAGGAACATACATATAGCGGCGTTGTTCGACTGAAGGTCATGATGGACAGATGAGTTGTACGGGTTAAGCCTTTTATATCGTTCACGTTTAGCGGTTAAGAGTACGTATCGTTTTTCATGTTAACGAAAGCTGGGCAAAGCAACATTAGTTAGCAGGTTTAGCTCGCTAGCTTAAAGGCATTTCCCATTGCTGTTTTCATTATAGCGTTAATAAAAGCAATTTTGCACTAGTTTTTCGAATTGTTGCCAAACCCCACTCGTGATTATATTCACATAATGTGCCGAATGGCCTCGATATTTTCGCAGCGCACATCGCCTGTATTGAATACTGCAGAAGACATAGTTTCATTGCAACTATTTATTTGACCCCTGATTACCAGTAGAAAAAAACACCCTTACGCGAAATTGGTGGTGTGAGATTGTCCTGTTTACAGCAATGACTTTATTTATTTACTAATGCCGTTTACTCGGTAAATAAGACATGCACAAATACATAAATATATTCAGTTATAATGCAACATACGCTTCTTGCATGATGCGTATACAGGAAACGCACGTATGTTGGGGTAGTATAAACCTATATAGATTATCCTATGACGCAAATAGCTTTTCTAAAAAGGAACGTTTAATCTTGTGTCATGTATTACAAAGGCCGTTATTACACTCTGCCAAACCTAATCAAATCCCCCTATTGATACAGCTGAATTTTCAAGCTATCTTTACGTGTCTTTATGATTTTGACGTCTGTTTTATCAGAGCATTTTGGAGCAAATCTTATTCTCACAACAATCGTTTTCCCGTTGACTGATTAGTGGACAGCGCAAAACACCGAGGTAGGTTGGCCCAGAAGAGGGGTGGGCCCCCTTGACGTAGAGCGTAGGAAAATTAGAATAAAATTAAAAAATTAAACAAAAGTCATTGTAAAATCAGCCGTCCGCTCTGCTCGCCGACTCCCGATCTGGTTCCGCTGTTCGCTGCTAGCTGCTCATGTGTTCCGTTGCCGCGTTTGTCCATTGTAGCTCGACTCTCGTTAACGCTTTCGCATAACTGACATGTGAAGTCGACGCGAAGCCGCGCAGTTGTTTACGCTTAACAATCTTCAGTGTGACCGCTAGGCGATTTCGACTCGCTCCTCAACGACTTCTCACGCCTGTCACACACACACACACACACACAAACACGAACAGCAGACATGCCCAAACGGAGATGCGAAGCTCGTGCAATGCAGTGAACTGGGGGGCCACACGCTCTGAGGCGAACAACAAATGATTTTGACGCTCTTCCCGATAAATGAACGTGAGCTGCCATCAAAAATGAAGAAGTTGCCAACAAAAGACAACAGGACGGTATCATCATCGCCACCGGTGGCGTCATCCACAATGGCATACGTCCCTTCGACAGTTTCTCTATATCAATCCATCTATTGATTCATTCATTGGTTCGTTCACGCGGTGCATATTCTGCCATAGAAGCAAAGCGGTAGAACTGACAATTTCCGATCGTATCATATATGTTCATAGTTATCGAAGTCGTTCATGGTGCAGTACAACCGATCCGTATGCTGTAACAGGTGATGCGAGTCTCGCACCGGGGCATCGTCGGAACGTGTGGTTCACTGGCATCCGGTAGACGCCTCGTTTTCCTGTTTCACTGACTCTGGTCAGATATACTAAAATCGAATAGATGTCTGTGGGCGGGAAGACGAGGCCCCGTCACTGTCCGAGTGCGCGGAAACATGTGAATCAATGCGGCTATGCTTAGAAATTTGTTAATTAGTTAGTCAATCGAATATGAATAGCATCTATGAGAGAAATCGTATGAAATCAATTTGTGAGTGACACACAAACAATTTACAGCGGAAGGGAAACCTGTATCATACTCAAGAACTCCATAATAATCCGACAATGTTCCCTTCAATAGCTCTATCCACCGGTAGTTCGTATAATTTCCGACTTTTAACTTCTAGATTAAAATTGTTTTAATTAAATGAGCATATTTCAGACCGATTGCGTGCTTGCTATAGCACGTTCGTTAGCAAAGGACACTTTTTGATGTCAGAGAGGTGATAACTTACCTTAAACCTATGAAGTTCGCATTAAGGTCCTGTTCGTACAATATATATAGATATATATACATATATATATATATATATATATATATATAGAGAGAGAGAGAGAGACATTGTCAAAAGTAGCTCCTCTTTGAATCATGTCCGTCGACTTGATACTCTGCATCTAGCTCATTCATTTGAATGACTCATTGTACATTGTGCGTATGCATCGCAGTGAATCATCTCATCTCTATCTGTCTGCCTATGGTGTGAAAATAATAACGTAGATCCGTTGCCGAAGTGCAATGAAGAGGGGTCAGACAGATAATGTTCCTTGATACAAAATGAGAATAGCATGTAATACAATCACCTACCACGTGACGTGTGTGTGTGTGTGCGCGTAGCCGCATCAGCAGTTAACCGGGCCAACCAAGAGCCGGGTTCTAATTCGTGAATATATATATATATACATATATATATATATCGGCATACATATGACTACGATATAATGTTTTCATTGTTGCAATTCCTCATCTTCTTCTGCGTTATCCCTTCATTGGCATCATCGCTGCTTTCGTCTGTGCCGCCCGTTCCCACTATTTCCGTTCTATGTAAATGCGAGTTTGATTGTGTGTTGTTGTGTTCCCGTCTGGCCGCAATGGTGGCTGCGCGCAAGAAGGAGGATATTCAGCATTAGCAGCACTCCGCGGCTGCGCCCGAGATTTTGGCGCCGCGTGAACCTCAGTCACAAACTTAGCGGTCTGACGAAAATGCCCGGTGTGATGTCGAATTACATTCTATGATATATAGATAGATAGATTGGCATGCTGGACGGTTGGCGTACGAACGGACACCGGCGGCCAGGGCGGCACTCAATGGCGAGCTAGGCCCGCCCCGTTTCTTCTTTGTAACTTGGCAAGCTAGCGGGACTGGCAGCATGTTTGTTAAGCGGTCGGCAATTGAATCACAAATTGAGGGGCGCCAAAATCGCGCATAGGCCCAGAGGTAAAGGCGCAGATGCGAGCGCGCACGAATGGACCTGTCGAGACACAGATAGACTCACACACTCACGCAAGCGGACACTGACCACATGGAAGATTGCACGCCCCCAGGGCTCTCCTTCCGTCGAAAAGGGGAGGATACTCGGACGTCAACGGGCGCTGGTGCAGGGCAACTTCCCTTTGCTTGGCGCGGATATCGTCTTCATTAAGCATATGTATATATAGATATATATATATATATATATATATATAGTTCCGTTCCGGCGGTAACACCGGAATACAGGGAGGATAGAGGGCTTCTACACAGACTAGCCTGTCTGATAAGGTTCAACGTTTCGGCTCGACTCGGCGAACCATTCGCTTGTGCCAGCGGGGCAAAGGGTGAACGAGCGGTCGTGAGAGGTGGAATGAAGGAAGAAATAAACTCCTCACGTCGTTTGATTGGTGTTAGCTTCGTTCCTGGGCACCCTATCGGCTGCTGCTGCCGCTGCTTCGGCTGGGGGAAGCTATCTCTCGTGGGCATACACGAGAGATATGGAGGGACACTCGGAATACTCACGAATCAGCAGCAGTAACATATCCAACCGGTCGCACAGACTCACATACACATATACACGCACACACACACACACACACTACACGCAATGTAAAAACGCCGAACAGAGAATGAATGCAGCGGATCCCCTATTGATGTTTGGAGGGAACGGACGTCAGCGACGACGACGACGATGTCGTTGAGATGGGGCCGCTGCCGCAGCACAAAATGACGAAATACATATAAGACACCCATCTGAGCGGCGTGTCGGCTCCAGCGCGGAGCTGGTTATTCATTATTTGCTGTTTGATTCTCTTCATCACCGCCGTCACGGCTCGGCATCCTACTCTATCGTCCTTTGATTGAACGTAATAACCGCTGACAGCCGAGGGAATCGAGCGGCGCAACGAAATCACGAATGGCAGCGACTTCGTGAGCAGTCGAGGCAGCAGTAGCAGCAACAGCTGTAGTCGCTGCAGTAAAGGTGATCATATATTGTGTTTAACTAGCCAGTGGGGCATCAGGACGAGCGGGGTGGCAGCGAGTCTCTGGGGGAGTGAATTAGATCCGTGAAGTAACGAAGACCGCTTTGCTTTGACTTGCGTTACGTTTGCTGATTGCAGAGCAACCCCAGCGTCGAGCGCCGCCAGCGGCAAGTACGTTTGCAACTTCTTCGAAGCGATTTCACTCGGCGCTTCGCACGGACGTTGACGAGCTTTCGTTGGCTCGCCACAGCCGTGGCCACTCGATCGTTATAATACCACTGCAGTACTCTCACTGCAGAGTTATTGCCATCGGAAACGACGCGCCACTCTGCTCCATTGTATGGAGATTTTACGACTAGCTCACGTGTAAGCAGCGAGATGATTGTGGACACCCATCGCATTCATCAGCATTGGCTGATGACAATGAATGAATATATAGAGGGAACTAGCAATTTAGCTTCTGAAGTCTTCACCTATTCGTCACTTGTCAGCGAAAACTAGTTCTATAAGATCGTCACACAAATGATATTGCCTTACGCTGCGCAGCGTTCGTATTCGTGGTTCCGAACAATTGTAACGGCCTGTGGAGAGAGAGACAGAGAGTCGTTGTCATTCCGAGCTCGGCAAAAAACAACGTGCTAAAGCATTTCTAACGACGAAAACCGTGAACTCGCCGAACTAAAACAACAAATAGATTCCCCACAAGTGTTTGCCTCCACGATAACAACGTATTTGTTGTAGAGAAATGTTAGCGCAGGTTCAGTTAGTAACGCTTTGACGAAGTGTGATTTGCAGGAAAGCTAAGTGTGTGACCCCCCTTTGAGGTCCAACCCCGCTCGAGAGGGGGGATATCATCAGCTACCCCTTTCGCTCGAGGGTTTTTAGTCAAATGTGAACGCTTCTTTCGTGCGAATACGAAAATCGAACAACTCAACCGTCGTAGTATTGTTAATTCAACAGTATTTGATTTTCGTTTCGGCTCTCACAGGCACCGGCGTATGCCACGTATGTACAACAGCGTAATTAGAATCTTAATCAGCGCCTAATAGCACCGCCATAGGAAGCGCACGAGTGAAACGAGGCCACACCGTTGTAATATGTTATACCTACGTGGCCGTGGCCCCAATCGCTCCGACATATCCCTCTCTCTCTCTTGGTTAGATATAATATTACGACAATAAGTAAACATTTCAATGTAACCACAGAAAAGACCTCGGTCAAGCTCAGCACAACAAGATGATGCTGTTACAGTATATACAAGTGTACAACATACGGCAGCAATTAACGCGAGCCGCTGAAATCCTGCCGAGAAGGAAGACGTCCGACACAAGTGAGCATCAACGCGAAGACACTCTTAATTTCTGTCGAGTAATTATGTGCTGCCGGCCAGCTGCGCAGCAGGACAACTGCGCGAAAATGTGTTTAGATAATTAATGTGATTTAGTTATACCGACAGTGTCATACCACTTGCCTTCTTGTGACACCTTTCTTGTTGTGTCTGCTACTCGCCGAAGCTGCTGCTGCTGCTGCGACGATTGGTATAAGAAAATACTGTGCTCACCGTTACCTACCTTGGCCATTTTCCTTTTTGTCAAGCACATGGTAAACGCGGCACAGCTCCGGTGCCCCGACGAGGGTCCGCACAGGAGACGGCGGGTAACGCGACAAGCGAACGTCAGCCGGCTGTTAGCCGTTGCGGCTGTTGATATTGACCGCCAAGCAAGCCCTGCTCTGTCTCCCGCTTGAAACTAAGGCTGATTACCTAAACTGTCACGGACACAAGTATACGGGTGCGATGGCAATAATGTTAGATACACAGAATTGTCTCAGGTGTGTGTCGTTGTATCAGCTACGATAGCTAGCCTGCTGGCTGCCGTGTGACAGTTGAAGAAAGGTAACCATATATATATATATATATATATATAGGCGGACCCATTAAGGTGTCGAACGGGGAGAAGCTATTCGTGCTTGCTCCTCGGATTTCTTCGTTGTCCGAATCTGTTCGGCCCTTAAGCTCAGCCGTTTAGTTCCAGTTCGAAAACGCTCGCGTGGCGTTTTGCAGACTAGCTAAATGTGCGCTACAAGGAACGTTTGTATGACACTGATACGGCTCGCGTAGCGTCATCGTCGCGCCCAAAGCTAAAGAGCGAATGTTCAGGGAAGTGGACACGGATCAGTTTGGTTCTTGAACCCGAAATCAAGTCGCAAGACACTGGAACAACGGCAACACGCTTGTGGTTTATAAACTACCAGATTGACGTGATTGGCATTAGCAGGGAGACATTCTCTGGTTGACTGACATCCGTGCGCTGTCAAAGTCCACGGCCATTAGTGGACACACAACAGTCACCATTCAGCCAGGAGGCAGGATAGTTTGTTTACTGTTTTGCGTTCAGCAAGCACAATGAACGAAGTAAATGCTGAAAGACACAATTTGTACAAGGCGGATAACGTGGTTTCGAGGTAGATTCTTGTGAATTGCTATGATTACGTATTTGCTCAGAGACAATGAACAAAACGATGTTTGGGGGAGGTGAACACTGTGCGGGGACCGGTTGATCAGGAAAAATGCCGCTATTCAGCTTGCGCCGCGATATGGCGCAGGCACGTTGACGAGAAAGCGTCTGGGTGTCATTGGCCGCGGACGACGTTTCTCAAGGTCATTCAAGATGATTTTGGAGGTATCTAGAGGCAGGCGGCGTTATGAGAGTTGCGAGCGAAGTGAAGTCAGTAAGAGCGGGGGGGGGGGGGGTACGTTGTAAAATTTCTGTAATTTCGTCTCATTTGAATGTACCCAGTAACGACGTTTCGTATTTGGTCATATTGATATTGAAAAAAAATATCGAATCTTTTGTCGTTCGCCTCTAAGAAACGCTGGAGCAGTTCGGCAAGCATTGTGCTGGCGGAGCTGGTGAATATAATTAAGATGATTTATATTAGCGGTACTGTTAGTTATGATCTCGGCCGTGAATTCGTTTTGGGCGACGAAAAATATTGCTAAAATATTACGCGAAGGCACCATATATTGAGTGATTATAGAAGTTACTGCTGATGAACAACGTGCAGGATGGCCACCGGCATGATTGAAAAGGAGGAACTGAGATACGTACTCGGCTCCCAGACGAATGGTTGGCAGAGGTAGTACTCTTAAAAGGTATGTAATATATTATTAGCCACCAGCCTCTAGTAAATGTTCTAGTAAGTCGTCATGCTTTGCTCAGATGTTTCACAAAGGTCATACTTGCGGATGTTTAACACAGACAGTTTTGAACGAGCTGAAGCAGAAAAGAATGTTTTAAATGAGATGTTTTAGTTATTCCCTCTAATAGGTGCAGTCAACTAATTATTTATATTTACCGTTAAGTACTATCATATTTACATTGTCAACGATCACTTCTATCGCATTCGCTTCGTCTGGACAGTCAATTAGGATTTTGCATATCTTCCAATTGGGTTAACACAACGTTTAGATAAGATCTTTCCCCTTCAATCCGGGGCGGTACCGGTAAACGTTCGCCGAACCAACCCGAGTCATAGTTAGTTTGCAGAAATGTGCATTGTGTCCTGCAACTGAGAATCGGGCCAAGGCATAACAGCTATTGTCTGTTATGGCTCGGTCGCATCCGGTAGTGTGGTGCGTTCGTGTGCGCTTTGCAATCGGAGCAGGCACATAGGTGTGCGCAGGTTCGATCCCCGCCGTTGCACATTTACGTCTAAGGGGTCCGTCTTATGAAGCAATACCGAAAACAGTGACGTGGACGTAGAATGTTGGCTGAGCGTCAGCCCGGTAAATTTACTTTCACTTGCCAGCATTCATATTCATGTCGCGGATTGCATGGCATGTTAAAACCGTGGCGAACAGATTCAGTGTTCTGTGACAAATAACTAGGTTCCCTTCACGAAGTGGACGAATTTTAGAATCACCGGGATCCGCCTTACTGAGAAGGCCATGAGCTAGTACGCGAGCGCTCACTTACATCGATTCTGTCTGCTCAGACCTCCGTTCGGACCCGTTTCGTTGTGAACCATAATCTTACGCGGAGCCCAATGAAAGTTGTGATCCGATCGAGCACTTTAATTCGTCCCAAGCTCGAATCAGCAACTCAACCGCTCACTACCCCCCTACCAAAGTTACGCTAGGAGTGAACTGACAGTGCAGATATTGTCATCTCCAGTAGCTTTCCAACATTCTTTAAAGATTGCGTAACACGCATCGTGATTTTTTCGCTGTTATAGGTATTATTAAATAATCGCTAAATTATGTTGTTAGATGTGGCAAAACTCTCACTATTCAATGCGTTATGCAAAAGGTGACCTATAGAACTAATAAACTACACTATGATTCTGATACACAAAAGCTTAAGGGGAATGCAAACGAACCTGGATAAATTTCCCACCAACATATATTTCGCGTCGTACATAAACATATTATTTAATATCTTATTTAATATTGGGAGGATCGCAGGAATAATTGAACGGGAATGTACTCACAAAGGGGTCAAGCATTTTCTTTATCCTTTATATTTGCTCATGTACCTGTCCCTTGAACGTTCTCCCACGTCTCATGGCATTTAATGACATTCGGGTCAAACAATATACTCACAATAATCTCGTTTAAGGGTCTTTCGGACTCGTTTTAGCAACTAAACTCTTTTAAAAATGGCTACCACCCTTTAAAATCAAACCTCAACTTAGGATCTGCATCAAAATGTAGTTCGATTTCAGCCGGTGCCTTTATTTATTTAATTATTTAACATACAGTCATGGCTTCATTCGATGGCACCACACGCGACGTAGCGCCTACGCCGTGATCCAAGTGTTCATGGTGAACACATCAAGGTACTTCAGACCACGCATCGGATGATGAATCATATAATCAGAGGGATGGCAACGACTGACGTTGATGTGAGTACTATGACGTGCCATTGTAGAGGCATGACTCAACCAAACAAATCCTGTTCTATCGCGACGAGTGCAAAATCAACTTGTTCCTATAGGAGCTAGTATATAAGCTCTAAGTCAAAAATTAAATGTTATTGAAGAATAACGCAGCCATTTTTGGATGAAAAAGGGCTTCTGGAAAGGCAAAATCGCTGATTATTCTATTTTCGAATCGAGGAGATATGATTCTCTGGACATTGCATTTATTTAGAAATGACAGGTCTCCAAAGGATCACCAACAGTTGCAGCCATGTATTCGTATAAGGTAGATTGCTTCACACGGTAAGAATACTGTGTCCGATAGCACGTAGAGGAGCCATATGAGTGTATGAGATCTGAGAGACATTAGCTCCCTAGGTTTCTTATAAGTTTTTCCTTTTCACATAGGTCTTTTCTTTCGCTCTTTTTTTTGTGGACAGTTAAGTTTATACCTTTTTACTGGTTTCCAATCGGCAACTTGTGCTCTGGCATACGTCCGAATGTTATAGTCATTTTGAATATGCATGGTTTACACATCAATTTTCGACAGGACACAATCGAGAATAGTTCACGGAGTGCCTATACGGTCATCCCATTGCCACGCGGTTTTCGAGGTCTTTTGAGAGTACCTGAGTGCCTTGCAGCGATACTTTTGATGGCCACACAAGTGAATGTAGTACTTCGAGCGATCCGCCATCTGAGCGATGATGTTTGTAGCTAACCCACGAACAAGTCACACACATATCTGTGACAAGAAAAAATGGAAATTTCATGTGGTAGGGGAAAAATTCCCACCGGTGGTTGATCCACCCAATGGATATCGAAACATACCTTGGAAGACATACATTTCCTACAAGGATCCAACAGTATTTCGCACTGTCTTAAGGTTGACATCTTCCACCCAGACCTGAACGATAGACTGGTAAGTTATTACTTTTAATGATAAATTTCATGTTTATATGTAATAGTAAATCTCAGTCAAAAACGGCGTCCCATATTGTATATTATTATATCATATATATTAATATCCAAATATTAAAATTGAAATCAACCTATTGGTTAAACAAATTGAGTACATAGAGTTTCTTGTAACCAATTTAACTTTTGTATTATTAATGACATTGTTTCCTATATACCGTCTGAATGAATGGTGAATAATAATAATGTATATATGATATATATTTATATATGTATATTGTATAGTTGTCAGTTGGTGCTCCAAGTGTAAGTACGACACACTTGACAATTCACCGCACGTAAGAGAGTTCGCACATTGCTATGAGTCATCTATAACCACACTATATACTCAATTTGTTGTACTCATACAAATACTACCGTAAGCCGTTCAAATACTGAACATGCGACATTCATGAGATTTAAATACAACGTTTTACGAATTCTCTTTCATTCAAAGGATACATCCACAGAGGGTCGTTTGTGGACGGAGCAGGCACGGGACCTGCCAGGAAAGTAAGTTACTTGCGCGTTTTATGCACTTTGAGCGCCCGTATTGACATTCCGTTACGGAAGTTCTTGACTATAGTTAAACCAACTGCACCTGATATCCCTGATATCGAGGTTATGAAGCTGTTTTCAGACATTCAAGTTGGCCACGCGGTGCAGGTCGCTCAGCGTCGAAATGATCACAGCATCTCGGAGAACATCGCAACATCGAGTCGCGTGCTTAATGGATGTTTTACGTACACTTCCGAGGGCAGTGACATCCTTTGGTAGGTAAGGAGACCAGGAGACAGGGCAACGGTAAACGAGTTGGGGGATACAGGACTAGTATACTGTCTGAAGCGACGGGGACTAGTGTTCGTCGAGCGGTCCCGCCGGAAGCCGTGTTGATTTTTGCCGTTTAGCCCACGGTTTTCAACGGAGTGCTCTAAATGATCTACGATGAGTTCTTCAAAGACAAAACAGGCTAAGAAACGCATAGAATTGTTGTGTCAACACATCTATGTCCTAAAATAAGATCATTACGACGTGTCAGGTCGCATAAGAGAGTTAATATAACTTATTTCTACTCATATTAATTAATTTAGTTACCCAACTTTAACTATATAATAATTAAATAATTAGTTGGAGACAGAGTGTCAGGCCGAGGCCGTAATGGTCTCGAGGGAGGCGATGGCATTGCCTCTCTGCCTTACAGCGAGGGAAAGACGCTGCAGAAGGAAAGATCCTGCGCGCTGGTCCTCGGTGGCGCGAGGACCAGCGCGCACCCTTCGAGCCAACCCTTCGAGGAAGTGTGCAGTGAGAGGGCCGTGGTCTCGTAGGATTTCGAAGACAAGAGGGGAAAAAGGTAGGTTGCCTGGAATGCAACGTACTTCCGTAGCTTGGCCGGCCCCGCATGAGCTACCACGTAACCGTGAATGGTTGCACAGTGGTTGACACAAGAAGATGCTAGAGTGTCAACCATCGTACCGCCCCAAACGAGGTGCTAGCCTCAGTAAAAGGGATGAGAGTGAGGCCGTCAGGGTGGTGCTCGCCCGTAGAATTGAGGCCCACACGGCTCTCTCATGCAAGGCATACAAGCAAAGCGGAGAGTCCTCACGGGCGTCTCATTAGACATCGGTTGACGCCGCTGCGCTCGCACGACAACCGCGGTGGTCATTCGTCGCGACAGAGTCGCCGCAACTGGCCGCAGCTGTGGGTCGCAACCAGAAGCCCCAAGGCGAAGGCCCACACAGAAGGGGAGGGAGAGATCGTCGATGGACGAGGAGGACAGCGCGTGGAGCCATGCCCCTCACCAAGGCGTACGACGGCGCGAAGACGAGCCTTGTTAGGTTGTTATGGATTCGACTCAGCTCAATGTCCGGATCTGGAATATCTGTTTTACGGCATTGGTGGTTTCCATAGAAATACACTCATGTTAACGATATTAGGAGGTATACAATAAGCTTCTCTGCCACGTTTGGGTCTAATTAGGATCACAGCTGTTCGTTTCTATCTGGCTTTAATATGTACGGCACACAAATCTCCACTGAAGACGGCAAGTTCCCGGTTGGGGAACGTCAGTTGTTATTAATACCTTTATCTCATAATCGAAATGTTTCCACGTTTAGCAAAACCAAAGGCAGGCTATCTACAATTCCAGGTTTCAAACAGAACACGAATTGACTTGAGATAAGCTAGCTCATTTGCTAGTACACTTGGGCACCTAACTCGGGTGTGGCCTAAATAAGGAACTCTGGATGAAAGGCCAAATCCCTGGCATTCTCTAGAACCAAAATAATATGACTTATCGCCTGAATATCTGATGTGTATTAGTCTATCTAGCATGGTGAACAGTGGTAAAAACATATGGCGTGGTAGGACAATCCACAAAGGTGGGTCGAAACATTATTATTTTAGATAAGTTTCTGACCAGGAAATTCTGTAGGAGACGCAGCTGTTGTTTGTCCACTTATGCACGAACCTCGTCATGTGCGTCACACATCTGCTCTCAGCAAGACAACGTATACGAATGATTGAATTAGGCAGATTATTTTATATACCGTCTCGAGTATCTGAGCAAGTATATGATCGCATCACAGTAGGCGCTGTCTCCCGTCTTCTAGGTAACTGTACCCTCGAGCTGAACCAAAACACTTGTCGATGAGATACAGCGCACTCGCCCTTATGAAGGGAAAGAGCTCTGCGCAAGAATGTGTATGTGGACAGGATTGCATTAGCTTTTTCCACCATATGTATGCTAGTCGCGTCTCAAAGAGTTCACAGTCTCCATTGCAAGGCCCACTAGCAGGTTAAAGGTAAAGGTTTATTGTTTCATTAAAGAACCTGCAATTTTTATAATGCTTAAGTTAACGCGCTCCTGCCTAGAATGGACAATACACATTTCTGTATGATAGGTAGAGATATAAATAGAGAATCGGATACATATACAGACTATGATTACTTTATTAAAATCAATAAAACCTCAAGTATTGTAATGTATTCGTGGTTTTCAGTTCGGAAAGATGCGATCCATTGTTACAGCTGTCCTAGTTGGTGTACTTTCTGTGTTGACAGCCTCATATGGTAAGTTACTCCCAGAATCAATTAAACACCATAATCGGAACTCGGCACAACTTTCAGGGCTCCCATCATTGTTCTTTATCTCGTTATGGCTAGTGATATAAACCAACAACCGAAATGTTATTCTTCAGGGTGTGTAAGGACCCCTCAAATTTACAATATACACCTGGATATTGTAAATTTGACATTAACTTCACTTTTTGAACTGGCACGACCGAAAAGTACCTTAGACCGCTGTCTCACCAATGGACATCGTCACCATTCAGAGCATAGCGCATAGTTGAAGGTTCAGCGAAGTTTAGGGTTTGTGGCCGATAGTTTCTCTGTTGGAGATGCCCGGTGTGATTAAGGTCGACTATTTTGCCAAAGACAGGGAAATAACAGGTATGTAATTAACACGATATGTAATTATTTGACCACGTGATCAGCGGTAACCTGTTTCTATACATCTGTTGCTCGCCAGCACAGATTTGCCGAGATGACCAGGAAGCGGTGGACTGCATGCCATGCCCGGGGCCCCCCGGCTCGCCTTGCATAACGGACTGCCGTCCGGGCTGTGTCTGCAAGAACGACACCGTCGAAGTTGACGGCAGATGTATTCGGCTGCTCTTCCCACCTTGCTCAGGTGACCGAGAAGAACGCTGTTTGCCTTGCACTTCTCGACCTCCCTTCATCTGCCCACCCATCTGTATTTGGTATTGTGCGTGCAAGACAGGCACCATCGACGACGGCAACGGCAACTGTGTCCCATGGATCTAACCCCAACGTGACGGGATGGGCAAGTAATTAAGTGTCGATCGTGCAGGGCTGAGGTTTGCACAGCCGTCTGTCGTCCGACGTGCAAATGTAAAGAGGGCAAAATTCAAGGACCCGGTGGGTTCTGTATTCCAATCGCAGTGACCGCCATCACCCCGTAGACAACACCTCACGTCTCGGTAGGTGGTAGCAGTGTTACTGCTGTTATTATACTGCCCCAGCTGCTGATGCCGCTTGAGCGGCGTTCTGAGGCAGAGTGTCACCCACTTGGGTGTAGGGGCATTGCGATGATAAACTTCTGAATAAATCTGAATATTGGCAATTGATACTTTTGTGTTATTCATATATATATATATATATGTGTGTGTAAATACGACATAAATATTTGACAGTTTACTGCACCTAAGGGAATTCACAGATTGTTATGGGTTATCTGTAACTAAACTATATACCCATTTAGTTTTACTCATACAAATAATACCGAACGCCATTGAAATATTGAACTTGACATTAATGTAAGTACAATATGTAATATTAATGGGCTTTAAAATGCAAAGCCATACTAACTCTCATTTATTCAAAGGAGTGTTTTACAATATACAATATACTGTGGAGAGGCTAGTTTTTGGAAAACGCAGGCACGGGACCTGCCACGAGAGAGAATTGGGGCGGGGTACTTCGAGCGTCCGTATTGATATGAAGTTACTGAAGTTCTTTTCACGATAGTCAAACCTATTGCACCTGATAATGAGGTTATGAATCTCGGTTTAGACATTCAAGTCGGCCGCGCGGTACAGATCGCTGAGCGCCGGATGATCACAGCATGTCGGAGGACATCGCAACGTCGAGTCACGTGTTTAATGGACCTTTTACGCACACTTCCGAGGACAGTGAGATTTTTTGATAGGTAAGGAGACAGACCAACGGTAAACGAATTGGGGGATACAAGACAAGTATACAGTCTGATGCGTCCACTCTGTCCGTAAAATATGATTTGGGAAAATACCTCAGTCGTGGATACAGGAACTGAGTCCTGGTCGAGGGGCCCCGTGGGAAGCTGTGTTGATTTTTGTCGTTGAGCCCACGATTTTCAACAGAGTGGTCTAAAAAGATCTACGATGAGTTCTTCGAGGACAAAAGAGGCTAAGAAACGCATCGAATTGTTGTATCGACACATCCATGTCTTACAATAGGATTATTACGATGTCATTTGACAGGTTGTTGTGGATTCGATCCAGATTAATGCCCAGACTATTGAGAAAAATTTGTTCTACGACATTTGTGGTTTCAATGGAAATACTCTCATGTAAACGATATTAGCGGAGGGATAAATATGACAATAAGTTTCTCTGCCACGTTTAGGTCTAATTAGGGTCACAGCTGTTCATTTCTATCTGGCTTTAATATGTACGTCACACAAATCTCCATTCAAGTCGGCAAGCTCCCGGTTGGGGAGTTTATTACTAATTTCGTTTATTATTAGTTCTTATTAATACCTTTATGTCATAATCGAAATGTTTCCACGTCTAGCAAAACCAAAGCCAGGCTATCTACAATTCCAGATTTCAAACAGAACAGAAATGGAATGAAATAACCTAGATCATTTGCCAGTACATTTGGGCACCAAACTCAGGTGTGGCCAATTCTGGGTGAAAGGCCAATTCCCTGTTATTATCTAGAACCAAAATTATTTGGTTTTACCAGTCCTAAAAACATATAGCGTAGTCCACAAAGGTGGGTCGAAACATTATTATTTTAGTAATTTTCTGACCAGGAAATTCTGTAGGAGACACAGCTGTTGTTTGTCCACTTGTGCGCGAACCTCGTCATGTGCGTCACACATTTGCTCTCAGCAAGACAACGTATACGAATGATTGAATTAGGCAGATTATTTTATATACCGTCTCTCGAGTATCTGAGCAAGTATATGATCGCATCACAGTGGACGCTGTCTCCCGTCTTCTAGGTAACTGTACCCTCGAGCTGAACCAAAACACTTGTCGATGAGATATAGCGCACTCGCCCTTATGAAGGGAGAGAGCGCTGCGCAAGAAGGTGTATATGGACAGGAATGCATTATGTTTTTCCACCATATGTGTGCTAGTCGCGTCTCAAAGAGTTCACAGTCTCCATTGCAAGGCCCACTAGCAGGTTAAAGGTAAAGGTTTATTGTTTCATTAAAGAACCTGCAATTTTTATAATGCTTAAGTTAGCGCGCTTCTGTCTAGAATGGACAATACACATTTCTGTATGATAGGTAGAGATATAAATAGAGAATCGGATACATATACAGACTATGATTACTTTATTAAAATCGATATAACCTCAAGTATTGTAATGTATACGTGGTTTTCAGTTCGGAAAGATGCGATCCATTGTTACAGCTGTCCTAGTTGGTGTACTTTCTGTGTTGACAGCCTCATATGGTAAGTTACTCCCAGAAGTAATCAAACACCATAATCGGAACTCGGCGCAACTTTCAGGGCTCCTATCATTGTTCTTTATCTCGTTATGACTAGTAATATAAACCAACAACCGAAATGTTATTCTTCAGGGTGTATAAGGACCCCTCAAATTTACAAAATACACGTGGATATTGTAAATTTGACGTTAACTGCACTTTTTGAACTGGCACGACCGAAAAGTATCTTAGACCACTGTCTCACCAATGGACATCGTCACCATTCAGAGCATAGCGCACAGTTGAAGGTTCAGCGAAGTTTAGGGTTTGTGGCCGATAGTTTCTCTGTTGGAGATGCCCGGTGTGATTAAGGTCGACTATTTTGCCAAAGACAGGGAAATAACAGGCGATTGATCTGAGTCCCTTTACAAATGAACAGTGGTTTCTATAAATGTTCTTTAATAAATAAATTATTTTTTTACAATGCATACCACATCGTCCTGAAATACAGAGGACACAAAGCAATATTATATTATTTTTATTTGACCACGTGATCAGCGTTAACCTGCTTATATGCACCTGTTACTCTCTAGCACAGACTTGCCGAGATGACCAGGAAGCGGTGGACTGCATGCCATGCATGGCGCCTCCCGGCTGGGTTTGCCCAGCTGTCTGCAGACCGGGCTGTCTCTGCAAGAACGGCACCGTCGAAGTTGGTGGAAAATGTATGCCCGTCCCACCTTGCTCAGGTGACCGAGAAGAACGCTGCGTGCCTTGTCCATATTCCTTCATCTGCGATGCTGTCTGTATTGGGTATTGTGAGTGCAAGACAGGCACCACCGACGACGGCAACGGCAACTGTGTCCCAATCGATTAGACCCGAACGTGCCGGGATGGAGAAGTAATTCAGTGTCGACTGTGCGGGCGCGAGGCTTGCCCAGCCTTCTGTCGTCCGACGTGCAAATGTAGAGAGGGCACAATTGAAGGACCCGATAAGATCTGTGTGTTAGTCGGAAAAACCACGGCCGCCCCGTAGACAACACCTCATGTCTCGGTAGGTGGTAGAAGTGCTACTATTGCTATTATACTGCCCCAGCTGCTGATGCCGGAGTTGAGTTGATGAACGGAGTTCCGAGGAAGAGTGACACCCATTTGGGTGTATAGGCGTCGCGATGATAAACTTCTGAATAAATCTGAATATTGGCAATTGATACTTTTGTGTGGTTCAGAAACTGCTAGAAGTTGACCTGCAATATCATATGTAGTTTTTTTTTGGACAATTCACCCCTAATTATCGTCTTGTAACGAACAAGTTTTTATTTAAGTAAAGTATATAGATATCAACGCCATATTCGGCTATGGGGGTTACCTGGAGGTCAAAGAGGCGGATTGCTGTTCTGAGTGAGAACAGCTGCGAAGCTTTGATCGTCGACGTAAGCTATAAGCGCTCGCATCTCGTCGTGACGTTCAAAGTGAATCTCGTTGAATGGGATGACTACCCCAAGATGGTTTTACAAAAGGGAAATCCGCCGCCACTTAGCTGGTTGATATGGTTCAAGATTGGACTATTCACATAGACAGCAAACAAATGTTCGACTGCATATATTTCGATTTTTCTAAGGCGTTTGTAATATAAATCACCCCTCACATTTAGTAAAAATCAAGAAACTGGGGAAAAAAACATTTATACGCTATGGAGCGAGTTCAATCAAAGTTCTTAATACGCGTCTAGCTTAGATGTGGCATCGATCGCACGACTCTTAGCTTACCTCCTGTTACGGACTTACACAAAAAGGCAGATATGCGATTTTACGAAGGGCTAGGTAAGGAGACAGGAGACAGACCAACGGTAAACGAATTGGGGGATATAACCAAGTATACAGTCTAATGCGTCCAGTTAGTCCGTAAAATATGATTTGGAAAAATATCTCAGTCGTGGATACAGGAACTGAGTGCTAGTCGAGGGGCCCCGTGTTGATTTTTGTCGTTGAGCCCACGATTTTCAACAGAGTGCTCTAAATGATCTACGATGAGTTCTTCGAGGACAAAACGGTCTAAGAAACGCATAGAATTGTTGTGTCAACACATCCTTGTCCTAAAATAAGATTATTACGATGTCATTTGACAGGTTGTTGTGGATTCGATCCAGATTAATGCCCTGACTAAATAAATTTGTTTTTACGAAATTTGTGGTTTCAATGGAAATACTCTCATGTTAACGATGATAGCGGAGGGATAAATATGACAATAAGTTTCTCTGCCACGTTTGGGTCTAATTAGGGTCACAGCTGTTCATTTCTATCTGGCTTTAATATGACGTCACACAAATCTCCATTGAAGATGGCAAGCTCTCGATTGGAAGAACATCAGTTCTTATTAATACTTTTATCTCATAATCGAAGCGTTTGCACGTCTAGCAACGACAAAGGCAGGCTATCTACAATTCCAGGTTTCAAACAGAACATGAATTGACTTGAGATAAGCTAGCTCATTTGCTAGTACACTTGGGCACCTAACTCGGGTGTGGCCTAAATAAGGAACTCTGGAGGAAAGGCCAAATCCCTGGTATTCTCTAGAACCAAAATTATAAGACTCATCGCCTGAGTATCTGATGTGGATTAGGCTATCTAGCATGGTGAACAGTGGTGAAAACATATGGCGTGGTAGGACAATCCACAAAGGTGGATCGAAACATTATGATTTTAGATAGTTTTCTGACCAGGAAATTCTGTAGGAGACACAGCTGTTGTTTGTCCACTTATGCACGAACCTCGTCATGTGCGTCACACATCTGCTCTCAGCAAGACAACGTATACGAATGATTGAATTAGGCAGATTATTTTATATACCGTCTCTCGAGTATCTGAGCAAGTATATGATCGCATCACAGTAGGCGCTGTCTCCCTCTGTCGCTGTCTCTAGGCGCTCTGGGTAGAGATATAAGTAGAGAATCAGATACATATACAGACAATGATTACTTGAGGTTGTATTGATTTTCATAAAGTAATCATTGTCTGTATATGTATCTGATTCTGTATTACAATATATACGTGGTTTTCAGTTCGGAAAGATGCGATCCATTGCTACAGCTGTCCTAGTTGGTGTACTTTCTGTGTTGGCAGTCTCAGATGGTAAGTTACTCTCAGAAGTTATCAAGCACTATAATCAGAACTCTGCACAACATTCAGGGCTCCCATTAACTTTCTTTATCTCGTTATGCCTAGTGATATAAATCAACAACCGAAATGTTATTCCTCAGGGTGTGTGAGCACCCAACAAATTGATAATATACACCTGGATATTGTAAATTTGATGTACGTACGCTTTTTGAACTGGCACGACCGAAAAATGCATTGAACCACTGTCTCACAAATGGGCAGGGTCACCACCATTCAGAGCAGAGGTTAGTGAAGTTTAGGTTTTGTGGCCGATAGTTTCTCTCTTGGAGATGCCCGGTGTGATTAAGGTCGACTATTTTGTCGATGACAGGCAGGTAACAGGCGATTGATATGCTTCCCTTTACAAAACAACAGTGGTTTCTATAAATGTTCTTTAATGAATATATAATTTTGTTACAATGCATATCGCACCGCCCTGAAATACATCGAACACAAAAGTACGTATTTGTGTTAATACGTGATCAACGGTGATTTCTCACCTGCTTCTGTGCCTCTGTTGCTTTCCAGCACAGATTTGCCGAGATGACCAGAAAGCAGTGGACTGCATGCCATGCCCGGGGCCTCCCGACGCGCCCTGCGCAGCGGTTTGCATGCCGGGTTGTGTCTGTGAGAACGGCACCGTCGAAGTTGATGGAAAATGTGTTAAGCAGCACTTCCCATCTTGCCCTGATGACCGAGAAATCCGCTGCTTGCCTTGCACTTCTCGATCTCCCCTCATTTGCCCACTCATCTGCAATTGGTATTGTGAGTGCAAGACAGGCACCATCGACGACGGCAACGGCAACTGTGTCCCAATCGATGTAACCCCATGGTGCAAGGATGGAGAAGTAATTCAGTGTCGACCGTGCGGGGCCAAGGTTTGCACAGACGTCTGTAGTCCGACGTGCAAATGTAAAGAGGGCACAGTTCAAGGACCCGATGGCTTCTGTGTGCCAATCACAGTAACCGCCATAGCCCCGTAGATCATAGGTGCCTTCTACCGCCATTGCCCCGGTGCCTGATCGAAGAGACATTCGATTGCAGCAGTGAACGGGGCCGTCTAATTATCAAAAAAATGTGCGACGTTAAATGAATAAGTGACTAAGTGTCGACAACTTATGCGTTGTAACACAAGAAACTGCAGTTCTGTTAGTAAACCAAAACGCTGCATTAGATTGGGTAGGAATCTACCATTTTACCTTTATCGTTAACTTGTCACCATTCCGGGAGAAGAACCTTGTACCCTACGGTCACGACATACGCAAGCTCTCAGTTCGAACAGCCGGCATTAACCGAAAGAAAACTGTGTTCTTAACTTGATGGCTAGCTTAGCTAAGGTAGTCGATATTAGTTCTCAGTTCGTATGACTACGATTCCGGATTTCTGCCATGTCCGGATCCAATTGACTTCAATAATTCTAGCTCAACCACAGGGTCAGCCTCTACGAGCGCTGGATCGACATGTCAACTATTTCGGAAGCATGGACCAGTGCTTGAATGAAACTTGTATGGACTAAAATATAGCCAACAGTTTGATGTCATTTGAAGCCCTTTGCCACTGAAGCCCTTTCTGAAATTGGGAATAATGTGCGAACAGGTTAAGGAGAATAGGCGCACTTGGCTCATCCTTTCTGAAATTGGAATATCATCTTCCCATATTCAAACTTGTACGATAGACCCATTTAGTTAAATATAGAACTAATAGCTAAAGGTGCAAAGCGTTGCCGTTTATGACTAGCGCTGAATGTCAGATTATTATTATTATTCTATACATTACAACAATTCCGTAGTTCTGGATATTCCCATATTATTATTTGCCTCATGGCTACAACAGGCTACATTTTGCAGCCGTTGACTATATATACATCTATAATAAAGTTAGTTTTCGAAGCCTGTCACATAGTTCTTTGCTGTGTGTGTGTGTTTTGTGTGCATTGCTTATTTTAGCTCATGTAATGTATAATACTTTGTAGCTGAAACAATCAAAGAGCCAAAGACGACCGTTTTCCACTATGAAGAATACGTTCAACTAATTGCGAATAGGTGGCCGTGTATGTGTAAAAGTGGACCACAGATGAAGGGTGATAATAATAATAACAATATAAACACGTAATGGCTACCTTCTACATCTCTATTAATTACCAAAATGTGCCAACTATTATATATATATATATATATCATGAGACCACAAGATACACGATTCCAAGTCGTTAATCGTGATCGATTGGGAAAGTTTGTTTGTAAATGCTTACATTCGATTACGTCTTTTTCACTTTCTATTATATTAATAATTGGCAAGGTATCATAGCCATTTGAACTCATCTAAAAGTTGCTAAGCTTACGTGCCGAGTTTGATGAAATGTCACACTGCAGCGTTCGAACCAGCGTCCCTCGACTTTACAACGGGGTTACTTCTCCTCCGAGCTATCCCGATGACATTAAGGGAGATCTAAGCTTCGACGTTCAAATCGAAATTGTGCTTAGTTGACGGACACTATCTGGGAATATCTATTTTCCTATCCTGGCAACTGTTCTTAAATCACGGAAAATCCGATGGAATCACAGGATAGCCCTTTCTGCAGAACCGCAGCAGCTGACAGCAGCCATAATTGAATCGATGATAACGAAGTTCTCAGTTGGCTGAGCAGACGAGCGAAGGATCATCATCATCGCTTCGTCCTCTGAGCAAGGTACTACTGAAAAGTCTCGGCTCCTACATTAATCAGCATAAAGAGAGAAACGGCGCTCAGTGAAATTTAACCTACCATGATTCAATATTAGGTTTCCCCGCGCTCGTGCTGATACAAACACCGATAATGGTTGATTCCTGGATCTAAACGCTTGTGCAAACACCTGGCTACCAATGTTATACACGATACCTACACATCTATGAAATTTACATTTGCAGTCACTGACTTCGATTCTATGCGACGTTCACCACCGAGGAAAACGTACGAAGGATAAATATGCTTGTAACAATATACCAGTATATATATATATATATATCTGTCTCGTTTATAAGTCGACTCCTATTTACATCAGTGCCGGCGTTGTTGAAAAACAAAGTGACGCGTGCCTTATAGGGACGCTATGCGTACTATAGTTATCAGGAAATTTCGATGTCACAACGAATATGAAGAGACCGAGGGTGACATAGGCGTTCTCTGCTTGCCACATGTGTCCAGCAATTCCCTGTGAACATGTGCGCAAAAGAGCCAAACAAGCCGATGCAGCAGCTCGGCATGGATAATGCCGAATATCTGAAAAAAAAACGTTCTGAAAGCAACAGCAAGGGCCACAGCTGGCTCTCGAGGAGACCTCTAATCAACAACACAATGGTGACGCTATTACCTATGTTGCGGTATATGGCATGGAGATATCTAAGGGAACATATACACCCACGCGTGAATTCTAGTGTGACCAAGATTCACTGGCTAGCCTCAACTATAGAGGCTATGTATTATACATTTAGAGATATTGCGATACATAAGGGTCCTCAACAGGCATCTACGATAAGCTGGGAAGTATTTAGTCTTAGAGATGCCTTGGTGCGTTCCTCGACAGTGTCCTCTTCTTTTTCGCTAAAATCCAGCGCATGCAACAAAGCGCTTGAGAAGTATGCTGTGCAATGTTGTTAAACGTTGTTACATTCCACTATTATGGTATAAAGCTCTCGTTAAAAATGCCACAGCGACAGTGAGCGGAGTTAATTTTTCAGTGGTGAAAACCTTTCACTTCTGATTAGACCGTCCGTCTGGATGTCAATTTTTTGTGCACCCCATAGTCGAACCTCAAACCTGACCTCTCAATCTATACGATCTAATCTGTTCGTGTACACACTCTATTGATCAAGAAGTCCGAATCTGTTGTTAACAACTTCTAAATACAATTTCTCGCTGATTATATTATAGATTGGCAATCGAGGCCAACAGGTGGCTTTCCGTTTGGTTTTCTCAGCCCCGTCTTCAACAGGCGTTTGACTTCCATCGCTTCATAGCGGACTTCGGAGTAGGGATTTCCTTCAAAATGTCGTTGCTCGTTGTGAGTAGAACATTGTTTGAGCAACGTACCACCCTGTGGCAAGCAAGGGCAAACGCAGCTGCAGGTCGCAGATTACATTCAGGACATACTTCAGATAGGAGTTCAAAATTGAAGAGGTGTGAACATTCCACCGAATGTGCAGTCGCCCTACCGCAATGTTGATACTCGCCTCTGTATTTCCACGCAATATTTATACCTACAAGCTTCAGTGTTTAGATATCTAATGAGTACAAGATCTGTTCCAATAAATTAAAAACAAGCATATTTCTAACCTATGCTCATATGCTCACCAAACTAAATCAAAGCTCTTGCTCGCAAAAGTCAGGTACACTGAAATTCAACTCGTGCCTGGGAAAACTTTCACGCCCACAGGATAGTTCAGATTTAAATCAATAATCCAAGTAGGTCGACTAGATTATACACACACACACACACACAGTAGACTCATTTTCGCATACTGTTCCATAGGTTTCCGGTAGCTGAAGTGATGCTATGCCTGATAACGTGTGTACATCTTATAGTGTGCGGTCAAAAGAAACAACGTAACGTTGCTCTTACTATTATACCTTAATTAATGAGTGAATAAAACTAACTAGCCCTAATAAATCGTTAGCTTCGTCTACAACCGGCTTCCCAACACAAACTTTCCTTATACGAGACCTATACAGCGTGCCTGTATAGGTGTTTATTTGTCGAAGGACTAGCTTGCCAACGTCGCCCGCCATTTGTCTAATGTCACAGCGTTTACATTCGGCAGACTCTCGGCAATAGCAGGGTTGATCCCTCTCCATATCCACGCATTGTTCCCTGCCCGCTCTCAGCCATCAGTGGCTTTTAGTTTGTTAACATCGAAGCCTAGCTATTTGACGAAACTTTTCGGCAGCTTTGATATTTCAGATATGTTGTCGTTCCCCACGAAAGGCTTCACTAACGAATTTTGCACAGCAAACTACAGGATGCATTACAGCAAATACGACGCGTGATTATATGAAATAAAATAGACACGTTCAAGTTGACGGTATGATTTCTACATTAATTAATGTTTATTTAGCAGAAACAGAGCCGCCACACGTGTCGTTAACCTCAGTACCGTTAGCGTGCACGCAAACGCTGTACGCGCACTCCCAGTACTTGTCGCAACACGTAAACTCCGCAGGGCATGGGCATTCCTTTCTTCTGCAATCGTCAGGTTGCCTGAACCAATTGCACATTACGACTGGTTTATCAGGAGGGGACGGGGTGACGTATTTATTGCATACATCAGGCCGGCTCGGAGGCGTCTCACCTACAGGAAAGAACATGCTTGTCCTTAGTATTCATGAAGGTCAGGTGCAACTCTATATCCATAGGCTCAAGACAAGTGCACATCGCAGGGTATTGATTTTGTGGTCTGTGCTGATAATTGTTTTCTTTACGCTTAATTGTAATAGCGAAAACAAGCCAATTTAATCATTTATGTTGTCTGCTTCTTGTTCGGCATTATTTTATTGGGCACATGTCGTAATCTTAAAGCTAAAACATAGTTAATCTAAGACCCAATGGATACATGTAGCATACAGGATGCATCAAAGGACACACCACACAAACACACACATATATATATATATATATATCCTTGTGTGTGTATGTGCGAAAAATATGTCGTTTAGACATATTTGTGGGAGATAATGTCCCTTGAACACAATGCGTTTGATCCAGCACAGTTACCAAGCAGCAATCGTTGCTGTTAAAACTCAGTTGAAATGATACTCACGGGAATTGACACTCGAAGTTGCCAGGAACAGGAGGAGACCAAGGGTAACGTATGTGTTCATTTTTATCATACGATAGGATGGATACCGTTATACAGCAAGCAGGCAGTCACAGCGGGTCTGATGTTTCTCGGCCTTACCTCTGACAAATGTGGGACTATCCTGAGCCATTTAAAGCGAGCTGGCGGAAATACGCTGACGTTTGCTTTTAGAAGGGAGGGTAATATTGTCCCTACACTTTCACATGGCACAAATGTCTGCAGATTGTTTTTGGGGAACTCGTTCCTACCATCTGTCCATTCTACACACGGGGTCGCTGCTCTTTCCAACTTGTGCACAATAGAGACTGATGAGCATGGCGAGAACCAGTGGACTAAACTATGGGCGACAGTCAACACATCCCGAGTCAAAACATCGATTTCAGTTGTGACTAATTAGAAAACCAGTCGAACCTCCCTTACTGTTTGCCACGAGTTCCTGGAAATATCGCTGTTCCGCATAGTGGTCCAAGGCCGCCCAGGGCCCAGATCGTCGCCTCCTCCAAAGTTACTATGGTAACATACGCAAGAGCAGTAAGGACGTGCATTGCAGTTAGGGAGAATCAGCTGAATTTTAATTCAAACAAAACTAGCACTTGTAATCAAGTCAACACATAGATCATTTCGTTTAGTTCAGACTACTACAATACAAAAAGTCTTACTTATCAGTTGAGAACTTTTAATTTTATTATCTTCCAGATCAACGTGCATCACATAAACCACGGAGAACATTTGCACAACGGCTAACCACAATTCTTTGGTAGCCAATTAGAGAACGAGGATAAGGGGTCATTATTCAATGACGTGGCGAATTGTTGGCATGGATCCACTGGCTGAGAAGAAAGGACAATATCGATTTAACCAAGCGAAATCTATAAACATCGATCGTGACTTATATACAGTGCACTGGCTAGAGTGACAACGTGAAGTACTATTGTCTACCGTGCTTGTTTGTGTCTATCCTCAGAAGCAGTTGCAGTATAATGTAGATTAATTTGTGCTGAGCCTATATGTTTTCGTTTAGCTGGTCAATACCAATGTTTCGATTAGCTCTTGCGTGTATGTGTGTATGCGTTAGAGGACAAAATGTTTCGTTTCACTATCGATACCGCTATAGATACCGTGTTTTGATACGGGCTTTCAAGGCTCATTGTCTGCTATCAGTGTGTGAAAATAGCCACACATGGCCTGAATGAGTAACTGACCAAATTTACTTTCTCCTGTGACCTTTGTTCTCATAACCCCCTACCACTGTCGACATCTCGAAAAAGCTGCTTTTGGGCTAATACTTGAATCGCCGAACAAGAAGGTCCTTGTAAAAATATATTTAAAAATTAATAATACAGTAAAAAAAATTAAGCACAAACTGGACTTAAAACCAAATGCCAATGTGTGCACAATATAAATATATATTTATTATAAAATACGGTTGTGGTTAGATAAAGAGTGATAGACATACTTTAAAACAGAGATAGACATACTTTAAAAGATCACATCAGAGTATTTTATGGATAAGACCTGGTCTTTCGGGACAATCGAAAAATATCGAAAACAGTTCATATCACTGGCGTAATCTTTGAGACACAAACATGTGTATACCCAGCGCGGGTTCAAGACAACTTACTCCACTTATTTCAAATTGAAAATGACAATCTTTGAAATTCTATGAATTAAAAATTGCGAAACTAAATAGTAGAACCAAGAGCTTGCATCATATACGGTTCTAACTTTATTTTTTTTCTTTCTTGGGGTGGATTACGCGAATGCATGAATATCATAATGGTGTCTGCAATTTACATTGTCTAGTGTTAGTATACGTTTGAACTACTAAGAGACAATTCAAGTGAGAAATATCATAATGATATTATATCATCTGGAGAAGAACGATGCCAATGTATTCTTTCACATATTAGGAGCAGCTCTACACAAGCCAGTGGACAGGCAGGTACAGAGAGGCTATTTCGAGCCATTTGTGTGACTTCCTCGTCGACGAGGAAGGATGATCTGTGCTGTGGTCTACAAGACCACATCTCACATCGTGCTGACGTGTACATAGAGGCGATATGTTTAGTCAGGTGCTTGACTAAGTAAAATTGGATTCCGATAGTTTTTATAACCTTTGGACATTTCTAGGTTCTAACTGAGCTGTGCACGCCACTAAGATCTGCGACATATTATCCGTAAATGTGCATGACTTCAGTCACATTTAGCTACAGCTTGAGAAAAGCCCTGAAGATAGCTTATAAGCACATATTATTTGTGTATATTTGTGTATGCTGTTCATCCATAATATATCATCTATATAATAATGCAAACACTCATCAAATAGGATCAAGATTGAGATCAGGGTAATTCAGTCTCTCAATAATAATTCGATGCGCCCTATACGCAATATTCGCATTTCTAATATTCGCAATATTTCTCTCTACAATACATAGTATTATATAGCTACGGTGGCAGCTCTCGAACTTGGAAAACACAATCCGTACTATCATCTATGTCTTCAGTTCGAAGTTTTATCTTATTGCAGGTCCTCTCCAACAATGGTGCATTTGTGTGCGCATTTTGCAAACGGAGGAGACGCATTCGATCCACATTGTTGCACATTTGATTTTAAAGGGATCCATCTAATATGAATCTAAAGCAGTACCATGAATGTTAAATATTGGTTTTGAATCTGCCCGGAAAATTTACATTGGAACGATGCGCGATTCGTCGCGACTGGAGCGAGCAACAATTGTGGCCTCGCACATGGCAACATTGAGACGCGGCTTAATTTTCTTGAGTATACTTATATTTTTCTTATAAGAAACATCAAAGCTAATGCGGTCCATGTACGCCACCTTCAAGCTGTTCCACCAAATGTCGTTGATCATTTAACGAAGACAATTTCCTATCAACCTTAGTTAAGGCTAGCCCGATAGCTCCGCTCCAGTGAGGTCAGGACAAATAAAACATGACAGTTATTCATAGACCGTCAAGATTTATTCTTTCATTTATTATTGTTATTATTATTATTATTATTATTCGAATTACTTGTATTATCCGTTCGTATCATCATCATCTTCATCACACGTACATTCTCGTACGGACAATCATTATTGTTCGCGGAAAGTGCAGGAACAACTCGCGCGTGAGGTATCTTCGTTTTCGACGTATTTCCCGTCAAGCGGCCTCAAAACCTGCTCGGTCAAAATTCTAACAGCAGAACCGTTTAACCAGACTGCTGTCCATCCTGATGACCTTGTCCACCTTGTTCGCCCTGTCCTCCACCCTGGCCTCCTTGCTCCTTGTGGGCCTGAGCCCCTGCGGCAAGGGCCAGGACGACAAGGATAGCGGAGAAAGCGCTGAAGATCCTCATGTCTCCACGTTGAACTGACTTTGACCTTAAGAAATGTTTAACCTTCGAGTCCGGCTGTATCTAACATATGATGTGATCTGCCTCAACGTGTCTTCATTTTATACAGTCAATGAGACGATGGGTCGATATATCGCAACGCAATCTAGAGAGAGAGAGAAAGAGAGAGAACTTGTCTCGGGTAGAACGCGAGACAATCTCGTTTGACAATAGCGGTAGACATTCGTCGTCAAAGATAATCGAGCTGTTGTCTAATGTAGCCCCCTTTGATATTCTTTCGCACGCAATAACGCTTTATAGAATCGGGGAGAAATTGTTCATCCATTGATTATGGCAGCCGAACGGTTGGTCCATCGCTTGCAATCATTGTTCCCTACCAGACAAATGTCTGTCTACGCCAAATTGACCCACGTGGCCAATCGAGTTGTGAGTCCGTTTCGCTACGGCCCAGACACACAAAGACGGAGACGTTCATTCATCCTTTGATCAGACTAGTTTTTTTTCTGTAGTAAATCACTCGTTTTTTCTTTACTGATTGAAGGTGGCACGCATGACAGTAGACTAAATGGGAATATCTCGTAGACGAGCTAATTGTAAAGCTCAATCTTATTATGTCAGCGCCAGCTTGTGCAGTTATCACCGTTCACAGCAGAAGACAACACTTGGCCAAATAGAGAACTTGTTTATTTATAGTGCTCATGGAGTAGGTCACTACGAACGCGAGGCTAGGCGTTTCAATAACACGAACGATACCTGCATCGTTTATGGATGGTGGTATTAATACATTATGTGGAAAATATGTACAGGATCGCTCACAAATAATGATATAATCGTAGCACAAAACATTTTACACTTATATGGGACACCGCGAGGCAGCGATCGTAGAACACATGGTGATGTTCGAATAGTGTTAGAGAGCAGACCGAGTGCGATCCAGCATTGCCCTCCCCCTCATGTTATTGTGAACAGCATGCCCTCGCCGATCCTACACCCACACAAGGATCTGCCTGTGTTTAAAATAAAGCCCGGCTTTCGCACTCTACAATTGAAGGCAGTCAGAGAGAGTCGCAGGAGGACAAAGGTCCTGTCCGGTCACAGCGAAGCAGTGTGTCTTCACTTGGCGTTAACCATTAGCGTCTCAACGTAGGAACCGCCAGACTCAGCGTGTCTCGTCCCGACACGAAGTTCCAACCACAGAACCAAACCCACTATACGATCCACACCTCTTTGTGGAGACGGGAGCGCCGATTACGTCGCTGCCTATATTTTTCCCACAAAATTGGTGCGCGTGACCAGAGTGCGCGGAACTTCGCGTTGCTGCCGACTACGTCAGCAACTGTTGGGCCCACTAACGGCGTGACACAGCAAGCGACCGCACCTAGGCGGTCGCTTGCTGTGTCACGCCGCCCAGTAGACACTGTGTCGATGTAGACGATGTGTCACACTGCCCAGTAGACGCGCCGCCCTAGTCCCAGATTCCGCAGGAAGCGTCTCGCAGCGGCTCTGGTGTACGCTGGCAGGGCTACGGCACTCACCCGTAAGCCGCGGCGCCCAGGGGGAACTCATGAAACGGACGTCTACTGGTGAGACAAATCTACAGGAGCCAGCAGAACCGACGAGCGTTCAATTGCGCGAAGCCGCGCATGAAGATTGTCTGTAAATTCATGACAGAATCAGTATCTGAACTCGGTCCTGCGGACCACAGTGGTGAAGTGACTCGGCGTACGTGACCTGGCGTGACTCATCGGGACCCGGCTGTGCGGCGAATCCCGTAGTGCCTTTACGGACTAGCTGGTGGGCCGTGAGTTTCGATTAAAAGGTGTGCGTTCAAGATGGGAATCGACCACTCCCCCCGACGCCAGCAGGATGGCCAAGGCGCTAACAACTCGACGCCAGCGCAAAGTATCAGCGACAACTCGTCGCAAGGTGTCGCGACATCTCCGCCAAAAAGGTTAAGAATCCTGCGCTGTCAGCGTACGACACTGCGCAACAGAATGGCTGCAAAGGGTGCACTCGTCCCTACCATCGACATCGCGAACCTGGAAGGACGTGCAAACGTCACCGCTGTCATAAGCGAAATACAGGCTGCGCAATCCCGCCTCAGCATTCTTGACCAAAAAATCTTCGACCACCCTGAGTTGGATTGCGAAGTTGAGGTCGATATCGAAGAGGCTGAGGAGTGGGCGGATAAGCTCGGGTCGTTTATACATCTCGGAAATGCGCGATTGAGCTTACCGGTGGCAGAAATTGGCAACGTCACCAACGAACTTCGCTCGGTAAATTCCACCGCGGCCTCAGAGGTGCCTCAGCGGGTAACCACAGCATCAGCTACGGGATGCGAGGGTCTACCGCCGCTGACCTCGTCTGCTGCGCCTGAACGGCAGCGACCAATGATCGCCCCCTCCGCTGCGCCACTCGATGTCTGGATCGAACCCTTTGATGGACACAACGGCAACGCCGCGTACCGTATCTTCCGTGCGCAGTTCCTCGCATGGGTGAACAGGCGCCCAGATACCAGCAACATCGAACGATTGTTGCACCTCATCAGTAAGCTACGTGGGCCGCCGAAGACGCTGATCGCCAGCTTGGATATCATTGAGCAAAATTATGATGTAGCGATACGCCTGTTAGATGAAAATTTCGGCAGTACCGAGCACGAGCAACGACGCATTATGGAACGACTCAGTGCAGTCCCCCGTGTGCGATCTACCAGTGATGTTGTGGGGTTGCGTACACTGCTGAACCACATCCAGACGACAACCCTGCAGCTAGAAGCCCTCGGTGTGCAGGCACAACACTATGCGCTTTCGCTTGAACACAGCGTTCGCAAGGCGCTGCCCAGTCAGCTTGTGTTCGAATTTGACAATGACATTCGCCGAGATCAGCTGTGTGGCGCAGCTGATCAGTCTGCTACTGCACGACACCAGAGTGTGGTTGACGTTGCCAGAGAGCGGCTGAGCCAGCTGACTCGCTGCCTGCGAGGATACACCGCTCATCTGGAGGAATCATCTCGCTCGCAACTACGCGCTAGAGAACCGCCGAAGCCAGAACGTTACAAGCCGGTGCCTTCAACATACGACCGACCGGGCAAGCGAAATTTTGATTCGCGTTTCCCCCCGCGTACCCAGTGGCAGTCGACTGTAGCCGCTGTAGCAAATCGGCCGAAGCGCAACGCTGGAAACCCGTGTTTCTTTTGTGATAGCAGGGAGCATCGACCTTCTCGCTGCTCACACGCGATGACACTTCAGCAGCGCAAGGCCATCCTCGACCGCAAGGGAAAATGTCATTCTTGTTTTGCTCAGAAACACCCTGCTGGGCAACGGTGCGAAGGCCCAAAGGTGGCCTGCGGAGTCTGTCAAAGTCGTTCGCATTACAGCAGCATGCATCAACAGGGCGCTGATCAAGCACACGGCTCCGGTATCGTGAATGCAGCTACGGCCTCTCTCACGGTGGCGTCAGCAGCCCCAACCAGTAACGTCACGTCCATGGTCATGACGGCCTCTGCCCTAGTAACACATGCAGGGGTCGAAGTGCCGGTTCGTGTGTTTCTGGATCCTGGGAGCCAGTTGACTCTCGTATCTCCATCGCTCATCGCGAAGCTGGAGCAGCTTAAACCTACCGGACGAGCTGACCTCGTAATCAAAGGCGTCAACAGTGAGAAGGCGTTCGTGTCAGAGCGCTATTGTTTGTGTCTCACCGGTCGACAACGAGAATCGAAGTGCGTCTCTATCGCCGCGTATGCCTACGACTTCGATGTCGATCCGCTGAACAGCTGTTCGCCCGACATACTCCGTGCCATTCGTCGGTTTGGTGGTAAGTTCCCACTGGCCGACGCCTCGTACTCCAGCAACGGACCGACGGACCCACCCACCATCCTACTAGGCATGGATTATTATTACGACGTCGTCGGTCGAACTATGAGAGAAATTGTTCCGGGACTGGTGGCCACCCAGTCGACGTTCGGCTGGCTGATCGGAGGCGCGCCCAAATCTCGTCCCCGTCAGGTCGATGTACAGCGAGTACATCCAGTATGTTGCGCTGCGGCTTTGTCAAGGCCTGCGCGTGACATCGAACAGCTGTTCACTCCGTCGATGAGACTGACGCGCTACGGCAGTTCAACGAAGGCTTGGTCTATGGCGGAAAGTCGTACACCGTAGTCATGCCAAAGCGAGCATCAATAGCAACGTTGGAAAACAACCTCAGCCAAGCTTTGCAGCGTCTCGAGCTCAAGCGACGTACGTTGGGAAAAAACCCTGCCGCTTTCGCTCGTTACGACACCGAGATAATGTCCTTCGTCCGCGCTGGATTCGCCGAACGGATTAGCGACTTCAATCCCGACTCAGCAGGACGGGTGGACGGAACGTTTGTAATGCCACACCACCAAGTAGTCACTCGAGGTGAAGATGGCAGCGAAAAATGGCGCATTGTGTTCGACTGTTCCGCCACCACGCCGGGGAATACGTCGTTGAACTCGCATCTTCTGCCCGGACCGAGTCTAAACCCGGACATTGTTCAGCTAATCCTCAGTTTTCGCACCCAGTCCGTCGCCGTATCAGCAGACGTTACACGAGCCTACATGACGATTAAGGTTTGCGATGCCGATCGCCCGTACTTCCGGTTCCTCTGGCAGGCCCCCCGCGATAACGCTGTCAGTTGTTACGAATTCAACAGAGTCGTCTGCGGAGCGGCGCCTTCGGGATTTGTTCTAGCCGCTACGCTGCGCCGCCTATTCGAACGGGTGGACCCTAACAACTTGCTGAATTGGAAGCCGCTACGCTGCGCCGCCTATTCGAACGGGTGGACCCTAACAACTTGGGATGACTTGCTGCGAAGCTTCGCTACGGACGACGAGGCGATCCGATTCATCGATAATATCATCGGATGGCTTGATACTGCAGGCATGAAGTTGGCGAAATGGAAGATAAACTCGCCAGCGGTTATCGCCCATCTTCGCGGGCGGGGCATCGAGTCGGCAGACGCCTGTTCAGTGGAAGGAGCCTTGTGGAAGGTTCTGGGCTTTGTATGGGTTCCGACCCACGACGAGCTGCAGGTATTACTGCCCTCTCTTGTACAACAGGCCGACAACGTACAGGACGCGACCAAGCGCTCAGTATTGCGGTTTGTGGCGTCCGTGTTCGATCCCATTGGATGGCTCGCGCCATTCACGCTCCGTGGCAAACGACTGATACAGCTACTATAGAGCGAGAATCTGAAATGGGATAGCCCGCTGTCGGAAACGATGCTCACCCTGTTCCGAAATTGGACGGCTGAGGTAACTGTACTCAACGAGTTGCGCATCCCGCGTCATTACCACAGCCGGTCTAAGAAAATCGTCGGTCACCACCTGCACATATTCGGTGATGCTTCCGAGACAGCCTACGCAGCCGTCGCATACCTGCAGTCGGTTTTCGACGACGGCGCCGAAAACATCGCAGACCTCGCTACGCGACGTGTATCGGCCGAGCAACTCCGGGATAGTCGTGCCTGGTGGCGCGGCCCGTCATGGCTAAACAACCCGCCCGAGCTACGACCATGCCGCCAGGTGGGCGGTATTGGCCTAGCCGAACCTGCCGATGCTGCTGTCACAAGCGAACAACGAGCGATTGTAGCTCCGGCGGTCGTCGCGCGACCGTGTGTCGATCTAGAGCGTTTCAGTGGCCTCGAAGCGGCACTGCGCGTAGTTAGTCGAGTGCTAGCGGCAACCCACCGAATGCGCAGAAGGCCAGTCCCACCGCCATCCGCGCTACGGCAGAGAACCTACTCGTCCGCTGGACTCAAGAGCAGCATTTCGGCACCGAGTTCGCGGCTGTCCGTCGTCAAGAGCCCCCACCAAGGACCTCGCCGCTCGCGTCGTATCAGTTGTTCCTCGACAACGATGGTCTCCTCCGGATTCGCACGCGACTTGTTAGGAACACCGACATCCCGTTCGATGAGGCTAACCCGATAGTAATCCCGGGTCACTCGCCTCTCGCTCGGTTGTTGGTTACGTACTTCCATCGCATAAATGCGCATTTCGGAGTAAGCGTCATCCTGTCAGCACTTCGACGTCGGTACTGGGTCACACGCGCGCGTCAGGTAATCAAGGCAATCCTGCATCGCTGCACGCGCTGCCGCCGTGTTCATGGACCAGCCGGCGATCAAGTTCAAGCTACGCTTCCACGGGAGCGAACAACGTTAATTGCCCCGTTTGCTTCGACGGGACTCGATTTCTGCGGGCCGTTTCATGTTCCTGAGGGCAAGGGCAAGCCGACCCAAAAGGCCTACATCGCCTTGTTCACTTGCATGGCTACCCGAGCTGTGCATCTCGAAGTCACCACATCGATGTCCACGCCAGCCACTCACCTCGCGCTACGGCGATTCCTCGCCGCTCACCCTGGTTGCAGGCTTATCAACACCGATCATTTCCGCTCGTTCTGTAGGGCTGCGACCGACATTAAAGGGTTGTTCAACAGCCTAAGAGATCCCGAATGCCGTGAACTACTCGCACAGCAACGAATTGGCTGGACATTCAATTGTCCGCAGGCCCCCTGGCACGGCGGGTACTTCGAGCGGCTCGTAGGCACGATTAAAACAGCGCTCGCCAAAACACTCGGCAAGGGTCTGATCGATGTGGAGGTGCTCCGCACAATTGTAAGCGACTGGCTGCAGTTGTAAATGACCGCCCGCTAACCTACATCACGGGTGAAGCTGACACCCCCCGACCGGTAACTCCGGCTGAGTTTCTGCACGGTGGACCAGTCGGGTCTCTGTTGGCCGCGCTTGTCCCGCTTGACAAACTCGGGCCGACGGCCTCACAGACGAGGTCGCCACTAACAGCCGACGGGCTGCGAGAGGAGCTGCTACGCCGCACAAACTACTTCCGAACACTCTCGGTGCGCTGGTACAGAGAGTACCTCTTGCAGTTGCGATCCGCTCATACGGGCGCTGTTGGCCGCGATCGAGCCCTCAAGGTCGGTGACGTATGTCTTCTCAAGGATGACAACCTTCCGCGGATTAAATGGAAGCTTGTACGCATCACCGAGGCTATTCCGGGCCGGGATGGCGCCATACGGACGTATGGCGTCCGATTCCAAAACAAGGGTTATGAAACTCGTCGCGCAGCCCAGCTGCTATACCCCCTGGAAGTCGTCGACTGATCAGAATAATCCACTAATATTGTGCCACCTATATATGAAAAAAAAAGGGAACAACAATTTCTTAATCATCATTTGTTTGTAATAATATTTCATAAGTTGGTTGTGAAAATATTTCATGGATGGTTGTAATAATGTTCATAAAATTGTTATAATAATATTTTACTCTTAAATAATTGTGACAAGGTTCACCACCGAACTAATTGCAGATGGGTGTGCCACTGCCCACCCATCGGGTGGACTGTGGAAAATATGTACAGGATCGCTCACCAATAATGATATAATCGTAGCACAAAACACTTTACACTTATATGGGACACCGCGAGGCAGCGATCGTAGAACACATGGTGATGTTCGAATAGTGTTAGAGAGCAGACCGAGTGCGATCCAGCATTGCCCTCCCCCTCATGTTATTGTGAACAGCATGCCCTCGCCGATCCTACACCCACACAAGGATCTGCCTGTGTTTAAAATAAAGCCCGGCCTTTGCACTCTACAATTGAAGGCAGTCAGAGAGAGTCGCAGGAGGACAAAGGTCCTGTCCGGTCACAGCGAAGCAGTGTGTCTTCACTTAGCGTTAACCATTAGCGTCAACGTAGGAACCGCCAGACTCAGTGTGTCTCGTCCCGACACGAAGTTCCAACCACAGAACCAAACCCACTATACGATCCACACCTCTTTGTGGAGACGGGAACGCCGATTACGTCGCTGCCTATATTTTTCCCACACATTATAAAACCGATCGGCATCGAAAGAAGACAGAGAAAAATTAGAATTCGATCAAAAGACCCTATCATTTTCCAAAACGGCTGTGCTATATTCGTATATCACAATTACTAAGAGGTATTATAACATGCTTTGAGAATTGCTAACATCATATGATTTTTTTTGTTAGAGATGTAGCCTTCTGTCGTCGATACTCCTCTAATTCCACATCTATTGTTTCTAGCGCGATTAGGATATTAATTAATTAAGTATTTTTCACGTTGTCCAGGGCAAGCAAATAGGTTATATACTGAGATACAGCAGCAACTTATACTGCCTGTATTTTCTTCGCTCCCGCAAAGACAACCGTCACAAAGGTCGATTAGTCTCGGAGGTGTCATATTAACATATATTATAGCGACTCTCTTATGTTAAGACGACTAAAAACGGAAAGCAGCCGCTTTCTTGAACATATGTAATGCATTTACCATAATAACCTGATATCTCGTGAGACACAACATGCCAATAACTGTACCGAGCTCAGATCGAATTCGAACCCGAGCGGTCGTCAAACACGACCTAAAGAGGCACTGTAGAAAACACGAAGATCGTAGCACAAAAAGCGTCCACCGAAATCGTACAAGTAAAATTAAGAGTAAACGTTCAATCATTTTTATCCGAAGCGCACTCAAAGAGGCGGTTTGGCGGTCGCTAAAGGGATGCTATGCCTGATAACGTGTGTACATCTTATAGTGTGCGGTCAAAAGAAACAACGTAACGTTACTCTTACGATTATACCGTAATTAATGAGTGAATAAAACTAACTAGCCCTAATAAATCGTTAGCTTCGTCTACAACCGGCTTCCCAACACAAACTTCCCTTAAACGAGACCTATACAGCGTGCCTGTATAGGTGTTTATTTGTCGAAGGACTAGCTTGCCAACGTCGCCCGCCATTTGTCTAATGTCACAGCGTTTACATTGGGCAGACTCTCGGCAATAGCAGGGTTGATCCCTCTCCATATCCACGCATCGTTCCCTGCCCGCTCTCAGCCATCAGTGGCTTTTAGTTTGTTAACATCGAAGCCTAGCTATTTGACGAAACTTTTTCGGCAGCTTTGATATTTCAGATATGTTGTCGTTCCCCACGAAAGGCTTCACTAACGAATTTTGCACAGCAAACTACAGGATGCATTACAGCAAATACGACGCGTGATTCTATGAAATAAAATAGACAAGTTCAAGTTGACGGTATGATTTCTTCATTAATTAATGTTTATTTAGCAGGAACAGAGCCGCCACACGTGTCGTTAACCTCAGTACCGTTAGCGTGCACGCAAACGCTGTACGCGCACTCCCAGTACTTGTCGCAACACGTAAACTCCGCAGGGCATGGGCATTCCTTTCTTCTGCAATCATCGGGTTCCCTCACCCAATTGCAAATTATGACTGGTTTATCAGGAGGGGACGGGGTGACGTATTTATTGCATACATCAGGCCGGCTCGGAGGCGTCTCACCTACAGGAAAGAACATGCTTGTCCTTAGTATTCATGAAGGTCAGGTGCAACTCTATATCCATAGGCTCAAGACAAGTGCACATCGCAGGGTATTGATTTTGTGGTCTGTGCGGATAATTGTTTTCTTTGCGCTTAATTGTAATAACGAAAACAAGCCAATTTAATCATTTATGTTGTCTGCTTCTTGTTCGGCATTATTTTATTGGGCACATGTCGTAATCTTAAAGCTAAAACATAGTTAATCTAAGACCCAATGGATACATGTAGCATACAGGATGCGTCAAAGGACACACCACACAAACACACACATATATATATATATATATCCATGTGTGTGTATGTGCGAAAAATATGTCGTTTAGACATATTTGTGGGAGATAATGTCCCTTGAACACAATGCGTTTGATCCAGCACAGTTACCAAGAAGCAATCGTTGCTGTTAAAACTCAGTTGAAATGATACTCACGGGAATTGACACTCGAAGTTGCCAGGAACAGGAGGAGACCAAGGGTAACGTATGTGTTCATTTTTATCATACGATAGGATGGATACCGTTATACAGCAAGCAGGCAGTCACAGCGGGTCTAATGTTTCTCGGCCTTACCTCTGACAAATGTGGGACTATCCTGAGCCATTTAAAGCGAGCTGGCGGAAATACGCTGACGTTTGCTTTTAGAAGGGAGGGTAATATTGTCCCTACACTTTCACATGGCACAAATGTCTGCAGATTGTTTTTGGGGAACTCGTTCCTACCATCTGTCCATTCTACACACGGGGTCGCTGCTCTTTCCAACTTGTGCACAATAGAGACTGATGAGCATGGCGAGAACCAGTGGACTAAACTATGGGCGACAGTCAACACATCCCGAGTCAAAACATCTGTCCATCTAAACAGCTACATTTGCAGATCTTGCCTTACTTCGATTTCAGTTGTGACTAATTAGAAAACCAGTCGAACCTCCCTTACTGTTTGCCACGAGTTCCTGGAAATATCGCTGTTCCGCATAGTGGTCCAAGGCCGCCCAAGGCCCAGATCGTCGCCTCCTCCAAAGTTACTATGGTAACATACGCAAGAGCAGTAAGGACGTGCATAGAAGTTAGGAAGAATCAGCTGAATTTGAATTCAAACAAAGTAGCACTTGTAGTCAAGTCAACACATAGATAATTTCGTTTAGTTCAGACAACTACAATACAAAAAGTCTTACTTATCATTTTAATTTTATTATCTTCAAGATCAAAGTGCAGCACATAAACCACGGAGAACATTTGCACAACGGCTAACCACAATCCTTTGGTAGCCAATTAGAGAACGAGGATAAGGGGTCATTATTCAATGACGTGGCGAATTGTTGGCATGGATCCACTGGCTGAGAAGAAAGGACAATATCGATTTAACCAAGCGAAATCTATAAACATCGATCGTGACTTATATACAGTGCACTGGCTAGAGTGACAACGTGAAGTACTATTGTCTACCGTGCTTGTTTGTGTCTATCCTCAGAAGCAGTTGCAGGATAATGTAGATTAATTTGTGCTGAGCCTATATGTTTTCGTTTAGCTGGTCAATACCAATGTTTCGATTAGCTCTTGCGTGTATGTGTGTATGCGTTAGAGGACAAAATGTTTCGTTTCACTATCGATACCGCTATAGATACCGTGTTTTGATACGGGCTTTCAAGGCTCATTGTCTGCTATCAGTGTGTGAAAATAGCCACACATGGCCTGAATGAGTAACTGACCAAATTTACTTTCTCCTGTGACCTTTGTTCTCATAACCCCCTACCACTGTCGACATCTCGAAAAAGCTGCTTTTGGGCTAATACTTGAATCGCCGAACAAGAAGGTCCTTGTAAAAATATATTTAAAAATTAATAATACAGTAAAAAAAATTAAGCACAAACTGGACTTAAAACCAAATGCCAATATGTGCACAATATAAATATATATTTATTATAAAATACGGTTATGGTTAGATACAGAGTGATAGACATACTTTAAAACAGAGATAGACATACTTTAAAAGATCACATCAGAGTATTTTATGGATACGACCTGGTCCTTCGGGATAATCGAAAGATATCGAAAACAGTTCATATCACTGGCGTAATCTTTGAGACACAAAGATGTGTATACCCAGCGCGGGTTCAAGACAACTTACTCCACTTATTTCAAATTGAAAATGACAATCTTTTAAATTCTATGAATTAAAGATTGCGAAACTAAATAGTAGAACCAAGAGCTTGCATCATATACGTTTCTAACTTTATTTTTTTTCTTTCTTGGGGTGGATTACGCGAATGCATGAATATCATAATGGTGTCTGCCATTTACATTGTCTAGTGTTAGTATACGTTTGAACTACTAAGAGACAATGCAAGTGACAAATATCATAATGATATTATATCATCAGGAGAAGAACGATGCCAATGTATTCTTTCACATATTAGGAGCAGCTCCACACGCGCCAGTAGACAGGCAGGTGCGGAGAGGCAATTTCGAGCCATTTGTGTGACTTCCTCGTCGACGAGGAAGGATGATCTGTGCTGTGGTCTACAAGACCACATCTCACATCGTGCTGACGTGTACATAGAGGCGAGATGTTTAGTCAGGTGCTTGACTAAGTAAAATTGGATTCCGATAGTTTTTATACCTTTGGACATTTCTAGGTGCTAACTGAGCTGTGCATGCACGGATTTAGAAAAGATTCAGGCGAGCATCGCATTCACCTGCCATGAATATGCACAACCGCCACTAAGATCTGCTGCATATTATCCGTAAATGTGCATGACTTCAGTCACATTTAGCTATAGCTTGAGAAAAGCCCTGAAGATAGCTTATATACACATATTATTTGTGTAAATTTGTGTATGCTGTTCATCCATAATATATCATCTATATAATAATGCAAACACTCATCAAATAGGATCAAGATTGAGATCAGGGTAATTCAGTCTCTCAATAATAATTCGATGCGCCCTATACGCAATATTCGCATTTCTAATATTCGCAATATTTCTCTCTACAATACATAGTATTATATAGCTGCGGTGGCAGCCCTCGAACTTGGAAAACACAATCCGTACTATCATTTATGTCTTCAGTTCGAAGTTATAACTTATTGCAGGTCTTCTCCAACAATGGTTCATTTGTGTGCGCATTTTGCAACCGGAGGAGGAGACGAATTCGATCCACATTGTTGCACATTTGATTTTGAAGGGATCCACCTTATATGAAGCAATATCTAAAGCAGTACCATGAATGTTAAATATTGGTTTTGAATCTGCCCCCGGAAAATTTACATTGGAACGATGCGCGATTCGTCGCGACTGGAGCGAGCAACAATTGTGGTCTCGCACATGGCAACATTGAGACGCGGCTTAATGTTCTTGAGTATACTTATACTTTTCTTATAAGAAACATCAAAGCTAGTGCGGTCCATGTACGCCACCTTCAAGCTGTTCCACCAAATGTCGTTCGTCATTTAACGAAGACAATTTCCTATCAACCTTAGTTAAGGCTAGCCCGATAGCTCCGCTCCAGTGAGGTCAGGACAAATAAAACATGACAGTTATTCATGAACAGTCAAGATTTATTCTTTCATTTATTATTGTTATTATCATTATTATTCGAATTACTTGTATTATCCGTTCGTATCATCATCATCATCGTCATCACACGTACATTCTCGTACGGACAATCATTATTGTTCGCGGAAAGTGCAGGAACAACTCGCGCGTGAGGTATCTTCGTTTTCGACGTATTTCCCGTCAAGCGGCCTCAAAACCTGCTCGGTCACATTCTAACAGCAGAACCGTTTAACCAGACTGCTGTCCATCCTGATGACCTTGTCCACCTTGTTCGCCCTGTCCTCCACCCTGGCCTCCTTGCTCCTTGTGGCCCTGAGCCCCTGCGGCAAGGGCCAGGACGACAAGGATAGCGGAGAAAGCGCTGAAGATCCTCATGTCTCCACGTTGATCTGACTTTGACCTTAAGAAATGTTTAACCTTCAAGTCCGGCTGTATCTGACATATGATGTGATCTGCCTCAACGTGTCTTCATTTTATACAGTCAATGAGACGATGGGTCGATATATCGCAACGCAATCTAGAGAGAGAGAGAGAGAGAGAGAGAGAGAGAGAACTTGTCTCGGGTAGAACGCGAGACAATCTCGTTTGACAATAGCGGTAGACATTCGCCGTCAAAGATAATCGAGCTGTTGTCTAATGTAGCCCCCTTTGATATTCTTTCGCACGCAATAACGCTTTATAGAATCGGGGAGCAATTGTTCATCCATTGATTATGGCAGCCGAACGGTTGGTCCATCGCTTGCAATCATTGTTCCCTACCAGACAAATGTCTGTCTATGCCGAATTGACCTACGTGGCCAATCGAGTTGTGAGTCCGTTTCGCTACGGCCCAGACACACAAAGACAGAGACGTTCATTCATCCTTTAATCAGACTAGTTTTTTTCTGTAGTAAATCACTCGTTTTTTCTTTACTGATTGAAGGTGGCACGCATGACAGTTGACAGTGGACTAAATGGGAATATCTCGTAGACGAGCTAATTGTAAAGCTCAATCTTATTATCTCAGCGCCAGCTTGTGCAGCTATCACCGTTCACAGCAGAAGACAATACTTGGCCAAATAGAGAATTTGTTTATTTATAGTGCTCATGGAGTACGTCACTACGAACGCGAGGCTAAGCGTTTCAGTAACATGATCGTACCTGCATCGTTTATGGATGGTGGTACTAATACAGTATAAAACCGATCGGCATCGAAAAAACACAGAGAAAAATTAGAATTCGATCAAAAGACCCTATCATTTTCCAAAACGGCTCTGCTATATTCGTATATCACAATTACTAAGAGGTATTATAACATGCTTTGAGAATTGCTAACATCATATGATTTTTTTTGTTAGAGATGTAGCCCTCTGCCGTCGATACTCCCCTAATTCCACATGTATTGTTTCTAGCGCGATTAGGATATTAATTAATTAAGTATTTTTCACGTTGTCCAGGGCTAGCAAATAGGTTATATACTGAGATACAGCAGCAACTTATACTGCCTGTATTTTCTTCGCTCCCGCAAAGACAACCGTCACGTAGGTCGATTAGTCTCGGAGGTGTCATATTAACATATATTATAGCGACTCTCTTATGTTAAGACGACTAAAAACTGAAAGCAGCCGCCTTCTTGAACATATGTAATGCATTTACCATAATAACCTGATGTCATCGTGAGGCACAACGTGCCAATAACTGTACCGAGCTCAGATCGAATTCGAACCCGAGCGGTCGTCAAACACGACCTAAAGAGGCACTGTAGAAAACACGAAGATCGTAGCACAAAAAGCCTCCACCGAAATCGTACAAGTACAATTAAGAGTAAATGTTCAATCATTTTTATCCGACGCCACTCAAAAAGGTGGTTTGGTTTTTTACTGGTGGTCATTCCAAAAGGTTTCGACGCCATGAGTAGCAGTTCAGTTTCGACGCCAATAGTTCAGTTCAAGTAAATAAATCTTGTTGCATTTTGCGTCATTCTCAGATGGAACTATTTGCTATTTTCTACCCGTGTTAGACAACTCCATCGTAAGCGGAGTTGTCTAAGCAAGGGTCGAAACACGGGTCTTAGATATATCCCCCACCGGTTGACTCGATGGGATGCGACATCACCACCCATATGAAGTAATGTTAACTGTAGTTTCTGCATGGGTGGTGATTATTAAAGGATTATCGAGTAGTAGTGGGTATGGAGGCCTGGCCAACGGTCACGCCATGACATCGGTCCTTAGTGCGACACTGTCCTTAGGTGTGCACTTTTTTGCGGACGACGGAGTGACCACAGTGCATCAAGCAATTGCCCTCATCCAGAAGCAAAAAACAAAAAAAGATGTTTCTGCTTGTGATGAATCAAGGAGTGCTCGTTGTATTTGAAAGAGTCAGACTGTAGTATGCCCATACGATTTTGGGTCCATATGATTATTTCTACAAAGATAAGAGATTCTATTATCATATGTACCATGTAACATAACAGGAGCCAATATCATGTGGCTTTCTCCATTGAAGTTCGCTAATCGTAGTAGTGTCCGACCGCTCCTATAACTTTTGACAGAATACGAAAGAGCTAGCTGTGGACAAGAATCCGGTCAGATGGGACACAGCCAATCAAAACGTTGATTTGAATCGCATGACTTGCTCGAATAGGCAGGTCTTTATGCTTTCGTCGAATATGTTCCGAATTCTGATCGATTCTGCCGAGGGCGCCATTAGAATATGAAATGCATTACAACCGAGCGTCATCCGTCTACGTGCAGTAAGCGATCAACGTCTAAATAGAAAAAAGATGCAAACTAGTTCTAAATTGTTCGATTCCGAGCTCATTCAGAGGAGAACAGTTTTCGGCACGCTTGCTGTTAGCCTAGCGCCACTACGGCACGGAGAAGGCCCCCAGGTCGGTTGTCGTCCACATATAAAAAGGCCAACTCCAGCACTACCAAGTATCGCAAAGCAAAGACAGCACAAACAGTGGCTTAGTATTTGCTCTACGAGTTGTCCCAGAGAAGCAAACCCCCAAAACATTCATCATGAATTTCTTCAGCGCCGCAGCTTCAGTTGCCGTTCTCGTGTTGGCCGTCCTCGGGGGCGCCCGTGCTGCCAAGGAGCCAGCTCCACAGCAGGCGAGCCAGCCTGGTCAGGGATCCGGCTAAGCAGTCCTTCGGTAAACGGTAACGCGGAACGGTCGATGGGATGAAGACAACGACTTCGAGTTCTGCGGCGTCGCCTGTCGACAGACCTTCATCGAACAAACCACGTCGTAAGCCCGGAGCACAGATCACCGTTGAGTGAGTCTCTCAGAAAATCAAAATGCACTTTTAAAATGATTGGCTATAATCCAAAAATGAAGCGAAAATACGACGATTAGATAACCGAGCATTGAGATCACTCAAATAAAGAAAACGGAAGCACTGCATCCATTTCATCGTTGTTTTATTTCTGGGGGCTCGCTACCTCTCTCTCTTTCTCTCTCTCTCTCTCTCTCTCTCTCTCTTTCTCTCTAGAACCTATGTCGATACCTCACAGTGATTATAGTCTTGGAAGAGGTGGGTACATTAGGTTGTCACCTTACTGGAAGATGCTGAAGCTCAACCTGTTCTTCATGATGATGATATTAATACGTTTCGAGTACAGGAAGTATGATGTGGCTGGATTCAGGCTTAAAGTGGCCACGTGTGTACGTCTTGGGAGCGCATGAAAACCGATTTTTAATGAGGAAATGCAGACGTATTGTATGGGCTGACACCATGGGTTCCTGCTTTTTGTAGATGGCAAAATGTGATCTTTCACAAGACGTCTTGCCACTAACCTACAACATTTCCAGCACACATCGTGTGTGAGCTGCTTTCGTTTAAACATTCGCGGGACAATTCGAGTATAGGAATCCGCTACATTCGAATAAACCAATTCACTTCGTCTCTCACATCAAAAAATTGCCGCCGTGTGCAGTCGATGTGAAAGGGACGTCAGCACCCAAACTAAGTCATTACCTGGCGAGGAACGGATCGTGCAGATCAGTATCACTCCTTCTATTGCGATTGTACAACACAAACGGCTCGTACAACGCTCAACGTGAGAATGAAATTCTGTGACTTCCAAGACAGTGCACTAAATTTCAAAATGATCGACATCGAATTGTCGCTTGGCAACGCAACGGGTTTACCTATATGTTCTTGGTGCATCTGCACATGTCCGTATATGCGCCTTCTATCCTGCGGTCACGTGAGCTGTGGAAGTTGCCTAAATGGTTCCGAGTACAACTACAGCAAATGCACCTTGTGCGGACAACAGGCGCTCGCGTTGCCTATACAAATGAGCGAAAAGTTCGTTCGTAGCGTGCTTTGCATCTGCCCCCAATGCAAGGGCCGAGTGACACTTGGGTTACTCAAAGATCATTTAATTGTTTGCGCAATGGCTTCAGCTGCCAAGCAATGTAAAACGGATAAGGAGGACGAAGCAGAAGGTGAAGGAGGTAAAGAAGATGAAGGAGATGGAGATGTTAGGACCAATGTGACCACCTCAGGCGTTTGACAGTTGCTTGGAAAGCCTTAAAGCCCAAGGACGGATAATTAGGTCGTGTGAACATTGCCAAGCCTTAAATAAAGGTAGGTGAACAACTGAGATGTAATTAAACAGATGAACATGATTGCAATACTGTAATCATACCGTGATGGCGACAAGCCGTTTCAAGACATTTGTCTTCATGTATTCATTACGCAAGGTTACCATTACAATGCAGATAAACTATAATAGAAGCAATAATTGTTGCTTTTATGCTTTTAATTACGGATACATTCAAATGATGCGAATGTTTTGACAAATACACGAATGTACAATAAATGACACAATTCTCTAATCTAAATTTGATTGGGAAAACCGTCCAACTTTAATCTATTATGCGATTGCAGAGTCTACGATTGGCAAAATTGCAGAAGGCAGTCCCCAAGACTAGGATTATCCAAGAAAATCAAGACGTGCGACATGTGCTATGTTGTGTTAATTCCCTTGAGTTCGAAAACTGATTTCTCGCTAGTGATCTCTTAATCCGATGAAGGCCACGGAGTACAAACGATCGGGCCCCTCACCTCTTTATGTAACGACCATCTGTCCTTGGATATTCAGCGTGATAATGCGATTAAAATGGCTAAAAATAAGCTAAGAAGAACAATTTTAATTCCAGTCTTAATATAAATTATATATCAATTTCGTTTCACAAATATTTGCGTGGACCAGCGGATGTGGGTGCGCCCAGTCCGCATTCAACCTATTCAGTTAATTGTGGTTCTGGCATTGTATGATGCCACTTCGGTTTCTAATAAACTTGAAGTTGTATTGCGCAAAATGATCGCTATTCACTAACTTAACATGGTGATTCCAATCATCGACTCATGAAGGTCGGTAGATACTCGACTTCCGCTCGTATCTACTTAAACTACATAGACCATCAAAATCATTATTAATATTAACACCATTATCATACGTGCTGATGATAGGCACACAATGGTCGAGGTCTGTAGAAAGTCTGTCACCGCTGTTTCTGCCAGCCGTATTAAAATTCAATGGCAGCCCGATATTGTATCCATTCATGGCTAAAGCAAACATAGACTTCAACCGCAAAAAACACAAACATAACCAATGTAGTATGAGAAACCAACAAATATAGTATAAGCTGATCTTTATTTGCGCTTGCCAGTGAACAGGTTCGTGGTACAACCGCCAACAAAAAAGCAATTGTTATTTTCGTTCAGTACATAATTATTCATTAATAGATAAATGTTTATCTCATTTAGCATCCTTGTATGCAAAGATCTACATAAATCATTATCAACCATTTATTCTCACAATGATGTGGTACATTTTCGAAAATCAGGAACGAGTTAGAGTTACTCGTCGGGATTCGGTCGGACTGCGATTCGTTGCCGCAATACGATCACCCTCAAAGACGAATGGTTCACTGTTAAAGGAGGAAATATCGATCGACAACCACCCCTGGCGAATATGCGGTAATAGCTATGGCAACAGCAACAATATGACAACGTTAATTTACTACCAGCCGCCCAAGCTAATTACCGTTAGCTTATTTATCAGCGGAATCTCTTTCAGATGGCCCTTTATCAAGCTGAATAGTTATGAGATGTTTGCATTAAGTTGCAAGCTACGTATGTATGACCTGAGGGGGTTGGCCACGTATTGCACATTTCGAGATATCTCATATTTCCACGACGTCAGCCACAGTGGCCACAGTGATATGTTAACAAAATCACGACCGCGACAGTAATTAACGTTAGTACATCATTTACGCTGTTGTAGGCAAAGTAGTGTCCTAAGCAACTAAAAAAAGGCCACAGTTTTGTTGCGATACAGAATTAATAACAAAACCGCCACAGAGCTAACAGAGAAGAGGTATATATAAAACAGCTGCTGTCAACGATGGTTACTTTTGAATAGATCTGACTAATTAGGCAGTTATTGGCAGTGATTTATTTTGCCGAGGAAGCCTATCATCGCGTCGTCAATCCTGACTGCTAGGAGATTGCGCGACTTTTCGAGAACACTTCCTTCGAGCAAACCCGTGGTTGGAAACTCATCAGTAGGTACATTTTTCATTTAGTGTCAATTGATTTCTAAGAGTCAGCCTATTCGCCCAATGGATCAATTGGGCCAATATAATGCTCTTTTTAATGTTTGATTTTTGAAGTGTTGGAGCTGTTGTGCTTAGGCCATGATTCGAAACTAGCTTCGTATTAGTTCGAATCAATATATTGTTCTATCCATGTTCAATGGATAGAACAATTTATTGATTTCTTGTTTTGGATGATTTCCCCTCTGCGCAATGATGCTCTAGGTCTGCTACCCCAAATTTTGATGCCGTAGCGGAGCAAAGGAATGAGCAGCATTTTGTATACCAGTAGCAGCCCATCTATGGGGGCGCCCAGAACCCTGAGGCGACGCAGTGAAGCAATGACAGCGTAGCATTTCGGAGTCAGTCCCTTCATGTGGCTATGCCATATGAGTGTGTCCTAAGCATTTGACTGAGGGTAACACTGGAGCAGATTGGCCACAAAGCTGAACCGACTGGACCTGAACCAATCTTTGAGGGGCACTGAACAAGGTGATACCCGTTTTACTGGCATGCCACTTTTGTAGTTATCACGAATTGTACACCTAGACAATCCGATTGCATGGCTGCTGGACAGACAATTTAGTTACTGCTGCACATAATTTCGTTCGAGCATAGCACCACGACAATTCCGAGTTCCACTGCTGAGTCGCGTACATCATTTTGCCAGCTGGTGCAGGCTGTTCAGTACGCAGAACTCCAGAAAGACTCATGGCTCATATATGATCTATATGCCGGGGAAATTTGCTGAAGTCGTTGAATCTTCTATTTCTTTATGCAAAGATCTTGTTGAATTTATACCAGTGTCAGACAAATTGCTTTTCAATATATGACATGTTATTGCCTATGTAATATATTGGCCTTACATTATATACTTAATCTCCTCCACTGATTGTACTGTGGGGCGAAACTGTCAGATCATTTGTTCACATCGGCTTCGAGGGAACGTATCGAGAAAGGAAGATTTGCAGATCAGAGAAACAGTTGATAAAATTGAACAATGACCAAATGGCAACCACTTCATGAAAATGACGAATGTTCCTATTTGGCTCCGTTCAACCCAAAGATTCGCAGAAGGGCGTAGAAGTGTATATCAATTCGCCAGAACCATTGTTTCCGGGCTGACTCTCAGCCGAAATTGAATGCCCACGGTATCGCTTTTGCATTGCTTCGTAAGACGGACCCCTAAATGCAAATGTGCAACGGTGAGGATCGAACCCGCGCACGTACCTACATGTCTCCTACCGCAGCAAGGCCCACATAAATGCACCACGCCACCAGGCTCGACGATTCGTCAGACCTAGCTGACGTGAGGCAGCCTTGCTAGAACGTGAGCAAGCCAATCATTCATGAACAAGAAGAACAAATATTTACGGCAGCACACACATCTAGACCTTTCCATAGGCAGGCGAAATTCGCCGACAGAGCTCGGCACCTGTGAATATAATTATTTAAATATAATACAATGTGATTTCATTTTTCTCCTATGCGATGTCCTCCTGGAGTCCCGCACGTGTGGGGAACGCAGCCTTCCCTATCAGCCTTGGTAGCCAGCAATCCGTCTTCAATCCGCGTTGATCCCCTATGACAGTCTCAGATGACAGTGGCGGCAGCGCAGGCGGCAGCGACGTGACAGCCTTGGTTCATTTGGCACGTTGAACATCAACGCAAACAAGCAAGCACCTAGCAAGCAGGCGAGTCATCCGCCGACAGGCGTTGGCCGTCTCGTCCTTCGGCGGCGGCGGCGGTGGTGGCTGCCGAGATCACCGCCGCCACGCAGATAGATGCTTCTAACGATGCTGGTGCCTTAGCACACAGTGGCGCGACCACTGTGTGATTTGTCCTAATGAGAAATTGATGGAGAAATGATGAAATATCGCTCGTCATATCCTTCCCTGCCTGCAAAGGCCTTGCGGGCCGACGTTTACTATCGGTGGGAGATACACGAAACGGAAGAAACAGGGAAAGATGAAGGAGAGAAAATAGCTTGCTTACCTGACGCTGAAGTTGTCCTAGTTGTCAAATAATTTGTTGAGATCCGCATTCGCGTCAAGGCCGCTATCGGGCCAAAATGATTTGTTTAGGCTTCTCGAACGATAGATACTGAGATGGAATTCATTAATGAAGAACTACATTGCACACTTCAACTTGGCGTGCAATGATGATGATGGTGGTGGTCCACGATGAAGGAGGTGGATCGTTACTTCATGAGGACTAATTGTTAAAGTCAGTTCGAGAGATGGGCGTATGACCGCTATGAAGCGCGAAGTGTCAAAATGTTGTATGTACCTTTTGTTATGTGTAAAAAGAAAGACCTTCAAGACTGCAACTATGCACTGCCGAGAGTGCCAATCGAGTCTTTAACTCCGTCTATTATAGACGTCATTGATTACTTTCAGTTCGACGCACCTGTGTTTAAGGATATGTGATATATCGCTGTGAAAATATATCGTTGTATTTTTCATTCCCCGATAAGAGAGGTTCTCCCAAAAAACCAGTGCTATATATATATATTCAGCATTGATGTTATCAACAATGCATCATAGGAGTCAGCTGATAACTGAGAAGTGTTGTTATTCGACAAGGGTGACTCGTTTGAAAACTACTACTTTGATGACGAACATTTCTCTTTGATCGTTGCGAGTTTTCAGGGATAGCGATATCGATAGCATCAATAGCCGTCTTCTACAAACCATCCTTCATTGATTGAGATATACCAACATTTGCTCAAGTACGAAGCGGTTGACACGATTTGTCATTACTATTATTTTATATATTATATATATATATATAATATATAAAGGTGACTGAAATAAAGTTCTTGTATATATATAACCATGACCAACAAAACATCGCCAGCTGCGCCAAGGGCGCGTCCAATAATCGAATGGCACAAGCGGTTGCCGCGCACATTGTAATCCCCCACTTCCTTTCTTTCCGTTCGATATCCAACTGCGGATTGGAAGGATTGAAGAACATGTGGTCAGATTTGGAGAGGCGCTGATAAATTTCAACCTCGGTAGTCCCCGTGCAGCATTAGCTTCGTCGTTGGGCATTTAACGTCCGAGTGGCGCCAGTCAGCGTACATTACGATAACGCCTCAAATGAGCCACAGAGAGCTGGAGATTTCCGATCGAACTCGGCACACATTGTTTCTCCAGGCAGAGAGAGAGAGAGAGAGAGAGAGGAGATTTCAGCTCTTAAAGTGCAACATAACGAGCACGAATAGTATTAGCAGGAAAAGGCGGACCCCTTAGGGACGCAGAGGAAATAATCTAACGAGAATCCCACGTCGAAACGCAATGAACGTGAACAGGGAAGGTCTGGTTAGGAGATGAACAACGCCAACAGCAACACGGAGGCTAAGCCAATATGCACCTGCGTCCCTTACAACGATTACGCGTCGCCATGAGAAGGGACTCTGCGGTCTCGATTGTCGATTGTTGTTATTTTATGATGCGTACCGCCAATCGGCCCAAGCTTGACGTATCTTTCAGGTGTAATGGCCTATTGGCGTCAAAGGTATGTAATGGCTCTGTGGAACATTTTTTGGATACAATGAATGTGTCAGATTTCTAAGAAATTATTTTGTTTGAAAGTGCAGAAAATTGCTGCGAGGTCATGGAGGTCGATTTTGCCAATCTAACAGTGGGTACCTGAGTAACTACTAAATATCAACGGGCTCACTTCACACTACTTCTCGGCATGTTTTAGGGGAAATCGTCAGTAACTTTTATTCTTTTGGTCATATTAGTCCAAATTTGTCAAAATTCCTGTATGACCCTAACAAATTGTTGCAGACACTTGAAAATTGCCACCTCTCTTATACGTGATTACTGTGTTGAAAGTCAATACGTTTGTCGAATGGAATCTCCCGTTGTGGATACTTCACGCCACAATGACGAAAATAGACTTTCAGTACTATGAAGTAATAGGTAACGCCAATCGGGCCAAGTTTCATAATTTTCCTAATTCCTGCCGTTGTCTTGCGCTGTAGTTTTTTCCGATTAAGCTTCTTGAGTCGCTTGGTCTAGATATTTTGTAACCAAGCAGGCCAAGGGTAGTACCCCATAAACCACTTGGATTTCAATAAAAAGAGAAGTAGAGTATCTCATTTGATGGTTGCTCGTTGTTGCTCAACTGTCGCCGGTAATCCAGTTCTTCCAACTTACTAATTGTTCAGAAGTCCATATTTCGTAGCATAGTACGGACACCGCTTACTTTAATAAGATATGATCTTATTTATTTATAAAATCCATTCGGTCTCTTTTCCTATAGCTGGTTTGTTTTCATTGGAATTATTCCAATGTTGATGGTCATCTACGTTTACAATAAACAAACGCAAACCAAACCTTTTTAAGTTTAAGTACTCGCACCTACTAAACACAGTATATTGTTACCTCGACGATATTCATAGGCTTGAATGCCCAAAGAAGTGGACTGTCTAGAAAACAATATTTTACAAAAATTCTAAATAGAAGCCCTTGAGCCCAGAGAAATAGCAAAGAAAGTAGTATAATATATGTTATACGGTCTACAGCTGGCCGTCAAATGGCCGCTCGTCAAACGACCACCTTGCTGAACAGCTAGATATGTACATACGTATTATACATGAAAATGACACATTGTTTATACAAGACCAATTGAAATGCATTCGATCAGGCCATAAGATGAGATGATTACTTCAGCCAAGCACGCCACGCTGTCCGAGGTTGCTAGGGATCCGTTTGTCCAATCAATATATTAACTGATCGGCCACTATCTGAACTCGATCGTTTCACCCAGTTCCTTCTTCTCGATGGATCTGCCTCCCCTCCTTCGGCTTAATGTTCCCTTTGTTGCCGTTCATCGAATATGCTCCTGCACAGTTGTAATTGCCAGCAACTCCCAAGTGTACAATAAGGGTCACGAGACAGGATGCAGGTCAGGTTGTACACCTGGCGCGCAGGCTGTGTAAACACTGGATATCATGATGACTCGTTGCTGCTTCCTGCAGCAACGGGGTCGCAGTGGTATCGCAGTATTCTTCGTCCTCTCAAGAGCCGCCGCCATCGGCTGTCCGGCCATATCCCTGACGACTGCTCATCTTCCCAGGGGATCGAAATGAAGGCCGCACATGCTTGACCCCAATCCGATGTGGCCACCATCGTGAATTCTCCACGCTCCGCCATAAAAGTAAACTACCGACCTCGCTCTCATCGGGTCTCCCCCTTCAATGGCACTATACACTGCGCAGCCCCTGTCCACTTGGAATATCACTCTCTGACGTTTTCGCGCTGTTTCATTGACGCATTGATTTATCATCACGGAAGCTCCACGATTCGCTAGTTCGATCGAGTATTACCTTAGCTGGAGGGGCTGATTGTAGCACCTATGGATTTCCTAAGCATTAATAGCAGTTCAGAACGTATACTACAGTTCATGTATATTTGCTACATGCCCATGCTGCTAGATGACTAGAGATAGAGAAAATCAAGATTTTACTGACAAATGCATGGCTCTTGCACGAGACCGGCTGGAGATCATTGGCAGCATACGTAACGCTAATATGTTGCCTCAACCCTTCAATCAGGATGGGAAATGTACTTGAAGGAACTCCAGGTTGATTTGTCTTGAGTGGCGTTTGAGAATTCTGGCAGAGCGCTCCTTGAATTCGAGCACAGCCGCAAGTTTTTAACTTTATGCAATGCATTTTAAATATCATGTTTTATTATCACTCGACGAAACAATGAACAGCTTCCTCTAATTGGATTTTAATTTGAGCTTTGATTGATGGATGTGAAACAAGAAGTTACTCTTTCTTAGCACTCTCTAGGCATCGAAGGGCCTAGAAATGGAACAACATACGGAAGTGCTGCTAAAACTGTAAGAATCGTAGGTGCAACATCCGTCGGTCAAGGTGCAATATCCGCAAGAGACTGTCGAAAATTATTCAAGTGCGCGGAGAGTGTGGGGAGGCCATGAGCCTCAGACGACGACAAATTGCGGGATCTCTTGGATAAGAATTCGGCCCAATCAATTAGGGAGCTTGCCGATCAGCTGGGAGTAGTATATTATAGTTAACAATATAGTCAACTATCGCTTACATGCGCTAGAAGACGGTGTAAACTGAATTAACGTGAGTGTCACATGAAATCAACGAGGATGCCATTGGCACCCGTCTCACTATTTGCTTGCTCGGCAAACAAGGAGAGTTTTCTGCACAAAATATTACGCAAGGTGAAAAGTTGATATTCTACGATAAACCCCAATGCAAGAATGGGTGGTTTGACATAGAATTGACGGCTATAAGGTAATGCCGTTCATTTGATCGAATCAGAAGGGTGTGTCCTATTATGAACTGCTCAATCTGCCCGGTGAAACAGTTAACGTAGATCGTAACGTAAGACAAACTAAGCCGAAGAATTGACAGAAAACTGCCGTAAAGAGGCAAGAAACGGGGGAAAGATTACTCATGTTGCTTTGGCGACCTGGTGTGCTGTCACCGATCTTGGTTGAGCAGTTCTACCGCTCCCGGCTTATAGGCCTGACATTACTCTATCAGATCTATTAGATTAGTCTACCACCTATGCATATCCGTAGAGCAGGGCCTGCGGGACAAGAGCTTCAAGACAGAAGCGGTTGGACCGAAATTGGGTGGACGGTTGGATTGGCTCCCATGACGAGGTTGGTTTCCACCACAGGAATCACATGTTGCCTGACAGATGGCCGAGAGTCCTATAAAGCGAGGGAGCCTATATTGAGGGTAATCCCTTCATTCTTTCAATAGATACAGCAATTCAAAGCGAGAAAAACATGGAACACTTATCAGCCAATTTAATATTACATATCCATGTCATTTTAAGTAGCACAATTGCATTTCTAAACATCTCGATCTACAGCCCCTCCTATAAATCGTCTTCTATTTGATCAGGGCCTTCCTACATTGATACTGAGATTCCGAATATCGTATCTCAGCTCAGCGTTCGAATCGTTTTCTGCCGTGCATCTGTTCAGGTGACATACCCAAGTAAGATCGTGTAAGAGACCTGCCAACGATGGACGTCGAACCTTGGGAAACTGCCCCAAGGGCATACGCCCTCTCGTCCTATCCTATATGGGCCTTCATTACGGCTGGCCTCTCGTTACGGCGCAGGTCCAGCAGCTCGTATTGTCGCTGCGTGATTTGGCGATTTTGAGTGCCCTCCAGTGTGGAGGCTCTCATATTTGACGATATCGTCGATGAGCTAAGAGTTATAGACAGACGAAGTACAGGGCACACATGTCATCAAGTTCGATTTGCAAATAGCTGACTCTCGACAAGCGTCGATCAAATTTACGGACGTATACGAACTCGTAGATATTCTTATTATTATAACAGCTTATTGTTTTCGACATTTGATAATGGATACATTTGTTATGGTCGTCAGTGAAACGAATGCTCACATTCAGAGCTGTAATATTATGCGGTGCTTGCATTTATGTAGCTAATTACTATTGTCAAATGATTTCCAAAATGGCTGTTCGCTCTCACGCCTGCGATCACTATATAGGGATCTGTTCCGTTTACAATCAAAAATGAATATGGGCACCAATTTTTAGACCATTTCAAGGGGCCGTCCACTGCGCAGTCATCGACGGTCGGGTATTCCACACAGACGCTCGCGTGATCGACGCCGTTGAACCGTTATCGTCGTTGGCGGGAGATCAAGCGTTCGTTTTTTCCAAAGCCAACCTCGAATTTTGGGAGTGTTGGAACAGCACGGCCAGTATAAATAATACGGAAATTTTTTACACAACTAGCGAAGACTACAGGTCAAGATGTAAAGCGTTGCTGTGAATAGTTCGATAATTGTCAGCCGCGTTCAGTTGTCGCGCGACACCTCACATGATGAGTTGTAGTGATCGGCCGATTCGAGAGAAGCTTTAGAAGGAGGCCTCACATCTCCAGCGGAATCATTCTCTGGCATTCACTTGAGCCTACGCATGATTTGTGTACCGAATAGTTCTAGCTGGACAACTAAAATCCCTTCGTCGTACTAGTCGTGTCCACCCCCGTCAAATACACCCAAGCTTGTTGTGTTTCTGCACACCGCGGCTTTGACCATCGATGTGAGTTGTCCACATAAGCACCGCGTAGCTGTTACACTACTGTCTAGGGAACTGGCCCAAACTGCACAGCAGGCTACAGTGTGCAACCTGCAATGCAACCTAATGAAGATGTCCACAGTTCTATGTTTGCATGCATGTATGTCTCTATCTGCTGGCCAACATAGTTGGTTGTCTTTCTGCCGTTCTTCCTGCAGCTGTGATCTGCACCTGCACCTGAACTTCGTATAATCCGTCTGCGGGTAGAGGCGTATCTCGCGTATGTCCACGGTTCCGTTTATAAATCTCCTTCTCCCATGTTGTATGTCTTTGAACCTTAGGCGGAATTGCGGTGTAGACCTTCCATGGCACTTCGGGTGTTGCCATATCGTCTGCTGTCTCTCTGTGTCTCGACGAGTTCCGCGTGGTGTTCGCATAGCGTTTTCAGGATGATTTATGACGCTTATCTCAACGAAATAGGCGGACCGCTCCACACTTTGCAACAACTCGCTTGTTTGCTGCAAAGTTACGGTCTTGTCTAGAGATTGTTTCAGAGTCTCATCATATACAGATGCATAGCCGTCGTCCAAGCAGCGCAAGCGATAATGCCTGAGGATCTACGGCAGACAGACGAACATGTCCGCTGTGATTCGCCTGCCATATGATGATGATGATGATGATGATAGCTATATAACTGTGTGGCCATTCAAATGTTCTCATTAGACGTGGCTTTCGGCCACTATCCTGAGATAATATTCGAGACTCAATCGGATATTCTCGCTTTTATTTGTCCTGCTAAATGTGGCGCTTAGATTTCGTTCCTTATCTTGCAGAGTAGTACAAACTAGCGTTGTTATTATTTCCGAGCAAAGCAGGCGAAGGAGCGCGTTCACATTATGCCTCTATGTCTTATTGACGTTATTGGGATCTTCTTGCAATTCACATTGTGTAGATACACTTCCTCCTCCAAACACTCGTATGCAATCTTGTTGCACTGGAGTGTTTGTGTGTTTCACTCTTGTGAGAGCGTTCTACCTTTGACTCGATTTGGCCCAACCGAGTTGAGCTCCTCAGGCTCAGGCGCGCTAACGATGTTCACACTCTGTTGGATTCCTTCGATCATCGTCACCCATATTTTTTAATTTCCGATATCGTGGCAACTGACACAATGTCGCCAAACGTCCTATCTAAAACGATTTGCATACTATACTCCTATTCCTAACAGTACCATACAGTTGTTACTATGACAGCGTTTGACAAAAATATCATCATGGTAATGACTTCCTCCGTAGCACTCCCCTACGCAAATGGGCAAATGCGCAAACATAGCCCTCCAGCGGCGACACTACCAACTTTGCCTGGCGCTGCCGACGCCGTCGCCGCGGCCCCCACTTCTCTCTGCAGTGGTTGGCGGTTTTTGGCTGCTGATTTCCATCCTCCATCCGACTCACTTACGCATGCCGGTGAGTTGTTGCCCAACTCGCCCTATCTAGCTGCTACGGCTGGCCGCGGCTGCAACCTGCGTACGCCACCGGGTACGTACTTCGACTCTGCGGCAAAGTTTCTTATCTTACTACGCAGCACAAGGCAGTCGGTCGGCATGTGGGAGTGAGAGAGAGGATGGTGTCTTCCCGCTAACCTTTGTTGTGATCCTCCGGGCGGCGAGTTCGGGTCTTAATCCGAGCAGTGCGGTGGCTAGGCCGGGTCGAGCTGCAGGACTCCCGGATGAGCGGCAGGATGGAGTTGCCCCTGATCTCAGCTGTCGTCTGCGCCGTGATCCTACCGCTATACAGCCTCCCCCCCCACGCGGATCGGCACAGCTTCGCTGACTGTCCCTATGCTCAAGAGGGCGCGACACAGGACTTTTCCCGTGGGTCGTCCGATCCCATTATCCAATTATACGGGGAGGATGTCCACCTCCGCGCTGGCGCGGGGACGAGTCTTGGCCATGGACGTACCCACTCCCACCTAGGACCAAGAGAACGAGAAAGCGAGAAAGAGAAAGCGAAGGGGAGGGAGTCCCGAGAAGATTATACAGCAAGCTCTAAGACCACAAGCAGAAACATCATCCACCGAAGCAAAAAAAGAAGAGGAGAACAGAAACACGGAAAGAGACGCACTGCAGCAGCAGCAGCAGATGAGAGGAAGACCTACATGGGACGGCGCTGGGTAGCAAATGGGAGCGGCACGGCGTTGATGAGGGGTGTCTCAGCAGCAGGCAAATATTTGCCTGCTGAGATACCGCGACGTTGTCTATAGCAGGTCAGAGTATTACGTAAAGTATAGGATATATATATATGTGTGTATACGGTGTCCGGAAAATTACACAACCCTACGGAAGACTAACTAATGTTTGACGTTTCCCATGGCAACGTTCCCTCTAATTTATCTCTTTCGTTCTTCTGCCAGTGCATATCCAGGTAGTATCGTTAAGGTTATCACAAACGGGAAAGAAGAAAGTTTACCTAAAATTTATCTCAGCGGCAGGAAATTTTAGTGATATTTCCTGAATTTTTTTATGTCATTATTTTGTTTTAAAATCCAAGCGATAATCTAGATATGCGTCCACAGAAAAGGTAACGAATCAAATTAAAGGAAGGTTTCCTTCGAAACGGTCCAGAGCTGGATAGTTGCCCAACACACCATATCTATATATATATATATATAATATATATATATACATACATACTCACTGAGAAGTGGCCAATGAGAAAGTTTCTTTTTATTTTGCACATTGTACAGACACACGTCAATACACGCAGAATTGAGTACCAGTATTTTCATGTCGTTAGGAAGGCCTGTACGAATGACAATTCCATCAATTATGCCCAATTTTGCGTCGCCCGTAGGTACTTATGTGTGTGCTGTAACGGTACATGCCTCTGAATAGGTTATACTACATTAGTTAAACAGGTCATCTTCTCAGCTCATGGTCTCGGCCCACATCTAATTCACGTAGAAATTATAGGGATAAGTGCCCTATATATGGGCATCCTACATGTCTTATATCAATCCCTCATCTCTCCGATTTCATCCTACAGAGAGAACTGCAAAAACCAATCACTTTGTAGTGGAGCTGACCCCGAATCCACCGAAGCACTTACACGGTGATCATGGATAACTGGCAATGCTGCTAAGCATTCCTGCATTATTTTACGACCCCAGATGACAGAAAACCTCGCAGACGGAACACACTCTGATGTTGGGGATTTCGTTCTTTGGGGATTATCCACAAGGTCGCTGATGTCACGACGCGACCTGCATTTCGTATTGTATTATATTATACAGCCAACGAGAGCACTGAACAGCCGCAGCGGTCGGATTTTAAGCCAATGCGCGTTCGTTGGTCTCTCCACTAAGATGTATTTCGTATGCTAGGTGCGTCGCGGGAACTTTGATCGGCTTGAAATGCCGTTCTTAAGCTCTTTAAAAGTGAATTCGGCAACTGGTTTTATTTGCGTAAAACACTATCGCTCGAACGACTCGCGTATTTTGACTACGGCACCGGCATAGCGAAGCTGTAACAGACCGAAATCAGACAGCAAACACGCCTACGTAAGAGGAATTCACACGCCGAAAAGTGCGGCAGACATTTCCGAGCTTGACTCTACTGTGACCTGGATTGTACAATAATTGGTGGACGGCGAACGCCACATTTCTGAATTAGCACCGAGTTTTGATGACGATCGAAATACCTGTAACAGAATTCACCTTTTTTAGAGGGGAGGGGGCGGGGGGGGAGGGGGGTTGTTGGCATGCGGGAGGTGTGAAGTGCCTTCCTTTCTGCACAGCGGTAGCTGTGCCGCGGACCACCTTCGTTGCCACTACAAATTTTTGAATCGTATTGCGGGTATTCTGCCCATAATAGTAAATATGGCTGCAATTAGATTTAAACATCCGACTCTACAAAACTCTCTTTGATTCTAATACTGCCTCCTTGAAACACCACGCCATGCCCACAGGGCCCGATTACACCTAGAACGCTGTTACTAGCGAAAATTATGTGGTAAAAACACGAGTGTGCAAATTTCCAAAAATTGACCTGTGGAATATTTTTATAATGATTAACGAATCACTTCAGGGATTATTGAGAGTGATAAGGCATTATTTCATTTATTTACTTATGAACCTTGACGGCTTACATATGCACAAGGTACTATGCATCAGTAAATTACAATTGTGTCGAGCTGGGAACATCTCATCTCGAATGATTCTAATTTTCTCTTATTGTTTGATATGTCTTGAATCGCTTAAACACCTTACAAGGAGCACTAACTTTATTTTTTTGCCATGATCCTCACCGTGTGCCGTTTTCATGCCTTCAACCTGAACCAGCCCTTACGATCATTTGAAGTGTTCTTCAGGTTGGAACGAGGTCAGTCCTCGGAAGCATCGATTTTCCATAAAGAGGAAGGTCGCCTTCACCGGCGCCTGCAGCTCTCGGCGCTATCAACGTTGAGGGGAAAAAGATCTAGAGCAAGTAACTCCAATAGAATCCATCTTAAAATAATCATATCTTCGTCAATACCGTGCGCAGATACTGCATCCGTTCCGCAAGAAGACCCGAGCGTTCGAATATTAGCACGAACGATGGCACAACCCATTATTGGCTAGCTATCACAACAAGGTTCTCCAGTATCTTACGCAGCCACATACAAGCGGGGCATCGACGCCAAACGATATCTGTCCCTTTTTCCACACCCTCGGAGCGCCACCTTTCACGCCATCTTCGAGATCACAAGATGACGGCGTGTCGGTTTGCAATGAATTGAGAAAAAAAACGCAAGGTGAAACCGATCAGTGACATCCACAAGAATCTTTGGTAGGAAATGAGCCAAACGAACGAGGTGGATAGATTATCATGTCCCTTGTGACGAACTTTTTGGGAAATGGGCTCCTCTTGCCTCGAACTTAGGGTTTAGATCACAGGGCCGGCAACGATCTCTATCTGGCGTGGCGGTAACAAATGCAGAACGAAGGTGAAAAATTATAAGCTGAAAAATGCGCTCCCAATGAACGTAATACATTTTCAGGGCATTTCCGTCGCCCACAGAAGTGGGAGCACACAGACGCCACGACAAGCGTGTACGATTTCTGGAAATATGTGCAATGTGCTCAATGTATTCAATGTGCCCCTTATTTGTAGAGATGCACGGTAATGTAACATCATTATAGAATCAGTACGGTTTCACAGCCGTTATCACCAACGTAATTCACCTCTTCACCGGAAACACCCTAACGGGAGCACCCTTGGGGTACTCAAATTCATGTGCGCTATTAACCTGGTGATCATGCATACGAGCTGCCAATATAACTAATTTTGTATTCAAGTTCCAGATAAGTATTGGAGAAACATTTTAAGTCCATGCACCCAATGTACGCCTTGTGCTCAAGGACGTATCCACATTCATGCTTCCCTTAAAAAGATGTCAAATACAAAAGAACAAGTCTACTGTTTCAAGGGTCATCGGAAGTTAACAGTTCCGCTAACTATCGTCATAACGCTCTGTACTTACTAGCGTTACCGTCGGCATTTGCTATTGGCTCTTACGCAAGATCCTGACTGTGTTCTTATCTACGTGAAGAGGAAAAAATTTCGTGGGTGAACTCGTGACCTCATATTATGGGAATACTGTGGGCAACACAGTATTCCCATTCTAACGAGGTAGACACGGCTATAATGCCTGTTGCGTTGAGTTGTCTGATTTCCAGGGTGATTTGATCAAGACCGGCAGTTCGGACTGTGTGAGGCCCCCGAACCTCCAGAGGACTTCGCGCCACCTGCGCCCTTGCCACTTCCACCTGGGCGTCCTGAGGTCTTCGGTTGACAGCCGGCTGAGACACTCGATGCTGGCTCCGAAAGGGAACAATTCAGTTACTTTGATGTAATTCGATATCATCCAGAAAGAGTATATATTTGTTCGTTTTTCTTTGTTTTTCTAGTATATTCGTTTACACTGCGGAATGGCTGAAATAATTTCGACGAAGTTCTTATTGTTAAATTTCAGTAGCTTCTATTGTATATCGTGACGACTATCAAGCTCGCTATCTGTATCTAAAAGCATGTACGAGTGCTCTATGTACACTAGGTTAATGGAATCAATACTTTTCAACTTTTTGCACGCATTGCTGCTCAACAAGTGAATTCACATTACCAGTAGATATATATATAGCAATGTCGTTGAGTGTATGCAGCAATATGGCAAGCGTTTACCCACCGGTAAGAATGGTATCATGGAGTAGCCCCAAGAGGAGAAGTAACGTTGCGATGAGGACGTAGTAGCGCATCTTCTTTTAGGGACCCCTAATAATAGATTGTTCAATTATTATAATGATACTCAGGTTTAAATATGACAAAACGACGATCGACCATTGTGGCTGAAATTAATGGGAACTGATAAGACACGATGTCAATAGATACCTCACTACCATTGCGGCTCGGGGGTGAAACTCGTAAGCCCCAATGTCCCCAGTGAATGCTTACTGATTGCGAAGCCGATGAGCTACGGCGGTACCTCACACAGGCTATTGCAACCAGTAAATTCAAATGCTAAAGATAATAGGAACGTTGAAGATTAAAAACAAATTGTCAGTTTTCGTGGTAGAACAGAATGAAGAAATAACTTGTTTTTGTATCCCAATGTCACCAGACTATCACGTTCGTGTGGATAGGGCATTGAACTTAAGTACAAACTACCTGTTCGCAGGCTCGTGTTACGCAGGCTCCTTCGAAATTTAAAGCAGTTGATTTGCAGATTTTATTACAATCTAATTACATGAGATTGACTTAAACACACCTTGAGCAAACAATTATTCTGTCTTCACGTTTAATATTAGTTTATATTGTTGTTTATTCGATTTTGTTACTGCTGCACCTTTTCCTCTGATTTTATTTTTCTCACTCTCACTCCCTCTCTCTGTGTGGTTCATGCGAATTACGTATTCATGAATCGATTGGAAATATAACGTCACATAACGCCCATATGGCAACTATCGTTACTAATATATTAACGAGTTGCAAGCAAATACTAAATATAGGCGAGGCTGTTCTCATGTCTATGCGATATAAATATCAGAAACCTAGACACCCGCCGTGCATATCTCAACAAACGCCAGCAACCAAAAGTAACTATTGATGGTGACGTTCCTCCTGAGCAATTATGGTTCGAGATCACCACAGTGGATATCGATATTGCGCTATCACGCCTGGCCGTCATCCGCAAGCATTGGATCGGACCAGCCAAATATAATCATTTCACTGGGATTCAATAATCACAACGCTGACAAAGCTGTCCTCATCAATGAAATCACGAATATATTAGTAAATCAATCAAACGTACCCCGGCACAAGATGAGCCGATTGTATGATCCGATCGAAGTCTGATCAAGCACAAGATCCGAGTTTTGCCTTTACCATTAGGTCTCGCTTGTGAACGGAATTCTATTCAGCCGCAGGTGATCCGGCCACGGTGACTCGGCAAGCATAAACACGTGCGCCGCCGTCAATAAATAACACGGGGACCGCAAATGTGTCCGGTAGATGTTAAAGATGAGTGTGGAGGTTAGGCTAACCTTCGATTTAGATCGATGTGAAAGGGTGCGACTGCTTGCGTCCTGTTAATCATAATCGCGATATGACAGCGTCGGACTGCGGCGGAAATGCCCTCCGCGGCTCATGGTGCACTGAGCGCAGCTGACAGTTGATGAAGATTGCTCAGTTTGCTATGTTATGTTATGCTTGTTTGTGCGTTTAATTGTGGTTGCGGCCAATCGGCTCATTATAGACAGGATGTAGCGTTTACAGAGCTTGACGATCTTTTGAGTGTGGGCGAGAGATGACATTTGCTAAATGTAAAACTCGGGATTTCATGATTTTTTTATATATATATATATATACTAACCATTATATATATATATGCTAACCATTATATATATATATATACACATATATATATATATATATATATATATATATATATATATATATATATATATATATATATATATACTAACCAGTATAAGGTTTCACTTTGATTCATCCAACGTGAATATTGTTGCGTATTGCTTTCATTACTCAAGTGTCGAGGAAAGTACTTGTAGCTAACTTTATGCCAAAGGCTTACAGCATGTTGCTGTGTTAGGCGGAGGACCCGAAAACGGGGATAATTAGCACTATGTCAATTTGGCAAGCCCCTATAGATCACTTGCTTAGCTTATGATTAGATTACGATCAATCGAATATCGATGTATCTCCGTTACTCGAAACAAGGCCCCTCTAGAACACCACCACCACCATAGTCAATGTATATCTCAACAGTCATCGAGAGAAAAACCCTGGCCCAGTTTTAAGAATCTACGTTCTCATCCAGAGGCCCAGTCTTAGGGAAAAATTGTGCAGCTGCCAAAACAAATCTGCAAAACATAACACCCAAGACATTGACACCATCAACATAAGTTCGATCTGTATCAATACACATTTCGCGCAGTTTGTCCTGTCGTTTTATTTCAAAGTGGCACAAAAACAGCATTTGCAGTCTCGAGTAGCCAAAAGTCGTCAAGGGATCCCGCGTTTGTTCTTGGAACCATGTTGCGCGCTTCGAAGGCCCAGATCCGCCTGATCTAGCCCGGGCCGCTGATTCATCCTCAGTATTATCCGGCTGCCGCTGTCGTCGACGGAGTAGTTGTCGAAACTGTTGTCGACGCTGGGGTAGTTGTCGAAGCTGTCGTCGACGCTGGGGTAGTTGTCGAAGCTTCCGTCGACGCTGGGGTAGTTGTCGAAGCTGTCGTCGACGCAGGGGTAGTTGTCGAGGCCCCTGAAGCCGTTGTCGAAGCTGCGGTAGTTGGGGTTGTCGCGGGGGTGGTTGTTGACGCTGGGGAAGTGGTCGTAGAGGCTGGAGTAGTTGTCACCGACGATGTGGTCGCTGGCGTGGTTGTGGTCGCGGGGCGGGCGGTAACTCTACACGTGCATATTCCGAATATGCTGCATTGGCGAACTCCCTTACAAATGATAAGGGATTCTATGGATTTGAGGCAGAGGAGGCAACAGAAACCGAGAGCCGTTGATGATTTTTGTGTAATATCGGACGATGTGAAGTTTTGTGTGCCATTCTACCTTTTCGTGGGACATAGACCTGAATTTGGTTATTCATGGTTATTATGCGGGGTACTAATTAGCAAAGACCAACAAAGACAACATACACATGCATTATACAAATATATGGGTATATTGTTTTCTTATGTACGAACATATGTGGAAGGGCGAAAGATAAATTGACAGTTAACATCGAGGTAAACCTCTACTCAACAGGAAAAAGTAAGCGGCGGAATCAACACGCAACCGTCGGGGCCGAGTCCCACACTGCTCTGGGCCTAATCCTTTGTGGTACATTACAACCCAGAAGTAACAGTGCGTTTCTACCATTGATTGTCCTTCATAAACGAAAACCACTTGAAACAGGTTTAAACTTGGGAGAAGCGAAGTTCAGGAAAAAGAGTCCTACAAACTGGTGTGTCTACAAACAGAACCTATCGTGTCACCCACCTTCAAATAATGGCGACAGTCATCCAAGCAGTTTATCTAAAATGGTGGTTCACTATTTTGCTCCCGACTGTAGAACAAAGAAAATGCACAGATGCAGTGCAGCTCACACTTCTCCCTCTGAGATAGTCAAATGTCAGAGATATGCCTGATACATTGTCTTTCAATTATAGCGAATACGCTGAGCTTTAGATATAGCACGGAGTCACCCTTTGCACTGCAGAAGTCAAACGTTTCCTACCAATGGTACCCTAGATAATAAGAGCTTCTTCTAGTCTAACTCAGAAGCCTAGTGACACCTTGCACCGAGAGATTTTAGCATGCCGGAATACACATTCTTTGACACGACAGGATAACCCTTAATTGAGAGGCCTGCAGAAAACACCTTTGGTGGAGACACGCTTGTGACGCGGACGGAATGTTATTTCTTGTTCTAAAGTGCAATATAACGTCGTATCCCGTTCGAGGTTGTATTCGCCGCTTACTAATAGGCACAAAGCTCTCTCTGAAGTTCTTACCTGCACAGTATCCGAACCATTCGATCTATAAATATCATAACCAAACATATCCAGAGAAGCTACTTACTCGAAATGAACTTGGCATTTGCCAACTCCAAGGCGAGAAGTAGCGTTAAGAAGATTACCAGTCGCATCTTGAATGGAACAGAAGATCAATCACCATAAAGTATCTGTCTCGATGTACTATCCTCGTCTATATGTGGCACCCTTGCGAGATCGAAGCAAGAGACTGACCGCCGTCGGCTAGTTTGGTCTTAAGTATTTCTCCAAAGTTGAGACGTAGCTCTGTTCCAGTGTTTAGTTAGCTAGTAAGGTGGATCCGAGGCAGAGGCACTTTCCCGCTCACTACGTTATGCAGTTTCAGCAGAATCGCACAGAACGTTTTAAATAAGATAGATTCAATTTCGCCAGACGACGTTTTATGTATCTTCTCCATCACATGCCTCTTTGTGCGGAGCTCGGCTTTGACTTGACGCATCACGAATTGAATTTAATAGCCAGAATGCTTCGTTCCTGCGAATGCGGATACAGATGATCAGGTTATGGACAGGGGGGACCCACCATAGCTGGCACGGGCAGTTAAACATATTAAAAGCAAATATTATAGTTTGACATCCTGGACTATGCAGAGCAATGTATGTGTGTGTCTGTCTGCAAGACATTATGGTACCTGGGGATCCAAAAGCCAACACACGAGGGCGTAATGGTAATGCCAGTGGCAAATGGAACTACCTGATCCCTGGAACTGTATAGCTAACGCTAGGGCACAAGGGTGACTGTGTGTGTGTGAATTCATCAGAATTGCGTCATACCTCAAATGCGGAACTAAGGAAATTACCCACTCGAGTGTTCAGAACGATGCAGAACACGCGTGTTTATGTAATAGTACCTAACTAGTAACTGCATTATTCCTCACTGACATGCTTCCAACGCTCATAGATACATATGAAGTGTTTCCGTGCGAGGTGACCTATGTAAAATCAATTCAAATCCAACGGATTCGAGTCACTTGGCGTTTCATATATATATATATATTATATATATATATATATATGAAACTATATATATGAACTATATACTATATATGAACTATATATGAACTATATATATATGAACTATATGAACTATATGAACTATATACTATATGAACTATATGAACTATATATATATATGAACTATATATGAACTATATACTATATATGAACTATATGAACTATATATGAAACTATATATGAAACTATATATGAAACTATATATATATATATATATATATATATATATATATATATAGTATTGCTAGAATAATCTGACAACCCTATATGCGTGTCGGGCATTTTGTGGATTGCAATGAATTAGGATGAACAAATATTCGGCAGCTCCTATATTGCATGTCTTGACTTACGGTGGTACCAACAGCACCAAGCAGTAATAATATTTATTCTTGGAATAAGGATGGCTTTTCTTGACGTGACACTAGGCTGCATCACTTAGGCACAGTCTTTTCACCTTATTGGAACAACATATTAGGCGGTCAACAGGTTGAAAACAGTAATTACGCTAATTTCATCTTCTGGTTGATTCGTTAGCATAGAATGGTTCATATTTGAGGTCAAATCCACCAATTATAGTTTATAAATTGTTTTTATTTAGTCGGGTCATTGAAGCCAGAGACTACTAGACAGCCAAGTGCACAATGAGAGCGTTAAACGTGACGCCGTTGGCGATAGACGCTTTCGAAATTGTGGAGGCATGAATGGAGTCTTTGCTAAAGATGTATCTCAGACTATCTTAACATAAGCTACCCACACGCCACGTTTCTCCAGTTCATGCGAGAACGGAAAGAATATCGAAGAAAACTCGCGAAGCAGGATCAATTGTCAAGTGAATGTTTTAATGTCTATAGTGTGGAATATATATTCTAAATGTGTCACCACAGGTTCCATTCGTTGGGCCATAGCTGACCAGAATTTGCGAATCCACCACACGGCCTTCCCGCGAATTAAATAAACCCTTCGAAGCGGACACTGAACAATCGGGCCGAAATATTTCGACAGCAATGAAATAAGAGACGAGTAAAAATCGCAATTTGCAAAACGTGATGCTCTTGCGCCATTTCTAAGGGTAGCCTTCACTTTTTTTTCACACAAATGTTACCAAATATGTCATAGTGCTCACAGCCAACACAGCCAACGTTACACCAATCGCCGTTCATTTTAACATTCAACGCTTCCGACACTTTGAAGGTACACATCGTTCTTAGCGTACGAAAAAAAAGCTGTGTTTTTTCCCTATCTGACAGGCCTCAGCTCTTAGCCTTTTAGGTATTACTATGAGGCCACGGCAAACGGTGCTAGGAGGGATTATCAGGAATATATTCAACTAAGATAGCCTTGACTCTTTCGATGTTCGAGGCTACTAATTGAAGGAAAACACCGAGATTGTATTAAGTGATCGTTGTAAATGTTTACGAGGGAGTCGACAATGTTGAGACGCACAGGTTTTCGTATGAGACTACCACGCCAGCTAGGGATGCTCACTACACGAGTGAGTGGCAGAAAAATAACAACAACTCTTTGTCTGGTGAACTCATCACGAATCGCCGAGGCGAGTACAGATGGTCCACGGATGGGAGTACGGCGAGTCTCCTGTCTCAAAGATGCCGTAACAATTGGCATCACTTCCTCTAAGACAGACCTGCCGTGTATCATATTGTACTAACGCTGGCATAGAAGTCACCCGGTACGGGCAAATAAATAGTCGTTGGATTGCTCGCCAAATAGTGGCGCTTCACCAGTGAATCCCCCGGACTAGTGTTTTCTTTGGCCAATGCGTTGCATGCGTCCAATATTAGTGTTCAATGGACAATTCAATCTTCGCTCAACTAAATCATCGGTTGGAGAAAACCGCAAGGAACTTCCCTCCGGTAGCGAATTCATGTATTATGTACAGTTAGACATGAATGCAGCCGTGTGACGAGATTGTCGGACATTCTCTGAAATTAGGTCATTTAAAAGGATACTGTGGTGCGAGGGCCCATCAGTGACTCCGTCTTGAAATGAAGCCTTCTCCACGGATGATCCGGATCCTCCAAACAATCAATATCAATATAGTCGTTTTCTGTATGGTAAGAGCAATACAACAACTACGAAATGTGGCTTCGCCTGTGCGGAAAACGGCATAATATAAATTTACCAACAGAGAGACTAAGCACGGTGCCTATCGGAAGGGCCTACTTTTCACAAATCATACAAATTTAGAATGAGGATATTACCTTGAAAATTAACTTATGCATTCTTATGTGCATTGTAACACATATACAATCCGTTAAAGCCGACATATTTTGCTTGACCTTCATTGTTAGATGAATATTTACAAAGCATTCACAAAAAAGACCCCATGACTATGAATCATAAACATGTGTATTACATTTTTTTTTTGAGCTGACCCTCAGCTGTTCCCCTATCTGACAGGCCTCAGCTCTTAACCTTTAGGTATTACTATGAGGACCTGTTTCTTTGCAGGTTTAGTGTATTACATTTACGTGGATCCTAATAAAATAATATACATCAACAAGATTCATCTAATCTTATAAAAACGCGAGAGTCTATTTCTGTGAATATCTAGGGAATGACTGGCTCGGCCGATGGAATTAATCTGCTTGACTTGGCTGAGGTCTACAATACAGATGTCAAAACCATAGCTTACGCGATAATATCTCGAGGAGCTGGCAATACATTTGGTGCACTTGTGGGTAAGGTCTTTTTCTTTTTGAGGATTACGGCAATGCATGATGCACATACGTGTCGGACGGTCTATACCAACAACACTCGTGTGGGACTCACAAAGGCTGTCCAAAATCCGCATATAATACAATTGGCCACTGGGTGGGGGCATCCGACTCAGCAGAGCCGAACCGCCCCTAAACCTCCCTATCCTTCCCTTCCCAGACTCCGTTGTCTGACCATTCTGTCCTGGGGAGTTAAATGATCTTTGCCTGGCTTTCTCCAGCTTATCCTTCGTTTTCTAAGGGTAAGGTCTGACCTATCGCTGCCTCAATAACTGAATTCAAATAGTCTTCAAAAACACTTGTTGCTACAAGAAACCTCAACGATATGGCCCAATGGCTCTGCAATATGTTACTCGAAATTGCTAAATTAGTTCGCTGTATAGAAATTATTAGGGCATATCATGCGAACTGTCCGCTCTTTAAATTCCAATAACTTAGAACTAAATGAGTTAGAACAAAGATCTTTTGGTATGAGTTAGAGGTACCCATCAGCTTTATCTATACACGATCCAGAGTTCTGGGAGTTTTGATATAGCCAAGTATTTACCATTCGCATTTTCATTTATAAATTCGTTATCTATTGCAATTGTGAATAAGTCAACGTTTGCATATGGAACCCCACCTATTGCGCTTCTTAATGCGTAAAAACCATAACCACATGAGCTTAAATCAGGAGAATATGGGGGTTGAAGCCATCGTTCACTATTGTTCCCCTCCATCCAGGCCGTAATTTCAGCAGTGCGGTGAGGTCTTGAATTGTCGTCGAGTAGCCACACTCGGTGCTGTCGATCCCCACGCCATTTGTTCAAAAACTTCTTTAAGAAATCGAGATATTGGAGAGCATTTAGTTTTTCTTTTGCGGCTAATATTTCGTAATGGCAAACGCCCTTGACATCCAGGGCGAGTATCATCATCACCTTTCGTCCGAATCTATCTGGCACGTTCCTGCCGCACGCGCACTCCAAGTATGAACGTATCGCGTTGTTCGGACTGTGCGCCATTCGAAAGGCGGGACAATTCGCATGATATGTCCTAATATAATCTGATTTTCTAAGGCGCCTAATTTTTAATTACATATATTACTAATGTCAAAGTGTATTGCACATATTATATACATGTGATGTCCAATAACGTTCACTATATTTCAAATATATATGTATATATGCACGTCTACTTACTGACAGGTAGTTTGGCGTACCGGTCATTCAATATGCAGCTAGTTGTCACAACATGTGTCCTACTCGGCGGATTGTCGACGATTCTTCTACCGTTGGTATTAACGATACCGCTACTGCATGTGGTTTACTTCGTGATTGGAGCCAGCTTAATAATCGCTGACATTGGTAAGTGACTACCTCATGCTGAACTATGCAAGCCAGAAAATAGGTACAACAAAGTCTAACCGGCAAACCACTGCGTTGCCCGTTGACAGAACAGTGACTGAACGTGATACTGATCCGCAAATGGACATAGCCCGGCTGCAAAGAAACTAGTGACACAAACCATTGCCATTATTCTGACGCAATTCTAAATAGGTATTCGTTATAACCAAACCATGTATGGGGATTAAACCGTTTCGGGTGCCGCATAAGGTAAGTCGTTTAGCGTTTGTCAATTATTTTACAAGTTTTCGTATGTGAATACTCAAAGAAAGGAGAATATGATAATACGAGATAGATTGCGTTTGGGCATTCTAGCAGATAGTCGATTTAAATTATGCGCCGGAGATATACAGGCCATGCGCCTGCACAGAGTCTTCCTCCTACAGCTGTAGGCAATCAGCATAAAACGTTATTAGTATTTTTAGGAAAATAATCCTGTAACAATCAAATACGTTTGTGTAATGGTGAGATAGTATTTCTACAGGACCATCGGAGTACATTTCCACATTTACGTTGTGTGGAGACAAAGTCTACGTACGTCAAAGTATGTTGTGTGTGACAAAAGTATAATAATGAGGGAAAATTGGCCGCTCCAATTTAGCGGCGGGGATAATTCAATATCGCGATGTATGTCGCTATACAACAGGATCCAATTCAGTTGCAGCCCTTTCCCGGCTCCCCCCTATACGATCATCCAACAATTATTCATAGCGTTCGCTGTCTGGCAAATTAGGGAGAAATCTGTATATCGTTCCGAACCCTCAGATTTTTCTACCCGGCATTTCCAGCCATGACAGTTCTGTGTGATATCGTTCTGCCGAATTTCAGAACGACGCTTGCGATTCCGACAATATATTTATATTGTTTTCTCGAGACAATCATTTTTTTTGCTCAAGCGATGGCAAATGTCTAATTGCAGATCGCGTTTCTAGTCTAACTCATTAAAATTTCATGTACGAGCAACGCCGTTTGTGCTCAGCGGTCAGTCCAGTAGTTCATTAGTAGAAAAATAGTTTACGTGAGGGTCCGTTTGCTTGCGAAATCTTGTGGATTCTCAAGGCTTTCAAGTCTTCATCTGTCCTGTTCGAACCTGTAGAATTCGTACATTGTTCCCAGGTTCTTGTACGCCAGAATTGTCTGGAACCACCAAAGAGTTGCTGGTTTCGTACAAATGCCGAAGGTGTGAACGCGTCTTCTGCGTCGAGTTGGGTTCCGACGCGGCCCTCATCACCATAGTATGATATATTCATACTAAGTGCCAGCGACAGGCTAAGGGTTGCTGATCTGAAAGATACTTTCAAAGGGGAAGGATCCTTTTTTTAACAAATGGTGGAACGTGTGACAACAAACCAAAGAGTGGACTTTGTAGTTCACCTAATGGAAATGGCCAGGACTGAGCGAATCAGCGAAGTATTTGTATAGAGGGTGCAAGATGGTCAAATGGCAGTGATTTATTGTGCCTTGGCATTGTGATAACGATCTTACTGATATTGGGGACAATTGGTGAGACTCTCTTTAACCCAGACAGGTTCAACGTCGTCGTTTTTGGGAGTTCGGTTGACTGGTTTATTCAATATGAACCTAGGTATTAAACAGCAATTTTGACACTGATGAATTGAAGTTGTCCAAAACCTCCTATACTAAATGTCAAAACAATCTAACGTAACAGTGTTTTGATAGCAACAATACTCTTACTGTGATCCCAGCATGATATATTAGCAATATTTGTAAAATACAGATTTTCCCATCAAATTTGGGAAATGCAATTAGGTTATTTATGACGCAACAGGAAAGCTGAGGATTATCAGCACACGTAGTCGTGCCTAACAACACAAAAACACTAACTAACAAAAAGGTAACCATTGACTGAGCTCATGCTTAATATCAATCTAGAAATGAAATAGATATCATTCGCCTGTTCCCTTGATAGAAACGGTGTGGTGACGCAGAGTTTGTCAGGCAAAGTTGGAGTAACATTGATACCTAAATCATGTAACGATATGTATGATGTTCTATATTTCTTTGCCAGGAATGCACGTTTGGCTCCAGATGATCTGGATGGATGAAGTTGGTCCCCAACTGCAGCTGTACAATCTTCTGTTCGGTTTAGGTGGGGTTATCGCTCCCTTTATCTGTGAACCGTTCCTAAGCTCCAACGTCCAGCACAGAGATCAACCGTTAGTAAATGCGGAACAACACTTTCCTTAGGAGTTTACAGTTTTGGGAGTTCATATTTTTCAGCCTGACTCTATATCACTCCTTAGGAGTTCATATTTTCAGCCTGACTCTATATTATTTAGTTAGACGAGTGCTACATACTGAGAGTGTAAAGCCTTTATCAAGACAGACTACCCAATTATACCAAGTAGTAGTAGTGGTAGATAAATGTATATTCAAGTTACACGTTACTGGTTGCATTGATTACAAGCTGAATATGAATTCGACACTCTATATTGCAGGTCTGCCTTGCTGAATAATGCTTCGGCCAGGACTTCAATGACCACAATGACATCCCTGGCAACTGTGGAAAATACCGACCTGGAAACGATGGCCACTGCGTTTCAAGAGGTCCCATCAGCTTCACGTATCCACATCGGCTACGGTATTATAGGATCAGTGTTCCTTGCAGCTGCGGTTTCATTTCTAGTCTCGTACGGATTCGATAGCACCGATCCAAATCACGATACTAGTCGCACTAAAACCGACGATAAGCTGCCCAAGAAATCAAAATATATAATCATCGCCCTCGTATCGGTGTACATGCTTCTCGGAGTCGTCGATGAGATTACATTTGCGGGGTACCTACCAACCTTTGCTGTGCGCCACGAGAATCTGCGGTTCACGAAATCGTCGGGCGCGTATCTTGCGTCCGTTTTCTGGATGAGCTACACGATTGGTCGATTCGTTGCGACCCTTCTCATACTAAGACTGAGTCCAGGCAAGCTGATAGCGATTTTCCAAAGCATCATGATGATCGCAACCGTAGGATTGTTGCTCTTCGTCAATCAGTCACGAACTGCTCTATGGCTGTGCACGGCCGTGATTTCGTTCGGATTGGGGCCATTCTTTGCCAATGGGATCATCTGGGGTGCTCAATACATGATATTGACACATTATCATATGAGCGTGATATCGTTATGTACCTGCACCGGTTCGATGTTACCTGGGATCCTAATTGGACCGTACATCGACGCGTGGCCTATGGTCGTGATGTGGGTTCATGGAATACTTGCCGTGACCCTCACTGCGTGCGTCATTCTTATAGTGATCTACGGCAGAACTCCGACACTCCGAGCATCTGAGCGGCGAAAGACGGATAAGGCGAATGCCGAGGCCGGTGAAAACGACGAAATAAATATGTATTAGATAAACGCAAGTAAAACACGGCGGCTGCGATCCTAAGGGCTCCTAGATACGACTTTATGCTTGTATTACAATTTGGAAAACGAACCGATGCCTATAACAACCGCTTTGGCTATCAGAATCATTCAGCAAGCTTAGCACATGTATGCCAACATTTCTAGTTGGTGGACTAACTAGATATCGTATACCCAGTTTTGCAAAGCAAATTAACTACATTTTCATCCGGACCTCGGACACTAAAGTAAATTTTCCCGGCTGGCTCACAGCCTTAGGCATTTAACTTCCACGGTACAAGCGCTTTCGGTATCGCTAAATGAGACGGACCCCTTTCAAGTGCAAATGTGCAACGGTGGGGATTGAACCCGTGCACCTACGTGTCTCCTCCTATTGCAAGGCAGGCGCACACGAAATTCACCTCGCCACCCGGCTCGACTCAAACGGACACTGCCCAAGCTAAACTAATATACATAACTGGGAATATCAACGATAGCATTAAAAAGCGGCGGGATTTTTTCTATTCTTCTTTAAATACTATTTATTAGTTATTATAAATTACAAAAGTGGACGCCAATTGTACCCGCTGAACGTGAAGTACATCTGAGAACATCCTCCTCTATATATATATTCTCAATAAGATATCTAGAACAAGGAGGTTCGTTCTGCGCAGCAACCCTTCAACAACTATGACCGAATATCGTTCTTGACGTTCATTCTTTGAGTAATTTTCCTACGTAGAGTGATAATCACAGGGTTCTCGTTGACCGACCATCCGTCTGATGGGAGCTATTATCTTATAGGAGTATTACCACTCCCCCTGTGCAGTGTTCTGCTCAAGCTGATATATCGTTGAGTGTTCGTACGTTTGAGCTGCGCATCTATTATATGTTGTTATTACACCTATCACTGCAGCGAAATATTTAGGTGTACTCTGTAATACCTTGACTATAGCAGATCACTGAGGAAATGTTCGCACGATGCGACTTCGTTGTAAACGCGGTCAATGCTGCTACCTGAACGTGCGTCCAAATAGTAACAAGAAAAAAATAAAAATAAGCGACAATATGAGATAAAACTCACCACAGTCCAACGGCGTATATATGTATATCTTCGCCATTGTCCCAAAAAACAATATAATAATAATATATATATATATATATATAATAATAATAATAATAATAATATATCTTCGCCATTGTTGCAAAATAATGCAAGAATAAAATTAACAATATCACTAAAGATGTCAGCTCAGTGGGCAATAAACAATATTCAATCCTCCTTAGAAGCGGAAGGCCTTTCTACAAATTCTGTTCTTGATATGAAAACATCGAAAAATTCTCCACATCTGTCACTAGGAATGAGCAGACACATTTCCTCAACGCAAGGTGAATTCTTGATAGTAGAACAAAGCTGGCCAGACAGAAATGGTATTTGGCACAAATACAAAATTCACTATTTCAACGGTGATAATCTAGAAAAAACGTTGCACTTGCTACCTGCCAATGGGACGATTCACCTTACGAGCTTTTTGATGACAAAGAGCTGTGAAAACAGAATTTCTGCATATTCATAATATCGTAGCTCTGAGCTAGCTGCCGCGTACATTTAAGCGGGAAGCGCATAGAACAAATGCCATAGAATGCCTGCCCGAATGACGCCACCACCACCAAGTGCCGTGCGTCGAAGTGAAGCTGAAATGCTTCATACAGTTGTTCTCCTTTAGTTCTACCATCGTAGCCACAGCGTCCGGAGAATCCTAAGACCACAGCTGCCCTCGGAATCTGCGTGCCGAATATTGAGGTCGGGCAGATTGCAGAGATACGGTAAACGGGTTGATAAAAAGCGACGCTTGCGTAGAAATTGGCAGACGGATGCTGAGACGGTTTCGGCTATCCTCTTTGAGTGAAGATAATGCCACAGACGATAATGAGAATTGTTCGTGCCGCCGTGTTCGCACGGGGCCGTTCATCCCGGGCAGTGGCGGTGGCTCGAACGATGATGAAATCATCATGCGTGTTTGGCATCGCGGACAGCCAAAACTTTACATTGACGCACGTGAATTGCACCCCCGAGTTGCCTCTGGTGCTTAAAAAACGCGCAGCAGTAGATGCATTCGTATGCATCCGTACGGATGGCGGACGGGGGGGGGGGGGGACTTAAGTTTGTATCGACGAATTGAGTTTTTCACGACGAACGGCGTCCTACGAGCTCGAATACGCTTAATCTATTGTTGCTTTCGCCTCGGGAAAGCCGGCGCTCATCGACAGACGAGCAGAATCGAGGAAACTCCGATGGTCTCAAGGGCTGAAGACAGGATGAAGGGATGAGTCGCTTTTGCCCCGGTTCTCACTTCCGCCACCAACCCCCGAGCTACTTCCCATCGTCAGCGAAAAGTACGAACTTACTTCACTCTGTTGAATGAAGTTGCAAAGGTGGAGCTCTAAGCGGGCTACAAGCGGGAGGCTGGTGGGTTCGTCAGCCTGTTTGATTCGATGGAACTATCGTGATGACGTGGCTAGCCTCGGTAGTCATTGGCAACTCCGACCGCTGTAAAGCTTGGCTGGCATGCCAGCAAGATGAGGATGTTAGCATTGCAGTGGCCGCATTTACAAGAATGACTCAACATAATGCTCAAACGAATTACATCGCTTTGTAAAAGAGAAAATACTGTCACCGAAACAGCCTCTATGTGTTGGCAAGGACGCGATTTGGATTGAAAAATCAACGCTGTGGTCACGCTCCAAGCATTCACTTTGATGTGTTAATATAGTATATATATATATATATATATATATGAAACGGTAGCTAGCCGCTACTTAATAATTTACCTAAAGGTTTTCGGCCCACACATTGGTTGACCCTAATCTACATTATGCTCTGATTATTATTAGCTGCAGTAACTCGGAGTGTCACTTCGAGTTCAGTTAGAAATCGGCGACCGCACCGAAAGCTCTTGTAAATACACATATTGTAAGTACACATACAATTATTATGCCTTGGCGTATTTCAATGGCCTCAATGCAGTCAAACAGAAGTCCATAACGCCAGTTCAGAAGCCGGGACCAATTGAGATCGAAAAGTATTCCGTTCTCACCTTCTGAACCATACGACACACGATGGCATCGTCCAGAGATACAGTGGTTTCAGACGATGACTTTGCCCGGCTATCATGCCCAAATAGATTCCGCCATGTACTACGCATTACAACGCATGCTGACGGCATTAATTAGAATTATGAATTGCCAAGCGCGCTCCATGCTTGCCACCTGAGAAGATTTATGATCGTCACGTCGGCGAGATATGAAGAAAGCTCGCTCGCTGACAGGGGCTCGCTTAGCTGTCACGAGGGAATGTTAATGATAATCACTCACCACAACGAGAGAAACGGCCATCGCATCTAGGGTCGAGAAATGCACAGCCGAACAATGAATAAATAAATGAAGACATAAAATATATGAACACAATTTATACAGACACAGAAAACGGTTTATAAAAACAAACTCAGGAAAAATAATTATGAAAAGTGCAAAGCTGCCCGACGTTCGCATATCCCACCCTGCTGAGAAAGCTTATGATGGAAAGTGATATTATTTTATAATAATTAAAATAATAAAAATAGTTATTAAAGGATAAAAGTAGGATAATTACCAAAAAGCGTACAAAAATGCTGGTATATGCAGGCTAGCTTCAGATGGTTACGGTTAAAAAGTTAGCACTGATCATGTTCTCATAGGATTTGTAGGTAGAAATACAAGTGTAGCCCCCTAGTGACCCCACCTGTCTCTTTGCTATAACATGAAGAATATGCTGCGCCTCGCTGCACGAACGGGGCCGAGTGGTAACATGACGATGATGAGTGTTCCGCGGCGGCGAACCGTTGTCGATTGTTTAGCGCATTATAGGAGACCTTGCGGAGTCAAAAAATACAACCGCAAAATACATCCAACGATTATCTTCGTCCTGTGTTGCGCTGCGCCCGAGTTGTTCGTTAGCAACAGTAGACGCACATGGCTTTGCGTTCTGTTTCGTGTCATGGCTATATTACTATACTGTAACGCTTCTCCACTCAAACTTGTGGATTTATTGGAGGCACATATATTACTAGCACAGAGGACAAATGCCCTCCTTATTCCCAGGTTGCAAAGATAGACTGCGTAGACTACGTGCGAGTACAAGAGACGTCTCCGTTCGTTCATCAGGAGTGTAAACATGTGTTCACGGGAACTCTGGCGCAACCGCGAAGGACGCCCATCTACCGGGTGGCTGAAACTCTTTTCAGCGTTCTATGAACACCCTCAGTGTTGTACTGTACCGTGAGAGGTTTGCCAACTGCTTCCTCTTGAAAGGAACGCTTGGTGCACTTTGTGCCAGAGTCCAATGCAGAGGTGTCTGCTTCGTGTAATTTGCGTCGTATGAGATCCGGCATCGTGCTCTTTCAATCTAGACAATCAATCGAGTGAGCAGTAAGTACATTATCGTTCATTGTTGTTGTTGCTGCTGCTGCTGCCGGGCGTATTTGTGTCTGGTTTTAGCAGCTGCTCGCGCCATGTGCGGCGCATGCTGCGTTCTCACCATGTGGGGGGCGCTCGGCTCGCGAAGAGTCAAGGTTTGCATGGGCAGGATCGCGCCTAGGACAACTGAATCATCGGCTGATAATAAAGTGAAGCTGGCAATTGAAAAGCTGATCGCGCTCCGAAGCCTACCGGGAGAGATATCAGTGCGAAAGACCTAGCCAACAATGAGTAACACGATCAGAATATGGTCTTCAGTGAAGTCGATTCAGGGTGCACGTCTATTATTCTTACAAGGGTATCATGTAGATTACGATGTACAATTAATGAAGACAGCTCGTCCTAGTTGTTTGATATACACGTTAGCGCTCGCAGATATCGCAAAGGCGATAGCCTCACCTCTTTTGTACCACAATAGGGTAAGGTGAGCTGGTACCAATGACCGTAAGAGATAGAAAAAAATGTCGAGACATATGTGTCATGGTAGCAAGTGTGGCATTTGATTCGAGTTATTATGCATAGCTCGCAAAGTATCCGTCTCGTCAAAACAATGACGCTATAGTATTTTTTTATGACCCTGCAAAAAGGTCAAGCATCTGAAAGGCTTAGTATTGAGTCATATCGCATTTGAATTGGCAGCCTATGCCGCTTTGCTGTTCACAAATCGGCATAGGCTGCCAAACCTAACCTGCATTTACATGTATGTACTTCACCGAATCGGAAAACATTGACGCAATGAGGTATAGACAGCGACTAGCGCCAAGTATTGTTCCTATTATAATATTATAGGATATGACTATGGATCTATAGTTCACTTGTAGCCATTTGATCAAAGACAAATGAGACAACGCTTTAAAACCGCGACCTGCGGTATCAAGCTCATTATACCCGCTGCCTTCTAAAGCTGAACGCTTCTTTTGTGTCATGTATTATACATCCCGATGCTCGTATTTCTTACTGAGAGCTACTATATATATATATATATATATATATAGAAAGAGAGAGAGAGAGAGAGACATAGAATCTGTGAATATTCTACAAGAACGTGTGTAGTCGTCGTCTTCGACTTCATTGCAAAGGTGTCTTAATGTTAATAATGCTTGCTACATAAAGCTGAGCCTTGAATTTGCACTCAGGGTTCATGACTCTCAAAAACAGGCTCCCTATTCCGATGAGAACCGGAGCGCCGTTTGGCAGAGCAAGGTGAGCCTAGAGACCGGCATTGAATTTGTGAGGGGGGATTTGTTGAAGCTTATATATAATACATAGATACACATATGAGAGTGGAGCGTTCAAGTGCGTGTGTGGTTGCGTTTGAAATGCAGGTCGCGTCAACCCAGCGCCATCTGACTTATGTCGAGATGTTTGTGAAGACCAGAAGGGAGATGTATGCAAAAAGTAAACTAAGGCACACTTGTGCGGGCGGGCCTGGATAATAGCAAGATCCACGAAAACCGCAAACGAGGCCGAAGCAGTGGCAAGCGATGTCTGAGATTACCACCGGATGGACATGTCACGCCTAAGATATGCTCTTGTGCTCAGCCAGATCGGTCTGAAAAATGCAACAGCCTTTGGAGTTAGCGATTAAAGCTGCAGAAGCATCATTGTCTGCTTGATGATGTGCTTATTTTTTAGGTAAACTTTCAGGTAAATCAGGCGCGTCAGGTAGCACAAGCAACACTGAGGTTATTATTAAAGGGAGAGTTGGATATGATGATCGCAGAAGGGAATAACGAGTTCGCTGTTGCTATGATATAATGCGTATCATATGGTAAACCTTGTTCTTAAATTTTTTTTTATTCTTGATGTTCTCCCGCGTCTGCTGGTTGGTGTACATCTTCATTGCTGGTAGCACGTGAGATTTCACAACGATTGACGCATAGGGCTGAAAACGTGCAAATCTGACATTGTCTTCCTCATTATTTTCGTGCTGGAAAAAAGTGAAGAAGGGTTCTGTCTTATAACGGGGTTCGTCAATGACGAAAGCAGTTGTACCGTGGACGTTAAATGTTGGCTTAGAGTCAGCTTGGAAAATTTACAATTAGCAAGCGTCTGACAAAATTGATTTCAGTGCAAGGAACGTTCTGGACGGCCACGAGAGGGAGAGCGACGTCAAGGAATTGCTGGATTCCTTGAATGACAATGCGGCCCAGTCGGGAAGTTGATCCTCAGCTGGAAGTACTCCGGTCGACTGTCATACGTCGTTTACATGCGCTAGGAAAGGTGTAAAGGGAATTCACTTGATGATACCATGAAATCCGCGAAGATGCCATTGGCACGCGTCTCAATATTCTTGTTGCTATTTAATGTGGATATACGCATTTTCTGAACAAACGATTTGTCGAAATGAACATATATTCTGCATCATATATATTCGACGTCGGCTGAATTTATCTGCATATGTGTAGCTGTTTTCTTATCAGCCACACAAATACTTGTGAGGTGGCTGCCTTCCATCCCGCTGTACTATATACATCAACGTGCCTACACACACACACAGGCACGCACGCGCAGAAATTGTGTATTATATGAATACTTCGCCTTGCTCGAGTGGGAACTTTCAAGGTGTTTCGGGAACTATCGTGTTTGTCAATAGGATACAGGAGTGTTTCAACCAGTAGTGATCAATCCGCATTAACTCGCTGTCGTTCGCTTTGGTGCCGGCTGGTCCGTTGTGCTCTCTTCATCCCCAATGGAAACTACGGGGGCAATTCGCAAGTTAGAGATTGTACCTACAAGTAGCTACTACCACTACTACTTTGGCCCCTGGTTCATTCGCTCCTGGCCTCTTTGCCCACTCCGCTTTCCCTCTATCTGCTAATCCCCTCTTCAGGCGTTCAGTCCTTTGCCGTGGGTCATCAGAACCAGCAGCAAATCCTGTGTCAGCAATTCAGGAGTTAATCCTGAATACGAGCAAGCGAATGTGGATGAATACTGAACGACCAATCCACTGAGCTGGCTTGAGAGTCGACGGCGGGTGCACTGGCGGCCGGGCGTCATCTGCTCGGTACAGAGGCAGAAATAGTACACAGACCACACCACCACACACTATATATATATATATGGGTGCATGTTCGATTCCAGTGGCTGCGTTGATCGCGGCTTGACGCGTTTTCCTCTGGAATCGTTTTGTCGTCCTCTTCAAGATGGGTCGACTGGTTGACTCTAATCTGACTGAATGGTCATCCATTATATGTTTCATCCTCACGAAGCATGAGTGCCAGCTGCGTGTAAAGATAATGACTGTTTCCCGGAGTTATTGAGCGTACAGAACGTAGTCGTTTCTGTGATGTCAACAATGAATGTGGTACAAACTATCGTTAAGGCGATTTTTTCAAATTAAAAAATGCGATATACGGTCTCTCCTTACACGTATTGAGTGAGCCAATATGACCCTATTTAACAACTTACACAACGGCACATCACAGGGAAAACTGTATTGTGTAAGACCGTTTTCAATGACCCGATGAGACGCAGTAATCAGTTTCATTGCCGAACATCGCTGAAGTGTAAGCATTCTCGATAACACCCACGACACGAATAGGTCTCGAAGGAACGATGAGGTGAATTTGAAGCCTAAGATATGGCGGATACGTTCACCTATTTCTGCAGTTGTTGTTGTGATGGTATTTTTGGTGTAATGCAAGAAGCACTACCGAGGACGTTAAATGTTGTTTCTCAGCCCGGAAACATTAGCTTTCTATTGTAGGATTCTTCCGTCTGTTCGAGCTTTCGTATCACCTATCTCATTTTACTGAATAATTGCTCTTAACCTAAAAGGTTAAGAGCTGAAGCCTGTCCGATAGGGGAACAGCTCGGAGGGTCAGCTCGGAAAAAAGTTTTACTGAATAATTGCAACGGTCGTCTTTGGCTTTTTCTTAAAAGCAACATTAATGATTGATCATTTAGGTGATCACTATATTAATTGTCCCCATCATTTTAACTGTTTCAGCCCCTTTGAATGCCATGCCATACCGATCGACGGGCATGACACACTGACCCGTCCGTTTTCACCTCGTCGAAACAAAGCCTCTTTCAAGTCGACCTACCTCCAAGCGGAGAACTATCGCCTGGCGACAACAAAGTATTTTCAATTATTCCACCAGTATTTGGACATCACTTGCTAATAGGGCAATCATCAACAAATACACACCTCTGCTGCCGCAATCTGTTGCTGTTTGTTGTCTTTTAATTTGCCACGATGCACATGCAAATGGACCCGATTACGGGACAGCCCGGCGAATATCTGGTATTGAGCATACCGCCGGAGGTCATTCAGGCCGCATTACAGCAACCCGCTGGCCAAATGGGCTTGGCGCAGGCCGGGGCGCCGGGCTTCGCAGCGGGAGCACTACCGTACATCATCAACAATCAAGCATATGGCCTTGGCCCGATACCTTACCCCCACCAGCAAATGTATAACGCTCATAATCCAGCACAACAGGCGGCATTACAGCCTTTGTTGATCCAAGGCCATGTCGCAGCTCCGCCACAACAGGTTATTGGTCAACAGCCGCAACAGGTTCAATTACAAGGACAGCCGGTGTACAATCTTCAACCTATACAGCAACCGACTCCTACGGGTCCTCATGTGCCGGCTTTCCAGCCACCGCTGTATGGTCCCCAGAATTTCGGCGCTGCTCAAGCTTTAGCCGCCGCAGCACCACAACAGCAGCACCAAGTGCTAGCAGGTGTGCATCCGCACCTGACTCCGCAAGGGCCGGCGTCTCTTAACGCGCTCGGCCAGCCTCAGTACGTTTACAGTCTACATCCCATACAGGGCAATGTTCATGGTGGCCAGCCGGGGATGCCTGTTCATGGCGCGTTACAGCCGGCCAACGTCCACCCTATCTGTGCTGTCCAACCCCAGATGTCGCCCACAAACCCTTCCCGTTACCAGGCTGTGCTGCAACCCGTAGCCCAAGCCGGACTACAGCCTCTCGGTCAAGCGGTGGTACAACCAGTGGTTCAGCCTGTACTACAGCCGATGGCGCAATCGCCGCAGTTCTTAGGCCAATTCATAGCAGAGCCGGGTCCAGGATTCGGCGTCCCATTTTTCCAGCCTTGCGCGCTGCCTCACAACGCTCCGACTGATAAGGGTTTACACGGAGGCGATCCGTCAGCACCAAAACGCAAATTAGCGGGTCCTGCGCGACCCCAGTGTGTTCCGTGCTCGAGCTGTAAAGAGAACCATCCCCATTTGCTGAAACGGCAGAGCACTTAACCCAAAGGTCACACGACTTAATGAGTGATGTACAATACATAGAACAAACCGTAACTATTTATAGAAATTGTAAAGAATAACATTACGAAAAATGAACGAACGATTTTCTCGTTTCTCATCCCAATCGTTCCCGGTTGTTCTGACGGCATATCGAGCATATCAGTACCGTCGTAAAAAATGTCACTAGCGTTTCGTTCGTTTCTATTAGATAAGGGACTAAACGATCCCTTTATTTGAACTAAGACAACAGGCCTCGAGACGAGAGGCCTGTTGTGAGCTTCCAGGACGGTACCGATTTACCCATTTACTGCCACCTTCTTGAACAAATCACTGCAATCTTGATATCGTTACACTACGCCGTCTAGTTTTGCTAGTCCGCTCATGAGATTCATCAAATCGTAACCTCACCCCACAGAACGTGTTTACGACGTGAAGTGCTGTTGTACCTTAAATCCTAAAATACGATTTTGTGTCGCCTCTTCATTCCCATTATCCCGTTACAACCTTCGAACTTCTCTGGGTAGCACACTAAAGCACGCAATCCCATCGCACCGCCATCCCATTTTCAGATTGTCGCTTCGTCGAACTCTAATTTCGTTACCGTAATTGGAGTCCCGGCCGCTTGATCCAGCCGCGCAGCCTGTTCCTCTGCCGCCTTGTTCTTCGTGTCGTGTCGGTAGATCTGTTTCCTTACAAGGGTCGTACGTCCTCGCAGTTGTTGGTCGTACTTCCTCGAGAGAAGCATTTCCTGATTGAATCGCATCCTCCCCTGCATCTTCGCGAGTCGTGTGACCGCCTCTTTCAGGGTGATACCTCGCTTCCTTTTCCCAGTATTTTATCGCAACGTGACGGGCAGCCATCGGAATCGCGTCGTGGAACCGGCGGAACGACATCCCCGTGAAGTTACCGAGGCATCAACTTATGATCCGGGGGTTAGCTAACCACTTCGTTGATCTGAACGTACGCTATTTCATAGGGGCGTATGTATTAGGGGCCGCTGCGGCGTTTTTAGGCAAGGCACGACCACTTTCGGCTTATGCCACGCGTACTCACGGGTACGAGCGAGTTCTACGTGCAAAACATGTTGCTTGCCTGCTCAAACGGCTCTCCAGTACATCGAGAAGTGAAGACTTGGCAGAAAACAAAGCCTGCCAAGCTCGAATACTCGCACATTGGGCATCTGTCGGCTCTCACATTATATCAAAGTTCGTTGTTCATATTCGCCGGGTGCCGATTGTCCGTGCCACTGAAGCTGGCCGTGTGCACGCGACTTCCCTTCATTGGAATTCACGAATCATGGCGACCAGATAAATTTCAATGACCAATCCGTCACCGGGTTCACTTGCTCCATCTTTGTGACACACTACTGCTCGACTTTACCTCGATCGCGAGGGCCGAGTGAGGAGGGCGATTGGGTGAGCGATCCGTTAACTCCGGCCCTCTTCGATCAGGATCTCGTTGAGTCAAGTGGAGTCGGCACTTTTGGCTCAAGTCGAGGGGTCGACCGCAGATGGTTTCACGGCATGTCCTACCCTCATCGCTTGCGTTCCTTTGTTTTCGGGTTGTCTGCTCTATGCGAACCGATGGCGGTGGCAATACAAACCAAAAGATGGTGGCGGTTCGGATTCACCCTGTTTTGAGATGCGCATGTCGGGCTCCAACGGCATATTTTTATACAACTGGCTTTAAATAAAGGATATTTTGACATAGGGCTTGCCTATTGCGAAGTGCAAAAAACGACTAGCAAAACGATTAAGGATGGCTTAGACTAAAAAGGACGCCCGCCGCGAATAAAGATGCAGGTACTGGTGGAGACCATACTAAAACCAGTAACAAATGTGGTAGTGGCAGAGAACCGAAACCCTATGCAAAATGCTATCATTTGTGAGGAATACAAAACAACAAAAGACGCATGGTAATAGATTAATGCGGATTTAGTTCATTCGATCTGTGGATTCCCTTCAAGAAAGGTGTCCTTGTATTGTATGGATTAGGTCAATAACGGGTGAATGAAATATCGGCGTACAGTAAGTGGCAGGTGTTGCAGCGGGCTCGTACATTACGTGAGTGTCCTGCTGTACGGGCCCTATAGTACTACCGGGTGTAGAAATCTATGGAAGCCAACTTAAGTCGGATAACAGTGGGAGTGAGCTTAATTCGAAACTAAAAGAGCGACCTTATCCAAAATGTATACAAGAACTACAAACATAGCCTTTACGGGGTGGTCTACGGTCGCAGAATTCTATGTGACCTGCCTCACTGTGCTGTCGACTGCCAAAAGGCTACACGAGATGCTGCACTGTTCCCAGCTGGGTACCAGTAAAAGGCAAAGCGCAAACATACTCAGCAAACAACTAATACTTGTTGATGGGCATCAGTCCCAAAGATGACACCTGCTGTAAAGCCGAGTCAATGCTGAGCTGACACTGATGTCGTATTGGTGGCCGATCCCCCAGAGGCATAAGCGAAGGATTAAGACACCCTCTTCAAAACGGCTTACCAGCTACGGCCAGGCTTTCACTGTCAGTCAACCAGCGGAGTGGTCACCAAAATATCCTATCGTGGATCTTTCGTGAGTCGAGCCACCAGCTCGCCAAAAGTAAGTGACTTCGAAGTCCAGAGCGTAGTCCTGGGTACGTCATGACACCTTATCGAAGCCGCTCTAATATTTATACAGGGATGATACATATGTGAATAACTAGAGATGCAATTCTACTTTATTCCAGAAAGAGCCAAACCGAATCTGTCTTGGGCTGGTGGCCGCTGTGCAGGAATCATCTGCCTTGGCCAACGCCCAACTATGACTCTGCAGAGGATCTATCCCGTCCCGCAGGAACCCTATAAAAATGTATGCTTATTTTGACAGCCCTGTTTCATTGGTCACGTAAGGTTTTTCCGTAGAGACTATGGAACTCCTGCCTGAGGAACAGACCTACCCACTAAACCCGCGCCCCACTTAAAGTACTAGTACAGCTACATATGGTCGTGCAAAACAGCTCGAACCATCACCGAACACACATAATCGAACAATATGAATAGCAATGATGTGTTCAGATGCACCCGAAAAGGAGGACGCCCTTGAACCAACCCAACAACAATTCATCAATTCTGTTGTTCTCCAAGGGAGCCTGCCTCTGGTGAGACGTTCATCCAGTTTAGGGTGAACCAGCAGGCAATTCATAACTTAAAACTCCTCATAGCTCGTATGAAATCTGCTCGAACAGTCGCACGCAACCTACGAATGGTACAAGACAACAAGCAGAATGCTCCTTCACCTATTCGTAAAAGTATAGAAACATCCATGCCAGCTAGCGGGCCTTCATATAATATCATAGATCGTTGCCGTCGCTCTTCAACACGAGCTGAGCTGAGCACGATCACAATGCCGCCGTCAGCGCAGAGAGGCGCGCTGTCGTTTTCGCTGAAGGGTCAGGAGTGGGGTCCTGCCACTCACTCGCCACACTCCGACTGCTACGTCCGTAGGGTCAGCAGCTGAGTGGAAAGATCAGGGATCGGTACGAGTCAAAGAAAAGAGGGCAGAGGCACAGCGGAAGGAAGCTACCCGAACATAGTAAATCCCTTTCGTCGGCCGTTGAAAGCTTTCCAAAAGGCTTTTTCCCTTCGCGCATGGAAGTCGCAGGCCAAGCAGAACGAGCTCGAGAGCTTCCGGAGCATTGTTTACCGAAGTTTACTCTGTCGTATTCCCAGCTGTTCTTCTTTTTTTAACGAGGCTACGCTATAAACCTATCTGCTCGCAAAGGTGGATCTGCGCAACGCTGGCAATTTCGCTTCGACTGCTCAGATTGTGCTGGCGTTCCAGCATATGTCAATAATTATTTCGACATTTTCGGTTCACTGGTAAGTTAGCTATCGTGTCTCCGTGTCACATACACGTTCTTACTTTATATAGGAATCTCGAATGCAAGCGGCACTTTCACGTTAGCATAATTGCTAAATCTCGCATTGAAGTTATTGTACAACCAAATTATTTTATATTTTCTACACAGGGGTTCCCTTCTCAGCTTCGTTTAAGGTAGTACCCCTGAAATCTGCATCTTTTTTGCCTTTCTTAGAATTCCAATTTTCTCAATTCACCTATAAGTCTGCGCGGCTGGAAAACAGCTGCACGTCATATCATGTCGCGATCTAAGCGGTGTAAAAACAATAGGTATTTGTAGTACCACTTTCGTTATTTATCTCTTGCTAAGTGTTTTCCCGGAATACACAATGGGTCTGCAAAGGAAGCGTTCCCACATAACGCTTCTTGATCCATCCCAAATACGCCCAGGATTACCTATACAGGGAAGGCTGACGATGTCAGTTGCCCATGCATAGCGATGTTAATGAACCAAAGCTTATTCAGATGCGCCAAGCAGAACCTGTACTGTGAGCATCGAGACTTGTGCAACACCTTTACCCGTATATGTCTTTATCAGATATGATTTGGTACGTAATGTAGGCCCCAGAGTAAAACTCACTACAGCATAGCACGACTTTACGAAACTGTACGAATTTCAACTTTCGTTTTTAACTGCTCACAAAACCATTGTCTGCCACGCGGATAAGCCTACAATCTACGTAATTGGTGCATTTTTATTCAGTTGGTTCATGCTGGTGTGGGTCTCTATAATAAGTTTCGTGTATCTTTTGCTGCTCCAGACTTATTGAAGTCTTTCTCTTCGAGGAGATCAGAGAACCGTCACCGGGCTTCACTGCTGAGGTATTCACTTCGATAATTAATACAAAGCAGGCAGAGATACATCGTCAGGCTCTTAAAGCGGAACCTGATTTATAGGTCGAAGCAGGTGAAAGAAACCTGTGCAATGTGCTGTTCTCGCCGTTCTCAACACAATCATGCACGACTTATTCTAACTGTTAAGGTCAGAAATCTCTATCTGTTATATAGTTCACGTAATCATATATGAAGGAGATCCTTAGTAGCTGTGGGCTGCGATTTACGAACGGTCAGTCGCTGCTGAGTAACCACAAGTTGAGCCAGCGTATCGTCCGTCAGACTGTCTATATAAAATTAAGTCTACAGACTACAATAACGTTAAATATAATAAAATAGCATTAAGGTTATTTACTGCCACTACAATAACCTTAATATTTTTTCACTGCCGCAATGTCTTTCATTGCATATTTATTAGTTCAACGGAGTGGAACGAAATACCACATAATATTAAGTAAAGCTAGCAATGGACTACACGACCTACCGAACGAATAGCGGTCACCGTGCGGTTTACTCTAGAACATAGTTAGTACTATTGGCCTACGAACACAATGGCGTTTATCACTTTCTTTAGTAACGCCTGCGGATAAGGTTCATTTCGTTATATATATAAATTGTTTTATAATCATAACAAATCAGGTTTTATTTTAATTAAAAAAAGCTACCTCCACATGCCTTTATTTAAAGTACAGGAGTTTTGAAGAAGAGTCCTCACAACGTGGGAGATTTTCAACCTTCGCCTTCTTTTCCGACTCGACACAGACGACACCACCGGTTTCCTGTAGGGTCATTACAACTTCTAGAAAATGTTAACGGCCTCTTTCTGAAGAAGCACGTTTTTCGGGGACATTTATTCGGCCGCCGCGAGGCTTCGCCCCCTCCTTAATGTTTACTTCATGAAGTTGCTGTCCCTCTCTTTCTCTCGTTTTCACCGTCTCCCACTTTCTTGAATCTCCTGCTGCTCGCCCATTCGCTCAACTAATTACTGTATAATTACAGCAGCGCGCGCTGTGCTGGCGTTCCTTTCTATCTCTCGGCCAGCCAAAAACCATCATCAGCTGCTCGGATCGCCTTCAGAAGATGAAGCGTTGAGCGTACAGCACTGTTGCAGTTGTTCGTGCCGTCGCGGGTGGCGCCTGTTCGAGTGTACGGCAGAGTACTAGTGTCTAGAAGGGTCTTGCCGGTCCACGAGACCCGGCGGTGGGACGCTACTTTCCGTACTTTACTGCCGCGGCAACATCATCTCTGCTGTAGCGCGCTACCCTCTGCGTGTCGAATTGCCTGCTACAACCACGAGCACTCGCGCGGTCACATTCTCGGCGGCGTGGCCTTTGGGGAATGTACGTGGCTTACGACACAATGCTGGCGGACGCCGGTACCCCTCGACTCCTCCCGGCAGTCGGGCGTCCCGATGTCCCCCTGATAGAGCAGCGGCGGGCTCCCGTGTGCTGCACAGTACCATTCCGTAAACCCTGATCCCATAAGCAAATTATATACAAGAGTGAACACAAGTGCTGACGTCGGTATACGGCAAGAGCAAACAGGCCCCCCCCCCTCACGGCCTCAGTTTGCCCTCCGGCGAATTTGCTCATCTACCAAAGTTCGCCTTTGCGGCAGCAGAGACGAACAGCGATAGCGACGTCGAGACTGGCGGAGGCCGTGGCAACTTCGGCAGCAAGGGGTTGTTGCCTCTTCGTTTCGACGTCTCTGAGACATAGGCAGTCAGCCAGAGAGACAGATAGATAGAGGAGCTGAGGGACACGGAGACTTTCGTCTTGCCCTCGCCGCTGCAAGTGGTTGGCAATAAACTTTGAGGTCAAGGCTGTGTGCAAGGTGTCGTCGGCGGCGACTGGGCGCTCGTAACGTAGTTTCTTTCTTCTATAAAACAGTTACACGTTCACCTGGACTTCAGTCTTCTGTTTACATGCTTAGTTATGTATTGTGTAAATTGAATTCCATGTCTGTGGTTTCATATATACATATATATATATGTTGGAGTCCGATCGACGTAAATATATACACAGTGTTTACAGAAAGTCGATTTACAGAAGGTGTTTAAAATTTTTTTGACAACACGTTTTCTGGACACAATTGTCACCTGGTTGTAATTATATTGTATGTGTAAATCGTTCGTCGAATTCCAAATCAGGCTTTCAAATGATGATTGAATTTCACACTGCCCCCCCATATGAACATCCAATCGGAAATGCAACATATTTATCTAATATAATATTTGTGCCGATTTAAAGGTTCGAGTTACCCCATAGTGACCCACGCTAAAATTTGCAGTTCGACATGTTCGGGCAAGCATTAATTCACGATACGTTGACTTCGAGCGTCTTGCAAACACGACGATGTTCCTATATCTAGCTGTGTTTGGCAGGCCAAACAAGACACTCTGGGAGTGTCCTCGCGACAAATCGAACAACACTGCTGGGAATTCTCGCGTTAAACCGAAATAAACGAGTCCCTTCAGAGGACTGACAACGACGAACTGTTGGAACGAAAATGTGCATGCGCCTACGTGAACAGCCGCTTCTGTGTCATCTCGAGCTACGCGTGAGTGGTAAATGCTAACCATGATGAGAAATGCAACCTTAAACTGGGCTGGATTTTAGCCTCTCGCATGTGGGAGATCGGTTGGTCGGTCGACCTGTACTTGAATGTGCTTTTTCCAAGGCAGGTTTTTCGAAATTTTCCAGAATCCTCTCGAAATGGAATAATATATATATATATATATGTATAATATATATTGTACTCATATCCGCGGGGACATGGAACCGACACAGTCCGATATTAGAAGCAACGACCATAGAGAATGGATACTATATGCGGCGGCGGCGGCGGCGATGAGCCTGTAATGAAGGAAGGACGTGTGAAGTGGTCGGTGATGCTGGCGGAAACATCGGCCTGTTCCGTTTTCCCATCATGTCAAATCTCGAGTGATCCTCCTTAGTGCACTCCGTCAGCCTAATTTAAATGAACAAATTATGATGTATGAAATGAAACGTCAACTTTATTAATATTTTCTGTATTCTAGAGGAAGCGATGTGTCGCTGTGCAGGCTATTATAATATAATTATTATTATATGTCAGGTATATTCCCCGCGAGCACTCCCCGCCGGGACATTATCTCGCGTGCCCGTTCTTATGCCCCTCGTACCTGTCAACTCGAAGGGAATTGTTAGTTATAGAAATTGAAAATAAGAACACAAAAAAGGTTCCATTGGAATTGTTTTTACCTCTTACATACATTTTATGAATAGTTTAACTAATTTAAAAATAACTATACGTGTTAGTGTGTGACCCTGTACGAATCACCGAATCATTCATTATATGGCCAGTTGCAGTTCAAAGAAACGCACTAAGAGGTACATTTGAACATCTCTAACTCAATTGGCCTCTTATTCTCCCAGAGGTGGGCGTGATGCAAAAGTGGAAAAATATCTGGAAAGTAGAGTCTATGGAAAGGCGGAAACGGCTAGCTTATGGCTGAACTTCTTGCAGAATATGTATGAGCCGCTGATTTCTCAATAAAAGAATTGGCCCTGTGGGGATTAACTCAGCTGTCCCCATGTGCGAGATGTCCATGAATCTGATCGAAAGTCTAACGTTTTTTCACTTACCGGTTGCGGAGGGGAATGTTTATCTCCAGCAGGGTTGATTCGTAATTAACTAATTTGATATGCCTACCCGAAAGGCCACTGACGCCTGTTCGATGTGACGACATTTTCCCGACCTTCTCGATCCTTGAACAGCTTTGAGATGCTTGCCCCCGCGGGCTTCATGGTCGTGTAAGCTACCAAGTAATAGCTTCAAGTAAAAACGCACACTAAACAAGCGAATCAATCCGATTCGCACAAAATTCTTCATATAATATATAATAATAAGCTGACTCCCGACGACTTCGAGGCTTCCATACCCTGAGTCATGTTCTGTTGGCTGGAAACACTTGCCCATGCGAATCAGACTTCAGCATTTATGATGTAATCATTCTAATGTTCCGTAATATATATTTGGTTGTAAAATAAACTTGCCGCCCACGATAAGTGGTCTGTGGCCCCTAAAAAAAAAAAAAAAAAGACTTCAGCAGTGACCCGTATAAATACATGCGTGCAAAATATAACATCGTGGGTGAGTGACACATAGAGGCTGATCATTGTTCTGCCAAATTGTTCAGCAGAATTTTGGAAGGTTAACGGCCACATCGGGGTACCGGGGAGTGTTAAAGGAGTTCTTCAACCTGTGGATCGCGATTCGGGCGTGAACGCCGACCACTTCCAGTCTCTAGTGGACATCGGTATTTACTTGCTCGCCCTTGCGCTATAAGTTTTTCTATTAATGCTCCGCCGTAATACTCTACACAAGCATATAGTATTATTTGTTCGTAAGTGTTTGTCCAGACTCCATCGAGAGCTCGTCGAAGAGCAATAACAATTTCATGCATTTGTGAGATTCACCATCCGAAAAACGGGGTTTGTGTAACGAGTGCTCGCTCTACCTCTCGAGTCCAATACACCTTCATGTTGTTTCTGTCTGCAATATCGTGATCTAAACGCTCTGAATGACTTTTTTCCCGATCTGAACGGTAGCCGGCCCACTGGGCCGTCACTGACCGTAGTGGAATGATGGCTGTATAATACTTTTGGAGCACGTTTTCAAAACGGAATGAACTTCTCACTCAGTTGCGCTGTTGACCGAGCTGCAAACGGCCGACGATATGCCTCGAAATTTAGTTGTCTGTTTCAACAACTTCGGTTCTATAGCGAGCCTAGCCCATAGACAAATGCCTGATTTATGAAAAGGTCCTACTGCATTGGTGAGATAACAAATTTTTGGGACACATGAAACAACGAGCTAATGTGGCCGAGCGCGAGCAAGGATAGACGTCGCTTCGTCCGGCCAGATTAGCTCGAATCGCTTCTGGCGACAACTGTGACTCAATAACAACGTTGCCTGCAGCGCCTCCACACGAAAACAATTCAAAGGGCCAATAATGCACGATCTTGTGCGACGTCCAGTAACAACGGCACACAACCGTTTTGACGGGCGTTGCGAATATCTTTAGGCTGATGAAGAAAGCGAAGCGTCTAACAAAATATTTCATTTTTGATTTGCGTCGACATGACGCTATAGGACAAGAGCGTCATTTAACGAAGAAGACGTATTTAAGGTACCATGTTTAACGGCTACGGTGTACCTGCCAAGCTCAAAAGGCTGTACCGACCGTGCACCCGCTGACGGGCCGCGTTCACTTTAGCTTTGAACCTTTCGTTTATTTTTTGTCGATTAAATTGATACTTTTCTTGGGTAACGTATCCGATTCGGACTATAGAAGGGAAGTATCGCTTGGTGTAATGTGTAAATATACTACTTAGTCAGTTGTAGAAGTGGAAAGTCGATAGAACGTCCGTAGGATGAGTCGTTTGTGTTCCAGGTGCAAGTAGTTGAGGGTGTGCAACTCATGTCGTTTCATCCCTTGGTATGATACGAGAAAAAAAGATCGTGTTTGATTCCGCTTGTTCCAGCTCTTCGTTAAAGCATAGTAGTTTCCCATATAGTTCCTTGAACCACTTAGAATGTTACTCGCTTAGAGTCCGCACGGTCCAGTAGGATAGCGAAGACAACACTACACGCTATAGAAACGTCCTTTACGAATGGAGGATATCATAAAGCGAAACTTACAAATGAGACGTTCATGCCCGCGGCAACCGCTCTGCAGCGGCAAGTCGTCTAAAAAGGCGAGGTTGGAAACCGCTTGTCTCTATGTGTTCGGAAAGTTCCGTGAAAGTGCCGTTCGCCAATAGAGTTTACCCTCGGTATTCAACGTTTCGCTTACCAACATAAACAACCATGAAAGGGCCGTATACGTTCGACGAGTCTAAACACGATGCGTTGGAAAACTGTGCAAACTGTGCAATACATATTTTGAGAATGTACACCACTTGGGTGGTTCCACTTTATTCCCTGTTGATAGGTGTTGGATTTCTTAGACACCTGATGCTGATATTGTATCTAGCGAACAAGTATACTAATGGTGGTGAGAAAGAGGATCACTCTTGATCACCACCTAAGTCAAAGTGTGTAAATATGCTGGGTGCATACACAACCGGAAATATAAAGGCAATCTGTGTTCATTGACGTCAGATAAGAGATGATACACATGTCCAATAGCATCTGTAGCAAAATATATATGCGAGAGCAGTCGAGACGATGACACCAGCAATAACAACGGCAACAAAAACTATCTAGTAAGCAAAGCATACGCATGGGGCAATGGTAATGCGATCGCTGTGAAATTTGACAACACAGTCAGAATGCAAATGTCATAAAGAGACGGTCATCTGTGTGTACATGCACATGATCGCATCGTTTATAGTGGCTATATAGAGAGAGGAAGGCTGAAATGAATCTTGCGGTATGAGATTTTCGGCGCGACCGGACAATGATTTAAGAGGGAAGGTGTAGCCTTCTCACGGATGTTAAGTAGTTTCGCAAGATCTTCTCAGTGCTGCGTTCAATGCTCAGCTAGTCCGCGAACTTAAGTGGACCACATTGGAGACTGCAAATATTGTATGTATGGCACCAGCAGCAGGCTTTGTTGCATGCCGCGTGCATTTTGACGTGGTTACTGCTTACGATTGTGACAATCCCGTGACGAATATATGTTTCCCATAATCGTTTTCCATTCATCAGAGCGATAGCAAGGCTGAACTGTAGAGCTGAACTGACGGCCGTAGATGAACAGTGTACAACGGTTCAACAGCGATCCTAGGCACAATATCGGATTCGACGTCTCGAGGAAGCTCTACGCAAGATGGACACGAAATATACAAAAAAAAACTGTAAAGTAGATGTTGGGACTTAAAAGGATGGTTGTCAAAACCTCCTCTAAAAATGTCTGTTAATCAAGCCCTCCAAGCTCACAGGCTTCGACGCTCGAACCACAGAGCAACGGATCGTAGCGGCTACTGATTCTAGCTATATTGCAAGCTTTTATCAAGTTTTTATCAAGTATTGTACATTGCAACAGAGTGCGCTCAACGAATTGTTATACCAACTTCGGCCAATTGACCTCCACTCGATCGGACAGTTGAACCCCCTTGTAATCTGAGGCGCGGAAAGGGACAAGTACTTTAACAAAACTAGATTCGGAATCAAGGGATCATACCATAAATGTGCCTATATCGCGACGAACCGCAATATAGATATTCGCTGCGGGTCAGCCCGGAAAGTTTATTTATTTCTTTAATATTTGTTTCTGGAGTCAAGTGTCTCTGCAAGATTGATGGCGCTAACTTTGGCATTCAGTGAAATGCTACTTTCTAACCACGGGCAATGGTGCTGGGACTCTCATCCCGTGGGGCCCATTTCGACTTTAATTCGATCTAACCATCCCGTTCATTGGTTGTTTTCCGAGAGAGGATATATATATATATATATTGAACTGCATGCTCATCCAGCTCAGTGTCAATATTCGGCGTTACTTGAACCCACCCATTGGTGTAGGTAGATACAATTTGATATCTGGGCATATCTAGTCATACCGGCAACTCCACCGGTAACTCCACCAATCTAGCCAAGTATTTTCGTGTGTTCAAGTATTCGTCAAATTGACATGCCCATACTGGCATGCATGTGAGCCGAGACTTAACCTACGAGGCCGTTCGCAAGCAAAATATTCGACATGAGCCGTAAACTGTTAAATCGATTTCGATTCAAGTGTCAGCCCTCATATTGCATCTTCGAGCCCTCGAAACAGTGAGCTGTATAGTGTGTACTGCGCGTGTGTGTGTGTATGCAATAGTAATTCTGATATCTCGACGTTGAACAGATCAGATAGAGGCAGCGGACGTGTTGCTCAAAGGATAATACACAATTCGTTGATTCTTAGCAGGATCCATCGATCCGACATGACTTGTCAAAGTCGAATATCCATCCTGATGTTCACGTTGATCCTGCCGTATACAGCCTCAACTTTGCCGGAAACTGAACATCTTACTATGGAACTCCTGGATTGCAAGACCTGCAGGTGGATCAATTTACGTGTAAACCAAACACAAAATCGGGTGGATGTAGGCAAGGCGCAACCTTTCACACTGATTGTATCTGGCGGACGTATTCGGATCGACGCTTGGCATCCTGGCAAGGAGAAATTTTGTATCAAACCTTTGTCAAACGGCGATGTAGACGAAAGCGATCCAATTAAATGTCTTCCCGGTTTGTTATCATTTAGCTGCTTTCGGTGCCAGGGACTCAATGCAACACCTGGAGAGCTTCGTGAACGCGGATGTCATGGGTATTACACAGATCAAGCATTAAATTGCAGGCCCCAGTCTCGATTCAAACCAACTGTGACACAAGTCACGTTGCCTTTAACGCTAACGGAAACAGATGGTATTCGGGCACTCAAACTGAACGGAAATCATCTTCGATTATTACCACCAACGTTCTTCTCAAAGTTTCCCACTCTGCAACGTTTGGAACTAAGAAACAATTCGTTCTCACGTTCGAGCGCTATGGGGTTCGACTCAGGAAATACCCTGGCTATCTGCTATCTGGATGTATCTCACAATGCACTTCGGGTTCTTGATGGTCAAGGCTTTTCCGCATTGCGTAATCTTACCACTCTGCGTTTAAGCAACAACCTGCTCACCACAGTGGAACACGATTCTCTAGTGGGCCTCGCGAAACTTGTATCCCTTCACCTGGATCACAATCAGATGAATTTCGTTCCACCTAACCTGTTTCGAAACACGCCGAGACTAGCGGTGCTAGATCTGAGCTACAACGATCTATCAAGCTTACCGCAGAACTTTTTGAGCGACCTTCCAGCTTTGAACGAATTGCACGTTGCGTATAACATGCTCACAACGCTAGAATGGCTTCGGAAATACGAGCGGACGTCCGGCCTTGAAATTCTTGACCTGAGGGCTAACCTGTTAACAGAATTGGGTTCGTTAACATTTGAGTCGCACACCAATTTGAACGCACTTGACTTGAGGGACAATCGTATCGAACACTTGACTGCGTTCACCTTTTGGGGTTTGACGAAGCTACGATATCTTTCTCTAGGGAACAACCACCTCAAGAGAATCAACGGCGAAGCGATGGCGGGACTAAGAAGTCTAACGATTCTAAAGCTAGATTCGAATTTCATCGAAGCTATAGAGGTGAAAGCCTTAAAGGACATGGTGGATCTTCATTCGCTAAATCTGACGAGGAATAAGCTCAGAACCATTCCCTACGCTTTGTCACCGCTTAAAACGTTGCGTGATCTGGATTTATCGGAAAACGGAATTGCGGACCTAGCCAACTCAGCCCTAAATGACCTCAATATGTTATCTAGTCTTAACCTAATAGGCAATCACATTGAAAACATCACGAAGGATGCTTTTACACAAATGCTACCTTTGAAAACACTTAGCCTGGCAAAGAACCAGATCCAGCGAATAGAGCCCGATGCTTTCAGCAACGTAAGTGGCCTTCAATACCTTCGACTTGATTCCAACTTCATCGAGGAGATAAGAACTCTCTTTAGAAACATGAACAATCTGATCTCTCTTGATCTTTCGAGGAATCGGCTGCGCTATTTTGATTATTCCATTATTCCGAGGAACCTTCAATCGCTAGACATTCACGATAATCACATTGCCAGTCTGACGAACGACGCGGGAATCAGCATGGACCATCAGCTTGTGAGTCTTGACGCATCGTTCAACAAGATTACGAAACTCACACGTGAATCGCTGTTGAACAGCATCGAATTTGTCTCATTAAAAAATAACCGCCTAATGAGCATAGCCCCATTTGCCTTTCTGGAAAAGGTCAATCTTACCCACGTGGACATCACGAACAACCGTCTGCAACAGCTCGGTGGAAGTGTTGTTTCATTTCTCAGCTCGAGCGTGGGACTCGCAGGTCCCTCGCCTCAGATTTTACTATCAGGCAACCCGTTTAAGTGCGATTGTCACTCTGATTTAGTGCAACAATGTCAGCTAAGATTGATGGCAACGCCGAAGGGTTTGTCTACCCGTTCACATCGATACTTTCGCATCATCGACCTCGATAGCGTCCACTGCAACGTAACCCCGGTGCGCGGCGGTTCCCATGAAATCGTACCGCTGAAAAGCGCAAAGCCCGCTCAGCTATTGTGCAGCTACAAGACCTATTGCGCCGACGCTTGTAAATGCTGTGGAGTCAGTCACTGTGACTGTAGGGATGTGTGCCCTAAAAACTGTTCGTGCTATTATCACAGGTCACTCATCAACGTCGTCGACTGCCACGCACGTCGATACCGCGAACCGCCTGCGAAGCTTCCATCATTTGCGACTGAAATCTACCTTGACGGAAACAACATCTCGAAACTCACCCGTGAATCGTTTGCGAATAACCGAAAGGTCACGACTCTATTTTTGAACAACTCGAATGTGAGGACGATAGAACCGCACTCGTTTCGCAGCATGGCATCGCTCGAGGTGTTACACCTTGAGGACAATCAGATCCATGCATTGTACGGATATGAATTTGACGTCAGCTCCAGCCTCACCGAGCTCTACCTTTCACATAACAGCATTCGGTATTTGAGCATTGACACACTTGTTCACTTGCCCAATTTGAGAATTCTTCATTTGGATCGCAACGATCTGGTACGACTGCCTGTCCGAGTGCTCTGGAGCCTGCATCACCTTACGAACGTGCTTTTGGCTGGAAATCCATGGTCGTGCGGGCCTGATTTCGATCATAGCTTATCCGAATTTTTCGGTAACAAACGCAGACAAATCGTTCGCGACCTCGGCGACATCGTGTGCTCATCTAATCGGACATCAACGATTTGGAAATCCAATGGGAACGACGAGTCCCTCCTGCTGGATCATACGGAACGCGTTGTATTGATAGCTGTTGGAGTTATGTTGTCCCTTGCTGTAGTCGGATTTATAGTAATCTCGTATCACTCGAAAATCTGTCTGTCACTATTCAGGCACGATTGGGTATGGCGCTTCGTTCAGCCAACGTCAGCTGTTTATACAAACCTGTTCGATATATTCGTCACATACAGTGACCAAGACACGGCCTTTGTGATCGATGTCCTCATCCCTCAACTGAAATCACGGCTACCTTCGTGTCGTCTGTGTTTGCAACATCGTCACCCGTCGATCATGGAGCACTACCTGAGTCATAGCATCTACCGTACGACCATTGACAGCTCGAAAAAACTCGTTGTTATACTCTCGAGGGACTTCCTTGAAAGTGAGAAAACGACCCTCTGCAGGCTGATTTCAGCCAATGCCGGCCCTAATGAAGGGAACTGCATACATAAACTAATTGTACTCTGCCACGGCCAGATATCATACAGTGATCTCGACGTTGACTCTCGAAACTTACTCAAAACGAGCACTCTGTTGCATTCGGACGACGAGAAGTTTGGGCACAAACTGTGTCAGGCACTGTCTACCTAACGTCAGGTGGCACGAGCCAACTAACGAATATCTGCGCCCAGTTTGAGGTGATTCATATCTAACTAAAAGCCATAGCAGAATGTAAATGAGGCGTTCCAGCAAACAGTGCTTGCCAACGCAAAGCTTAACCATTCGGAGGCGTCGGATGAGTCACATCCTATATATATATATATATATATATATACATACATACATATTTCATACTTCACTTACTATGTTAGGACAACCTGTCGACCGAACTGAATGTAACAGAGTTTGTAAACTTTAGGTATTCTATTTACGCAATACGAGCGCGACGAAAATAACGCACTAATTGAGGTATAATAAAGGATGATGATATATATGGAACAACAACTGTCGAGTGACGAATGCGCAATACACGAATGATGCCTGATGAAACAGATTTATGGTCGACCGACTTAACCCGGGAGTTTTCTGTTGTACACACCTAATACACAAAGCAAGAATGTCAATGATATAATTATGAACATATGTACGCTGCTAGTCCAAGCAAATTTATTGCGCAATGAAAGCTCGTAATGCGCTCGCGCGTAATGCGAACACTGTATTTTTCGAAATGCCGTCCCCAAACTGGGCTTTACATGTCGTTCAACGAGAGTCGCAATAAAACTAGATAACGGAAAGAACGATTTCTTCTGCTGATTGTGTCACAGCACGACAACAAAGTACGAATATGTACCAGTGCAGATACAATCATCCAGTCAATCATAATCAATATAAGACATAGAATAAAACAATAGCGCTCCACATACCTTCCAGTGTGAAGTCATTAAGTTCGCTTGGTTATCCATCCATGTTGTATGATGATTCGGCCTGAAATATGTCTCAGTTGCCTTTGACCGCGATGCGGTGTGGATACAGTTTGAGTATATTGATTGGATTAATTCATTTAAACCTCAATCATCAGCGAAAGCGTAAGAATTGCCTCTAGAGTACAAATCCTGTCTCGATTTGATCTTTGACCGAGCGCGAGAAAGAGGGAGGAAGAGATTATCCAAATTGAAAATGACGATCTCATGTATATATATATATATATATATATATGGCAATTGTCGCAGAGAGGACTCGCGAGAGATGAGATTGTCGAATGATCCATCCGAAATTATCGCCGCGTCCAAATCGTACTCCATAGGCTGCTATGAATCACCCTAACCGCTGGTGGATCGCGCAACATGGCTATTTCTACGTGCGTGATAGATCATCATCCACACCCACAATACAACAATATGCCGTTGCTCCTGGTCAGAGGGGTATTTAGGGACGAGGCACAGGGGTTCCGAATAATGGAGGCCCGGGTTATATGGCATTATTGCAGCCCAAACAAATCCCAATAAAAAAAGCCTTCTCTAACATATAGACCTGTTGTTGTCTGCGGAGCAGACAGACGGACATACAGACAGAGAGTTGAGTAGAGGTCAATGGTAGCTCGTTGTGTCACGAGTGTTTGGCAACGAGCTTCGCGCTGGTAGCACCCCACTAAAGCCCTCATGGATGGCGAACCTCGAGCACGCTATCCATCGCTGTGTGGTGATTGTGCGGTCACGATGGAGACACATCTAGTACATATGACGACGAAGTTGCCAGCTTGAGGAGACAGCCGAAGTGACCTAGAAGCAATGAAATAAGCAAAGCGAGACTACGATATTCTGGTGTCCTGACAAAGTGAAGTGAAGGGCCAATAAGCAGATCTCTCCTGTTAGGTAAGGCTGGCCTTCCATCGGGAAATATCAGCACAAAGCTTATGCCACCAGCGAGACAGCGTGACGGGAAGTACATACAGAGATGGGGTAAATGAGGGTGATGGAGAAGTGTAACCACCTAACGTAGCTGTACTGATTATCTCGACGGGTATGTAATATGCATTCAACATTCTATATAAAAATCGATCAATTTGAGCTGCCTTTCGTTTGCTTACGAGCATCCAAAATTTAAAGATATCGCAAATTGGTAAAACTGTTCACTTGACTGGTACCTCGTACGCTCGCCACCGAATTTAAGTTTTCATTAAAAGTCAAACGATAGTTTTAACCATCATGCACGATATGCACGATAGCGTTGGATTATAAGAACGACAGAAAATTGACATCATCGATACATGTCACGACATCATAATTGGTCTAAGTACTTTTATGAGTGACTGGAATTTGGAGAGGACTTCTATAATAGAACTAGGAAAACCACGGCATGGTCATGGTCTCATGTGTGCGTGGTCGAAATTCTCAGAAATAGCCGCTCTCCGTTCAATCTATACTTGGCGTGTCCTCGACCGAGCGAGCTGACACCGCCCCAGCACACACAGCGAGGTACACCCCCTGCACTCGTGATAACTAGAGAATAACGGGAACGACTGAAGCGTGCTCTCACCCCATCCCTCTCTGATCATTGCAGACGCTAAAACTTTGTAGCAAACATAGCGACATCAACAACGAAATTAGGCACAGCCACAATGTTGAGTCCATGCTCCTGCTGATGCTGCCAGCTACAACTGATGACTACGAGAAAAATCAATGTTGGCCCCTCTCTCGTCGAGGCACGCTCGTTAGTGCTTGGTGCCGGTCAGCCAGCGTCGAGTGCGAGAGTGTTTGCTGGTCGCCCATCAAGACCCGATGGCCAGAGCTTGCTTTGTACTGAATAGCGCCGTCTAGTGTAGTGGCAATATAACAGCACTACAGCGACACCCATCTAAAAGCTGAAAGCGCTCAAGAATATATCTTCAAAGGTGTTTGATGTTTGTCCAGTGAAATGTAGCAATAAGCACCTTTTGGCCTCCTCACTTGACTGCCTTTGCTCATTACTTATAGAATGCCGACGTGCATTTTATGTTCTAGCTTCTGCGAATACAGTATTATATTTAACGTGATCCTTGTAGTCGAAACGACGACAACAACAACAGTATAAATGTCCTTTATTTAATTGGAGTAGATCAATACCCAGGGGGCACCTTGCGACCACTCACGCGACGATGTTTGCTTACCTCGACCTCTAGAAAAGGTGTCCCTGGAAATAGCGCTTTTACAACATGTCCTACATGTGCAGTATGTAATGCTAGTGTATAACACTTACTTATTCACAAAATATATTCAATGGACGGTTCTGAGAGACGAGCACTATCAGGCACAATCGATTGGAGGGTCAAGAGGACGGTTCGGGAACATTTTCTGAAAGACGGTTCCCAGTGTAATGCATAGCGTGGATTGCATGATCTCTACCGTGAGTCACGCAGCTTTCAGGTGTTCTTCCTCTTACGGGGACATGCAACTAAAGAATAGTAAAAATAAACAGTGAGCACGACACTACTGTAGTGCCTACGTCGTATACAGTACCTTTGAACTAGTTAGAACATCATACGCCTAGTCCATATTTTGCCAGTTTGGCGATCTCTTAAGAGCCTCTCTATCGATTCGATAATCAGGCTCGTGGTGTGGTATATGTATGGATAGAAGTGCATAACGATGGTGTGATAGACGCAGGATGGCTATGGTCTATTCCATTATCTGTGGGCAGTCGTTGTGTGCAATGATTACGAGATCATCAACCGAAAATGAATTTCTGACATTAGGCAAGAAGATCCCTGAAAGATTGCACATTATAGGCTTAAAGGCACTTGCTTGTGCAGGCCTCTCGATTCATTCGAAGCTCGCCTTCTGCTCTGCTACTGTGGAGGTTGCATATTCGCTATGCTGAAGCACAGATGGTATTGAGGTTGCTGCGAATATGGCGCATAGGTTTGAACGTCCAGCACTAGCGGTTGGGCACCTACTTGTGGGTGTATGAACTGTACGTTGCCCAGTGCCGCCACCTGTGGTTGCTGATTGACTGCCCGAGCTGCCTGGACGACCTGGGCAAAATCCACAATGATAAGGTTTACCGGGTCTAACGGAAGCCCTAAATCAGGCCCAGCGGGCACTTGGGGCTGGGTAATTGGCAGTGCCGGCGCCGGCGGTGGCGGTGGTAGCGTTGGCATCGGGCTTAGGTCCTCCGGATTCGGGACAGGCGCTTGCTGGTACTGTATGGGTATCGGCTGATACGGAGCATGATGCGCTTGGTATTGTGCGGGAGACGGCGATACTTGGAAATTCATGTTTGCTGCCGCTATCCTAGGACTCAACCAGTTCGAGGTTGAGCGTCGCAGGAATCAACACGACTCTCTAATCAGCAATAACTTCGTTATTACAATGTAACTGAGATGACGATCAACAGAGCGTACTGAACATCTATTGTGGAGGCCATACCTTGTTGTCGCGCGTTGTTTTTGTTCGATCGAAATATAATAGATCTCAGCTGCAATACAATAAATATCACTTACTATAACAGCAAACACCTTGGGGAATTCTACCGTATATCCCCTATGTGTTGAAGTCACAGTTGCCACAGATTACAGCTTCGAGTAAGGTAAGGTAAGGCTTTATTGATTTATTAAAGGAACTGCATAGAATGCTTAAGTTCTCTTATATGTCATGCAACGGGATTCGAACCTGCGGCGTATCAAGTATTTCGTGGTGCGGTTATCCTAGATGAGTGTCAGCACTCGACCAGCACAAACTATATCATTTCAGAAGGCCAAGTATGACCACGAACGAAAAAGTCACTGGGCTAATGCATATATTCAAAATTGACGATTTTGTGCTAGCCAGAAACAATTTCAAAATGTTGATGACAATTCTGTGCTTTTCAGGGATGATTGCTAAGCGACCCATGTCTGCAAGCATAAATAGTTAGCCGACTTCGGAGGTAAATTACCAAATCAAGGAATGATTTGTAGTCCTTACGTTATCTTTACATAACCGCCCCCCAGTCGTGTACGCAATATCTCTAGCTAGCTGGTGAACATTATCGTTTCGAGTAAAAAAACAGAACTGACCCTTTCTAGTCGGGTCAACCAATAACCCAGGTGGGCGTGGACGGCTCCTCCGGCTGTGGTGCTGTTGTTCTAGTACATCATGGAGTATGCCAAGCTATGAGAGCGGACGGTGCCGTTTTGTGTGACGCCAGTGCCGCTGACGCAGGAAGGAGAGACAACAATGAACTTTAGGTACACGCTGGCTGAGGTTGCTGATGAGCAATGATCAGAGAAGGTGGGAGGGTGTTCGAGTTTGGCAGGCCGCTGAATATGGTGTGTACAACTTCAAAACTTCCGGGCAGGGATTGCCTTAGACACCTTGCGCCCAACGAACTGACTACGCCGTTCGGTGTAGGCGTATGGGAACCGTTGATAGCAGGTTCCTCAAAGAACAGCGGTCGCGTCGACCAACAGAGGGAGTCAGGGAAAATCCCGGAAAAGTTTTCGCTATATTTGCTGCTCCTGCCAACAGTGATACTAACGTAAATCACTTTCTTGTTTTCGACATGCATACGCATAGGGCAGACTCCGTTTAACGCATTCGGTTGATTTTACAATGATGTCTCTACTAAGTGATGTGAAATTAAGGTGGATGCACAGGCGCAACGGTTAAACGATCCAGTTCATTGCTATATTAACAACTGCATATCAAACTCTTTCAGCGATTAACAACGAGAGCTATTATTAATAATTGTATTTAAACACGCAGTGTTTAAGATGTATTCAGCGAAACCCGCGTCGAAGGAAACATTGTCGTGAGGGGAAACATTTGATGTCGAAAAGGTGGACGCCAAATTATACAAATATTTGCATATATTGATGGCCCTTCCCGTATTTATGATCGGGGTAGCTCAACGTACCTATCCTGCGTCGTGTCTATGTAGATTCTCATGACTTCATTGTGAGCGATATTGCCTAGGAGGGCGGCTCGACCGACGGCATCGATAGTAAATTATCAACACTTCGTTAAATCCTCCCGTTGTTGTCGGCACACAGAAACGATACCAGAAAGTAACTAATGCTTGTGTTTTGGCAGCGAACGACTGAAAGAAGTCGCACCTGAAGCAGCTTTTTTTTGAGGAGGCTGAATCTTTCACCCGTGTACGCGTTTGAAACTGATGTGTGAGCGACGTCTTCTCAGGGTCGTTTAGCTGCAAACACACTCACACGCACATATATACATATATATTTATATATACTGTGGGCAACCCAGTTCTTAGGTAGAGGCGGGGCCATTCGGGGGTCTTCTTAAATCTCAGACAAGACCTCAGACGAGAAGAGACAAGTAATCGTGCACTGCACAGCTAGCGTGTATCACGTAGGCGATACTATGACTCTTCTCTGTTGTTCGATTCGTTCGCCTCACCCTTACTGAATCTTGTAGGACCCCCTACCATAACTTCAAGACCCGATCATCGTGGCCAAGCGTTGATGTTAGACAAAATCTCGATTCGGCGCGGTAGCCGAATTGGGCGAATCTTTACGAGAGAGTGCAACGATATTGAATAAAACCACAAACAATCATATGCATTCCTATATGTATATACATATGAGCTTGTGTATTAAGCATATTGGATTGATGAGTATCATTTTCGATATTTCATGCTCGCCTTGTATCCTCATAATCGCATGCAGCAATGTTCGACCTCAAGGAATGACACTCGATTTTCGCGTCACCGTCTAAAAAGACGTGGACGTGTTCCTTTCTACGTGTACCCAATGTTTCGTCTTTGGTCTGAGAGGGAAGAGAGTCTCGGAGCCTCTTCATTTATCACCTGTCCGATGTGTGAAGGAGCTCGAAGGTTAATTTTTATTAATTCTCAGCTGACAAGGCTTAGTCGGTGTTCGGTGTCCGTTTACGGCGGGTGATCCGCGATACGAGATCGATAATCATCTAGAAGAAGTATGAAGAAGCCACTTAACGACTAAAGCTCAAAAGAGGAAGAACTTGTCCATAGAAGGATTTTCAGCGTTATGTTATTAGATAGGGTCTGATACACACACGCATGTATACACACATCCAGGCATTGGGGGACTGGGCGCCCCAGGATCATATAGGCATTGCACTCATTGGTCCTAGCGTAACAGGGTTCGGTGACGACGGTTGCCGATGGCCAAAACGATGCATTTTTTGAAGGAGGATATCAAGAAAGCAGGGTGATCTTCTTCATGTTATGTGTTAACCGTGCCTTAAATAAAGGCGCTTTTCATTGAGTGACATTCGTTATCGGCGTTCACATGAGTCGAGCCGACGGACTGTGATGCATTAATTCGTCCTTGAAACCGAGCTTTATCTAGTCATCGACAAAGAACAGTGCGTTTTCACCGTGTTTAGCTTACATCGTGTTTTTAATGCCGGTCATTTTCCAAACGCCTCCTGTTTAGTATGCGTCAAGCGGTTTTTTTTTTCTATTTATTTTAAGATGATGGCTAATTAGGGATAGCTGTTACGGAATAGTCATCCGAAGTTGACCTTTATAACGTCAACGTTATTCACACGGTTGCATATCTAGTTCAGGCAACTAAAAATCATAGAGCTAGTTCTAAGAGAACTTAACATATTTGTTTACTTCGTTATATTATATTGTTCATCGTTCACTACGGGCGTTTCTACCTAACGAGCGATGCTAGGCTCACCAATATGTATTTTGCTTTTGTGTTTCTTTCAGTAACACGCATTCGTATGCAAACAGCGTATTGTATGAATATTTCACTTGCATATATCGAGTGAATGTTTTCGTCATAGATATTTCGATTTAGTTGTCCGGTCCCATTCTGAAAATAACACGACGGGTTATTAGCATCATTCCCTATGGATCAAACTGTAATGGGCGTGTTGAAATTCGCCAACTTTTGCCATCTATGTCCAGTATCCCATGTGATGATATATTATAACAAGCTACGACGGCCCAATAAATAGCAAGATCTGCCTCCTTCCATGTCATGAAAGCAAGCCAAGCTAATAAGTACTAGCTGACCGCCCGCTTGGCGTTCTGAGAGCAGATTGGAGGATATTATATCATCCCGAATGTTCTTCTATCCTTGCGGCGTTGTACAGTGTAGTGACACAAAGCCGTCCGTGCTAATGAGCCGGCTCGATCCGCGCTGTCGCTCTGCTGCCGGCTGTCGGGCTAGCGCTCATTGTAACGGGCACTCGATGGCCAGTAGGGTGGCGTGGTGACTGGAAGTAACAGCAGATAGACGGACAGCAGCGAACAGTCGGCCCCGACAAAATGTATGGGTGACATTTGTCGCTGGCTGTGTGTATGTGTGTGTGTCGATCACCGGCAACGTGATGCGGGTCCACCATCCCACACTCCGAGTGAGTGATCCACATCGACACACATATATACACATGTATATATATATATATATATATATATATATATATATAGAGCCGATAGATAGATACACGGGTCGTGTGTCTTCAGATACGTCACACAGACATGATTATCATTGTAACACTGATAGAACACACGTGTGGTTCGTCTTGTTGTTTTTTGGTTTTGCTTCAACACATAGGATCAAATTGTGATTCGCAACGGGCGAACATTTGTTGAATGCTAGTGCCTAATTTGGGTTGTGACGCTCGATCGTGGCAACTTAACTTAGCTGACCTAGAGATTTACGCCAGCTGACTCCACAAACACCGTTAGGTTATTTTCCGTTGAAGAGAAGGAGCCAATTAGACATAACAATTTGTCGAGGGTTAGTCGAGTTCAAGTATGACGAAACCTGCCGGGTTGTGATGTTCTCGTTCCCTTATAGTGAATGGTCAATTGTATCATCGTATTCTATGTCGTTCACCTTCCGATCTTGCCTCCACATTTCGTGACCTATTAGGACATTTTTGCAGTTGGAAAAAAATAGGAACCGTTTCGTTTCTGGTGGTGGAAAACATAGCATAGCATACATGGTAGATAGTATCTTGACCGAGGTAGTTGCTCACCCTGACCCATCCAAGGCGGCCTCAGTCAAATTGATATGTTCCGTCACGGGGTTTGGGCCTGCGTTATATCTATAAACTATTAGTACAGCCAGAAGATTAGCCGTGCAAGACACTAAACCAACCGACCATCTTGCGATATAGAGAACTTTTCCCAGCACATCGTATCCAGATGGAAGAACATAGCTACTGTACACCGTGGGTGCTGTCCATATATCTGCTGAACGTCGACATCTCAGTGAAGTGAGTGTCCTGTGTGTACAGACTTCGGGACGCCATTTGGTTGATATCTGTGTGTCTCATCTATTGATCCTAATCGCCCTGATATGTTGCGGGAGATAATGACCAATCTTTACTAAGTTTCTGCTACTGGCTACCATCTAGTGTTTTGAATAGGACTTTAGCTCCTGTTCCGGCTGAAACAAGGCCCAAAAGTCAGATTTTCATGTATGCAACAGTTCTTCATGGGTACAACTGCGACAAACAACAAACAACTGGCACAGATTACGTCTCTCGTGTTCTCATTAACAGGTAGAAAAACATGATGTACCGGGGTCCCTCGAGAGCTACGATGGATGAAGAACGAGGGCACAAGTTGTTCACCTTTGCATTTCTAACGGTTTCGGGTAATATAGAAGCGTGGGAGGTTTTCCATATGTATGTTTTTCTATGGTACGTTGATATCACTTGAGCTTATCTACCTTGCAGTTTCACATGACTCGATATATATATATATATATATATATATATATGTATATATTTGTTTAGATTATCTTGCAATATATGGTATACTCAGAAGGAACTTTCTGTCTTCTACGGTCAGCTCCACATTCACTATCTAGTCAGTCTTTATTTTATGATTATTATTAGTTGACCGACTTCGTATTCAACGAGTGTGTATTTGTGCTCTTGCAGCGCCACATAAATGTGAGCTGCACACTATGTCACTGCTCAACAGTCACAGCCATACGGTGACTCCATCTCGAGTATCGTCTCGGACCGCTGCTGCATAATATCATATCTGGTGGGTAAGTATCCTTTCTTTTTGCTGCCGTTTTCAGAATGCCAACTGAAACTCCAGAAAACTTTTAAGTGTCTCCTGGTGACACTTGACCCAACGATCGGCGAGATCTCTGGCAGATCAAGTGGGCACCTGGTGGCGGTGCCCTGACTGATTCGACTTTGGTGACTTCGCTGACGACTGATGTTGGTGGCTTCTGGAGTCACTAAAATTATTGACTGATTGCGAAATGAGGCGGATGACATTTGACTTTGGTGTCGATCCGATGCAGATGCCCGACCAAGATATCATATCCGGTAACGATCTTCGCGTCCGGGGTGCTTGACCATAAGGACACATAAACAGAAGACGTCTAGCGGCTTTCGAGCTTGAATGGTACCGGCCATTAACTTGGCAATGGTAAGCTATATTCCTTCCACCCACCAAGGGATAGATATATAGATGAGAGGTCGAGTGGTCGGTCTATTCGTCGGGATCTGCCAAGCACTGTTGCTGCTGCTGCTGAATTGAGGCTGTTCATAATTGAACAGCGAGGCATAGAATTGCTTGCCATTGAACCACCCATTCTATTGTATGGTCTGAACATTTCAACGGTCATCAGGGTGAAGCCGGGTAAAGAGTAGCGGTACTTTTTCTGACACATTTCGTGGTTTGATCCAGACCTACTTTGGCCGTTTAGCGGCGTAAGCGACCATTTTACGTCAAACTACCCCTACCGCTCCTATTCTTTCTGCTTGTGAATCCTGTGAGTCTTAGCTAGACGTACGAAGCAACAGTTATTTAGTTTAAGCCATGAGCGCGGAGCGTTTCATTTCAAAGACGGCTAGCTTGAGAGGTGTAAGAAATTGTTATCGAAAAAGAGTTGAAATCTCGAGAAATCCTGTAACACGTCAGTTCTCTAGTTTTGTTTATTATATCGAAGCTACTCGAATGACTAATCATTTGGTTCACAAGACTCCCTGAGCAAGTTAACACCAGTATTTTTCCGGGAGAGTGATATCATTATCTGCGTACGAATGTGCACAAACATAGTATTCACAGTTATTATTATTTGCATATATATATATATATATATATATATGTGTATAGTCACCTCGACTTGCGCTCACGAATAAAAGGCCATGAAGGGCGACCTATTAAAGGATTAGATGAGTGAATCGCATTTGCAGCCTCAGTCGGCAATTATGAAGTCATTAGCCACGTTACAATTTATATATCCTGAGCTTATACCACTTTCGATACACTCCACAAAGCAAGCGAATATATTTTTAAGCTTCTTCTCGTTCAACTACGTGTATTTGCTGTTTGTCAGTTTCTATGAAGACAGTCAAGTATTGAATGATTCCTTCATCATTCGATTTTATCTAATTATATATTTATATGTATAACAAAAAATTATCAAAGCACTACTTCGTAAAGCAAAGTTTGACATCATTTAAGGCACTTCTTGCTGTAATCCATTTCGAAATTCAAATATACGTATTTACAGAAAAATTAGGAGAACACATTGCATGAAATGTCGCCTTAAAAATCGACGAACTTTTGCTACACCTACATAGGATTGCGTAAGATCACAAACGCACCGCGTTTTTATGTCTAATGAAAGTCACTACCCAGAGGAAAAAAAATTCCGCTCTAAAAAAGTTTTATTATCTTCAATATGTTGTAACAAAGGCAGCTGTCGATCGTTTCGATCAGTGCAGTAGTTGACATCTAATCTCGTCGTCAGCATTCGGCATTGTTATTATGATTATTATTACTATCAACGTGAATTTCACATCCATCACCGCATCGTAAGTCGTCATGCGACGGATAAAATAGTAACTCTGCTATTGTCGTTGCCGTCGCTGGGGCCATCGTCTGAATTCGTGAAAACCGCCACCATCCGTCCAGATGTAGGCGCACACACGGGAAGGCAACCACTGTATATAGGTGTAGCGTGTGTGTGTATGTATGTGGAGTTTCACTGTTCGATAATAATAATAATAATAGTAATAATATTTTGACAAAACGAAAAGGCCACTGTCGCAGCGCCATGATTTCGTGGGCTGCTTCCGTTCAAAAGCGACTTAGTGGAAATTTTTGTTTCCGGCTGTTGTGACGCGTCATCGGCTCATCATCGACGCCTCGACAGTCGATCAGTAAAACAAAGTGATGACGGCGGTGGTCCCACCAGTGCGAACGGACGGCGAGGCACATACGGACGTAAGGACGGATTACGTCCCGTGGCCGAAACACGGCAGGTAGGTACACGAAGTGGAAGCGAGTCGTTCAACTTGTGTATGTACATGAACCCTGTTTCGAATCTGACGATCGCTGCTGTGATGATGACGAATGTGATATTTCCTAGATTTGATTATCTTTGCTATTCGGATAAGGGTATGACTAATGCTGTTGGAAGCGTTTATTCATTTGGAGCCGTTTTTGTTAGCTACCTGATCCGCTAACGATTCGACGCCGAGTAGCCAACGATAGCCAGCGTTGCAATATAAGTGCTCAAATATATCTGGAATAGCTTGACAATACTTTGCAAGAATCGTTGTCGTGATTCCGTCGCAGAAACTATCACACAAATGTGACACAGGATGTTCACAAACTTACGCTATCATATAGAAGATGAGCCAAGGTTTGGCGGGCTCGATCGAAAGACAGTTTGCAGTGATTTTTCACTGGTTAATAATAGTAAATACAGATTTACATATGAGGGTGTATTTAAAATAGAAACAAGACTTGATGCCTTCCAGGGTAATATTGATGGCGTTCACCGGTTTCACTTAAAATTTGAAACCTATCTACCCTATGTCTGCATTTACAGAACATCGAAGGGAACTAAGTTGAATGAAAAGTGCTAATCTCTGACGCTGTCAAACTTTGGTTTTGCATAAGCTTGCAAGCACGTTGTATCTTATTTTAGCATAATATCTGAGCTTCTACCGAGACACCAAGCTCTACATTAGTGTTCTTCCATTTCCCCTGATACAATCCAACTTCAAGTCCTGTATCAACTTCAAGTCCTGTATCATCCCTGCTGTCCCATAGCCCCCGTCGTTTTGAGCTTTACCCAAGCTATTTACTTCGGCTTGTCCTATGAAAATGTCCCTCTCGAACAAGCGAAATTATGAAAACGAACTAGCTTTTTTGGTCCCTTCATATAGATAGTTCAGGTGTCGTTCGGTGTCGAACGTCCCGTGCTTCGAACGTGCTGGACGTTCAATAGAATTCATTTGCAAAAGCAACTTTTTCTTGTTAGAAAAGTATTGACTTGTTCCCTATACGTTCATCCATCTCCATCTTCCCTTATCTTTTCCAAGTGTACTGATTTATACTTCCAGTGACATGAGACGTGCAGCGTCAGTCTGCCAACAGACGCGATCCCTTTCGACTTAAGTGGATACCCGACGAGCTGGCGAATCTTGCCAAACGATTACCATTCTACAATATTAGTGAACCTCTCGTGCACTAGAGATATTCGTCACTTGCTCCTCAACCCCCCATCCCCCCCCCCTCTCTCTCTTGCATTTTCAGTTCGTTCCTGTTGTTGCTGCCATCGGACGATTTCGTCGTTTGATGGATGGATGTCCGTTGTCTTGTTTTTTTGATGCCGTTCTGTGCGCTAGCTGCGGCACCTGTCGCTCCGGCTGCTCCCCGATTCTCTACCTGTCTTAGCAATACACGACAATGTGTGACCACTAAGCTTCGTATGCGTATCGCAACTGGAGCGCCCAGAGCGTAGTGCATTGTTTTACGGGGTGGTGACTATCAAAAAAATGCTAGTCATCTTCCAATGGCTTTGATCAATGCTCGATCCGTGTGCTGTCCCGCTTCCGGCACCATGATGCATGTCCACATGTTCGGCGGCACATGACAGAGCAACGAGCAAAAACTATACAAGTCCAACAGAAGAGGCCACAATTGATATCGGGCGAAGCTGATGTACAAGTCGAAGAACGAGTGACATTGATATGCAGCACACACTGTATCGCTCATTAAATGGCAAATACGGGAGTCGCGTAGACTCCTGACGGAGAGCGTGGTGGCAGACGAATGGTGAATGTTTGTTAGCGACAATCATCAATTGTGCACCCTGGTGAATGTATTACAGTTTAGTCGATGTGCTGCGCACTTGGCGCGAGCATAAATAAGAAGAGTAATCATCAGTTGGGCTTTACCTTTACATGCAATGTAAAAATAGACGTTGTTGCCATTTATGCTTGTTCTGAGATCTTAAAGGTAATAACGATCAGGGAACGTATTTATCGTTCGCATCTCGTCGCATAATTTACGATAATGACCACAATTGAATGAATGGTATAACTTAATGACAACGATAATGGAGCAGCCTCATGCTTCCATTAGTCACCCCCAATTTGATTCGTTGTTTCTCCCGTATCCACTTCGCCTCGCCTTTATTACGGATTGAAACATTAAGTTGTCAAATCGCAAGAAATCCACATGACAAACGTGGTCACTTCTAGCGGGCTGCGTTATTTTGGCGTTCAGATCCGAGCGCTACCTCGTAGGATTAATTTTCACAACGTTCAGGCATCACTATTTTGTTTTGTGGGCTTCGCAAGTGTCTCGGAACAAAAATCTTAAGGTCTCGTTGAACAGAGATGCATACATTGCGACAGAAATTTTAGCAGAAAATGCGAAAATACTGATACTTGGCTAGGGGCACAGATTCCGGCTGCATGAGCGTGCAATAAACATCGTACCTTAGACTCTCGTTTTCGGCTGGCCTTGAGCCGTTCTCGGTGCTATCCGTCTGGTGATATTCGTTCGAGAAATGTCAGAAGGAAAATTCACACCTTCCTGAGGCCACCGTGGGATGTAGCCAACTATCGCCGTCATGGTTTCTGGACTCAAGCACGCGACAAGGTTGTCAAACGAAGCGGCAATGCGTTACAATTGTGATCAATTACCATCGCAAGCTGCTGTCGAATACAACACGTGCGTTTCTTGCTCGCCGTCTCCGGAGAAAAATTTCGAATTCTACCTAGTGTCTTAAGTGTTTTCTATGTGTTAGTATTAAATGACGGAATGACTTTGATTACCTCATTTGCATTTACCTGCCTGAACGAAGGTATATCTCAATTGTTTTTTTTTACAGGCCCGCTATGCGAACATCCTACCAACCAGCATACGACAGGAGATACATACTGTGTTTTATCAATGACACCTTTCACATTTCTGTATACAGACTAGCGTTTTTGTTTAGGATAAATGCTCGCATAATCGAATTGACTCTACTGTTCACGTTCGCTATGATCGCCGAGATATGAAATATGCATTATACCTCAGACGTGTTACTGTTAGAACCTCTAGGTTTTTGACAGATGTGGTCAGATGTTAGCAGGGTTTCCTCCGATAACGAAATGTAATGCCCCGCAGTTGTGTATGGACTGTCTTAAGTTCAGACTACGAGATCGTTAAATAGCCGGTATCGAATGATTTTTGCAGATCACGTTGTCTGCCCTCTCAGTCAACTATTTGATTTTTCACAGCGGGCAGCTTCGAACGAAGTGGGAAATTCTGAGAGATGACGCCCAAGCCAATATAGCACCGTTCGTCTGTTTGAGTTCCCAGGCCAACTATTTCTATTCTGCCTTCCAAAATCCATGGCGCTTGAAGCTACACATGTATGGAACATCCGGAGATGGTCGTCCTCTTCTCAGCGTAAAGGTTTTTGCTCGCTTCTCTCTCTCTCGCTCTCTCCTACTATATCGACGTAATCGAATTCTGAACTCAGATGTCCGGTTCAATAAAGTCGTTTCTCAGCTGGAACTACAATGGTGAATCGATTTCAACGCGAACTCGAGTTGAATGCAACCCTCAACGTTACGTCAACCTGTCGCAGCTATCCATGGAAACGATTACACTGGTTAACGTACCATTTCTATCTTGGCATCGCATTACTCTAATGGAGCCGAGCGACAAGCATCTTTATCTTTTTTGGCAGCAGCAGCAGCAGCGGATCTGAATAGAAGCAGAAAGCTGTGCAGGGCCTGCACGCGTTTGCCTGCTTGGCCGAGTGGACGGCTCGCTTGGCAGGCACACACTTCTCAATGTGTCCGTGTGTTTGGAAGGGCAGCACGCACGGTCGGACTAATAGCGGATGCGCCATGAAGGATCGCTAAAAGATGACAGAAACGAATCAGCAGCGAACACTACCGAAATTAGCCTGAACCATCATCACCGCATGCTGCATCGGCAGTTCCAGCAACGGCAGGCGAATCAGAGCCGCGTCATGGGCTACTGCAGAGTCGAGTGTTCAGCAAAGCAACAAGCAATAAAGACGCATCAATCCAACGCGATACGCACACGATACTCTTAACAACAGCAGCAGCAGAAGTAGTAAATGGCCACTAGCACCAACTAGCGCCTCCGGTGTCCGTCCATACTAGACGTATAATCGTTGTTGCGTTCAAAGAAGGTGCCGGCCAGATCACGGTGGACAGACAACATGAGCCCGCCACGAGATGGAGCACCTTGACAACGGGACTGCTGCCGTCTCGGAAGACAAAACAACCGAACTATCAGTGTCACGAAGCAGTGACGTTGTGGCCTGTTCCCAAAAATAAAAATGAGATTGTGTTGAAGGTGGTGCATAGGCCGCACGTGTCCGTGTTTGCCGGGCCACTGTCCCATAACGCGTCGAGGTAACGTTTGCAAAGCAAAAGTTTTGCAAAGTTGGCGCGAGCGACATACACGTATGCATTTGTGTCTGCTGGTGGATTACTGTGTTTTTTCTAAGAAGGAACGGGTTGTTTCTGATCGGGCTGCCCCTTAATCAAGTTACTGTTGTGTTACATAACGTAGGTTGAAAATAGATGTTAGTTTTAATCAGGCTACAACTATTTTAATAGCAATTTGTAGATGTCGAGAGGTCGCGTCGTGTACGCCGACTTATTCTTGTAAATGTGCCGCTACTGATCTCCTGCCATAGGAGTTGCATGGAGTTGATTGTCAGGTACAAGTACGTAAAGTTATACTTAATTAAGGGACGGCTGAGAATATTTCAACGACGAGTAGGCAGAGGCGGCTCTGTCTATTGGAGACGTTGAAGGGAAGCCGAGTCTCTAAACTAACATATTCTAGTTTCTGATAAATCGAGAGCAAGCTGTGGCCCATACGACCGGTTCGGCTTGATGAGAAACCACCGTTTCAAGTTATGCATCATTATCAACGTAGTTTTACCTTTAGGTAAATAAGGCTAAGTAATCATCATAATAGAACTATTTTTAGATAAACAATTTGGCCTGCGTGTTTGATTTTAAATGGCTATTCAGATATCGACCACATTCACTAAAATGAAGCCAGCATCAATTCATTCATTTCATACTGACTCTTAGACACATTGAAAAAGGACTTAATAAAATGAGCCAACATTTATCAATCACGCCCGCATCTCCAGAATTCCCGAAATTCGTTGCTTGCTTTTGCTAATTAGCATACGCATACTACGAGGCTCGACATGAACGGCTGTGTGTTCGACATGTATACAGTACGAATACAACGCAGCCTCTCTTCGAGCTCAACCCAACATTCGACTGATTTTGGCTTGTTTTTGACACCATATACGAAACCACGCAGTGTATCGAAACTGTAGGGGGCGTCCAATCGTTTCCCGCTAGTCAATAATTCTCCTGGCCAACGATAACAGCAAGGCACCTTCCTCTGGCAGCCATAGCGCTCCACTTCGACGCGGAGAACGATGGGTGCGCACAGGGCGTAGCGATGCTTTATGTATGCGTATGGTAGTGTTGGCAGTGCTCACATCTCCAAAGACGCTTCTGAAGACAGAATGACGAGAGATGCAGAAAATTCGAGACCCGAGATATCACCAAATAGCAAAGCTGTGGTGGGAGAGAGCCCAAGAAGATTGTGATTGAGAGCGAGATGGATTGGGAAGAAGCCGTATGCCGCGTTGAGCCCTTTTACAACCTCGTGTTTGATAGTGTAGCTTGACTGAATAATCCACGTTCATTCCAACGTCATTATTATTATTCAATGGGCAATTCCTTTACAAACTCATGAATACGTAAAAACAGAGAGGCGAAACCGCCATTCACACACAAACCTCTTGAGCTGGCTCTCTCTCTCTGCACCCCCAAGGTGTATAGCGGTTTACAGGATAATGGATTGCACCGCGAATAAATCATTTCTAACAACATATATGTGTCTATATATGCGAAAAAGGTTCCGGAGGATGGACCACCTCATCTTTCCCTGCGGTTTTTGAGGAACAATGATCTTTTTATTTAAATCGCATTCGCGTGAGACCCCTTCAAATGCGGCATTAGCTGTGGCGATTGATGGCACCATGAGACAAAACACATGGTACATCGCTCGACCACAGCAATGAAGGAATGCACGCGTACACATGAACGGCGCTTTGGGTCACTGTTCTCCAAGCGGCAACAGTGTATGCACCCAGTGCAGCGAACGTGTCCAGCGTAGCACCAATTTGTAGCGTCCGGATGTTAGTACGATAACGGAGACTTCCCTCGCGATGCATAATGTAACCAGGGACACGACCGGGAGTTCACCCATCAAAACTGATGAGTCCCTCGACGAGGCCGGGCGGATGCTGGCGTCGAAGGGGTTTCGATATGTAGGTAACGCGTAACAACTGGTTCGAGTATAGTCGATTTTGTGCAACGTACTGATCTGCTACCGTGGTGTTTGTTACTGTGTAACGCAGTGACTGCAGTCAACAGACGCATGCCGCGTCGCTTTCTGCCAGCCCGCGACAAACTTCGTGTAATGTAGAGGGCAGCGCGTTGCCGAAGTTCGTCGACGTGAAAGCAATGAATGTGTCAACAGGTCACAATGACCCTGCTATATAACGTCTTCCGTTGTCGATAACGCGTTAGGTGCCACACTGTTTCGATCTGTGAGATGACACTGATCCCTTAACCAACAGTAGATAAGGAGAGGTGGCACACCAGCACAGGTAGCACATGTTTGATTCTGCAAATGATTTCATCGTACAAAGCCCTTTTGACAAATAGCCACGCCACCGGAGCAGATACGGAGCAGATCCGTTAGCGGATTTGTTCTCTAAACAAACAAAAAAAAATTACTACATTGTGTTAAGATAACTAACGTCATTCTGTATTTAATGAGAGTGTATGAATAGTGTTGCAAGGATGTCTCGGACACAAGTGGATGGCACGCGTGCGTAAGTGAAATCAGTCCGCTTCTAGAGGCCAGGCTTGCCAGAATTTCATAACCGTATCCTCTCAAAATGTGCTGATTTAATGCTTTCACGGATAAGTGCTATGCAATAGTGAGCATAACCCGAGCCAAGAAAGGTCATAATAGCAGAGCGTACCTGACTCCCAGTGAGTATTGAGGTCGTAGCGAGTATAAAAATTGTCGCTCGCCACGTTCTGGTCGGTCCTTGCTGACGAAATAGCAAGCTGACGTCGCATCAAAATAGGTCGTTTATAAATATGATAGAATAACTTGGAAAGTTCAACCGCTGCATGCGGTGCCGATTCGTTATCGTCCGACTTGCGTAGTGCGCTAAGACGTGGATGTGTAGGATATGTAGCCAGAAGTGCTGTTTCAGGATGTCTCGACGACAAGAGCCTTCGAACCTTTTGGCTATAAAGCAGTGTCCATCTGACAGATCGCTGCCAGATAATAAAGACCTCCTTTGCTTCGGCGGCCTCAGGGGAGACGGGACGGTCAGGTTATACTACATTACCGCTGTGCGTCCTGCAGTGCAATAAATTCGATCGAAAGGTCCAACCCGTTGTATCGTTGCGACCGCTTGCTGATTTATAGAGCCCAGGTTGACACGGAGCCGTAACGGTGGCGTTGTAAGATTGTAAGTGGACTGGACATCGTCCTTCCGCTGATCGACCGGCTTGCTTAGATCGATCGATACTCAAGGGTACAGTGTAGATTTCGTCGAGCTTTCAACATACACGCACGTGGTTACAGCTAACTTACAATATTAAGTTAGTTACAGGTAGTCTGTGACGAATCTCTCGATCAGTGTCTCCACGAGTGGAGTTATACATGAATGCTCCGTATTAGCCGTGCTTCCAGAGTGCTATCCTGATTCAGTTCAATTCATGTACGCCTCTTTTAACCAAAAGGGCCTACTATAATATTTCCAAAATTAGATATCCTATGTAATCACCGTCACCATTTGAACGTCATTAATAACAATAGTGTATGACAATCCCGCTTTTTCTGTTGGATGATACCTGCGCCTTAGCCTGTGATATGGTATTAATAGGTATAGTGAGGTTACCACACCTCACATTGTCTAATGTTCCTCTCGCGTCTGGACGTCACCTGAACCAATGAGATGCTGATCACTGAGATGATGGCAGATTTTTCAAATCCAATCACATAACTGACCCGTCGTTATGCTCACAAAGATGTCCACCAATGGTACGAGAAAAACGACGATGATATTTATCCGCCTCTAACAATTAAGGTCAGCACCAAAGAATACCTTCTAAACTATGTGCCATACCCATAAAATATAGGCCAGCAATTAGCATGGTTAGTTTCGTTCTATTAATAATCATATTTAGCCAACGAGTACCTTGTGCGTTTGCATACGATAGTATGCACAAGTCTCCCGAGCCTTGTTGGCTAGCAGGCGATTACCATCTCGATTATCTATGATCTATGTATCATTATTGATATGTAGCATACAATCACGAACTGCTTCAGTGAACGATTCTTCACCTGTTTGACTATTCGCATCCCCCATTTGTTCTACGTGCACGTGACCGTGCCCCGATCTCCAAAGAACAGCACATTAGCAAGTGCTAATGTTTGAACGACTATCTTCACCCTACCTTATCGTTTACCGCACCTCGATGAATGCACGAGATCGCCAGATAGGCGCCGCTCGCGTCGGACAACCCCTCGTCAACCTGTCTGACGTCTAACGGTGACGTACGTCATCCTGATCGTTTATCATCATCATCACCATCAAACCGTATTTATGATCATCACCAGGATAGATCAAGGCTGGAGGAACGGATCACCCCAGTAGTTGCTAGTCGTCATCGTCGTTCCCTTCTCTGCTCTTCTCAGTTTCTTGCTCCCTGTACGCGAAGGTTCACCCTATAGCAAAGTGTGTGCATTTGCTACAAAGTGAAACCTCTCTTCAAATCTTCCCTGTTGCTGTTCAGCTTTTACTACCGTGTTCCGTTGTGTTTGTATCGCCTACGGCCAAAGCGAGCCAGAGTCAATCACTTGTAGCCGACGTAATACTTTCTGTTATTGTCACAGGGGTTGTTGGTGTTGTTGTTGTTGTTGTTGTCTGTCGCCGTAGTGGTGGCTGTAGTAAGGAGCCCGAAATAAAACTAGCCACGATTTTGCGATTCTCCTATTGACCTCCGCATGTGTACGCCTCGTACATACATCCGTTCATAACGACGTGTACCTATGTCTCCCTCGCTCACTGATTCTCTCTCTCTCTCTCTCTCTCTCTCTCTCTTTCTTTCGGTGTATGTCTCATCGCGTGACAGCGGCCCCTGGTGCACATATAAACATCCTGGGCGACTGGCACAGCTTTCGACGCGTCATCAAGTTCTCACCCCCTAAAGGCCTGCCACGCAAGCGACGTCGGGGCAACCGCTGTCTCGGGATAGTAAACAGTGCCGTGTGTAGTAGTAGTAATAGCAATCGTGGTTATAGTAAGCCACCCTGTACAGCATCTCCTGTCCATTCTACTGGCGGGTCTTGCTCACGTTCATACTGTCGACGCTTTGAGACCTCTGAGTAGACGACTATGAACGAGATGACCTGATGATCGTGAATCGAGAACGAGTTTCGCCCATCGGCCTCCGGCACACAGTACATCATCGTATCGTATGGTGTATCTATCATGTCCTGTATCCATCGTGGCGATTTCGTGACGGGCTCGTATGTACAAATATAATCCACATACCCGCGTACAAGTATGACCATCGAGCGTCCCCATAGGTCGTAGAACGGCAACAGAAAGTTGTCGCATCGTGATTGTGAGCACAACACACACACAAACAAGCCACGAGCGAACTAAAAGCTAAACAACCACATAAAGCCCAGATGGGGCACAACAACGGCGATCAGGGCGGCGGCGACGACGGCAGCGACGACGGCAGCAACAACAACAACCCAATCACGTTGGAGCAAATCGTGCTCAATGAGTTTATCGGTAGACACTTCACCGCAGCTTGTCGACGGTGTCGCCTTCACTTCAGTGAGCAACAGGGGAGCGAAAGGGGCGCTCGTTGTTGTGGGAATATGATCGACTCTCGATTTCGTTCGACGCTGCGAACAACACGAATTCAGGACCTGTGTATCCCGATACGACACAGTTGATCGTCGACGAATGGGTCCCCGGCTGATCTCCCGCCGGCTCTGTTTACGCTTTAGCGGGAGAGGTTATCCATTCGATGGATTTCTGACGTAATCTCGCCCAATCTACATATCTGACCGTAAGTGAACGCTTGAGAAATATGTGCGCCCTTGATATCGAAGGTCATCGAAGCCAGCACCATTCAACAACAGCGAGAGCGCAGCGTAAAGGCGTAGACCGGGGTGCGGCGAAGGGGAGGATCACTAGACCAAGGGTTCCAATGTGTGTTTCTGTCTTTCTTTGCACTGTTGTGATCGATTGACTATCAATCACATAGATCGTCTTCATTATCATCATCACCACCATGGTCGTCGTCGTCGTTGTCGTCGTCTTGTTTGTTTCGTGTGATCAATGTGATTCTTAGCTCTGGCCAAATATACCTTGTTTGCAGATGTTTTCTGACCGTGCTGCTGTTTCTGCTGCTGCTGCTACCGCCGTTGCCGAAGTGAACCGCCAACCAGCTGGTTCGCTCTCCGTTGACTGACTACATGATCGAATCTGCGTATACCCCTGTGAGGTCACGTGCAGTACAGAGTATATGGACTCGATTCAGGATCAGCGTTAGGGGCTGTTGGGGAAGGGGCCTCTGACTCAGCAAAACGCTGGAGATCTGCTGTGACCTCGGGACCCTGGTTCAGAAATACTTGATACTAATCGATAGAAGTGAGATAAGATGGTAATAGTCGCGGTCTTATTGTCTGTTATTCTGTCACGAGTGGCACCGATTTTCTGCTCGTGTGAGCGCTACTCAGCTGAGGGGCAGTACGGTTTCACATTGAGATTTAAGCAGGTTATATAAATATTCACGGTTAACGGGAATGAAATTAGCTAGCATACTAGCTATATATAGTTTAGTGAACTAGCTAGATAGATGATTTATACGATATGTTTATGCTGGCCAGATATATGTAGATGGTTTAATGAACCATTCGAAACACAAGTCATGACCCGTCATGGACAGGCCATATTCACAGCATTGATCGCCTGGTCCGAACGATACTTAGTCCTGCATTCGTACGTGCAAGTCGTCCAAACGAATGATAATTTGTCTATTGTACAAAATCAGCTTCTCCGCTTAGCACAAGTCGAGCTTAAATAGCAGCAGACGTTGTTCACCCATGCTGTTGTATACGGAAGGCAAATAGATCCAATGTCTCTTAATGGTCAGTTCAGGATAGTTAAAGAAAAACATTTGCGAATCAGCGGCCGCCTTGATCTGAGACCGAAAATCTACAAAAGTACGACAAGATCAATTGTAGGATAGGAACCCATAGAATGGCACTCTACGACGTCACTTGGGCCTCCGTCCATCGTCTCTGAACAATAATAACGTTATCACAATTTTGTTGCTCGTCACTAATTAACCTCAAACGAGGATAAAGTTTGTCGGCAAAGTTCCACCATTTGCTTCGATACAATTCAAGAGGGGCAAACTTTACTTTTTGGTTCATTTGCTAAAGATTCATATCGAGGTCATATTGGTCTGCCATTTAGTGTGGCGTATTCTATCTGCTTCTATATCTGTTACTGCCTCTGAGATCGCTATCGTTCTATTATACAATACAAGTAAACAACGGTATGTTGTAGGGTGAAATTTGGTAACAAGATACCCGGCCACACTATCATGCGAGGGACCTACTGAAAGCTAACTGTGGCTTCATCCCGCGGATGCATTAAATAGATACCCCATATACTGCCTCGATACTGGACTAGAGGTCTTTGTATGGAAAAAGTTCAGTTTGCTGCAAATAACAAAAATTGGTCAAATTACCGCATATAGCGCGATCGACTGTACCTTGTTTCACCTTTGTTCGAAGTAGCCAACCATGAAGGAAAGTGTTTCATTTGACTGAAAACGCTAGTATATCTATGCCCCTACAATAAATACGAGCATAATTATATTCTAAATGGTGATGATCCTATGGTGTAACTCATGCCCGAATGCTAAATACGGCCCACTTCACTCACACATATTTAAAAAACGCTCTTAGAATGGGTCCGTTTTTTTGCATTTCGTCAATTTTGAAACAAAGCAATGCCCTATTTTTTGAGCTTGATTGACAAAGAAAACGGCTCTTATAATTATTATTATTATTTTTTTACTATTATTGATTGCATCTAAAACTCACGACGCTCTCTCATGGTGACGCGATCGATCGATGTCTATACACAATCTAGACTTTGGTAAGTTCCCAAATTCTCTCTGTAAGCAATGAGTATTCGATTCAGTTCTATTCCGCTACAAGAACCATCATACTATGCACAGTCAAAAGAGTCTAATCTATCTCATGGCACCAATGCTGTCGGTAAAGAGACAGCGTCTCCGACCCTCCACCGTTTCTGTCTATAGGTCAATATCTGTGTCAAGCCACATTTCTTCTCTAGTTGAGGACAAATGTCTTAATTGGAATTGTAAATTTCCCCCAATCACCAATTTAGCCCCACTGGCAACATTCGAGCGGCATCATGTTTGTCGTCCGCTGAATTCCGCCGGGGGTAGGAATTGTCGCCGGCAGCCTTGTAGCCTTTTTTTTTTCATTGGCTTCGTTCATCAGCTTGTGCTGTTCAGCATAAAAATCAGTTGGTGATGCATTCACCTTTTCGTTGTTGATTCGTCACGGCCCTTTTCCATTCATCGGTAACCGACCTGCTGACTTATCTTCACTTCAGCGACGGATCCAGCGGGGCTGGCCCGTTCGTCTTGGCTAGCTGTCTATATTTGACGAGGTGTGAACTGTATAGCTCGCTTGGTGGGCCCTGACAAGGTCATGACATTGAGCTAATTTTGATTTGTGCTGCTGCTGCCACTGAGGACTCCACTGCTATGGCCGTGTTGTTGTCGTTGGCCATCATCGTCCTGGTCGTCGACAGACGATGAATGAAACGGTAGCGTGGGCCTATGCTATAGCAGCTCGTGAACTGGCCGCTCTGGTTGCTCCACGCTGTTGGTATCCGCACAGACACACATCGGCTGAAGTGACGGCAGAGCAGCAACGACAGTTACTACTACAACAACAACAACAACAGCCATTCCGATAGTGGCAATAGAGGAGGACAGGCAGCCCCAGGCAGAACGCACGCTACTTATCAGAAGACTAGGTAAATACTACCGAAGACCAACGAAGTGCGTAGATGACTGTCGCGCGGTCATCGTCGACGATATCGTCGTCGTCGTCGTTATTGTTGTTGCTGTTGTCACAAAGACAAAAGCCCACAGAAGACTGGCCGGACAACGGGACCACCACCACCATCACCGCCGCCGCCGCTGCCGCCGCCGCCGCTGCCGCCGCCGCCGCTGCCGCCGCCGCTGCCAACCACCCCTAACGCCAACCAGATCGGCCACTTGTGACACTAAATTTATCCGACTGAAAGCAAAAGAAGTCAGCCTGCCCTTGATTTGCTGCCGCAGGCGGCCGCAGCAGCTTAGTAATGTGGATCTCCATTTAGCCCTATGGCCGGAGAAACATCACGAGGGCTGCTGCGAATACTGTAGTGACGGTAGTTTTTCTTTCTTGCTTGCTTGCCTGTCGAGTCCCGCAGGGATTGTCCAAGTGTCGTGCGAACATTCGCAAGTCCGCCCCCACCCTGCATCGCACACACCGTTCGGTCAGAGCGAGCCGGCAAAGTGAGTGGAAATCCTATAACAGAAACAAATAGTCAAATGCTGCTCGATTCTTCAAAGTTGACATCTTGGGGAGACTTCGCTAATGCGATTTCCATTTGCGGATAACCCCGGAACTATTCTCCTCTAGCTTTCTGTCGCTGTCGAAAACAACGTCTGAAACAACATAACCTCAGTTATACAGTCAAAGCAATATTCGAAATGTTAAAAATCAATGGATTTGTACAAGATTTATTATTCCGGAACAGTTCCTTATGACATTATATTATCTGGCTGCCGTTACTGCAGCAGTGTTCCGATGTTGGAAGTTGAACTCAATTCATAATATCATATGTCTATGCTCGTAACAGTGAAAATATTATGTTTGGTTAGCTTAAATACCAACAGAATATTACAGATCTGTTTAGTGTTTTTTTATTTTCGTATATATATATATATGTATATATATATATATATATATATATAATGTTCATATATAAGTCGGTATTGTTATTCAGTCTACGCCGCGTATCTCCGCCGTCTCCCCCAGTGGTAGCGGTGATTGTTTGATATCGCAAAATATCTGCGAACAGCCTCGCGGAACATTTGTGTCAACGCATATAGTTTAGTATTAATAATACATGTGGTATAACTACAGGTAATGGCCCTATATACGATGATATATCTTGATCTCACTATATCTTGCATCTTAATAATATATATATATATATATATGTGTGTCTGCAATTGGCCTTGTTTCTTCATAAATCTCAACGCGTTATCCAAAAAATGTCGCCCGTTATCTGTCGAGAACAGTTTTTCTTCCATCCATAAAAACAAAGCGTTCCCCTTGTGCTCATGATACAATTGTATGACATCACTACCGACTACAATATATTGTATGGCTGTAGCCTACACATATCTGTATTCATCATATAGGCAACGTAACACGGCGTAAAATATCTGACACCTGACATAGGTATTCTGTCTGTTAGGCGCCAAAAATGAATCGGAGTCAAAGGCGTCATCTGGTACCATCTGATACAAATAAGCTATGTTTACTGTGAGTTGGCGTCATTCTATCACTTCGGATTGCATCGTCCAGTTGGAGTTGAAGGATAATAATAGTACTCAATGGAATACATCCCGAATGGACGTGAATGCGTTATCATTGTAAGTGACTATTATATACGATATATTATCCCGCTGCATGTTGACGTTCGCGAGAAACTGTTAAGTCAATGTGAAATAACGCGACTAAGGGTGTTTAATGTTTAGAGATACATTTAGTGACAAAAAGGGATGATTGCACTGGGATATCTTGGGCTAGTCCTCAACGTCACAACGATCAGTCTGAGATTTCGCGCATTTCCGATCAACAAGAGCGAGAGCGAGCGAGCGAGAGAGAGAGAGAGAAAGATCAACGATAACCAGCGACAATCTCATTCAAGACTTCATCAGATATGACCTATCAAAAAGTGATTGCGTAATTTAGTGCCGCTTGACTAGGTTAGGTTAGATTATGCAAAATTCAAAGATCATAGGCTTGAGGCGTTGCCGCCTTCTCTTACGGCAATCAATCGAACCGATCGTGAAACAAGTCGAGAACTCGGCGCGTCACTGCATTCGTCACCCTTCGCTGACTTCGCGATTTAGGCAGGTAGTCTTACTTCGTCAGGTGATTGCAACGTCAGGAGATTTCTGCAACACACTAATTGGTGACATATCGACAGCCAACAGCATGCTGTCCACCACTACGATGCGTGCAGCCCGTTATGAGTGCCATTGTTTTCCCACTGTGTGCGCGGCGTCACTTCGGAGTCGTCCAATGTAATGTTTCAGAAGTCTGTTCAGTGACTGTATCTTTGACGAACGAGCGTTTGGCTCTGAAACGGCAACGCGTTACTTTAGGTGCCAATAGGCGCATACGGCCCAACATCTACGCGCTTGGTCGCTATCAGAATGCTGCCGTAATGTAATATCGTTAACAAACTCGAACAATTTGGGTACGCCGTTATGTGCAGCATCGTAAGACTGAGCGAATCAAGCCAAGCAGATCTATTTGATCGTCGCTGATTGGGCACCGCATCTATTATATAATACATAGCTTTATTGACCATACCACTGGAAAGGCATTTGCAGGTTCTAGCCAATTAAACCTACTGTACACACGTCGGCTTCGTTCGCTTATTATAAGCGATTTCTCTTGCGCGTTGTACTCGACAAAAAGGTTCTGTTGGTAATGTCCTAGATTTACGAAAACAGGCCTTCAACGGGGCCGCATTCATTGAAATGAACTGACAGTCCACCAGGGATACTTTAGCAATCTTATATGATACGCATGTAACGCACAGAATGCAACCACACGGCAACTAAATCTAATTGTAATAATGATAACAGAACAATATCTATCTATTAAATTGTATCCTCATCATCCAGCGTTTCAAGAATTTGTCGGCTCAAATTACTGCGTGTCCTGGGATAAGACAATGACAGACTAGAATTAAGTGAGAACGCCGTTCTCACTTAATTCTTCTGCCTTTTCGCCGCGGACAGATAATGAACACGGTAACACATCGTGTGGTACATTGCAATTAGTGAGTTCTGTCCGGGTGAAAAGCATATCATAAAAGTACCATACAGGTAGCATATAAGCATATGAGAACAAACCCATCAAAATAACAGTGACAATTCACGAAGCGAGAGACGACCGCGTCGGGCATCCTGATGGGTGGACATCCTTCCGAAGTCGGCAACGCCCTTAATGAACTCACCGAGTTATAAGTTGTTAAGCTGCTCCTAACTGCTAATCGACATAATGACCAATCGTGGGCGGCAGATTCGATATGCATAGTCGAGGAGGCATCTCAAACTAAAAGAGGTATCTCTTTGTTATACGTATCTGCAGCAGATCGGCACATCAACACTTCAGTTTAATTCAAGCACACCTTTATTCAGCCAAAGGGTTGCTTCAACAGAATATGACAGATTATTACATTATTGTCCATATTATGTACTCACAATTCTAGGCTGCTGCATCTGTGTTGTCTTACGGCTTAGTAAAAGTCTAGATAACCACATAATGATTTGTGTAACAGTTTGATATGATAACCACCACGACACCGTTCGACGCTATCGGTCGAATGTTGAAATATTTCTGAGATATCTCTGTCTTAGAAATTCGACCTTTGGGAATTGTAACCTAGCTTTTATAGAGGTTTATGTAGATATTAGGCATTCTCACAATAATATAGCCAAAGAATACGTTGCAAACATATGTTGTAGTTGTAGTATTGTACAAACAGATGTAGTCATGTTGCAGACTGGATTAATTGCACGATATGTTCCGGGGACACGGGATTCTGACCACTAAGATGGAGTCACTAAGATGGGAGTGGGTTCGCTGTTTAGAGAAAAAAATTGTACGACTACCGAGACGGAGCTCCGCACACCTTGGAACAGATACAAGGTGAGTCGTTTTCCGACAATCACTTTAAAACCGCATGTATTGCATTCTGTAGTTTCTGCCGTTCGTCCTCGGTGGGAGCTGTACAATGTATAAAGTTCAGTACTCTGTCAGGGTACAACTCACAAAGGCTGTACAACTTAATGCCATCGTCATGTAATTTGTGCCTTATAGAAATTGGGATAACGTCGTTTATGTCTCAAATGTACATTCATACAAAACAGGACAGCTGCCTCGTAGAACACCAGTGGGGAACTCGCCATATCAATTCAAATTACCGTTAGGTGAATTTCTAAGCGCTTGAGTCTCATTCAAAACATTTCCTACCACCGTTGAGAAAACACAACGTTCATGGGTTTACTTTGATGGACGCGCTGTTTGTGGCCAATTTTCATAGAATACGATACAAAGTTTGCTTTCTTAACGGAACTGCAGTTACTTTTTTACAACGCTTAAGTTCTCCTAAAATATAACAGTAATAAATGAGTGTCACAATGTACAAGATATTTTACACCAACATTAAATATCATCTGTCGTTTACAAAATCATTCACATTGTACGACCATAGTTAGGAAAACCAGATCTTGTTGTTAAATAATCGTCTATTTCAAGCAAAGTGTTATTTACTTCGTTTGAAATACACACAATCCAAGAATTAACAGCAATTCAGTGTCTCCTACTAATGAGTCGAACAGTCAAACAACAGCAGCATCGGAGGTTAGTGTATCCTGGCCCTCTTTAGCCTCTCCCGCCTGGTCCCCTTCCAATAGCAAATATATCTTAACACACTATTACTGCTGCTACGACGTATAGTAACGTATTTGTGCGTATTCTCACATTCTAGTTAATACGCGCGTATCTTTTCGGTACTAATTCGCTTTTTCTATTGACAACACAACCGCTCTCTCTATGTCTCTCTCTAGGTCTCCTAGTCATCATGGACACAAATCGATAGTCGGCTACTAGAATGCTCTCATGGATTGCTATCAGGATCAGTTACAGTTGCGAAACACAGTTGGCGTCCATTCGTCGGTTAGTGCCTGCTATGTCGATGATCGCAACGACCAAGATCAGCTCGATTGGCCGCTCACCTCGACGCGCGGCTGGGCTTGGTCAGTTTCCTTCGCTTCGTGGTCATCTTCTGCGTCTGAGCGTTCTTTGTTGCCGTTGCCGTTGTTGTTGTCAGTGCCTGTGTGTGTGTGTGTGTGCATGTGATTTTGGCACTTTGGCGCGCCAGCACTGCGTTTGCGGCGGTGGCCCCGCAACCGCTCGAACGTCGCCGCTGAGGCCTCGTCGGGCGCCCATCTAATCCAGGTGACAATGCTCCTCTTTGCTGCTATTCGCTGTTCGTTCTTCTTCGCGCGCTTCTCCGTGCGTCGCCGTTAGCGTCACACGTCCAAGCGCGTCTGACCGTCCATCAGTTCATCGGTCCCACTGCTCTAACCGTCTAACCATCTAACCTGGTCCAGCTAAAGCTGGACCATCATCAGTAGGCAGCTTGTTCTGTTGTTCCTACCGGCTGTATTCCTCGTTCGCGCGCGCAGGCCTTGAGGGAGGGGACGCACCCTTACCTGCTCTGATCTTCGATTGTCGAGGAATATTCGGCAACTTCTTCGTGTTCTTCTTCCTCTTCGGCGTTGTCTTCGTTCGCGTCCTCGTTGCCGAGGCCTTTGAAGGCCTTCGACGAACGAACGAGCAGTCTTCTTACTTCGGCGCCATGAAATCTTCGCTACCTCGCCGACGTGGTCTTCGTCGTCATCGACGAGACATGGAGGGGCCGCCTCGCACCCAACCGGCTGCTACCGCTGCCGCCGTCACCAGCACCACCGCGATTGCCGATACGAGCAGCAGCAGCAGCAGCAACAACAGAGGAACGGCAATAACAACAACAACAACAATATCAGCAACAACAGCAACAACCGAAGATGCAGCCGGCCATCCATCCGCCTGAGATCTGACGTATCTGAAGTCACCCGCAGAAGCGAAGTACACCCATCACCTCTTGCGGTATTGTTGCCGCTCCCAACGCACGGGCACCACCGCCGGCGCCGCCACCGCCGCCGCCATGAATACAACCATAATGTAGAAGGCTGCTCGAAGATATACCGAAGCTGTCAGCGGCCCCCACGGCCCGCTATTGTGTATGCCTTGGCAGTGTGCGCTGTAGCGTCATAATGGCCGTTGTTGACAATTCGACTGGCCATTTCGGTTCACCCTCGGCAACGATCTACTCGATGGGAGCGGCAGATAGGAGACAAACGCTGCTCAGGTGGAGTGGTCGAGCGTCTATTTCCTAGTTCCTCTTGCTTCCGATGAATGAGGAAAAATCCCTGTCACTTTCACCTAACTGAGGACACAGGATGGCTCATACGTTCCATTTTGAGGATGTCTGACTTATTATCTTATTTCGAAAATTTTAATATTTTTTGGAATAATATTGGTCGCCTTCTGAACGCCGCCTCCCGTGCGTGGGCGCATGAAAGCGAGCAAACTGAATTATCTACAAATATTTGATACAAGTGATAAATCAAGGAAGCCAGATATGTATAGCACGGTCGATTCTGAGACCAAGCGTATCGCGTGCGAATCGTTCAACTTTGCTCTCGTTCAATAACGTCATAATTTGGTCATCCAAATGTGGCGAGAGAGGTGTATTGTTGTCATTTAATTAGGCGGCATTGAATAGTTTTCTGGCAGGCTCGACATAATGAGACACGTTTTATTCTATTTTTGCGAGAGCCAAGCACGAGACATATGTTTGTGCTTGACTCTGTAACATACATTACATAGGCAAGCTTACTTCGACAACAGGTTGGACACACACATTAACTCGCATTTTAATGTGCGTTTATTATGGGCTACCCACAGTGGGTGAATGTTATCCTGTTTTGTTTTTCGGATACATCGACTCAATCCATTTGACAAATGATGACAATGATGTGACAGTGGATGTATTGGATGACTCCGATGACTAACCATAAACCTAGCTTTAGAGATTTATTTGAGACGAGGCCCGATAACTGGCAACAGCTACGACCCGAACCGAACTGAGGTCGATTGAAGCCTCATGGGAGGATTCAGCCAGCTGACCATTCAGACCGCGCGACTCCTCGGGTCCCCTTCTCCTTGGCGCGACCATCGCCCAAAGAGGGGAGGGTAGACCCGCTCTGAACCGATCGGATCCAAACAGTGCAGCTGTTCCGTAGCAGATACATTGACTAGCTCTCGCGACGAGGTATCCTATCGGTGCTCGCGTGGATAGCTGATCTAAGCAGCTTTTCGTCGCTTTTCGCTGAGCTAACACTGTACAATAGAGCACAAAGTTATGTGGATAGAGAAGTTGTGATGCCGCTAGCAGGGTCGTGTCGCGATCATAACCGGCTGACTCGTTGTCATTTGTAGTCTGTCCTCAATATTCAGTGTGGTTCGATCGTGTTTGCCGGAAGTGTCCTCCGGAGATGCTCTGGTAGAACAGCAATTCGTGCTGCTAGCGAGTTCACTCTCTCCTCTGCCGGATACAGTACCAAGTACACTGTGCACCCGTTGGATAGACGAAGGACTGATAGAGAGAGAGAGAGAAAGAGAGAGATACAGAGAGAAGATAGAACAGAATGACAGAAAATGTAGTGTACAGTGTATGAGGGCACCTCCGTGCGACACGACTCAGGGTCGTCAATGGATGGTGAATGGGACGAGTGTGCACTATTGTGGACCTAGAGAGGGATGGATACGACAAGGACTATTATCGCTCCAGCCATCCAGTGCATTGTGCTCGTGCTATGCTGCATGGAACAGCCATGGGGTTCGAATGCGCGGTTCGTCCGTCCAGAGGATTGCACATGGGAACCGATGCCCGAGTCGGCTCGAGTTTCGATGACGTGCGGAATTCACGTGTTCGAAGGTGGTGCTAATCCCACCAATTTTTCACTGATAATGCCCGGTCATACCGAGCAGTTGGCTATCCACTGTACAGGTGATCAACGAACGTCCCATCGGAGTCAAATGGCGAATAGCTCGTTCCATCACCTGCATGGCCTACGATCTCTTTCGATCGAACGGTGTCCATTCAGCCGTTTACCCGCACTCGCATTCGATGGGCTCGACAACCTCAAACATCTGACGATACGAACGTTCAATGGCGACTCTGGATACCGCACATCGCTTAAGGTGGCCCCCTCGAGTCTGACGCCTCTCGAGAGCATCGAGTCGCTTGACCTGAGTGAAAACAACATCGAATTACTCGCTGCTGGCCTTCTTTGTGGCCTGAATCGACTATCATTCGTCAACTTAACGAAGAACAGTTTGTCTGTCGTTCAGAACATGGGCCTGTCGTCGGGGTCGCACTGCAGGCCAACGATTCGTGAAATCGAGCTGGGCCATAATAAAATTGAAGTTCTTCAGGACAATAGCTTTGCTTCGCTGGTCCATCTGGAAGAGTTGGATCTGGATCATAATCAGATAACACGAATCGAATCTGGCGCCCTCGCCGGCCTGCTGCGGCTTGAGCGACTCGATATTTCGCATAATAGGCTCGTCGTACTTCCGGGGGAGCTGTTCCAGTCGACGCCGAAACTCGTGGAGTTGTACATGCGTAACAATTCATTAAGTTCTCTTCCGCCGGGACTATTTATTGGACTAGAGCAACTGACGATGCTGGATATAGCATATAACCACCTCTCAACACTGCGATGGCTCGGTGCACCCGACTCGAGGGTAGGCCTGACCCAATTAAAAGTGCTCGATCTGAGTCATAACCGACTGTCTCGTCTGGATTCGAACGCTTTCCGAACCCTAGTTAGCCTGCAAGCACTTCATTTGCAGGACAACCTTATTGACTATATTGGTGAAAACACGTTCGAAGTCCTCAAGAATCTCCAGACGGTGGTGCTAAGTAAAAACCAGCTGAAAAGTATCGGGCCACATACGACCGTCGGACTAAGCTCCGTTATGACACTTCAACTGGACAACAATCGACTAGAGGCAATACACTTGGATACATTTAAAAACAATTCCGTTCTGCAGGAGCTTAATCTATCCATGAACAAGCTCGGCAGTGTACCACATGCGGTGTTGTCGCTGAAGATGCTCCGCTCGCTCGATCTGTCGCACAACAACATACATGATGTAACTAACGCCTCGTACCAAGGTCTCAATCAGCTGTACGCGTTAAATCTGATGGGCAACAAGATCGGTAACATTACCCGTGGGGCATTTAACGACCTTCCCTCCGTACGCATACTAAACCTGGCCAATAACGGAATTCAGGTCATTGAGCAAGGTACATTCGATGACGTGTCAGGTCTCCACTATCTTCGTCTCGACGCTAACCTGATCGAGGACGCGAATGGCCTATTCAGTACACTGCATGACTTGATCATGCTAAACATCTCTGTGAACCGCATCCGTTGGTTTGACTACGCTCTGATACCGGTAGGCCTCCAATGGCTCGATATACACGATAACCAAATTGAGTCGCTTGGCAATTACTTTGAGCTCGAGCAGAATCTCAAGCTTCGCACTCTAGACGCATCGTTCAACAAGCTCATAGATCTTGATTCGTCATCGCTACCGAACGGTATTGAAATCATCCTTTTAAGACACAACAACATAAGAAGGATACAGCCGTTTACATTCTTAGGGAAACACAACCTGAGCCGGGTAGACCTCACCAGTAACAAGCTGACGGTACTTGAAATGACCGCATTTCGTCTCAGTGAGGTGCCGCTGAGGCGGCCCCTGCCCGAATTCGCCATTGCGCATAATCCGTTTACGTGCAATTGCCACATGGAATGGCTGCTGCGTCTGCAGATTCCAACAGCGGCACCAAGGCTCGACGATTCCCGCCAGTATCCACGGGTCATCGATCTACACGGCATTGAATGCGGCACAAGTTATCCCAAGGCTCTCCAGCCGCAAGCGTTGGTCAGGATGAAATCCTCACAGTTCCTCTGCGAATACAGGACGCACTGCTTCTCGCTCTGCCACTGCTGTGACTTTGACGCGTGCGATTGTGAGATGGTTTGTCCTGCCGGTTGTACGTGCTACCACGATCAGGCGTGGAATACTAATATCGTTGTTTGCAGTTCGCGACAGCTAAGTGAAATCCCCAAAAGACTGCCGATGGATATTAGCGTTGTGTACCTTGATGGCAATGATATCGCCCACCTTACGCCGCACGCGCTCGTTGGACGAAAGAATCTCAAAGTGCTCTTCCTCAACAACTCGAACGTTGAGACAATTGAAAATGGAACATTTGCCAGCTTGCACGAGCTGCGCACACTCCACCTAGAGAACAACGGCATCACTGGATTATACGGTAACGAGTTTGATGGACTCTCGAAGCTGCACGAGCTGTACCTGGCCAACAACCGAATCAGTTCCCTAAGCAATGCCACGTTTGCGAATCTAAAAAGTATCGCCATTCTTCATCTCGATAGGAATCGCCTCGTCGAAATCGCCGTGTTGAGCACGTTTCAGCACAACGTTCGCCTGACGGAGATTCGCTTGGCGAAAAACCCCTGGACCTGTGACTGCCAGTTCACAGAGAGTCTGGGACAGTTCCTGCACGAGCGCGGCGACGCTGTTAGTGACATTTTTCAGCTGTCATGCTCGTACAACGCCTCAACAAAGCTACCGCTTTGGGAGGTGAATATAACGGAGTGTCACAATCCATCGGACGCGATATTCTCGGTTCGTCAATACGAGTTCCAGCGAATTGGCGATTTCGTCCCGATGTTGTTCGTTGCCGGCTCAAGCATCGTATTTCTGCTCGTGCTTGTGCTCGCGATCGGTTTCTACCGCCACCAAATGAGTGTCTGGTTATTTGGCCGCTACGGCGTACGCGTGTTCCGGCGTGCAACGATCGAGGAGGAGAAACTATTTGATGCGTTTGTATCGTACAGCAAGAAAGACGAGGCTTTCGTGGCACAGATACTTGCCCCTGAGCTAGAATGCGGTAGTCCACCCTACCGACTCTGTCTGCATTACCGCGACCTGCCCATGGTCACCGGTTACCTTAGTGAAGCTATCGAAGAAGCCGTGGAAAGCTCGAGACGGACGATCGTCATTTTGTCCGAACACTTCCTAAAAAGTGAATGGTGCCGCTACGAGTTCAAGTCCGCCCACCACGAAGTCCTGAACAACATCAATCACAGACTCATCGTGATCTTCCTCGGCCGGATGTCGTACCGGGATCTGGACCCCGACATCCGAATGTGGCTAAAGCACAGCGCATTTCTACACTGGGGAGAGAAGAACTTTTGGGATAAACTACGCTATTCCCTGCCTGACGCGCGGAATCGCAAGGCGCTGCGCTCGGACCTCAACTCAGTGGCGGTGCATATCTGACCCAGCAGGGCAGAAGCCTATCAGGAGCTGAACAACACCGTCAACACGACAACGATACCAAACACTATTCGGTGATCTCAGGGGCTGATATTTCATGTTCCCTCCACCTCACCACCGACAGTGCAAAAGGCGTTACCACTGTTCATCGTTTGTACCGACGCCAAATCAGTGTTCCGGCTCGTTGGCCGTAACGCCGTTCGTAGGCTCTGGCTCGTGCGACCGCCGTCCAGTAATGGAGGCCAGCCCTAGATAAGCCAAATCAGGAGAGACGAGAACAAGCATTATTTTAAGCGCTGACCCAACTTTGATCAGGGTGATCAGCTACACCATAACATGCAATTTCAGTAGGGGAGGGGCTTGCCAATCGGGAAAGTCCATGATGGCATAATTCATTCATTAGTAAGATTCGAATGGGTTGTGTTGGTGCGAACATCAAATGGTTAATCTTGCCTTGGAATCTCGCACAATACAAAACAATCGCAATTGCGATGACGAATCGCCAAGATATTGATTCCTAAGCGAATGCGCTTGTGACGGCTAATGAGTGTTTGTGTTGCCGTTGATGACATTTATCAACCGCAATCTAAGTCAGAGAGTGCAAACGTACGCCGACGGAGCGATGTGGAAGATGATGCGCGAGGAAAAATGAGCGAATTTTTTGTACGGGACCGTATTTTTTTAATAGCACAACAAAAATGTACATGTATATTTGAACCTTACGTGTAAATAGCACATTTTTATTTATATACTGTACAGTTTAATATCTCGAACGTATGTAGCATATGTGTAGAGTGTCTTTGCCTCGTTAGTTTCAACGCTTCAGGTGAAATGTTGGCAGCTGGCTGAATCCACTGAATTGCCAGATAAACAAGGGAGGTTAGGTTTCACTACAAGTTCGTATCTGTCTGTCTGGCCGTGTGTTCGTTCAACATGATCTACTTAATTGGCATCAGGTGATTTCCGTGCTTGGATGCGCGGAAAACGCGTACCGCCGATGAATCCTGGCGGTGACACCTGCCTAGTGTCTTCGTAAAGTTTCTTTGCCTTACGCGATTTTATAATACATGATAGAGAAATCGCACGGACCGAATAGATGATCGACATGATCTCCTAGATGAGGTTTGCGTGTTGAAGTATCGACGGAGGTTGTAGCGCTTTTTTAAAGTCTGGTCCAAATCAATCGAATGTATGTATTCCAAGTATTCGTGGAACATGTTCGGATACGGAGATCGTCGATTGTTGAATTAATCAATTATTATAGCTTCCGATTATCACGAGCAAGAGTGGACTAGGTAAACGTCTACTAGAAATAGTAGAAATAAAAATAATGAATATTATGTGAAGTGTTCCAAGCGGAATCGAATGCAGCGAAGTATGGCGGCAAGTGAAGTGTTAAATGACTGCAAAGACTCGTCACATAACAACACCCTCGTTTAGGCCTTTTGCCACACACTAATGATGATGATTCATTGTGAATCGTAGAAGAGAGGTAGTATGACATGTTTATAATAACGAGCGCCTATATATATATATATATATATATATAGGGAGAGAGAGAGATACGTCTGTATACGAATGACAAAGACAATGGGAGCTCGGCACATTCATTATGTTGTACTATCGTTAATGTACCCGAGTGTGAAGATGGCTGCTGTAGACAAAGGTTCTGTGATGATGAGGCTGATGAAATGGCCAGCAGAAATGTGTAGCGCATGGGAATCTGTACAAAAGACCTGTATGAAATTGATCACATTGATAGTGTATTATAAGAGATGTGAATAAACTACATTCGTCATTGGGATATTTCACCTGGACGAAAATCCCCTCTAGAAGTGCTGACCTACGTTTCCTATGTATATATATTGCTCTACGTTTGTTTTCTAGTCTCCATGTGTATGATGTTGGTGTAGCAAAAATGTGCATGTATTGTGTGTTGTAATTATGAAGCTTATTTAGCACATAAAACCATGCAAAACTGTGTTAGTGGTTATGTAGAGACAGTTTTGCTAGCGACGAGTATTTTATTCACTTAAAGCTTAAGGTGAGCTAAAAATCATATGGCTAATTCTAAACTGAAAATTGGCGATACAGTACATCATATTTGACATAACAAGCACAGGCTAAACGAAGCGACAGGATGTCTATGGACCAGTTGTTCGTAATTTGATCACGTAACTCCTCGTGCCCGGAGAGCACGAACGAACGCGAGAAGGACTTTGTGTGCGTGCAGGACTCGCATCTCACACGAAGACGAGGTCAATAATGGTGGAAGTTACAACCAAGTGACCATTAAACGCTTGGCCATAGGAAATCTGCGGTTCAAGGTCTCAGAGCAATCTCAGCCACAAAGCCATAATCAGTTTACCCTCGAAATCAAATAATGTTTTGCTGCTGGAAACCGGGCAATGCCGCTGTGGGTTGTGCCATTGAAACGATTGCGCGGCTAACGTTAGACCTTAGGCGACTCTAAAATGTGACTTTGCCCAATAATCGTTCATTAGAGGAAACAATATTGCCTCTAGTGCAATGCATGTCGTAGAGGGGGAATTCATAATCGAATGCCCTGTGCGTGAAGAGGCACAATCCACCATGCTGAATTCGGATTTCCCCAGGAACGAGAGAAACACACATATATATATATATATATACATCCCTTCAATACAATCTTAGTCCGAAACAGCTATCATACCACGCTGCCCTTGACTTGGCGTTGTCTGTTATACCGAAGCCTCGAAGGGCAGGGGCAATAATCGAGCAGTACGATTACACCAGTTCAGGGTTCCCCACGAGCTTTGCTGCCAAATTGGCGATCCCACTCTGGTCGGCCACTCTGACCGTCAGGTGAGCCGATCGGTGGTGGGTGCCTGCGTCGACCTGCCTATTCTCTCTCATTCTAAGCAATGAGAATGCTAAAGCCGCCCAAGCAGCATTTCTTCGTGAATTTCGCCGAGTGGGGTCGGCGGATATAGCGAGTAAAGCGAACAGCACTGTCGATCGTAAACACATCCAGGCGGTGTTAGTGCTGAGGGCAGAGATGGCGACAGAAGCAGTAACATCAACATGGGAACGGGGATAGATTCGCGGCAATGACACGGCCGGCATCAGGGAGGCACAGACAAGGCAAGCGACAGCTGAGCAGGCGGCGCGGATCGGACGGGTGCCAACCCAGGGCTCAATCCGAGCGCTGTCCGATGGCAAACGCTATATTGCAAGCGCACATTTGGTATGTAGGTGGGGTGACGTGGTGATGTCTGAGCTGCTACTGCCGGTGCTGATTCACGAATAATCTCACTGTGATGAGATGATACTCGTGGGGAGATATTGGGAGAGGACGCTGAAGACCGAAAGCTCAACGTGGGTCTCGGGAACGACGAGAATGGTGCACGAATCAGCCTGGCGACCCGCTCTGTGAGTGCGCTCTACCACTGTTGGAAGACGAATGCATATATATATATATATATATATATATATATGTAGAGGGAGAGAGAGAATTGAGAAGGAAGATGGAGGAACGGAGGATAGTCAGTCAGTCAAGCGTAAGCTCGATTTGACTGGTACGAATTCTATGCTGAGCGATGTTTCGTGGGGAAAACGGAAGGCCTGCGCCTTGTCCCAATGTTGGGAGCAGCTAGCTCAGCGAGTTGGAACTTGTTCAATTGCTGCCGGCGAGCTGCTCGGAACGCGGTACTGCGAGGGAGGGGGGCGCCGTCGCGGAAATGGCTATGAAAGCGTCCCATTAAGGTTGAGGGAAGATAGGTAATTTTTGTCGGACGCCTCCGCACCGACCTCGGCTAGGTCGGCAGACAAAGGGACCACTTCGCCGGTCTTGTCTGAACGAAATCCTGCAAGTTGCGAGGCTACGGCGGTTGTGTGTGACGTACTAACGCTTCGGTTCGGGCAAAGAAGCGCGAGAGCCGCATTTTATTGAGAAATCAACTTCTATCCACACAACAACAGTGGATAGGCGTAGGTCAATACAATCGTGTATGACAGAACTTATAAATGGCAAACGTTATTCGGTATTCGCTCAAGTATACAATACATTTTTCTTCTGGAAAGTGCAATCGATACAAATAGCCATTTGAAAAAAAATAGCCATTTGTACGTTCTCCTTATTAATTCTTTCATTTGAAGCACGAACTGCATACAGAGGAATGGAACAGTTGTCCTTAGATTTGAGAATGCGGCTCTGTCTATAATTTTTAGATTTCGCTCAAATCAGTCTTTAGCCACACATGTGAATAGAATCCACCGCGTCCCACGTGACAATATCATGTAAGTCAATTATGGAGTACAGTAAAAATGTATACATTTCTCGATGTAGAGCAGTCGTCATCCACATAAATGCATATCTCCTTTGCAGAAAATCGGCCCTGCCGCGATTGTCTTTGTCCGTCGACGGGTCTGTCGCAAAACACGAAATGTTCCTTCCGCGGCAACGTTGTCGTCATAGCCAAACACTAGATGGGATAGATTAAAGATAGACGATACATCGCCACCGAATGCTGTTGTTTGTGTTAGACAACCTGATGCGGGCAGCTGATCATAGCCGATCTTAGCTTCGTACGACAATTCGGCTGTGAGATGCAAAAATGTTCCACGACTATGCCACAGCAATTTCCATCATTTTCGCCTGTTTTTTTTATTCGCCTTGTTGCTTCGGTCTCGCCCGAGTGACCGGGAACAGATGCAGCAGAAAGCGGTCAGTTTAGCGTGGAAGCCGGAAAACCAGTGCCTGTACTGTGCTATTTCTCTCATTTTTGCATATATATATATATATATATATTGTCTTCTCATATGTCCGTTGACGTGTCGTTCACGTGTGGCTGTTTGTGGAGAGATACTGTAGTGAACTATATTTATTTAGCTTCATTTGAGCTCTCTACTTGATAATCACCAGCGGTTGCTTTAATCAGCAGGAACATTGGAGACCTATAATCTGCAATCGGAGGACACACGTAGGTTCACGGGTTTGATCCCACTGTTGGACATGCACATTTAAAGGGGTTGTCCATCTTATGGAGGTAAAGGTTTAATGGTTTATTGAAGGAGCTGCAATTGAGAAATGCCGAAACCACTTGTACCGTGAACTAAGGTAAATGATTAAGTCAGTGAACATTTACTTTTTAGGCTCCAAGCTGTTGATTGCAGATGAATCCTTTCATATGGACAGCATTGATAAGCTTAGTGGTTTGTTTTCGGTTCTTTGCAACTCGAATCGTCTACAATTATCAAACCACGGAGCAAACAGAATAGACCATTGTCGTGAAAGGCAAGTACGGCAGTTGCTTTTCAGACCCTTTACGACTATATATAGTAAACTTAAGCCCACAGTTAAGGTTAGGCGTTAATTACTATATGGTTACGTGCAACAGGTAAAAACACGTTGTGCTATCGTAATTTGCAATCGTATTATGGAGGGGGTCAAAACCATTTTCGAATGCGTTGACTGCTATAGCGATTAAAGCGATTAAAAGGTGGAACAATCAGACATGTCCTTCGCAATGATCACCGTTGCTGTACAGGTCCAGTAGAAACGGAGGCTGGTAGTTTTCATATGCGGGCAAAACAAACCCCTACAGTCAGCCTCTGCGAATTTGCTGTCTACTAATTAACAAAACTCAAATATTCACCGTTTACTGACTGCAGCGGCTATGGATATGAATAACGTATTAGCCAACTATGCTCAGGCGGCAGTAACAAATGCAGGGCCCTTAGTTGCGTGAACAGCCTATGAACAACACTCCGTAATGAGCTGTGATGATGCTAAGTGATAATTAGCAAAGCACAGAGGTAAGCGTACTATAAGCTCAGTGCTTCTAAAATATCTTTATTTTTGATAATTTGAAAAAAAAAAAGCGTGATTTAACGTTATAGAGACGAAGTACACAAATATTTGATTATAGATGTTTTCCTCATAGTATAACTTACGTCGAAACGAAATTGGCCTTCTTCGGTGGATGTGTGCCACATCAATGACCCCCTGTCGTAGTATGTCGTAGATGACGTCCTATCGAGTCAACAAGATCTATAAACCTCGCTCAGGGCTACGTTTCTGAGACCCTTCATATTAATTTGTCTTCACGAGGACGGTTCGAAGACACGCAAGTCCACCTTAACGGAAGAGATCTTCAGCGAACTGAACGTAACACTGTTTTACCTATGGGTATAGAGATGACATAGCAGTATCATGTAGTATTATGGGCAACGATCTCTTCTAGGCTAGGCGGTGCGTTACAAACGCGCGAGATACGGACAGTTATTATGAGCTAGCACAAATCAATTTATTGGCAGGAACAAACTTCGAAATGGTAGTTAAGGAACGCCGATATGGGTCGGGAAGATGACGCGGGTCTCTGCGCTACAGTGCAATGCTCAGTATTCTCGGATCTACTGATCCATTGCTTTGAGCGCCACAAGCCTTTGGCTTAACCTGACAACATGATAATGTGAACATTACAAGTGATCATCTCGACTCAACAATCAATACTCTCACTAACGAATCGATCCGCCGTATATGAAGAGCGTAATATAAGTTACCCATATATATATATCCATCATAGTCAAAACATTTGCATGGTACTAAAGTAAAACTAGAATAAAACGTGCCTTTCTCATATTCGTTGGCTCGACCACCTCGTTAGATTCAACGAAGCAGAGCGGCGTAAAAATGATTTCATGGTCTCGGTACCGCTCGTAGCCTTAGACGAAACAAGGGAAGATTTCGCTGTTTAAGAGGCCGACTATGGCTGAGGTGAGCTGTCTAACCGCGAAGTCAAATTGTATAATAGAGAATACCTGCACATGCCGCTACAAAACTACTATATAAAGAAAATCGGTGCATGCATCTGCTTCGGCTATTGCACTATTGTCTATATCGGTGGCGCTAATCTGTCGATTTAGCTGGCCGAGGCCGAAACAATGGCCGGGCACAGTCCTCAAGCCAAAAAGAGTATTTTGATCACTTCATCAAAATGATTGGGTGACAACGGGCGCGATCGTGGCATTTATTATTAGCATAGATTTCAGATGAACCGAAATCAACAAATGACGTTGTTATATATATATATATATAATATATATATATATATATATATATATATAATATATATATATATATATATATTATATATATATATATATATATAATATATATATATATATATATATATATGTATTTAGGAAAGTGATAGACACATTAATCAAACTACGGATAGATTAGTGAGGCTATTTAAGTGTTAGGTTTGTATCATTTTCAGCACCTGTCAGCTGCCTTTTCTTGGCTTGACTAACTTGTCAAATACAGGATCTTATGTGTCTCTCATTGTTCGGCCAAACTGGTTTTCTGACCGGGGAGTGTTATGCATGCAATGCAGTATGCAACGCTGCTCGGTCAGAAACTTGCCCCATTAAGGGGGTAATAACCATTTTCGAATGCGTTGACCGCTATAGCGATTAAAGCCATTAGGGTGAGACAATCAGACATGCTCTTCGCACCGGTCACCGTTGTCATACGGGTCGAGTAGAAACGGAAGCCGGTGGTTTTCATATTCGGACGAAATATACCCCAACATTAGAATGAACCGGACCACCTCCGGCTGTTCTAGCGGCTAGCTAGATTGTTCATGGTTCTTTTTTCTGGTCCTCGCGAGTGTAGCTTCTTAAATGCGTTGCGTGACAAATGGTAATGTCTGTAATGGCGTCACTGGGAACAACCGCGACTGCCGCGTTGGCGGGTCCTATTGTACGCTACCTATTTTCGAACCCCCGTTCCCCCTGATCCCAAGGGAGACAACGGCAGCTAACTAGATATAATATATCATGAAGCTGCCACGGAACGTACGAGGAAGTTCACCAAAGTGATTACGCTTCAATCATCTTGTCAGCATTTCGGTTACATCTCTCAACAAATCATACTGTAAAACGTGTACATACGTGCATATGTATATATATATATATATATATATATACAGGGACCTTGAAATTCAGCCGTATCAGATGCTAAACAGATGTCATTCAGGCTGTCTGGCGGTTGACAGACAGTATTCGCTATTGTCTGTAAAACAAAATCACGATGTGCATCGTTTATTATTAGGAGAAACAAGCTTGATAAACGCGTTTAAAAATAAATTATTACGATCAATATTTAACAATGTTCGCGACTCAGAGGGTCACATGCCACTTTACGGCTGCTTATAACAAACTGTTCTGTGTCGCTGCTAAACAGCCTTGAAGTGGTATTGCAAATGTTGTCCGAGATCGATGCACGACAATGAAAACCGATGTGGACGCCTGCTTAAGTGGATGCAAGCGGTATCCTATGATACAGAAGCGGACACCTCACCAGTGGGGCTCAGCCTGTGTCAGACGTTTAGAATCACCCTTCGCTAAACAACCAAAAAAAAACAGTTGGGTAGCAGGGCCTGTCGGTACGCTGAAATTCATATTTTTCGTATGAACTCGTCGAATTTTGTGACTGGTTTATATGACAATAATCATCAATAATCTATTCATTGTTAAAATTGCCTTATATCAGGTCACAATCAAAGTGCGTAAAGTTTCAGCAACAATTGTCAACAAATGTTTTCTCTCTCTCGCATCGCAGCGCAGATAAATGGCCCGCAGTATATCAGTGCACGGCGAGCCGTAACAACAAAACACTGTTCTAATAGATCCTAATAAGACGAACAACGTTATCTGGGCGGATGTGGTGTGTGGACTTCTATAAGAAACAGTACCTAGAACAGATGTGGAGGCCTTTAATGGCCTTAACGTTAGCTTCCGTAGACGCAGCAAGAGCAGTCACAGAGCACAGATACTTAGTTCACGTGCCCTCGTGATTGAGCTAGAGGACCACTACTAAATTGTTAGTGTGTGTATCTATGTATCTGCGGTCTATATAACCACAGTCATACGTGTGAAAGCCCTCAAATGGCGGTGCTTCCGAGGGAGGCTGAATGCGAAGACCGAACCTGCGCTGGCTTAAGCTCTATTTAGAACGAGAAATATAGAAAAGCGTCTATCGTTCAATTTCGCGTATGGTTTTGTCGAAAGTGCGTAGTCGTGTAATCCTATACAATCAGCTTGATGAGCAGAGCACTCGACATTGGATGCAGATCAGAAATTGGGTCACTGCTCTGTGCACACAATCGCGCACAAAATGAATCGCCAACTCACTAGCTAGCTGATTTTAAGAGCCCTAACAAATATCTGACTCTACCACATTCATGTGTTATCTCTATGGGTGATATAGAACGTGTGTGTGTGTTGCCTCAGACATAGGATTTATAACTGACCGTGGTAAATTTCGTTACCTCAAGGCATCAAGCAACACCACCACCAGTGTTCGAGTTGTTTGTTTTGTCTGTCTCGTTAATATACTGCCACTCTCTTATTTATTCATATATTCCATAGACAAAACCACCAACTCGGCAGTCACCTCTATGGTTGCTCGCTCGAAAACTTCTGACAACTTCCACGGACAAGTTCTGTCCCTGGCTGCTTTCCCGCAGACAGATTGACTTGCTACACGCACATTAGCGAGGTCGGTGCGGTTTAATTATTTAAATGATCACCTTTCTGTTAAGTCACCCGAATAATAATTGCTGGAGCGATCCGCACGTATCTGAAAATGGGGAATATATTTGCGGGTTGAGTCAGCCAACCCACTGAGGGACTCTGTGGCCAAGTCAGCTCGGGCAACACGCCGTTGGTCTATTTGCATGAAAGTGCATATATTTATACTGGATTTAATTCCGGCTGAACGATTTACAACGGTTCAACTTGAATTTCTGGCTCTGCCAGCAAGACGTCTTGTATTCGTTCTAATGAAATTACATCGCAACGCCTCACGTCGCGCAGCCTAAACGAAATTAATGTAAAAACGGCTCTTCGAAAAAAATAAAAAACAAAACAACAACAAATAGATATATATACTCTGGACAAGCCAATGCAGACCCGCTAAACGAGTTCGGGGTATGTTATTAGATTACGAACTAGGCGGAACATGCCGCTAATTCAAACAATGACAACTTCTATAGAAGCCCTGCAAATCTAAGCGGTGCGGGTATCTGCATTTTGCGGTTCATGTGCTTCGTTAGCGGTCGTTCGTTGTTTCTCGCCATAGCGGTGTTTGTGTGCACATTTTAACCATGCAGATAAATAATTAGCAGTATCTCGGTGACATCAATTATAGTGATTGCACGCGTCAACCTCGCCAACATGTGTTGTTATTTTGAGTATGTCCAAGGTGAATAATTATTTACAAGACATATGACCCGTTCCTATCAATCAATCTCTTCATGTTTATTCTCACAATACGTATCATCATTGCCAATTTACTCAAGCGGTGGCCGCATATCGCAAACATCAGCACTCCGTATAAATGGACAGGTACAAGCGGCGTGTCAGCTCGGAAATCTCTATTTTGGTCATTTTAAAGTGGTTTTGATCATTTGATTTGAAACTAGTTGAAATGTCTACAATGTTGAAAAAGCAAATCTCATCTTATTCCGCTAGTGTTTTCGAACGCGTCCGTTGCCGTTAGGCCACAGTAGTTTCCGAAAGCGCATCCATGAAACGTAGTGAAAATGGAGGGTATCAATCCCTTGTAAGCCTTTTGCGTGTGGACAGTGATTTGAGGTGATCCAAATCCCTGCCAGATACACCGATTCACCGAGGTGACTCGTGCCATACTAGAGGCAATGCTCCAGGTTTGCAGGACCGGTAGTGAAGCACTTCCAAGGCGGCTTTGTTTTTTACAAACGCTAGGAACGCGTTTTTTTTATAGGGTCACATACGAGGATCTCCCAATATACGGTCCACCACAGTGAAATTCTGCAGAGCTGTTGACTACCGAATTGTTTCGTGGACTTTCACCGATGACCAGCTGCTCAACTGGAAGACAATGCTTAGCTGACCGTTATGAATCATACGCCTGGCGTATACAGCCAAAATTACATTGTCGCTACAGGAACCTGTGTGCAGTTAGGTCTTCATTGGTGGTAGCGGATCACTCGAACGTTCGCTGACTTTAATGTGTGGAGCTGCCACACGCAGATTCACGTTGCGAGAGAGATGCTACCTACACTATAGTTATCTACCTTACGAAAATAGCAGAACGAGAAACACTTGATTGGCATATTCTGTTGCTACATGAACTTTGATAAACCCTGTCTCCTTCTGTCTGGTATTTTTTTGTTGGATAGATAACGATAAACGGCGATTACGAGCGTATTTTTTCAAATGTTTCTCTACAACTGCTGATGTGCAGTTGTACACTGCATGTTTTACTACAATGATATAGATAGATGCGTATCACTTTCCCTTGGAAACGGACAATTTTTAAGCCAAAGCGGACACATAGAAAGAAAAAATTGTTGTATGCAATGCCAGTTTTGTTACCTCTAGGTATGATAAGTGACACCGGTTGAGCCAGGCTTCCCACGAGCGCTGCTACACGAACCAGGTTCGTTTCGTATAGCTTCTCGTAAAGAGCTAAGAAGAGCACCGCTGTTCTTCAGTATTTAATCAGATATTACTCTTATATTATATTTACGGTTCGGATTGATTATTTAAGGATTTATAACAGTTGCGATTTTGCAAGGCAGGCCCGCTGCCGCTATCGACAGTTGGACCATTACCTCAAGGGCATAATAGCTGGCACAATCATATTGTATGCCTGTAACGGACGCTTTCTGCCAACTAAAGTCTGTCAATGACTGGCTCGCCCCATTTGCGTTTCGCAGTGGCTCTTACCGTAGAAAATTCATGGACACAATCAGTGTTGCCCTTCGGCGGAGTACGACAGACACAATTAGGTTTTCGCGCATTCCCATATTCTCTCATGTCCTCCACATGTGGAGCTTGAAATCGGATTTATCCGCATTCAAAGAAAGATAGAATTTTCATTGCATTCGCTACCGAACTATGTGTGCTGCACGCTCGCTTCCCTATCATTGTGGCGCAGTGGGCACGATGAATTTCGAGGTTGTCGTTTTGAGATGAGTTCATTTTTCAGCTGCTAATGTTCGTTAAAGATCGTGGATATGACTACATCTATCGATTGTCATATCCTTGTACGTAAGCCAACGTATACTATCGCTGGTACTCAATGAAGTTGTCGATCCGCTGCAAAACTGCTGAGGTTTACTTCGCGGCGTTACTGCCCTAGGACGTACGGTCAATGATTATATGTCACCGTTTGGTCCACACGCAGATATGATGTTTCTGGTTATTCTTATGGCAGCGATCCCAACTGTTTCTCGTGTGGTTATGTCGTTCCCCCGCAACCGGCTTGACAGTTCATTGTTTCTGGACTAAAGTAGTGCACGGCTGTAGGTTCCTTCTCTCTATCCTATAGCTCATTACTTCAAGTTGCATAACCGTTGGTCTAGAAAGACTTGCAAATAGACTGTTTGAAAAAAATCTGATTTGAAAAGTACCCGTTTTGATTTTAATAGTGTAACGTGGAGGAGGAATAGTATATATAATTATTATTTTTCGATATAAAATCTCTATAATTATAACAACTCGACGTAGAAACTAACAAGATACACATAACTTTTACGTATCGTCTGTCAACGTTAATATAACGATTCCTCTCGTAGCGCGCGATGTCAAACGTTCGATTGAGGTGTAAGTTCCAACTCATCTTTGAATTTCGATTTCCTGAGAAGAAAAGCCGCAATATAGCCAACATTCGAGCACATCAAAATCCCATAAATACAACTTTTTGTCATCTTTCTCTGTTGACATTAATGCACCTTTTACTTCAATATACCACAATGCTCAAACTGACCATGGGTGTATCCACTGCTATCCACTGACACGGTCATTCAAGCGTATCAGAAACATCACGCAAACGCAGTTGTGTATTAATAAAATATCCTTCGAACTTACTCTCACCGGTTCCCCTTATGTGACATATCAAAAAAAGAAGTTAATATATATATATATATATATATATATATATGTGTGTATTTTTTATTCGGTTATGTAATCTCTTTTAGAATAACGACACGTATCATATATTATAAGCATACAATATGTTATTATAATATTTAGATAAAGTTATAGTTTATTCAGCTAGTGACTATGATTGTACGTCTTAAAGTTATTATCAGATTGTTGCTATGATAGATATAGTATATAACACTAATATATAGATATTAGTGTTATATTTACAGTACTCATTTGTTTTAGAGTATGTCGAGAAACGTACCTTAAGAAAGTTTACAGTATCCCAACTGAACGGCAACAGGGAACTCTTTCTGGTCCATGAATCGAAGAGACCTTTGCTGTTATATAGACTAATTGACTAGGAGTGGTGATTAGCAAATCGAGGCAAAAAATCCGTTAAATGAGATAATATATAGCTTAACAAGCTCTAATCGTTGTTACATGGGGTTCATTCTCAGCAAAAACTGATAAATAGCTCACTCTATCTATTAGAGAGGCAAGGATTAGATAACGTCCATAGGTGGATGCATATGGATACGCAATATTCCATAAGTACAAACGAGGCGGAGATAAAGAAACGCATACATTCCTATGAATAAATACCAACTGCAAATAACGGTATGACTGGCTTCGGCTTGCGCAAATGAAGAATTAATAATAAATAAATTATCGCGTTTTTAAATATTTGTTATTCTTCTGTATATATATATATATATCAGCAGAAACGATATACGCCAATTTTCCGGGCTGACTCACAGCCAACATTAAATGTCCAGAGTACAACTGCTTTCGGCATTGCCTTATAAGAATGACCCATTTTAAATACAAATGTGCAACGGTCGGGATCGAACCCGTGCACCCACGTGTGTCCTCCGATTTTTGTTATCGATTTCAATTTCCAGCAAATGCATAGATCTTCGCTCACAAACTCTATGAATATTTACGAATAATAATGATAATAATATGTCTACTACATTGGTCTGCCATTGTGGCCTAACTAATTAGTCGTTACCTCAGCTCGTGTCCAAGTAGCAGTCAATTAGCCAGATATTTCACTCGCGGCATACGATAATTTACTTCAACGGCTGCCTTCACAGAACGGAAACTGATGAAATGACCGGTCGATTGAGCGGGAAAGAGCCAATTTGTAGAGCCGCACAGTCGGCAAGTTACCCCGGGAGCGCCGTAATGAGGTCTTTGTCTATTCCAGCCTCGAGTTCCAGGCAGCCGAATCAGCACTACCCCAACGCGGCGTCTCGGGACCCTGCCAGCTCTTGCTAAATAATCTAAGTTACGCTATCGGCTGATGGTTGACCAGGTGAACACATGACAGCAATATAGAAATCAATCATATCTCCAGAATTGCGACAGGATTGAAGTATTTCGCTGGTATCTATAGCAAATTGCCACTCTCTGAAGTAGGGTTAAAATGAGCCCCAGCCATCAAACGATCGGTTCAAATGATCGAAGAAGTAGCTGTGTTTTTTTTCTTTTTCTGAGATATTTAACATCACATTTTTTTTCATACGACTCTTACCACTTTCATCCTGCGTGGTGGCACGCAACACAGAAGCTGACTTTCACGGAGCGATCCCCAAGCGCTCCCCAAGTGAAAAATACTACGTCTTCATTCTATGGTTGTCGCTTGCTCCCTGGGAACCGGAGCGGAGTACGTATTGTGCTGCTGGTCATGCCCGTATGTTATCCGCTGTTAAGTTTGCTTCCCGCCGTCGGTCAGACGAAGCAACGTTCCCGTGAAGCATCCGATATGAGTCCGTTGAGCTCAGGTGCAGCTCGAAGAACGGCAACAACAGTGTGAAACGGACAAACAACAGATAACAAGAGTTCTATAACACGGGCGGAGTTTTTCCGAGTAAATAACGGCCGAGCGAGATAAACATAGTGCAGTGCGGCCCCCTGATTCACAGGAGGATATTCATTGCGCTTTATCATTGTGTGCTTTGCGTCAAATATATGTAGACGATATCGAATAGTTGACGTGGATATATTCAAACAACTTCTGATAGAACACACCGTGCGGCAGCTCATTCGATAAGAAAACACGGGAGCCATCACCTGGCTTTGCAACATATATGCACAGTATTTAGTTACACCGAATAATTGGGTTTAGACCAAGTGGAGCGTGCTGTTGAAATTGTTGCTTTTTTTACGACACATGTCTGGTAAATATATTTTACGCGGAAAACTCAGAAGATTCCTTGCGGCAATATGACATCTAGAGAGAGTAGATGGTATTTTTTTGCACAATTGAAAATTACGAATTGCGTAATGTCGAGGTAGTACTTCTACTTTTGAGGTGAGGATATAAACGCAAATTCATGAAGATTGAAAGGAAGCGACCGTTCACCAGTCTACGCTGAACGTGAATCTCTTGCTTCGAGAGCTCATTTCGGGTGACCGAGATTCGACCAGACTGTTAAGAAGCGGAATTGAATGAACAGAAAGGTCAGTCGCCGAGACAGTCGGCGATAGACGTCTCGGCCGTACGCTCGGCGATTTCGTTTCAGCGATGAAGAGTAGCCATACTTCAATAGATACCCAATGGCCTTTTTCTATGGACGTCACTTTTCACACACCGCCACTGAACACCGCCATCCAGGACGATGCAAACGGTGCTAAGAACGATGCCGACGATTGCGTAACGCCGTCTTCGCAGCGGTCCCCTGATGGATCTTCTTAGCGAAATCCGGCGAGAAGCAATCTGTTTCGTTCATTTCGTAATCGAATGGGAAAGGCCTCGAAAATCTGGGTCGCCAATTTCCCCCCTCAGGTCGCCCTCAGGTGCTGTCTGTTCCAGTCCACCATACACTGCACTGCATGAAAAGGACCGAATTATCGATCTCGGACCGCTTCACCTGAACTGCAGTTCTCTGAGAACGAGAGACGGGATCAGGCTTACGTAATCAAGCGGACGGATCTCTGAGAGCAGCCGTCCGACAAATCAGCCCATCTCGAGAGGAGTCGGACCTCCGGCAAGGTAGGGTAGGCTATTTCGTAATGGCTCGTATTTTTTCATTTCGGTGTATCCAAGCTGACGTGAGCGCTATGCGCGTAGCAGCGCAAGGCTAAATAAAGTTGTCGGCATCCATCGGAGCTCCGTAGTTTAAACGAAGTTACGTTTACCGCTGTAGGGTCAGCGAGGATGTCCTAATAGGTACAAGAACTAATCATAAGCTATTGGTCAAATAACAATTTTGGCATGGAAACTCAGTTTGCATATACCGAATCACGGTACGAAGATAATCAATTACTGAATATACGTTAATTCTTAATTTCAACCTGACAGATTTGCAGTACAAGCCGGTGCTGACTCCATAAAAGTCTCAAGAAAATCTCTTACGGCTCGTTTGTCGCTCGCGAGTAACTGCATACATACTCAAGATATATAGCGTTTAGTAGAGAAGTAAATTAGTAGAGATATCTTCATAATTTATTGGGAGAATTTAGGAACCGTTAGAATTGTCGTATAGGTCGGAATATTATGCGGTGACAATCAACAGCAATCAACGTATTTGAAAGCTCCTATACTGATGGGGTGAGCGTGCAGGCCCGTATCGCACTGTACAAGGGATACGATCTTCGTCGCCACTGTCCTTGGCCTCCTTGCAAAATACATTAGTGCGGGTCGAACTACCGGAAACAACCATTACCGATCGTGTGTTCTGCCTTTGCCGAAGACGTCATCTATATAGAAATTTATAGGAATAGCCCGTCTTAACTGGGGAGCATTGAACTCGATCCGGATCTCGTCACAGTTAGGGACATCAGGAATTGTCAGGTGAGTTATCTCTGGGGTAGAAAGACGCTGACACTGTTAACTGCTTCGTCACACCTATTCAATGTCGAAAACCCTACGCAAATTATATACGAATATATATTAGTCCGTGAGCATCGTACTGCAGCAAGCGGCTAAATTAGTGAGTGTTGATCATGTCTTGAGTAATAAATATCTCAATATGTTTATGGGCTTCGACTCTCATCGCGCAGCTCTTTGGGATGTTCGCTAATATTTCATATAATAAACAGAAAGCGCCAATGATAGTATGAACGAATATGAAATATGACATATGGAATACTGCATTTCATAGTTGAGAAGGCTGGTGAAGGTCTGCTCATCGAGGGGATTCGGGCTTCGCACCGTCTCGGGAATCATAAGTAACTGTGAACAACTTCCAACTAACTGTGCAAAAATAAAAAAGCGTCACTGGAAAGATATGCAACTTGTAGCTTTCCTCCTGTAGGAGAAAGCCTGCTGTTGCAAATGACCGTACTCCTGCATACAAGCCACTCGAGGCATAGAGCACTTGGCGAACACCGCGGCCGATCTGGCGTCCGCGTTGTTCTTCTTACGCGTTGTTCGAACATTGACGACGTATCGTATTGTTCCATTCGGTACGATAGGGAACTACCTGCAGACAAAAACAACTTCGTCCAATTCGCCAAGACGTCAATGTCGTCTCGTTGACGCATGCGCACTCGCCTGTCAAGGACTGCCGTGCCCTAGCCCTCCTCGATTGTTCCTCTATTTCTCGTTCTCGAGGGAGTTCTGTCTCGTTGTCCTGTCGACTGGTCCGTCTGTGGATTGCCTTCCTGCTTGGTGAATTCCATCGAAAAAAATAGCTCTTTGGTTGCAACTGAAGCAGCGTTTGCGCATTGTTGGGGCACGCATACTGAGTCGTGTGGCTCAGAGCTTGTGTGTGTGAAAGGAAGAGAGAGAGAGAGGTGTGTGAAGCTCGCGGCCGGCTCTGGGGCCTGGGGGAGTCTCCTTCTAAGAAGCAGGCTGACTATGTGAGAGCTGGCCGTTTGGCCTGCCAGGGCTGCTGCGTCTGACTGTGAGCCTGTCTGAACCCCCGAAGAGAGTTGGTCCCTTTGCCAGTGGCGGCGTGCTTCGCAGTCCACCGGCCGGGGCTGATTTCGCGGCGACAGGGTTTTTCTGTGTCGCTCTCTACCTTTATCCTGCTGCTTTCGCCTGCTCTCTCTCTCTGTCTTGGCAAAGTCGGGCTGGCGACGGCTTCCACAGTCAGGGTCCCTTTCCTCTCTCTCTCTCTCTCTCGCTACAAAACCCTCCATCTACGAAATCCACAGGGCTCCTTCCCGAGCACACTTCTCCATGGATATGCATGCTAGCATGCGGCGTGCATAGTCGAGTATAGTCGCGCGCCACCGTGGGCGCAGCGGTCCACACATACACACAGCCATCTCGTCAGCAGCACTTGCAGATCGACATCCACACACCCGTGTGCATATACTACCACCACTAACACTACAACGGCCATTGCTATCCTACGGCTCCGTTCCTGAAAAGCCAGACGAAGGAATGGAAAGATAGCCGCGGTGATGTACGAAGACGGAGAACGGGGGATTGTGGGCAGCGATGTTCGTAGCTGAGAGACGGACTGAAGACGTATTTCGAGAACGAGGAATACGGACTCTTCTTTGGAGAAGGCGCAGGCTATTTTTACTGCGTGTTCAATTTCACAGCAACAGCAGCAACCACCAACCACCGATGTGAACGAACTCAATTCGCCCCCCTCCAGAGGAGGCGAAAGCCAACGCAGGTGAGCCCGTGGCTGGCCCGTAACGATGCAGCGTCGAGATCGAACAAGAGGGTGATTGACGTCGCGGTTTGTTCCACTCGTCTGAACCACCGCCGGGTGCGGTCCGATTCGGCGGCGGCGGGCCGGCCCCGAATGACAGAGAAACAATGGCGGGCAGAGCGAGAAAACGTTAGATAGTAGGTTCTATATAGCTGGGGAGCACGAGGAACAGATAATCGAAACTGTCCCTATCGCTGTAACACAAGCACAGCGGGAGAACAGCCAGCTTTCTTATGCAAGCTTCGAAGAGACTACTACAGCAAGTGCGCCACAACCTAATTTGTAGTTAACCGTATTTTATTTGGGTTGAATTCCAGTCGTATGGCGACGATTACACAAGCATATGAGTTCGCGTTCGTTCGTCGCAAACGACTACAACAGCCAACTCCGTCGGATAGGTTGACTCCCGGTAAAGGTTTTATTGGTTTATTAAAGGAGCTGCAATTTTACGGTGTTGGGAAGTTGCTAGAAGGTCCACGAAGGGCGATTCACTATAGCCAGTAGAACAACAGCTCCATGCTTACTCTAAGTAAGCTATGGATCGTAAGGTGGCATACAACGTAACGCCAGTAATTCAAACGTGCACTGATAAAATAAGCATACATATTATACACTGTCTATAGGCTCGTAATCGATCCTGAAGACAGAACCTATGCGCTATACTATGAGGATCGGTACGAGTTTTGTTGAAATAAAATTACAGTCACTTCTTCCTGTCTCTGTCATTCTGTCCGGTATGCATTGCTAAGTATTCGAATTATGCCTTGTCGCGAACTGAACCAGTTACGTTGTCCAGAGCAAGTTCGTCGTCTGGCCTTGTTACGACTTTGCACAAGCGTAACCAGTTTTAGTCCAGTTCCTAACGACGATCGGGGCCACCGGATTCTGTTCGCACGCCCATATACCCATACAAACAAGCGTAGAGGCCGACAGATCTGGTCAAACTCAGTAGAGAACAAGCCAAGACATGCTTATGCCAGTGCGGGACAGTCCTCTACAGACACGAATATATATATATATATATATATATACATACAGACAGACAGAGATGCATACATGCATATATATATATATATATATATTTACTTATACACTCATCTTCTAAGTTATATCGAGTTGAGATTTGCTGCCTAGTTAGAAAATGCCATTCGCTATTGGGGGCTAGTATCGGGAGAGGGATTACGAATGTTTTCTGCTATCCACTTGAGATCACAGACTCTATTAAGGACAAAACCTTCGATTTGCTAGCGAGTAAAAAAGCGTCTTATTGGGAACAGTCATTTAAAAAAAAAATCGATTCGGTTGTAGACTATGAATATATTTATGCGCCAGCAGCACTAGTCGTGTATGTTCGGTCTGCTCACGTCTTAATCCGAGAGTGCTATATATATATATATATATATATATAGGGGAAGAGAGAGAGAGAGGATGAAAAGCTGACTTCATATTCATTGGCCTCGCAAGAATTTACTCGCTTTATTACGGAGAAGGTTCCCAAACCCACGTCGCGTAAACGATTTAGACGTTTCCTGCGATCTATGCGTAAAGCGGCACCGTTCATATATACACCACTCACCGTTCGCCTAGCTATAAGTATTCCAAGTTGTTGCTGGTAGCGTGTACCAAATCTCCCGCCCATAGAAATGTTCATGGTCAGCTGTTCATGGTCAAATTTCTAAATACACTTTGGAGTTTCTGCCAGAGACAGGGAATCCTTTCAAAGTTTTGTACGGTTTCATTCGACCTAGGTCGCGACAACCTGACGTACCCTTTCGATGACACCTCCTGAAGCTACAAAGTTCTCGAGGCAAAATTCCAGCGACCTGTGCACAATTCTGCTTTGAAATACTGTACTTAGTTAAAATGTATTTTGTCTGTAGACACATATGGTTACCATTTGATGCGAAGTGGGTGTCACGAGTATAGTGTCTACAGTGGGAGTGACTTGATTCCAATTTGGACGGTACAGAAATGAAGATCGAGTTTGGTCTTCGCGGTATTCTGACTTCCACCGCCTCCACGTCTTCCCCTGCTCGCGTCTTCGAAACATTACCTGCGGCCCCAGCCTCTTCATTGCCAATTTCTCGAAGAGGTCCCTATCTCTGCCTTTCACTCGATGTGTAAAGGGTAATGCCATCGCCTCCCAAGGAAAAATAAGGGCCTCGGACTGGCACCTTGTACTCAACTATGTCACTAATTATTTTATATATTAAACGACAATAAATGACCAATGTCGGAAACGAACAACTGTTCTTTTGACCTGCTCACAACGCTAAAAGCTTTCCGGAGGCTCAAACACGAGCAAGTGTTAAGCAGGTGAAACTTTTCGCTAGCTCTAATGCTATAGTCGTTTGAATCTTAAGTTCTATTTTTTACTCATCTTTACCCACTATGTCTTTTGAGTGAATGAATTAATACTAATTAATAGAGTGCCCTAGCTTTGTATGAGTCTACCAGGTTTGAGCAGTTCATAAGAGAGCATTCTCTTCTCAACTCGCCACATGCATAGCATTACCTCATGACCATGAGTTCTGGGTCTAGGCACTGTTTCTGGCGCTGGGGATTATTGTAGAATATCAATTTTTTCATCCCCCATAACAATTTTTGTACAGAATACACTTCTTTGTTTGCTGGGCAGAATAATGGTGGGACGCCAATGGCACCTTCATTGAGTTTACGTAGCACCTACGTCCTTCCGATCTCATTCCTCCTTTGAGAAAATGCTTTCTAAAAAAGCCCGCCAAATTTGAAATCTATAGCATTCGTGTTAATGAACGACGACACTTCAAAGATGGCGGGACGAACTCATTACTCAACTTAGTATATTATACCTTGATCGTTAAAAGGACACATTGTAAGGTTAGGTGATCGATAATCACGATACGTCCAATGGGTATTTTAAGCAGACTGGAAATCACAAAAAAATTGAGTGTACCTTGTACTGAGCTCACGAATGGAAGCCAGATATAACACAATCAACAGTAGTATAGGACACTTCTTTATTTTCCATATCGTTGATTGGAGCCGCAGTACATCCGATAAACATGGGGCTATATCACATATAAAACTATAAGTCATTTTATAATAACTACCTAGGTAATCATCAGGATTTTACCTACGTTTCGCACTGTGCTATATTAACGCACTCTGAATGAAGTTCTTGTTGAAAATTCCAGTTCTAGCGTACGCTTTTAACGTAATGATGATATTGATAGCAACCGTACGGGATTCCAATTAATAAGCCTTCGCATCCAGAACGATAGTTTATTTAAGTGCGTTTTCATCATCCATAATAAACTATTATTAAGTTAAAGCGTCTAAATGGATTTGAAAGCAGTTCGATAGTCTGTCTATACCTTCTTCCAGCTTAGTACACTCTCAACAGTAAAAATAATATACTAAAACAATCTCTACTATTTTACAATCAAGCCTTGTTGCCTATAGCAGACGATGACACCTCAGATTATCCCGGCAAGATTGTGCACATACCATTTAGGTACGTAGAACAGTTTGTAACAGAAAGTTCCATCTGTTTACGATGTCGTCATTTGTTGTACATGATGATTTAGCGTGGCAATGGCTTGCTGCTTGATACTTTAGAGTAAAAATGTAAGTGGTATTTCTACTGGACGTATTTGAATCGACAAACACGCCTGGTACATTCGTGTGCGTCTCTGAGGAGACATTGTAGGTGCACGGGCTCGAGTCCCACCCTTCCACATTTGCGTTCAAGGGGGTCTGTCTTATAAAGTAACACCGAAAGAAGTACCGTGGACGTTAAATGCTCGCTGAGAGTCTACCCAGAAAACTTAGTTTTTTTTGGGCGAACCTGAATCAAACATAGCGCAGAACTATTCCTCCAGGCCGTCTCCATTTCGAACCTAAGCAGTGAAAATTTTTCTAATTGGGGCAACTATTGTACATAGAGCTGTTCGCTTCAGCTGCACTTAATTGATATATATTACCAACAACACTGGTGAATAAAAACATATATTGTTATTATTAATTGATGATCATTCTGATCAACCTCTTATACCAAGTGTGCAAGGTTACTTCCGCAGCTTCTCCAACCTTCGTCGTCCCGTACTCGAGATCATTGTCGATTGGCGTCGCATGGACCCTGTCAAGGAGACATGTGGCTCCCTTTTACTATAGCCATTAGGGGCTTTCGCTGACATGCGCAATTACGCTAGTCCCGTGGCAGAGACTACTTCTCGGTTATGCGCTGCCCCTATAGCGGCACTGCTGGCATAGTAGCTGAGAGGCCACCGCTCGCTCTCGAACATCAAGCGCTAAGCATAACCGCTTGCAAAGTTGACCTCCATTTGCCTGATGCAGGAAAATGAATTTTCGCCTATTTTCAAGCATGATTATACAGTGCGGATATATTTTCGACTGCGTTGACGAACAAGCAATCATTTTGTTGGATTAGACATTTTGCAAGAAAAATTTCATATACCGTAGTCTCTCTAATTGTCACTTCGCTATTATAATACATCGCAGAGAGGAGGCGCACAGTTGTTGTTGCTGGTGGTCATCCCGTTTCCATCGGATCAAATTTAGAAACATAAATAGTTAAATATGACAAAATTGGAACTGCTAACATTAAGTCTGATCAGAGTTTCCTTTTTGGTCGCCCTGTGCGATCGTACCCAATATACAGGATATCGTACAAGCGATTCTTTGCACTCAATACCACCACGAGGATGAAGCAAGAGAAGCACGTACACATAGATATACTCCACAGATCATTCGTGTCAAACATAAAGCACACAGCATATTGAAGAGAATAAATTCAAGTCAAGAAGTAAATTCGGAATAGTGCCCATATTATTCTTATTAAGTTAAGTTGTTAATACGTGAACTATTATACTACAACGCCCCGTTCCCTCACGTTAAATATATCTGCTCAGTATCCTTTATGCGTCCAATCATAGGTGCACGTCAACTATGCTTACAAGAGGTTAGTGCTCGAACATCGTGCGTTCGGTTTTCGAGCCAGCCACGAAGTGAACGAGGAGTGGGCCTAAATCGCGTTAAGGTTGGAGCCGTCTCTTTTCGGTAATGCTGTGCCGTTCTTGTTGTTCGGAGTACCACGGGCTGGTTTGATGCCAAATTGAGTCTGCGGTATGTGCGTTCAACGGACGACAATTAATCATCTCTGTCTCTCTCGCTCCCCCTCCCGAGCACTCTCCTCCTACCAATCGCAATAGGGATCGCCATGGTGGTTCTCTAATTGTTTGTATATAATTATCAGGGTGCAGCCCAAACGATGATGCTAACTTCCGATGGTTGGATATCCAAAGGAAATCAGCATTCGATCTTCTGTGTTCGTTCGATATTTTGTTTTTGCCAGTGTCGCTTCGTTAGGTGCACGACGTATCCGTTACTCGCCGTCGTAGAGAGTTAGGAGGGGTGGATAATTGTTCTGTTGTTTTGAAATATCGATATTTTACGGCACATCTGATATGTTGGGTTTAATTGGCAAGGGGTTGGTACACAGTATTTTAGTAATCCATGTTTAATGGGTGTATCGGTTTTGGTATGGGCGCTATTGCCGCTCGTCGTCGTCCTCACAACATCGAACGTATTGCATTGTGCATAGCTGAATGAGAGTAATAACAATAACAATATAATAACTTTATTGACAAATCTGCACGTATCAGAGGGTATCGATTTGCATGTGCCCTGTGGAATTCGAACCGAACTCCCTGTGGTTCCCAGCCGCCCGGCGTTGCCCTGCGCCCGGCGTTGTCCCGATGAACAAGCCCGTTGGACAGATGCCGGTGGAATCCATAGCGTCTCGTTTTGACAATTAATTATTGGTCTTTACTCATTTTAAAAAAAAAATCAAATATAATATAATACAATTATTTATTGGCTATGAAGCTTAATTAAAATAGATATTATATTTTATAGATATTTCAAATATTTTTTATAGCTTTATTAAATTAATGAAGAATAATATAAATATTTCTTTTTACTATTAATTTATTTTTTGCTAATTCACCTGTGCTTGGTAATTAACCAAGTGAAAGTGCCATAGGTTAACAGGTATTACTACACATTGGGGTTTCAGAAGCGCACTTCTAAGTTCGCACGACATTATCCCAATATTCAATTGCCGCTTAACTAAAGTTCGACCTTCTATGGAAGTTCTCTGTCACGTCGTACTAATTCACTTGTGCAAACGTTCGGGCTATTACGATGCCGCTGAAGCCGGGTTCGCTTGTTGCCACGATTTTCCGTATGCAAACTCCAGTCATGTGTCGCATTTTCCTTGGTATCGGTTAGTATCGGCACAAAGTGGGCCAGATTTCTAGAAAAGAATCGTAACACATCACTCTCGTGGAGAGGTATAGTTTGTAGATTCTTGAGACTGCTGTGATAAATCATTCGCTCATTATACCTGAAACAGATATCGATTCTCGGGGATGGATTCAGCTCTGTGAAGTTCTCGTGCGTGTTCACTTTTCTGGTACAATTCAGGTGCGTACCCGTACAGAGAGCATTGAGAAAAGGCCTTGTGTATTGTGTAATCAACGGTGTAGCATAGCATTACATACTCGAAGTCATCACCACCTTGGTCTATGACCAAGTCAATGTCTATTGATCTTCAATGTTTGCTCTCCAGAAGGGCATCTCAGTTTCGTATGCAGCCACCACTGCTCGAATATGCGAGATCGCATAAACAGCGACTAACTGCTACCTACTCACCGAAGCGGTTTGCCCATTGTCAGATATAATAAGATACGTCGAACTTCCCTCTCCTCGTACAGCCACGTGTATTTTCTGCTAAGTTTGTCTTTAAGTGGGAAGTGGGCTCGTCTGTAATGCGCGCATTATCGCTCTTCGAGTCACCGAGACCCTTGGGAAGAAAGCCCGTGGGCGTTGAGTACTTTTTCTCATAGGCGACATCAAGATACGCCGATGACTTGAGCTTCACAGAAGCTAAGCACTAGTTACATAAAATACATATCTCTCATTCGTTCTTTAGTTAGCCGGCCGTTCATGTATTCCCCCGTATAGGTCGACGGGTATTTTCCTTCAGCAACAATATTCAATTCTTGAATTACAGTCAAATAGTTTTACGAATCGAAATTGGATAGAGCTTGATTCGAGATAGCGAGATTCCTTCCGCTTCACGACGCCACCGGCAGATAGAGAAATTTTACTATTTCAACACACGCGCCCGCTAACCGAGCAAGTCGTGTAGCAACAGCGGAATATACCTACACACACACATATATATATAGCAAACAAAAGTCGTCGTGTTCTGCTTCGCCGTGTTGGCCTTGATTGAGGAAAGGTATTCGATTGACGAACATAGGCATTTCGCGTACACGCGAGAGCTGGTACGACGTCGATCGAAGAAGTGTAACGCAGAAGCCACACATTATTGAAGCCTTTGAAGCTCTGTTTTTTTCTTTCGCTTCTCAAGTGTTCGTCGTCTTCGTTCGTCTGTACTGAGGTGTGCTGATAATGATCGTCCTGCTGCTGCTGCTGATCATGGCGATGCCTCACCTTTTATGGGGGCACCCTTCGGCCGAAGTTAGCTGATCGAGTTTTCGCTGTGAGCGCGTGCAGTTGGGGGCCTGCTGGCGCCTCCGTACACATACCACACACGGACGGATGACAGCGTTGGCAGCCGAAGAAGCGGCAGCGGCGGCAGCGGCGGCAGCGGCGGCAGCGGCGCGAGCAGGCGTTACCTTCGCAGTAAATCTTTGACTGCTCTACGAGTTGTCGATCGGTAGCGAGGCCGCCGAGAAACACGATGCAATCACAATGACGACACATCGACGATAACAACGACCACATGGAATAACAATTAGCGGGAAACACTGAACGAACGAAAGTTATGTTCTCTCTCTCTCGATGAAATCCAATTTTGACAAAACGCGAAGCCATGTTCGTTTGTACGGATTTGAGTGTAGAGCATTATGTTATGATAACTTTTTAACTCGGAAAATGGGGCGGAGCTTGTGTGGGGTCATCCGTTCCTAGTAAAAGTGCTTGGAGAGCTGCCGGAGACTAAATCGACGCTATTCAGATTCAAATCTTCAACGACACATGAAGCGAAGCTGGCCCTCTTCATTTGAGAGGTTATTGTTCAGTTTGAAGTTTACCTTTACTGCCCAATACTTCGGCTAACTTGAATTTCGGAGTTTTGAGGTTGGATTGGATAGGTCTTTGCTGATGGCAAAGGCAAGAACTTCGGCATGCCTATTCTGTTAAAACCACTCCATTTCAGGAAAGGATTTGTTGTTACTTCTACCTGAGAACTTGAAGGGTATCGGGCCCTGCATCTGCTCTATGCGGCTACTAACAATCGACTCGTGTCCAGGGTATATACCGACTGCCTCCGCGCATCCGGACACCCTCTTATTCTAAGAAATCACTGGATTTTAAGAAGGAAACCCTCACGGTGCTACAAAATGATCGTTTGCGTGAAATTTAAGTAAACGTCCACATATGTATGTACTGTATCATGCAACAGTCAACACATTTCGATGTTAGAACGGCTTACCAACGGTCGTCGTCGTCGATATACTGGCGGCCATTCTCCCCCGGAGACAGACAGTGGAACAAGCACCCAGGGGTACTGATTATCCGAATTAGAGCCATCTATCTACATTGTATATATTTATATCGTAACATCGTCTATTGCGCTAGGGTTTTTACTCTATTGAAAACGAAGTAAGATTAGGCTCATATATGCATATGCAGGGCGATAATTTCAAATGCTTGAATGGCTAACAATTATATTTTTATTTATTACTATATGAAATATTCGTTCTTTGGCTTACGCTTAGAATAACGTCTCCCAGCTATCGTCATGTGAGCTGTCACCGTTATGTATCACAGGTGAATTGCACTAGATGGCTCTCCTCGATTACGCGAACGCGAGACATAAGGAACCCTTGGCTGACGACGCAAGCCACTTTCTGTGAGCCCGAGCTAAGACGATATAGCAAAATCGCCATTGAAAAATTCCACAGTAGCATTTGATAGGTGTTCGAGTTCGAGCACCGAGTTTCCATCGTACTGATCATATACGAGAGCAGAACTGTTTGAAGCCAGGCCAGACCCGCTCACGCACCTTCTCTAACTTCTCAACAACACGTGCATTTAACACGACGACAGACTAACAACTTAAAATATCTTTCCTCCTTTAAAAGACTGAAGGTTGTTTTCGTTAAAAAAAAAAACAGATAAAGGTTATTTTTGTTAAAAGCCAAATGTGACCATCCATTTCTGTACTTGCGTTCCCACTCAGACCCTGTCACCGCTGATAATAATTATAATAATATATAATAGGTATCAGTGTGACGCCGCTCATTTGCAACACCACCTTCAATTGCTGCAAATGAGCGGGCTCACACTGTTATCCATCTCGTCGTAGAACCCCCCAGAGCCGCCAGGGTCTCTCTTTTCCTTTACCTTCAACTATTCCTACCGTCGTAGTCACTACCACCACCGCCGCCACCACCGTCCCCACCTACCCATCCAGTCATTTTGAACCTATCGGGTTTAGTAGAGTGGAACCTCGGACACTCGCTCTGCTGCACTGTGCTGCGCTCGCTTGATTCTAACGTCAGGGGTCTCTCTTTCTCTCTCTCTTTCACGTTCCCCCTATTCTTGTGTCTGTGCGATAATTTGGATTCGCAGTATTCCTCTCAACGATCAGCCGCTGGTTCATCTACATGCCAGAGTAATTAGGCGCTCCATTTGCGATCCGCCGACAACGACGCCCAGAGCTTGCCTCCCGTCGCAACGGCCACCGCTGGCCACCTAACCCGGCCCAGCCCATCGCAGACTTGGCCTACCCGAGCGGTCTTCCAACGGTCGTTCCACAACCCTCGCGGCTGTCTGCGGGCTGCTTCCTACTGCTGTCGCTGCCGCCGCAGCCGCCAGCATAGCCACCACCCCACGCTACTCTTGCCTTCACGGTGCAGTCTCCCGAACCGCCAGCGGAGCGTCGTCGTCTAATAGTGCAACCCTCGCGCATTGTCCAGTGCCGCATTGTCCTGTGCTCTTTGAGCCACTCGCTCGGCAGCAGGCAGACCCCTCCACGAGAACGATCTTTAATACAACATAGCTGTTGTCGTTCGTCGCCCGCGTCGCTATTCTACTCATTGTATGTTGTGCAGGTCCTGCCGAATGTGTGCCCCCTCATCCAGTTATGAACGCCGGCGTAGCGTGCCTTGGCCTGGCCGAGTGCCCGACTGTGTGTGTGTGTGTGTGTGTGTATGTTTATGTACAGTCCTTCCTGCTTCCCTTGTCGGCCAGCGTTCCTCCCTCCTAGACGCTCGCTGACTATTCCTAGGCCGCGTTGGTTGCCCTGCACCGTACCACCAACGTTTGCCACCTATCCCGCAAGGATCAGAGGTGCATCCGGACGATCTGCAACGAAACCGGTCAACCCTCTATTCGCTTTCACCACTGTCATTCAGTTGGGGTAAGTCTGCCCACTGATGGTCCAATCCCAAGGACCGGCAGCCGGGCCGAGCCCGACGGGTCGAGCTACTCGACTGGATAATTCCTGTTTTCTCCGTCGAAGGCCCTGTCTCTTGCCAAGCGGGTCCTGCAAATCTCACTCAGCTAGGGTTATACTGTGATGCGCCGTGCGAGTGTCACTGCCTGTGTCAGTAGTTCAGAGGGGCGGTAGGAGCCTTACTCCGTGCGGCGACCGGCGAGGTTCGCCTTTCATGACGAGTCCAGCGTTGGGATGATTTGAGAGGGTAATTGTTCTTCTGTACGCGGTTCGACAAGCGTTACCCACGAAAGCTGACCAATACAGCAGATGTATATATATGTCACTTTCTCATGCGATAGAATTACTGATAGGTAGAAATAGGTGGCCAGAACCTTTCCCCGAGCACATAGCGTCACGATAGAAAACAATTGTCATATATTAATGGATATGCCAGATGTTTTAAACAAACCTCACGGAGTTGCCAGTAGCTCTGTATCATAATATAATAGAATACATCTCGAGACTATAAAGTTTCTTTTTACATACTGAATTTAGGCTATATATAAAACGTCCTCCTTCGGGAATACGTGACAAACCCATTACGAAGAAATGTATATTCGAATAAAGATATAATCAATTTTAGGCACCGCGTCATTGATACGGCCTCACTGCGGAGAGTTGCCACCTCACGGTGGCCAACTGCCACTAGCTCCATTAGAGGTTGAAATCTTTGTGGTCTAATGGAGTGAACTTACAGGCATACTCACAGTAAATACACTACAGGTAGATGCAAACGTTGCGCAAGGTTGTCTCGTTAACCCCAGTGCTGGGTTTCTCTTCGTTACTGAGGTAAACGGCAGGCACTTAGCTCTGCCCGAACCTTGTTTCGAAAAGTCATCATCACAGGATGACCTCCCATAAGATGGTCTGTACCAGTGGAAGTCAGTCTCGAATAAGTGAAACTACCTCGGGTTGAGAAAAGAACACCCTTTACCGCCACCATCTCAGTCCGCTTCGTGTTGTGTCCAGGCCATCCCATCGCCGCATGGCCTTGCTCCTCGACGTCTTCTTCGCTCCGATCTCCATCGTCCACACTTTGTGGCTTCACTTGGTTTTCAGCGTTCGTTTTCCTCCTTCGTTCCTTCCTTTCCTCTTCTATAATACATACAAACACACACCTATATATATATATATATATATATATATATATATATGATGGTGGGTGAAGCATGGCAAAAACAACAACAACAATAACAGAAGCAGTGTTGGTTGGCGGTGGTGCTGGTGGTGGCGATAGTAGCAGCAGGCGGCAGAGAGCTAGACAGACAGGGAGGCTGGCAGGCACCAGTTGGAGTAGCGATGTATCGATTTATCGATCCGTTTCTTCTATCGGTCCGAATCAAAAGTGCGTCATCACACACTGCACCGGCAGCACTAGGTGCTCCTTTCGACTTTGCCACCCCTTTTCCTTTTTTGCCATCTGACAACACATTGCCATGTTGCCGTTTTCACTGTTTTCCAGTTGCTGCTGCTGCTCCTTCTGCTGCTCCTCCTCCTCCTCATCTTCGTTCATTGCGACGTTTGCTGCTAAAGCTATATTTCTCGAATCCTTTCGTTATCTTCGTGCCTCGGCTTCGGAGCCCTATTGGAAAAGGACTAGGCTCGGTGGACGACAACGGAAATCAAAGGCTTCCTTTACTTCGATGCCCGCCACGGTCTGACTACACAGAGCGTTGGTGCTGACTGTATACTAAACAGGAAAGTAGATGTTGCTAACAAATAACTTCGGGAGTTATTGAGACATGCTGCTCGCTCTCCAGTGGGGGCGCCACTGGTTCGCGCTTTTCAAATAAAAGGGCCTGGCCGAGAGTCGAACGTTGAAAACGAATGTGAATAATGTACCGGAACTACTGGCCATGCGCTAGCTCAATAGACAAATAAATAAATAGGTAGATAGATAGATGGATGGATGGATGGCGAGTTGGCAAGAGAGTCTGTCAGTAAAGGTTATAGCATTTCTCCAGTGTTGGCCCATTCCGTACCATAAAAGGAGAGAAGCCCTGCAACGTTTGCAACAAACAGAGTGTCCCGTAGCGAAGCAAGCAGTTGTACAGGGTACATGATCATTCTGGCGGCAACCGATGACATCTTGCTTCTTTAAAAGGGTGCCTTTGTCACAACGAGAGAACAGCACTGGTGGCGTCCCCTATGGTAAATGTGTGAACGCAGCTGCCTAACAGCCGTTGCCAATGTAATGTCAGACATACACTGTCACGGTGTTACTCGTTATGTCAACGCCGGCGCGTGATTTCGACTATTTATGATAGTTATGCTATCTAGAGGTGTATTGCTGATGAAACTCAATCGTATTTAGTTGCAAATTATTTCAATGGCCAGCGTCCTTGCCGTCTGCTGTATTTCAGCGAGCATTACACGATTGAAGACAAAAAAGATGGAAGTGAATAGATCTGCTAAGCGAAATATGCAATAGAGTTTAAAATATTACAAATATTCTTAAATTATTACCGAATATTGAATATTTACATTTTTAACTAATTACTGAATAATATTTTTTTTTAGATTTTGGAGTATTTTTATAGAGTTTAGGGTATCATCGTCTTCGTTTCCACCTTAAGCCCATTGTAGATATGATATATAGGGTAATGAAAAATAATCAATGAGAGTTCCCAATGTATCGTAATGAATCGAGCGAGAATAAGAAATGAATGTAATTGTACTTTATAGATCGTCTTTCAAATGTGAGCCAAACCCTAGTGAGTGATTTGGCTGCTCTTAGTGTATTGAATATAGTGACACATGTAGCGTTTTAGACCATTCTGCAAATTGGAAGGCTAATAGTTATAATTACATTATTTCAAGTTCAGCAACATGAGATTTGAATGTGCCGCAGAGGACATATGTACTTATACATACTGGAGAATCATCTCTGGATCGGTTCAATATATATATATGAGAAAACGCAAAAACAATAATCACGAAAATGACTTTGTAATATGCAAAATTGGTACAACAGTACATTCCGAATTTTGTTCCGGAGCTAAGAAGCCACATCTACTTGTATTCCAATATTGTTACGTAGTCATGAGTGAATTGAGCCACAATCGGATTTGAACAGGTGAAATATTTGTAACTCATAATTACACGTGTATTGAGTTCAATATGTTTATGCGTATCGTGTGTGCCTTGCACCCGACTACCTGAAACGAATGCCTTCGGTTGAGGTTGTATTGTATTCCACTGATCCCTTCATGCGGTTGGCTCTGGCCGGTTTCCTTCTCTAAAGAGAGGCTAATAAGACAAAATTTCGACACACGTGTGTTCGCTGTTTGCGCATGCGACCATAATGGCACACCAAGCGCGGGCTCGCTGCTGTGTATTCAATGCTATGTGTTCGCTAGTTTCGTTCTGTTTATTCAAACATACAGTAGGGCGGGATTTCTAGGGATTATGGGGGGGGGGGGGTGTTCCGACAATGTTCCGAGGAAGGCGATGGCATTGCCTCTCTGCACGGCGAGGGACAGCCGCTGCAGGAGGAAAGAGCCAGCGCGCTTGTCCCCGGTGGCGCGGATCAGCCTATGGTAGACCCCCTCGAGGAAGTTCGCAGTGAGAGGGCCGTGCCCGCCCAAGGTCTCAAAGGCAAGGGGGGAAAACAGGTGGGTTGCTTGGAGAGCGGCGTACTTCCTTAGCTTTGCCCGTTCCGCACGCGCTACTGCGTAACCGGGGATGGTTGCACAGTGGTTGACATAAGAGGGTGCTAGAGTGTCAACCACAGTGCCGTCCCAAACCAGGTGCTGCCCTCGATGGAAGGGGACAAGGGTGAGGCCGTCAGGGCGGCGGCCGTCAGAGGTGTCGAGGCCCTGTGGCTCCCTTGTGCAAGGAATACCGGCGGAGTGGAGGGCCAATGCTATTGATTCTGTTCGGAACGGAGCGAGCATTGGACGACTGGAAGGCCATGTTTCCGAGACCAGGCAGGCGATGTCTCCCTTTATGGGCTCCTCCGGATCGACAACAAATGACGGTATTGACATCCGATATGTTCGCCCCTTCCAAGTCGAGGCTCACACCAGAGCCCGTATAGTTCAACTGCCCCAACGAGGCATGGCTTTAGCCTCGCTCACTCAAGACCCGCGACAGACGCATGCTGCTCGGCAAGCCAAACCTCACAGCTTGCCCTAACAAGAAGGCCACAAGGCAGCTGTATACAAGAGACTAGGGAACAGCAGACCTAATCCGGCTCAAGGGAACTCAGGAATCAGAAAACGAGGCGGTCGCCATGTGGGTAGAAGAACGTATATATCTTGGCACGTCAAAGTTGCCCACTGCATGGTTGCGGAGTTTGCTGTCGCGGTCACTAGACGTGCATTGTACCAGATTGACGTTTCGGAGCGGTTGGTACCGGGTACGTTAAGCAATGTTCTTTGCATTCTTGGTTTTGCTAGCATTACATCCCGGCCGCAGTTAAGACTTCACCGCTTGCTACCCTCGGGGGGAGGGCCACGAGATGGAAGTTGAGAAGCAAGAACAAATACTTTGACAGGTTGGACATCCCAATAGAGCAGCGGGTGCCCGCAGATGGACGCTGAACTGTTCAAAGGACACTCGACATGACTCGTGTATATGTGTTGGATGAGGGCCTCCCACAGCTGACGGAATACTTGTCCCATTGAACTCCTTAGGATGACCCTCTCATAAATCTACTTGTGCAAATAACTGCTGCGGTGGCTAACAGCTCTGGATCAGGATTCGGACTACAAGGCTGCGATAGAAGAGAATCGTCCGAAATGCATTTTCATAAGATGAAGCTATACGAATTCACTACTAGGTCCTACCGCATACGTTTACCTCTGAGTTCAGCATTCATTTGATTGGGTACCTCAAACAAGAGTGGATAAAGGCTCATTGCCCCGTTATATATATATATATATATATATACATATATATATATATATTTAGTTATTGTTGGCAAAATACATTTGTTGGCCAAGAGCTCAAGTCCTGTTCTCTCATTTCTTCCACACCACGACTATACTAGGTTCTATACAGAATGAGTTGAATGCTAAGTTTTCGACAAAGCTCGACTTTCTCCGCTCTCCCTTTGCTAGCGCGCACATACTGTTCTAGATACACTACGCACTCGTACACACTGACGACAAGCCCTCTACCGTGGATCCATCCACTGTTTCTGGCCGTAAGCCAAGCATTCCTGCCTGCTGAGACAGTCGACGTATCCCAACCCCTGATAGCATCCGGCGTCGCCCGCCGAAGCAATTCTATGTGTTCCTTATCTTGTTTCGAGCACTCACCGCTTCTCTCTCTCTCTTTCTCTTTCTCGCACTATCTTCTTTCGAAAGCTCGCACACAGAGAATATTCAGTAGGACAATCTTTCTGCCTAGTGGACTGGTAAATCCGAACCGCTCAACGCCCGAAATCGATCGAGTCGTTAGATTTACGTATACCATCGCTGCCGGCAGTTGGCCGTCTATACGTATGCACTGCATTGCTTGGCATTTCTGTGTCTGTGCTCGCGGGCTCCCGTCAACCTACGACGACGGCGAACGGGACCGCTCTGGACGACGCGGCAGCGAAAACAAGACCAACCAAACCCAGTAGGACATAGGGTTCGCGCGTCCGTGTACGGCCAGCCTGCTCATATATTCTTGGCCCCCGTATTCACCAGTGCCGCTATTGTCCGCCTTCACGGGACACCCGAACTCAAGGTCTGGGAGGTCCCCGCCCCTTCATTCTTGTACGACTCGGTGACATTGAGAGAGCTTGGGCTGCTGACTCTCGTTCCATCGTTCGTCCGCTTGCTCGCAAGAACGATGAACGGGGAGGCCCTCGACTGCTTCTCGAGCGTTTGGATGTCCAAATGCCGGCTTCTGCAGGACACTCCGTCATGACCGGTATCGCGTCGTCACTTGGGGCAGGCTCTAAGGCTAGCGCCTCGGCTTCTTTTTCATGTCGCCAACGCTGCGAGCCTTCGCGACGCGTCACATGCTCGAATCGCATCGCGGTAATGTATCATATGACTGCCACTGCTCCTTACCATATTCGCTTTATATAGCCGTTGCGAGGAGCAGCAAGCATCCATTGAACGCCCCTACGAGTTCTCTGCTCAGATGGCTCAAAAATGAAATAGGAAAAATCGTGAGCCTTCCCCTCCGTCCTCCACAATCTACGATTGCTGATGCTGCTACTGCTGCTGCTACTACGAACTCTTCAACTCGAACTCGAGTTGGGCTTGCAAAAAAAAAATATTTGCCAAAATAAAGCGTTATGTATAGCATTCATCCTATTGCTGGATTTTGCTAAAATTTCAGTTCGCTCATCGACCGATTGACTAGTAAATATAATTATGAGAATTCCTACCTTGTCTGGCTAATTCAATCTGGTCAACATGCACGAAATGTTTTTATATTGCCAATTGGTGTGAATTTCTCTATGATATATGCATAGGAGCGGAATATTAATTTTACATTATTGCATTGCAATATTGCATATTATTCAGATCAATTATTATGTTGTTTTTGTTTTGAATACATACCACGTCTGCTACAGACAGTCACACTGTTCATGTCGGACATGATATTCTATAGGCAATTAATTAAATCAAGTTCAGAGGCAAAAACTATAATAGTAACCACTGTGTCACAGTGGCCCATAGCGTCGTTCATTTCCTTGCAGGTGCTGCTGACTTTTGTATTATAATTCCCCCAGCCAGAAAGCGCAGGCCGAAAACGAACTGCTTACTCTGCGACTCCATAAATCTGAGGAGAAACGATCTACTGTGAGTGAATTCCTTACGATCATCTGTGTTTCGCAGAGAGGAGAAAAACAGCGGCTTTCGAAGAGTTGGCTGCTGGATAGCGAATGATGAATGGACCGTTTTTATATCATAGACACACTCGCCCGAACATCACACACACACAGACTATACAATCCGTGTTTTGCTTGCCAGTCCGCGGCGTCCACCAAAAACCTATTTCCTACGCGCTTTGTACCTTCTACACAAGTGCAAGCGTCCATACAGCCTCATGTCACAGTGAAGCATAGTAACGGTGGTATAGTGTGGCAGCCCACGAGATGGCACGGACGGCATCACGCTACGCCATCCTCTATCGAAAGAGTTCTCTGCTATCAGAGCGACGCGGTAGGAGGCTTGCTGGGTAACTGGTTGTCCTCAGTTTAGTCCTTGCCTCCTGTACACGACGCATAGCTCTGGACCCTCGCCGACCGGCATCTGCAGCAAGCGTTGCCCCCCTTGCTGGGCGGGCCAGCGGCAGCCACCATCAAGTCGCAGAATGGCAACAGCAGCGCCAGTAGCCGGTAGCAGAAGTAGTGCGTTCCCTCGCGCCCCCGTTGGATGGACGGACGGTTGGCTGCAGATTGTAGGCTGTAGGCTCTCTGCATGGGGTATCGTTGCCCGCCGCCGCCGCCCACCGTGCATCGTTGGCCTAGTGATTTATGATGCTTATCTCTGAGTTACAGGCCGGACGAACATCGGGCAACAACGAACACCGGGCAACAGGAAACCACCCACCTGATCTCCGGTTCTCCGGTTGCCTCATGTCCTTCCTTCGGGCCTTTTCCTATGCGAGATCCTCGCCCTTGCGGGCGGCTCTTCTTAATTCTGCTCCGTTCCTCCCGCATCCAGCCACCACCCCCCCCACAAATGGCCTCCAGTGCTTTGGCCATTTACACAGAGTGTGACGGTGGCCAGCCAGCGATGGTACACTAAAGGACGAAGAGGAAACGAAATCCACCGAGAACAGACAGACACACCTAGCCAAGGGCAGGAAACGCAGCGATGTGGTCCGGTGGATTATAAACAACGATAAGGTTTCGAGCTGGGGTAGCTTGTCGAGGCTCAGGCGTGTGAAGCTGAGGAGCGGAGAAGTTTAGAACGATAGAGGGTGTTGTAGAATCCCTTAGAGTACATATGATAGCACTTTAGGGATTATCAGTGATGCTGTTAGAATTCGGGGTGTATATAGGATATAGAAAGAATAACCAATCATCTGTCAAGTCAAATGAAAGTACTATTATTTGCAGCTATTACTCTCAGGCTATTCGTATAACAAGGCATTTTATAAGGCGTGGATGGGTTTATCTTATTACTCGACAGTTGGTTGTATTCATATTGCACTGTGTGTGTGTGTAAATGTGTAAGGTATTATATGATTGTCGGGTATCCATACAGGTGTACATTATTCCACCTCGGCCCCAAGAGAGCGTCGATCATTAAGTATCCCATTATACAAAGCAACGACGAACTTTTTTGCACAAGCACAGCGAAACATTGTCCGTGAAGGTATCAGGTGATAAGGCCTCCGAAAATATCATACTATACTTAGGAAAACAGCTGAGAATGGATATAGAAGAAGAGGCTGATCATTGTTTAATGCCGTAAGTGGGGACCACCGAAACACACGCGCGATTCATCAGCTTTTTCCAAGAAGAAGATCCTATGTTATTACATATTAGCATACATAACGATACTTACGTTCAAGCCTCGATGTTCCTTTTAAATGAAGTCACATTTCAAAAGAAATATATATATATATATATACGTATATATATATATATATATATATATATATATATACATATCCTGAGCTGCTGCACCGATTATCATATAATCGGCTCAAATAATTTCGATGATATATTACTGACATTCATGAGTTCGCCCATAGGTGTTTTGTAAAGTCCCAACGTTAACAATACATACATCTTTACATGATCAGATTTGCACGTCTCATCTACATATCTGACCTCCAACAGGATCTTATCGTAATTTGGCGGCCACGCCATTTGCGTGTTCTAGCGTGAGGTTGCCGTCGCCATCGCCTCTTTAGGCAACTACATGTGTCCCAGCCACGGTCCAATCACGTTCAAGCAACGAGAGGAATACATGAGACCCGTCAAGCGGGGCGCTTCTCAACGTGACTTAACAACGGCATTGCGTATAGATTGAGGCAGAAAAAAAGGCTGACGCCGGTTAGGACACGCACTCGTGCACTCTTCCATTTGCCGATGACGATATCTGTTTGTTGCTCTCTATTTTAGTCTATTTCGCAAATGACGATTTAACACAATCGAACCAAACCGTATATATAGTTAAAGACGTTAGTTAAAGACGAACCGACGTAGGCCGTTAAAGACGTTATGATCCTCGAACACGCAACTTGCTGCTCTACCATCAGCGATGATTATTAGTGCCACGTCTTCACCCTGTAAAAAACAATCCTATGCTTAATACGATGCTTGATAGCTAGATCAGATGCTAAGGCAAATCTCCCATCGTTGAGATCAAATATAAGTAGCAGTAGTAGTAGTGCCGTGAACGTTAAATGTTGGCTGTGGGTCAGCCCGGAAAATTTGTTTATTTATTAGTAATAATGGTGTTCATTATATCTTCACATGCTTCAGCGTGCCTATCTATTTCTGTTATACGGTGGCAGTTCCATTCCGAGCATAATAGACAATACCGCGCCGCAGATAAACTGTTATGGTAGGATCCCAATTCAATTTTCTTCTCTATCATCTAGCAGCGTGGCGTGATGTCAATCAACGCCGAAATAGAATCATTTTATAAACTATTGCAACTCCCACAACTACCACTGCGTTATTTCGGGGGTTAAAATCTACCCACGTACATAGCTATCAGCACAATCAGAGGCTCTAAACACACCGGAATATCCGATACGTGATGCAGCAGCAGCAGCAGCACTTCCCGTATGTTTAGGCACAGTAGAACGAGGGCATTCGCTCACACGCAAATACTGACACATGGACACAGAGAACACAACACGCGAAGATAGCTGGCAAGACAAGGGATCTGCCTTGTGTGTCGCTTAGTTGCATGTTGTGTTTATCTACTGAGCAAATGAGGAGACGTTTGTTTCAGTGGGGATATATATATATAGATATATGTGTATATATATATATATATGTGTGTATATATATATATATATATATATATATGTGTGTATATATATATATATATATATATATATGTGTCTGCGAGACTATCTAACGAATGCCTTCGTGTCTTACACGAACTCTGCTATTGTCTCTGCCACGAGCGGACTGGTGCATGCATATACACGTTATGCGGAGGTTGCGCAGAGAGAATTCCGTCGGCGTGTCGGGCTCTGCTGCCACCTGATGGTCAGCTTAGCTCGCGCAGCTGCACTTATTATGTTGCCAAGACGCAACGCGCGAGAGAAAAATTCTCGTGCCGCCGACGAGAATAGAACAAGAACGACGAATAAGACGTTTCGTGAACCACGATGAGAGGCATCGCGCACCCCGGTGGCGGTAAGCTCGCAGGCAGACAGACAAAGCAACACGGGACGAGTGAGAGCTTTGCTGGTGCATGGCCTAGACCCTATGAGGCCATCATCGGAGGTCGGTGGCGGCCTCGTTATCGCGAGCCTTTGCTACAAATGAACTCAACAGAGTCGCCCAGTGGATCAGAAGTTAGAAGAGGGAATAGAGACAACGAGAGAGAAAGAGAGAGAGAGGATTGAAGTCATGAGGAGGGATCGAGTCGAGAGATGTATAGCAGTAGTGTCTGCATCATTTGAGGTTGATCTGACATCGCAGGTAGGGGATAGTCGAAGGGGGTGGTGGTGGTCGTGTACTTGTGGGTGAGGCTTCTCTCAGTCTTTTGGCGGGACTCGGAAACGGCAGAAAGCGTTATGATCCATAGACACGCAAATGGTTGCTCGATCATTTCCAACTATTACCACAGCTACTGCTGCGTCTACTTCTACTGCTGCTGCTGCTAATAGGACTAACCAACGCAACTATAACCATCATATGCTGACTACATCTACGAATAGATCAAAGAATGGAGAGAGCGAATCATGAAGAGGAACTCAGCACAGACACAAATCTCTGATAGCAGAGATCGGGGACTTCGTAGAGGGCGAGAGCAACGTGATAATAAAGGGGCAATAATGAAATAGCCTTGACTTTTACCCACACACACAGCGATCGTCGAGGATGAAAGGGTATTAGAACTAATAACACTAAGGACTGTGAATAAATCGGTTTTCGTTCCAATTTACAGATAAACAATGCCTGCATACCCTTGTGTCGAAATCAGTAGCGTTTGCTATGATGTGTGGCCGACGTGAGTTGGGGCCTCCTAGCCTTATTTCCCAACAAAATAATGATTGCCGACAGCTTAACTGAGTTCCGCGTCGATCATACTGGTCTGACCTATTTGATCAGTCGGCCAGTTGTCGTTAACGTGAAAGGCGTCCGGGCAAAGTTTCCACTTCGATCCCACCATCCATCGAACCCGGAGCGGCGCCGCATTATGTAGCCCACAGCACACAGGAGTCTAGACGGGTATCGTTCTATTTGTCTGCGCTTTTTTTTTTCTTCGTTAGGTGGAGAATCTAAATGTGCCGTACGCACCGCCGGATACGGGCATGTCCACTCTGCCAATGTGAGCCGGCCTCATTGCATGGCGGATACCATTAGGGAGCAGTTTGGGTAAGTATCTCGCTCCCGTGGTCATGGGAGAGCCTTGGGATGCGATGGGAGGCGGTGGGAAACGAAGGGCAGCGCATCGCATCGCATCACAGGAAAGGCAGCAGGCAGAATCAGACAGCGGCAGTAGACGGCAATGGTATCCGAACCCCCGGCGACAAAGGGGAATTCTGGGGAAACGCGAACCGGGTCTTCGAGTGTTGGCGTTTTTTCCTTGTTATACATATGGAAATGGGACTGCAGGGGGGGGCGGAGGACCGTTCACCGTTGGCTTATTTCCTTGGACGGACGCCGGGCAGACCGACTGTCTGGTGACGTTGATGTGTTGAGGAGGGAGCCGAAGCATCGCCTCGTTGGGCCAACCCAACTGCACGCACGGCGAGCCATCCAGCCAGCCAGCCGGCCGGCCCCTGTGGTAATGCGTCTCTATACTATTATGGCTGAGGCAGCGGGCACTGAAGGACTGCGCTGGGGACTGGGGTTTCCGTTTTACCCTGAGTTCTTCCCACACGACTCGCCTCTCTGTATAGGCCTCTCCCTCGGGGACTACGCGTTAAGGAGCGTTGTAAGCGTGTAAGACCTAGGCACGGCTTAGGCTTTACCCGCGGTGGCTGCATTCAGATGCGCAACCAAGACGGCGCCCGTGAGCCGCAATTCGCTGGATATATATATATATATATATGTGACTATAGCGTACTGATCATATGGTAGACGGAGGCTCTATTTGTAGCTCATTGCGATAGAACGTATGTTATATATGTAGATGGCAGGTCATGAGTAGGGTGAGCACTGTACCCATATTTAGCCTAGTTTTGTGCAAGTAACAGTGATTTCAACATGCACATCGATTTTGTCCGTGTGACATAACGCACATAGTTCTCAAGACGATTTGGGGAAAAGCAACTTCGTTAATTTGGCCCGTTGCTCTACTTTGCTACGCCGTGCATACGCTTGAGTCCGCCTGGACATCGTAAGCAGCATCGATAAAATAGGTACTCGCATCAATACTAACAACAATTAATTAAAAGAGTATTGCCAACTGTTTGTGTAGTCTTTACAGTCAAATAGTACCGACAATCCACATAGATTTGCTGAGTGGGAGTCAGCCCGAAGAATTTAATAATAATCCAGACAGATTTCATTTATTTGAACAATTAGCCCAACCGCATTATTCTGGGTGTAATTGATTTACGAATATGTGACATGAAAGCTGAAACCGTTTCATAATGGGATCCTGACGCACATTTCGTTTGGAGAAACCAAGCGAACAGAAGTGTGAAGAACATTACTTAACCTTGAGGTTATCCAGCTGGAACAGCAACTTCCAGCATAGTGTCGCGTACTTGTGTCACTCGAAGCTTGTGACGTCGACTCATCGAGAATCGACGAACACCGTCGTTGTGCAAGTCCCACTGAACATGAACAACGCAATCCACCACTTACTCGAAGATGTTTTGTTATAGTCCGTTCATAAGCCGTAGAACGGAAAAAACCGCACGACCGTTGCGCGATTCAATTTACAAACGTTCGTCTGTCCTGCCGGTGCCTTCCATTGCGGCGACAGTTATGACGCTCTGAATGCACTCAAACTCGGCTGAACGCGACAACCCCGCGTTCGCAGACAAGCGGAGCTAAAAAAGATTTTCTTTTTTTATTAACCGACCCGTACACATCGTAGAATGTGAATTGCACTCTGCCAAGTGGAGTTTCCCTCAAGATGCATGGACTATTGAAGGATTCCCTTCTAGTTCCCGTTGTTCGCGTTACGATTTTTGTCGTTTTCAGTAGAGAGCCACTTCTGACACGCCCGGCCCCAAAAGCCGATTTAAAAGTCGAATCAGGTAGTATTAGATGAATTTGGGACGTTTTCTTGTAAAAGAGAGCCAACCGTGAACCGTCTCGGGGATGTCACTATCTCCGAGACGAATTGACGTATTGTCGAATGCGCGCCCGCTTACAAATAATTTCGAACGGCTTAAACAGTCCCACCGGTCTTGCAGAAGCATCCATATGCTCTCCAGCTGATCGTCAACGAGTACAGCACTGTATGCATCGTTACCCGGACGTCCAATCTAATTTTAGTATTTACCTTTACAGAGCCGGCTTGCATTGATGCGCAGATACTAGATCATAGCTGCAGGAAACGTTGATGATAGCAAGGAATATACGATACGCGTCGGCGCTGCTTAAGATACGGTACCCGCACGAGGTGGTCGGAGGGGTGTGGCTTATGAGGTACGTCCACAACCACTGAGCTATATGTGTATGCTAGGGATACAGCTAGCTTATTTGCCATATTAACTCGCATGAAGTTTCCCATACCAATAAGGTTATGCAGCAACACTCGGGCTCAACTGCATGATGAACTGCAGCGAAGCGGCGACCCTTGCTTTTGAGCTGTTCGGACAGGCGAACCCCGAGCCTGTATTGGACTGAGCTTGAACCGCCTAAAGACGCAAGATCATGAATCCACCACGGGGATATGACTTGAAGTTCTTAAATCAGTACTTATCATGTTTAACGCAGGTTGAGAATACAGCTGACCCTTATACTATAATTGTTTATATGTATTACTGGATTACCAAGTTAGCATTATTGGATCACCGAGCCAATTACATTAAAGCTAATTAATGCTATGATTAGTAAATTCTCTGTATCAACCTTTGTTACCGGCACACAAATTCGCCATTCCTCATTGTTGTTCGCGCTAGCGCTAAATATCAACATCTTATAAATTCAGATTTGAACCATTTTTCAATAAATCTACTCAGCGGCCCACCTGAACCAACTGGGCGCACGCACATCAATAGCGAGCGGTGTCGTCCTTGACAGCTGTTCGAGATTGCCTTGGATGCAGTTCACCTCAGCAATAAGATCTAATCAGGAATTCATCGTGAATGTCATATTTTGGATGCTGTACCTATTTAAGAATTCACACCGCTGTTGCCTATAATACTTGATTAGTTCACATAAAGTAAGACTAGTTTAATTAGCCCTCAAACCAGTAGGCAACCAAGAAATAGCTCTAACTCGCTCATATGCCGTAGACGTCAGCTGTTCTCTTCGCCGAATCAGGGGGGAATTCACTGTAGACTCCTTAGGAACACCGTTGCGCATTGAGCATTGCTAGAAAATATCATCATATGGCCTTATTTTTACTCAGTTCCCTGTAGCACTAACATTGTTCTACTAGTATCGAGGCTGTATTGAGCAGATGAATTAATGCTTAGCTGTCAGGATGTTCAGTGGACACGGCTTAGTGGAGGGGTTTGAAGATGGTTTTAGCAGGCAGAGGCGTTTTGTCATCCACGTCAACCCTGCACTGGATCGGCCCACTTTCATGGAGATTGGAATGTCTCTGGTCGTAACCGTGCGTTTGAAGAAAATTTCCTCCTCTAAAAAAAAAAAAAAAAAGGGGAGGGGTTTGACTCCGTCGAGACATTTCTATTTGAAAAGGTGCATATACTCTCAGTATGTGAGCGACGGCGTCTCCACTAATCATGATGATAGAATCGGGCTGAAGAGAATTAATAGACCGCACCCTAGAATTGCGCTCAGCCGTTCGCATTGGACGGGTTCATTCACATACAGTTGAGCTACTGTAACCCACCCGCCAGGGCAGGCTTGCAACTTCAAGGCTGGCTTGTGACAGACGGAAGCGGCGGGTACCCATCGTATTCTTGACACAATAAAACTACATATGTCAATGACTTATAACAGTCCAGTTAGAGTTCAGCGTAACGATAGTCCCAGTTCGATTTTCGCATGCGGTTGCGTGTGGCTTCGATCCTGGCTGGGTGTGGCCAGCAAGGTATCGCACTGTGGGACGCGACATTACGAGGGGGGGTGATTCACCGTCCAAGCGACGTGTTCTGCCTGGTGATGTCCTATCCAAGTATTATACGTCGAGTTGTTCGAACTTCAGCCCCCGTTCTGCAATGTTCAGTAATTTCTAAACAGGACACCATTTTTAGCTGGCCTGTTTAATATGCAACGCTGCTAAGCGGACCTGCTACACGTTGGGGGTTATACGTCAAGTATCGTAATTTTACATTTCGCTCTCTGCATTTCGGGTCCACCTCCACTTTGTGCCGCTGTTGCATGAAATAGCCAGAGCCGCTGCAATCGCTCCAGTCCTTCAAATTAGAAATTGCCCATGGCTGCTGTGTCTGTGCGAGTGTGATATGAGCTAGCCGTTTGTACGACGGCTGTCGACCTTCGTTCACGTTGAAAATCAGCTAAAAATTCTTTAATACCCTGTAGATTTAATCACCCAAGTGCTAAAAATAATATAGTAATAACGTGTGTATTTTATTGTTTGTGCCAGTTATGTCTGTAAGTGGAGCCGCAATTTTCGTCAGGACCCAGCGACCCACGTCGCTGTGGAGGACGACATTGTACATACTTCTATAACGATCGTGTTCGAACAGAATGCACGAAACCTTTGCAGACTACAATATCGCAAGAGGGGACAGAATTCAAAGATGAAAATATCCCATCTGGAGACGAAAATTCTAGATCTATTATACAATACAACGAATTGTCAGGGCGCAGACCAACGTTTTGTTCGCTAACGCCTGTCTGATGTTGCTTAAACCTCTATTATACCATAATCGAACGAAGGGCTTACACCTACCTGGCAGTCGTCCACAATAGGCTCCCAGCTTTGATTACAGCGCCCTAATTTCGGAGTAATTACTGAGTTCGTTTCTTATCCCAGCCCAGTCCGGATATGATTTCAGTTTCCGAACGGCATACTGCGAATGGCCCGATATCATATTGTACGTTCCACGCCCTGGCGTGCACGGCTGGCCACCTTCGAACAAAGGCCAGGAAATGAGTCCGCAGGTTGAATGAATGCTGGCGAATAATTCTTCCGGTGATGAAATCGTTGACCTCAACAGAACGCAATTGAAGACGATCTCATTGTCCTCGAGGACACCCGCTAATCGAATCGTCGATCGTGAGCGAGAGTCAGGAATGACTTTAAGATTTAGTGGTCATGGAAATATGTAGCCATATCGTTCGTGTTCGAATTGTCCACACAGTTCCTCTAGGGTGTGATGACCGTCATGAGGCTAACATAGATTTTACCTACCATTTGGCTGAGAGGTGCAAACCGACTCGAAGCGCGTAGCCATTCAACCTTTCGATTACTGTTTTGCTCTAAGGTCGTTTTGACCACGGTGTCTCGCTATTCATGAATGGAAAGCTTGGATTAATGTAATGAAGCTGACAGCCACATCAGAATTTCAACCCCAGCCGAGCACATTCTGCGATTGTCTTATTAATTTATAAAAATAGTTATTGCTTTTGTTGTTGTTGTTGTGGTGGTGGTGACCTCCTTACGTGATTATAAATTGCATCACAATAGGCTTTCAGGCCCATGCTGCGAAAAAAGATTTTAAAATTACCATTATCACTCTGTCTGTATACTGACACAGTAATGCCTTTTCTTGTAAATTTACAACTCGATAGAGTATGACTGCTTATTTCAGGAGAATATATGTTATTTACAGAAAAAAAACAACAGTTGCCAAATTTGATCCAGGAAAAAAACGTATATCTCCAATCTGCGGTTTTTAACAAAGTCACATATTGGAAATGACTTTATTCGATAACGCTACACTATATCTAGTTTCTCTCTTTTGTTTTTTACTTTGAGATGTTGTTACTTCGCCAGTGGTTCCGAACAACGTAGTTTCATATCATTTTAAACTAAACGAAACTATTGCGGGCTGACTCTCTGCCTTAAACATTTACCTATCCACGGAATCGATATCGTAGTGTTTCAATCTACCGCCACTACCAGTACTAGTTACAAACATTTGAATTAATCACAGTGAGACATATAAGTTTAACGGGTACTTATATGCGTTCTAAAACTATTATAGTATATGATTGCCTTATTGTGACCGGTATATAAACATCACTATATAGAAATATACTTATCGCATATCTTTCTATATAGTGATGTTTATATACCGTTTATATTTTTGTTTATATTTTTGCATTGACAAGAACAGTTATAATACAATACAGTATAGTGCGTAATTTATTTTCGAATGTTGTACTAAAAGTAAAGGTAGATGTGTTGATTTATTAAGCGAGGTGCAATCAGTACAATGCTTGAGTCCTCTTATTTGTAATCGCCAGGTCGCGGGACTCGAACCAGGAGCCACCCGGATTTGACTCATTTATTATATTTATTTATTTATTATAGTATATATTATTTGTGTGTGTATGTGAGTTTCTCCCGTACACAAAGAAATCAATAATCTGCGCTTAGATAGTTACGCATGTTTTACGTCGTACACGAGAAGCAAGGTATCATGTTCTCGCGATGTTTGCGCCAGCCTTCTCCTCGCTCTGATTGCCTGAGCAAAGTGGTTGTATTCCCATAGACGAATACGGCTGAGCTCGGCTGATCAGCGTCATCGTACACGAGAGTGTAATTGTTAGCGGACTCATAACTCAAACACTTTATCCGCATAGATACGTTCATCGTTGTAGCGGTAATTGTTGCTATCGCGAGTCATAGGCGACAACTACATATAACTCGGTATCATCAGCCATCCTGATTGCCGACCTACTTGATGCTGAGCAAAGCTCGGTGTATAGTTTGGGTACAGTCTGAAACATATCTGAGTGTATCATGTTGTGTATAATAAGGTGAGATCGAGAGAGATATCACAAGAGGAAATCATTCCACTTAAGGGAACGAACATGAAAAATGGTGATGAGGTTTGATTGAGATGGCAGCTGGACGCACACATCGTTGCGAGCGGTCCCCTGAAAAGTCTTTGACACCATTTCGACTGGTCAACTATTATGAAATGCTCAAATCCGCTAACATGCTTTGGCCTGGCCATATCGAAGATATATTTAGATCTTCCGCAAGACGAACAGGATCTGTGGTAGTCACAGCAAGCATGAGTATGCTGCGAATGTAGATGATGTATAAACACCGATAAATGGGATTGCAAAACATGTTACTCGCCGTTCGTGCCCACGGCTTAAGCTACTCATTAAATAATCATTTTAAAATATTAATCTGCATTATACAGAGATCAGTCAGTCAGCCAGCCTTCATTGGTGTCGTCTACAAACGGTGTAGACGATACGTTGTTCAGAGAGTTCAGAAACGGCCGCAATATTTATTAGTCGTTCATATAATTCCTATTCCCCTCATCCGTCCATCCATTCACCAATACACTACTACCATAATCTATTCGCGCCACGCAGACACTATCTACTTCCTGCATCCACGACGAGCAGTAGCAACACTGATTGGTAAGCTTCTGCTGTCATCCAGGCGAACGTACCATAGGTATATTCTTCTACAAGTAGATAGTCACAAGCACGCGGCATTGTTAGGAAGAACTCGGCAGAGGAAGACGGCGAGCCATTCGCCGCCGGGAGACGACAACAAAACAACGAGTTGTTCTCGTCTTTGCCTCTCTATTATCCACTTCCGATTCATAACGCGAACAGTGGGTGACACACTCGGGCAGAGGCAGCAGTGAGTGCCGCGGCCACCTCCGCCGAAACCGCAATAGTAACACGCATAGAAATGAGAAGCGTGATGTCTTCCATGAGATTGGAGAACGCCACCAGTGGACCCAAAGGCAGAGGGTCACAACAGTCTATACTATTTATAATGACGACAGCTGACTGAGGAACGGGGAGCCGCTGGAACGTTATAGGATTAAGTGGCCGCCATCTGGCTAAGGACGCAGTGATTCAAACGAGAGCGAGAAGCGAGAGAGAGACTACATCGGGTAGAAATCAACAGCGCATTGACGCGGTCAAGGTGAATACTAGCTTTGTAGAGGCAGTCATATTTGACACGTGGCACACGATTGTATTTCATCCAGCGGGACTCGAACCTGCGGCCTCTGGCTTTCTACAGCCAGAGGCTTAGCAGTCCAAGCCCCTGCGCTGACAGAATATCTATACATATAGTATATAATCCGCTGTAGGCTGTATCATTATTATATTACTGGAAACTGAAATTGATGTGAGGAGGCGGTTAGGATATTAGCAAAATTGCTACTTCATTTATATAAGACCCTATTTGCCGGCCACATACATAATGCGTTGCTCAATATGGCGCCGGTTGAACTGGAGCAGGCAAAACATGGTAGTTTACTCGCACGGACGTTCTCTTGTAGCCAATTACGTTCAGCTAGCGCGAGATTTTACAGGCGCATGTCGGCACGCTGTCATTAGTGTAATTGTCGATGTAATTCATCTTGTAGTTTTTACGTTTCTGCCGGGTTAGAGTTTTCTGTGTTATATGTATATTTACACACATATATATATATATATATATATATATATATATGCCATGAAGCCTTTTCATATTGCCCATCATCCCATAACAAGTAATCGAGGACATCCCCCTTCAGATGTTCCCGACAGCCCACTGTAGTTAACCTGATACAGTTCTCCCTATAGCTCCCTCATAGTGAACGCGTTATTTCCGATTGTAACTTTTACATAAACCCGTTGTGCTTGTTCGTTTCGTTCTATTATTTGAATTCGCCTAACAAACCGGGACAAGAACGTGTGTTAAACTCGGTAACTCAGTAACGAAGATAGGGCCATCGTATAATTAGCGACGTCCCTTTGATACTACCCGATGTGGGCATCCTAATATGGCGTTCCATTGCGGACATTGCCTATTGTGGCCGGGGAAATCGGCGTGATTGCTGAGCTGACTAATTTCATGCACAACTGAATGAATTTTCATTGACAATGCACGCCTTTGAGTTTTAGTCACATGATACATAGAAGAATAAGAGCTCCACAAATATTGCGTTCTCAAATGTGGGCCGGAACTGATGGCCATCACGACCAGTAGTATTGCGTTTATCAAGTTTTAATTCGGGACGAGAGGATTGTGTCTTCAAACTGTACTTCGTTGGAAAGGGACAAAAGTCCTGCTCGATGAATAGCCCCAGAGGCAGAAGTTCTAGTGCGCAGCAGTCGCTCGAGATTGAAATGTCAGGCAGACACTTTCCGCTAGACGGGACTAGACACGCTGGGATGAAGCGCTTCATTCAAGGAAAGCGCAAAGGAACGGAAATCGATTTTAGCCTATCGCAATGACGAGAGAGCCGACGATATGGGTCCGGAGTAGCGAAGGCAATCGAGCGGTCGGACAACGTCAGTCGCACCGTTTCGTTCGAGTAGAGAATATGATCGCGCATCAAGCTACCTCTCACACACATATGAAGGCCGGCACGTACATGGGCGACACCGACAGAACCACCCATCAACTCATTCAGGCTTCACAACTCTGAAGCCCACAAGCAAACTCTTTTTCTTCTTCCTCTGTCTTCGAAGCGCTTGCTAGCGACGTGGATAAACGCAAGGAGCATGAATGCATGATCAAGTCTGCTAGGGGGTTTGACTCTCCGCTAGCGTTCGGCTGGTCGCCCCTCGGTCTCTCTCGAGATGGAGCGAGCAGTACCAGAGAGCCAAGGAGCCAACAGAGCACCCCGTCCTCTCAAACAGTCCTCGCGAGTGCCTTCGGTCCAGAGGTCTTGACAACAAGGCTTCGAGAAGCGGGGCTCCCGCCGTTTCTGCCGTTCGGCGGAGGCGCCGCGCCAGCCGTATTGAATTGACTCCTCTTCGGAGTCAAGACAGAGTGCTGGTAGCTAGGTAGGTATGTAGTAGAAGTGGGTAGCTGGGGTGAGTGAGCGAGTAGGCAGGACCCTGTGGCAGGTTGCTTCGGCAGGTCGCTCTGGTGGAACAGTCGAAATCATCAATGGCCGGACCGTCACACGTACCTAACCAACAACGAACTAGTTTTGCTGTGCGTGTCCTGCTTCGTCTAGATCGAGACACACACAAGCGACATGTGCCTGTGTCTGGGCTGATCGTGATAGCTGGACGCTGTTCATTTGCTCTGGCGGGCATACTTCGATCTCATGCCCATGCACAATCTCTTTCTTTTTTCCCTTCATTCCTCCGCTGCTTCTGCTGCTTGCGCTGCAACCGGCCGGCTACGTGGCTAGCCATGCGCGAACACGGAAGACGAGCAAGGGGACGCATGGCCAGCACCGCAGCGCGCGCGGCCGAGCAAGAAGCAGGAAGAGGATAGTCCAGGAGGACACAGGGCCAACGAGCGGTGCCTGGCACTCGTGGCCTGTCTGCCCAGAGGAGAACAGGCTTCGGTCCGCGGTGGCTGTTCGGGAGCACCGGCGGCTGCAGCAGCAGCAGGAGGCTCGGCGGCGGCGGCGGCAGCACTGGCGACCGCGGCAGCAGCAGCGACGGCAGTGCACTGAAGCAGTCAAGCGGACCAGTCAAAAAAAAACAGGCACAGAAGTGGATAAGCTCCCACGTTTAGGCGAGAGAGAGAGAGAGAGAATGTCTGACTTTGTGGCCGGCTCTGGTATGGGGGGTGCCACAAGGGTCCACATTCGCCGCAACGCACCGCGCCAACGCTTCTGAATCTGGAACAACTGACTGACTTAACAAAGAGACAAGAAATTGTTTGCCTTCATGGCTAACACCCCGCGTCCTTTGTCTCTCAAACGGAAGAGCCTCTCAATGCAGCTGGAGTGGCGACGTCATTTTATTTACTGTAGGACGTCCTGGCCCCCTTTGTCCTTCTGGTTGTTTCGTCTATTGTATTCAACAGGAACAACAGGGCTTCTTCTGAACCCCTCACGAGCATCACTCATCGTATTTGATCGCCTGAAACGAAACAGTATTCCAGCGTGAAAAGTACGAGTTGGGCCCCGAACTTATTCATCGGGGGCGCACTATAACATAAAGAGTTCTGTGCATTCTGAACTCTTCGAGCTTTCTTCATTTGATTGTATCCGAGGTCCGAACGTTGAAAGAAGCCAAAGATGGGTCGGATATTCGGTTAGATCGGGTTTAGAGCAGCTCTACGCTAGCATAAGTCAATGGATTGCCATTCACTTGACTTTTAGCCTGTCTATTAGCCAATTATATATATGCATTATATATACTACGAACACAAGTGATTCTAGTGATTTTCTTACGTGAGTCAGGCTCACTAGAGGCACCCACTACCAATTACGGTTCAAAGACACTAGTTCCCAACAGGCTATCTACAAGTTTACTTTACTAAACAGGTATTCAATTTTCAGTAAATTAATTCGTCAATACAGATGTGTCTCACCTCAATTACAAAGCGTAACCTAGAAACGTATCTCGAAACCAGACCAGTAACCACGCTTGCCACCAAGTGTCGGCGTATCTTTATAACAACCATAATAGTGACGAAGAAACGCTTTCCGTCGTATCGAAACATCCCTCCATATCCTACGAAATTGAAAATTCGCTCCTCTACAGATGACTTGCCTTCATCAAACATGGTCTTCTTGAACATTACCGCATCCACAGCGGTCAGCCACATCTCACAGCCCGTTCCTGTCAATGAACTCCTTCTATTGTCATCTATTTTTGTAGTGTAGCTTCCCATCACTTGACCGTTACCTCTATGCAAAATTTAACAGCGCCTCATAGCCTCAAACGCTTCTGGCCACCCGACACATCTCTCTCACATCCACTCATTCGTTTGGTCTCGCCAGCACGTTCTAGTTCCTTATCTCACTTCGACGTCACAAACGACGAAAACTGAAGCCACTTTCGACCGGTGCGGTATCAACATTGTATCTTACAATGCAACCCACACTCACTCAATACCGCTCGGAATAGTGTGGAGAAAATCTATATTTTTTTTCCTCCAATCCCCACCTGCTGCATTCCCTCCAGCTCCCCGTAGACACAATATCCGACTACGGTGTTCGGGCCTAATCCTTCGTGGCAGAATCACAGCGTCCAGCCAGCCGCGAGCTGACAGATTGATTAAGCTCTCCATCTCTCGCTCATCAGTGGCGTCGACGGTTTCATCGGCTCAGATTTCGCCAGCACGTTTCGACGTGGCCGCTGTCGCGCCTACTTAACACTGAACATCGACCACCTACCGACCCGTTGGCAAGTTCGTCCGAGCTCCGTATCAGCGGCATTGATCATGATGGTGTGAGAGCATCGCGATTGCTCGTTCTGTAACGCCCCCATTGTGCTCAACTAACACGTGAGCCACTGTCTCGCCGTTATCTTTTGTGTTGGCCAGCGATTATTATTATTATCATTATTGTTATTAATACTACGCTTATTGTTAGTCATGCTCTCCACGACGATGAGATGCAGTGTGAACAGATGCGGTATCGAATGAGTCGGCGAAGTGGTGACGGCTCTCCAAGTACAATCCGTTCTAATCGGCCACAGACTTATCCTTGGTGGTCATCTTCCGACGCTCTTTTGTCTAGGCTCGCCCGTCCCGAGGCTTCACTCGTACCACCGTAGAGTAGCTGTCCCCCTCGCGCTACATGGCCGCGGCCCTTTGCGGTGGCCACGAAATCCTTCTTGGCTCGCCGGATTCATCCATTTTGATTTCTGCCTCGCGTCGCTCGGAATCTCCGCTTCAGGGTGCTAGTTATTATGTATATATATATATATATATAGCGACCTTTTTCACACATCTTTCGTTTGGTCTATGAATCTCGTCGATGGCGCGATTGCTTGTTACAGCTAATGGGCCCCATCTCATCTTGCTGTTGGTGTTTCTCACGTTTTGTAATACATTGATAATAATCGCTGCTTGTGTTCATGTATCGGCAGGGGAGTATACTCGTAACATGGTAGTGTCGAAGCGATATAATGGGTTTATATGAATGATGGCAACAAGCATCACCAGCCACAATGGGGAAAAAGGGTAAAAACAATTGGAGGTTTGTCTGATCAGCGGAATGACGTAGTCCGGTTTCGCTCGCGATCCCTACGGTGGAAGATGTGGATAGGTGTTATTAGTTAGAGGTTACGGGCTAACTTTGTCAGCGCGGTGGATTGGACGGCTAAGTCTCTGGTCTGTCGAAAGCCAGAGGCGACGGGTTCGAGCCCTGCTGTGTGACATGTAAGAGAGCTTAAGCATTGTGAAATTGTAGCTCCTTTAATAAATAAAGCTTTACCTTTGTCTCTACGAGAGGTGTGAATGTTAAGCTAAATACAGAGAAGTGAAATCAATCATGAATATACATATATATATATATATATATATAATTGTAAAAATTAAATCCACCTAAGTCATTCTGTATTTACGGTCTCCTGAAGACTGCAGAAGCGATTCCCGAGGTCGACTCCCGATTGCCTCAAACCACCAGCGATGGTCCATTGTATGCTGATGGCATTCTGATTGTAGCTAAGTGACCTGATACAAGTCCGACAACTGCTGCCGAGTGAATTGGTACACTTCCGGTGATACAAAGTAATGAAGAATCATCATTTATTATCAGTTTATAACTGCGACAACAACGGGATATATATATATATATATATACATAACACGCAGGTAGTAACCAGAACTAGAACAACTGTAATGTGAGGGATGTTTCGCTTGCCCCACCCCGTGTATGCATGTACGTGATATCTCATTGAATTCAACATCAGTAGAGTTAAAAATGTGGCAACTGTTTATTCGAAACACAATTAGATGTCCATTGACGTCTGCTGCGTCACGATCAGGCCCAACCGGCGCTACGACTCGAGCGATTGACAATGGGAAAGCTCTCGAAGGTCCGGATTGTTGACACAAGATCTTTGCGGATTGGCCGAAACATAATAGAACACGTCTCTCTAATCGTCGTTTCCATCGCAAGGTCAGCTCTTCGCCCGGCGGCAGCCTGTCCATTCAACCCTAACTAAAGCCCATGCCTACTTAACAAGAAGAAGCAGAAGCGGCATACAACGCGCACAGCAATATTCGAACGAAGATAGATTGTACACTCATGTACATTTGTCTACAAGCGAATCAGTGGCGGAACTTGTCCAGGATTAAATATAAGAACATTCTCGTTATCGTCACAGAACAAACAGCAGAGCGCGTTGCGAACTTTCCGTTTCGTTCCCAGCAAATCAACATAACGTTGAAAAATAATCCCGCATATGTATCTAATAGATAAGGTGGTGTGTTGTACTATACATTGACACACGTGCCAGATGTGGCCGAAATTGTCTGTTGTCTAGTGGGTGAAGTGGGCGGTGTCGAGACGAAATGGCGGATCTATAGCGACAGAATTCGATCTTTACAATATCGTAGTGTTCAATTGGGTTTAGACGTTGTGATCGAGAGGCAGCGTGATGAAGGGCCGCCATTAACACAAAGAGAGAGAGAGGTCGGCATAAATATCCTCAACACTGTTTCAGTACCGGCCCCGATTGCCATTTGTTTGGTAATAATGCCGAGAGTCGAATAGCATAGTAAATACTTGCGTTAATAATGTGAATTCATGTTCTCGATCTGAATATCCTCACGTTTAGTATATAGGCTGTATTTCTTTCTAACGCAACAGTCTGAAATTATGGTCAAATCGAAAATGCTTTCTTTAAGAGAAAACATTATACATTGTCATTTTTAATGTCTTTTGAATTGCCTCTTTTATTATCAAGTGTGTTATAGGGCTACAGTGGAAAGTAAAACTTTCGGGATTCTCCAGACCACGTAGATGTTTTACATTGCAGTAGAGTGACATACGTTCCATTGGCGTTTTAGTACAGATACCGAAGTGCATAGATAAGCTCTGCAAGTCTGAAATCTACATTATTACATGAGCAAGCGAAGAATACTTTATAAGTAATTGGTACAATACCATGCATATAGGTTATATATATACATATATGGGTCAACAACAATTACATGATTTTAGCAACAGTACACGGCCGATAAATGCGCTCTTCCGGCGTGCAGCTCGGTTCAACAGATAGAACCTACCTGTAACCTTTGTTCGTATAGAACTGCTCTGCGCAATCATCCGATTCAGTGGCAGACATCGGTGTGAAACATGTTCACATACAATTGGACTGCTTCGCTCAATAGCAGCTGGCGTTTTTTTCATTGCAATCCGGCTAGTGTTCACCCACCACCGGTGTTCTCCCCGTTGACCTCTGTAGCAGATCTGTACATCAGAAGCAAGCAATTCACTAAAGAAGCCGATGAGGAAATTGCCTCTCGTCGACAAATCCAAGTTCTGCTGTACATACATACGCTCGTGCAATAAAAGTTATCTCAAGAGACAAAACCGAGCATAAATCGACAAGTCGTCCATTTTAACAATACGGGTGGGTGGGGGCAGCGGGCAGCGGGTGTCTACAGGAATCTACAGCGGTCTACGAAAGACACATGCAACGAACAGCGATGCGAACACTTGAAGTTCCATAAGCGATCCTTCGCTCTGCGGTCGAGGTGGATTCTTTCTGTAGCTGCTGCTGCTGCCGCCGCTGACAATAATAATAAAAGAACAACCAACACAAATAAAAACAGCGTATGTTGCCGGGGATCTTTACGGATCGGTGTTGGGCGGCACAAGGTGCAGCCCTCGACCAGTTCACGATCTTTTTCTTCACGTAGTTTCCGTACGGAGACAACGACGAGGCGGTGAATAAGGCGAGCCGCAGCGAATCGTCGAGGAATAAACCAGCCAGTGATGTCGTGCTGTGTCGTTTATTATTGGCAGCGCGACAACAGGCGTAAAGTCGAGTCGTGTTACGGAGTCTACTCCTGATACCGAACTGGGATCAGATGAGATCACGTTGTTCTGGTTAGACCTGGAATAGGAATTAGATATCGAAGGATACCTGCACTTACGGCTGAGCACACAGTCGCATGCTAACACAGCACGAGCAGCAAGAGCAGCATCAAGTACCCTGACACTTAGCATCCGTCGTATCTGTGGAGTTCGCTGTGTTCAGCTGTGTTCAGATCCATGAAATGTTCGTTGGATCGAATTATTTGTATCGGGGGTTTACGATTCACCGATGCCGCACGAAAGATTTACGATTGATTGGACGACACCCGGTACATTTACAAATACCAACACTAACTCGTGGATGGGTGCGTTCCACACTGAACGTGTATCCATAAGCATATCATCATATATATATATATATATATATATATATGCATATTAATTGTTGTTAAATATTTGCACACTACCTCTGCAGGTGGTAGTTGACCTAATGAATAATTCTATGACTAATTTTGATTCTTTTGCCCCATCGGAATCCCACCGTTTCTCCGTCGAAACAATCGTACTTGGTGGGTAAGAAGTGGAACTATGTAGGTATCTATCCTAGGGACTAGTGTGCGGTAGCAATCTATGGTGACTCAGCATCGTATCTTTGCAAGCACCCCGATGCATTTATGATGTTGCCCCTCTAAACACGGCCCCCCTCAGTAAACATTCCGTTTAAAGCCTCAGGGCATCGACAGCTAAACATCGTGGTCGACGAGATAAGCCTAGAAAAATAAAGATAAATGGCCTATACGACAAGATGGGTCGAGTACGCTATAGCAAATGAGTCACAAAGCTGAATTTATTGCTAATGATGTTGGAACGAATCGGAGAGCTGTTGACAAAAGATGAGGATAGCTCCAATGCCGCGATCGTCACCGCCACCACCAAAACCACCATTATGATCGACGAGGAACGTGTTTCGAACAATGGGGGTCTCGTCGTTTTTGGGTGAAGGGATTTGTAATGCAGGCACATACATTGTGGAGAAGAAGAAGAACACTCGCCCGCGACTCATGTCACCAGCAACCCCTCACGGCTGGGACGATTTTAGTTAACCACTTGTTTATTGGCGCTGCCAGTGCAAACTACACTTTGAGCACATGCCCATTTAGTAAAACCGTTTGTAGACACGACCCAGCAACGCTCAGACGACGTTGCACTTATATGCTGATCTAACGAAACCCTTTTAGCGTAATCCGGCGACTCTCGGAGAGCTGATCTCATCCAACTGACCCATCAGCGTTTCCCGTTATTTTTCAACACCCACCACGCAGTGCTGGGACCCGCCTGGACAGCAGATCAGTCCTTCCCCGAGTAGCGTACACTGGCTCCATCTCAAACTCTGACCGTTTGTCTGAGTCTGACCGTTGCACGGTTTATTTCTATCCACAGAGAGTCACTCAGGAGTGGACACGCCGCTCATAATTATCTTCAAACATTCGTAAACTCAGATATATATATATATATATATATATATATACGCGGTTGCCTCAGGCAAGCGCATGGTTTATAGTAATTAGTGTGTACTCAGCAGAAACGCCACCCGTCGCTAATAAAGAGTGGCAAATTCGTTACATGGACATTAGTGATGAAATTCGAGGGTAGCCAAATGAAACAGACGGCCCATCGCGTCGTTATCGACGGCGCATACGCGTATACGTGGTGTGAATTATTATAAAAAAAAACAGTATCGATCAGCAACTATATGAACAAATATCTAGCATTACCGAATCCCTGTAGTACTGGTAGAGTATGAGTCCACAATAGTTGGTGCACAGAAGTAGTCTGCCACTCATGAATAGTAGAAGAGGCGAGTCGCATCGGCGAAGTAAAAAGACGTGCTCCTGACTTGCGCGAAGCGACTTAAGACAAAGATGGCGAGAGATGGAGGAGTGGGTTTAGGGTGCGCTCCGCTCGAAAGGCACCGTCGTGTGCTACACATCTCTCCACTGCTCGAGTCAGATCGAACAAGTTGCATCGAGTCATGCATGAAATTGCAAAGCGAACGTTCTTGCAGGACGCAGTCGTTCGCCTCGTCCGCTCGATGGCGCCGCCTGCATGGCAAGCAGTGACGGACGTAACTCGCGGCGGATGAACTCGCAGGGAAGCTATATTAACGACGAACAGCAGCCAGCGTCTGACGGATCACTTCACTTACTATGGCGCGTTGCTTAGTGGCGGAAAAAGCGCTCCCCCTAAAGAATACCACGGGCGGAAAAGTCGCCGACATTGTAAATATATCCAGCAAGCTGAAAATGACAAGATACATTCTGTACAGCAACTGACACTCAATAACACTAATGCAGTGGCGTGGTGAAAGTATGAGAGACAGAAATATTGATTTTTTCGTTATCGTAAAATACGAAATAGTATTTTCACATGTCATATTGTGCAACGGCCAACGACAAATGACTTTTGCCGTGGATCGGTATTGTACGAAATTGCGGAAGGTGTTCGAAATAGATATATAATAAGTCCTCCGTAGTTTATGCCCCCTTCAACGGAGTGCATCAACACAATAAACAACACGGGAGAAATGTGTTTTCCATTCCTGAGGTGGAGAACAAGCAGTTGAGGTACTAGGGTGTAGAGACGCCAACTTGCAAGAAGTTCTTATTGGCAATATACTGTTGGTTAGTAATATACTTGTTGGCAATATACTGCTGGTTAATCTGCTCTATGAGCGAGTGGCTAGAAAAACCACGCGAGTGGTTTCTCTAGCCACTCGCTCATAGAGCAGATTTGGTAACCGTGACCGCCTACCGCTACGAAACAGAGAAGATGATCTTTTCATCGTGGACTATAGGCGTAGAGCGCAGCGAGAATTTTCTCGTGACGTTCATGAACAAATTCTTTCTTTTTGGTCAACTCTCCTACGAATTTCGTTGTCACACCGTTGGCCAGTTCGGCACCCCTTGTATAGCTGGTGTCATTCAAAATCTAGCTCAGCACACGAACGGCGTGACAACGAAATTCGTTAGAGAGTTCACTGTTGGAGATGACGGTCCTGCGGACCCTGCGGAGGGTCGAACCTCTTTGCTTTGTGGGTGGATGAGGTGTTACGCGCCAGGTAAGCGAGTATCAGGATATTTCCACTTTCGGTTCGTTCAAGTCTATATGAGAAGTCCAACTTAGCGCAGCTCTTGCTCTGCCGAATAACCGGAATCCTCCAGAGTGCTGCTGCAGTGCATTTGGACATTTGGAACAAACATCCTCAGTTTGCCTTATTTTTATCGACAAATTTGTATACCATTCATATTCGACTTGGACGTTAGAATGACGATAGCTAATCGCTTCAATTAACTATTAGATGCGCACGAACATCCGCGCATACGCTATGGAGAATTGTACGCACAACGAAATCGTACTCAACAGGGTATAGCAGGAAATGCCCAACCCCTGGAGAAACAAACAAAGGCGGCTATTCTGTTCTGCGATCTCTATTTGTAGGGACGGGGACAATCTATCTTAAGGGGTTGTTTCCTTAGGAGTATATCCGGATAGTTATTCTATTCCATGCTTGCATTCAGATCATGTCGAACAGTGTGGCTTTCCATGAATCTTTTTGCTCAGAAAACACTGCACCGCAGAAATCGAATTCCTCGACTAATTCTAAGAGGAGCTCACTGCTATCTTCTTCCAAGATACCCAGTACTTGTCAGGTTGTAATCAACCGTTAACCTCACTATCGCCATTAAAGGTAATAAAACTTGCTAAACTGGCTAGAATAGTAATAAGACCTAACATATTTATTGCCTCCCTAAGAGATTACACACTTGGACTATTTTAGACCGCAGCTTATTCCAGCCGTAGGACATTTTATTGTGTTTTTTTACTCTCTTTTGCTTCTTCCTTTTATTGTCTGAGTAGTTTTATTACGACCTGCGTCTCAGACACTTCATCAGCAGCTTACGTACAAATATATATATATATATATAAAATTATTCTATACACTCAACGGTTTGTAAGTTGAATACCGGTGTATGTACATGTCGCCCCTCAACAGCGAGGACCCACTTCTTCTTCAGCAAAGGCTTCACCTCGTCGTTCGCTCATCTTCAATCTTGGCTCATCTCTTGGACGAAGAACAGAGTAACCGCTCCACGTCCCTTTATTTTACAATTTTCGCTACAAAGTTGCTGGCCCATGGTACTGTTTGAGCTCATTAGTAGAAATGTGCAGTTGGCACACCAACTCCCCTCGATGTCCCCGAAACGAGTGCCGTAAGCTGAACGTATTCGTAGGAAGGTTCCAATCAAGGTTCGGCTGGAAGCTATATATTGAGGGAAGCGACCTTCCCGTCCGTGATCCGATCGGCCAAGTAGGCTTGATTGAAATGAGTTGCTATTGTCATTGCTAATCTTACATTTAATGAAACGGTTCGTAATCATCACAAGGACCGCTACGCAGCAGCACACGTGCAGCCACTTAACGGGAGTCGACTCAAATGTTATCTGAAATTTCAAGCTAGAGCAAATAGTTCATATCATCACTAATAACGATCAGGCCACCTGTCTATATATGTACATCATATGTTGATCTCCAAATAAATAGTCACCCTTCAGTCGTCTCTTTTCTTCGCCATCATCGTGAGCCCAACCCAGTGAAGCTGTCCTAGCTGATCTTCAGGTCAATAAATAAACGCTTCTAGGTTATATGCGCAATAGGCTATCACAGATACCCGCAGCTGGATGCTATATTCCTTACACCATCTGCATTGCTTCACACATCGTCGCCATTATCATCATCGCCAGCAGCGTCCTTTTCATCAGTCAGTATATTGATTACAGCTTATCATCCTAATAAATTACAATATCTGTACAGAACTTCTTGGAAGTACATATGCTTTACATACATACACGGCCAAATTCGCCCTCTCCTCTGACCCCCCCCCCCGCTAGCGTAGACGTATCTGTCTATTTACAAACGTACACATGCCAAGCAAGGGAGTGAATTAAAAAATAATCTGTCCTTTACACAGTGTCGCCTGTTAATCATATAACGGCCTTTTTGTGCACTTCATGCTTTGCATTGTTCAAGTTCCGTGTGCTTCTCTGGTCTTTCTCTCTCTCTCTCTCAAACGGTCTGCCTGTCTTATCTTATTTACTCTCCGGTTCGATATCTCACAAATGACTGACTTAGAGTAGTTGATTGGCCATGTTACCCACGTCGTTGCATTGTCCGATAGCGCGTTATTTCAATTGGTTCATTTTGTAGTGGTTATTTTGTCTGCATCTCTTGGCTGGTGGACTCCATCTACGAGGTGGCAATACGATTGGCATATCTAACCATAGGGTATCACCGTTTAGTCCATGCCTATTTTAATGGTTTTTTTTACCACATTTGCCTAATCTTCTCATGTGCGCTTTCGTTCTTGCTGAGCGTCTTCAATTGTTTGGCTCCTACTACCCAATGAACGGAGCCCCGATTCGATCCATTAAAAACGAATATTCAGCGTTGAGATCGTTTGAACGCAACAGCGATGATTGTGCACGATCCTGCGTAGTTGACAACTGTTGAGACCAAAACTGAAGTTGCGTCGGTCAGATGTGTACTGCAACAGAGTTAAGGTCCGATCGAAGAATCTTACGATGGCGGGCATCGGGCAGCGAATAGCGTAGCTTGTCCCAGAAATTCTTCTCGCCCCAGTGCAAGAACGTACTTTGTTTGAGCCACATTCGAATGTCGGTGTCCAGCTCTGTGTAGGACACACGACCCAGGAATATAACGACGAGCTTATGATTGCTGTTGTTCAACACCTCGTAGTGTGCTGACTTGAACTCGTACCGGCACCACTCACTCTTAAGGAAATGTTCGGATAGCACTACAATCGTTCGGCGGGAGCTCTCGACAGCCTCTTGGATGGCTTCGCTCAGGTAACCGCCAGCCATTGAAAGGTCCCGATAGTGTAGACACAGTCGATATGGGGGATTTCCACACTCCAGCTCCGGGGCAAGAATCTGCGCGACAAACGCCTCATCCTTTTTGCTGTACGACACGAAAGCATCGAAGAGCTTCTCCTCTTCAACGGGGGCGCGGTGACACATACGGACCCCGTAGCGGCTGAAGAACCAGACGCTCAGCTTGCGACGATAGGCGATTCCGGCAGCAATTGCCGTCGACAACAGAAGAATGAGTACGCCGAGTATGACGAGGGCGGGCACTAGATCTTCGATGTGACGAATATGGAACGGGCGAACTAGTGAGGTCGCCTCCGAAAGTCCGAAACACTCAGTCACGTTGAGCTCCCATAGCGGTAGTGCTTTCGTCTCGTTGTAGACACAGGACAACTCGAACAGATCACGCACAATATTGCCACGCTCATTAAACAGAAACTGACTAAAGTCCATTGTAAACCGGCAGTCGCACGTCCAAGGATTCCGTGCCAGACGAATCTCGGTGAGACGTGGATTATGTTGAAAGGTCCATACAGAGATTTCAACCAGGTGGTTGCGATCTAGGTGTAGTACTTCGAGGCTCTTCAACCTGGTGAATGTTATATTATTGACATGCCTGAGCTGATTATTTGATAGATACAGCTCGCTGAGCGAGTCAAGATCGTCGAACTCGTGACCATGCAGTTCGGCGATACGGTTATCTTCCAGACGGAGCACACGCAACTCATGCAAGCCCGAGAAGCTACGATTCTGTACCGTGGCCACGTTGGAATTATTGAGGAAGAGAACTCGCATATGTTTTCGTCCGACAAACGAATGCTTGCTGATCTCCGGTATATCGTTGCCGTCAAGGTACAGCTCGCTGACCTCTACCGGCAGCTGTCTCGGCCTGTGAACGTAATTGCGCGAGCTGCAATCAACGATGTTAGTTCCCCAAGTCTGACTGTGATAGCAGCTGCAGTTAACCGGACAGACCATTTCACAATCGCACGCATCGAAATCGCAACAGTGGCAGAGTGAGAAACAGTGGCTGTTGTACGGGCAGAGAAACTGAGACGAGTCCACCTTGACCAGCGGCATTAGTTGGAAGCTTTTCGAAAACGTTAGCCTGCACTCGACGCTATGCAGATCGATCACGCGTGGATACTGACGTGGCGAATCGCTGCCGATGCCACCACTTTCAGCCGCAGGATTCTGCAGATGCTGCAGCCATTCCATGTGACAGTTACAAACGTACGTGTTACCCGCGATAGCAAACTCGGGCAGTGGCCGACGCGTCGGCACCTCACTCAGGCGGAATGCCGTCATCTCTAGGACCTCCAGCTGGTTATTGGTCAAGTCGACCCGGGTCAAGTTGTGCTTGCCCAGAAACGTGAACGGTTGAATGAGCTTGATGTTGTTGTTCTTGAGGAAGACGATTTCAATTCCATTTGGCAGAGAGGACGGATCCAGATCGATGAGCTTGTTGTGAGATGCATCGAGCGTGCGAAGCTTAAGACTTTGCTCGAGATTGAAGTAATTCCCGAGAGCCTCAATTTGGTTGTCGTGAATATCTAGCCACTGGAGGCCGACAGGTATCAATGCATAATCAAACCATCGTATCTGATTAACGGACACATTGAGCATGATCAGGTCGTGCAGGTTGCTGAATAGTCCGTTGACATCCTCGATCAGGTTCGAGTCGAGTCGAAGATAATGGAGACCGGGCACATCGTCAAACGTTCCCTGTTCGACGGCCTCGATTCCATTGTTAGCCAGGTTGAGAATGCGAACTGATGGCAAGTGATTGAAAACGCCCTGACTGAGATTACCAATTTTGTTACCCATTAGATTTAGCGCGTATAGTTGACCTAAACCTTGGTAAGAGAAGTTCGCCACGTCATTGATTCGGTTATCTGATAGATCTAGCGTGCGCAACATGTTTAGCGATGAGACAATGAGTGGTATCGTTGTCAGCTCGTTTTTCGCTAGATTGAGCTCTTGAAGCATCGACATATTGGAAAACGCGTCACTATGAATGCCACTGATTCGATTGTCATCGAGATGTAGTGTCATTACCGTGTTGAGACCCGCTATCATCCTAGGACCCACTCGCTTCAAGCGGTTGTGGGTCAACACCAGCGACTGTAGGTTGTTGAGTTGTCCAAATGTGTTATCCGCGATGAACTCGATGAGATTGTTCTGTAGCTGAAGAGTTTGCAGCTCGCGCAGTGTATGGAACGCGTTGTCCTCGAGGCGGGTGAATCGGTTATAGCTGAGATCGAGGACGCTTAGTCGCGCGAGGTCACCCCGGACTTGTCTGGCTTCTAGCCACCCCAACGTCGAAAGTTGGTTGTGCGCCAAGTCGAGCATAGTCAACTCGCGAAGTTCAGCGAACAGACCGGATGGCAGAGCACTGAGCGAGTTATTCCTTATATAGAGTTCGGCGAGCTTCGGTGTCGATTGAAAGAACCGAGCGGGCAATGCAAAGAGCGAATTATGCGACACGTCAAGCCGCGAGAGCTGCGCAAGTCCACTAAGAGCATCGGACTCGACTCTGGCTATCTGATTATGCTGCATGCGCAACTCTTCGAGGTTTACGAGGGCTGCCAGGCCTCCCGCTGAGAGAAGCTTCAATTTACCATGCGTGACGTCCAGCTCGCGTAACATTGGTCGACAGCGCGATTTCGACGACAGACCTAAGCTAGCAACGTCGTGAAATGCGTTTCCCGAGAGGTTCACGAAGCGCAGATGTTCCAAACCACAGAACAGCGTATGAGGCAGTAAGGCAATATTGTTCTCGCTAAGATCAAGCTTTTCGATTGCCTCGAGGGGTCCGAATGCCGTTGGGGACACTCGCAAAGAAAAACGTCCCCACTCGGTGTTCAACGTTTTCAAGGTTAATCCTTTCAGGTCTGATAGGCCGTCAAAGGCTTTTGGTGGTAGCTGATCGAGCTTGCACCGCGCGATCGTCAGCTCGCGTAATCCATGCAGATGCTCGAACAAGCTGTTCGCCAGTTCGCTCTGCAAGATTAGGTCGTCACAAACGACAGCCAACTGCACTGTGTGATCCGGCATAATGAGCGAGAAATTGGTGGGGTTTGCGCCTGCTTGCAGCGTTCGCACATTGCACATCATCGAAACGCCAACGGCGTTTCCGGCTACTGGCTCCCATGTGCAATGCTCGGGACGAACGTAACGTGCCTCGAAACACGACGGCAGAAGGGTGACAAAAAAGATCGTCCACGTGCTGACCGAAGCGATGAGAGAGGCGTTCTGAGTGCTCATGGCCGATGCACAAACGCGCGCATTCACAGAGATGCTGGTTGTTGCGGTTATCTTCAAATATGATGGTGGGAATAGTTCCTTCCCTTAAGTTCATATTATTATTATTATTATCCAATGGTCATTACACGGAACAGCAGAGCACGGTATCCTCGGACGTGCATGTCCTTCGAGCAGATTCAAGAACCGCGTCACCTGACAACAACAACAACTACACCTCTTGATAACAACACCTAGATTCTCGGTGGACGTTAACGAATCAATGCTGTCGGAGGCGATAACACATTTCAGCAAACATGAGACATTATTCCACTTAGAGTAGGTTCACTTTACAAGAGAGCCATGGTTAGCTACCCCGCAACAGCAAATCTCCGTGAAGAACTGATCAGGGATTTGGTCAACTCACATTGGGTATCTCTGTGTTCGTGGCGCCCTCGCCTATCGGGTGAGGGCCGTAGCGGCGAGAACCAGCCGCATGGGAAAGGGTATTATCACATACTGAGTACTGTTCATTTACAGAATCCTCGTGTTTCCAGATGCTCGTTGACTGGGTAACGATGCAGATGTACTGTGTGCGTGTGACTGACTTGATAACGATCTAAAATAACTATGGTGCAATCCACTAACGGATGTCATAGAGGAGAGAAAAATTATTTAAAATAACGTTTTTTTTTTCAATATGAACATTTCAACGGCGATATATTTAATAATAACTAGGATAAGCTTTATCGGCAAATTTTCCGAGAACAACATTGGTTCGGTTCTACCCTATGGAACTCAAACAGGAGATCAGCAGGGCCGATGTGCAGCACCACAGGTAGACGGAAGCTGCTCATACTTGTCACTTTTGAGAGGGCGACACTCAACCGTTCCGCGCACAGATATAAGAAAAATCTGCGCGTTATTCACTGAATCGTTGATTCCCAACAACGCAACGCGTTTGGAGGCAAACTACGCCAAAGTGCTTTTGTAATCGAACTCAGCTGAAAGGAATATAAAGCTCTATGTAAACAGCGCATTATTCACAAGAACTCAGACGAAGCGCCGGGGTGAACACCCACAGCTACTGTTCAACAGCCTGCGCATTAACTTGCTTGAGTGTTCAACAGAACACGAGGCCGGTAGGCTCAAATCAGCAGAAACAATCTCGCACTCAAATCATGAACGAAATGAATGTCTATTCTTCGATGATGAGCGATGGAGATTTCTAGGGAAGATTACCCAGCGACTCGGCCCAACTGAGCGCCTCTGACTAACAAGCAACAACAGGTTTCGTCACAGATCGCCAGCCGCGGTGGCATCACCCTGCAAGCATGAGTTATGAAATGACGATGAAAATTCTACAAATCTCTGATAAATATCAGACAAATTCGTACAGTTTTGCTTCGGTCAGTGTCGTTATTGTGACATAATGGAAGTATCTTGTGCATCGGAACGCACTGATGCTTTTCGAGCATTACTTCAATTTTCTTGAAGCCCACCGAGGAACTTCTAGCTGCAATATCTAATTTGCTATTTAATTTCGTGGGATGAAATGTGGCTGCCTCTCACATGCCTTGTGGTAGCGTCCATAAATGTGTGGTCGCTAGGATCATCGTCAGCATAACCAAACGAACTAACTTGACCCTTTGATTCAGCAGCGAGTACACCCTTTCGCTGGCCTCACTCACGTTATTTAGTTCTATACGATTTTGAATATTATATATACTAATAATGTTGTCGATCCATATACCCGATCGACATTCAGACGTATCTAGTGATCTTCCTATTGGCTATTACCCATCATCAGACGACACACTTGGTGGAAACGAATGCATTCGAACGCCAGCGTCAATTGCATGCAGGTGCGTGCAGCAGGCCAGGAACAAAAGTTGTCGCTAACCCCGCGCTGTTCGAATATGCTGCCGCTTCGACGATGCTCGATCGCGCCAACAAGACAAAACTGTCATGAAGTGGCAAACACTTCACCGAGCACACACGCCCTTGATTGGATCAGCGCTAACAGCGAACATCGAATCAGTAGCAGTCGCCGCTGTTTGCCAGTTGCGGCCTGCGGCTTCTGCAGGATCGAAGGCGAAAAAAGGTACGTCAGGCGACGCCGTCAGAAACCATTCGGCCGCTGCTGCTGCCGTTGTTGTTGAACCACCGCCGTCACCGCCGCCGCTGCTTCTGCGGTGGTACTGTGCTTGTTGCGGCTGTTCCGCGCCCTCAAGAGCAGCATCATGGCAAAACGATCGTCAGTCAACACGCCGAGTTTGACGGACGAGATCTCTGCCCCGTCCGAGCATATGAGCAGAGAACGTCCGAGCAACATCATTCACGGCGGCGTGTCTTCGCTGGGCGGCGAAGGGAACGGACGGGGAACTACTGCGGCGTCTGATAACGTTGACGCCTGAAGAACGAGAGGCGTTTCAAAGGAACTTGGCCGTCGCCGACGCCGACCTGCCCCGAGTCTTTGACGAATCGCCACCATTGGCCCGCTGGTGATGGTCCTGCAGTGACAGTAGCGGCAGCAACTGAACACGACGACGACTATCAAACAAATGGCAGAATTTGAGAGGAAGTTGGGGAAATTAACGCCGGGAGAGCTAGTCAACTTGTGGCTTATTATAAAGCGAAATTTAATGCGAAGCGGGACGTGCTCGGGTAGACGAACGGGGAACGGCTTCGAGTTGAGGACGCCTCTGTTAACCATCTTCGGCAAACTGAGACCTCCATCTCGTTTATCTCGCGCCCTTTCCGACTAATCGGTAGCAAACACGCGCGTGTAATGCACTGCTGCCGCTGCGACACAGGGTGATATTTGTTGGCGTTGGGAGGCTAGCTCTGGCAAGCTTGGTCTTGACAGTCGGGCTCATTCAAATGATCCATATCATTGATATGCCCCTAATATGGCACGAACGGGATGCTGTTTATTGATGGCATTTCTATATAATTAATAGTTCCCACCCATTCCCGTAATGTATATGTATAGGAAGAAAATAATAGACAATACACTAAAATATCATAATAAAAATACAAAGTAAACTAGGTAAAAATGACATCGCGGAGAGGTTCACGCAAGCCCTTACGAGTTCCGGCCACAGGACCAAGTTCGACCCTTGGAGAGATCCGCTGCTGGAGCGGGGGTGATGTCGAGCATTGGGTCCATTCTGTTTCGGTGTGACACCTAACGACGACTGGATTAATGAAGGCGTTTGATGTGACTCTTCTGCCTTGCATCAATTTCGTCCTGCTCTCGAACGACAATTAGCTGACGAATCCATGCTATGACTGTGCTCCCTGCGGAATCGTTGTAGAAAACGTCGTTTATGGCTGACAACAACAACAACAACAGAAAGAAGAATACGGAAATCGTGAGTTAGGAAGACACTCCAAATGAAAGAGCCGAAGGGTGTATTGTTTCACAGCGCCAATTCCGAAAAAAAAGCTCCAATCCAGCCGACGAAGTCTCGCCAACCGTAAACGAGGGCGGTTAGAACAAGGAACAGAGAGATCGCCGGCGACTTACAACCTCTCATTCGCATTACACCCTATTAGATCGATAGACAGCGATGCACCGGTGTCGACACAGATCCAGGTGGTCCCTAGAGAGACTCTGCGTCGGCAAAACAGAACAGAGACACCCTTAAAGTCCAGATTCGGGTGGTGAGCCAGCTTCCGAGGATCCGGCAGTGTTCTGCAAACACAAAAAGAGTCCTCCGTAAACCTATAAAGGACTTGCATCTGAAGAAGAGGTTAATTTAGCTTATTGGAAGCGTACACGGGATCTCATTGTGGTTGCGGGCGCCCCTAATGAGAGCGTTGACTGGGTCTGCACGTCGTGTCTAAGGCTGTGGAGCACCGTGACACTACAGCCCTGCATATGATCGTGGTCAAGAGCCTTCATGAGAGGGCCAAGTAGGGCTGGCCTCCTATATATCATAGATTTATCAATTGATGAAATCAGATAATATAGACAATAGTATAAAATCCACAATGTAATTTTTCCTATGGCCCGATTGCTTCGAACAACCACGCTCCCGCCAAAATGAATTGTCGACTGGGATGACTCTGTGAAGTCTCTGAGTTCTTAGTGAAACTTTGTCATATGAAAGATTCCAAATGACAAATATACTGCGGCTTAGGGTAACTCAAGCGTAACTTAGATCTAACACTGAACCAGCAATCGGATACGTTTTTTTTTAGAGTCATAGTATAGTAATGTAAAATTAACTTGTACCTTGATTTGAAAATACCTGTAGTCAGTGCGGTAACTTCGGGAACGTTCAATTATAGATTCTTAATCGGTGGTTTCATATTTATATATATATATATATTTGTATAATATATGCTACAATGAAAACAAGTTTGGACACAGGACGCGCCCTTCGAGTCAATGGAACGCCCGTGACTGGTCCTGGATAGACCTAATCATATGATGACAATTGTTTAAAGTCCAGCTTGCGCTTGTTACAATGATAGGCCAATATGTGTAATTATTACCTTAAAAAAAGCTCAAAATTTAGCTAACAATCAAATTTTTTACTAAAAATCCCCAGTCGAATGCAACAATCCTCAAAGTCAAGTGAGCTTGTGGTCACAATACTTGACTTTGCACAGCCCGAGATATACCCACTCAAAACATCGCACCGGCAAGCTAGATGTTTTATTTATATGAAATGCATAAATCACTACAAACACATAGGTGCACACACGATCCTCATCATTGCACCTTTGCATGTCATGGATTCGTCTCACGAAAGCAATACTATGGACGCTAAATATTAGCTGAGAATCGCGCCCGAGCATATCAAGCTGGGTCGCATCTCAACGTCACAATATCGCGTTCGCCAGATGTATTGTTGTTCATTAGCTGACTTGCTATTTACCCTGCGAACGTTGTACGTTGTTTAGATAAAGTTAACGAAAAGTGGTTACGTCAAAGATTCGAGGTAACCTTTGGAATCCTTGCATTTAGCTCGCCCGTGTATATAATGCATTTGTATGTGCGCTCCTGTCCAGGAAGGGAGACCCTCAAGGACATTGATTCGTGCGTAGGGCTGCTGTGCTTTCATCAGCAACGATACACAAACACGAACATAATGGTGGGACGGCACGTACAAGTTAGCAACATCAACGAGGGCAACAGAGATGTACACAAGGTTTTGCTAAATGGATCGCTTTTGGTGGAGTTGTACCTAAAACATTTATAGAGAGGCGCTTAATCGATACTAGAGTCAAGAAGTATGTTCCACAAATGGGGTGGAATTCATCTATTATATATAGATTTGGATTCACATATTTAGCGACTCGTAGCAAAATCAACATGAATATGTATGGGGATGATGCATGGAAATTATGCATTATCGTTAATGTATTGTTTCAATGCAAGTTTTACGATGCAGAATATAGACCGTTGTGCCATTTTTGCTATTTGCGATATACCGCGTATTTGTCCAGCACAATATCGCCTAGAGGACAGGATCTATTTTGAACGTTACCCGTGTAACGCACATAAGCATGCTGATAAACAATGGCATGATATCATAAGGGTATTAATATAGTTCGTCGCACAGTGCACAGCTGCTCACGAACGACACTTTTTAATGTGCAACCTCAACATGAGTGTTATAGTAACTAGCGGGGCTAATCATATTGCGTTCTGCATTCTTCCTCCAGTAGAAATAGATCGAATAAAGCAAATGATGATGTTGTTAATCCCGGCAACGAACAACTTTTGAGTCGAGGATGTAATCAGCTGACGGTCGTTCGGTCTGTTCTATACTACTTGGTGTAGCCGATATCGTGCAAACGGCAAAAGAACAATCTTACTTAGCCTTCACTTGAAGTTGAGCCTAGACCGCCAATGGGAGAGCGATTCAGGTGTCTTCGAGCTTCCGTGAGGTCGAGCATTGTTGGATGGCTGCTGGGTGGGCTGCTTTTGGACGAAATTTATTTAGTCGGTTATAAAGGCAAATATCTGAGGCAACTAGAATAGAATGGCTGGAGCAGGTTTGCCCTCGGACGTCTGTCGAACAGACGTGACGCAATTGTTTAATAATTACCAACCGACCAATCAACCAATTTCCCAGAATGTAACAGCTGAATAGATCTCTGGCAAAAAAGTACGGATCTCAATATAATATGAGAATTCTACAGCGTAGGACGGACGTGCAGTATGTCTCGACGAATAATATTATACTAGCGTTCGTTCCAGCTGACTATAATAACGAGATAAAAACTAAATTAAACTGAGCAATTTTGTAGCATACGAAAGGTGACTGTAACCATTCGAACATTGTATACGATATGCCCCAATGAAAGTACTGAGTAGAAGAGATTCTTTTGACATGGGATGGTCATAACTGATATTGTGTTTTATCGTTTAAAGAGATTTACTTAACTTGGACGATCTCAGTTTAAGGCGGGGAAGGGGTTTAATTAATGAAAACTGCTGCAGAGAGTGTTGGAAGACAATGAACTTGAACGCTGTGGTGCTGCTTAACTAGCGTTTGGAAATGTGGCCCATTATGATTTGCGATGTCATATCATCGGCAATAGCATCTTCGAATTGGTGCCATCAGAAACTGGGCTTGCTAAACTCAGGGGCCCATCGTCGTTAGTGCTAAGTGTCGAATCCATACAATAAATAACAAGTTGGTTATTCATTTACTACAAAACGATTTTTAAGAAGTCGACGAGTCCCTTCCTGGTCATTCCGAAGGCGACTCCACGAAGCATTTACACCGAGTCAATTGCGCAGAATCGATGATTCCCGTCTCCGTTTGAATCGGATATAGGTTCATCCGAATCGTTTAGCCGCTGTGAGCTTGCGCCAACAACTCAGCATTCAATCAGCAGCAACTGCTAGCTACGTCCAATTCTACTGTTTCCTTCCTGGAGGGCAGTGGGGCCGCATTCGGCGCTGGTCCCATTTCGTAGCGTAACCACAGCGTGCCTCTGCTCAGTATCAGCAGAGCGGGCAAACATGAATACAAGAGAGCCGACCGTCTCCCGGTAGGCACCGATGAACTTCAGATACTCCGGAGTCAGTTGCGCACGTAGTCCTTGAGGGTTGCCGAGTTGCTCGAACACAAATCAACACCCCAAACATGAAATGTCATTAGCTAAAGCGGGCCTTCTTTCTGCGACGGCGTTTACTTGCAAGTTTCTCGTTTACCGCCGGTTACGTCCACAGCCGACACAGGTTTCAGATTGCCTGATTCTATTGTATTTGCTGGTGGAGACAAATCGATTATGCACATTTAGCCCTCAGGTAACTAGGCAGGATGCTTCTGGAGTTCGGTCTCTACTGCTGGGGTCGAAGTAGCCGAAATCGAAACGTGTGGAGAGTAATAATCCGTTTGTACCGGCTTGGTTTACGAGTACTTTGGCTTCGACCCACGATCCTGGAAGGTTTAACAACGTGGCGTACGGAGGAAACGATTAATTCAAGACACAAATTGAAGAACAATTGTAAGTATGGGCACGCCTACCCTAGATCGCAATGTTCATCGTTTTAGTGAATTTGAAGAATTCAAATGCTGATACGTTCAGCCGATTTCATCCTCTGAATCGTTCACAATGATCCTATGTATAACGATGTACGAACGTAACAACCTATATACGAATGCACGATTTATCTAACTCAAGCAACTAGAGGCAATGAGAGGTGGAACCTTGTAAGAAGAATTCGCGCCTGTTTCTGACTCACAACTGAGATGTTGTACTCAGGTTTAATGTGAATACGGCACGCGGGAAGGCTCAATTAATGGCGATATTGCGTCGCTATAAAACGCAGTTAACTCTTCGTAATGACCTTTATGACAAAATGTCATGAATTCATATTTTCTCATATTAGACAATACATTCATGTGAAGGAGAATCATTCTTGTGAATTCATTGGAATGAACGTTCTACGAGCATTGCAAAATGCGGATAAACTGTAAGCGAGTACTATGATGAAAGGTCCATATGGGGCATGAGTGATTCAGTAAAATAGCGCAATTTTTAAAGCATTAGACAAGGGTATATGCTTTAGCATAGTTTTGAAAAGGAGTTCCCGCTGAAATTATTCGCTCAATGTAAACACTACCGTTTTGCGATGCTTGCCGAGCCCGGTGGTCTGTTGGTGCATTTGTGTGTGCCTTGCAATCGGAGGAGACACATAGGTGCACGGCTACGAGCACCCGCTCTCCCACGGTTGCACATCTACATTTAGGCGGACCACCTTACGAAGAAATGCAAAATGAATACCGTGGACGTTAAATGTTTAAGGCTGAGAATCAACCCGAATCAACATTTGGTATTGCGACACTTCGTTGAGGCTTTCGCTAAGTAGATCATCAGCAACTGACCTGTAGTGGCCTCGCGATGGTGTCGATTCTTTGAGACCTGCGAAAGTTTACGAAAGTGATCCGTCGGCACATTTCGAAGTTAGCTTCAAATTTGATTCAAACTATATTCACGTATTATATCTAAAAATGCATCTAGTACCCAGATGCAATGGGCTGCCTCAATACGTGAAGCAAACATTTGTTGCTTCGCTGTTTTGCGAGGGGACTCTCGAAGATCGTCACATCAGACTCAACGTCTCCATCTGACACCCAAGAGCTAATCCAACTCCAGTGGTAGAACGGAAGTTGGCCCAATCTGGCCGCATGAAAGAGACTGATGGAGAGTGTGTGAGAGAGAGAGATCCCAATAATAATAATAGGAACACCGCTTGGACAATAATAGCTCCAGACATTGTTATTGCTATGGATTATTATTGTTGCCGCTATGCAGTAGCAATAGCAGTGTGAGCTCTCGATGCTAAACGCTCTCAAGTGTTTGCGCATCTTGAGAACGCAGTTTGCAGACTTATTTTTGCACTAAACTATTGCTGCTGCTGCTGCTGCTGTCGACGCAGCGACGATCGAGACGGCGAGACCGGCTCGCTCAGATTGTGCTCAAGAGGACGTTTCATCATTCAAGGCTTCAGTGATGCTGTTTACAAAACGATGCGGATGCAGCTTGAAAAAATGTATCACCATCAGACCCACCGACTCCTGTCATGAGGGGTAAGGACAGACACACGATGAAATGTGGCCGCATGGCGTTTCACGACGAGACGATCTTCACAGCGGATCGAAGCGTCGTTCCGAACCGCGAATCGCTGGGACGCATGTCATAGCTCGGAGGGTTACGCTGTCTGTGGGGAGTTTTAAGAGGGATTAGCTCAAACTGAACAAACACCACGTTCGTGTTAATAGGGGGTTGGCGAATCACAGCCGAGGAATTACAGCCTCTTGTTGTAGCCCATAGCCATGCCATGGCACAGGCGAATTAGCAAAAAATAATAGTAATAATGGCGGGATCAAGCCACAAATTGTAGCGGAGCGAATGTGGTGTGTGATATGATGTATTTTTAAGGAATCGTTTAGTCTCGCTTTTAAATAGTTGATCCAAAAAAAGAACCTAATTCTAGAACAGCCTGTTCGCGTCATGTCCAGGCCAGAAGGTAGGTAGCTAGAATGAAGGTAGGTAGATAATTCCTATGTGTGGTAAAGGTAAAGCTTTATTGGTTATTATTAAAGGAACTGCAATTTTACAACGCTTAAGTTCTCTTGTTGTAGACCATCACCAGGTAGCGGGACTCGAATCTGCGGCCTCTAGCTTTTTACGGCCAGAGACTAAGCCGTCAAAGTCGCCGCGCTGAGGGGCTGTGATCGTAGTATCTAAATTAGAATATGAAATCCTTGTCTATTACTTGAAGAGTTCCCTACCGCACTTGATAAATGCATGTCTGCGAATAGGATGGTCAGATAGGTCGACATTGAGCATTTTCATCTCATCGTCCTTCGGACTACTGCCGACACATGGGAGAGCAACGCTCTCGATATTATATTATTATAATATGTGAATATGTACACGATTGTTTTGTATAGCCATAGTGTGGCAATTTTTCTTTAGATCTTGCACACTAGTGTTCTGCCATGCATGTGCAAGACTAAAACCAGCCCTGTGGATGATCCTCATGATCCAACCCGCTTCCGTTGTATTCCCATTACAGCCTCCATTATGTGTCCACTTGGATTTCGTATTTTCCTCTGTCCGACCGTACCACCACTTAGCTAGCGGTTGAGCCTAGTTACCCAAGACGCTGCGGGGGCCAAACGATATTTTCATAGTTTGACTTCCCAGAGCACTCGACGATTTCACCACTGCAGACGGACGGAGACCTCCTCCGTCTCTCAGGGGCCGGCTGAACCCAATCCTTTGTGAGGCCTAGCTCTGTCACTCCGGCGACGACGGAGGGTGTCTGCATGTGACGGAAAACGAACTGATGCAATCCGAGTAGCCGAGCGATGAATGAAACCTCTGACCCCACCGTCAACAGCAGCAGCAGAGGCAGCCGCACCGTGACCACCACCACCATCTCCGCTGGAGCCGCCGCTACCTCCGCTACCACTAAAGAGGCAAACTGTTTTGAATACGACCTGCTGCCGTGGCGTTCGTGCTCTAGGCATGTGGGGAATAGGGCAACTCTCTTCTTTCTTGAGCCTTTCTTTTTGCTTCTTAGTCGAGACTGCATTGACGTCTAGTCAACTTACTCCAGTCAAGCCGTCAGAAGACGGAGGAAGGCCCAGTGTTATCCGAGCGACTGTGAACGGCTCAATGAAAAATTTGACGCGTGCAGTAGACCGAGACACAGAGAGAGAGGGAAGCAGAGAGAAGGGAGAGAGAGAGAGAGAGAAATCGAAGGGGAGAATAATGGTGTGTATGTTTTCGCGAGGATGGAAGAGGCGTTTGCATGACTTGATTTCGTACACTATAATATGTAGTCTCTGCTGCTATTTCTACGGATGGGACCAAAGCCGAAACGCGGCCTTGAAATGTCCTCTGCAACAGCAGCACAGCAGTTAGCCAAGAAGGGCCGGCCGAGGAGCCTACACATTACAGACGAGTCGATCGTACAATAAGATGTCGCGTGGTACGTCGCTAATCATTGAAAAGAAACTATTTCAAAACAACCATTTATCTACTGAAATAAAATACTGCACAAAGTTTGGATCGTTTAACGAAAGAATTGCTACAGGCAATTGCTTTCGTGGTTCTTCGTATTCCTGCCTCGCATTTTGGCTTGGGACGCATTTGAAAATTGTCCGAATAACTCGAAAGTGCACCGGAACGAACATGCTGTCAGGCGCTGTATCGTCTTCTTGATAAATAATTGCGATATTCAATTACATTAGCAGGAAGATGAGGGGCTGGTATCACCTCACTGGTCAGTGAGGCCGACCCGCAAGCGTCATTCGTTCGGCCAGCATTATACGTCCCAGAACGTGATCGCTTATTATTCCAACATCATCCGCTAATTTTCGATTGTTTTCGATTGAACTATCTGCACGAGCTAGATTGGGCAATAACAATCATCTCGCGTCCCGAATGGTTACTTCTTGAGGCTGCCCCCTGCGGTGATTACTACGACGAAAAACACCCGGCACACTATGACCCGGGGGTATCTCCTGCGCCGTTTGTGAATGTGTGGTTTCGTACCGGGCTTCATGCCACATCAAACCCGAAGTACCTAGAACCGGCTTGTGGTCCTACGGATTCGAACTCAGCGGAAGACTGAGTCGTCCATAGAGTATCGCTAAGAGCGTCTTCAGCAGAAACACAAGAAGCAGCTTTCACTTGCTCGATCTAGATTTGCGTTTTTAAGGCCGCGCGTATGGGCACAACAACAGCAACAAAATGCACAACGCTTGTAATGGTGTTTCAACTCAGAATCTCGACCTCTATCTATTGCTAATAAAGGAGCACCGTCTCGTCACATACATTTCTATTCAATCAATTTTGTACATTTTGAACACCGACCACCGAAAATGATAATAAAATCGCAAACCACGCAAATATACCTCTCGACGCACTCGGCAATAATCTTTGATATACATCCATCACAAAGAAGCGAATATACTTCTTTCAAAGACATTCGATAAGTTGGATCGACCGATTTGTCGCATAGAAAGAGACACCCGTCATCAAGATCATTAGGATCTTTTCAAGGTCTGCTACAAACCTCCCCATTGGCCAAGCAGTGTTTTACTATAATACGAGAGTCCTGTTCGATCTGGACCCGGCGGATTCTCTGGACTCGCTGCTTCGCCTCGGTGAACGCCTTCCTCAAATACTTGATGACCTCTTTCCTGCATCCCTATTCGAAGGTGTCATCCTCACAATGAGCGAACATTACAATGGCTTGCGGAGTATAATGACACATATAAATGACACACATTAATAGTTATTTAGCTTGTGTATCATTATGTCATGTACGCTACATGAATCAGCAATCGATTAACGAACTTTCTGTCGATCCGTGCCGTTTTGTCCAATGCTGACTTGGAGAACAACCACCTGAAGCACAACGTGAAGACATGCCCGGTACAAACAGACCGCATGCTCATAACATCAACTGAGCATATTTCTATGTAATTCATTCGATTTCTTTATTCTATTTAAAATTGTCAAGACGTCGTCTCCGTTTATCAATGCAGACTATTGTACCTAGCAAGGGTTAACAGCGGCTGCCATTATATTCTAGCTGTCTGCCGCATATATCTATTTTGTATATTAATATTCCACGCTCTATTTTCTAGTCCCGAGTTTTTGAGTTGTATCTTAGTCTCGAGTTTCATATTCTAACCACTTCATTGAATCCGTTGTCCACTTCGTTGTGACCACGACGAAATGTGGGACATCTTACACAAAAAAAAACAGTCGAGCGCGATTCTGAGATAGATAATATGCTAATCAACTAATATATAATAAAATATATTATAGTTACCATTGATACATTTTGCTCCGGGTTGTTTTTCGTGATCACTTGAATCAAGATGCCTTCTACGGAGTCCATGAGAAATCACGATGTCAATGAAAGCCGTTCGCTTAGTCGACGCTCTGCCCCCTGACGCATACTTGTTGTTTTTTACACATTACCGGGCCAAACTGATCAAATATACGCCCCCACCCTCATCTTTGCCCTGAATTACCTCTGCGACCAGCGAGAGTCGGACCCTCCGGGACTGCTGTCAGATAAACGCGTACTGATTTCTATTGGTACACGAAGCTAATTGCCAATGACGCTGTTATGGCTACAATACATGCAAGTGTCGACTGTACACGACGTTTTTGGTTCTGCTAAATTCAGTAACAAACAAATTCGTTGCTTTGTTTCTACGTTCTAATATTTTGTTGCTGCTGCTGCCATCTGTGGCCGCCGCTGATGTTGTTGTTAATTACTCCCTTCGGAGCGAAGATTCTCATTGGCAGTGCCGCCGATGGCGGATGTCTTTAATTGTTTCTAAATCGAATTTTGTTCCGCCCGCACCTCGGCTCCCACAACTCATTTTGGGCCGCTACGCCGGCTTAAATCAGCACCGAACTTCGGCGGTCTCAGCATCGAGGCAGGACTGGCCGACTGTTTGTCGGAATCACTGGTAAACGTATAGCCACCGATCTGGTTAGTAATCCACTGCAACACCAGCATTACGCGAGCTGCTGCTGGCTGCACGGAGCGAGCATTCATTATTCGGGTCGAAATTTACGGACCTATTGACGTCCGAACTGCGGCGGAGCAGGCCACCACCGAGACGTGCACCGGTTGTTCATGGAGGATGCTGTGTCATGGACAACTGCTTGTCTATATTTCCCGCTGTGTAAGAGGCAGTCGGGACTCAGCGAAGGCGAAGATGCACATATGAGCGAGAAATTCAATTAACAAAGACGAGCCGGCGAAACCCGAATGGAAGCGGAGACAGGGCCACGCCGAGTGGCGGCGGCGGCGGCCAGGCCAACATCGAAATCTGCCAAAATCCGCTGGGGGCTGCTGTTGTTGTTGATTCATTTAATCTAACATGGATAATACAGTAAGAACAGTAACAACAAAATGTTGATAATAAAAGCAGTACGTCTATAATTGCAATATACTAGGCGGAATCATGCGAGCAATTCTCTCTTTACGGTATCAGATGGGGGGGGGGATCTATGTGGCGAATTGTGTGGCGACCTCGTCAGGGTCAAAAGTCTCTGCGGCTCGGACGAGCGAGCAGTGAACCGAGACTGGCTGATCCTGCAAACTCGGATTTAGCGGAGGCGCTGGTTCAGCAGCGATGAGCTTATTATCATTACGGTAACAATACAACGCTAGTGTGAGACGAAGTCATCCGCAATCTCTAGTTCGGCTTGGATTAAAGGTCTCGTATTTCCAGTGACTTTCTATACCACTACAGGCATTTGTATGTACAACTACTCACTCAAAAGGAAATATTGGAGCCGTTATAACAAACACATGACCGCAACAGCCCCTCGATCTGAACTATAATATATATGCTACATTGAGACTGTACTCGTCAATCGGCTCATATCGACATCACAAGCATGACTTAACGAAGACTATGGGTAACTGCGCTGTGGTAGATTCTGATTCGGAAACTTAATCTTCCTCTTGAAGATTAAGCCAATTCCCGACGAACATGAACCGGGCGGGATTTTTCGTAGCATCCCGTGTGATAGGCAAACCTCCCGTAGACCTTAGCCTTTTCCGTCATTGCGCAATGAAAACTGAGCTGGGTGGATAGCACAGCAAGGCAGTGTCGTTTTTCTACGTTGATCATATATCATATGGAAAGACAACGTCCGGGTGCTCCTCTGCCCTAATGCGGTCCTCGTTCGCAAAAGGCTCACGTAACCGTGGGAGATTTTAGTGAATCACAAAATATGCACGCAACGCATCGAAATGAATGGTATGCATCCAGTATCGTCGAGCCCGGTGGTGGCCTGGTGGTGAATTCGTGTGCGCCTTGCAATCGGACGACCAACGTCGGTGCACGGGTTCGATCTCCACCATTGCACATTTACATTTACGATCTCCACCATTGCACATTTACACCGTCTTATGAAGCAATGACGAAACCGGTACCGTGGACTGTGAGTCTGCGCAGGCAATTTACTTTTATATCTCCAGTGTTATGAAAACGATGTATCCCATATAGGCGCATGAGTGCGATGTTCCCTTACCATCTTCGAATGACATAGCTACATAGTTAAGCTAGTTAAAAGTTGGCGGGATTTGCCCAAAAAGCAGCTCTACTGCCGACGACAACAGGATTAGCATGAACCCATTTTCGCGAGTATGGAGACAATTCGTCATACGATGACCGAAGGCTCATTACGGACTAAATGTGCACCATTCATCCCGTATTCCAATCAGAACTGTGGAACAGAACTGAGCTCTCGTGTGCCATTGTGCGAGACGATGCGAGGACGACAAAATGGTGCTATTACCCCACAATATGCTAACAACTACATCCATTCAGCACACTGCCCTTCGTTCAGCGTTACCAATCATACACGGTATACATGGCACATACTGTGAGTATATAATGTCAAAACTTATGAAAGGGCCACTTTAAGTGCCACTGTCGAGTTAGCAAAACATTATGTTCGTTTTACGCAAAACATTTCTTACCAGCTATTAATTCCCGCTTCCATGAAAGTGTGTGCCGTTGTTTCCTAGCTGATCTAGCCGTTCTATCCGCGTGAATAGGCCTAGTTCGTTTCGTGTCCTCAACACTGACTCCGACCTTGAATGATTTCATCTTCTGGTGGGCCAGCTAAACACTTGGCAGCCTGGTTAACAGCTGTGCACGTTATCCGCGCGACAACAATACGATGCTGCTTGCCTACATAGACAACATCATCTGGGGACCACAATTGAATTCGGCTTCCAACGAGGCAGTGCAAGGGAGGATGCTTCGGCAGAACGTGAACAGATCGTCAACGAAACAAACCATGAGGATGTGATGCAATATTCGTCTTTTGCATCTTACACCGACGAGTTTCTGGTTGTTCGGACCGAGGCGTGCACATTTTGATAGTTGCCACAAGACGAGCAACCGGTATCTATTCAGCAGGTACCTGGTTTGATTGCGAGCGTCCAGTGACTGAAATATGTCTGCGTAGCTCTCGGTGTGTAAGTGCCTACCTCTGTATAGATTATGATTCTGATTTGCAAACGAGTGCAGAATCTTGGACAAAAGCACATCTGCAGCGAGGCTTCCTTCAGTGTCGCGTTGCACCACGTGGCGTTGCATTGTTACCTTAATGAAAAGGCGTTGCTAAGTATTATGAGCTAGATGAGCGTACCATAATATATATATATATATATCCACCGAGTGTCTGAGTGCGTGTGTGTGTGTCGCGCTATTTCTATTGTGGTATTTTTTACCATCAATATATCTATATACGTGCCCGTATCACTGCACATCTCAGTCTCGCTGCTGATTCGTGCGCTTATTGAGGGACCCTTACAGACACTTGTCGATGCCCAGCTATGCACAAGCATTGGCTAATGCATCCGCGCGATTCGGATACAATTCCTCGAAATGTACCACAGGCGCCGCGGTAATTACGGCTTCCCTTCATTTCATCTATTTCCATCAATCTGATCCTGACCGCGTCGTTGTCGTCAATATATTGATGGACGACTACAATAGACATGTCACGTGATGAATCATACATAGATTGTATTATTATTACTACAGCTGCTGCTGCTGCTAACTGAGATGCTCGCAGAACTGATAGATGTCGATAACGTCAGCACCGGCTTGGGGCGCCTTCCCGACAATTAATGTCCTCACTCATACGTATACCGAGCACCGCTGCACGGTATGACCGATAAGGAACCTGTCATCGTGCGATATTCGACACTGCTATTCGATGCCAACAACAATAACAACAACAACGTGATATAAGCGGTGATGCGCTTGACGATGATGATGATGTCAGTCAGATGCGACGGTTCGCTGTCTGTTCGTTGTCTTTTTGCTGCTGCTGCTGCTGCTGCTGTAGTTGTTGTTGTTGTTGTTGTTGTTGTTGTTGTTGTTGTTGTTGTTATAATCGCTAATCTCTATGGTCTCTTGTAGTGTATTAGTGGACCGCAACGGTGATTGAATGGTTCTCCACCGTTCTCACCAACGATCTAGCGCTACACGTTGCGTCCTTATTCTGTTGTTGCTGCCGCCGTTAATGAGATAAGGAGGGAACAATTGGTGACGTAATTGGTGACACGATCTCGTCTATAAGACTTGCATTTTGTGCGAGTCGATTTTAGTCCAGCGGTTGTTTCCCAAAATGCCAGGCTAATAGTGCCCCTGAACGAGAGATCGAGGCTACACACAGGGGGCCGACGGATCTAACTTCTAACGCTTGCCGGCATGTAGCCATCTGCTGAATAGGGATCGACGTCGTATTTTGTGGTGTAGGTACATAATACTTCTGCTGACATGGCACAACAAGCAGTGATCTTCGATCTCACGGACAACAGGATTGTGCGTGTTGTCGGATAAAATTTCCGAAATTATGGTTAATCGTTTAGGCACGATTCAGGGACAAAAATGTTCTACATGGTATAAATAATATAGATATGTTTTGTATTTATATCTACAGTTGTCTCTTTGATGCTGTTGTTGTTGCGTAACGTCAATGTGTGCAGACCCGAAGTCGAGCAGGCGACGCCAGCCTTTCGAGGGTGGATATCCATTTGGTAAACACGAATAGAAAGACCGAGTGAAAATATATCGATATATATATATATATATATATACATATATAATGTGCGTCTGTGTGTGTGTATACCAGGTTTAGTTCATACGGAGTTCATACGTTCAGGATTAGTTACCTAACTATAATATACTTGCTCACACTGTAATCGAATATTTTGTTGCGAGTTTTGTAATGTTCAAGACATAAAACCAACGGTTAGAAAGCCCAGAACTTTGTTTACCCTATGATCGAGTAATTATAAGCAAACTCAGCCCATGGCCGAACGCACTATCGTCAGGCCTTGTATGCGGAAACGGCAGAGAAGCGTAACTGAAGTCGTCCGGGCTGAGAACTACATATTATACGCAGCGAGCGCTGCATTCAGCAGTCTCAGTTATTTCATTGCACGACTTCCTTAGCTAAAGGAACCTGCTATCTATGGAGTCAAGAACACAGTTCTATTTCGGTTATTGTCGGCTCTTGGAACAGAGAGCGTTCGTGTGATGCATTCGAACCGTGCAAGATCCTGAACGCCTGTCTATCATTTTTGAAACAGACGGTTCTGCTAAGTTACCTGAAAAAACGCAAGGATTGAATGTCTACCTTAAAAATGCATAATTTCTTAATTTTTACAATGAGGTGTCATTTGTATGATTATTTGTGATATACATCTTCCTCCCCGCTGTAGTAGAATGACGCTTCGATCAGGCACTGGGACAGTGACGGCGGGGGACGTATCGCACGTTAACAGATACGACGTAACACGGGCAAATTTGTACTGAAATATATCGTTGATTTTCAGCCACGTATTCGTGGCTGAACGTGTTTATTTTTGATTGTCTTCCCACACAAATAATCCCAACCATTTGCCGACGACAGAATGGACGCTACAGGCAAGCTTATCTTTCTTAACACTACTGACTTGTCCCGATAATGAACACAATTTAATAGCTCGACAAAAACAACATGCTTTGAAATATAATGACCTGCGCCGCCAAATCTGTACCGAGATAAGATGAATATCAATCGTATTAAGCACACAATAGAACCGAATATCATGGACAGAACAATATTCACATGTGTTCAACAGCAGATGAGAATACATAAAAATTGTGACTATGAGCACACTGCGGATGTAGAGAGGCACAGGCGCCACTTGTAGGCACTGCGCAGGCCAAACAGACATGGTGCTTCTATCGTTGACAACTAGATGTGTTTGGCTAGACGAAAACTAGCTAAGAATATATTAGCTAATAAACAACCTACTATATTAGTATATAGCCACTTAGCAATATATTAGGTATTCACCTAATATTTAAGCGCTGAGGCCTGTCAGATAGGGTAACACCTGAGGGTCAGCTCGAAAAACAATAATAAGGTATTCACTCTCGCTTTCTACAACGCAATCGCAGTTTGTTGAAAGTGAGCGATATAAGTTCAATGGTGAAATGGTAGAGAAGATTGCATCCGATATCTCGAGAGGGATGAAACCTTTTTTAGGTGTGAAGATCAACATTAGCTGGAGGGAGGGAAGCTAGAAACTATCCCAATCTGCGTCCGTGGGGAACTGGGAGAGGAGTCCGAAAAGCAAAGGTCGGCTCCAAGGGGTTACCGAAACACTAGGCAAATCAGCTTCATCGTGATACAAGAAGCGAGTCAACATATACAGACCTAGAAGGAGACGATTTCCCCTCTAGTGCCAACGATTATGAACTTCCTGAACTAAGCCCAGCCAGTAATAAAGGAGCAGGCGGCAGTCGTCAGCGCACCAAATCCCATCGTCATAGCCAACACGGGCGCTGAGTAGCGACCGCAATCAAAGTCATTCGGGCCGTTGAAGATAGCCCAGTAGAACTGCGAAGGTGCTTGACGCTTTTCGCTCTAAGAGCGCTGGTTCTCGTGAACAACAGAGTACTTATGAAAGCGCGCAACTGCCTACTACGAGACACGTTTGGCGGATTTCGGTTTTATGCATTCAAAGCTTTGCGTCGAGATGTACACCATGCGACGGATGGACTCCGTTGCGATCAGTCGACGGTCTCGACTTGCGTGGGATGGTCGCGGCAGCCGATACTTTTGGATCTGGCAGGCGCCCCTCAAGGTACCCCCCTTGGCGGGTAGAACGGAGCCTCCAGCTGTGTCTAGAAATTTACCTATCTCGGGGTAGTCATCCCATTCAACGGGCTCAGATTCACTTGGAACCTCATGACGAGATGCCAGAAAGTGCTAATAGCAACGTCGACGATGAAAGCCCCACAGCTTCTCTCACTCAGCATTGTAATGCGCCTCTTCGACCTCAAGGTATACCTCGTTGTGCATATGGAGTTCATACAATATGGGATGATTTACCGTACTTGACTTAGATAAAGACTTGTCTGATATTAGACGACAATTATGGTTAAATGATGCGGTTAAATGACGACAATGATTTTTAAATGAAAAAACTATGTATGATATTGCAGGTCAACGTCTGGCACTTCATGACTCATACAAAAGTATCAATTGCCAATATTCAGATTTATTCAGAAGTTTATCATCGCGACGCCCCTACACCCAAGTGGGTGACACTCTGCCTCGGAGCTCCGCTCAAGCGGCATCAGCAGCTGGGGCAGTATAATAGCAGTAGTAGCACTGCTACCACCTACCGAGACATGAGGTGTTGTCTACGGGGCGGTGGTGGTTTTGTCGACTGACACACAGATCCTATTGGGTCCTGCAGTTGTACCCTCTTTACATTTGCACGTCGGAAGACAGACGCGTGGGCAAGGCTGGACCCGGCACGGTCGACACTTAATTACTTCTCCATCCCGGCACGGTGGGGCCGGTTCGATTGGGACACATTTTCCACCAGCTTCGATGGTGCCGTCCTTGCAGACACAGCCCTCTCTGCAGACCGCTAGGCACATCTGGCCGGGAGGGGCCATACATGGCATACAGGGGTCCAGTTTCTGGTCATCCCGGCACTCCAGTGCTAGAGAGCATTGTTCGAACAGCAAATGCATAGGGGCAGGTTAGAAAGCACCGCTGATCATTTAGTCACACAGATATGTATTTGTAGCTTTGTGTCCTCTGTATTTCAGGCCGATGTCGTATGTATTGTAACAAAATGTTACATTTATTAAACAAAATTTATAGACACCTTTTGTTTTTTTTTTGTAAAGGGAAGCATATTAATCGTCTGTTACCTGCCTGTCTCTGACAAAACAGTCGACCTTAATCATGCCCCGCCCACCGGTCATGATTAAGGTCGACTAACTTACCACCAACAGAGAAACTGTCGGCCACAGACCCTGAACTTCGCTGAACCTTCGCTCTGAATGGTGACACTGTTCATTGGTGAGACAGTGGTCCAGGATTACTTTTCGGTCGTGCCGGTTCAAAAAGTGTGCCTAACGTCAAATCACGTTTTGGTATGGGACAATGAATATCCTTAGCTTATATTTGTCCTGATGGCATACCGTTAGCAACACTGCTAATTTTTATCAAGGCATCCGTTTTAGTAATGTCACTTGAATATTTCATCACAGAACTGTATTGGTCATTGTAGTTGTCCAGTGAAATTCAGGTCAGCTGTGGATCTGACATCTGGATAGATCCGTAAACTACCATGAAACAGAGATCTTCCTCGCTGATATTCCACTTTTCGATTAAGTTTTACCACATGTTGTTGACTTGAATCGCTAACCATAGCGAGATAAAGAGCAATGATGGGAGCCCTGAATGTTGTGCGGAGTCCTAATTTTAGCGTTTAATTACTTGTGAGAGTGACTTCTAATTGTAGACTTACCATCTGAGGCTGCCAACACGGAAAGTACACCAACTAGGACAGCAGCAACAATGGATCGCATCTTGTCGAACTGAAAAGCACATATACGTTACAATACTTAAGGTAATCTTGATTTTACTATATTAATCATTCTACGTATATGGTTGTCTACTTATATATCTATCATACAAAACCACGTATTGTCCATTGTAGGCAGGAGCTTACTAACCTGCTATTGGGCCTTGCAATCGAGAAGTGAACTCTTTGTGACGCAACTAGCACACATGTGATAGCAATGGCTAATGCAGTCCTGTCCATATAGACTTGCTTGAGCAGAGCTCTCTCCCCTCATACCAGGAAGTTCGCCGTATCTCATCGACAAGTGTTTGCGTTCTGCTCAAGGGTACAGCTACCTAGAAGGCTTTAGATAGCTCCTAGTCTGATGCGACCATATACTTGCTAGTTCAAAAAAATCCGCTTAATTCATTCACCCGCACTTTAAATACCATATGCAAAACGCTTTCATCCAGAATTCCTTATCTTGGCCACACCTGAGTTAGGTGCCCAAGTATACTAGCAAATGAGCTAGGTTATCTCAATTCAATTTGTGTTCTGTTCAAAAGCTTAAGACATACAATGTACGACTGGCAAGCTATGAAGTTTCCTTGCTCAAATGATAGCGTAATTATAAGCCTATCGGATGAGAAGAAAAGCCACTCGATAATGTTATACATATAGTATATCTACGTATCTCTAAACTGTCACTAGGTACATGACAATATCTAATACATATGTATGCCTATTGTGGTTCATATATCTTTGTGTCTAAAAATATTTTGCACTTGGTCAAGGAGGCAAATTCATTAATGAATTGTTTACTTCGGTAAGTCTTTCCTTTAGCTGCACGTCGGATGCTTACATTGACTAACGGTCGGTATATAATATCATAATAACAGTTAATTACCAGCCTATTAAGGGAACAACCAATGATTGTATGCTATACCAACAACCATCTAACAATATCATAGTGGATCCAGATATTCCCCTGGTTCGATTCACTCAATGGGACTGACTAAGCCCCATTCCGACTCAGTCAGTGGATAATACCAAATTCAAGAAACAGCTCGCAAGATAACGGGAATGATAACTTAGAATAAAGTAATCTAATAATAGTAGAGCTATTTCTTGTCTTGATCCACCGAAATTATCACAATCGTCTTATTACTACCCGGTAGATTGAACCGTCCAGAAAAATTCATCGAACTGCCTGAATTTCTTCGAAACCTACAACGAACGTTAATATTATGAATCACTCCCTGTTACTCCCTGTTACATCCCTGATTATAGTTACACCAATTCATGTCCAGGCCGACCGGCCGGCAAGTGCAGAGCGTGTAATTCGAAGATAATGCGGTCGCCGTAGCACACGCAAGCGAGTATAGGACACGCAAGATGAAACGAATGTCACATCTATGGCGCATGCATTCATACGTACACGTTTACATTTCGGAATCATTTTAATAAGACGAATTGTGAGAAGAGTTTGCGTTCCGAGCCGGCCCGATTAAAAATAAATTGGATCATTGCAAATATGGAATCAACACAGTTGTGCCGCTTCCACGACAGCAGCTGGTGCTACTGTGCTGGGTGCCCCATGACGCCACGCCTCGGAACGAAGCTGTGTGCCATATCTCATGGTGTTTATGTGTGCGTCCATGTGATTGTAGACTTGTATACGGGTAAATGGCAGCAGTCTTAATATGAGCGTGGAAATAGCGACATCGATGGGTTACTCGTTGCAATGATAAATACGATATTGGACTACACATTACATTGGACTGCGGGAAGGTATTACGCAGTTTGAGCGCTGGCAAACGTTTGGGTGCCCACTACTGCTCTATGCCCGTTGTGATAGCAGGAGCAGTGTTGACTGTTATTAGTGGAGTAGATGATCATCTTCGTGGATTCTAGTGTGGCGTGGTGATCCCTTCACGATACTCGATTTGCTAGAAAAGCCTTTCTTTGGAGGCGGAGAAAAGGATCATTGATCAGTATAGTCGCGTCGGAGGCTTTTGACCTAGTGCGAATTGTTAATGAATGTAACATATATGGGCGTTAATAATAAAAAGAAAATGCAATCCACGGTATATATATATATATATAATCGCATCATTTTTGATCTTCAATGCATAATCAAAAGGTGTGATCGATCCCAACTAAGAATAATATCATCCCCGGGAATAGCACATACGTACGCGATGTTTTCTGGAATGATCGTGCACATGCTTCGTCACACATTGTGCCCCAAGACGAAGTTAGTCTCTTTTCATAGACGACAGTGGCCGAGGAGGAGAAAGAGGGGATTTGAGGAGATTGCCGAGCATTAGCCCACTCTAATCGAGGTACTCTTTAAAAATCGATCGAACGATCCTCTAGGTCCTGAGGCAGGTACAGTACATCGTCATCTCCAGGTATTGCGGAAGGCTTCTGTGGTGCTCAATCACGCACCCAATAGACACCTAGCCCAGGGATCTCTGATCATTTTGGTTGTACGATGGGGGTTCAACACTCGTAGATCGGCCATAAATATATAATAGTATATATCTGAGCACTGTCGTTGTGCTTTGCTCGAATCAGGGTCCGGTCAGAATGGCCGGTCACCTCATAGGCGGCAAGTCGCCTGTGGAGTTGGTTCAGTCAAAGCACACATGCGCTGTAATTGCTATTGGCGGTCACCTATTGTCCAGTGTGGCATTGTGGTCGAGGTAATGCCTAGCAATCTTCGAGCCTTGGGAGTGACTGCGAAGCCGGGTTCAGTGGGTTCGCAAGTCTCACACCAGTCACTGAGGCTGACTGACATGTACGCATCATGCATTCTCGAAATTCCCATAAAAAAAAACAAAAAAAATAAACGAGTAGCATAATTGTAACTCGGTCGCGCAAAAACTACGCCAGCAACTATTTCTATAGAAGACTGATACAAGGGAGGCGGATATGTTATAACCTTCATTTTGTGCAACGTCTTCTCTTAATGACCTTTCTTTGATTGGGGAATAAGCACCATGCAGAAGGAGGTTATCTACGAAAAAGGGCGTATTTAATTCGTCATGATATTTATGATTTCCGTGAATTTATTTGTGGTCATCATGTAATTTTGAAAAGGGCGAAATGCAATCTCAATTGGTTTTTGAAAGTCAATTTAATTCGGCGTCTTTTCATTATGTATCCAAAGGGGTATTCGGTACACGGCGAGGTAGCACGTCCGCATCCAAGCAACATGTCGGAAAAATACTGTGAACAACATGCTATTCAACAAACAATATTATACATCGCCGTTAAAGCCACGTATGATTCCCAAATGATCTCTTATATCGTATACGGTACTATGCAAACCGATCACTGATTGATATACTACACCCATATATATATATATATATATTTCTCCCATCGCCAGACCAATTTACAGTCACAGTAAGTTCATTGGACCAGTTCAGCTTTAGCTGCTGCAGCAGTAACGACAACAACGAAGCTAGGATCGTACTGTAACAACATTTGCTGGGCGATTATTATATCAATCTAGAAAAGCAATTTTCGGAATTCAGGTGGTGCTGTCGTTCTATTCGTTATCAACGTGTCGCTTGTTTCAAGTCGCTTTACTATATATATATATATATATATATATATATATATATATATATATGTGAACGACTACATATATACTCTATATATATATAGCGCGAAATTTCAAAGGTAGTTGGCATCCGTCGCGGTGACACAGCCACTGCCAAACCGTCGATATGTACCTAAGCGTTTTGTTGTTCTTGTTACTGTGGCTGGAGCAGCCGCAGCAGCAGCAGTTGTCAAATAGAACGGTTTCTTGCTCGGCGTCGCCGCCGCCGCCGCCTCTGCTCAAGGCAGCCAACATCGGCTGACCGATAAGAACCGAGAGTGACAGAAAAAAATAGACGCAGATGCGAACGAGAAACAAGCCTAGATCAATTTGATCTGTTCCAATCGAATAGACGTTTTGTTGTCGCGATGCCGCTAGCTGTTATCAGACAGCAGCCGTAGTTAAAGTTGTGGTGCTGATTTTTGTGGGACGGTTGCAGGCGCCACCGTCGCCGCTGGGACACAAAAAAAAAATCGGAAATTCGCACTGCGCCATTGACTGGCAGCTATTGAATGTCTGCCACAAACCAGTGAACCACAGAGACAGTTGCTAGGAAGGGGGGTGCGGGTTAAGGAGGTCATGATGATCGCCGCTATGAGGCGGTGTCAGTATACGAAATGGATGGATTGATGTTTGCATGTCGCGGATGGCGTGCCACATACACGAACTGCTGGATGTGTCCGTCTCTGCTGCGGGCGGGTTGTGTAGTTTTACAGCGATTCAAACATTTCCGTTATCGGTTTTATCGGTAGAAACACAACATTCGCGTATAGACACACACACACAAACACAAATACATACAAGACCATGCACATAAACACCTCGTGTAGTTAGATGCCTCGTTAAACGGAGACAGAACACTTATCCTGTGTAGATTGATAGCAAACACAGGAGATTGCGTGTATGTATATATATCTATATATATATCCTATGTATGTTATATTGATAACATACACAGGTGCAATCTGCTGTGTATGTTATCAATATATATATATATGTATGTCATATATAGATTTGATGTGCCTACACATGCTTATTTTAATTTTTCTTCACTTCTATTCTTCCTCATTCGCTTAGATCTATTATATTTGGAGGGTGCCAATCAAACAATACCTGACAATGTCATGATTTTTTTGCTAGATAACAACGTGCGTGTTCGTGCATTTCAAAATACACATATCTTACCCAGAATAGCTATTTGCTGTGGCTAAGTTGAGACAGATATAGCTCTTCAGAAGTAAGTCATTGCTTTTGAAATTGATTCGAAAGCAACAATTCGTTTGTGCCGGTGATGCACCCCCGGATAGCCGGATTTCCAGTGCCGGCAAGCGACAACAACTCAAGCCTCCCTTCTCAGCGGGCGGCAAAGAGTGCAAATAGGTGAATACGCACTACATCGATTCCGGGAAACGCTAAATACTTGGCCAACGGAAGACCAGCATCCAGACCTACCCTAAACAGGCTTCTACGCTGTAGGTCCGCGATCGTTATGAGCACCCAATGAGTTCCTCTGAGCTTCTCCGTTCTTCGGGTTTGCCCCACGTGTACGCAGTATTTGTACTCAGTGCTACACTTCGAAGCTGTTCGGTACCACCGCAGGCGCAGCGTCTCCCACTTTGAGGGCTGCTCCAACGAGCACCGCCATCATCTCCCGCAGTTCAATAATGATGTGGTATTGTATTGGATTCACATTAAGAGGCGTCACTGGAGACACTCCTGTACTGATCAGCACCTGAATGTTGCTTGGACGTTCGGTGCTCGTATGGGACTTGTGAGGTGCGACGACGAATCGAATCCTACGAATATATCAGTTAGCAAATCTGTGAACAGGAGCTAACACTTTGTGGAACTCGCCATCGCATGTTAACTGTTACACGCTCATGTTGAAAGACATCGGATTGAATAGGAAACAATAACATATTAGCATTTGGATTTATTTAATGTCATCGACAACGGCTGAACACCACCATATATATACATATATATACTTCGAAATAGTTCTCAGCCAGTTGACTGTGGCCTAGAACTCAGAGTTACAATTTTCACTGTGGCGAATGACAAACAAACCTTGAATATAGTGAATATAGAAAATGCTGTTGGCCTCTCGAATCGGAAAAAAATCGAATCACCGAGAGCACTCAAGACAATCACAGCCCGTCTAATAGTCGCCTGGCGAACCTTGAACACGCCGTCAATGATCAAATCAAACTATTCGTCACCTTTCGATTCAATGGGATATATCTCGTGTCCCCGTTAACTTTTTGAACTACCTGCCCAAGCTGCTTTATCATGATCTATGTGTCGATTCTCATATCATTTATATTTCAGGAACGAGCCACCTGTATTTGTCCGCTGTATGTTTACAGGCCCTGCTTGTACCTCTCGACACTACAGAAGATAGATATTTATCGCTGGCGAAGCTGATGTCGACCAGAATATTTCGTGCGAGTGGCTTCTCCGATAGCGTTGCGAATAGTTATGATTCAGTGGTTATTCGGCGACACTATGGTTTCTCGATTCATCTTGACAGCAGACAGAAAGGCCTTATTTTTCTCTATCCAGGCGAGTTTTGTTGTTATTCACACAGAGCAGGTCGGCCGGAGTGGGTTATATAATCGATTGCTGAGGATGAGGGTGACATCGGCAATTTAGACTAACTGCTCCTGTATAGTACATATCACAGCTACAAGTTCATTGCAGGGCGTGGCCGTACCGCTTGTAATCGATTGTAATCGTCACGGGAGTGTACATCATACTGAGCGTGGCATGACTCGTGGTCCTTGTCATATTCATCGAGACATCGAAGATACACTCACAGACACACGGAAACATTGAAATTACCCCCAGGGACCAATAGCGTCTGTCATCTAGTTCGGCGCAGATGTATGGTCCGTGTATGCCTGCTCGCTGAAGCACCCTTCCCACGATAAAGCGCGTTTAGCTTTATTCGAGCGGCACCCTGTTGTTGTCCACTGGCGAATGAAGTCAATTACGCGAGGACACGATAAGATTTTTGACGGGAACGCTGAACGGCGCTTGGGGTCGCTGCCATCGCACGAAATCACCGCTGTGGTGGGCCGCCCGTTTCGCCTGTTGGTGGCGCGAATGACGAGGTATCTCTATGTAGCCGTAGACCTGGTGGCTTGGTGGACACCTCGTGACGACTCGTGCACTCGCCGGTAGCCGGGCCAGGTCGAATGCACACAAATCATGTGAAATTGCAGCGCCGGCCAGTTTTCTCTTCGACCATAGTGTTTTTCTTCGATATTTTTCACTGGCCTTTATTTTCCCTCTGTCGCTTTTCTGTCTCGTCATCTAGCTCTGGAGATGTGGCGCTCGGGGAAACCGACTTGTGGACACAACTGGAAGCTGAGCAGTGCTTCGTCAAGGGCTTGGCCACGGGACGAAGTGCAGTCTAAAGGTTGAAAGGTGTTCTCGAGAGCGCGGATTGATGTTATGTGTATGCGAACAATCGAGTCACAATTGTTGGATGAACATCCCGAGAACTGATGTGCTGTTCGGTGATAATTATCCTGTTACACGAGGATTGAGTGATTATAGTAGTCGTATGCGTAATGCCCAATACTGAATGATTCGATTGGACTTCCGGATCGAGCTTTCCGGAACGTCCGAGGGATGCGGCGTTGCCGTCAGCCTCAGTCTCACACCGTGACGGGTGCTAGACGACCGATTATGAAGGCGATGTAATAATAAACATTGTAAAGGGATGAAAACAATTCACTAACTCGGAAACGATACAGAACCACAAGGAGAAGTGACTCTAGAAAAATCACCGCGTCAGAATATCATAATGTATAATCAGTTCATGGGACTACAGCATGCCCATATGCAGAATGACATTGCGGATGGATACCCTTTTTGCTAGGTCTTCGGAGCATCTTGACTTGCTTTTTGGGCTTCCAAAATAAGTGGATAAGGACCAAATCCCGGAACGAGTATGATCTAGTCATCTAGTGATCTATTGTTTCTACCTAGCCAAACGGGCTAAACTATTATTGGCGCCCGTTCCGTAGTTCGCTAGTTGCTATAATCCCTGTGCACCAGCTATGACTGTAGCACCGATGTTCTCAGTTGATTTACGATCTTGTAATAGCGCTAGATGTCTTACTAGATATCGCTCGTTGCATATTGACGATGTATTTCATCATCTAAGTGTATATTCTGCATTACCAATAGAGGAATCAGGACCCGATCTGTTTGGTATATTGTCGACCATGGAAAAGCTATGCATGGATTTGCCTCCTATGTCCGCGGTGCGAATTATTATCTATCCATAGTCAATGGACATCTGAATCATCGCCTCACCGTGACCACTATCCGTGGAGTCTGTGAGGTCCGCGACCAGCTGACACCAGCAGACAATGCCACAGAAGACGTTGTAGTTTGATAGGCTACGCACCTATATATATATATATATATATATATATATATATTATACCGTATTGTATATCACAGTCTGCAATTCACTTCTCAAATTCATCGATCACACAGGAATCCGTTACAGTGACACCATCGCCTTGTGCGATCCCTCCATCGATTCCGTCACCAGCTAGCTCTTCAAAAAGAGTGACATGCCCTTTGACTAGGAGCACGAGCAGCGTGCTCAAAGACTTCGGAGTCGAAAAACCAAATGGACTGCCACTGACAGACACACTCAGTACAACTACTCAGCCGTATGTACACGAAGTATGTTACATGTGGCCAACATAAACTCACGGAGCAGCAGTCGATCTGAAAGTGGCAAAAAGTCGTGACATGTCATCATCAGCAACGACAGCAACAATAACAACGCCATCGACAATAGTGGTCCAAAGAAGATGACACCGGTGATGTTCAAGGATCACCAACGACAACAAAAAGAGTTCAGTCATTGTCAGCTTCGTTGTTTCGGTCAGTATCGGCCTGATTTTAACAACGTGTTCAAGTTAGGCGGTGTACGGTACAAATCGGAGCGGTTTATATTGATGTTAGAATTGTTGGTAATAAATAAAGATGACATGAGTTTGTAATCTTAATTCATGTAAAGTTTGGCGTATTTCAAGATATTTGATATAAATATATTCAAGATAGTCGAAGGCGAGTAACGCCGTGGGGCGTATAAGAAACGCAAAATTAATTCATCTGGGCAAAATGCATTTGTCCTACTCTATCTCGGAGTCCTTAGTACCCTAAAAACTTTCAAGTATGTTTTTGGCTTTGTAATAACTAAGCATATAAGCACATAGTAAAACCACCTTTAGAACTCGATACCGTAAGAAAAGCGCTTTCTGATTATAAAACAGATATATATATATCTCCGTTTACGTGTCTTCAGGAAGAGCATAATATTTCTTTCTCGATTCTATTTGCACCTATGTTTGTTACCAAGAGTAAGGTACGTGCCAATCTAAAGAGGCATTTACATGACAGAGGCCAACTATGTGTGAGCTCGTTGATATCTACTCGTCTGAATAGATGGTCTTAGAACCCTGGGAGAGGTTCCCCTGTTCGATCTCACAGGCGTGATCCTTTCCTAACCTCACACTAAACCTCTATAGAACGTTGGTATCCCTTGTTCTCGGTAGATACAATGGTATCCGCATGTGAAGACAATACGTTCTTTGTGCTCCAAATGAAAAGAGTGTCACTTCTTCAATGCAGACAACCTGTAATGCAGCCTCAAGTGCTGTGGTCTGCAACACGGGTGGCCTCCCTTTGATATGGGAACAAATAGGCAGAAATAAGATGCTTACTGATCTGAGCTCAGCCTCAGAATTCCTGAGCTGGACTACCTTCTCAAGTTCTAATGTACTCCTCTACGATGCGGTATTGTTGAAGCTGGTCCATACACACTACATACAACATACCCACATTTAGAATAGTCGTGTATAAGAACTGCTAGAACAAGGGGCAGTTCGATTGAGTGAACGCGGGGTCGCTGGAAGTGACAAAGAGTAGCTTAGGTGTTTCAGATAGAATATGTCATATTGTATGGAAAGTCGTTTGAAGTGGCCGACACTTAAGGGGAGCTACTCAACGATGCAACATCATCATCCTGCCTAGTAGGTCGTTGAAAGACGAAGTATCAGCAAAAGGCGTCCATCATGGGGCGCCCCAGTTGAACGGTGTGGCATTATGGGCCAAGATTCCAGCGAATTTGGTCAAAGTGACCAGACTTCTAGATTCGTGAAATAGGTCAATTGGAAGCGACGATCGCCCCTGTGTACGCTGTGGATTTCGATACATGATTCAACCGAACAGAATAAGTATAATTAAGAGACAATAGGTTAGTCTGTTGAATTAGCACTTGTTCTTGTACTAACCAGAATTATATATGTGTATTTATTATCAATAGGTGTATTAAACGGTATATAATAAATGTAATTAAAAAACATCGAATATATTGCATAAAAATAGTAAGATTATCCAAAGTGTCATTTGGTGTCGTCGCATACGAACATCAAGCAACAAATGTATCTATTTCTCAGGTCCTACAAAGATCTGTCTCATGTCGTCAATCATCCTGCATTCATTAAGCCGTCGGTCCGGAAAAGCTCATTCCGAGAACAACACATAATACGCCCAATGCAATTTCTTGCTCAATTGGCACAAAGGCTGAATAACCATATTCACCACTAATGGTAAATGCTGTTAAGTCACGTCCAGCTTATCTTCACATATATGCACCGCAGTGTCGTTAGCGGAAAGCCGAAAATTTCCCCTCCTGCAAGCCGATTATTGTGTTAGCTTCTTTATTTTTCGTACAACCGCTTTCGTCATCTCTTTTCGGCCACCTGCTTTCAGCTTGATCCGTTTTTCCAAACGCCGACTCTATTTTGCTTGATGTGCTATATATATATATATATATATAATATATATAAGCCGTATAGCGAAGTAGTTCGTTTAGTAAATTCCCTTGGACGTACATAGTCGACCTCAGTGGGGAACATTCGACCCGGCTGGAAACGACGTCCTTTGTTTAGTCAAACAGCTGCCCTACAGAGCTACCCTTTCTCGCCAGAGGTACTACGCCTTTCTTGGCTCACTTTGACGTTGGTCGGCTGTTTCGTCGAAGTACGGTAACAACATTCTTGCGTGGGCTAGTGACGTGGCCTGCTGTGACGAGGAGATAGGTCACCATGGCAGAGGATAGCCTGGGATCGACTCGAACGACCGGCTGCTCAGTCGCCCACCGCTCATAGGCTAGTTCTCTATGGCCTTTGACCGTTGAGTTTGTCCTATCGTGCCAGGTTTGATTTGGTGAGGGCCGTCTGCCGGCCGAACACTGTAAGATAATGGTGACCTGAGGGACCTGCACAAAGTTATAGCTGTGGGGTAAACGCCAACCTCTGTGTCATTGCTGAGATTGGCGCTAGCGATCGCCGCTTAGCTGTGTTGAGCACCAACAACCAGTCCCTTCTCTGATAACGTCTGGCGGTGTGCAGGTGATCAGTGGCAGGGCCACAGGCCTGTCCTGACAATGTCTATCATGCTTCGTCTATGTTCTTTATCTGTCGTCCTTACAAGTTCGAAGCCTGAGATGCTCCCTGTCCTAAACTTCGCGGAGGGATAGTTCTGCTGTTGCATACTCCACAGGATGGCAACAAGGTTAGTGTAATAGAAGCATGGCCTTGCTAACATAGAAAGTCATCACGCTGTACCTAGTAGCGATTAAGATCGTAAGGTCGTCCCGTCTCCCACATTGAGGGGCAGTGACTATACCAGTTAGGGATATCTAGAAAATACAAACGATCAGATACGAAATCCAGATTCGGCAATAGTGTACATGCATATTAGTGCTGTATAAATATATGAATTGCGCTCCCTAATAATTCACCCAGATGCCTCATATTCAAAGAGCTCACAACCAGGTGAGCCTAGACACAGCGTGCAACAATTTGCACCGTCTGTACTTGGGAAAGAAGTATATGTACTCTCAATAGCCGAACGGGTGACGGGTTCGATTCCTACCCGTTGCACATTTGCATTTAAGCCCGGGGGGCGGGTGTCCGTCTTGTGAAGCAATGGGAACGCGCTTCCTGGGACATTGACTATTAGGCTGAGAGTCAGCCCCCAAAGAAGTTCAATAGCAGAGTACAGTTCAGTAGTAAAGATTACTACATTTGTCATTTTTGTAGTAGCACACTAACTATACGACCTAATTCACTGTGCACATAAATGTTACATAATACTCCTAGTATAGAAATTGAACCACTCTCTGATATAAAGAATAAAGTCTAACTTTCCTCACGAGATCGTCACAGGTTGAAGACAACTAGCTGATTCAGCTGTGTCCCGAGCTTCACATGTCCAATCGACTTTGTTCACACATGACTACCATCAATCAGTTGACACCATACACATATATATATATATATATATATATATGTATATATATATGTATCTATCTCATGTATCGCTTTGCGTGGACGTGTGACTCAGCAATTCTCAAGGCATGACAAGAAGAAAACAGAGAATAATGCCCCCACGCTTCTTGGCACAATGCATAGCGCAAGTCAACACCTCGCAAGGGATACCTACTCGAAAAATAATCGAGAAATGACTGACTGCGAGAACAAATCGGATGAAAATTAGAGGTAGCCTACGCGTGAGCTCGAAAGAAACATTGTGTACGACGTGAATCATCACCGCTGCGATCGGCATCTCGGCCAATCGTTCCCGTTCGCCATGTGCATTTTGCTGTGGCATTGACACACGATGTCTGTGTCCGTGTCTGTGTGTATGATACCAACGAGTAAATTTCCTCGGCGCCGCGGCTGTGAGCCATAGGCCTCGTCGTGACGAGCCACCGCGGCTGAGAAGAACGAAAGCGAAGGGGTCTTCATATCCATTTGATTCTCGTGCTTCCCCTGCCTGGCTTGATATCGCTCGTCAACCACCTCTCGATCCATGCGACAGTGCCGGCCCGCTATTTACTATTATAGCACGCGGCGATTCGACGTCTTCGTCTGCAGCAGCGGGGGTATCTTCAGTGTACCTCTCTCTCTCTCTCTCACTCTCTGCCTGTTCCCTCTCATCTCCTTTCTCTAGCATCTGGTCAATCCTCTTTGACCACTGCTGCGTATCGTATCACATAACTTGACCGGCCAAGTACCGGGCGCGTCAAGCGTCTAGAGCCGTTCGTTGAACGTCTTCAGCCTGATAGCTGCTGTGTGTGCCGCGGCTGTTCACAAAGGACAGCAAGCAGCCTTTGTGTCGTCTGTCCAAGTGTCAGAAACACTTGCGACTCAGCCGTCCCCCCATCACAGACATCATGAGTATATATTTAGGATAATAACAACAACAGTGGAGAATAATGACACTCTGTACAAAAAAAAATGAAAGAGCGAGAGAGAGAGAGAAATTGGGAGGAGAGACATACATTATTGAAAAGAAGGATAAAGAACAAGCAGAAGATACTACGGGGCAATTGGCATCAGTTGCAAATCCAACAGTTAAGAGGAAGAGAGAGAGAGTTGTCATGTCGCCAGCAGAGGCCATCAAGCTCAATAGCCAGGTTCAACGAGGTACGACGTTGCTGTACGAAGCTATCGGACGCACTGTTGATACACCTACATCAACTCGCTGTGCTTCATGCGTGCATCAACAACACGAGCATGAGCAACAGCTTAAAGGAGCAATGACAACAACAGATCAGTTCTCTCTATTGCCACCATCCCCCCCACCCACTTCAGGGTCAAAATTACCGGGTTTACACAAAGTTGCCTATGCGGCCGGCACCAGGTGATTCACCACTGGGAGCTGGGCTCAGGTAGCCAAATATATATATATATATATATGTATAGCTGTACTCACACGGTCGGCGTCGATTTCGCTTTTCTGTGAGTTCAGACGTTTGCGACAGCAGGAGGTGCTTTTGCTATTAAGCGCCGCAATGTCTTTGTGATTCGGGTATTTGGTACGGGTATCGCTGCTCTATGCAGCGGTTCGAATTCGTTTGAAGAACACCAACAGAACTGACCTCTTGAAGTGTTGTTTGTCTCAACATAACAGTTCCTTGAATTAGTTTTAGTCGGCATGGTTGCATTCGAGTAAGCTAAGGTGCCGATCCGTTCTGACAGTCCAGCATTGAACGGCAGCACGATTCGCCGCGCATATGTCTGTGTGCGTCTATTAGCTCGAGCAAATGGTGCAGAAGTTGCCAGGACATCTTGGAACTATCGAGAAGCGTCGAAAGTATATTTGTATAAAAACACAGAGTATCAGCTAGATCGGACAACAAAGCTGTCTGACTGTCTTCCCTTCCGTTGGCGGCTCGAAGAGACAACAACAAGGATTATGCCGTCCACTGGAGACTATTATATTTCTATGTAGCAAATACACAACGATGATCACAAGCGGATTTGATCAAATGTAGAAGAGTATCAATTTAAATGATGCAGCTGTTGGGTTTCACGGACATTCTGTAAAAGGCTAACCAAACATCATTACAGGACGCTTATAGCGTACGCATTTGTTAATAGTGATTGGTGATTAGCTCGCAGAATGAATCGCGCGCTGATTCGTATCACGATCATTGTACCATATTCGATGCATAAATGCACGCATATACCATTTATGTAAGAAGTATATGTGTACGCATAGGCAATAACACCAACCAGACGAACATACTGATTGTGTTGAGATGGTAATGTTCTGTTCAAAAACACCATGATCCTAACTGCAAGGCATTGTTTGTGTCACAATCCCTAATCCAATACTGAAAGCATAGGCTGGAAACAGCCAACGCAGACGTTTAAATCAACATACGGGTTCCTGAGCAAATATTCAAAGCAAAAGGAGTGGACTAACGCTCAGTCTCAGAAAACACCGAAGATAAGGACAGATGCACCGAAATGGGGAGTTTGAATCGAACCCGCCACCAGTGCATAACCACGATAGACGATTGGTTGTTTGGCTTACGCTATCCATACAGTCTCTGATTCGTGTAACTGGAATTCCACCACCAACACCGTGATGGTGATTTGGCGTCGGTCTGGGAGGGCCGAGCACGAAGCCACGTGCATTTTTATTGGTCTCGGAGCTCGCTGTCGCCGATCGTTCCCAAAAAAATAACCGCTTGTCCTCGAGCTCATGGGGAGCTTAATGTGGCGCTCGAGTCCAACTCACCAGGTACATATGTAGAGAGAAACTAGTCGTAATCTCGGCTGTCGACAACTCTCTATGAACGTCTGACGTTTGTTCCACTGTCTAGCCATCTGATCCTCCGAGAACACAACGCTGAGCGTGTCGGAGGCGTTATCGGTTGGCAATCTCCAACAGCTACCGTTTTCCTGTTCGCTTTAATCAACCCTGACACGTCTTGTTTACGTTCAATAACACCGGACGGAGATCGAGTCGTAGTTGAATGCACGGCAAATATGTATTCACGAGCGAGCTACAAGCGTTATCACAAAGAAAAAAAAACACAACACATACACCACAAACAGATCATTCGAATAAGCAGGAGTCAGCCAGCCAAATATAAACACGACGATATCGTGAGAACTCAACGATTGAGAGCGCGCCCAACCCTTTAGTCACATACGCTTCTCCCACGGAGCTAGCCCTCGTTGACATTCGCGCTTTTAGCATGCGCATCGGATTTATTTGCGAAATAACTTTTGACGAATCACGTATCACGATCAGGTTTCCGTTGGACTGCCATCCATTGTTCCTATGGATTCAGGCCATCGTAATCGAAACTTATGTTTCATCGCGAACGTATTTCGAGTGGCATGTTTTCTACCGACTAACGTGATTTGAACTCGCGAGCTCCACTTGATGCTCTGAAGTGTGTTAAGATATCTCTCCCAGCACCTCACCCGCTGGAGCTATTCATTTTTGTTCTATCACGGCGTCATCCAGGAATGTCCGATTAATGGCTATTCTGGGGGACCCATACTGTTTCAGCTCACTGTCAGGACGGTGATCCGAAACGGATCCAATTGCTCATGAGCATTTCCCACAGGCAGCCTATCTCTTTCGTAGATTGTAAAGAATCCGCCAGCCAATTTGAGACATTCGGACGAAACGTCATCGCTCCCGAATTTCAAAAGTTGGCTGGCGAGTCTGGTCGCGTCCGCCAATCGGGGCATTCGCTTTACTTTATCTCTCGCGGCGTTCCCACCCATTGCGTCGTCGTCGTCGTTGTTTTTGTCGCTGGCCGAGATGGCGATCGGAATGGCCCCATTTGAACTGAATCCGTCACCATCACGCCCGTCGAAGTTCATACTGCGAGTAAGTATTGATAACTTCGATAGGTTGTCCCCTACGCCTAGGCGTAGCGGGCGGGAGATGTTTGACCTATGAACTTGAAGCTTAACTTTAAAAGCAGCTCATGTTGATTTCATATAGCGAGGTGGCTCGTCTGTCGTTTGGCAGAGAATTCGACTTTTTTGGAACGATCAGATCTATGAACGGGGTGAAATTCCTATGGAATTCAATTTCAGCTTATATGAGGCTTTCTCTTCAAATCTACAATGACGCACCATTGAAATAACTACACTAACTGATTCCAGTCTAATTTCTAAGCAATTATGGCTCCACATTCATTTGGAAGCGTATCTGAGTGTAGTTGAACATCGCTACACAAAATACGATGGCACGATAATGCTATAGATTCACCCTTACACGACAAACGCGGAGCATACAGTCCTGTATGGCATTTAGGTCAAGCTCTGCATAGAGACTGAGCGCGGCGAGACAGAGATATGATGGACGAAGGTGAGGATAACTAACTTCATTACTATACGATAATAACTCCACAATCAAGTGCTACAACAGCATTGGTTCATGTGTGTCCTTCACGATGATTTGAGAGATAGCGGACCTTCGGCTCGATGTACAAGTTACTACCGTGCGCCATCAGTCATCGATATCATTAACGCGGCATCGACGATTGCGCGTTGACGCTGTGGCCTCTCCTTCATATGGACGACATCATTTTCGATAAGCGATCGATGAGTTACTCCACACACATATATATATATATATATATAGCGTCCCGGCGTCGGTTACGTTAGCGCATGCAGACGTCGGGGTATGTGTTGTAGGTAGGATAGTATTCATTGGCATCTGAAAAACTGGCGGACACTTTTTATGTCTGTCAGATGCTGTGTGGAATTTCGGTTTCTTCGATGGCGGTCTACCTCTAATGGGATGTTTCAACCACATCGCCACCGCGTGACCAACACCGCTCATCCATAGCCCACGGGGAAGACACCCTGGGGAGTCGCTGGTCATGTATATATATATGTATTTGGGAAGAGCTGGAGAGAGCGATCAGCCTGTTTAGATAAGTATCACTCTCGGGTACTTTATCCGCATAGCAGATCAAACGGCGTTATCTCGCTACTGCAACGTTATCATAGACGAGACTGTGCTACTTCACATTGAAACACCTACATACACACACACGTTCAGAGATGAGTCGAAATCCCATAGATCAGGCAGTGGATCAGACGGAACCGACTCTGCTGCTACTGCTGCGTAAGTCTATCATTCCCCAGAGTGAAACGACGTAGCCGGCTGATCTCAGACGATAGCGATGATATCGGATCAAATGGCCACTTAAGACTCAATCGATTCAGCAAGGCAGCATGTGGGAGGGCGTCCTGGACTGTAACTTCTCTAGATATGATGTAATTGATAGATTACTCATTGCATTGAACTTGTTTGTTTCTTTGAGAGAAGTCAATTCGAGTGTTCATCGAATATTGGGATAAATATAATCAAGATATTGGGACGCTGGCATGAGTGTTTTTTTTTATCGTTTGGATATTTGTAGTCCAATTCGTTGTCGAGACCTGTAGCGCGAGTGCAAAATATGTATATGATATGTAATTACTTGTAGGTAATAACGTCTTGGGCAAATGTAACCAATGTTGGCTCATAATGCAATATCTAAAAAGAAATGTCGATATAAAGCTTTATAATCAGTAATGTCGATCCCCGTCGCTGACCTCTTGCCTAACTGTAAGCAGAATGTTTATATCGAGTAGGTAATTAACTCGGAAGAGACAAACCTAAATAGCATGTGGCTTTGTGAAAATATTTCCATAAAAAAACGCAATAACCAGCCTCTTCCCTCTACTCCTGCAGCATAATAATTTTTTCAGATTAATTGTCGTCCCTGCATCATCGAGTTACTATAGGCTTTGATTAGAACTATACCTTGGAGTTACGCCTACAGACGCTCACTTAGAAACAGCAGTCATCGACTGACACTCGCATACAAATGTGTATACACATATACGAGCCGTCGTCTACCTTCGCATATCGTGGCCAGAATTCGACTTTACGCTGATATTACCTCCAACTGCATTTATTTAGTATATACAGCTTCAAATATCGAATAATTAGAGAATTAGTTGAGGACAATTGGGTGTCAGGCCGAGGCCGTAATGGTCCCGAGGGAGGCGGTGGCATTGACTCCTCTGCCTCATGGCGAGGAAGAGGCGCTGCAGAAGGAAAGATCCTGCGCCCTTGTCCCCGCTGGCGCAGATCAGCCTGTGGTAGACTCCTTCAAGAAAGTTTGCAGTGAGGGGTCTATGTCCGCCTAAGGTTTCAAAGGCAAGGGGGAAAGAGGTGAGTTGCCTGGTAGTGCGGCTTACCTCCGTAGCTTGGCCCGTTCTGCACGGGCTACCGCGCAACCGGGGGTGGTTGCACAGTGGTTCCTTCCAACTGTTACACATCTAATACAATATGTTCCCTATCCACGCATTCATCGTTGACATGCGTGAGTGTTCCCTCAGCATGGACTGCTATTACGTAACTCGCTGTTGTACCTCTTCAAGGATTTAGCACCCATTCCCCTTAAGGGGGTTAATTTTACAGCTGCTCCTCGTCATAGTTGCCTTCACTGTTCACGGCGCGAAAACGCCCTCAGATAATCATGCGGCGGTTAACTAACCCGCCAACGCACGTATCTATGCACGTATCTTGCTATCACAATATATGAAGCGCTTCGCACAAAAACGCAGTCGCTGCTGCTACCACCGCAACGAGCTAACCTGACCGTGACGAATTTACCGGTGGACATGAACCTTTCCCCTGCTATGGTCTATGGTAAATTCGCCCCATTGCTGATTCGCGTGCGGGCCAGCTCGCGCGAGCGAGCGGAGCAACCAATCGTCGTATATCTATTGGTCCACCGTGTTCACTGGGCATGCATACGTGGCTAGATAGAAGGACGGTGCAAAGACTCTTCGCGGCTAGCTAGCTGCCTGCGGTGAGCACGTCATCACCATTGCCGCGCCAAGCAGAACGTAACCGTGACGGATCCTGAAGAAGACGAGACAGAAGGAGTAGCTCCGAAGAAGTGATAATCCGCCGCGGTGGCCGTCGTCGTGCCTGCCCACGCAGGCTGAGTCACGCCTAGAAAAAATCCCACTGTTCTCGCGCTCGCGAGCGCACGCCAATGGATAGCGACAAGATGGCCATCAATGTCTTTGCCTGGCGAGTCAACTGATTGGTCTCTTCTGTCAGCCAAGCTTTGTCTCTGCCCTTCTAGTGGGGGGTTCGCGTCATTGCCGACGAACCGAACGACGAGGGAGGGGCCAGAATAGGAAGGGAAAAAGCGGATAAAGACGAAGAAAAACAAGAAGACGCCTTTTGATCCTGAAGGCTGTTCAGAGATACCCGCCTTTGCCTCTGCCGCCATCGACCCCGCAACAGACGATGTCGTCAGCACGGTAGCCAGCTCGGGTAATCGCTGTGGGAAGTGAAGAAAGCTCGCAGAAAAGATGAGCGCCATCGAAGAAGAAATAATGAAGTAAAGTGAAGTGAAATAATGAAGTCCATAAGAGTCGATAGTGAATCTAGTGTGATACAGATTTGATTGACATGATGACGAGGAATCTCGGGGCTACAACGAAGTAATGCTACTCGCGATGAGAAGGCAGGAGGGGAACAAAGTGAATAGGTTTTGTTTTGGGGAGGTGGTAATACCGCTGTTGACCGTTGTATGTGCAAATCCCGCGTAAATAGTTAACTCATGCACTTATTAAAGACAAAGTATCTTGTATACAATGTTAAACAAGCGGTGCAACATGTTTCTTATATCATACAATAGTGTACCATTGGCATTGATGTGAACTAGAAACTGTTCTCAGTATTTCGGCATACTGACTCACGTATGACGTCGGCGCTATGCTTACGGTTGATTCCCACTATCAGATGTGTGTAATTAACAGCAAACGGATACATTAGCAAAACAGAGGAGCCTCATAGAATATGAATGATTTGCTCAGTACATGAGGCATCGAGTTTCCCAGGATCGCTTCTGACAGATATGTCCATATGCTTCCGCAAACTTGTTCGTGTTCTCATCATCCCGAGATATTTCATGCTCTTCTAGGTACATATATTCACACACACAAGCACACACACCCACGTGCGTGCATACTGGAATATGCGTTTCAGCGGGAAGTTCTCAATTAGATCTCCAGCTGATTCAAAAGAGCCTTAAGACAAATGGCAGCCTCCAGCTAGTCATTTGGCTTTGTGCTTACTGTCGCTCGAAGGATCAGCGAGACATTAGCGGGAGCCATTTGAAAGGACAGAGCTCCCCTCCCACCTACAGACGCCATTCCACATCGAGGGGGCGGGCATGTTCTGATCCGTGGCAGCACACCCAGCAGACCCAGACGCAAACACCTCTAGAGAACGCAGGAGTCCGCTTGAAGACAGGCCTGAACGCAGCCGGCCGGAACCGCGCAGGCCACAGGTCCATTGTGTTCCCCTTTAGATGTTCATTCCACACTCACAGCTAATGTGAGAAGGTGATTTAGACGAATTAGCCGAAAGTAACCTTACACCGCAGCGGCGGTGGCATCACTCGGGGAAGTCGTGGTACAATAGTTACAGCAATAGTAGTAGTAGTACTAGTAGTAATTGCCATACGAAGGCGGTAGTGGCGGTGGTGGCAGACGCAGAGAGCGAAGAAATCAAGAAAAATCACGGCCTCCCACCAAGTGTCAGTTACATAGATTTTACGAACTGCTCTCAGCTAGCATGGCCACCCAACAGATGGCCCGCGATCACTAGCGAATACTGTACGGCAAGTAGGTACATGTGCTGCTGTTGATATTGTTGCTGTTGTTACGCGCGATGCTGTTCTCTAGCGAGAAATGCCCGCCGCCTTTACGACGTCTGCGGCTGTCAGCGGGAAAACTGCTGCGGAGCGGTCGGTGAGTCGTTTGCTCGAGTCGAGACTGTGGCCGTCTGTCGGCAGGAAGAACAACTGGAAGATGTAGTCATTCCCGGTGGTGCTTTCGGATGATGAAAGCAGATCGCGTGTCTGGAAAATGAAACAAAAGACAGAGAATGCTACGTCAGATTGGATGTGGGGTTTTGTACGATGTCCTTTGAGAAGAGATGCAAGGACGCGCATCTGTCGCACAACAGTTATTAAGACTAACGTATTTGAGTATATCCACGAATATAAATGTTGTAGCGTGGAACGAGCCTGGTGGGGTGTGCTGAACAGAGAGAGAGAGAGAGAACAATACGATTATGTTAGGGTAACCGCTAGTTGAGTGCGGATCACTATTCGAGTTGCGCATATGGGACTCAATTTCATGTCTATTTGACGAGATTCGATTCGATCATGTGAGATTGATTTGGCTGTGCACAATGTGGCCTTGTGTATCGGCTATGCTTGCTACACCACAAAGGGTGAAACTAGTATAATGTGCTAATGAAAGAAACAATCTGGGATAGCTTAATACCACTGTGACGGATTGCAACTCAAACAAACGAGTTGCTCGTTTTCGGACAGAGAAGCCAAATGAAGTGAGGTTAAAGGGTCAAACGGATGTACCGTAGTCAAATATAGTTAATTAAATATCTACGTTCGCTCTTTTACGAGCCTGACAAGAAATTTGCGACGTTTTAGTGATGACCGAAGCGGCCGGTGTGGCAGTATATGGCAGGCAATAATATAGAACACGTCCATCTTGAAAGCCCGCAGAAGATGAATGAAAACGCAAGATGTAAGTAAGTATTATAGTTCCTCTCAGCAGCATCAATCGAGGGTTGGCTTAACTTCGTCAATAAAGTCATAGGGGGCCGGCTGATGCAGCTGACTAAAATTTTTCAATATCGATTAGCTGAACATGAACAGTAGGCAGGCTGCTCGCTCAATGCTGAAAAGCCCAGTCAAAGAAAAGTTGCACTCAGCGTGCCTACGCAAAGGCATAGGCACAGCATAGAAATGTAACAGCGAAAGAAAATACAGAGAAATATAATATATCCAATGCATATATTCGTTCACAGTCTAAAACGTTCATTGTATAAATAGTTCGCCGTTATTATATAATCACACAATGCTTTGTTTTAATATGAAGAATTTCGCAGTCAAGCATCCGCACGGTTACCCGTCGCATGTGAACTCCTCTAGCACTCACCGTATTTACAGGGGTTCAGGGACTTCGGCATATTGTTATAGCCGGTAGTCGCCTAGATGTGACAGAACCTTGATTCGTCGGAGCAGGCGAATAGAGATTATATTTAGCTATCATGCAGGTCCATCGTAGCTGGTTGCACCACCTCGATCGGGCGATGCTGCATCTGGATACAGTCCCACCTGGGACAACCTCTCACTATTTATATTTAATCTCTCTCACTCCCCTAAGAACAGTATGCCAGGCAATGAACAATTACGACCGACGGCGCTCGATCACTCCGATCGACCACCGCGGGGTTACGACCGCTTTAGGGCCGAGCTTTATGGTGGTGTCCTCGCAAGATCGAATGGTGGCCTCAGCTCAGTAGCTCCGAATCGGATCGTGACACAGCTGACCATAGCGTCTCGTAGTAATCCAACTTGAAGAGAGTGACACCTTTCGCCTCTCTCTGTTGGCTACGAAACTGCTCGTACGCAGTTAGAGATGGCTATCAAAATAGGCTAGAGATCACGCGGAGAGGTATCAACAGAGAGAGCGGAGCGGAGAGATATACATCGAAAGATAGATTGACACTGACTACACAGGGAAACTGAAGTCGAACTTATCCGTACAGTTGATATATCAGCAGCGTAGTGATTCTCTGAGTAGCCAGGCTAGAAGGTTAGGTCCCGGAGGAATCCAGCGAAGGCGAGTCGCATCGCCTATCTAACAATGGGCGGAGAACCCGCCAACCGAGCTGTGCAGTAAACGTTCACCTAATAGCTCGTAGATGAACGCCAGGGAAAATGATAAATGCAAGGAGCATGTTCTAAAACATTCATTCCGTGATAATTACTCTCGCGATAATTAGTACAAGGTATGACAATAACATCTGGTATAAATAGCATCTCAATATTCTCAACACTCAACTCAGTATTGTTTTCTATGCTCGATCTGGTAGAGGGTTATTTTGTCCACACTAGTACCAGGTCACTCAGACTTTGCACATGCTGACAGACCCTGACCATAAGATAAGGTGAGCAAATGTTTCGGCACGCTTCTCACTATGTAAATGTCTATGTCATCCGATCGGAGCTGGAAACCGAGGTGTTGTCAGATCGGTCGAAATGTCTGATGTCAGGAGACGATCATCGGGCGACTACATTCAACTGAGCTGCTCCTGAAAATCGGACCGCCCTGAATAGTTCTCCTTACACCTTCCAGAATGAGCATGATTATCGAGTCACTATTACGGCCAGCATGGTGTCACTACGTGCTCAACATGTTGTGTCTGTGCCGGACGTTCGAACATATCTATTATATACAGTTGTTAGGACGTACATATATATATATATATATATATATCTATATAACAACATTACTATAACAGAGAACACCGTACCGTTGTTGGAACCACAGCATTCAGCCAATTGAGTGAAATATTCGCGAAACCATTGTGAGCAAGCGCGAGTGGCAGATCAAGCACTTGACCGATCAATAGTCTGCCAACGGCCGAATTGGCATTATTTATCATTTATTCTGTCGGCCGAGATGTTCGCGAGTCGGAGATTCAACACCAACAACTGCAGTTCAATTGTGCGTCAGGGTTGATGTAAGCAAGAATCATGATGGTGTTCGTGTGCGCGTCTGCGTAAAAAATGCGGATCACAATTAGAATGAAGATAACAACTGCGGCATCGTCCAGGACCAGCGGCGGCGGCGGCGGCGGCCGATATATGAGAGGGGCGTTCAAGAACCTAGCCCTGCATGACTGTGCGTATAGCTTGCCTTATGCTCGCTCTTCTCGCTAGAATCAACTCAATGGTCATTTCGTGTCGCCTGTCTGGCTGACTGCCGCCGTTGCCATCGTAAGGATGCCATGGCAAGTTGGTAGGTAATTGTTGCGTAAGGTGCACCCTGAGGTGTGCACTATTCCGATCCGAGATGCCTGCTGACGCGGCGACGTCAGCGTTGCTCAGCGTCAGCATTGCTCCGATGAAATCTGCCTGTGCGCCTTACCCGTTGGCGTTCCTGTACCGCTCGCGTTGGTAATCTTCACTTTTCATCCGGCAGCAGCAGCAACAGCAGTATGCCCAATGTACGTGTTACAACATATGAAGTAGGGGCGCACCCCTGTGATTAATCGAAGGTTGTGCAGATTTTTTTCAATACGGTATACGAACGTACGTATGTTCTTGTGTAATTAAATGGATGACACCACTGACTACAACGATTCACAAAGTGTCTAAGTGTCCACGGAGATATTATTCGTTGATGTCAGTAGAGCAGCGTTGGAGCAACTACGAGCGAGCGAGCCAGCCAGCCAGCCAGCTGCTTCATGGCGGTAGCGGCAATAGCCAGTTGAGCGCGGATTTTTTTATGACACCTCGTTAATTCTCAGCAGCTTCAATGACAGCTTCAGTGAGGCAGAATGTGGCCTCACGTGTCGGCGAGGTGCGCGCATACCAACACAACATCGGTGCATCATCTACAATCCATAGAGACATCGGAAGAAGCGACCAGCAGAAGCAGCGCACGAGATACTGAGCAGCAAACGTGGCAAACGCGATCACAGAGGCATCAACGAGGCCACGACCGTTCAGCTATTGCCTTGACTCCTTGATACGCTGCTTCGCCCCTCCTTGCCCACCCCGGTCCGCCCGGATCCCTTCATGTTCTTCAGCTGTCGCTTCGGTATTGTCTCCGCTAACGATATTGTAGTCTTTCGCTCTTTACCACCCGTGATGGTATCTCGCTCGAGTTGCTAATTCACATTGGCTGTGAACAACCTCTCGCGGACGGTCCCCACGGCCGCGCACAAGAGGTACGCGAGCGTCACGGGCGACTATCGTGGCAAGCATTAATTCGATAGAGAAAATGATTTCCCTTCGAAGTCTTGACACCCCATCGAAGTACGAGCTCGTTACTCCTGTCGTGTACACAACCACATCGACCGACTCACTTAATTGGTTCCGATTTTAGCAGCGATGATCCTCGGTGTCATTACGCCTGTCTAACTTCTACTATTAGCGATTGTACTTCTTTAGCCAACGGGATTTGGGTATCACACACGGAACTCACGGCGTATTACATCGTAGCAGAATGCAGAGAGAGAGAGAGAGAGAGATGCGCAACAAAATGGAAATAATTGCTGACGGCCTCATTGTGATCCCTCTGATCTCGGAGTTGCCACCCACATCATTGTTGTTATCACACCTTCATAAATAAATATCACCTATAGTACCGCGTTCGATTTTGACGACACGTGAAGCCAGAAAGGCGGTCGGTCAATGGCTGCTTCTTGGTGCGGCTTACCAGTGCGCTAGCCAACGTCTAATAGCAGCTGACTCCTCTTAGGTAAGTTCAGTGCATATACGGAGTTTAGCACTCCTCACACATGATAGGTTGCCAGCAGCGGCGGCAGCAGCAGCAGCAGCAATAACTGAGGATGAGGCTGAGGATGATTTAGTGAAGGCAAAGTCAAGGTATGAAATTGCGGACTCATCGGGTAAAATCTGCTCATCGCGCAGAGAGACACGAGGTGTTCTTGCCCAACACATATGTCAATTTTCAGCCGGAAAAGTACAATAACATGGAGGGTGTGTACAAATAGGTAGAAATTGTTCAGTTGACCATCGCGTACAACGGAACCAGCCGTATTAAACGACGATCTAGAGTGCGGCAAGCCTGTATAGCAGGGTAGCATTTTTAGTTGTGCAAATGCACCAATAGTGAGAGATCCCACAGTTTGTTGAGTTAACGAGAACCAGCACGATTTCTTCTCTTGCCCACTAATCGTGGCTCGATATGTGTTTTTGAACCGAGACGACGAACGTGGAACGGTTTTGCGTTCACCGCAGACTTGATTTCCCGAGCAGGAGGCACGTCGGTAGAAGCGCATAGCTCGCTTCTATTAGACATATGTATAATAAGCGCCACGCTCGTACGATGAGATCTTGCAAGCTGTCGAAATAATTGTGATCTCCGCGGTTGGCGTCCGCTTAAATTTATCAGCAGCAATAAAACAACAAGACGAAAGATCATATACATACACATGTGTCTACCCGATACAGATGTGACTGATGTTATTCGGTTTTAACAATAAATCTCGGTTGAAATAAATCACACTGATCTCTGTCATGTCAACTGATTACGAACACGTCGCCCCACATGGAAATACGCATTCTATACGAGTTTAACTAGGGATATTCTCATCATGAATCGTCCGAAATACGGATGTACAGATATATATATATATATACGTTCGGCTATTCATTGCTTGAAGAGGTCATAGGGATCTCAATCAACCTGTAATATAATAATCGTGGATTTCCATCTATTCTGTCAGGTATTCCAGTGCATTATTCCTCGATTCAATTCCATTCTAGTACCCTGTGTATCGCAGCTACGTTGTTGAGCACAAGCACAACTGAGGCAGTACATATTAAATATTATATCACTACATCGTTCGGAAGCTCAAATATGCTATTTTTTCGACAGATAGGCAGAGACATTGGGTAAGGGGACGAAGTATGCAGGGAGAGGCGAGCTTCACGTCGTTGCTGTGAAAATGAAGATCTTCAGTCTTCATTCTCGGGCAAACTACCACTCATCCACATCGTCCCCTACTCTCTCTCTCTCTCTCTTTCGTCGCTGACTCGATCTTTTTGTCTTTTGTGTAATTGGTTGTCTCACAGCGATTCGTCAACCATCTCGTTGGCGTTCTCGGCGTCTCTCAAGTTGGCTGTATTCGTCGACAAGATCGTTTTGTCTCTGAGTCTTGTGTGTATCTCCATTCACAGTTTTACTGGCGGACGTATTCTGTTCCAGTATCATCATCGTTCGTGCAATCCCGCGAAGTCCAGTCCCCCCGAACCAACTCCGTGGCTGGTCGTTCGATTCACTCTCTTCGTCTTTCATCCTGTTTCAGTGTGTGTACTCCGCCGTTTCAGCGAGGTGTCAGATTTGCTGCTGATATTATACAACTATATGTATGCGCGTCTACACGTAATCGTGCGCTTCTCTGTTTCGTCCGGCATCATCCTCTCGATCGTCGTCAATAACAACACAACAACAACAACACCGAACCACTCAACGAATGTAGCCGTCAAAGTGCAATCCCGAGCGCAGAGCGCGCTCGGGAGCCCCGAGTGTCAATTCAAGCCTGTGCTGTGGGCTTCGTCGACAGCGTCGGCGGTCGCGTCCGTAGACTCTCTCTCTGTTCACCGCGTTGCCACTGCTTCGACGGCGGCAAATCATCTATTAGCCTCTTCGCGGCGCACACTGAATCGTCTGTCCCTCGGCAAAAGTCGGCGTCGCGAGCAGCAGCAGCAGCCGCAGCAGAAGTGGAATAAAACAGAGATGAAGTAGCTGTGCTGCTGATCTGAAGCCGCAGCAACGAGACATCGGCGAAGACAGGTGACGAATTCGATCATTTCCAACGTGACGCCACCTCCCTGCTCGGTCACTGTCAGATTTCCATCGGCTTCTGCCTTCTGCCGGCGGCCGGCAGAGCAGCGGCAACGCGAAGCGATCGATGATGCTGAAATTAGAAGTGCTCGCGCATAGACGAAAGGCTGAGAGACGCCAGCTTGCCCTGGTCGCCAGCTCTGCTAAACGACAGAGGCAGAGAATGCAGGCGTTGACCGAGCCGAAACTACCGGTTTAGCGAGCGAAGCTGCCGACTCACATCTGCTTTGGGAATGATGAATGAACAGGCGATGAGCGTCAGATAACCAGAGAGATACATACATACGTGCAGAGAGACAGAGAGAGCTAGAGAGAGATATGCTTGAGTGAGCGTCGAAAAGTCTGCCCAAGGGGGATGACTTGGCCAGGCATTTTTAAGGCAATAAATAAAAAAAATGTACGCTTAATAGCTACCTTAAGGATGACCACACCTTAGCAAGGATTAGCAGTAGGAGAAATGTGCTAAAAAGTTCTTCCAATGAACGTCGCTGGCAAAAGCGAATAAAGGTAGCAAATACTCGCTGAAGACTCCGATTTTTCTTAGCGGTAAAACGGTCTGCTTGGCGTGTAATGAGCTGGGGATTTACATCGAGGAAGGGATAGGATAAAGGTAGCAATTCAGATGCATCGATCACAGTCGATTCCTGCACCAGCGCCTTCGTCTCGGCCTTAACATTAACTAACCGCACATAGATGAAGCTATGATGAAGGATTACCTATTACTTCACTATGGAGCCTTGTCCTCGCCTGGTACTCCTTGCTGTAGACTCTGCTTGCAACGCAAGGGGTAGTTAGATATAATCACGATGATAGAGGTGTGATGATATCCACTTTAGTATAGCGTTATGCGATTAATTGATGTGATTACATCGCTCACCGATCACCCGAATTTTATGCGCCAGTAATGGTCACTCTGTGTGACAGTCAGCTCAGCGGGGACCGTCTCGTAAAAGTATAGAGAATTAATTGCACAACAGTATCATGTTACATGTTTACATGTTTTTGACAATTTTATGCATAATAAATTGCGCATAAGCAAGCGCTTATGGCATCATGCTGGCGAAGGCGAGAGAGCGCCGTACGATATAAATACATAATTAGTGAGCGCTAAATCAGCACTGCTGTGCTAGAATACAGTATAGCTGATGATGAATTTATCATTTCGTTTGCGGTTGGCACGGCGACTCTGCGTAAGACAAAACCTAACCCAATAGGCTGGTATCTAATATTTAGATGTTAAATGTTAGGTAGCCTGTCAGTGATTACATTTGCATATCGTATATACATTTGCGTGATGTTGACGAATGTCCTATAATTCCTGAGCAACAACAAGTTCACTCGATGATGGCGAATGACCAATCATCTTGGATTATTCTGTATTTCCTCTCTGCTTAGATGAACAGCGACAATCGAACGTGACAACGTAACACGGGAACAACCGTATACCTGCCCCTCATCATTGCAATCACAAGCGACGTTTCACTTCAGGACGACACATGCGAACAGATATAATAGGTGATCGAAGCCAGTTGACCAGCTCCGTTAGTCTTCAAAAACATCAAACGCGTTCGACAACGATGATTTGTTCTCAGGCTTTTTTTTCTCTAATATTATAGATCGTTTTGAATTCCCCCTCACTCTCGCTGTCGCTACGCAGATTGTCACACGAAAGCGTCACAGTTCCAAGTTTGCCTGAACCGGTCACTCTGACCGACGAGAAATCACCACACAGAGATATCACCAGATACCGCCACGGCGGAAGCGATCGAATGGAACTATCTATTTTGTGCAGCAGGTGGCCCAACAGAATAATGCGCACACCTCTCATGATTGCGCACACCTCCCGCTAGATGCACAATTGGCTTGGCCACTTTAAGTTTGTATGTGGTGCGCATTTATTTTTGGTAGAATATTTTCCGCAACATGATATCTTTTTTTTTTTTTGCTCGCGCGCGACATGACATCTGCCACGTATCTACCGTGATTATTATGGTCGATGCAGCAATACACTGTTAATTTCTTTCCTCTTGTACTTGGCTCATACCCTATGTAGCGTCGTATATATATATTTATATAAATATATATATATAGCCCGGCGAATTGACGAATCGAACATCTTGGCGTTGAACGTGGCTGTCAAAAATGATCGGTGTCTGTTCTGAGTTTGAAGGGAGACCTCCTCCTCGATCTCCTGACAATGGTATCAGTGTCACCGAATCGTACGAACATTATCTCTAATAAGTGCGATGACAGAGTAAAATTGGTTGTCGTCGCTTACATGGTTTTTTGATATGTCTGTTTTATAACAGAACGCCAAGCCCACTCAGATAGTTGACAACGTGTTGATTATTCGTTGCCGCGGCGACCCTTGTCAACGAGTCGAACGAGGGTTGCGGATACGCGGCCGATCCGAATACGCCCTGAAGCAATGGTGAAATAAGTATGGGAATCCTGGGAGATCGGGGAGCGATCTCTCACTCGGATATAGCAAGTGCATCCCGGTAGGTGTTGCCGTATCCCTACATTGTTCAGACACTTACATAAAGGTATTGCGTTCATTAGTGCCGTCAGCGTTCACTGTTTGCATGTATGGTGTAAAGGAAAAAGGTGGTCCGTGACAAATCCTACGGCTGATTACAACTTTTTCATCTAAGCAATTGGTGATAGTAACAAGAATCGAGCCGAAGGTACTTCTCGGTAATTCGCTCAAGTCCAAACCGAGTCTACTAATTTCCTCCTATCTCGTCGGCTAAGGTTCCTCTTTAATTATAAAGTGGCAACTTAAAGTGAAGTTGTGCAAAGAAACGCATCCAAGTAAGGAGCCCTCCTCCTGAGGCGATTCAACCGACTAATTAATAAGAGATTAATTACTTCTGTATGCGTGGCTGCCTGTTCCATTTTCTCATCCGTTCGTGTGATATTGAACATCAGTGGCGATCACTCAGTGCCTCACAAATCGGATTTCATAACGGAGCGAGCGACGAAGCGAGCCGGCCCTAGACCTCACCATCGCGAGTGATTTCTACATCGAGTGAACAGAGATTTAACAGCTGTCCATTGGCGCGATATTTAATGGACTATTTTCTTCAAAGTCGAAGACTTGGTGAAACGAAGCGTATATATATATATATATTTATATACATGGTCAAAACATTTTACATAATTTGGCTCGTTTGTAAACATAGGCGAAATCTAGAGGAACTTTATCGTCTTCGATTTATTTGAAGTTTGCAAATATAATTTCCATTTTCACAAATTCACGTCAACATATAATAGTCGACCGTAGGAGAAACGACGTCAGTCAAGTGGCTTATTTTATCTCTCAGATAATGGAATCGAATTTATGACATAACAATGATGATCTACATCATGTAGCTCAAAATAGCAACCTCGATGTAATCTCCTAGAATCGTTTCGACAACACAAGGGTTCTCTTTCGCTGTGCGTTGAGTGCTTCTGCGAGCGTGCATATTTAACAATATTCCCATCAGATGTAGTAAGGCTGAGCCCACTTTCTCAATGTGCATATACAAAATAGATGGCACCTCGAAACAAACATACAAAGCGCAGCAATATATTGTTTCTACCGGCTGTCAGCTAGCTGAAGACATGCCTCAGAATTCACCGTGTGCAATTACCTATGTCGATACTACGAACGCTTTCCATCGCTAGAAACCTCGCCGAATGCCCCGATGCCGAGATGTCCACACATTTGATCCAAATGTTTCAGTGTTTTCTTTACGCGACTATTTATCTTCTTCCTATGCGACAACGAGCTCGCTACCATCTGCTCATCGTCTAGCACTTTATATATACATATATACGATTCATAACCATAGCAGACGTCGTTGTCGCATACGACTACTAGGCTCATTGAATGTACTTTATACTGAGAACTTAGGCAGTGCAAAAACTGCAGTTGCATGAATGAACCTCACTTTGAATGAATATATATAATACCTTACCTACATCTAACAAAACAAGCAACAAACGACTCAAACAATGATTCCGTCATATCAAACTCTAATCACTAACGGAACGGCGGCAAACGAATTCGGGATTTCATCGAACGGAGCCGCCCGGGCCTTTTTGTAGAAATGGCGTGGCACTATTTTTACGCTGATCTTTCTCTATCCACTTCACTGCGGCGGCACCGGCGCGAGTGAGTATTCGTTTCTCTTCCTTCGTTGAGGTTTTTGAAGTAGAAGATTTTGCACACTTGACGGAATAGGTGACACCGCGCTAATCTTTTTAGCAGGTCGACCGGAGGAAAGCCCTTTAGATCATCGTATTGACGTCAAAGTGTGCCATCTGTGAAGTGAGTGAGGTGAATTGTGAAGGTTGACAACGCTCGACAATACCTCGAGCGGTGCCTCCTGCCGATATTCCCAACCAGTTCAGAACTGTTCATCCAGCTCGGTTGAGTACTTCGCCGACGGCGTCAGCCGGAGGTGGGGTACAGACCCAGTACAGGCCGAGCCTTTATGCGTTCGGTGTATACGGGCCTCAGATGTATATATATATATATATATATATACATTGGGATTATCGCAAAGGAAGGGATTATGTTGCTGGCACACCAGTCGTGGTCCGTTAGGTGACACAATGTCCTGGGGAAGGTGGAGAGAGAGAGAGAGAGACAAGCTCAGGGTTTGTGTATGTGTGTGTGTGTTTGTGTGCGAAAGAGACCACGAAGAGAGATTCGGAGCAAGAAGCATTAGTGCTAGTCGGCTCACTCAAGTGTGAATAGCGTCAGTGTTCTCCTGGGACCGTTCGACCAGGACGGTCCCGCACAGCTCCGAGCCGGGCGGTTGACACTCGCTCCTGTCGAACTCGCGACCGCCTTGTGTGTGGGTTTGTGTGACTCTGTGCGTACATGTGCGTGTGTGTGTGATTCGATGCAGAGAGAACCAACTCGATGCGCGGTTTTCGCTATTGCTGCTGCTGTTGCCGCCGTCTTCCAAACCCACCCCATTTCGTCGTAAGCATTGGACTGTCCGAAGCTGCACGCAGCAGGCAGTGTCGTCACTCATTCGCTTTTAGTCGGATAGATTCGGAGACCACCACGAGCGACACCACATTGGGCGATCATGACTACTACCACCGCGACCGGTGCGTCGTTGGAAACGGCTCCTCAGGGCATACGAACTGTCATCCCGGAGCAGCAGGACAGCGTGCGTTCGCTGTAGGTTGGACACAGTGCGCACTGGCGAAAGTAAGCCTTTACGGGGATTTGCACGCGCGAGAGGTGTCCCGCCCGCAGTGTGCAACGCCTGATCTGTCCCTGCTCCGTGTTGTTGTAGGCGACGCCCTTAGCAGCTGACAGACCCAGTAGTGTGTTAATAGGTACCGTGGCACACAAGCTCGACAGCAAATAAAGTTAGTTCGTAGTTCTTGCCCGTGGTCTGTACTTCATTCGCGTCGTTCGCTGGTAGCACTTCGACGAGTGCGGTGAAGACAACCGATCGAGGGTCGCCATCTCGGACCAGTCCAGGAACTGGTCCGAGCACAGGAGGAGAGCGCGTGGAGCGCGTACATAAGCAAGGAAGTGGCTCTCATATGCACATAACTTCCAAGAAAGACGTTGCTTGTATATTGAATACACCTCACGCAGGCACGTTCACCTATTGCGACTATGGGTGAACGTACATTTAATTTTAAACTCTTACTCTGCTCATTCTGTATGTTACGCACACCCTGTGACACCCGCTATATTGCTCTATTCAGAGAATATGTGAACGCATGCGTACGCCACGGCTTGGCGTGTCCTGCGGAATTTGAGAAGTTGAGAGGCAATTTATTCTATGAGCCATTTAATCTTTAGTCATATTTCGTTACCTTATTTTGAACAAGGCTGTATTATTAGTGTTATCATTATTATTATGATTATTATTCTGCGGTCGGGATACTTTGCGGACGAGAACAAATTGGGAATTTTTGTTCGTTCATGATACGGCCGTCGCTGTCAGAAGCAGCAGCAGCAGCAGTATCAAGCACCAACCAGCCACCGCAATCACATAATTTCCCACTTTGCGAGAATTTAATTTTCGTTATTAATGGGAGTCAGTCTTCAGCTCGAAGAAGTGGAGTGACGAGCCAGGCTTCACTTGGCCACTAGCGTCGGTTGCTGGTCAACTCCAGTCACATTGTGATCATTTGTTTGTCCGGTCGTCCAATGGCGAATGCAGATATGCCACACGTCCACGCAGTCCCTCCACTCAGAAGGACTCTCACACATGGAGGAACGCCACCAGGATCTGAGTTAGACTACACCACGTGGAGACACATAGCACACTGTGTATTGGCAAAGCTTCTGACGGCGGCGGCGGCGGCGTCGGCGACACGGAACGGGTCCGCCTCGGCATATCGGTTCGAAACACTTAAGTCTACCGTGTACTATTATTGTACTACAAGTACCGCCAGTACTACCACTGCCGCTATTATTCTATTATGGATAACATTAACATAGCCATACTTCGCCCGTCGTTGTCAGAACACTGGAACGGGTCAGCTCGCGCAAGCCGACACGCCATACAGCAACAGTACACCAAAGCCAGCTAGCTACACTATAATAGCTAAGAAGCAAACCAGCGCGCGCATGTTCTGTTTGAACATTTTAATTATTTTCAGCCCAATAAATTATCGCCGGGTGGTAGCAGCGGCGTAAGCCGCCGCTCCGGCCGCTGTTTAGTCTTCGTATACGATAGCATATCCACGACAGCGACAGCAACAGCCAGTAACGCCTGAAAGCTGAAAGGCTCAAGGAAACTCAGTGTACAAGATACTGAGGACTTCTCCGAGTGTTGGCGAAAACGTTGCAATGAGATGAGGGGAACTGGCTAGCGATCAGCACTGCGTCGCACTTGAGCGAGAGACTGATGGGTCTCCGTCCGGGGTTGGCGGCTAAGTGGAATAAGCGGAGGTTGACGGTGGCCACATAGCCAGGTCTGTTCCGGTGGGTGCTGGATTCTTGCTCATACGCAGTGTTGTGTTTAGATACAGAACGATGGAGGAATTGGTCTCGGGTCAATTCATCTCGAAAAAAATAGTGAGGCTTAAGGACAACGAACAAGATTTATCGAGTTGGAGGAGGAACGCTCCGTTTCTTGTTATATATATATATATATATATATATATATATATATAAAGTACATAAACGCTCTCATTTACCAGCTGACAGGGTCATAAGTGCTCAACCGAGCGATTGACTAAACCGACGACTCTAGCTAATAATTCGTCTTTCCGCGAAACGGAAAAAATATTCACCACTCGACCGAGACCGGGAGCTTGTGTAGAGAGAGAGAGAGAGAGAGCTACCTGTGGCAGTGTGGGCGATAAAATAAGAGAGATCTAACACCAGTAACATCTAACCAGCCGAAGCACGAGTGGCTCTCGAGAACAACGGTTTGTCAACGATGTCTGCTGTAGCGTCGCCTACCGATTCCTCACCTGCGGCAAGGGCAAATAGTGTTCGTTAGCTCCTGTACGATTAAACAGGTGCGAAAGTTGTCCACACCTCGCTGAGATAAATCATCGTCATTCCGTTGGGATGTCTTTGCTGCTCTATGAAGCCAACAAATCCTTCGGGTAGAAGAACTCTCTTAGCGGCCGGTGATCTGGGAAATCAGCTCTGTCGAACGAGAGATATTCGGTGTGCATATATGGAGGTATATTGCAGGCACAGTATGCCAGGTGACAATAACCTACCGCCTCAACCAGTCACAGTTAACGGGCACTGCTTGCAAGTGCTAAGTAGCAACCATATGCGATAATGAGGTATTGTTTCGTTGGCACGCTTGACTTGGTCATGAGTTTCATACTTATTATCATTATTGCTATTATGATGGGGCAAAGTACGTTAGCTAGTTATATTTTGTGCAGAATTGTAGTCTACAGCTGCATTAAGCTGTACGATCAGTTATTATTATTATTAAATGTACTATTTTGTAAATGTGTTTTTTATAGATAGTTAATGTTTTCAGTATCTGTTACGCCGATATCTGGTTAAACTACTGTATATACTGTATATAGTCGATCAAAGACAAAACACAAAAAAAACAAGGTTAGCTAATTGTAGATGGAGTAACTAAAAGTCACCTACTCCTCTAAAATAAGACGAAAATATCAATCAACTTGCTTTATCGTTATTTATATCATATATTGTCTCCGACGGCTACCTAGTAATGATGAAAGGCTGAGCATTATTATCAGCCACCTCCCTGCATGCCTAGCTGAAAGTAATGGTAATTCAGTCCTGAACAAGGCCCAAGTCTTTAAGAGAGCCAAGGCTTTTAGTGAGCAGAAGACTCACACTTCCGCGGTGAATACCGGTGACGCAGTAAAGTCCACCGGTTCGCCCATGATTAATTTTTGCCATGAATCTCTTTACGCCCCAAAAACAGTACTAAATAATCATAATAGCGTCCCTCCTTAACGTGGTTTTCATTATCAACTTGGATCACTCTCATCAATTGTCCTGCGCCCGCAACAATTGTTCCTCCTGTGAAATTATCAGTGAACAAGCAAATAAATAAATAAATAATAACTGGACTACCATTACCGCTTATCTGTGAATTCACGCATGATATGCCATTGTCCTAGTAGCGCGCTATCCATTTTCGTCTCCGTCAGAGAACTACACCGCGCAATGAGCAAATTATTTCGAATAATCATTGTCGTCATTAACAGCACCAGCAGCATCTTCTCCGCCATTGCCCGTTTCAGTAGACAATGAATTGGATAACCATACAAAGAGGGTTTATTAATCCTCCCCAAAAACCAACAACGAGAGCAACACTGCGCACTTATATATATATATATATATATATATATAATATATTACTCATTATTAGATATCTCCTATCAGAAGGCTCTTCTTCAATTCTCGCATAGGCAGGCTTGTTCCTCCGCCAATTCGACCCCGTCCGCTTTTCTTTCTGCTATTTTTTCTCTCTCTCATTCTATCCTGCTCCAGTATGCACCAATGCAGCCTTATGATTAATAGCAGCAATAGGAGAATTGCTGGTCGGAATACGTCCGATACAGTATCCATACATAGAGCATTGCTTGGGCCCTCGCGCCTGCCTCTTATCGTCCGGCACCGCTGTAAAACCAAATATCTCGTTAAAGTCTAGACAACAACGAGCCTCCTCGTTTTTCCTCTTTGACCAGATGTTAATTGTCTTGTCAGAACTATCTCTAGTAATTAATTATTTCAAATAATTTCAAGCAAACACATACACACACACAAACATGCGAGCACACAACGCTGCGGACGTTGAAGTATCACAACTGGAGGATTCTCACGATAGAGGAAGACCCGATCAGCTCTTGCTTGTTGACGTTGTTCATGTTTTTTTTCTGCCGAAAAACTGATTACCCGTTTGACCCGGTCACTCGCCTCAGCTGTGGGCGAATTCTTCGTCAAAAGCGAAGCGCTCTTCAACAGCCTTCGCAATAGCAGAACGAAATATTAGCACTCGTCGGTTGCCTGTTCAATGCGCAGGAGAGGAGACGCTGAATGCTCCCGAATGCTGGCGACAACGATTGTCAGCTTGATAAGTGGGAGTCATACGCAATGCAATGATATGTATTTTGTTTAATTCTAAAATTGGGCGTATGGGAAACTAGAGGAAGTGAAGTAACGGTTGGTATTACATAACAATCTTATTATTCATAGATTGTTATTCAAGTAGTTTGGTATCTATTTAATTTGGGTAAAAATTATCTCTGCGGCATGTAAATCCGTTGAACAGATATCGGGTTTGGTTGCGTTATTGTTATATCCCACTGGTGTAAAGCTGTTTTACTCAAAATTAATCTGCAGAATTTGACCGGGATGTTGAGCGAGATGCAACTCCCACAAGAAAACGTAATCTCGTTGCAAACTTTGAATTTAATATTTTCAATAAAACACATAGAGGAAGCTAAGAAATATCAGATGGGTGTCGGCCTCGGCCTGAGATACATATATATACCTTAAGACACACAATAATATGAAGTAGCAGCCAAATGCAGCCAAGCAGTGGCTTCGTTTTTCAAGTATTCATCTAAGTGTTTCAATTCAACACAGGCATCTAGCGTTTACTGTCACGTTCGACCGCAGCAACGAGATCAAACTATTACCATTTATACAACGTAGTTTAACTGTGTGGGAAATAGTTCGGGAGTCCTAAATGGTACAAAGCCATGCTGAAATATCGATGCTACAATAATATGTGTAATGCAACTCGTGTATCTGCACTCTTACGTAGAATCGGTAGGAGCATAGTTGATTTTGACATAAGGGCACTTAACAAACACCCTTTGCTTTTGTGTCTGCCTGTGTTTAGCCATAAGGTGAGGGCCGGGTCTGCGAGGCCATGGATGAAGCCCTGAATAGTTCTTACGCGTTCTCGATGCAGAAACAGTCGACTTCAGGAAAGGCAAAGGCGCGGAGGCAAAAGTTCCCGGAATCGATGATCTACTTTCTGTGTGAATAGATATTTCTATTAAATCATGTACGGGGATCAGGATTGCAGGCGCAGTTTCGTCACGTCCTTCGAGCCGACGACAGCAGTGGCGACCTCTCATCCGACGTGTTGTGTGAATTCTAAACGACGATGGTGTAGGTGATCCTGTTCGGAGAAATTACGTTTCTAACGAACTAGAAAAACGCATTTCCTACACACAGGTTTCTCCTAACAATTAGTGATCCTGTCCTGTTTTGTTCGTTCCACTGATGCTACCCTCTACCATCTCTTGACGATGACGAGAGCTCCATTGTGCCTGTATCTGTCATCCTTGCCTGTCGGACGGCTGTACGTAACGTTTGGAATAAGTCCAAAAAGTTCCATCACTCGAGACAGTCTTTCGCGAATTTCCTCTCCGCTTAACCAGCTGAGCTTCGCGCTGGTATACATGCAGCTTGTAGGCGTTTGCTTCGACCCCGAAGGTTCAATTTTACCAATTTCTCTAGCCGCGTTTCCAGCCAACGGCGTCGATCGTCACGTGAACCACGTGGTCATCCTTCATCAAACTGGGTGAAGTGAGAGGCGTTCACTGTTCCTGGCGCCTGTATATCTGACGACGTCCATCATCTGCTTATACACGGTCCCCCACACTGGCTGACAAGCAGTTTTCATCTTGCATCACCTTCAGCAAATCCTCAGGTGCAAATTGGCTTTCGCAAAGCCCCCCCTGTATGACTTTGCGAGAGCAAAATCGTCAGCCTAATAAGAGCGTTCGAGACATGCAGCTCTAATTACGGTTATGGCGGATCGTAGGAAGAAGCTCGAGGTAATTGGAGCTTATTCTTGTTCCTGTTAGGAAATGCATGCAGCACTTTGAAAAACACCTGCTTTCACTATTGCCATGAAATTTGTGATTAGTTTGCCTTAAGACATAACGATGGATGTAAATGTGAACTTACTATAATTTTTTTTGGCACGGAACGCGACGTTGGTCAGCGTTACACCAAACCGCCCGTAATATATTTATTATGACATATTACTAAGTATCTCCAACGGTGCATTTACGAGTTAGACGTGTAAGTTACAATTGTGTGGGACTTCATTTGTTTAAGAGCCCAGGGCTTGGGGGAGGAGTGTGATGCATTATGCCCATATTTGCGTTCGCAGCCAGCATCAAGCATATACCAAATGGTTTAGAAAGCACCAAGTATACTCGGTCTCGAAAGTGGTCGAAAGCGAGATTTCGATACTGAGGCCCTCATCGGTTGAGATCAAAATGGACTTCCAAGCTTTGAAGTCAGCCCATATTCAACACGCAAATTAGTTCGAAGTTGGGCCTAATAGATCAGAAATAAAGAGAATTAATAGCGTTTGTTCCATTCATCCAGATACCTATATGTAAGACATGTGAAACTCTCCCCCTCCCTGAACACGTTCACACAAAACAAATCGTAATAGCGAGTCACGCTATGTAATATGCTAGATTTCTATTTATTTGCATCTGCACATTGAGTAGCAGCTGTCTGTAGTATCTTCGTGCTCGCGTGGTTTATGCCCCACAAAACAACGATCCAGTCTGCCACAGAGACAAAAGCAGCATTACATGATCGATTTGAAATACAACAATACAATTCAGACGGTGGTGTATTGACGGGACTGCGATTACACTAATTCTCTCGTAGTAAAATAATGATGAAAGAGTGTCACAAATCTTTAGAATAGCTATTATAGCTCAGCGTATATATCTCTTTTTATTCACACGAGTTGTGTAATATTATAATATACCTATTTTACAAACAGTGTGGTGGTTTATAAATATGTTACAACGTGCTTTCGCCAGTGGCTGTGGCGAGAGTTCGGTCGTTGTTGTTGTTATTATCTACACTCAATTTCATTAAATGGTTCAGTGATCTTATTTGATTGCACTCGCCCGCATGATATTTACAACATTTAGATCCGCAGAATTTACATTTACAGCGATCATTTGCGTCGTGGTATCCCTCGGATTGACATACAAGGTGGTGGAAGCCGTGTACGGCGAACCTAGTGATATGGTGTCTGTTTACTCTGCCGCTAAGTTTCCAAGTGTCATCTGTCATGGCCGGCGTCATAGAAAATAAAGGGTCCACCTCACTCTTCTTCCTATTTTGGCAGTCAATGAACGTACGATAACTTTCTGTTTCTGGGAGATTGAAAGTTTCGCGGACTTCTTCTACGAATGACGGTGTGTCGGTCAGCAGATAGACAATTCGATTTCGGGCCGTCGCGTGCAATCCAAGTACCGCTTTCAGGAACGCCGGTTTAACTCTGTCTAAGGTGGTCAGATCCCGGCAAGTGAGTTTGTCCCAGACAACCTGGATTCCATATGTAGCTATAGGCGAGATCTTCAGGTTAAATAATTTGAGGGCTATGTCCACCGATAACCGTTGAGGTCGCTCGATTGTGTGTACTGCGATCAACGCTTTCCTGGCTCGCTCTTCAACATGCGGGGCGAATGACTTGCCTGTTGTTGCGTATTATGGATGCAAATTTCATTTGACATCAACCTTTAGCCGTACAGCCGAGGTCGCCCTACATGCTGCTCTGCTCATAACTGTTCTTCGGATACGGCAGTTATCCATAACGTTCCCTTTTAAGCCTCGTTTATTCCGCTTTCTACAGTCTTGCAGTGTCCACCCACATATACATCGATACCAGTCTGCCCCGATGTGGGCAACTAATATTCAACCAGTATATCGGCATGTGAGGCATATCATATATAAATATATATATATAGAAAATGAGGGTGACTTCTGTCACCCTAGGTCGTTTAGGGGACACGGTATTCACAGTTCCATATGCACCACTGTGCTCTATACAGCGGGAGTGGTACACTGAGGGTAACGAGCGGCAGCCAATCGGCCACAATACGAGAGCAACGCAAGTACGGGACCAAACGGCGGCGGCGGCGGCAGCGACGACGATGACAGGGAAAGATATCGTATCAGATATCGGCAATATTCGACGCGTTTGTGTAGTCTGCATGGGCGAAACTGAATGAACAGTCTGGCCTCTGATATCGATGGGGTTATGTCTGATATCGAAGTTGGGCATTCGCGCGGGCCTTAAACAGCAACAGGAGAAGCACAGCCAAGCAGTGGTGAGCCTCCTGTAATTAGCGTGATATGGGCGTGATAATTAACTTATCTAAGGTGGTGTGGCCATGCTGGTTATTTGCTCCGTCTGTAACGGCGGGAGTGTGCCGAAGAGCTAACTGGGGCCAATCGGCGAGCGTGCGAATATTTCCCTTGTGGGCAATGCTGTATCGGTGAGTTGTTCCGTATCGTTTAGCAAGACAACAAGTCGCCGGATATTCAAAAAGTCACCTGACCCTACAGGATGCTCAGAAAATTTGCCCTTTCTTGAGATACATTCCTGTGAACCTTTCCTTTTCACACATTCATACATTCCTGTGAACCATCACTTTTTCGCCATAACTGCATATGTGTGTTATAATATGCATTTGAAGAAAAAGACGAAATTACAGCAATAGACATTAAATAACACCAAGTTTTTTTGCCTCGCCGTCATATTTTTCATCGCTTTGTTGGACGAGCACACACCAGATACATTGGAAGTATGCCTCTTTGAAAGAATCGTATGAGATTAATCAAATTCACTTTGGCTCTATTCCCATTAAGTGAATGCATGATTTAAACGGATTCGTCCAAAAAATCAGACGTCAGCCCCGTCAATCGTTGAATACCATTCGACTATGCTCAAATACAATATATATGCATATATATATATATATATATATATATGTGTGTCGTCCATATTCAGCCCTCCCCAAGGAAAATAGGCGCTCATCCTCTCCCTCGATTGATCTGGGCCCCGGGAATCGTTGTCGCCATCAACGACAGAAGTTTCATTTCTAACTCAAACATTGCGTGAGGGCAACCCACAGATTCCAACTCCCTGTTGGTTCCGCTGTGTGGCCGATTTTAATAACATCATCACATCTTTCTCTCTCTCTCTCTCCCTCGCGACTGCTACTGAGTCTTCTCCTTGCATTCGAGCACTAGAATTCATCCCCAATTTGTATATTGTACGTGGTGTGGTCCTATGCTTGACGACGGAGGCATTTCGTCGTGTCTGATGACTTTGCACGGAAGCAATAATCATACGTACATGACTAGAGATGTCGTTGCTCGCTTGTATCCTGCCCAAAAAATAACACCACCCCACATTGACGCTGTCGCCTCTCTCTCTCTCTCTCAATCCATTTACAGCTTAGTTGTCTGTCGCCCGGGGCCGACAATGCGCCAGACGACAATTCTACACAAAATCGCCACAGCTGCGGTCAGTCAGTCACTGAATGAGTGAGTTCGCCGGGATAGCCTGTATGACAGTTCCACAGTTGGCAATTTGCCGACGCTCACCAATCCCCCCCACCCAAACTCGTCATCTCTCCCTCCCCTTTTCTAACGTAACTAATTCCTCCTCGTATTGTGTATTGCTGGCCCCGCTGTCAGCTTAACGTATTGCCCAATTTCCTTTAGTCCAAAGTTAACAACGATACAGCGGCCTGTCACATCAACATCACGGAGAATTGAAGCACTCTTGAGTGTACGCGTTATACGGTGAACATACGCTAAATGGCGATCCGCGCATCCATCTGCGTTCTGCATGAATGTCCCTTTTGCTGTGTACACTGTACACCTTTATGTGGCGTCGACATACGGTATCGTGTAGTTAGCGAGGCGCGAACGCATCGCTGCGCAGGAAGCCGAGCGGGGAAGCTGTCGTGAGATTTTAATCTAGAATCCAGCGTTAGCCGCCACCACCGGCATTCGGACGGACGATGGCATCGAAGCTTTAACACCGACTCTCCGAGAGAAGAGAGAGAGAGATGGCGACTGTGAAGGCAGAAAGCACGAAGAAGTCGGAACGGCAACGGTCTGAAGTGTCCGGGTGCAGGGAGTATTTGTCTTCGCTATAATGAATTTGCACCCTGTCAGTGTTTAGTAGCGCTGTTTTTTTTCGCAGCTTTGTCGAACAACTCAATTGTGTCGACTAACAGCAGCTGACGTTCGCTGGCTGACAGTCGCAATCAATTTCAACAAGTTGGCGAGCGGTTTTGATTATTATTATCATTATTATGTTGTTGTTCTTGTATGTGCTGTTGATCTTTTGCTCAATGCCGTCCCGCTACTAAGTGTAAGCAGGATCCAAAAGTGGACCGTACGCGCTATATATATATATATGTATATATATATATATTTGTCGATGTGTTCCTATGTGCGTTAAAGCCACGGCTTGGGATTAAAAGTAACGACTGAATGTAGGAGAAAAAACACAGTGAAAATTGGGCCCCACCTGCTGCTGGAGCTCTCTGTTCAGTTGGGGTATCGTTTTATAATTTCCACACAAATTATCTACAAAGTATAATATATACAATCGTTTCTACGAGAAAAAAAGGTCGGACATGCTAATCAATTTCAGCATTTAGAATCGAACAAAAATGGCGCCTTCTTTCTGCTTCGTCTGGCGTTGTGCTGTGTTTGCCGCTGGTATCGCCAAAGTGCTAGATTCGACTTAAGAATAGGCAAAAATAACGCCTTTTAACAAGGTTCGCTCCAGAGCTGTCAAACATGGACACAGTGTATACCACATTCCGGTCTTCTTCATGATACCTAATACGAAGCATGTTATCTACCGCTGCCATATGGACAATCCTCTCTCTCTTTCTCTCTCTCTGTGTAATGATACTGTTGATTCTTCAGTACGAAAAAAACAATCCAAAAACAAAGTCGAAACCGCAAAACAATGAACAAGAAAGACTTTATTCTAGCATCCCCTGAGAGCTATAGCAGGCATGGCAGCAAGGTAGAGCCGTACCCGCTGATACCCGCGCGGCTATCACTCGGAACCAGAGCGTAGATGAATCAGAGACATTCATTGGAGCCCTGTTTAGAATATCAGTTGTATAATACGGCGATTAATAACTCCTTGATATAATATTTCGTTCTCGTTTCGAATGGCGCACCCCGCGGCTTTTACAGGCCGCTGCTGAGGTACCAGTGAAATCCAAATTCTTTTTCCGACCTCCCAACCGCTTCGTCTGTTTGTTGTCACTGGACACAAGTTGACAGCGTCTATCAGGCACACACCCTGTGGTACAATAGGGTCAAACGACGGGTTTCTCTGCTCAATTCCTCTCCATTCTTATTTAAATGTTTCAAAGCCACAACAACAACAGCAGCAGCAACAACGGCAACAACAATAACAACAGCAACAACGCGAAGAAAAACCACCGTAAGAACGTCCGACGTTGGCCAAAGGCTGTCAGCAGCTTCTCGTGGAGCGGCTGCCCTCAACGTTTTCTGTTGCAGGCCTCAACGCAAGCTGTCAACTTTTCCATTTCCAGTTCTTGGAGCAGCGTTCGTGGTCAACAGCTCGCATAGGTACGCCACCACTGGACGTCCATCCATCGGTGTTCTGTTGTTGATTTTTGGTACGTGCTAGTTAGCAGGCATTCGGCCAGAGGGTCGTCGGATTCTGTTGATTACGAGCAGAATCCCACGGAATTGGTAATCTGCCTTTAAGTGGCGATTTGTTCACGTCAAACCGTGTGAGTATATTTCATCGTGACGAGATTGCAGCGAGATTAGGAAGCAGAGTCTGGTACTATGCCAACCTAGTTTGTTCTTATTGTTCAACAATGTGGACACGATTTAAACAACACGCCAGTATCATGGCCGATGTGGCCGTTGTAGTTCACCATCATCGTGACAGCTCAGATTTAACTGTTCATTATCGCTGAGAAGTTAATGCGAAGCTAACTAGCTGGTTTGAGTGTGTGTCTCAGAATCCGGAACTACATTAGCCTCTTGCTGATTTGTCGTCTTAGAGCAGGCTGGATCCAGCTTTAGCATCTGGATAAGAATGATAATGAAAATAATTTAATCGGCAATTTTACATAATATGGCCAGGCCATTAACCAGCATACATTTTAAAGGCCCCGAAACCTTTAAAATCACTATAAGGAATATTTGACACATTTTTGTTTAGAGAGATTTTTAGAGAGATTCCAGAGTAACCATGCTCCTTTGGAATTGTTGTTTACGATCCGCTAAAAATAGTTTGAGACTCATGTTATGTTTGGTGAGATCTACCCCATTATTGACCCGTCATAGAAAGGCTATTTTACATTAAAAATGTGAGTTATATATGGGGCACTGATATATTTATAATAAATATGCATGTATGCATCGATAAGTACCCTTAAGAATATGCACAGTTTTATCCATTTATGACTTGCGTGAGCCGGAGCAACTCAGCCTCAAGAGTGTTTCGTCTCTGCCAATGCGCAGTTTCCAATGCGCAGATCCACTGTGAATAATGAGGGGTCGTGTTATCTCTGTGCCGCGCCCCCGAGTTCACAGAAATGGAACAATACATAAAGAACAGCGTCACGAAGAACTTCGACGGCTTGCGACGGTTGCCTTCATTCGCTGAGTAGAGTTGTCGCCTTCTGGCCTAGTTTCGTAACCGGGCTCGCGCGTTGGATTAACTGGCCACCACGACAACTCGAGGCGCGGGACGTCAATGTCACCGGGGAATACCGACGTACAATATGGATAGATGTTGATTCGGAGCGCCGCTCGTGACAATCGCGACACTTGTTCGATCGCTGTCTCCTATCGGCGGCCAGGACTTAATGCGCAGAAAAAAAAAGCATACACACCCCATTTGTATCAAAACGGTATCCGTGTGAAAATACATACGTTATATGTACAGATGAAGCGTCATCGTGAATGGTATACAGAACTCAACTACCGGGAGCACAATACAACAAGAAAAAACGAAAAATGATGTCCCACATTAATCAGGTCATCCTATGACGTCTCAGATCCGCCTCTCTCTATATCGTCCGTTGCTCATCTACCTGCGGCTAAACGGCCTCCAAGACCGTGCTGCAATCATCGCCAGCTTGTTATATAGCATACGAATACCACAATTTTTAGATACATACATCTGCAGCATCGAAGCATGAAGCTACCGTTATCAAAGGCAAAGTATCGATATTCGATATCACCCAATGCTCGCCCTTTTTCTCTCTCTCTCACTCTCGCTATATATATATATATATATATATATCTCTTCCTTGATCCTTTCTCGTACGTATGCGCAGCGACGTTGATACCTTTTTGAAAAGTTCAGGTTTCTTGCTTCCGTGTTGCCGTTGAACGTTTGAGCTCGTCGGGTCGTTTCCGTCAGCCATGCTCAGGACTATCGGCTATTATTATACAACCCGATGAGAAGGCCGGCTTTGCGCAAGTCGACTACCGGGCTACCATCAGCAGTAGCAACGGCAGCTTCGGCGGCCGCCGCATCATCCTCGATAGCTACAGCCTTGCCTACAAGATCGGCGGCGAGAGACCGCGGCAACAACAACAGCAGCGAAGGCGGCAACAATAGCATCTTCCATGGCGGGGGTAGGGCAGGGTGTAGTCTGTCAACAGGACGTTCTATACTCTCGACTTCTTTTGTAGCGGCAATTCACCCTGTGAAATTGATGGCTTGCCTTCTCTCCACGATCTGCCCTTCGTGGCGGTAGTGGCTGTTGTGAACTGAACGTTGGATCCGATCTTCTCTCAACGGCGTCAGCCGCGCGCCCGGTATAGTGCTCGTATCGACTCCGATGGCGTCATCGGAGCCCAGCGCTCATCGTCTCAGCGGCAGTGGTTCTGCTTTTCAATTCAATCGATACAGTGCGATTCTACACGGTGTGATCCTGCAAAGATGATAACAACGATTGATAATGATGTTCGTGCCTGAGTGTCTGTGCGTCTTCATTGTTTCAGCCATTGTGTATATGAATCCCTCTCGCTCTCTCTCTCTCCCTCGCTCACAAACAAAAAAAAATACAGGATTGTACGTAGTCCACTGGCTACAACGTCTGCCCTACCCTTATGGTGCTCATTACGCTAACGTCTGGGAATAATGTCCCGGGAGGCTCGCGTGTGTTTCTCGATGTGAGTGTTCGTCGGTCGCTGTCAGCGTCGGTGTAGCCAAGACAAGGACAATCCACGAACGACGTGCAGTGCAGCCGCCAGAGAAACATCAAGCGGTACAGTACGAAATGGGACGTCGAAGATACGAATAACGAGAGAAAAAAAACAGCACACTTTTATAGGGTGAACGGCACACGGATGAGTCGACGGAGAGAGTCCGATACCCGGAGCGTCTATTCGATCACACTCGCGGTGGGACGGTGAGCGTCCCAGGAGACACACGATAAATACACATAATAAATATCTCGTCGACATAGCTCTTCTCCCTGTTCAGAGCGGTTCAGCTTGATTCTGAATGATGAACTGAGGATCGATCGAAGAAATCGAGAGAGAGAGAGAGAAAGGAGAGGCTATTGCCAATTTAAAATGTAAATATACATAATGTTCGATTGTCGCTGATAACGTTTTTGCAGGCGATTCATGATTGTGTGTATGTACGCATGCACGTACGTATGCGAACGCGAACAGTCCGAATGTCTTCTGAGTCCCACTCGATGAGTCCACATCAGTCGGTTAACAGAAACAATCATCACTTCGTCTGCGACAGTGTCCTCATGAGCAGCAGCAACAGCAGCAACAACAGCAAGAGCAGCAACGATGGCAGCAACGGTGCCGCGTGTGACAGATATCCCAATACAAGCTGGATCAGATCATGCTATTTAGTTGGAGGCGTAGAGCGCTGCTGGCGCCGCTCCTCTCATCGCTGCTGGCGCCGACGACAGGTAGTCGCGCTCTGGGAAGAAGTCACGGAGGGAATATATCTTCAGTGACAACGACAGGGAATACGAGACAAATGAATTGTTTGAGAATCCACCGGGCCGCGAGGAGTGCCGCGAGCGGTTCCATGCTATGCCCACGGAGGGTCTGGCAGGCACAGACACGGCTGTGCCCGCGTGAGCGTACGGCGGCGGTGGTGGCGGCGGCAGTAACAGCGACAACCACTGACGCTTCTGGGAGTCGTGGACAACCAGCGAAGATTTCAAAGAGTCGCGGTGATTTCAAAGAGATGTCGCAACTTTCGGGAATATTCACAGACGATAGATCAAGACAAGTCCCCCGTTATGGGGGCAACACCTGCCGATGACGGCGCTGTTTTCAGTCATTCCGTGGTGGCGTTATCGCAGCTCGACGTCGCCGGGACGTCGATCTGGATTCGACGATGGGCGATCGTCGACAAAGCGGGTGTTCACTCGGATGATCGAATCTTTTGGTTTGGGATCCCCGGTTTTTACGACTGCTCGTTCTGTCGACGGTGAACAGAAGTGAGTATATCTGTCTGCGTGTGTGTATGTGTGTGCGGGTGCAGAAAAACGCCCGTTGCCGCCGAAGTCGCTGGCTTAAACAAACGCTAAATGAAGATTGAGAGGGAGAGACAACTGATGGAGAAGATAGGGTTAATACGGTGCGCGGTGGATTTCAGAACACTTCACTGTGTTTTTCCTCTATTGCAATGTGGGTGGAAACGGACATATGCAGTAAAGGAAGAATGAAGACCCTGCTGAGAAATCGACGACTCAAAATCGGGGCAAGGCAATTTCAGAATTTCTGATTCACGAGAAAATTGACGGACTTGATTAATCGTACGACCGATCAGCATATAAACAGATGCTTATATGCGTGCTTATTTCGAATGGCATTTATATTCGAACGTGGCCTATTCTCGCTCTGTGTCTGCTCGATATGCGGCCGTTGGGCCGGCTCAGCAGACTGCGATACAGCCCGTACGAGCTTGTCGAAATCACCATTGATGATATGTCGTCGTCGTCAAAGTTGGAAAAGGTTTCCCGAATATGATAATTGGGGGACGCGAAAAGCGGAGCTAAGTAAAGAACAGTAAACAAATAGTTCGAATGTTGGAAAAGCAAGGCGAAGGTCTAGTCACTCTCGTGAATGAATCACGTCACTGGTGGTACTGTGATGTTATGGTATGTTACGTTGGTATGGTACTGTGATGTTATGGTATGTTGGTCGGGCTATGATTGACTGACTGATCGTCTTTCAGGTTTTATTGTTCCCTCTGATGTTGAGGTCGCCTGCGATTTCTCTCTCCCTCTGTACATTGGCGGGCATCGCTGAGTATGTGGAAATGCACGACTACCTACAGTTAGGTTAGGTTTCAGGTAAGGCGGCATATTGCATTATTGTCTAACGATTCGATCAGTTTACAAATGTACTGCTTCGTCGACCTTCCCGAATATCGATGCGTGTATTGTAACAATCACAAAAATCACATAAAGGTGGTTTTGGGTTCGATCTGATAAATGCGTTTTTGACAAAAAGCAAGATATTATAATACATATCCAAATTGGATTTTTTTATGCTAATTAGTGCTTTTTTTCATTGTCCATGATTGCTTCATATCCTTCATCGTGAAGGTCACGGCAGAGTAGTTACGCTACGAAAGTCAGGGCGTATCGTGTGATTTTTTGGTGGAGTTCACGAGTACATTTATGCAGCCTGTGTCCTTCGGTTTGAATCTATTCCGGTCGCTTGCGTCTGAAGACCTGCACAGTAGACAGTGGATGCAAGTAGATAGCACTGGTACTCGTCGTCTAGGTCTGCTGAATTCTGATGATTCGGACGTCAAGTGCACGCACTCCCGATCAACTTATTGAAGGTCCCACTGAAGAGATCGACGGATGCAGACAACGGCGAGTGTTTCCATCAGCGTCACCTCGCTCATGTTCGAGAAAAGACATATGAAGGTGTTCATGAAAGATGTCTGTACAGAGCCAAGCGCCTCGAACACTAAGAAAACGCCAAAAAACACACATATGACTGATGTCTACGATGGTGCCTGATGTCAACGAGACGTTCGACGGATCTTCTATCTGTCATTTTCGTATAGAACGCCGCAGCGAAATAAATATATACAGACATACATCCACACGCACATATAGTATACTATATAGACACGCACATACATGGGTGCGGGGTACGATATTCGCACGTGTATACTCGACGTCGGGAATATACGTGCACGGAGATATTGATGACCGTATTGGGTGGATAGAGTGTGATGGACAGGTCGAGTTTGGTGAAGTAACCTACATTATGACAAGTGATCATATTCTGTCAAATGTACACACGCAGCTTTTCAATATTAGATATTAGCTTTAGTCGACCAAAGTTTTATAGTCAGGGGGTATAATATGTAGATACATAGCAGATAGCCCTAGCTCAGTGCGGTCATTCAGCGGCGTTTACTGACGCTGGTGGATCGATACTATAGCTACAGCACAAGAAAGGAATATATCGGGGTATAGAACGACAATACGAGTTTTTTTTCTATTTCGATCAATTTCTGGTAAACTTTAGAGAAATAATCTCCTAATTCAAAATTTTTTGACATCTTCAAGTCTGCCGCTGAATAATTCAATCCGAATTCGACAATATTAGCGTTGAAGTCTTCCCTTGCAGGTGATGAGTTCGCACCATTTTGACGAACACAAAGCAGCTAACAACACGACACGGAAAGAGATCATTTCGGCAGCCTACCTAGTGCGTCAACTAGCCTAGTGTACCAACCCGTTGAACTGTCGCATCGAGGTTCGACTGCTACCCATTTGGTTGTATGGGCGGCAAAATCATCGTTCTACTAAGAAGAGTTATCTTCTCATAGAGTCACGTGGGCTCATTTGGAACGTTCCCTCAGCCTCTCCGTCTCTAGCTCTTTGTCGTCTAGTTCCATTTCATTTGCTACCTCCTCATCATCCGGACGTACAAGTCGACTTAGTTAGGTCGATAAAAATCGATACAATACCATTCAAACCATTATCCCACTACGCGCATACACAACTGGGGCTAATATCGATGCTGTGAGTATTCGCGCTATCCGCGCTTTGCTCTGTTTACTTGGTGGGTTGCCCTCATTGAGGCTACACATGGGCCTCTTGACCGCGTTTCCCTGTTCGTTGCTGCTGCTGCAGCAGCAGCTGCCAGCCATCGGCAACCATTGAGAGAACGTTGAATAACATCGGAGTTCGTCGGGGCACAGGGGGACGCAATGGTCGAAAAGCATCGGTCACTCGGTCGGTCCGTCCGCTGATGAGCCAAAAAAAAGCCAACATGTAACGGCAACGTCATTGGCAGAGCGTTTTTTACGTATGACGCAGTGTTCCGACAGGGCAGCAACCTCCGCACATTGACAAAAACAATATCATCCAGCCAGACGTGGAGGCAGGCCACTGAAACGGCCGGGTGGTCCTGCTTATCATGCCATGACTGTCATTCATCCGTCCGTAGCGCTTTGCTGGATGGGACCGCTACAGTGGTGGCACAAGTAATAGGCTGTCCGGATCAAACTGTCCGCTCGATAAATGCCAATAACTTTTGATCTAAATTAGTTAAGACAAAGATATTTTGGTATGAGTTAGAGGTACTCTCCAGCTTTATTGACACACCGATTCCAGCGCTCTGGGAGTTTTGAAATAGCCAAATATTTACCATTTGCATTTTCATATATAATTTCATTATCTATTGCTTTTTTGAGTAAGTCGACGTTTGCATATGGAACCCCACCTATTGCCCTTTTTAATACATGGAAACAACCATAATCACATGGGCTTAAATCAGGAGAATATGGGGGTTGATGCCATCGCTCAATATTGTTCCCCTCCAACCAGGCCGTAATTTCAGCAGTGCGGTGAGGTCTTGCATTGTCGTCGAGTAACCACACTCGGTGCTGTCGATCCCCACGCCATTTGTTCATCAATGTCTTCAAAAAGTCGAGATATCGGGGAGCATTGAGTTTTTCGTTTGCCGCTAATATTTCGTAATAGCAAACACCCTTGATATCCAGAGCGAGTATAATCAACACCTTTCGTCCGAATCTATCTGGCACTGCCACAGACGTTGCCGCTTCACCTTGTCGGAGCCACTGTTTTGCTTGGTCCTTCTCAGGGGGTCTATCCAGGCTAACCCATGTCTCGTCTATCGACACGGTATGCTCTAAGCGACTGGTTTGTTGCGTATAAGTCTTCAAATTAGATGTCGAACACTCCACACGCATTTTCATTTGGTCAGCACTCAGTTTATGGGGAACCCATTTTGCATTGATTTTCTTCATCTTCAGTATATTGGTGACAATTTCATGACATGTCACCCGAGGAATCCCAGTTTCAGCCGACAAAGACCTCATGGACCAAGCTCTAGTTTGCTCAAAAGCTGCCTTGATTTTGTCAATCCGTTCGTCCCTCGTTGCACCTGATTTGTGGTCCCCACCTCGATGGTCATCGGTGTCCATATCTCCACTGTTAAATCGCTCGCACCAACGTCGCACCGTTCGCAGGCATAAGGCAGCCCTACCGTACGCGTTCACTAATTGTCGATGGATTTCAGGTGGAGGGTGTCCCTGGAGAAACAAAAACTTGATGATTTCCCGTTGATTTTTGTGGGAATTTGAACTTTCTGCTGCAGCGTCCATCTTTCTGAATCTTTCTTTCGTATCGAAACCACTCAGTGTTCGAAAGGAAGCCACGTTCACGCCGCGTACCCACTCCAAAAATGAACGCATTGTAGCGCGTAGTTCGGACTGTGCGCCATTCGAATGACGGGACAATTTGAATCGGACAGCCTTATATTATATAATGCATGTGCATGCTGACAAAGCCGTGGAAGGATAACTAGACAGAGAGAGAGCAACTACACCTCATAGTAAGCGTAACTGAATCAGGCACTATAATACAGAGTATGCATTGAGCTGTCCCCTCATTCGAAATTCGCAGCAACGATCGATCGTCGAGCTGCGGAGGTGCTCTATATCGTGCCTGGACGCCGGCTCAATGCAGCAGCGATTAGGTGAGCAGGTGTCTAGCTGGAAACTGTGAAATTACTCACGATCAGAGCGGATACAACTGCTCGAATCACGAAGTAGATTTGATTCGTTTCTGGTGGAAAAATAAGGATCCCGATGCACGCACGTTTATCGTATCTTATGGCTGGGGAAGAAATTTTAGAAAAACAAATATCCAACGTGTATTTTGAAAATTGCCAAATGCTGGCTTACGAAATATGTGCGCACTTATTATGTGTATATATATATATATATATATATATATATATATATATAGGCTCGCTGCATTTCGGTCACTTTGGATTTGTGATTTTCTATTGTACAAGGGTACATAGAGCGTGTGTCATAAAGTTTCATCAATCACATATTCATGGAGGATTTGCCTGCAGCGAAATGGTATTCGGCAAATTCATGAAACGAGCTGTCGATATTGGTATTGTTCACTTGGCAGCCTATACTAAGTTTCTCGAAAGCATGCGAAACGGTTGCATTCAATTCGGACACCGTAAACGTTTTCCTTAAAGAAAAAAAACTGTGCGTTGCTCATTTGAATTTTTTTTACCTAATTGCAATTCATTTACAAGCCAACCGAACTTCACTGGCCCCCTATGTAAGTTTATCGATTTAATGCACGTGCTAACGCGGCAAAGTTTCCAAAGCGGGCTGCATAGCTGAGAAGGCATAAGATGCACTCGAAGGCATTACGTGTCCCATGTTTGTTGTCATGTGCTGGTGCCTCCCTTCGGCTGTGATGGTTGACCCGTTTACATCGTGTGTCCTTGACGCTGTCGAGGATAATGTAATTAAGCACGAGCTCGAGCGTACACTGGATGTACTTCGTTGGTAAGCAAGACCACGCTCGCCGTCAAGGAGTAGAATGCAATCTTGCTAGTCACGCCAAAAAGGCACAATGACGCTCTAGGAAATTGTATTATAAGAGAATGAGCCAGCCTTATCGCGCTTGGTGCGAGCTAGGAGATGTGTGCGTGTCGTAAATTCATACGTATGATGCCCTGGTCATCCGTAGGTTTGGGCTCCACACAACACCTAATCTAACTTTAGCTTCGCAGGAGTTCACATCTTTCGGCCGTCTAAAATTGTCTGGGCTCGCTAAAGGTGACGAATTTGACTACCCAAACAGAAGGTCACGAAATCGACTTTGCGCCGTGTGTTCTATGACATCTTTTATTATGCAAACTTCGAGCCAACCTTTGTCGAATGGTTTTAGTATGTTGACTTGCCGTTTTGCGTCCCTGTATCATGTGCAATACATCGATCCTTCTTCACATGTGTTGTTATATTTAAAACTTCAATGGATCCTGCTGAAATGAGGGAGAATCGTATCGTCAGACACATACGCCACGCATTGTTAAGAAAATGTTTATTATATATATATATATATATATATATATATATATGTATATATTTATATATAATATATACATGTATATATTTATATATAATATATACATGTATATATTTATATATATATATATATGACGAGTATTTTTGTCTCTTCCTCGCAATGTTACTGACATTTCATTGACGCATTTTATTAGCTATTTGTTCTAATTTATAGCCTAAAGTGGACATATTTTCTAGTGCCATATGCTAACTGTTCTGCATTGATGTGATCTGAGGCACAGTTACGGGCAGACTGATTTATTGGTCGTGCGTTGTGATGGACATAGTCATTTCGCCGACAGAGGGCGCTGTATGGGCAGGCACTTCAATTACCATGGTCTCCCAACATCTCCCTTCCTTACAGTGTTACAATGATGTTGAGCCAACCTTAACTTCCACAATAAACAACAATTTCCAACTGCTTCATCACTAACTCCAACAACTGGCTGACTACATTGTGGCTTTCGTACTAATGCCACTAGAGTCTGTGTAGTTGCATTTACAATCGACTGGCTAGATTTCTTCTTGCCCACATTTGTCACTTTGTGTAATGTCTTATAAAATTCGTTATTGGGTCACTTGGTGTATCTGTATTATACAAATTCCGATTATTGTTTTTTTTTTTTTCTCTGACACGGTAGCGTATTGTACTAAGCTACTATTATTCGAATATGAATACATTATTAAACTATAATGTACGATATGGTAATAATTATATATCTACTGACTTTCCATCAAGTCCCTTGAACACGCCGTGTCCTACTGGCGCTGGTTGGTTTCACTACGCTTGCACATCTCTCTGCAGATGACATTCCGCGGTCTGCTGTATTTGAGGTAGGTTGTCCTGCTGATGTCGTTGGTCTGCAGCAGACTCTTCGAGTTGTGCGTGTCAATTCGCACTCCGCTCTGCGCTTTGTTGCTTGGCGTGGAGGAATGACGTTGTCTGTCCCGTTATTCGTTCGGAATTTAGTTCTGGTCGGGTATCTGTGTTGTGTGGTGGTCCGATTGGCTCTGCTTGGTACCCTTGTTGGTGCGTGCGGTGCAGTGAGCGTAGTGCGCGTTGTCTCGGAATTACGGTGTGTTGGTGAGCGTTTGGCCTCGCAATTTCTGTGCGTTCTTGAGCTGATTTGTTGCGCTGTCGCCGCTCGTCGCACCGAGGTTGTATCCGGAGTGTGCATCGTTGTTCTTGGTTGCGATCCGCTCGCCTGATGCTCCCCTGGTTCGACCGGCTCTGTTGGTTCGAGGATGGTCTGCCGCTCTCTGTTCGGTATGTGTTGTGGTGTCAAAAATTCCTTATTATTATTATTATTATTATTATTATTATTTATTGCGCCTTTTGTGCTTTCTGGGGTCGGGATCACAATGAGGTGTCGTCTATTCCGGACTATTTCGCCCCCTCTTTCTGTTCTAATTTTATATGTTCTGGCCCTAATCTGTTCTACACAGCGCCCCTTTATCCATTCGTGTGTTAGATCCACCGGTTGAATTCTGACCCATTGGCCTGGTAATATAGGGGTGTACTCCTTCGTGCTGTGATCGTGGCCTTTTTTTGCTTCATGTTGTCGTTTTCTAATGATGTCGGTAACTTGTCTGTGATTCCGCGTGCGTAATTTATATTCTTTGAGTGGTAGTAAAGTTGCTGGTGTGCGTCCGAAAAATTTTGCAGCTGGCGATAGCCCTTCTGTCTGCTCTGTCACTCGCCACTCCAGTAGTGCCATGTTCAAATCCTCCTTGTTGAAGTTTGCCTTTTTTACAATGCGTTTAGCAATTTTGACGGCACTTTCTGCTTTGCCGTTTGATTGGTGATGATGTGGCGCGCTAACGACGTGTTTTACTAACCACATCGAGCAGAAATCTTTAAATTCTCTGCCCATATATCTGGGATCTGAGTCGGTATGTATTTCAGTCGGTCTACCGTGCCTTCCGAAATGCGCGCTTGTTTTGTTTATTATATGACGTGTTGTTGTGTTCTGACCCAGGTTATCCAACTCGAAATAATCGCTGTACCCGTCGACCGTTACGAGATAATTTGTTCCTTCCCACATGAATATGTCTTGGTGTACTATTTGCCAAGGTCGCTGGGGTATATTTTTGTTTATTAGTGGTTCGGCACGTTGTTTTGTATTGTATGTCTGGCAGGCTTCACAGCGACTCACCCAATCCTTCATGTCGTCTCTGATTTTCGGCCAATATATGGTATCTCTAATTCGTCTGCACATGGCATCGTATGCTAGGTGAGACTTATGTGCACGTCTCAAAAATTCTGCTCTGAGGTTCGGAGGAACCAATACAGCTGAGCCTCGATAAACCACTCCTTGGTCCACGATCAGTTCGTCGCGTACTGGCCAGTACATCAGGATTTCCGTTGGAACTTCCTTTTCCTTGTTTGGCCAGCCGTTCTGTATGGCGTTCATTAGTTTTTTCATTTGTGCACTTTGTGCACTTTCTTGTTTCACTTGTTCGATCAACATGTCTGAAATTCTATTGTGTTCACGCTGTCTTATCTCGCCTATTTCTAGTCTGCATATGTTTTCACCTGGTTGGTTCTCTTCTAGGGGGTGACGGCTCAGAAGGTCAGCTATCAGGTTTGTCTTTCCCGGTATGTATTTCACTCGTATGTTATATTTCATGAGTTCGAGACGCATTCGTTGTAGTCTCTTTGGACAAGAGTCCAATGCTTTCGAGAAAATGCTTTCTAGAGGTTTGTGATCTGTATGGACTGTAACGTCAGTCATTGCGTAGATGTAGTGATCGAACTTTTTACATGCCACTAGTATTGCTAGACACTCTTTCTCGATGACGGCGTAGTTCTTTTCGGCTGCGTTCAACGAGTGTGACGTGTATGCTACTGGTTTTCCATCCTGTATCAATACACCTCCTAGGCCATAATCACTGGCATCTGTTTGGAGTATGATAGGTTTGTCCTTGTCAAAGTATGCTAGGGTCGGTGTTTCTGTCAGTTTCTGCTTAATGGCTTCGAAGGCCTCTTGTTGTTGGCTTTGCCAACTGAATTCGTATTGTTTTTGTGTGAGTCTGCGTATTGGCTCCGTAAGTTGAGAAATGTTGGGTATGAATGGCAGTAGATAGTTAACGCACCCCAAAAAACTCATAATACCTTTCACATTTTTAGGTATTGGCATCTCGCGAATGGCTTTAATTTTCTCTGGGTCTGCTTTAAGGCCTTCTTTACTAATCACATGCCCCATGAATTTGACCTCTGTCATGCCCAATCTAAGTTTGTTTTTATTGAAACGTAGCCCTACTTTGCGTGCTCGTTTGAATAGAGCTTGCACGTTCCGATGGTGATCCTCAATTGCCTCGGCTACTGTGTCTCCTTCACCCCAGACTATGGTATCGTCTGCTACTACAGCTACGTTTCTGAGACCATCGTATGCCTGTACCTGTCGTCTTTGGTATTCTTCGGGTGCCGATGCTATTCCCTGAGGTACTCTGCAATATTGGTACCTGCCTATAGGGGTCCAGAATGTTGTGTAATCGCGACTGTCTGGGCTAAGTGTCATCTGATAAAAACCGTCTCTAGCGTCTAATACAGAAAATATTTTTGCCTTTCTGAGTCGGTGTAGTGTGTCGTTGAGTGTGGGCATGGGGTATCGTGGTCTGTGAATGGCCTTGTTTAGTGCATGTGGATCTAGCACAATTCTCAACTTACGTCCTTGCCGATGCACTGCGACGAGATTCGACACCCATTCTGTGGGGTGATTGACCTTCTGTATGACTCCCAATCGTTCTAACTCCTTTACTCGGTCTATGATGTCTTCCACGAATGCGACAGGTGGGGTCCGTGGTGGCTGTTGCACAGGTGTGACGTCCTTGCTGACGTGGATCTTGACTGGCTGGGGCAGTTGTCCTAGACCTTGGAAGATGTCCTTGTACTCCTCCGTTAGGTTTTCCAAGCGGCCTTTGTCTTGCTGAATCACCATGTTTACACATTCGACTTCGCGTGATACTTGTATTAATTCCAGCTCTAGACACGTGTTTGCTGATAACAGTGTCTCGACTTCCTCATCGACTACCTGGAACTTGATCTGCTTTTCTATTTTGTGAATTTTGACTATTATTGTTGTCGACCCCATGGTGATTACTCGGGAGTGGTCATACATTTTCAACACTGATTGATCTTTGCGATCTATTTGTATAGCTTTGTTGACGGCCCGTAATCTCTGATAGGTTGCTTTGCCCATGACGTTGCATGTTGCTCCTGTGTCGAGGAGTGCTCTTAGCTCTGTCTCCTGCTTGGCTCCGGTCAACAGTGTGACGTACAGCTTTCGCTTCGGCTTCTTCCCGATTGTTTCAGTGTGGAATGTTTCATCTGATTCGAGGTCTTCGTATTCAGGGGTCTCGTCCTGTACTACCCTGACGCTGTGCCTCTGTTTCGATCTACACATCCGTGCATAATGGTTCTTCTTGTTGCATATGCTGCATGTTTGTCCTGTTGCTGGACACTTTTGTGGTGGATGTGAGCGTCCGCAGTTCCGACAGTGATTCCCACCGTGCTGCTTGATTCCCACTTCTCGGTATCTTCTACGCTCTTGTCCGTAGTGGTGGCGTACTAGTGCTACGTCATCGACCTGTTGTTTATCGCCGCTGCTTCCTTGTCTGTCGCGTTCAATTATCAGCAGTGCCTTCTCATTGTCTTCGTAGGTTTCTAGTACGCGCATGACCTGATCGATGCTCAATTGCTTGTGGTCTTCTTCGCGAAAAAGCGCTTCTCTGGCCATTGCAAGACGCGTTCCTAGGATGAGCTTGTCTCTTAGCATCATCTTCTCGTGCTCCTCGTACGCGCATTTCTTTGCTTGTTTGCCCATTCTTTCTCGGAATTCCTTCACGGTTTCTGCGTCGCCTTGACCTGCTTTCTGGAATAGATACCTCTGAAATATGACATTTCTATGGCACTGGTATCTTTTGGTTAGAGCTGCAAGTAGGGCTTTAAGTGTTGCGCATGGCTCTTCGCCTGACGGGTCAGTCCTGTCCCCTGTCACTGCTTCCACTTCAAGACTGGATAGGAACATCCGATTGGTATCACCGAATACTGACCTGAAGTGAGCTAATTGTCTTCTGGGGCTTAGCTTGTATATGTCGTTGATCAGTGCATAATCCGTCCAGGCGTCTAGGAATATTGACCAATTTTCACTGCGATCCCCTTCATGACTCATGGGTCTCGGGGCGTTGGATTTTTGTGACATTTTTGCACTCTTTTATGGGACTGGTCTCACGCACACCTTAGCTTGCTCTACTGATCTTCAATGACTTTCAACTAGTCCGACTGCGCCATGTTCTGCATTGATGTGATCTGAGGCACAGTTACGGGCAGACTGATTTATTGGTCGTGCGTTGTGATGGACATAGTCATTTCGCCGACAGAGGGCGCTGTATGGGCAGGCACTTCAATTACCATGGTCTCCCAACACTAACGGTTGTACATTTTAATATATTCTCAGATTCTATAATGATTATTGAAGATTCGCTTGTTCTTACGACTGTGTACGCAAGATATCATGCATGTTTCATTCACAGTGTGTCTTGCAGCCTCGAAATGCTCAATACAAGGAATTGGTTCACAGGGCATGTCACAGCGGAGTGTATCAGTAAATCGTTTGTCTTAGAAAGCTTTAGGCGAGCATGGAAAAAAATGTGAAATCACATTATCCCATAGCCTGTACACGACGACAGACATGAACACCGGACATGTCCATGAAGGGGAATTCCGACGCCATGGATATGGCTATAACCGCTAAACCACGTCTTCCCTATCCATGATCTCCCCTTGCCAAGGGTACAAATTCGATTTAAGATTCGTTTGAAGGGTATGAGCCGCAGGATCGAATTTCCCGCCTCCTTCATCGCAAGCCACTTCACTTCCCCTCTAGATCGCATCCATTCATCTCTTATCTGGCTCCAAAACGTCGGAGCTTCGTCCCGTACTTGATGATGGGCAAACGACATACCAGGGCGCGCATAGGCCCATTTCTGCCTAGCTGTCTTGATTTCGCTCGCATGACTAGTGATCGGATGAAAGGCTCGTATATGCAGAAATATAAGATTGTTGAGGTAGGTATGTGTGTGTGTGCAAATCGATAGGCGGCTCTTTTAAGGGAATCTCACAAAAGTCGAAACCTGGCATCGCCGAACTGAGTAGAAGTCAACCTTGAAAAAAACTAGTGAAACCAACGATATGCTTCCATTCGGCTGGTTTCTACTTTTTACGGCGCTCGCAGCTGCACCGCGAGTAAATTGTCCGAAAGTGATCGGCGGTTCCGACAGTGAGACCTGCTTTAGGGACATAGCGATGATTTAGATCACCGTAGAAAAGCCGGTAGATCCTCAAAGGGACCAAATCGTGTGGGTTATGGCTTCGGATGTAACGTCATGTTATGGTGGAGCAACTAAAGAGGTAACAAGTGCAAGGCGGGAGCGAGGTCCAAGCAATGTGTGCCGCTTGTTAGAGCCCTCCCCGTGAATCGGGAAGGCCACTTACTGCTTTTAGATTTGTGCGACGCTAGAGAACGTGCTCGTCCCCACTTTTGGCAAGGAGACACCGGTGATCAGACATGTCGCCTAAGTCCTTATGAACATCATATAGATGTATATGTTCACCGGGTATGATAATGTGCTCACCTGACCAACTTGCCTACTCTACCGAGATCCGTTAGCTTGCCAATTTCTGCTGGCATCAACGGTCCGAGAGGGTGTCAATTTTGTCGACTAGCCAGTGTTGTGAAGAGCTACGACGAGTTCGAACCTTTGTACAGGGAGTATATGTGCTCAATACAACATCTGAGTTTATTAATCGAGTCAATATACCACTGCATTTGATTTCCAAGTGACGGCCACCCCTTCAACAACCCGCTCACTTAATGTGCCCTGTCCAAGCGACGTCGTTCGATGTCATTATCGGACCACGTATATAATTGCTACACAAATACTTTTCGATACGTATCATGTACTATCATTCATTATATAATATACTCTCTGCTCTCTCGTTCCGCTTTGACCATGCTGCATCCTTGACTGAACCAAAGGCATCTAGCTCGTCACCATGTAGTTGTCGATGAAACACAGCCGTCCGATACCAGCCATCGCGTGCGTGCCTGCCCTGAAAGCTTACACCCCCAAAAATGTTCTCCGCCTAGAACAAAAAACACCGATCCTTCAGGTTCTCTCTGTGAACTCGCGTTACTGGTGCATCGACCCGTCGCTATGGCAGTAGGCCGCGGTGGGGCTGGTGAAATAATTCGCAGCTATGGCACCTTAATCTCGTCAAAAACGCATCCGTTTGCCAGCACTCATTCGCTGTCTCTCTCGCCTCGTGCTGGAAGTCGATAACGGCACACCCTCCACAATTCTCGTCTTGCCTACCCACGAGTGTACAACGGGCCCAGCGACCTACAGCCACTGACACAATTACAACGGTTCATTGAACGGCAGCCTAAATGGCTACGCCCAAATGCAGTTTAGACCACCGCTGTATCTATTGTCACAGCTCTTTGAATTCTGACAAAAAGGCGGGGGCCCAGATCACAACACTGCTGTGGTGAGACACTACAGCGGCATGAACAGCGAGCGAAATCGATATCAGATATCAGCGTTAGCCAAGGTAGAATATCGTAGTAGTGTACAACGCCCCCTGCGATGTCAAATGATTGGCGTAAAATGCCAACAATAGTGAGGGAAGAGGAAACGGGCACACCGAAATCAGGGAGATTTTAGATTGATGTAAAAATGAAAGGCTTTTACTTAAGCAGATTAAGTCGAACCGTTTCCTCCTGATAAGGATAATCAATGAGAACTGCGCCATCATGACAATTGCAAGGTCGCAATTGACAAGGTATTATAACATAACACATAAAAATTATCTTAATCGGTCGAACATGGAGTAACCACGAATATCCTGTATGCAAGTCACCAGGACAGTGTAAAGACAAGAGCAAACTATGGCCCATTTAAGACCTAATAACTCCCAATGGCGAATCATGTGTCGGAAATGATGATGACCTACTGTCGATTCTTCCGGTCGGTCCACATATTTTCACTAATGAGCTTTAAACCGTTAATTAGTCCATGCGAAAACCTGCTTGTGATAAGAGCACAACCGGCACAAAGTCAGCCTATTTTTGCGTACACATTTGCCGCGTGCTGAGGTGCATTGTGTTCCTTCGCCATGCGAGCGGCCTCGACTTCGTTCAGGCCTCTTTATATCACTCCTACTCATTGTGCCCACTTAATTAGCTATCTATGGCAACGACATTAGTAAATGCATCAGTTATTCGAGTCGGTCAGACAGGCGGTTGATCATATCGATTTCCGCAGACACGCACATACAGTTATTATAATCGTTAATTGATGAATTAACGTATACTTTTGAGAATAATATGACAACAACTTATTGTTAAAAACAGTTAGGGTTCAGTTTTGAGCCTATGGAACCCTCGCGGCAGTCACGCAACAGGCTCGCATGTAGTGCCTTACATACAGTCAATAATCAAATTTACTCGAGAAATTCACTTGGAGCAGCAGGTGGTGCTAATGCGCTGAATGGTACAATCACGAACATAGCAGAAACTATGATTTACTCCAAGACAGTCGAACAGTGTAACATGTACATATAAAAGTACAATTTGAAAATATGACCTGATCCATTGTAGCTAAAAACATATCATATACAAGGCACCTTTCGGATGCTATAACCCGGAGCCCTTGTAAAAGTGAGATGCATAGCTAAGAAGGAACATAACCTGAATATATCACGCGGTTTGCGTATATGCTGCTGGATATTGTTCTTCAAGCGCAGGTTCATTAGAGTTCTCATACGATGTTAAAACAGCTAAAAAAAAAAAAAAAACTGTTAAAACTGCTACTCTTTAAGTCAGTTAAGCATCAGTGGCTCGTCGTAGACTTATATACAAGTGGACATAATAAACATGCTCCATAGTGTCTCACTAGAAAACACAAAACATTCTAGTTAATCAATTCCGAGTGAGTTGTTTAATGTATTCGCGTTTCGATATATCGACGAATGGAGAGCACTCCAAATATGACACATTTTATTGTAGCAACCTGCATGTGACATCATATGCGCTGTTCTTTGTGGTGTGTAGGTTATTTGACACGTACATTAATCATAAGAATAAATGCCTTAAATGTGTATACTTTGTAACGATTCGTTGAAACATAGGGGTGCGTTAAGTTTATGCACAATGCTTTATTATAATGCTGCCGCGGTGTCAGCGAGGTGTAGGTCTTGTCTCCTGACATTCCTCGTAGTAATGCCACTCGAACTTGCTCCGGCTTTGGGCTTGCCGCAAACCAGTGTCCAAGAAAGTAGAAAACATATATCGACGAAGAAAACAGGTTGAGAGATTAAGTGAGCGACCTGAGCTCATATCAGCAATTGATTCTTTTGCCGATTTATTGAATGAACAACAACAAAGTTCTTGTTATGGGTGGATTATACAGTGTTCACGGGGGGCGACGTATCACGCAATTCTTCCTAACGGATGTGAATGGCTATGGTGAACGTGACAATGCTGATGCCTCACCGAGCGTCGGCTCCCAAATGCCAATGAAAGATGATCATACTGCTATGGGTTCTCCAATGCGATTCCCAACCAGCCTGAGTTGCCAGTGCTCGACTTATCGTTGTCGTTTGTCAGGGTCGACGTATACTCAGAAATGTATGCATCATTTTGGAGTACCAAGAGAAAGCTCTTCCAAAACGCCGACACCAGGATTCCGTAAACGGTCACGCTCACAGTCTGCTAGAGGTACCTCGCGATCTAGTCGAAAAGGACCCACATTGGAGACCAGTTCCTATGACTTAGAGCCGCCCGAAAAGGCTGGCCCGTTACCAGTAGATAGTTCTCCCCAGACGCCACTATCAGGATTGCGTAAACGCCCACGTTCATGGGCTTCTAGAAGTAGTTCACGATCTAAGCTGAAACGATGCCTGCTGGAAGCCAGTTGCGAGGGATCAACACCGTCCAAGAGGTCCCGCGCGTTACCGAAATGTCCCGTGTGCTTAATGAGCATCGAGGAGTTGCAAGAACAAAATGTTAAATTTGTCCACCCAAAAGCTTGCCCACACCTCCTTTGTAGTGGCTGTGCAGAAATGCTGTTACACTCAGGCGGGCCAATCGAGTGTCCGGTGTGCCGGACCCCGGTCAGACGGCTTCGCCGCGCGCAGTCCTTTGTCGAAGTTGTTCTATCTTGAAACGTTTACATGGACTCAATTCGTCTCAGATGTCGAATCCTGTGGGGAGATGTGCTAGGTTTGTTGTCGGAAGACGCACTGACACGCACAGGAGCCACTAATCCCTAAATATGACAATGTGGGTGAAGTCAAACATAGTACATATGATATACCATATATACCACCTTTATTATATGTGACGCAAATGATTTTCAGCAAATAAACCGTAGCCTCTCACTTTCCTTCTGGAGATACAGAGAGTCGAATATATCTCTCAGCTGAGTTTTTGTTTGCTTCTGTTCAACAAGTGCCACGTTGTCAATTACGAGTTGCGGCTGTCTCGACTCGATATTTAGTTCTTGCCGTGCCGACCTTAGCCGCTTAAACAGATCTTTGGCTGTACAGTTTGTGTTTTTGGTTCGTATCCTTTACCAAGGAAAGTCACGGATCAAGGCACACACTATAGAAGTGTACACTATAGAAGCAATAGGCGGGGTGATAATTCCAGGAAGAAATTACACAGCGAGTATTTCAGTCGGGTAATATTAGCCATAACCAGTGTTCAGTGCTTGACGGCTTTTCGACGCGATGTTGATTCTGTTGCTATTTTGTTTCAAAAATAGCAGTTTTGATTCCAAAAAAAGTCGTTTTTGGTTGCCTGATTCAACTGCATTATTCGTGACTCGCAGAGCGAGTTTCCTACTACTTAACCACAAGTAGCGAATAGTGCGAATGTCGGTTGCATATCCTGAAGCACAAGGATCCGAGGATCCCCCTGAGTCGTCGAGCAGTCGGCGTGGCCATAAGCTAAAGTAAAGCTTTACTTGTGTATTAAAGGAACTGCAATATTTTACAATGCTTAAGTAATTGCTATAGTCGAATTCAGAGATCGACGATACCCCGAATCAATTGGCAGCTCGCATGAGTTAGCTTTCTTTTCTATCAGCTTTATTAACGTTTTTTCTTTGTGAATTCCTGAGACATTTCCACCTGAACAATTCATCGAGCGAAATCTTAGGGGGCTGTCGCATCGTAGCGCGGCGAAAGCTACTGGGAGGGGACACGCGGTTAATTTAGGTCCCAGGGAGTTAATTAGGTTAATGGTTGTAATTAAAAAACAAGGCACATATAATATGTGCTGAGCATGTAACATATAAGCTGCCCTCACTCACTATGCCTCCCCTGGTCTCATCACTGATTCGGCTGCCCGCTATAATAGATGACGTAGTCTTTTGCAGAACCATGCGTAAAATAAGAATATCAGAGGTCAGTAATTTCGTGTATGGATAATATGTTGTTCACACGGAGGAGGACGATGTAGAGAATTTCGGAAAATCAAACATCTCAGCACAGAGCTAAGTGAAGAGGAGTATACACGTGTTGATTCGAGGCGGACACCCGGTTGTGTACAATATATATTGTGCAGTAGTTACCTGGCATGCGAGATCGTCCCTAAGTTCTCGTCACTAGCATCTGCATGAATTTGTTTGCAGCAGAGAGTTGTATACGTAATCACGCTATCCGCGTAATTTTGCGACACGCTTAATGGAACGGCTGACGACTGATTCGCTAAATAGCGCGTTAACGCTAAATTACGCACTGGATGTATAGTCCCTCATTATGGCACCTAGAATTAGCAAAATCCCGCGCATTTCTGCTTCGTAAAAATGTGGAGTTAATCGAAAGTGAAATTGTACGTATATACTGATACTTTAGATGTCCGCTTCGAGCATGATCATTTCATTACGCTCAATTAGCTGAAAGACAAGTCAAATATTGTATGCATTCGATGGTTTCTTCGACTGCGGTTCTTGCTGCGAATTCAATATACAACATAGGAAAATAGTAACTCAAACGAGTCCCGAGACTTGTTTTTTGCCTAGCGACCTCCACGTGTCGCTTGCCTGCGAACATAAACATTGCTTATTTATGCGTTCGTCCGTACACCAGATATAATGAATTATATTGATGAATTCGTGTTATGAATCTAAATGTCCGACTGAACTCAGCTAGTACATTACATAAAGGACAATGTGAATAACGATTGCTGAACTACTACCACTAAACGTCCAAGATGGCTGAACAAAATTGTTAAACATTTGAACAGAGATCGGAAGAAATACCGCACTTTCACATTCGCATTTTTAGAAAGTTTCAACTATTATTTTCACAAGAGGCACAAGATTCGAATCGAACCACCTTTGTCTTCGAAGGAGCCAGAAGTGTTTTTTTAAAAATCCAACTTTGTGCCGCTTGTGTAAAGCTAAATACATTTAATCAACTATTAAAGTTGTATGTTCTTCGTTGCTATTATATATATATATATATATATATATATATATATATATATATATATATATATATATATATATATATATATATAATACCTTCCGTTGTCCTGTTTTGATTTGCGCTCACTCTTTTAGATATAGGTACTTAAAACTAGTTTCGAATGAAGCATTCGTCGCATACTTTTTTTTACCATATATATACACATATGTCTTTTTCGAATCGCCTCAATGTCACGTTATTCCATGTGCGATATTGATTATGACTGTACCCCTCAGAATATATAATTACTATATGTTTTATTCCCGCTGGTGGTGTCTGTCTGTGCGACAGTGACCTGCATTTCGTTTGGGCGGCGGCGTTCGGTGTTTTTTTTCGTTCGAAGAGGGTGTCATGTTTGGTCCTATTGTATAGCTGCAGATAGAGGCCGTTCTTTAATGGGAGCGCAAAAGGGCGGCCGATTGAACACCCATAGGTGTGTGGAACATGTTTTTTTTGCATTATTTCCGCCTCATCTCGATGATTGGCTTCAATTCAATCTATTTTTTTATTTAATTTGACAAGTTCGTCTATAATACAAGTTCTACATATAATAATTAAACCTTACGTACGAGTAATTCCTTATATACAATATTGACAGGTTGCGTCTTTGCCCAATTGATTCGTCTTAGTGAGCTGAAGCAAATCGCAATGGATGTTCCTATAGCTAAGGCGAACTGTTCAGCAACTTACTGTCACTAACGTTTTCACCGTTTTTGTCGTTTTTCGACCTTCTTCCTTGATATTCTCATATCAGTGTCAATTGGGTAATTGTTGGCTTTGATAAGTGGCGTCTGCTGATGGGTGTACATTACAATTAGTGCGGCTATGGATTTCGCAAAAATCATCCAAACAAACATATAGCGAGCAGGACTATGGTTAGATAACCCGTCAGGGCAAGGCCAACTTTACTATATATGTTATCCGCGTCTCTCTGCTTCCTTCCCGAGGATTTTGTATTCTTATCGTGAGATGGATTTTCATTGTTTCGACAGCTTTCGCCTTCATCATCCACACAGCATTTGTTCAGTCTCTTCGTCAAGAAAGATAGTTCGCCCCGCCATGTACACGGAACTGTTGCAGCAGGCCAGACGTGATTGCAGCAAACTCTAAGAGCTTTTTCCAACGAATAGAATAAGACTGCTTTCGAATGCTGATAAAAAATGAACGCTGCTCGTTGCTGCCGCTTACTGGTGAACGAGCTCCCAAACAGCCACCGCTGAAACACTAGTAGTAGCAGCAGCAGCAGCACCAGCAGCAGCAGATGTCGAAACTCCCACATTCGTAAATGGATTGGCATGGAGGCAGCACAACAGGTACCCAGGCAAATCGCAAAAGCCCAGCAACAACCGCTCGGATACGGCGACAACCGACACGGCGTTCGAATTACCAGTATACGAGAGCGAGAGAGACACACGCACGCGGGCACGGCCAGAGTGCTCCGACCATCGACTGCAACGGCTGAAGCGGCAGCTGTGGAAGCTGCATCTAGACGGCAGGCAGCGGTAGGTCGGTTGATCCAACAGATGGCGCCGAACGCGGGCGGACTCCGCAATTCTCGGAAGCATCGAGGATGAGTGACACAGAGATCGAGAGATGAAGAGAGAGAGAGAGGTCACCGATTAAAATCCTGAGAAAAGAATCTCTGCCCGTATGCTGTGCACATCCAATAACCGTGAGATGGCGCTAGACTGTTATGCTGCTCGGCTCAGACAAATGACGATATGGACAGGCAGACGTTCGGATCAGAGAGAGAGAGAGAGTGAGTTGCGATGTGCGTCATTACATGGCACCTTGACAACCGTTGCATCGGTACGTGTTCCACTACATTAATCACACATTGTTACGCGGACATGTTGTCCTAGTCTAGTAATATTATTTGTATGTTTGAAAAATGTAGTTTATTGAACCTTTTGATGGATTACATGGAAAACATTGTTTCCGAGCATCATGCCTACCTAGCTAACACAGCAGATGTGTTATCTAAAAGATACTTTTTTTTGACCTAGTTTTTTATACCAGCTAAGGTCTTGTATCGAAAATATAGTACATATATATATATATATATAGAGTATAGCGAAACTCTGCTAAGGACTCCGGCCGGGAGTTCGCTCAGCAGGGTTTCGCCAAACGCGCCTCACGATATATAGGCAGAACTATCTTAAAATTACGTCAATTGCTTCAAATACTTGGGTGCGATCTTGCTGACAAACGTTCTTTCCGACACTGAGTATATCACAGACAGAACACGACGTGCGCTGGTTGCGGGTTTGAAACCGGCGCCTTTCACTGTCGCTGCTGACGCTGGTGGACTCGTTCGAGATAAGGCTGCCTCGTATGGACTAGGAAGTTATGTGAGAGCATCCTTCATCAGCGCAACTCAAACGGCTCGACCAAGTGAAGTCTACATTCGTGAAGCGCGCCATAGGATACAGTTTGTTCGGTACGAAACATGTTAGTCTATCTGTTGTTTTTTGTTACCAGTGATTCTGTCGTTGCCTGCTATAATACTTAGCAACAATACGTGAGGGCGGTAAATGAACCTACCTCCTAGGCGGAAGGTTTATCGTCACATATATATATATATATATATATATATATATGGTTATGAAATAGCATTCTTCGCTGCCCGGATGAGTGAGAATCTCCAGGTGCACATCCAAGCATGAAATTGCTATTAAATCAGAATTGTTTTGGTCTTATTTTGGTGTCAACCTCGAGGTATGGTAGTACTTCGACATCAGATTAATATGAGAAACTGAGCTTTTTTGTACAACTAACATATAAGCTGCCCTCACTCACTATGCCTCCCCTGGTCTCATCACTGATTCGGCTGCCCGCTATAATAGATGACGTAGTCTTTTGCAGAACCATACGTAAAATAAGAATATCAGAGGTCAGTAATTTCGTGTATGGATAATATGTTGTTCACACGGAGGAGGACGATGTAGAGAATTTCGGAAAATCAAACATCTCAGCACAGAGCTAAGTGAAGAGGAGTATACACGTGTTGATTCGAGGCGGACACCCGGTTGTGTACAATATATATTGTGCAGTAGTTACCTGGCATGCGAGATCGTCCCTAAGTTCTCGTCACTAGCATCTGCATGAATTTGTTTGCAGCAGAGAGTTGTATACGTAATCACGCTATCCGCGTAATTTTGCGACACGCTTAATGGAACGGCTGACGACTGATTCGCTAAATAGCGCGTTAACGCTAAATTACGCACTGGATGTATAGTCCCTCATTATGGCACCTAGAATTAGCAAAATCCCGCGCATTTCTGCTTCGTAAAAATGTGGAGTTAATCGAAAGTGAAATTGTACGTATATACTGATACTTTAGATGTCCGCTTCGAGCATGATCATTTCATTACGCTCAATTAGCTGAAAGACAAGTCAAATATTGTATGCATTCGATGGTTTCTTCGACTGCGGTTCTTGCTGCGAATTCAATATACAACATAGGAAAATAGTAACTCAAACGAGTCCCGAGACTTGTTTTTTGCCTAGCGACCTCCACGTGTCGCTTGCCTGCGAACATAAACATTGCTTATTTATGCGTTCGTCCGTACACCAGATATAATGAATTATATTGATGAATTCGTGTTATGAATCTAAATGTCCGACTGAACTCAGCTAGTACATTACATAAAGGACAATGTGAATAACGATTGCTGAACTACTACCACTAAACGTCCAAGATGGCTGAACAAAATTGTTAAACATTTGAACAGAGATCGGAAGAAATACCGCACTTTCACATTCGCATTTTTAGAAAGTTTCAACTATTATTTTCACAAGAGGCACAAGATTCGAATCGAACCACCTTTGTCTTCGAAGGAGCCAGAAGTGTTTTTTTAAAAATCCAACTTTGTGCCGCTTGTGTAAAGCTAAATACATTTAATCAACTATTAAAGTTGTATGTTCTTCGTTGCTATTATATATATATATATATATATATATATATATAATACCTTCCGTTGTCCTGTTTTGATTTGCGCTCACTCTTTTAGATATAGGTACTTAAAACTAGTTTCGAATGAAGCATTCGTCGCATACTTTTTTTTACCATATATATACACATATGTAGCTAATGCATACTGTGATACATGCAGATAATGTTATTATAACTAAGGTATATAGCTTCCACTGTTTAGCAAGCCTGACAAAATATATAGATATATATATCAACACTCATTTCATTCTAAATGTCTTCATAGAATGTAATTCCGGGCTGGCCATTATGGAATTTTGCACAGCCCATTTGCTCGCGTCCTCTTTCATTTTTGGCGTCACTCCAGGAACTGCCGTCGGGTTGCGGAGGTACGGCCGGCCAAAGGAGTGGATATCATACTTGTGCTAGCGGACGAACGTCGCCCTATCTCCGTTCCTTCATGTCCTTTGCAACAGTAGACCTCAGCTAACTTGGGACCGGTGACTCGGACTAAACTCTCACCGCGCGGTCACAACCGCTCACGTCGGCGAATGGTCTCCCCGGAGATTTAAACGCGAAATGACCCTTGAGTCGCCAAGATGTTGGGTCACTACGGGAAAGTGCCCCGTGACACTTACGGACCCGTCGTGGATCAGAAGTAGAAGATGAGATGCTCAGGGTCAATGGAGCGACCCGGCGTAAGTCTTAGCCAGAGAGCGAAAGAGAGACATACCGCCGCATGAGAGTTGTACGCCACCGCCATGGTTCGTCTATCGCAGTGGTGGACGAACGCGGACCCTGCGGACACCCGCAGCTCGCACGAGCGGGCTGAACACTTTATCAACACTTCACTATCTTTCCTTAGGAAGGATTTCTTCCGAGTTGTTCAAGTGCGCTCGAGGGGTGAAAAATAGCGTTTGAGCTGGGTTCTTGTAAAGCCCGTCACGTTGACAAAACCTGAGTGAGCGGTCTCAGGAGAAGTAAGAAGTCCGCGAATATAATAATTACGTAAGCATAAATGTACTTTTTTTTATCCACTGCACGTACGCGAAAGTATGCGACATTGCGCGTGACCACAATGTCTAGGCAGAGAGGCACAGTACATCGGTGCGGTGTAAAGATCAAGATGAGGCTCGCCAAAGTGCAATGTGGACGAGGCCTCTATCATGACGAGTATGTATTATACCGCTTACCTTAGCAATGTAAGATAATAATAATAATGCAATTTCTCAGAGAGTGTGCAAGTAGCTAAACTCAGAAGGTAAATTCAGAACCCATAAAGCCCCGAGATGCCGCTATTCAAATGACCATTCAAACGAAATCCTAGATCTACTATCTCGAAGAGTCCACGGCTCGAAATGGAGATGTGAATTTAACGACGGGAAGGGTGGTGAAATTTCCAGATATCCTCAATGCAACACCTAAACTGGAATGACAATGGGATGCCTGTTCGGTACGGCGATACAATATCAAAATGGGATTGAAACAATAGGTGCGCGGGGGTGAGGGGGCGACTATTCAGGGGTGTTTTAGGCAGTTAAGGAAAAGTGCCTGTGAAATCACGAATAGGCGTATCGAATACTTGCTTTCAAGGGTCTCACAGAAACGATGGTTCCGGAAGTAATGTGAATCAGTAATCAACTCCGTGTTCCATGCCGGTCAACCAAGGCCTTATATCAGACTTCTTCTGATGGCAACTTGTATAATTTGTAAGACCTTCTTTACGGTCCTTCTAAGTAAATTCTAAGGTACAAACTGATACCAATACCTAGCACGATTATAGTCGGATTAATGATAACACACAGTTCTGGTATAGTGCTAGCACGACTAGTGAACTGAGAAGGCTAACGATACCGAGTGGCTCCAATGGTAAGGTGAGGCCATGGAAGTAGTGGACCGTACCACTACCGTAACTAGTACTGTTCACGCTGGAGCTAAGGAAGTACGCCGCTCTCCAAGCAACCCACCTGTTTTCCCCCCTTGCCTTTGAGACCTTGGGCGGGCACGGCCCTCTCACTGCGAACTTCCTCGAGGGGGTCTACCATAGGCTGATCCGCGCCACCGGGGACAAGCGCGCTGGCTCTTTCCTCCTGCAGCGGCTGTCCCTCGCCGTGCAGAGAGGCAATGCCATCGCCTTCCTCGGAACATTGTCGTCCTCACCCCCCCCCCCATAATCCCTAGAAATCCCGCCCTACTGTATGTTTGAATAAACGGTTATTAGAGCGTTGTATCGTCCTGCTAGTAATTTATCTAATATATAATATGTGATTTGTCACCGACCTGCTTATTATACGCCAAACGATTCACACCTTGCTATTCATTGGTCTATATACACAAAGATAGCCGATTCTGGTTATATATATATATATATATATATATATATATATATATATCCGTGTCATGTATTGTACTGGCTAAACGGTTAGAATGTGCCAGTGGCCATACAGAGGACATTCGTCTAAATGGACCGACGTCTGTATATCTGTCACAACTACAATAGTGAACATATATCAATGTTAGCTTACATTCACAACATCATTATGCTTGTTTATATCCGATAACGAGTGACTTTCTCATACTACAAGGGGCCGTCGTCTTGCCGGTGACACGTCCCTTTTATGCAGTTCAGGTGAAGTAGGATGAACAAGTCTGCAGAAATGATTGCAATTGTTGATCAATAATAGCGTTCGTTTAGAGGCATTTCCTTCGTTTAATCTGACTCTAATCAAGGTATTGTAACTAAAGTTAAGCTAGCTACTAGCCAACTCATTTATATCGTTGGATTGCAGCGATCCGTTTTAGCTTGTTAGCTCGAGTTCGTGCGCTCGATCCCAGCATCGAAAGTGTACAATGCTAGTTCAAATACCGGGCAGATACTTTTCTAACTGTCCTCAACAGGTTATCTGGTCAACCACAAGTCAGCTATGATTTACTGGAAGCCATTTAATGTGAAGTCTCAATTTTAAAAGTGATGAAACACGAGACTTTAGTTTCGATGAATAAAACAGTGTCGAGCAAAGTAGGGCCCAGAGTGGTAGCTCTTTATCGCGTAGAATATCCTTCCCCTCTTTTACTAGAAATCCAATGACTCTAGCCGAATTCAAAGCTAACGCCAAGAACTACCGCTTAATAGGTGATCATATGTTAATATGCCAAACAAGCTAGGAAAGATGCCAACGAGAAAACTCCCTCTGTATTCCCTTAGATAATCCACAGTCCTGAGCCCAGCTGGTCGTCTAAAGACGCTGCTATATGCGGATAATTTGTGTATAAATGTATCCAATAATTCTTACTTATTGATGACATAATTATTGATTTATATTTAGCGTAACACGAATAACACGAAGTCTCATGTAACACATACATCAATAACAGATGTACACGATTCCCAATTCTGCATCAAAGCAAGGGGAACTTTGAGTTTCCGTTGTGCAAAATTAAGCAAACGACGCATCGTTTGCAATATTTGATAGAATACAATAACATGAAGTTCAAATTGGCTGCAGCCGGCTTAGATATCTTTCGGCCGTAGCCTAGCAGCTGGCCAGTCTCCGACCAGAGGCCCAGTTTCTTATACACGTCAAACTGATTTACACTAAGTCTGCGAAAAAGCTAGCTCAACATCTCAACCAGAGAGACATCATGTGCAGATGCTGTGTAAAATACACAAAGCAGGGTTCTACCAATGTAGGCCAATGGTTCCCGGCAGAGCCATGGTATGCATATGGCGTATGCTGAGAGAGGAATCAGCGGCCCAGAATATTCTATATGTTGTTTTTGTTACCAGTGATTAGGTCGTTATCGAGTATAATACTTGCGCAACAACACGTGAGCAGGGGTATATTTGGCTAGCGCCAACTAATTCTCAGCTGTGCTATTATATAACCTTGGCAGCGTGGTCACCATAAACCGCTTTATACCGTATAAAACGTGGCTACGCCAATAACAACACTACCCAGCATCGTTCGGCCTCTCTCTCTCTCTCTCTCTCTCTACCACGTAGTATTTCTCACTCAACTATATAACGGTCAACTCGTTACCGTTACGAGCAGTTTTGCAGCTTCTGATATTGGTGCTGTTGATGGTGGTTTTGCCGACAACCTGGCCAGGACCCAGTCAGCCAAATCAACTGTTCTCTCTCTCTCGTCCACCCTTATCTCCGCAAGAAAGCCGATGTCTAGATCAGTTCTGTTAGTACGGCTGACAATCATAGCTCCTTATTATCTTCCATTTATCTACCACGCTGTGTGATTGTTTGTGTATGTGTGCGTGTCACTTGTGTTCTGAGAATGTCAGCCGACCAATATAAAATGATGTAAGATTACGATATGCCACAGCTAGGACACAGCGATCGAGGTGGCGGAGATAGGTAGTCGTTGCCTGGGCGAAAATTACGCGTCGTGCGGCCAGGGTTCTGCTACAGGGTTCCATCTCATTCACACGTGTGAACAAAGGACTAGATGAGCGAACTTTCGACGTTTTGCTTGATCTCATAGGTCTCAGGTAGCGTTAGCCTAACTTATTTCATCTCTCCCAAGATCGAAATAGTAAAATTTCCGTGCTACCCTACAACCCACATTTAACGTCTACGGTGCTATTGCTTTCGGCAATGAAAAGAATAGCAAAGATCAAAACAGTATTCAAACGATGTGATATAAAAATATAAATATGTAATCGTTCAATGTCCAATGCCACCTGTTTGAAGGATTGCCGATTCATGAGGTACACATCGGTTTGTTAGGCATTTGTTGAGACTAGGCCTACCAAGGCTGTCAGAGGCGTCACCAAATATAAAATAGAGAGAACATTTTGCGACTCTGTACAGTGTGGTCCCTTCGCGATATCATCGAATGTCTCTGCTATTCAGTGGGAATTGTGTCCGAGATTTCTCTGAAATGCATTCGTTCCGCACCCGGCCATTGGGAAAAAGAAGTTACCATACTCAGCGTTTAACTTGCCGTTTAACTTTGAGCAGCCCCTCAACTCAGCGCGACCTGTGTTCCCTTAGTCAGCTGATTGGATTGAGATAGCTGTAGATCTGCTGAGCGGAACATTTCCTTTCTTCAAAGTTGAGATCACGTACACTTTCGGCTGCAGCATCAGCAGTGGTGGTCGAAGACCGCCGATACAATGAACACAACCGAGGTGCCTTTGGGAAGAGCAATCTTTTCGTTCACTGCAATCGGAACCTTGGCAAGGAGTAGATGCCCATTTAATATCAAATTAGATCGAGCTTGGAAGATTGGAGTTTACCATGTTGAACCTCATACAACGCCTAGGTAGAAAAATGCAGGTTACAGGGATAGCGTAGCCCTCATAGGCGTGTATCGGATCGACAAGGGGCAAGCCGCAGGATCAGCGGTTAGATTTCAACTTTTGAGTTCTGTTCTGAGGCGTGCCTAAAACAACTGCAGATGGACCGGGTTGATTGAGTTATGAGGTAAGTTGACTGCGGCTAAAGGCACACGCCAGTAGAATTGGAAACCTTTGATGTCTACAACTACTGCGCCATATCATATTCTGACTATGCTATGGCATGATTTACTATGTGAGCGGCCGCGAGATAAGAGCGACGTATTATTTCATTTATGTCAATTAGCTAAGTGGACGACTAATCGACTAGCTGCTTTGCAACTCGGAGACCACGATATGTTTGTATACGGCAGCGTACGTAGTCATTTCGTTTACGATAGTCAAGTATTAGAATATCGACCCCTCAATGGCGATAAATGTGTTTCGCCATCATTCAGACTGTGGTCAAACTTCTCTAGAATTTCCTGGCACAGCCGCAAAAATTGTGTGTCACCGAGAATACGTGCCAATTTAGCTGCAGCATTAACACCGTACGTCATCGAGTTTGGTACGAACATTGCGTTTGTTTCCAGCGGATCCGTTTCTTTCATGTACTGTCGAGCCGATCGCTGCGGCCTGACGGCTGTATCTGGAAGAGATCGGACGCCCCAGCCGTAAAGCAGACACAAGATATGATAGATCACAGAGCCCGTATGCATATTTAATGCAATATGTCCTCGTTTCACCGTTAGCTGTCGACGGAATAACAATAGAACGCTTAGTCGAAGCGCCTTCTACTGCGAAACAATGGAGAGAGTAATCCAAATTTGCCTCCTTGTCATGGAGTAGATCGCGTTTCGGCGTTCAAGGTAAGCGTGCGACTAGTACAGAAACTTCACACAGCAGTAACTTCGGCCGCGATAGTGTAGCGGCTGTTGATACAGCCCTGTTAGTTCCACAATAACAATAACAACACCAGCATCAGCAAGCACATATGAAGAATTCGTCCCGTTACACAATGTGCTCACTTTCACTTTGCCGAAGCAGCGTGGAGCTGCTGTTTCCTCTGTCACCAGCGTCGTCGGGCCGCCGACGGCCGCTGGAGAAAATAAATGAGATGCAAATCTCGACGGTCGGTTGGCGGCTGCCCGAAATGTGTAGCTATATCTGTGCCAGCTGCTCTTTCTTGTCGCCCCACCCCGCACGGCCGATCCGTCCGAGATAGGCGGTGAGTGGCTCTTGTAGAAACTTTCCGAATCGTAGACACCACCACTAACACACACACACCCAGACAGACAGATATACGTGCACGGTTTGCCTGACTTTAAACTAGCTCATACTGTGCAAAGACGACCAGTTTGTGAATTTGCCGCGCGACAACAAATGCTGGACTGCGGAACAATATGCGTCGTGGTTGAATCACATCGAATAGCGAGTCTACCTCATGGATTGCAGTTTGTGGCCTGACAATACCTGAGCTGTGAATTCGTTCACCCGGGGAGCTCACCCTAAGTTTTCTTCCACCGATTGGTCACCACCATACGCGTATTGCACGCGCAGCCTGCAATGTGGTCGACCAACAAACAAAGCTATGATGGAACACACCTGTCGTACTCGAAAAGCACGGGCCAGATACGGGATACGGGCCAGATGGCTGCGCGTATAGCCACCCAAAAACTCTCCGAGGGTGACATCTCTGGTGCCGCCCGGGCCCTGTGCTCTACCGACTCGGCCACGGACTCGGCTGAGGCTCTCCACGCCCTCAGGGCAAAGCACCCCCCCCGCCCCTCCTGATTACGCCTTCCCCGTCCGTCCCCCGCAGGTCGACATTGCCCCAACGTCAACCGATGAGGTTTTTGCGGCCGTCTCCTCTTTCCCCCCGAGCTCGTCAGCCGGCCCCGATGGCCTTCGGCCGCGTCATCTCAGGGACCTGCTCTCTCCCGCACTCGGAGCCGTCGCCACTGCCCTCGCCAAGGCCCTCGCTAAGGTGGTCGACTGCATGCGGGCCGGCACGGTTCCATCGGCGCTACGGCCTATACTCTTCGGCGCGCGCCTCATCGCCCTCAAGAAAAAGGACGGGTCGATACGGCCCATCGCCTGCTCCAGCACGATTCGTCGCCTGGCTGCTAAGATAGCCTGGGTCAACGAGAGGGACACGGTCGTGACCCTGCTCGGCCCAACCCAGTTGGGTTGCGGCCAGGCGTCTGGGACGGAGATCGCTGCTCACGCGGCTCGCGCCTTCATCCACGCTCATCCGGACGCGGCCCTGGTCAAGCTTGATTTTCGCAATGCCTTCAACACGGTCCGTCGAGATCTCGTTCTGCGGGAGGTTGCTGAGCACGTCCCTGGGCTCTTCCCTCTGGTCGACCTGGCCTATCGTGGTCCCTCCCATCTGATCATGGACAACGCCGTCATCAGCTCAGAGTGCGGGGTCCAGCAGGGGGACCCGCTGGGCCCAGCCCTCTTCTGCCTGGCCCTCCGGCCCCTCGCTGTGTCCCTCCAGTCGCGTCTGCGGCTGTGGTACATGGACGACGGAACGTTGGCAGGTGATCCGGCGACCGTCGCCTCCGACGTTCAGCGAGTACTCGACTACGAGGGGCGCAGCGGCCTCGCCCTCAACCCCACTAAGTGCGAGATCTTCTCTTTGGACGCGCAGCCCGACCTCCAGCGGTCGCTCCTAGGATGCCGTCTCACTCAGAGGTTGTCCCTCGAGCTCGTCGGCTCCCCTCTCACGGACGAGGCCATCCGGCCGCTATTGGACCGTTGCCTCGAGAGGACGGCCGTGATGCTCGACCGACTGCCCCTGTTATCGGCTCACCAGGGGCTGTTCCTCCTTCGGTCCTGTTTCTCGGCGGCACGCATGCAGCACTTGCTTAGGACATGCCCGGCCGGCACTGAGGCTTCAGCCCTTCACGATTATGACGACTTGGTGTTGGACGCGCTGACGACGATCCTGAACCTCCAGCTCCCTCCGGAGGCGGCGTCGCAGGCTACCCTTCCAGTCCGCTTCGGGGGCCTCGGCATTCTCAGTGTTCGCCGCTTGGCCGACGTTTGCTACGCCGCGTCGCTCACGGCGGTTGCCGACATGGTCGCTACAGTCCTCCCCCCCGAGGCGCTCGCCCACTTCTCCGCCTCCCAGGAAGCTGCCCTTGACCAGACGGGCGCCCGCGCTCGGGTCCCTCCGGACAAACAGAGCAAGCAGCGGGCATGGTCCGATGCCCTGCACCAGGAGCTGCGGGACTCCCTCCTGGCCTCTGCGCCACACGCTGCTGACCAAGCTCGCCTCCGGGCTGTCGACAGGCCTGGTGCGGGGGCGTGGCTCCACGCGCTGCCCTCCTCGTCCCTTGGTACTGCTCTAGACGATCGCTCCCTCCGCTTCTGTGTGGGCCTTCGCCTCGGGGCCCCTGTAGTTGCGGCCCACAGCTGCGAGCGTTGCGGGGACCCCGTCGCAACGAATGGCCACCACGGTCTTTCGTGCGAACGCAGCGCCGGTCGCCATCCGCGACACACGATGCTTAATGACACGCTCGTGAGGGCCCTCCACTCCGCCGGTATTCCTTGCACAAGGGAGCCACAGGGCCTCGACACCTCTGACGGCCGCCGCCCTGACGGCCTCACCCTTGTCCCCTTCCATCGAGGGCAGCACCTGGTTTGGGACGGCACTGTGGTTGACACTCTAGCACCCTCTTATGTCAACCACTGTGCAACCATCCCCGGTTACGCAGTAGCGCGTGCGGAACGGGCAAAGCTAAGGAAGTACGCCGCTCTCCAAGCAACCCACCTGTTTTCCCCCCTTGCCTTTGAGACCTTGGGCGGGCACGGCCCTCTCACTGCGAACTTCCTCGAGGGGGTCTACCATAGGCTGATCCGCGCCACCGGGGACAAGCGCGCTGGCTCTTTCCTCCTGCAGCGGCTGTCCCTCGCCGTGCAGAGAGGCAATGCCATCGCCTTCCTCGGAACATTGTCGTCCTCACCCCCCCCCCCCCATAATCTCTAGAAATCCCGCCCTACTGTATGTTTGAATAAATTTAAAGTTCGTTTTTGTACGAACAGATTTGCTAATTTGTTTTGTTGGTCGAATTGGACGTTTGAAGGTGATTTCAATTAACTTCCTGCAATTCGCTTCGCTTTGATTATCAATATCTCATGATGCATTTGAGCGTCTAACTACAATATAGCAACGTCAGTGTAGCTAGTCCGCAAACTGTGACATACGGTACGAAATACGATAAGATAGTACCCGATAGCATCGTCTGGGCTAAACTGTGAAATACAAAGAGGTTATATATCATCTATCGATTTTTTTTTAAATTTAAACATATCTTCGAAACAGTCTATCATGCAAAATAGAGGGACGAAACATTGGCTCAAGATAATTAAGGGGAAACGCTCCATTCTGGCTGGAAAAAATTATTTTACTCAGACTTAGAGTGATTTATGAAGATCATCTACTAATTGTTGAATTTCTCTAACGCTGACAAAGCGATCGATTTCCTGCGTTCAAATACCCGGTACTCAGTATCTCGCGCAGCGAAGTTAGTGTACGCGGTCAGCCTGCTCAACAGCGGATAACTAAAAATACATGCTGGACAGATGTTAGTTAACTTTAGGTAGTCAACCTTCGCTAAGGTAATCCAAGTGAACCTAGTTAGATCCCTTTTGATATTCGATGACACCGTCAAAAGAGCGATCCTCGTTTTTGTGGCTGGACTGCTGGCCGGCCTGCTACTGCAGTTGCAGGCAGAGCTAAAATGGCACCGCAGCTGCTCGTGGCCGTGCTGGTATTTACATACCCCAGCAGACGGGGTATGCGCTATAAGAATTTCGTGGCGGCTTGATGGCTTCATGACTTCGTGGTTATGTGGGCCTGTGTGCATGGAAAAGCCGAAAATACCACCTGTTGTATTGTGAGGTTTACAAATGGCCCTGCCCCTCGACCTGGACATCGTACATTTAGCAGTAAAGGTCTCCAACTCTGGGGAAGAGATACACTCCCAGCAGAGGATGGTTTTAGCAGGCAGAGGCGTTTTGTCACCCACGTCAACCCTCCTGCACTGGATCGGCCCACTTTCATGGAGATTGGAAGGTGTCTCTGGTGGTGACCGTACGTTTGAAGAAAATTTCCTCCTCTAAAAAAAAAGTAAAGATCTTCCACGAATGCTACCTACAATTCGCCAACGATTTAGTGAAAAACCATTTTTCTATAAAGTGCAGACTTCTGTTCGATAATACCCTAAAAAACCTACTAAATACTCGAACAGAGGTTTTGGACATATAAGAATAAACTAAGAACTACAATAAAGCTGCGATTGCTATCAAAACCTTGCAGACCTACACCGTGTAGTCTGCAAGACAACGACAACGTATCTATCGAAGAATAATTCGCGCTACCTTGTTGCCAAAGTCTATAATGACGGAGACCAACCGCGCGGCCAATCATAGTGATCCTTAAGTGGCGGTTTCCCACAGGATCCCTCCCTGCCTGTTTATTGATCTGCTGGCCAGAGCGCGCTTGCCGGGTAGCAAGCACTCAACTCGAATGGATCCCCACTAGTTGGAGATCTCGGCAAGAATCTATTGTAGTTACAGGCTGGCCTGCGACCTTGATTTTGCTGTGTATTGGTAAACGTGCCGTATGTCTTGTTGACTCTGCATCTCTGTGCGAACAATATGCCGTCGTATTTATGACGTAAACAAAGAAGTTCCATTACTCGGCTTAGCTTCGTAGAAGGAGTTTCACTGACGTGAGACACTTCGGCGTTAATCGAATTTGCTATAACTGACTCGCTTTCACAGGGAAGCAGATGTGCTCATAGATGCGTAGGAATATTCCTGGAACAACTTAATTATTTCGACCCAAGCGCGGCTCCACTGAATAATAAGCAGTGATTCGGGCTGGAATTATAGAAATGATTGACACCGCTACGAGGAACTAACAAAGAAAGGAGCCGCAGTGTTTTTCGGAGAATATCCAATGACGAACCGATGGATAGCAAGTGGATTTGCGTTTCGGGGGAGTTGATTGAAAATGTGATATGTGGACTTATATACAACAACTGAATAATGGAGGATGAAATCAGATAACGGTCAAAATGTAACTATTAGGTTGATAAATATAAATTTCAATATCGGCTAAACTAAGTAAGTTAAACCAAAGATTGTTTAATATGAGCTAGAGGTAGGCACCTCTTTTATTTATACACTGGTCCCAGAATCCTGGCAGCTTTCTAACGGCTAGGTATGCACCATTTCTATTACCATTTGGTAAACTTGAGACTTAAACTGGAGTGACGAGTTCTTAAGGTGGAAGTTTGTTGTTGTTTTTTTTGGCAAACAAATATTATCCTTAGACGTAAGAGACGCACGTGTTATCTACTTCAACCGAATGAGGCATCCACCACCATTAGAAGTTCTGAAGCGAAACTTTACGAAATGAACCGTGACACTTTTAGTAATTTCCGGCGATTGCACTATTTCTTGATGCTCTTCGAAATTTCGTTAGACCTTTGAAATCAACCAGACAATAGTTGATTTAGGCTTTACTATCGGGTATAGAAGATTTTTCTGTTGTGGCCTCATCGATGAAAGTCGCCGGGGCGTATTCCGCCTTTGGCTCCTTAGCCGGTCTCTGACTTGAATCACTGGTCTATACAATATTCCTCCATGCTGTGGACTTGAATAGCCACTATTGAGGAATTGTGCCACCATCGACATTGTAGGAATAGAGCCATAGATAGTTGAACCGAGCGGATCATGCCTTTGGACCAAAATCCTGCCGCCAGATAGCTGTAATCGACGCATCCCGTTCAGCTTACCACTTGCTAAGCCAGCCAGCATCGATTGTAGCCTGTCCTCTCATCGTATCCCTCTCCCAGATGGTCTTCGACTTCGGTGGGTTCTGCGAGGAAGAGCAGCTGTAGACGTGAGCAGGGTAGGATGATTCATTTTCCTTTCAATTTTATTTGGTATTTCTATTTGGCGTTTAGCGACTATATTAAGAAATACAAACTAGAACTTAAACAGATCGGTGGTGACATGTTGCTCTATACAGAGCACATGTCCAACACTGGTGTGGTGTTTTTCCTCTTCCAGCTTCTTGTGCTGTATTCTCCATTGGAGGCTAGCTTTGGCTGCAGATGAAAAATTGCTGGCCGGCACTTGCAATACATTTTGTGGGAAATTCTACAATTCCTGATATTGTGACAGAATACCGCAGGTATTTCTTATGACAGGCGATCCTTGAGGCCTCGTTACAGACTCGAAAGATTTATCAACAATCGGACCAGGCATGCAGTGCGCCTTTCGCACAACTACGCGCCTACGCTTGTGACATAATGCTAGCACGGCGTGGGACGCGTTCTGCTGCTAACGTACTGTGTGCTTCAGCATCAAGGTGACATTGTGGTATCATGTATACCAATAGCAAATGTTCGTAGCAAACTGTTCCTAGTTGTTCCTGCCGAACGATAGCTTGTCAAAAGTACCCTGCATGTCCGCCACGAATTAGCAAGAGAATTAGTAAGTTATTTCGTTGGATCCATAGTATTACCTAGAATGTTCCGAATCGTATATCGTACACTCGAGAACAGCTATTTTCCGAGCCGTCGGCGAATTCTTTTACATACAGATGCAAGTTCGTCTAACAGTCTCACAGTGATCCATTTTTCTTTTGGTCGATTCCAGTCACAACGGAGATCATTGCCTTCTAATTTGCCGTGTTCTATTGAACAAGCCACCGGGGTGCCTCTCGAGTAGATCATTCAGGGAAGGTGCTTTCGATGCTGCCGCAGAGAGAAAGCGATAGCTCTGTCGCCGATAGCCACAATTGTTCACGATTCCGACAGAGATTGCCCTTTTCTCTTTGCTGAAATTGTGTTCTCTGCGATTGTCTCCTATTTCGTCCTCTCAAGCGATGCCCCAAGCAAGACGAACAGCAGCGACTAAAGGTAGCTCAACAAGGAACGAAGCGGAGAGACTGCTCGTTGACGATGTGGATGGGGCTTCAATCGAAAGAAGAACCCCTGGAAATCAGCTGCCAAACGAAGGATTCTAGTGGAGATAGCCCTGGGCAGCGAAAAGCGCCATTGACTACAGACACCCGGCCAACAAAGGGGCTCAACTAGCGCTCGCACGCGGCATTTCTGCCAATTTGGTCAGTGGCTGAACAAGGACCATTTGTGGTTTCGATCACTTTTACTGTTCCCTATATGCTATTAGGATTCTTCTCATCAGCAGAGAATCTGCTAAAGAATTGCCAACTATCCAAACTATTCTGTTTCCCACGACGTAGGCACATTCGCCGTGGTTAAATGACGATCAGCTCTCGAGATCCGCGTTTCCACTGACATACATATTTATAATAGGACAACACCCTACCTCAGAGCGATAATCTGAGGGCGAACTCGCGTTGGAAAAGCCAGTGTGAAACTCAGCAGAATGATCTGTACGACCAGGTTCGAGCCCTGCCGTGTGACATGAAAGAGAGCTTAAGCATTGTAAAATTGCAGCTCCTTCAATAAACCAATAAACCTTTACCTTTACCTAACTATGCTTCTTCAGAACAGCGAGATGCTTTCCTATTGCTAAATACCCTGTCCTTCACGTTAAGTTGGCGCAATTGGTGTTTGCATCAAATTTCTGCTATGACGATAATTCTTGGCGTTATCTTAGTACTACCCAGGCCGCCCTATCATTCGCAGGCCGGATATCAGCATCTCGTGCAAGCGATTGTGGTTATCCACAGTTTCCAATCCCCTTCTCATGGCAGATTACGTTACACGAAATACCACAAGGTGAGTGAGAGCAAGACGAGGAGACTGCAGACACCCGCCAGTGGGTGAGCGGTTGTCGTACGTTTGTGGGCTTCTCGGTGTGCTCGTAACGATAAAACAATGGCAGTCGTAGGAACAATATCGGATTATCAGAAGGTAGGAAGCAGACGCAGGGCTAGAAAGCAAGCGACACATGTGGCAGTCGAAGAGAGATCGAGAAAGCTGGAGGATAGAGCATGCACATATATAGAGGGGGGGGGGAGAGAGAGAATAATCCCCACATATACTCTGGAACTGTGGAGAAAGGAAATGGATAGAGGGTGGGTGGATATCGTTAGGTGCGGTGCTCCCACCTCTCCTACCCTTTTGCCCGGCCAGAGGCTGGAGCCAGGCTCGGAAGCCAGCAGACGAACGCGATTATCAAGCCCCCTGGGAGCTGGCGATGCCTCCAGGCGATTCCAGCAGGCGATGGCTGGGTGGCCGCAGCACCACGCAGCCTCCGTGCTCCTCGTCCACGGCAGCGTTGTCATCGCAGTCGAGGATTGTTAAAAGCCTCCCGTCAACATCGAGCTGACTGCTGCCCGTCGGATGCTGCCCCGCGCACCAGCGTCTCCGGTAACTGTCGGCCAGCTATTATACAGAGCAGGTCCGATTCGGCCGGGAGGTTCGGGGCTCTTTTCCTCAGGGACCGACCGAGGCTGAAGATGAAGCGGTGGTACGGCCGATGCGAATGTGCGGGTATGCGTATGGCTGCTTGCTGGCGCCGCCGCCACCGCCGAAACTGCAGCTCTCGTACGGTGTGCCATACTCCTTACTGACTCTTACATCGTGTCTGTCCGTGTAGAGTCCTTGGTGGGTGAGCAGGGGAGAGGAAGAGCCTCTTGGGCCATACTGCAGGCAGATACTAGATGCCTGTTAGGGCTGCCGTGCTGCGTCCGCCTAGCAAGGCGGCATATCACCGCCTCTGGGCGCCTCTGGGTGCCTCTGGGTACCGATGCCTGCCGCCGCCTGTTGTGTTGGTGGCCGTGGGTAACCGGTTGCGGGTGGCCATGATACACGTGAACTGAACACCCAACCTTTCTCATCTCTCCTCTTCACTATTAGTCCCTTCTCGGGTGCCTTGATACGCGAGCCAGAACGCGGCAATTAGCGCACCGCCCAAGGCAAAACAATGGCCGAGCCCGGTGGTATGGGCCTTACTGACAAGAGGGCGACTCCTGGGTCGACACGGGACGAGACAAACGCAGCGGACTCAGCACAGCGGCGAGCACATGCTGCGTGATGTTTAGCGACGAGTAGGACCGTAAAGGGGTCGGTCCTCCTTGTGTTGCCGGTATGCTCCTCCGCTGTCAGGCACCCACTGCCGCAGCTGCTGCCGTGTCGAGTGCACAAAGGCGGAGTGAACCTAACCGAGGAATCGACTCAGAAGTTAGGATGATGTCCTATGACGATGGTCTGGCAACGCGGCGTTAGTAGTATTCGAGAGAACGAGAGAGAGAGAGAGAGGCCGAAAGTGCGTCTGGATGTAAGTGTGTAGGGATAACATGTGTGACATGCAATGGCTGAGGTCGTCGCAATACCCCGCAGCGGAAAACAGCGATTCGGGGAGATTCGGTGGAGAAGAGAACAAGCGAACAGGACGTAAGTGGAAGAGAATGAACGACAGGGGAAAAGCCTATGCCTCCATGACGGTCCGGCCCCTGACAAGGAAATATGACAAGGATGCATTAAAGTCACGAGCGCCGCTTCCCGCAATGAAGGAGAGAGAAGCCAAACGCATGACGGAGGCAGGACACGAGGCTCGGGATAGTTACGGAGTGCTCGCGGGTGTGCTTGAGGCTAGGGGGCAGATGGCAGACGCCAAAAGACGTCTCGGTTCGAATCGAGCTTGGCTACCCTCCTGCCGCGACAAGGTAGCTGCAGGGGCAGTCTGTGTCGCCGGTGGAATTCTGCCAGACAGGTAATGATCTCATGGGGCACTCCGCCTGTGAATGAGGAGATGTCAAGGATAGACGAGGCTTGTGAAGGAGAATGCCGACCTAAACGTTGTCGTTATGAAGGGGCTAAATACGTGGGATGAAAGTATGGGCGGTAATTGCCCACCGGGATGGCCTAGTGACAGCGATGGGTTTGACATGGATTTCCGGTTCGAATCCTGCAGGCCACATACGAATTGATGCGATACTGTACTTGCAGCTTTTCAATAACGTCATTAAAAAGAGGAGTCTAATGCTCTGACATAGCAATGCTATAAAAACTGAATAATAATAATAACCTTTACGCCACCGTTTTAGACTAGCGTGATCGGCTTCGTGCGTGCATCGCAGCTTGTGGTCTGCAAGTATATATATATATATATATATATATATTGGACGGTACCCAACTTTGTGCGCCAAGTGAAATAATATATTGTCCTAGCATATGTATATCCTATGCATATATAAAATGCTAAGTAGCAATATCATGCGTAGGATATACGCTTAGAGTGCACTGGCTCATGCACAAATGAAACATATCCCTATGGTAAATTGAGACGATATGGCAACTCAAGCCTGAGCATATATCAAGTGAAACATACAAAATGTTTATGCAGCGGTAAGTGCGCTGAATGGCTCAGATTTTCTAACATCGCTATTTGCTTGCGAGTTCGCACGTGGTAAGATTCAGGCGATTTGAGACTGAATGAAACACAGATCCATACGAATGACATGTCATCATGGGCAATCTCCAACCCAAAATTTTCTGCCATATTCAGTTTTTCAATATACATATATATATATATATATACACACTCTCTAGTACAAACTTTGATGAAGGTAGTGTACACGTTCGTTAACAGTATCGTAGTGACTTTGCTGGATGGTAGTCCAAACGTCAGGTGCAATCGAGTACGCTCCGTGATAGGAAGTGTTAATAGATACCTCAAAAGTATTGTTAAAGTTTAGACAAATGGATGGTTAATCTGTCCCGTATTTGTGACCACTTTAAAGTGGAACTTAAACGGGGGTGGCATCCAGTTAAAATAAACGCATCTAAGATCCCTTGCTCTCGCACAAGGAGTCTCAAATTTTCTAAATCTGCCTTTCTTTGCCAGTCTCTAACGTTACTTCACTGTGGCGTGAAATACTGCAGGAGTATGCGATATTGTATCGCATGAATCTCTTCCGCATTATTTTTCACTAGGTATCCTCGCAGGTATTTTTCACTCGGTATCCTCGAATCTGCCAGGGCTCCCTACGATACGAGAGCACATTTGAGGTTGGGGCAACATGAGAATATTTCAGATTTAGATACGCTAATGGGGATTTCAGAGCAAAATCTCTGATAATCCAGTTACACAACATCGAATATATGGTTACCACGTAATCTGCTTGTTCACGAGCGCGAGAGCCGAATTTCAGGTCTTCAACTACGTCTTCGTCTCCGTTCGTATCGCCCTGTTGAGCATGTACTTCTGGTGAAGGTTGCGTGTCCCAAAGTTAACGACTGAACATTTATGAGCCGGTAAGCGGAGGCCCATGATATCTGCCCACGAACAGAAGTTGTCCAGAATCCTTTGTAGAGTTGACGTGTCCTCCGAACTAGAGACATTGGCCATAAGCTTGACATCGCCCGCTAATATATTCAGTTCAACTGAGGTCTAAACACCAACTTGACCTGGTTGTGTGACATGTAAGAGAGCTTAAGCATTGCGAAATTGCAGCTCCTTTAATAAACCAATAAAGCTTTACCTTTACCTGATTGACGAACAGCATGAGAAGCAGGCTACTAAGAACTCTATCATGAGGAGCTCCTACTGACTCCCATTCGCCCCATTCTGAAGAGGCTATTGCGCACTTTCACCTCGAATGTTCAGTTTCGTAGGAAGCCAGAACCGCAGTCGACAATTCTTAGCCCTTCAGAAAAAGCCGGAAGCTGTCCCTGCCTGTCACTTCACGTTGTCTTTAACTTCGGAATTTCTCAATACGGATATGTTGGCAGAAAAATACGCCACCTAAACTATAGTAATAATGCATTATATCATGGCAAAACTAACGAGAAACCATTATCTTCTGTTATCTAGTTACAAGGCAAGAGGCAGCCGCAGAGATACACATTAACTCCCTCGGTGACCCTGAAACCATCCCCTGAGACAAAGCTGTTCATTGAACTTATTTCAGCTTGACTTTTATGTGCTGTGATAGTTCCCATCGGGCTTACTGGCGAATTTTGTTTTCTGGGGATAGCTTGGATATACTTTCAGAACAGTTTCCTTTTTTGCCAATCGGCGGTAATGTCAATGAATAAGGGCACCACGGGGGCTACCTTCAAATTTGATATTCTAAAACACACTGTTTATCTGCGAATAGTGAAATGTGTTTCTGAAAATTATTCGTGTTTCATTGAGGAGTACTGAATACACGTACCCTTCTTCAGGCGTCATCACCGAGTTGGCTAAGCCGCCGGGCAAGAAGGGCGGGAAGTTCCTCTGGTACAACGACGTGCCGCGACGCACTTTGTGCTCGCATTGTACCCGAGAACTTAGAATTATGAGATCTGTAGCCCCACTCAGTCAAAGATATCGAATTTCATACGTTTGCTTAAAAATGGAAAAGCCTGCCGATATCGTACTTGATTCGCTTGCCGAGTACATTCGGCGATGGGACCTCGAACTGCGAGGTCCACTTAGGCCCTGCCCTGTTGGCCTGAGTGCGGCCCTCTCGTATATCCCGTCGCGGTCAACTCAACTCCAGTCTAACCTAACCGCGAAAATTGAAGATCAGATTCGTTCAGTCGCCCAAAATGAACGATCGTAGCCTCAAGCGATCCGCTACCTTCGACCCTCACAGAATAGCCGGTGTTGGCCCGGCGAACTGCCCCTCAACCCGTCGATGTCACTACCCGTCGCTCCGTTGTGTGACGTAGAAATTGATCTTGAGGTGAATCTCTCAAGATATCGCTTTGTGGATTCTCTACATACTTATAATTCTCGAGTATTGGTCTATTGGAAATGCTTAGAGAAGACAAAGGGGCAATGGGGCTCGCTAAAGAAGGCAACTGCCGCCACCCACTTAAGTTTTCTACGTCAAGTTTGCATTACGTCAAGTGAATCACGAGGAACATAGACAAAAGGTGACCAAAATCCTTCAAGTACCGTCAACCCTCCGGCAGAGTCAAATGGGCCACTTGACATCGATCTGAGACTCACGATTTCCGATTTTATTTCAACTGTTTTGAAAATCTAGACTATATTACTAGCGATATTTTTGGATTGCAGTGTCCATTGCAGCATGCATACCTCAAATGACCTCCTTAAACCTAAGAATTACAGCACTGCGATAACAAACTGTTACGAGCTACGGCCTTTGCGCATTCCAGCTTCAGCCGCGCATAAACTAATCAGTTTGACCAGAGATTAACAGAAACCACCGTGTGACAATTGTTCTGCGATTTCGTTCAGTTTCCTCCATTTGTTCAGCCTTTAATCGGCATCCGCCGAACGTACACGAATCTTGCTTCATTCTTCATTGTGAACCGCTTATCACGCTCGTGTGCCATCGCCGCCTAACGTTATACCACGCCAATAACGAGGCGAAGATATTTGTATTCAAGCTTTTAATATCGAACCATATCCGATCGGCCGGAGGCTTTTCGACGTGCGATCCCTGTGTGCAATTGTTAACTCGCTAGTCGTCACCAGACCCAAGGCTGGAGAGAGCGATTGGACAGAGGGAGAAAGCCAGAGAGAGAGAGAGAAAAAAAAGAAACTAGCCAACTCGCGCAAGGTCTACGGGGAACGCCTATGAGTGAATCAATGCTGTACCACCATTTCGGAAAGCAGAACTCATCATTTGCGCCGTTCGTACACTACGTCTGCTCAAAAGCAAGGCCAGAGGACAGCCTATTTGTCGTAGATTTGGGCAGTAGACCTCAGTCAGACGAAGGGCGCGCGGAGATCACGTTTTATGATAGATCTCTCTACGGCTGATCTGATTAATGCTGCACACGGTCATTGATATCGTCTTCAAGGTTAGCACCCAAATTTATGCTGACTATCGTTTGCAGTTAGCGTCCATGCAGAAGGATTTCACCAGTGTGGTTTTTTGTTTCTTCACTATTTTCCATGTCGTTCTGTCTCTGCCTCTATCGCATCGGTTCGTCTGCTGATTATTATTATTATTATTGCGGCTTTGACCATTTGCATAGCACAGTACACGTACAGCTATTCACGCTGATATCGAAACCTTCGGGGAAGTCGTGAAGCTAGCAAAAGTGACATTTATGCAAATCGATGTAAGGCGGTCAATCGCATAAATTATTGAAATTGTCATTGAAATTCTCTGAATCAAATAATTTTATCGTACACAAAACGTATACCACGGAGCAGTAATGTGTGAAAATGCAGAACCGCCGTCAGTTAAGTCTGGCTGTAATACGGTTGGGACAATCGCGTGTTATGTTCTCCTCATTCTTGGTGAAAAATGAAATCTGGTTGTGAGCTCAGTTTAAAGTTCTGTTCAAGCTCATGCGTATCCGCCATTCGTGCGCATCTCGATTCGATGTCATCTTGCTTCAAATAGTCTCCAGTTTTTTAAGAAGCTTGACTTGCCCAAACGGGCGAGGAACACCTTTCCCAAGTTTTCGATAATTCATAGGGTTGGGCAAAGCTTTGAAGTGGCTAGTCGCAGATGTAAATCCTGCCGTGGCCTCAGCGTAGCGTGACGCTTACTCCCGACAGCTCAATACCCCTGGAGCACAATGAAAAAGGGATAAGTGTCGAAAAATGGATGATAGCGAACTGGCTGAGGGTTCGCCAAAAACGAAATTTCTCATTTGTTAGCAAGTGCCGGTTAGGATTGGCAGCCAGAGAACGACAGTGGCAACTCAACTTTACGGTAGATGCATCCACGATGGCGTATCCTCCTCTGCAGTTCTCAGCGGGCCAGATCGAACCGAAATTGAGAACCACAGTGACCCTGGAACATTTCGCTAGGCAGACGCTAAACAGCGACGATAAACAATAGTTTCATTGCGCCTCACACCGCGCACTGCGTTCTTCAGTGTTCCAAAACCTAGTCGAATGTCAAACCGCTCCAATAACGACGTGTCGCCGTCAATCTGCAAGCCTTATCTACAAGTCGGAACAATATTCGACATTGCTGGTAGCCGTGGTGTTGCTGCAGCTGCTGTTGTTGTGGTTGGCGTGTGGAGTGCGAGAGTGTATGTGTGTGTATCCGTGTTTTCGAAATCTCCGAATCTGCGAATTGCTCGACCGAGAAGAGGACGCACGCAACGGAAGGTGTTGTGGCGGGCGCCGTTTTGTTTTCTAGCAAACGGCTACGGTTCGCCCGTTGTATTGTGACGTTTCTTGGACGATGATGCGCCCCTTGCAAACGGCGCTCACCGTCTGCGTGTTTGTGTTTGACCTTTGCGCTGGTTTCACCTTGGCGCAAGCCCCGGTCGTGACGAGTGCTCCAGTGACGCCAGCGCCACCTGCAATTGGAGACTCCCTTTTGACAATATGTGCTGTGGCCGGGGTCCTCTATGTGCTAGCGTCCATCCTGTACATGGTCATCGATACTATAATGAAGGTTGACACTCATCCGGTTGGCTCGGCTGTATCTTTATTTTCGTTGTTTCGTCTGCTGTTGACAGTGTATTTATCTCGTTTGTAGGAAAAGACGCTTCGTTTAATTTCGAGGCAATAATTCGAAGAGTGAGAGTTGTCATTGTGCGGTGTACAAGCGCTGTGTTTTTGTGACAGCCGTTTATGGTCTCGATTAAGAATACACTCAACATAATATTTATTGATCGATAAGATCCATTACACAAAGCGTTTTATTGACTACCGCCCCCTGTGGGACCGATTCGGAACCTTTCAGCCGTATGGTTGTCCTTGAAAGAGCATTTCTTGTTAGTCTAGGCAAAAGCTCCTTTTGAAGAAGAAAAATTATCATATTTTTCTATTTTTTTTTACATTTTATCAATAAATGATCATATTTTAATACTCATTTCTAATTATTTTCTCATACATCATGCAAATATCTAGCGCAAACATCTAATGTCAGTCCTTACGAGCGGAATCCCTTATCGTACCCAATTCCGAATGCCAGCTTAATCATAGTCGGTTAATAGAAAATCGATCTTATACTTTAAGGTGTGCCTTCTCAGAACGCTCTCTACTTGCAAAAAGAGGACACTCGGTCCTTGAGGCTTGTTTGCACGACGAAGGACAGTTTGAGAAAATCACATGTTCAAGGGTAACTTACGGGTAGTTTCACGAAGCTAGTGATGTAACGACTGCGGCTGGAGTAGCCTCCTTTGGCAACGACTGGCTGCAGAAAACAACGCGCCAAACGCCAATACTGTGAAGGTGACAAGACCAAGAATAAAGCTTGTTTTGGTAGTTTTTTAATGTGTAATTAAACATTGATTCTGACCATTTTGTGTGATGTTTTGTTGCTCTAATTTTTGTTGCCTTTTTTCTTTAGTTTTCTTCCGTATCCGGCCTGAGTTAAGTAGGTATTTATATGTGAGCTGGCCTGATAAGACTGAAAATTGAAAATAACAACGTAACGGGTATTTTGTCGGAGGACGCTTCTCGCATTGTTGCCGTGTAAGATCAACATTCAGGAGTAGGCGTTGATACATCGCCAACGCTTCGCAAGGACCAAGATAAACTTTAGGTTCGAACATGTGAAGGGGTGTAAGTTCCTGATGAATTCATTGCGCGTGTGCTCGTATATGAATCTACAGCAGCACCTACCATATAGGTAGGTATTCCTATATTGCACACATAGGCGTTTGCAGATGTAGACGTTGTTTGGAGTAACCTTATATCCTCTGGTCAAAGCAAAACCGTATTTAACCAAAATTATGGTTTTCGGTTCCAAATGTTTTAGATTTCATGTGGTTAACTTTTGTTGTATTTTGGCTCTACATACATTTTGATCTATATCTGTGTTTGTATAAAACTATTCTTTTCAGGATCGTAGGTTATTCAACCTTAGAATCTCGCTGCCACCGATAGGTAGACCGTTCGGATATTGGATGGGAAAATCTGCTTGCATTGAAATCGACGTTGCTCAAGTAGACTGGTGCCTTAGGCTAGACCTCTATTTGTCTGCAAGTTTTCTTTGCAGTAGTAGTAACTATAATACAACTGTGAAGTCATGCCACGCAACCTGACAGGATAACAGAGCCGGAACCGTAGTCCGTCATGTTCATCTACCGATGGTCAACTTGGCCACGAAACGAGAGAAAGGCTATCCAGAGAGAGGCGGCGGACACAAACCGGCGGCAGGTGGTATCTGGTAGAGAGACCGGTTGCTCTTAGTTTATGATAGCTCTGACACTGCTCAGATCATAAACTAGCTCTGCGATAGGAGTTGCTTTGGACAACGATGAGACAGCTTGCAGGCTCGCCGTGTTTTACCCGTAGGATCGTCGTGAAGCTCCCTGCGAAGGCGACGATTCGGGGGGCCTATGGCGATCGTTGTTTTTCTCCCATATAGATAAGAGAAACAGGCCCAAGGTGTGCACAACGAAAAGGGACGTCTATGCAGAAGGACGACAGGGCATAACTCCTAGGTATAGAGTGTGGCAAAGCGGCCTGCACAAGCGATGCCTCGATACCAGCAGAACGAATTTCTTCCAACAACAGCGAAATAGTAGACACCTGCTGCGGTCAGTATACCTGTCAATATCGCAAATGTTGTCTCTGGTAGAAACTGGACCTCTAGCTAGAGGAGGTAAATTATTCATGCAACTTTTTCTGCAGCTGGGATGTAACATATGGACGACGAGGATCATAATCATATTGGATATTAACGTTCGCTAGACAAAGGGTGGAGTTGGGTAGGCAATGTCATTTGTTCGAGGTCGTTTCATCTTCCGAGGCCGACTCTGTGGATTTGTCGAGCAACATTGTTTGTTTGGGATTTAGCTTATCTTGTCAAATCTCGAAGTACTGCGTCATAAAATGCTAATCTCAGCTTGATGGGCTTGACTCATTAGCGCAAGCAACGTGCGTCCCGGTGCGTTCGAACTGTCGTGCTCTGAAAAGCATGGTATACTATTACATAGTAATCGATGAAATTCAAATCTTAAATCGCTTGCTTCGAATGAGTTACGAGAGAGTATACGTCTAGGTAGAACCTACGCTCGAGTTACTAACACTTACCCTGTCTTACGGAGAGAAGTACAGGGTAAATGTTAGTAAAGGTAATTTAAAACAATAGAAGAAATTATATATTCACGCCGTTCTATCAAATTGTGAAAGGGCTATTCAATAAAACATATGTTTTTTTTCTTATGCTAATATGTCAGGCGCGAAATTGACAATTCGAAACCAGTGCGCAACAGCTAAATACAAAGTAATTACCACGTTCCCGGCAAATATAACACTCGGAACAACAGCTTCAGGCACAACACAGCGACGATACAAACGATCAAAGCAACGATCCGTACAAACAGAAACACATATAGAAACACATAAACACAGAAAAGATGCACAACTTTGGCAAATCGGTCGTTTATCAACGTGGCACGGTATCGCTAGCTTAAAATAGGCCAATGGCTCTCCCATCGATCAAAGTTGGTGGATGGCAACATCTTATACTGGTTTCGTAGTTCGGAAGAATCGGTTGCTGTCCCGGCGTTGTCCATTCCTGCTCTACACCGTTGCTATTTCAGTCTCATGCATACGATTTGCGGCACAGCTCGCCGCGGTATGGTCGCCTCACGCGAGAACATCCATCAGAGAAAGAGAGAGAGAGAGAGAGAGGGAGTCTCGAAGGTCAACGAGGTTCAAGCGGTATGAAATGCGAGTCGCTCGATTTGCTGGCGTTTTGTTGTTGTGGAGTTCTCGAAGTGGGATGCAGACAAGCAACATCGTTCCTATCAGATTACAAATTAAAATATTGCCGTAACATTGTACGCATCAATGTATTCGATTTCAGTCCGATCTCGAATAGTTGCCGGCAGTATTTACCGACTTACCTATTAAGAGCTCAGGGTTGCTGCAGCGTTGATATCGTTGGAAATCGTTTGATGTGGCATGGTATTCCTTTCATAATCCATCTTGATTGAAAGTACCTGTTTCAGTGCGATGTCAGGAGATGGATAGAATTGCTTGCAGTAGCTGCTACGGGCTCGTGTAAACGGGCAACATTTTAGTTACAATGAAGGCTTGTATGGCTTCTATGGGAATAATACCCACTAACGAAATATTAACCAAGGTGGTCTACTCAAATAAAATGCGCTCGCAAAATGGTAGTGTTCATCGATTTGAGGGAACCGCAGTTAGCCGGTACTCCACAGGATTGTTGGATTTGACTCGTATTTACAATTGGCAAAAAATCGTTTTCAAAAATTCCCTTGACTGAGCTTTACCCGGGCAGAGAGGACCAGAGATGATTTTCCAGGATCAACCCAGGAAGGTCAGTTGAAATCTTCTATGTGGATTCCAGACTCCGGCTAGACGTCTTGCTGGCCCAATTCTAGGTCGGAACACACTTCCAAACCGATAACTGTAACAACCATTCGAGCGTAGAGGAAAGTTTTAGCTCGGGTTGTTTGGCCCGCCTCTGGCTAAGCTCACAGCGCCAATCCTACAGGCAAGCGCCAATCCTACAGGTCTAGTGGGAGATCAACAAACTGCTGTGAAGGCGAAACATTGAGTGACCAGCCCTTCATCCAAGGCATTGCATTACCCTATGTGCTAGTTCAATTGATCGGTCATGGCTCCCTGAGCGATCTAGCAGAGTCATATTTACGTGTTCAGCTTCCAATGATTCGATTTTGAATAAGGAAATTATTTTGATGCCAGTAACGTTTGCCAGTTGCATTTGGCAGCTGAGTACACGTTATACAACTAGTAGTCTATACCTTCGTATGCTTCTGACCTATGGAGTTTGCTGATGAAGCTGAAACCAAAGAAATAATTGTTAATCGGAACTCGATTGCTTCGTGTAGTCTACCATGTCTCAGGGTTCGGCGATCTTTTGAACTCGACGGTTGAAAGAGCTACACCCAGGCACTATAGTCGTAACAATAAAAATAATAACGGGCGCGCCTGTTCCATCGCAAGACATTGTGAACCTGCCTATTAGCCGGTGTGCGCGTGTGCATGCCTAACAAGGTTATCTACACATTAAAAACTAAGAATAACTTTCTTCTTTGTCTTCAGATGCGTTAGGCCTTCTTCAAAGTCCCTCAACGACCGCTGCTGACCAGTACACTGCTTTGGGCGATGCGCGCGGGCACAAGCAGTATAAGCCAACTCTGCCGAAAACTCAACACTAACCATCACCGAACTCTCTCGGCTGCTATCGTAGGCAGGCGAACCCCGTCCATCTGATGGGGCAGTATGACAAGCCGAGGAGCAGACACACTGTAACAGGAAACGGCACCGACTACACCGGGAACGTCGCACCCTCAAAGAAACAACATGGCGATGCAGCATCACAGCCAACGCGCCACTGGGTCTGGCTGTGACATATGCCACATTGGCCATTTGATAGCCACGGCTGGCAATACTGCCCCGGCAGCAGCAGTAGCGGCGGCGGAGAGTGACGGTATTTCTTGACAGGTTCGCCCGTGACAGGTCGCCGTTGAGTTGTTTCTGACCGAGAGAGTTACAACGAAAGGTGACAAGAATGGAAGGTGAACAAGCACTTACAAGCACCTCGGCCAGCTGGCGGAGGAAAGACCTTTGAAAGCATTTTGAAAGGTGAAGTATCCTAAAGTGGTGGGTGGCTTCGGCCGAATTATTCTCTGTTGGACAAAGGGAACCGTTGAAACGCTCTTTCGAAGGCACAGCGGGCCAAATGTAATGACCGACTGGATATATATATATGCGGGAGGGTAGCCTGCATATTGGTGGCACACATTTCGATCTGTTATGTGTCAATCGAAGGAAGCGATCCCAGGTAAACGTTCCTTAGTCATCCTTTTAGCTGACCGAACTCCAGCTGACTTTCCATTGCAGAATGGCCTCGGTGTCATTGTTGTATAGCGTTGCTTCAAGGACCTATCATGTCGGTCACGCTGGTAACGTAGTAAACGTGTCTACACTAGAGAACTAACTCCAATAGCTCTTAAGTAGTTCTCATCGAGCAGACAGCATGTTTTGACCTTTAGTGACCGTTCCGACGAAGACACCGCAATTTGACACTACTACTGACAACTGTGAGAGGTCGGTTAAATCTTTAAGACTCATTATCGCTTATCTATACATTTGATGAGATCGATCTTGGTGTCCGCTCCGGCTACTGACAAAGTGTGCCTCATTACAGTGCATAAATGTCACCTAGAAATGACAACCTAGGAACCCTATGAACCTATTGTCCATTTGTACAATATTTCGCTAGAGTAGTTGCAGCTGCTTGTACTATCGCCCCCATCAGTCTGTACCCCTCTGTGTCCACCGTTTCAGCTGTCATTTTTGGGTAAAACATCCATATATTTCAGTAACATCCCGTCACTTCTCGCACACCTCGCGTTGTTTATTCCTATCTCTTGTCCAATCAATACCTCTTTATTATATCGTCCGACCTTTGAGGCGCGCATTCAGGATTGTGGCTGGATATTGCTCCGTTTGCGGGCCAGCCACACAACAAAATCGCACTTCGGGCAACAACGCCAATCGATCTGTTAAACGCCAATAACGAGACAATGGTTAGCTACCCATGATCGACGTTAAACATGGCTATTTGAACATTCCTACATGGCGGAGTAGAACTCCATTCTTAAAGGTCAACTTCATTGTCGGTTGTGTCAAACACCGAGGAGCACCGGCCTACCCGTCGTGCATAATTCATCAATGGCAATCTTCGCTCACACCCCTGACTCCATCAGAGAGGTCGGGCGTCGCGAGGAGGCCAATTGATCAAACCAACAAATCGTGTTGTCAATGTATTGTTGTACTCTCGTAATGGATGAAATAAAAGCATGCCTAACGAAAAGCAAAATACGTTCATCGCTTGGCGGGATTGCCACAACGCCCATCTCTTAAATTCTTCACTGATTTACCATTTGTCAGATTCTTGAAGACGCAGGAGATCGTCCATCATCGTGTTTCGCGTTCGCGCTCCTTCTTACTCAAATATTCTAATTATTGTGATAACCTGCTTCTGAAGTCGTGACAAAACAGCATTAGATGAATCATACGTTTGCACTGTTCACTCAGATGGATAAGGCTTCCGCCGGAGAGGGTACCCAACGAGTGCTGTTCCAACTGCTGTGAAGCATTGTCCTTGGCGTCGATTGTAAACGGTGAACGTCCACGAAACTAGAATACGTCGTGCATTCGTGCATTTAGGACATGACAAGTTAGTAGCAGCTTGTTTGATGTACAGGTCCCAAATTCAATTCTAGGTTGTTACCTGGGTTGCGCCGGGTAAATCAGAGTGGTAGTGCTTTGCCTCGAATTTCCACCATGAAATATCATTGGTATTTCACGCAAGTGACGTGTGTGTCTGTGTGTGTTATAACTGTGTATTCTTCATTAAATCTCTCGCCAGCATTTTAAGCTGTGGCATAATGCACTGCCTCACATTTATCTATGTTTATGCATATGCGCGTCATGAGGAACTCTCCAGGTGGAGAGCTAGCTAGCTTTCCATAGAGCACGACTAAGTATGTTTAATTAACTCGAACATGGCCTTTTTGGTAGTCTCCGATACCCCCGCCAGCAATTCGTATCTCTTCCCCAATCTCTTAGAACACATTCATATAGCGCTGGTTCCACCAGCATAATTGTTATGGGCCCACAATACACAGGGGTTCACCCTTCCACCAGCTCACACTTAGCCGAAACAAACAACATCTGAACGCATCGAATGCAAGGCCCATGGCGGGAGGATGCTCGTTTGGGTCGCTCACCTACGGGTCAACATGAGTCTTCGTTCATCGCCTGCTCATTCGCACCGCTAGCGAATCTTCATCTCTCGACTGAAGATTCGATCGACCAGTCCAACCAACCACCCAACGAACCACGCTCTGAGTCCCTGATCTCTTGTCGAACACAGACCGATATACGACCGCTGGTGTTCCCGTTCGTCAGCAGCATCCTCCGCCAGCGGCGCTCATCCACTATCGTGGTGGGTCTATGTGAGTTTAAAATTAGACAACTACTACACTCGGCTGCTTTCATCGTATACAAAGGCAATTAATCATTTATTAATTAGTCCAGTTTGAGTGAGCTTTCGACTGCGTCCTCTGGTCTCACAGGGGCTCTCTTCTCTCTGTCTGACTCAAGCTGCTCTCAATTCATATTGGCCTGGGATGGGTTGAGTCCACCGCCGGGCTCCGCTCCCTTCTCAGTGTTATCGAACCTGTTCAGTGAGAACTGCTTCTGCCGAGAGGAAAATCTTTATAGGCATGTATGCAAGTCCTATGAAGGTTACAAAAAAATGCAGTTTATGTTGTCTCCGCGTGGCACAACAATCTAGGATACACACAAAGCAATTGGGATCCCGTCTGCCATATGGATTAATCAACTATTTATATATATATATATATATATATATATAGTAGATGCGTAGACAAATGTTGAAATATGTGCGAGCATTGACGATCACGCATGCCCGCAGTGCTGGGGAACCTAATTGGCAGCCACTTATTGAAAAAAATTCAACTGAAATCTTAATGGTACAATATCACTTCAATGAATGTCCACGCAGGTCAGGCGGGATAGATATCTCAGATTTCCCGGCGAAGGCACTTCGACGCCTCAGACAGACTTTGCTAATGGACCATACTATCACGACAAGCCTTTTGACATATTCGGGAACTCTGCATTCAAGTATGTTCTGATTAATAAATATTTTTACTGGCGAGGTTGACTAGAGAGTCAGCTACAGCACCCACAACATAAATTTCAATGATGATACAATAAGCCGAAGCGGCTGTTCACACTATTCAGTTTTTGATATCACTTGATGCATGCACATAATTCTCATTTTTAGTCACTCATAATTTGAATCCTCCATTGAGGTGCGGATTTTACATTGATTGCCAATTGTATTTACCGTTGCCTGTGATAAACCAACATAACGAGAAATCTGCAAGTCTATTTTCATTTGACATTGAATGAAGTCTGAGTTGTGTGAGAGGCCTAACGTTCATTCTAGCTCCGAAATGCATCTATGAACACCTAACCAAACCGTCGGTTGTGACGATTTTCCGCACTGCTCGTGCTATATTTATCCGCAGAAGATAAATACAGTATATGATTTACGAGTCATACTCGAGTAGAATACGAAGGTCGATGGCCTTGCCGCTGGCATTCCCCCTCATGGGACGAATGGTACTGCATCGAGAACCTTAAGAACGACCTTGGCACACGAATAGCTTCGCTGTTGTTGTGACCGAAACTCACCACTTGTGCAAATTGCTCAATATCCTTGAGCTACTTGTACGCTCGTGTACAATTGTTCGACGCTGCCAGCAAGAGCATTTTCGTACTTCTTATTGTTTTGTAGTTTAGCCCAACCTCAACCTCTTATGTGAATCTCAACGCGACCACGATGTTATTCCTCGCTGGGGCGCAGCAACCACCATGCAAGCTTTATGCTGCAAAATTATTGTGATTGAATCATGACACTGTGTCTGAACGTAGGAGGACAGAATCCCAACTAAAGCAAAGGAAAATAAGGCTGTCCAGTTGAAATCGGTCCAAAATGGGAAAAGCAGTATAGATTGTCTCTAGGCTATTTGTACGATGCTGAATCTCTTCAACTCGCAATACTAACATACACGCATCCATACACGAAAAACGATAACTGTGTTATCCTTGGCTACCAGCTGTAAGTGGCGCAACGGGCGTGGCAGAGCACTTACAAGGGATAGTTAAAGACCTCTCTATTCGGTGATCAAATTATCGGCAACAGCGCTCGGAAGTAAGATCAAAGCTTGACGACGTTGTGGGACGACTATCGTGCGCTCGGGCAGCAGGGAAACGCTTAGGACTAAAGTCGATGACTATCCAGAACTGGTTGCGTGGACTTAATCAGAACAGGTCAGAGCATTTTTTCAAGCCGAAGCAGGCGGGCAGACTTAAAATCTTGTGGTGTGTTCATTTACGCGATATGTTAGCCGATACCAGCATGAATCTCTGAGCGGCTTCCTTTCAAGTTTCCCAATACGGTATGAGAACAAGTAGCCGTACTTGTGTAGCAGCTGCACCAACACAACAGCATCGCCACCACTGGCCGTAATATTTTTGGAATTGGTTAGTGGCACGTTGTTCGTCGACGGCCTCACTGCGACAGTGTACGCCGCGAAAGTCTCGTCGGCTTGGCGACGGTGGGACATTCTCGCTCTCACTGAGGGGTTATTTATTAACAACGATTGAATAGCACAGTAATTTTCGCTGAGCCAGGGCGACAATACAACAACCGCAACATGAACAGTGTTTGTACACAGGCGAACGGAGACCAGCGTCATGAGCACAGTCCTATATATGCAGCTTATGTTATGCGTTTCCAATCTCACAAGTGGACTAACGACGCCTGTGAGAACGTCACTGGTATCTTTACCACGATATACATACAATAAGGGTGGTTGCTTATCGTGTGTGTTTTTGATACAGAAAGGGTCACTCTACGCGCAAAGATCAATGATGCCTGTTTCCGCCGCACAGCTGTATGTTAAATCAATCTATAATACTTGTGTGAATGCACATCATTCCGAGCATTGGATATATAGAGAAGCGATCATCATCATCAACCGGATGTCTGATACAATGCACCAGGCAATATTTACGCTATCGACGATCGACAGATGATATTCTAAATTGTATATGGTAGAATAACAACGAGGTTACGCTTTAAGTAAGTACCGGTTTCGAATTTAATTTTGGCAAGTTTCGTCTAGAGGAGTGTAGCTTTATGTATAACGGTTAACATATTTTGGTGCAAACACGTAACGCGTCAACAGACAGGAAAATCATAAGAAGTAGTTTCCGTACTTCAAGCAGCGTAGACTCACCTCTAAGTTGTCACAGCCTCTTACCCATTACCCAACGCTGATACCAAGTAGTTACTAGAAGTTCGTTGCGCAGTATTTCGGTCGCATGGGGATTTCCGTCACATTATAATATCATGCACATGATAATGTGAAGAGCATGCAATCGTAACGGGCGTTTACAGGCGTGCTGAACGTATATAGCTTTCTCCAGCGGCAGCTGCAGAAGGAGGAGCCATATGCGACGGTGCAGAGAAGCAACAGGCAGACAGCTGATAGTTACATTCATTTCAAAGAGAAATACCCCACCTAGCGACGCTAGCGATGACTGTTTAAAGGCCATTAGGCCAGAATTGTTGTACGATATGTGCCCAGCGTCTGCCTGCCGGTGGACGTCGTTCGCCAGTCGCCACATAGGTCACGCCGTCACTTTGTATTTTCAATATCGTAGCGTTTGACTATAGTTTTCTTTGGAGGAATGATAACGCGTTAAGATGATGAGATTATTGACTCTATCAATCGTCACCGTGTCTTTACTGACTGCTGTTCAGCTGCGGCTTCCGACTGTTTTTATTACTATATTAATGACCAAAAATACTGCACAAAATGAACTGGACAGAATATAGAGTGCCCACACAGTGGTCACACGAAGCGGACAGTCAGATCAGTTAGGGGTTTAGGAGTGCATTTATGTGTAGTCAGTTATAATAGAGAGTCCTTTAAGAAGGATTTACCTTCAAAGAAAAAAAAAAGCTGTGAACCAGACTGCTGTACCGAGCATCGATCGGCAACGAGAACAACCGACTACGAATGCACAGTCATCAGTAGGCACTTAGCACTTCCTCTGCTATCATAGCACATCATGTGTCACTTGGATGGTCATCGCGAATATGGTCAAGGCCGCATGCGTTTCCCTACCAGGTCGAAAAGAGAGAGAGAGAGAGAGAGAGAGAGAGAGAGAGCCGAAGTGTCAATATTTGATTGGCGTAGCCCGGCCCACAGACCACCCTTGCAGAGTGCCTATAGTGCGTCAGATATTCTAGTAGCTGATGACAAGTTGGGCCGCACGGATCGAATGAAGCCTGACGCTAATAAATACCACTCCCGAGCTAGGCAGGAGCCACTGCAGCACCGCTAGGGATTCGCAGGCCTCTTGTTCAATCCGTGATGGCCTCACGCGATCTTTGACTCGTCGGCCGCAACGGCCGTCTGAGGGGACAGTGACTGGATCGCCGCCATCACAGTCAGATCCGGCGCGACGAAAACCCCTCATTCGAGTCAATAAAACACGTTGATGGGAGTAGTGGTCGCGTTAGCGCGCGGGTGGATGGCTGGTGATTGCTTGGGGATTCGTTCAGACAGAACATTCACCGGTGCGGATTGGGAGAGAGAGAGAGAGAGAACGAACGAATGGTTCTGGAGCCTTTACGGGCGTAAACGACCATCTATTTATTCCTCTCTTCTTCTCATATATATATATATATATATATATACAGATGAGCCGTCTGGGTCGACCTAACAACAACCGATCGATCTGACGCTAGCCTTTCATTGAGGTTCGCGTCAGCGACGTCGTCTCGCCGCCTCAACAACGGCGGATTGAAGTGTCGGAGTCGATAAAAATCACGCCTGCGTATCGTCGTTGTGGCCGCGTATGTGTCTGTGTGGGCAGGGTTGTGCCGGTGGCCGGTGGTAGAGTGTGTGTATTTTTTGTGGGGTTGAGTCGAGGCCAGATGCAGCCATGGTGCCTGATAGATATTGTCGTTAGGACTGACCGAGAAAAGAGAAGAAATCGGACTGTTTTTTTTAGGGATTTTTTAGCTGGTTAGGACACAACGTAAAGTCGTGCAATATATATACATATATATTTCCCCCTACAACTCTGGCATTAGGGCAACCATCGTGATATATTTGTTATGTTTTTGTACGAGCACACCTGGAGGAGGAATGATACTTGACGAGATACGATAGCCCTGTTTTTGTTCCTTGATCGAGTGGCAGATTAGCAGGCAAAGTTCCCACGTCGCTGCGTCTCTCTAACGCTTCTATACATATTTGTATAAAATTAATCTAAAGGCAGTATATTATATTACTTCAATGTTTGCAAACTATGGCCTGCTTCGAAGTCAGGAGACAGTTTATTTTGGAATCGAATTTGTCTCCTATCCATGGCCTCTCTGTTGTGTTAGCACTGCACACTCAGCATAATCCGACAGAGGGAACAGTTGGACATTGTCAGCACAATGTACATACACCCGACATCTGTCAAATTATTATAGCATTATAGCTTCAACTGAGCTAAGCTTTCGTCACCAACCATCAGAGAGAGAGGGGGAGAGAGAGAGCGAAAAGGAGTTTCAATGAAGCAAGCGAACCTCTTCTTCTGCGGGGTAGCAGTTTCATTCTGTTTAAGGTTGTTGGTTTGAGTTCGATGCGCCACCTGTATCTGACACTATTGGACGCAGCAGCTCCCTGCACCAGATATACAATTGCTCGGCCAGTGCTGGATGGCTGACAGATAGAGAGGAGTTTCCTTGCTGAGTAGTGCCACACACGGTGGTGTGCATCTAAGGATTTGTTTAGATGGCTTGTGCTGATTCATATCGCAAGTGCTCTCAGCTGGATTCGAGCCGAGAGAAGCTGAATCATTTGTGGATAAATATAACAAAACAGGGCGTGATTTTACCTCTTGATCAGTCGAAAGCATAACTAGGCAGATCAAGAAATCATGATAATAATAACAATAATAATAATTATCTGTTACATGATATCAAAAGAAATAACATATACTGTCGATTGCGGGTTGGGTATAAATAAACATAAACTTATACATATATATATATATTTCTATAACTGGTAACGGGTTTCAAAACATATTTATTTTCATGGAGTGTTATAAATATAAGAACATTTCAATGATTGCGCAACAAGCCAGAAGGATTGCGACGCGACTAAAGACTATCGGTCTTCTATAATGGTTATTACTGTAGTTCCTTTGATTACCGTGTGGCTGTTCTGTAATAGTTATTTCCCATTATTCGCTACCTTACCTCACAGGTGAGTTCTATAATCGGTCGTTACCTCAACAGAGGGTGAGTGCTTAACTCAAGTCAGCTAGTTTAGTTCAATATTGACCGTGGCGGCTTTTTTTTCTACTAGATGACGACCAATTGTCTATCAAACTAAACTGTGCATGCTCACTTAAATATTGGATACATCGGTTATTATCACGCTGCTGCGAAGCGTGAGGACCAAGAGCAAAACTCATCGGCGAGACATCGACGACGTAAAACAAAGAACCTACCTCCCTCCCTCCCAACGCATCCGTCGCCAGATGTATGTATAATTTCTGCTCCAATTTGGTATAGTGCTCTTTACGCACCGCTTCCTCGGGTGCTGAACTCCGCATCCATGTGTTGATGCCATTATCAATAATCAAGAAGTTACATTGTGTTCGCTTGTTCGATTGGTAGACGAAAGTAACCCACAAAGCTCCGAAGAGCATTCACAGTTTGTCGTGATCGGAAGTAATTACTATAAGTAATTACTGCAGCCGAGCTGTTTAACTGAATCCTAGGAAGCCGTGCCTGCTTTCGAAAAAAGCATAATCATCAAGCTGCCGTATGGCCACCAGACGCATTCACACCTCTAGGGTCCAGCAACATTTTCAACATCTGTGCTCGTTTTTGTAGAATTGTTACCTCACGGTATTCATCGCCTTGTTATCGCTACCTATCTCCGATGTAACAAGGTGTTCTATTCTCTCTGAGGCGTCAAAGTATAATCATGCTTTCAGCTCGCGTATGGACATCTCGATCAGCCGAAGACCACGGCGATCAGAAACAGCTAGCTCTTAGTCTAGAGATTTACGTGTCATGAAGCGGGCGATCGCCCGACACACGAAGTATTGTGGCTACTTTAAGCTACATCGGTGGGAATACCACGCCCGTGCAGTCGTGAGTAGGCTAACTGAACAAGGAGAATGAAGCCAAGTGAATAGATATAAACGATGATCGACTACGCCAACCTCATCGTCTACAACCTCACCTACATATGAACGTAGGTAGGCCACGTGCCCTGAGCATTTCTATTAGCCACTCTCTCTCTCTCTATAGATTTTACATACGAAAAGTGATGAGTGTTAGCGACTTCGAGGAATGATAATGAACAATGTTAGATCGAAAGATGTTGAAGGTTTCTAGATGGGGTCAACATTATTAATTACAACGGAAGTGTGAATTTTATGATAAGTAGTCGACGCTTGTCGCATTCAAGCCTTCGGCCTATAAGCAAATCGACCGAGGTCATTGAGTTGAATGAGTGAGTACACGATTACTTTTACAACGTAGGGGAAAGGTAAAGGTTTATTGGTTTGTTGAAGGAGCTGCAGTTTCACAATGCTTAAGCTCTCTTATATGTCTTCACGCAGCTGGGCTCGAACCTGCGGCCTCTGGCTTCCGATAGCCAGAGACTTAGCCGCCCAAGACACCACGCTGACGTAAGCAAGGTCTTGCCATTTACACGCGTCGTTTGCTGACGAGAAGGCGACGATCCGAACGGGAATATTCGTCCTTATATGGGACCGTGGGTCAGCCTGTTGTAAACAAGCTCAGTGATATTATGACTGCTGGGATATACTACCAACCTCAAATGAAGCGCGCTTTTCTATTGGGATAAACTTAACGGAAGTTTTAAATTCGATTTTGGCTGACCATAGGACTTGGGGTTTAATTATGTCATTGTCTTGTATAAGCCGACATTATCTTCGAAGAAACTCAAGGTTCGCTATGTTTTCCTACGTATCCAAGTTCATTTGTATTTCTGCGTCGTTTGAAAAAACTCGGAAAACTTTAAACTGCCGCCAAGTATGCACGTGCTCTTGCAGGTGTGACGTTCAAGTGGATAGAAATCGGGAAGACATGCATATTACATATCAATTAGTAGCTACCGCTGCACACTGGTTTCGCTGGCTACCCTAATATTATTTTGTGGTGTTTGGCATTTTATGGGATAGCCAAAGGTTTATTCAAACATACAGTTGTTAGGGATTATTTCTAGAGATTATGGGGGGGGGTTGCTTGGAGTGGCATTTTATTGTATCTGCACGTCGCAGAGGAGAGCTTACTAATTAATATTACTTAGAACCAAAACTGGTGAACTGATGAATATTGGATACCATCAAGTGAAGCGTCAAAAGGAACTCATTATGTCAAACGTTGGCGTTGAGTTAATTGGAAGTAGTGAACTAATTCTCTAGAATATATATATATGTCAGAATAGGATGGCTTGGCGTGTTTTTTTGCTAACCACAATAGTGAAGCTGCTCTTGCGGATTGTGTCAATATATTTTAGGCCAAAATATCGGCGCGCTTATACGACACATAGGTATGGACAAATATGGCTAACGCGTGTTGATGAAACTATCAATGCTAGCCGTATTGGCGCTCAAACAACCGCTGACCAAGTTTCTGACGGAGGATACACTTTTTTTCAATCTGTGTCAGCTCTTAAAACGCGCCCTCTATTTCGACTTTCGAAAGCCACAACAAACGCGCGCGCGCTCACAACAAGGTTACCACAACAGTATCCGTATCTATAGCAAAGATAACAGATACACGCCGTCGAACATAGGCTTTGAAAGGGAAGCCGTTGTTTCGCCGCTCTTTTCGATCGAACGTGGACATCGAACTCAGTGCAGCAGCCAATCAAATCGAACACTCATAATCAGCAAAGTCATCAATCTTGTCCGTTCGCCGGTGCGGAGGTGTCACCAAGTCGTTGTTCGTTATCTCAATTTTAATTTTTTCTTTCTGAGCTTACCCATCCGCTGCTATCTACCACCATCGATGGGGCTTGCGGCCAGAGGCCAGTGCGGATCGGATGTGCTGGGACATCCATTTTGCTCTGAAGCTAGAGAGCGGGCGATGCATTTCGTTGATGCATCTACCAGTATCCGATGTTCGTACCGTGATGCCATCTTTATTTGGAAGAGGCCTTTCTGCGCTGTTGTCAGATTCTGACACTTTGTCGAAGTAGAAATGACTGACTCGCCACTGTTGTTTTAGATACTTGGAAGTGCTCGAAGAAAATGACGCCACGGGCTGTCCGCTGGTGATCTTCTTTTCCCCACAACTCACTATTCTACTGTTTTCTGTGTTATTCACTCGAGCAGAATCCTAATAATAATAACAATAATAATCGCAATAGTAATGACGAATCAAGCTATTTTCGAGGCGGACTCACAGCCAACATTTAACGTCCACGGTACTGCTTTCGGCATTGCTTCATTCCAGATTATCAAACATCTAAATTACATTTTCTAGACAATCCCACGTAATGTGCACAAAATGACGATATAATTATCGTATTAGTCTGTGGTATGGATAGAGTAATGCATTGTATTCGCCCTCACCAACACAGAGTGTACTGTCTCTCTCTCCCCTTCTCTCGCTTTGGCCACAAAGTTCCTTGAAGCGACATAGAGCGGAGGTCATCCATCGACTTTCTCTAGAGGCCATCCGAGAACGGGCGTAATAGGCAGTGTGTACGCGCTTGTGTGCGAGCGCGGTTAAAGTCCTGATAGGTTCGAGAGTTGCCCATAGATCGATTCGGTGGAGCGTTATCAGCACGAGTCGTGGGTCGGGCATTGCGCTCTCCAAAGCGGCCCTCGCCACTTCGTCTCCCCCCGACCAAGAAGTGCTCTCGTCCTTCCACGGTCCTCAGTCCCTTTTACGTTCCCGTACGTTGCCTATCCCTACGTGGCCACGTTGTACGCTGCCAGCGCTGTCACGATTAGACCCTCCCTGCTTTGTTCCGCTCGGCTCCGCCCCGTTGCCCGCCACCATCATATTAAGGATGAGCACGTCGTGAGTCACCACTTTGCTTTGTATGTCTTCAACGGCGTGAAGGTTTGAAGGGTGCGAGGACCGATGCACAGACGCTACTAGCACAAACACAAACGCTATTGGACATAAAAGTCGCAATCTAATATTCAAATTGTAGGGGAAGGACGGACTCGGCATTGGGATCGGAGCAAGTCGGGCTGACTGAAGGGGAACTAAATCGAATAGGGAACAAGGGAGGCTCTCTTCTCCTTGTTTTACCTCCCGGATACGATACGGAAGATTACAGCTGTGTTACACGTTTGTTCTGAGCGCGATTCGTTCGTAGGAGGACTCGTCGACGGCGAATCGGATTGACAGAACGCAGGGAAGGTGCCCTCCACGCGCAGTTCCAAGTCCTTGTCGAGATAAGACCTTATGAGATAACGACAGCGAAGGCGTAACCAGGCGGAAGTCAGGACACGTGTTGCTTAGTGACTACTCTCTGCATGGACGTTGCCGTCAAAGTGTACGAGTGTGAATTGGCTATTGATAAACAAGAGGTGTTTTTCATTTTTATTCGGTACCGAGAATATTTACAGTATTGGTTCACGAGCGTAATTCTTGAACGTTATTTCTCAGAAGAAATTATTGTAAAATAATGAGGCTCCTGCGAATTAGTACCGGGCCAATCCTGTCATCAGTGTTTTGGAACGTCGCATTGTCATACAACTACTCAAAGCCCAGGTATCCGAAATCCAAGGCAGGACAGCAGATGCGAAACTATTACAGTTTACGAAAACGTAATACATTCTGTTCGGGATTGGTTATTCACATCAAATTTAGCCGGAGGACAGAATATTGACCTATTTCTCCTATGTGAACCGAAGGTTCTTACTAATACAGGTCAATACTAAAATGGACTCATTAATAATGAATGTTTTAGAAACAAGGAAGGTAGGTTGCATCGTCAACCTCAATGTTCGTAAACACACAACTCCAACAAAGGCACAAATGAGCAGCTTCCTCGAGCATGAGGGAGTGCGTGGGGGCCACGATGGGGCCTCGAGTTTCATGTTGAAGTCGATGTTTTGGGGGGAGATGTTTGCCTGCGACCGCGGCCACAAATACCTGTTTGAACGTTACAGCCTTAATGGAAGCTATTTGTCAAGTATCCGGGGTGGACAGACTGCATAAATTACTGCGGACTCGAATAACAAGAGCTACAAAGATTTGAACTAGCCGAGCGTGTCAATTATGTATGATAGGAATTACAGCTACAGAACGCTTACCTAATTATCATTGAACGTACTTTGCCAGGTACGAGTAAGGAAGAGAATAAGCAAAGGTGGCCCCGAAAGGTCCTCATAGTTGTACCTAAAAGGTCATAAGCTGAGACCTGCCAGATAGGGGAACAGCTGAGGGTCAGCTCGAAAAAATAGTAATTATCATTGAACACACCGTATACAACAACACCCGCCAACTCCTGCTGAGGGGTTGCGTTTAGAAGGGGTTTTGTTCACTGCACGATATAACAGGCACCCTCCGTTCAATAAACAATACAATATGTAATAAAGGTGAACAGAGATCGAAAGCGCCCACGGCGCGCTAAAGGGAAGGTCTTTAATTGGCTTAGAGTGAGTAGATATTGATATTGAAGGTTTTGAGCTGCCTCTTCTCCTTGTAAAATAATATTCATTGTGGCCATCTATCCAGCTTTTACTAATAGCATAAATCCTATGAGTAACGGTTTTCTCCGACATTCTGCTATATCGCGTTGTTCTCTACGCCACGCCACCATGGTACTCTATGTACAGCACAAAATTGAAGTGCAACGAAAGGTAGAAAAAGTCAGGGTAGAAAGCTTAATGAAGTCATGAAGTGATGAAATCAATTGTGGAGAGCAACGAGCGTTAGTGGATCGTATGTGAGGGAGAGTCTGCAGTCGGAGCTCAGGCTCCAGGCGCCCTCGGCGGCCAGGAAGGCGAACGCGTAGCTAGAGAGACGGGGTGGCAGTGAATTAACGAAAACGCCATTTAGCTGACTTCCATTTGAGTTGGTGGCACATTGAGAAGGCGTCGGCGGCGATGATGGCGATGTGAGGAGGACGCCCCGGCGGTGACGTTAGCCGTTGAAGTCGTCGACGAGTAGGAGGAAAGATCGTTGAAGGGAGCGACGCGGTTGAGGTGCCGCGGCAGTTGAGACCGCTTCGGCATCGGCGACCGAACTCATACTGTGGTGTGTGGCTTACCAGGGGGGACGGAGGCGTCTGGAGGCGGACTAGGAAAGACTGTGGCTTCGGTAGCCAACAGCGCCCGCAGCAGCAGTTGCAGCGGGGGGCCAAAAGGCTCCGAGCTCGCCGGAAAGGCAGGGTGAGGAGATGAGTGAGTGAGTCGGTCGGTTTCGACGTTAATGAAATTCTTTCGGCTCTTTCTGATGCCCGTTCGCCCGCCCGCCCGTACGACAGGCCAGTGTCGGGTGGGTGGCTGGGCTGATGATAGCGGCAGCAAGTTGGGGTAGTGACGACGAAAGATAGAAGGAGTCTACGTATCTCTGAGGTGAGTGTGTATGTGCGTGTCGCGTCTGAAAGTGGGAAAATATACGGTGCTATGAAAGTCGCCTTCGACTGATTCTGCTATTGCTGCTACTGCTGATGCAGGCGGCTGAACAACGCGGTGTAAAGAAACTGGGAAAGCTCGCCGCGTCTTTGTGTGGCTGCGTGCGTGAGGATATACGAGTCTCCAATGTGAGTGACTGTGTATGTTGGGTCTGTGGTCGAATAGCGGTCGTGGTGGCGGGGGTAGCTCCAGTGCCGCAGTAGAACGTAGCGTTGGTGTACGACGATAAGAATGAATCACTTAGCAACAGCAGCATCAGTGGTAGCAGGAATGGCACGATCAGAAGCTCGAGCGGGAGCGACGAATGGCCAAATGGATTGCCGCGATGACGTAGCCTGTAGCGGCGCTGACAGGCTAGGTAAGCAGGCCCGCAGCAGGGATAGTAACATGCCAACTGGATAACGATAGCCATATTCATAGCATTGAAACCCCAAAGTCTTAATTTGTCTGGTAGATTTCCTCACCGTTTCGACTTCGCGTCGGGTGGTGTTGCGTCGTGCATTTGCACAAACGATGATTATCAGTCTGATCATGCGAACACTCTGTGAAACGAAAAATGATGACGATCGTGTACCTGATGTTCGGCAATTGTAGAAAGTGAACGCTCGTCATAACGACAATGGCAAAGTGCCATTACAGTCCCTTGTCGACGTAGAATTTTGCTCGTGCTGTTGGTGGCGCTGGCGATGTATTGTCTTGTGCATTGAAGTGGGTGGGATTCGTCTGAGCGCAGTGAACAAACGTAAATTCTGCGACGATAAGTAGCACTAATGGCGGTCATACTGTCCTGCTCTCAGCGGGAACACCATCCACTTTCTTAGTTCGAATGGTTCAAGTGGCTTTTCAACAATGCATATATACGATTAAGGAGTGTTTTCCATTCCTGCATGATGCCAATGGTGTTGTCTCAATATTAGCACTTTCGAAAGAAACTGATTTGGGCGATTTCATTATTATCCTGAAGTGCCAATCACTATTGGGTACCGCATACAGTGCCAGTTCGGTAATGGCAATCGTACCGAAAATCATGGCAAAAATGTTTTCACTTTAGCAGTTCCTCAAACTGATTGGCGTGCTAGCGACCAATGATATTTTTGCAACTGAATCTATGCAGTAACGAAACCCGTTATATCCCTACACGGTGCACAATTTAGCACAATGTTCAATTTGTAATTAGAAAATGCGATCTCTGCAATAAAAATTGCAGTTGGTCTCTGGTGCTCCCTAGGTATCCATAATGATAGAGGCTGTACCGTGTAACAAATACACTATGCTACACACCTGAAAAAGTAGATGACTAGATCGCAGCGTGTCCCTGGAAGAGATAAAATACAGTAAGTTGAGTGTATGTGCAAATAAACAAATATAATATAATATTATAATCTAACATAATATATAGATAGACATATGACTTTAGTAGGTAAAGTTTTAAATCGCATGCGTAAATTAATGTACATATCGCTATGGAAACGATCGTTGCCTTGCTATTACTTAATATTATGATGGACTGACCAGTACTTGTACGTCGAGCTAGTTATAACTCTTTTGTTATGGACCAGATCATCGACCCTTGGGTAGATTAGAGTTAACAAGGAAATAGATATGTTCGGAGCATTTGGTGGCTTGGGGTTCACACCGTTTGAACTCGGTTGTACAAAGCAATATACGATGTGAACTCAATAATAGATCATTTCGACAGCACTTAGAGGAACTCACCAGCTCGGTATTCGCAGCCGCGGCTGTTTAACTATTCTATGTTCTTCTTGGATACAGTTTGGGTATTTGTCGGATACACTTAGCCTGCTTTGATCGATAGAAGCTCGATTGCTCAATTTATTGCTCCACATCAGGTGTAAGTTTAGCGCGTATCTGGTAATTGATTCTGTCAGATACGTTACGCTTCTCGTAATTGGATAATTGGCTTGAAATATCAACTAAGAATGCCAATCCTAAAAATCGATGGAGTAGGTGCACGCAGAAAGATAACGGCCTCAGTCAGGTATTAACGATCTCTCTCTCTCTCTCTCCCTCCCTGTCGGTCTCGCATGCACTAGTCTCAACGCATCAGGTTAACAGAAGCCATCTATAATTTTCCAGCAGACTAAGACTGACTGTAGTTCATGGGTCTCCACTTTCTGAATGTGCCAATGTTTGGCACAAGACGGCGACATCAACAAGTAAAGTCACAAAGTATAACTCGAGTACCATGTCCACGGCAGGTACGCTCTGTCGCTTGTTGTTGAATAACGTTAGCAACGCAGGTAAATTAAGCAGAGCTTCAAGTGGTGTTGAACCGCTATTGTGTTCTTTTGTGGCCTGACTAGTACGGTAGAAAAACGTCACCGTCTACTTATGTGAAATGAACAATGAATTTTAGCAGATCCGCGGGTATGACCAGTTCCCAGGACGGATCTTAGATTTCCCAGGACGGATCTTAGGTCCAGCCAGACTCGACGGACATACGATCCCGATCGATACGATTACCGCGACATTATCCGTGCCCCACTATACGAAGTGGGTCCATTTAAATATTCGGAATCCCGATCTAGTCGCTCACCTCGCCCTGCCCTTCGATCTACCCAGAATCTTCGTCTGATCTGGCTGGCTAGCCGAGACTCCTCGGGTTCAGCCTCTTCATTTGAAGCGCGTAAATGATGTACGCGACATCTTATAAGGAGAGAGACGATCGGTTTCATAGAGTATACCTCATAGAGGCTGGATAGCTTATGTACGTGGTTAGAACGCGAGACAACTACATTAAGATTTGGGAGTAGCAAACTCCTCAAAATTGAGAATATTCAGAGTCGTCACGTTTTACCTGAGAAGATGATCTCTTCAAATGCATGGTTCTGCTAGATCTATGTCTGCAACGTGTTTGGTTAACGTAACCATCCCGATTTGTCAAGATACGCGAACAGCGTCGAGTTTAAATGTGAACCAGCGACTGGCAATAAGGTCCAGCATACAGCATGCTTCGAACTGTTTTTCGAGCAGCTGTTCCCCTATCTGACAGTTCGAACTATGTTGTAGGATTGTGCCTTTACAACCTCCTCACCCTTACTAACACCCGTGTAAACATCAGCACTGTGCACATTTAAATAACTCTCTATATCGAAAGTTGCTAATAAAGTTAACTAGCGCAAATATCGTTGGAAGAAAACCCGATCGATGATCCATGGTTTTGTAGGTGGGTGTGCCGCGTGTCTTAAAGCAACCGTACGATGCGACAAACCTTTTAACTGTTCAATTTTTTTCAAAAACGAAGATCTGAAGGAAATCTCCAGCAAGCCGGCTTAATGTGGCGGTTTGTTAGCACTGCACCGCTTTGTTTTGGCAGCCTGTTCCATCGGAGACGGTTGCAGCCTCTTATAGTGGGACGGCACCGGCGGTAAGGGGAAACGAAGTCGGAAGTCCCTCAGCACTTGAACTTCATGCATACTCGGTATATGTATTATATCTATGTTCCTATATTAAGGTGCGGCAATCCTAGCATGTATTATCTAGCTTGTACATTTCTTGTACAATAATTTCTGTGTAATAGAATTGACGAGTAACTTGCTTTTTGCCATTGAATGCGTGAGATATATATATATATATATATATGGTGGTGAGCGTCTTGGACTGCTAGACCGGAGGGACATTGTGTTGGGTTCAAATCCTGTCAGAGACGGAGAATCTTTGGAGTTCTTTATCATCTTTCTTTACCTGTCGATTCTTGTCAGGTACGAGTGAGGAAAAGAATAAGCAAAGGTGGCCCCGACAGGTCCTTATAGTAATACCTAAATGTTAAGAGCTGAGGACTGTCAGATAGGGGAACAGCTGAGGGTCAGCTCGAAAACCAATTTTTTGAGATATATATATATATATGTATATAAAGAAAAGAGGGGGGTGGGTGAGAATACTTTTTGAGAGAACTGGGGCCCAACGAAAATGCTCAACTCAGCTTCTCAACGTGCACATCCCTGAAATTTAACATAGCATCCGATAGACGGCACCGCTATTAAAAACTAATTGTAATCGAAGGGACACCCCAACAATTCAGGTCGAGAATAGTAGCCACTGTGGCGGGTGGGAGCATTCGCGTTCGACAGTCGGCATTAAGGGTTCGTGACGTTTTCACGTCGGTATTATTTGCTTGATTCGGCATAGATTCCAAACCCCATATTATCGATCGAATTTCAGACGAACACAGGTGAAAAATCACGATGTACCAATTTACAAGATTAACTGTAATGCATAAGGCGTTGGCCACCCGATGGAGCATTGGGCGAAGTGCGCGTTCCCTTCTCTGGTCAGCGACAGGCAAGGAAGCCTCGGACGAGGACGTTGTACGGTTATTCACTAGCAGCAAGTTCTTGAACAACATGAGTCGAGTTTTGCCCGGCCCGGAACGCATACGCGTGACGTCAGCGAATGTCGAGGCTCATCTGGAAACGAAGTACCCGCGGACGATCTACGAAGCCGTGCAAAGTGCGGCAGCAAAGAACACAGCCAACAGGAACATCTGCGGCTGGGTTGACCCGACAACAAAAAACCTGCAATTTCTCACGTACGATCAGTTCTTCGCCGAGTCGAAACAAATCAGTATGGCACTACGGGAGCTGGGCATACAAGCGAAAGAGTTCGTCGCCGTCAACATCATCAATTCGAAGGAGTACCTCGAGACGATGTACGGGGTGACCTCGATGAGCATGATACTTCAGCCGATCTATCCGAACCTCGACGCACGCTCCATTCGGAGTATTCTCCGACAAGGTCAGGCGAAGATCTACATCGTCGACTCCGAATCAAAGGCCCGCGTAGTTGTTGAACGCGCTCATCAGCTCCCCTTGGTGAAGACGATAGTCGTCGGAGGAGGCGAGCCCAGCACCGATCTACGAAACGACGCCCAAGAGGCGAACATTCAGCTCCTTAGTATGCATGATTTAATGACACTTGGCGACAATAAAAGGCATAAGCTTGTTCCACCCAAAACATCAGACACGTTTTCCTTGGTCTACACATCAGGGACCACTGGCGATCCTAAAGGCGCAATCGTAACCCACGGCCGATTGTTGCGAGTGTATCACACAATCAGTAGCTTGCTGAAGTTCGTTCCCCGTCATCCGGGCGACTTCACATTCTGCTTTTTGCCCACAGGGCATATCTACGAGATGATGTTCGAACTGCTCTGTCTAGCAGATGGAGGTACGGCAATGTTCTGGCGTGGTAATATCAAGCACATGGCAAGCGACATTACGATCATCCGGCCTCACGTTATACCTATGGTACCGCGTCTCCTGAATCGCATCCACGACGAGGTATATAAAGCTCTGGAGAAGAATCCTCTCAAACGTACGGTGTTCCTGTACTGTTACAGAAAGAAAAAGGACCTTTTGTCAAGTGGCACCTGGAGACACGATACGATCTACGACAAGATCGTCTTCCGAAAGATTCGTGACCTGTTAGGAGGGCGAGTATCGACGATTGTGAGCGCTTCCGCCCCGCTCAGTCCGAAGGTGATGGAGTTTTTCAAGGTGACATGCGGCTGTGCCGTGGTAGAAGTCTACGGCAGTACAGAAACGATGGTCGTAACTGCGACGTCACCGGTTGATTTGACCGCCGGACACATTGGGGGGCCCATGCCGTCGGTCGAGATCAAGCTCGTCGACGTTCCCGAATTAGGCTACTTCGCTAAGGACGACGTCGGAGAAATCTATGTGAGGTCGCCATACGTATTTAAGGGCTACCATAACAATGAGGCTGCTACAAACGAGACGCTCCGGGACGGCTGGATCGCGACGGGCGATGTTGGAAGATGGATAAGCGGAGGGAAATTGCAAATACTCGACCGCCGGAAGGATATATTCAAATTGGCTCAAGGCGAATATATCACACCAGAGAAGGTCGAGTCGGTTTACGAACGTGTCCACATGTTCGAGGACATTTTCATCGATGGACATTCTGATCAGACATTTTGCGTAGCTATCGCCGTTCCGAATGAGGCCCAATTTGTTGAATGGGCAAAAATGAAGGGTTTTGTTGACGAGCCCGAACCTGTGCTCGTGGACCTGTGCAACGACCTCCGAGTACGGAAGGCCTGCCTCGAAGAACTTCGTCAGATGGGAGAAACGCACGGTCTCAACGAGCTGCACCAGATTCGAAATCTCTACCTCGAGCCAATTAAGTTTTCCGTTGCTAACGGCGTACTCACGTCAACGTTTAAGGTAAAGCGCAACTTCGCACGCAAGAAATATGCGCAAACAATCGACGAGTTGTACCGGGAGGGATCGTTGCTTGATGTTAAACCCTGATCACTGAGTTCCGTTTATTTAAAACGAAGCGGGCACAGAGAGCAATGTGTTAAAGGTAGCCGGCTCGATAAAGCGCCCTGTCAAACAGAGCATGTTGCATGCGCCACTGGTCACAGGTCTCATTGTAATACCGAATAAACACAGGCGAAGCTCGTAAGCATTTGTTTACTACCATTGTTCCATACATTTTTGTGGGGAAACTCCATGGAATTCTTCTTATACTACAATAAACGCAGCTCGAGGTTTTCGAGTTGGCGCTTGCTTTGATGCTCGTGCCAACATTGGTCAATGTGTAAATCGCTGCCTCGTTTTGTCCTGCTTTTCACTTCTTCGTCACTACAACAATCCGCAGGTTATCTTTTCAGGATTACGAATTGGCCAGATATACATTTCACGTCAAAATGATAGCACACCCCCATTTTTGTGACTTTCTTCCTCAACCCTAGCAATGCGGTTTCGCTTTCAGCCATCCAAAGTCACCAGATTCCAAGAACGTTCTACGAATATTCGGGTATCTATTTGATATCGGAAATTGTCGTGTTTAACGGTGTGACAAAATGATAGGACAGTTAGTGTTTATCGAGTGGAACGATAACTGAAACGCAACTGGGTTCTAAGATCGTTCTCCTACAAATTTCCTGGACCCTTCGTCAGCGAAAGCTACGATGGGCCGAGGCCGCCAACTTAGTGAGATGAGAAAAAAAATATTTTCAATATTAATAAAGAAAAAGTTAACACTGAAAATCGCGCGGAATTTGTGCAAAATAGCAGGAAGGTGATTTCGGATTATCTTAAAGATTCGAAACGGTACGGGACCAAGAAGGCGCCAGGACGACCCGAAAAACTAAGTGCGCGTGAAAAACGCTCTCTCCTCCGAAGAGCCTTTAACAGCCTTTTGACTTGTCGCGAAATTGTAGCCGAAGCTGGAGTCGAAACGATCTTCCAAAACGTGCAAAGCCATCTTCAGGCATCAAAAAATCTTGTTCGTAGAAAACTTAAACGAAACACAAATGTACGATTGAGCTTCACTCGTGAGCACATTTCGTGGACAGAGGAGAGCTTTGAGAGTCGAACGGAATGTTCTCAATCGAAACTCATACGTAAACTATATAAATCTATACCCAATCAAATAATTTCTGTTCTGGAGAACGGCGGCGGCCCGATAAAATACTAAATTTATAGATAACTTGTAGGAGAACAATCTTAGGATTCGGTTGTGTTCGACAAACACTAACTGGTCTTTCATTTTATTGAACCCTCAAAACGACAATTTCCGATATCAAATGTCTACATCTGAGCTTGATAGCCGAATATTGGTGGAACGTTCTCGAAATGTGATAACCTTGAATGACTAAAAGCGAAACTGCATTGCTACTTACGGTTGAGAGAATAGTCAGAACAACGGGGGTGGAGTATCATTTTGTTGCGGAGTGCACAGAAGTAACTAGACAAAAGTGATATTTGTTCATTTTAAACATATTTTATAAACAATATCTTGAGAGATGCCTTGATGTACAAACCCCGCAGGGGTTTGCTACAAACAGTAAAAACCTGATAAACAAAAGAGCTGCCTGCTGCATACGATATATACGATTAAAAACAGAACAGCGTATTCATAAATATGTATCTAGAAAAAATAACACCTCATACAAGTGTCATGCATTCATTCACTTATCTGCGACTAAATAGTTCTTTGTTGTAATTTCGTTGACTAATTATTATTACTATCCTCAAACATTACCGTCACTATTACTATTGCAAACCCACGGATGCCTACAACAACATGCGCGAATGCCCCCTCTTACGATATACACTCTCCCTGTTTCTCGATCTATAGCAGCGTCAATGTGCAGGTACGTGTGCATATTGCAATACTTAATAGTTATCCGATAAATAGGGAGTTCTCCAATTGATTGAAGGCAATCATGCCACCATTTCGGACCACGGACAACCCTACGCGCTACCACAAACACCAATCAGCATCATCATCATCATCATCTTGGTAGTAGTTGTAGCAGTAGTAGTAAAAGTAGTGGTATTAATATGATGTATCCGGAAAAGCCGACACGTGGCACGACTGGAGCTGCGGGGACTGCTGCCTTGGCTATTTTTCCTGCCTGACTGGCATTCATCGATTGATTCATTGTTCAACCATGATCGTCTATTTTGGTACAACTGCTATTAGAGGAAGTCCTGTCTATCCATCAGTTCAATGGCAATAGACAAGGGGGGGATGTTATACGAATGACTACGATGCATGCCACCCGAAGACGTCGCTGCTGAACGTACGCCCGTCCGAACTGGTCCATCACCGGACAACTGTTTCTTTAAGGTGTTTTTGTTTAACTCTATAATATATATATATATATATATATATATATATATTTATATATAATGTATATATATCTGTTGTGTCCGTTGTTTTTCCCCATTGGTATTATACTCATCATCTAATGACTGAACGAACATCGTCCTCGTTGTGTGCGTCCAATGGTAGCCAGCTGTAGTTGAAATCAACAACTATGAAATATAAACTATCGAATATCGCTGTATCATTATCTCTGTACATTGTACATACACCTATAATAGATATAATCGTCACATACGCTGAAGTGGTTTTGGTGTGTTGAAGCGTTTTAAGCTAAAATTTGCCTCCACACATAGTAGCTAAGCATGCTGCAATGATCGGACAACATTGCGATACATTTTCGAACAGCATAGTCTGTTATATAGATACGGAAAGAAATGATCCTGCACCATTGTTGGTATCTTTCATTCTACTATAGAGCAGAACGTATAGGGTTGGATTTTAGATTGAACAGTTTTATATCTCGAAATGGCTTGAGTATTGCCATCTTTTGCCGTGCTATAATATTTCCTCTAAGTTGAAACCGACATCGTAGACGTCACAATGCATTCGTTCCCTTTGAGTTAACTCGACCGGCAAAATGGACGAGGTGTATATTTTATCCGCGTCAAAATGTTTCACAGCCTCATTAGCCAATCCCGGATTACATAAAGCCATTATGGAAGCAAGCTTCCGTTTAGGTCAACATTACATAAGTAACGGCGAAGAAAATATCAAGACCACCAAAGGAGAGTGTTCGCTCGAGTTTCAATTCCAAATTTCACCTAGACAATGGAATGAATCGTATACATGTTTTTCAGGTTTCAACAAAAAAAAAAGTTCATTGGGTAACTTCAGCGTGGACGAGACCACCCATCGACCGTGGGCGCTCCAACAACCGCAAATGCAGTCAGGGTATCTATTTCAACGTCTGGACTGGAACAAATTTTTCCTCTAGTTCATTGTAGTATGTCTATTCAGTGAAAAGTTCTCATGTGGCTGTTGTTGTGAGCACGTAATCGCCGGCCATTAGATACAGTCATACATTTCGTCGCGCTTCGCGTACCCTGCACAGGGCGTAATTAGCTTAAGATGAGATCTTGTCCGTATCTCGTTACGGGCTACGATTTCACTGCGGTGATAGCACAATCTCTTCTGTCATAGAGCAGCGTTCCTGCATTAACAAGTTACCTCGTCCTCTTAGCGTTACCTCGCTAACAGCAACTTGAGAGACAGAGAGATGTGGAATGGCCGAGACGGCTGAATTGCATGCAAATTTTGTTTAGTAACAACAACAGCAGCAGCAGCAGCTGCAGCAGCGACGGCGATAACAACAACAACGACAACCTTCCTTGACGAAGATTGTACGCTGAATTAATGTAAGGAATTAATTGCGACCCCCGTTCTTCCGCTAGCTCTCTAACACTGGTATCATCACCACCGCAGCAGAAAAACGAGAGAAATTATCTTATTGCTATTATTTATTATATGTGTTAGCATGCGAAGTGCAATCACTTACATGTGTCATCTCCACCCCGAGTCTCCCGCTGCTTACACACCTCCGTTGGTTAGTGCTAATTTTACTGGGTAGAGGTTTTTCTTTTTAATGAAAAACGAGAAATACACCTCACGTGTGAGTGAGAAGAGTATTGGGTCGGGGTTTTCGTACAAAGTCGTTCACATATTAATCTGACTGTGCGGGCTCAACGAGCCGTGAGATGACGCCTCATGTTGTCGGCGTCCGAACGAGCTACCCCGAACAGATCGCACACAACGTACGCCGTGATACAGCCGGCAGAATTGAATATAGACACGGAGATTTTTTTATAGCGCATTTATTCGTCGGGTTCATACGCCGAATGTGAATATTTTGAAATGCTGATTTCGTTAGGTTGACAAAATTGTGACTATTATAATTTGCTCTGCAGCTTCATGAACGGTTTTTCATGGTGTCGAATTTGAAGATAATTGAGCATCTATCGAAATGTAACCGCTCTATATCAATACATTTCGATTTTGACAGCAACTCAATATATATATATATATATATATATCGCTTTCCACTTCAACCCGACAGTGAATTACTATCAAAGAATTATAAGTCAACACATAAGCGAAACATTGCCTGTCAGGCAGCCACCGCAGATATTACAAGATACACCCTCACCGATATCAGTTCGTTACGGTAATCTAATGCATTCGAGCAAGTTACAATGCAAACGACCCAAACGATATGAGATACCTCTCGCGACCCGTGGCGACCCCCCCACACACACAGCTACGCAAACTCATGCTGCTGACGGAATCAGAACACTGGCGTGACCTGTTCAGTCTCGCAGTTTCTATTCTGCGTTTGGATTTCACTCGGGTGTATTTGTTCAACAAGGCTGGCGTGGAGGGGTCAGCCATTTGAACGTGGTCAATTCCTCCCGCGCTTCCGTTTGGCCAACTTTATGCTGCCGGCCAACGATATCTACCCACCTGTTCGTCGACGCCAGCCGTGAAAGAGCGGACCGAGCGACTCCGGGACGGCGAGCGCACCTCCCTCAATCCCAGCGGAAAGAAAAAAAAACGCCACACCACGACAGAGAAAGGAATAAGTGGAGCAGTTTTTATTTGTTCATCGTCGTTGGCTGTTGTCGCTGTTTCCCATGATTCGCTGCGGTGGCAATTGGCGCAATGTTACACTGCGCAGCTACACCACCCATGTTACGTTACGTGCGTCGGTGTCAAGAAGTGACACACACGGCTGCTGGTGTGATCCCGCAGCGGCCGAGCGCTTATTTGCTATGAATTCTGATAACAATGCTTGTTGGGTAAGGAGATGAAAACAATAGCCCAAACCGCGGGCGGCGGCGCTGACGCGGCTTTGATGCTCTGCTTACGCGCGGGAGCTAATATAACTCGCTGATCAGCGAATAGACAGATGGGTATATAGATACAGGCATTGTGGAGATAGGCATTGTGAATGCTTGACCGCGGAGACTGACACTTGAGAAGAAAGCGGCACGGGTCGAGTGAGTAAGGGTGTGAATACACAAGCGAACGAACGAAATGATAGTGACAGAGAGACATTGTCCCGTTGAAGTGTTTGGAATAGTAACGGCTGGCAATTTCCCGTTAGTGATACTTTCAATTGGTTACAATCACCGGGGGTGGATAGCACAGTTCGTATGGGTCCACGTAGATGGCATGCACATATACTATATATATATATATATATATATATATATACATGCGTAGTCTGTATTCATCCACCGGTTTGCACTCATATATATATATATATATATATATATGAAACGATCTAAAGATGGGTGTGGGTAGTAGATAGCGAGAGAAAGAAATAGAGAGAGATCGGCGGGGAGGGATTTAATAAAAAGGAAAACTTTTTTTGTAAGAATATCTGCGTCTGTGATCTGGTTCAGAGGTCAGCGACACTGACAGTGACTGAGAGTCACACAACCCCATTAGTACAATGTCTAGCACAGAGCAATGTTGTCTTAAGTCGGAACCATTATATGTCCCCATCATGAGCTTGGCCTTCAACTGAGGGTTAATAGAAGACAAATATGTTACACGAATGTTGTGTATGTGATGTCTCATATTATAATAATGTTTTTTAATTATAACTCATCTGGCGAACGATGTAAACCAACTATTTGATTCTACGCACAGGATATTTACATTGTTTCCTTTGTTTTGTTGCGTAAATTGAATTGCAATAAACTAAGCTTTACTTCAATTGAGATAACACATTTTATATTTACAGGTTTCGATCTATCAATTTCCCATTTTTCTATCAATTTCCCATGCTTGAACCATTTCATTGCAAAGTGGCTAAACAAAATAATCGTCCACTGTAACTCCGAAGTGCGTTCGACCACTTTAGGGGTCCCGGCAAAACGTTTCTTCGACATCGATTGTGTCCCGAACAACAAATCAAGTCGCGAAGTAGACGACAACGTTAGTCATATTTCGTTTCTTAACAAAATATGCAACAAAATGCAATCGTCGAAGTATGCCTCTGTTTGGCTGATGAACATCTATATATATATATATATATATAACGACTTTTTGCTATACTATTATTATATATGTATAGTACCTTAATCAATGTCCTTGTTGCTTACAGATAGTTAACTTGCTATAATAAATAGTGCTCTGTTACGCGTATTGCATGAAAAAATGAAATTATTATTATTATTATTTAATGACGATAATCGCTTAGACTATCGATATATATATATATATATATATATATATGCCTACACACGCCTATATCTATGTTCATGTTTGTAAACAGGCAAACACGACCATCAGCTCTCGTACGGCTTGTGTAGCTCGGCACCGCCGCGTCGCTGATAGAAATACGACCATGGTGCCGTGATGACATGTCGATTGGCAAAAAGAAAATTCGCCTCAATATTTCCGTTCGCCATCGTTGCTCGCACCGTTAACTGTGCGGATATGGAAAATGAGTGAGTCTATATGTGTTTGTGCTAATAGTGAGAATTGCGTATTGATAACGATGTATCATCTTGATTAAGGCGTATTTGATAGGGGGACATCTCACATCTACTCGACTCACATCATTCGACTGATAGGTACTATTACAATATTAGCTGGGTGGTCAAAAACACCCGTTATTAATGGATGTTTTACGATGTTGGCTTTGCCGCTACGCAAGTGGCATACGCGGGGCGTTTAGTGTCTAGTGGCCGATTGTGAACCACCACGGTGGTTCGTCATTATCGTTACCGTCGATCGCTTTGCAGGCCATTATAAATGGAACACTGATTTGACGCGTGAAGTGGTTACCGATTGGCGTTAGCAAAGTATCAGTTAAACCGTGATTATGCAGCTAACGATACATTTGACAGTGGCTTTTGCATAAACGCCGACAAACTATGGCCGCCGATCGGTGGACCCAGCTCAATATCGCGTGTTGCTGAAAAAAAAGCAAAACAATTTAATTATTTGAAGATGACGTTCTCACATCCAGGTAGTAATAATCGTCCCTCTTCGAAGGTTGACTTCTATCTGCGCTGACCAAAGTTGCATCTTGATGTGCACATGATCGGCACGGCACACGTCACGGAGAACGTTTGTTCCAATGGTGGGGAACGGAAAATTGGGTTTTCTGTCACGGTTCACTGGGATAACTGAATTCATACAACAGGATACTCGCGCAGCTACGACGCGATGCGCACCTGAGCAGCAGCTCTACCTTTTAATGAGAGGGAGAGAAAGCGTTTAGCTTACGCTGGATCTAAAAGGCTGACATGAATCAGTATCACCACTGGACCAATGGACGTCGCGGCACAGAGCCCGGGACTCACTATTCAGAATTAGCAAGTCATCTACCACGTCACAAAACCTCCTTTGAGTGGCACACATGATTGTGTACATTAGAAAGAAACAAACAGCTTACATGCATTGTAATTTAACACTTGTGTGCTATTCGCATACGTTCTAGGCAATATTTGGGCACACATCCTTGACACCACCCGTCGACGAAGTGTAACGACAGTGACAGTATGTATGCGAAATAGACGACCATTGTACATCATGATGTTGACAATTAGCAAATGACCACACTTGTAAACATATCCCGGTTTAAATGCTTACGATTTTTTTCCGAGTTGAGAGGGGGTACTTGGATTTTTACATCATTACGTACAACGAGAAATCTCAAAAATATCTTAAAAGACCCAACCGTATAGCCGAAAAAACATGACACATTCAAAACTCAGCCTTAGGACAGCCAGCCTTAAGAAGAATCTAGCCGGATCGGTAAAGGCAAAATACCATATCTCAGTCTTCTCCCTAACTATGCTCATTCTTCGGCTGAGCTACCCTACTCATCTCGGGCAACGTATTTTGCTTTACTGGTATCGATTGCTACTAGTAACTGGGACGATGTCTAGGTTCGAACTCAAGTCTATCCATTGTACATGTGATCAAGGGAAGAAAAATGCCGGCGCCGGCAAAAGTGGCCGCTCTCACGAGCGGCTGGCTACCCACATCACATTCGTTTCAACGGCAAAACGCCATGCCACTTGAAACGCATGCGTTATTGTCGTTGCCGTCATTAAAACTGTCAAAAAATACAAACATTTTACCGTGTCACGCTATCGCCAACATAGCGGGAGTCAGCCAATCGGTCTACCTAACGCAGGGGGACGTCTTGAGATAGTAAGTATAGTAATAGTGATCGACGATGTAACAGATCACAGAAACAGTTAGCTACGGTTTTGGCTCCTTGGCTCGGCATCGTCACGGGTCTAAGAGCAGCTGTACGATTTCGTTTACACCAGGTTTTATCGTCCGTGTACGGTTATATACGGTTTGAGCGGTGGTCGCCGACTGCTTCCGTTTGAGGTCGGCGGCAGTCGAGCGCCCGGCCGCCCGCATTGAGTGGTCAACTGCTAAACAATAGAACGTTTTCTGCATTCACCGATGAATCGAGGCTGTGATTGGTGGTGTGAAGATGCGGGAGCTAGCGGCATCTACCCCCGAGCACCTATCTAATGGGGCACCCTCACGAGATCCATGCTCTGTGCAACGTAATGGCACTCTCTACGCGGTAGTACTCGTAGACAGACAATTGGCTGTGGTGGCTACTCAGATATCATGTGGCCGGGTGCGCTGAATTCTCGAAGACGTATCGGGCAGCGTGCAGCTATCGTACATCCGTTGCACCGTATAACATCTTAGTCAAATGTTGTCACCTGGCAATTTTTCTCACACTAGCTTACTATGTCGTATCTATCGGGCGATCCGACCTAAATGGTAGACAAACATGAAATTTGGTAACCGAATTCATGGTTTCGCTTCACATCTGCTGCGGATTCAGTTGAGTCGTTGGTTATGTGCCCGACATCTCGGTCCTGTTACCCTGATGTCCTGCTGGTACCAATAGCCTGCGTAATGACTGCACAGCATCACGGTGTTTGAGCCTTTGAGAACACGGACACTAGACATAACGCAGGTTCCAGAGCCTTTTCCTGTGGAAAGCGATATTTTTACCGTAGCAGGCATCGTACAGTTTAGTGCTTCGGATAATAATATACAAAGTAAAATTGATCTGCTGCAAAAGGTAACTGCGGTGAGAGCCATCGAATCGAGTAACGATTCCTTCCTTCAAAAAAATAACCTTCAAAAAAAATTTACCCGGAATAGTTTCGACTCAAAACAACCACTAATGCGGTAATCGTAGGGTGCCTGAATATTGTTCTATACGGTGAATATTTTTTAGACCACATTCGTCTTTAGTCCTGCCCCGAAATATTGCTCGGACATACAAATATCCTGCGCTGACGTTCTAATTATTGATTTAGACCAAGCCACCAAAGCGGAACTCTGCCTATACAACTCACTGTGGCATTGTCGTCATCCGAGGGCCCCCCACAAGTTCCGTTAGCAAGCGAACACTGTCCTCTGTTGGTGCCTCTTCATAGCGGTAGGTGACTGTTCGATTTGTAACAACTGGATCTGTGACGCCGCGGCTCCGTCTCGATCTATTGGACGGCATAGATCTCAATAGTGCCGGGCTAGTATTTCTCCACATGTTCGGTGTTCAGATACGCCACCAAGACGCCACCATTCAGCCGTCGCGTGTACCGCCCCTGCCGCTGTTCACTCTGAAAGAGACGTATTCATACAAAGATGAATGCATCTCTGTCTATGTGATTTTGATCGCTCCTCAAATGCGCCGGCTGCTGTTGCTGCTATCCACTCGACTGGCTCGGGGACCACTTTCAATTAGGAGATAATACCGAGCGTCGTAATGTTAATCGGTAGTTGATGCCGAGCCAGTTTTCCACTGTGGCTGCTGCTACTGCTTCTGATACTTACATTTGCTTGGCCTGCGGGGAGGGCTCGGTAGAGCTACTGTGACTATATACAACAGCGATATCACTGGTTTTGACTGAGCTAGAAGTTGAAAACGACGCTCGTGGATTGGTGAACGGCGGTGCCCTCAACGCGGACTACGTACCGAGAGAAGACTGTATGACATTGCTTGTAAAGCACTGAAAGCAACAGGCATAGATTCCAAATCAGTAGCACTAAAAATCAGGTGTGAAACGGTGTAGCAGTAGCTTGATTTAATGTAGATAATTAGAATAAACAACATCGTTGTTGAACGAACAACTCTTAACGATAACTAGTATCAGTGAGTGATTAGCTTCCATGTAGCTCGTGTGCGCGTTTTATTTATAATAACACTAAAAATACTCAGCACGATTTAATTAGCACACTCATTTAAGCTATTCATACGTCGAACCCATTTCAAGCACGCTAATTACTTAGGTATGAGCGCTCTCAAAGATGTTTTGGTTTTGGACGTACCTGGTATACGATACAACCCGGTTCGTCTGACTTGTAAGCGCTCGCGCTACCGCTGTGCCATATCCGAGGAACGCTTATGAGAAACTAATTCCGATCAGGTAGAGATGATACTAAGACCTTCCTGTAAACTCTGATTTCAGAAGGACCAAAACTCCCATCGCAGCTTCTTCAACACCCGTCTCGTTTACAATAGATGTTAGCCGGTGGGATTTATTACAATCATTTTAAAATCTCTAGGGGGACTCATACCTAGAATGGACGTTCTTTCTAATACAAAATAAATAATAATAAAGTCACATGTCGCTGTTCACAGCAATAGCAGTCGAGTTTCGCCTCAAAATCATCATCGACATAGACAACCATAGCCTATTTAAGAGTTGTTCTCAATCTTTTATTCTCATATCTGGTAACACAGCAGAGCAATCCGGTTGCGCAACGTTGACTCGAGTTTCTGCTCTATCAGGACAAGTGTACGCTTTTTACACCAATAAATTATTATTGTGAATAGGTTTCTAGCATGTGCGTATGCATGGTCCATATAATCTATTACATGTTCGGTATGGCATATCTCTCTCTCTCTCTCACTCACTTTCGTTCTCTGCTCAAGAGGCGATATCAGTCCTAGTTCCTCGGCTTTACGGCTTTACAACTGGGTCCCAAGTACCCCATTCGCTTGTCGTGCTTGTTAACATGGGGCGAGGCTTTCTAGGAATGGCGGCCCACAACAATAGCACGAGAGCTGCAGGGTCACACCGGCCGACTCCACTGAGTGCCCCAGCCTTACGAATCCCCTCCTTGCTAGTAGCTTGGCCTTTTTGTGTGCAGAGATGAGTACATACCGCTATGCCACCCGGCCGTCGAAACTGATCTGGCTCATGACTTTCATCAGAAGACGAATGCGATGGGAACGAAATTTCTACGGAAGCAGAGTAGACCGCGCATGTTCTCATGTTGTCGAAATGCCCAACAGGCCCTAGCGAACATCTGAGAGCCGTGCGACGGGTTGAACTGCCCCTGGGTTCGGTCTAGTTCGCATTTCTAGATTTGTGAGCCAATAGCAGAAATGCTCAGACTGCGGGGACTGAAGGAGAACAAATGCCGTCAATTGTCATAGACATTTAACTCCGCAAAGCCCCTTGGAACGCAAATTCGATCCGATCAACCTGTTACTTTTGCGACGACAACATATGATAGTGCATTCCACGGATGTGTCATGGCCGCACCGAGGCCGAAATACTACCTTAGAGAACTATGAAATCAGAAACCTTCATAGCAAGGGGCAGCAGATGTAGGTAAATGAAATTGGTTTATTCGACGCCTAACTAACGCCTAACTAGAAGAGTATAGGTACAAACTTATATTTATTTCTGTGTTTTCTTAGACAAGATGTTCCACAAGACCTAATATATGGCGTATAAGAAATATGAGTGTGCTTTTTGCAAATAAAAGTCTATCACTGTCTAAAAGATTATCACAACGTTGAATCCCTCACATGGTATCAATCTCACCGCAATTAATACGAGGCGTTAGAAGAGAGAAGTTGAAGACAATATCAGCGCAGTGGATCTCTCCCAAGCTTATTTGATCGGCGGCTAGTTCCCGTTTTCATAGTAGATCCCTGTCTTTACCAGCAAATTTCGGCTCGAACGATCCTGGTTATATACCATTCAAATAAATAATTGCTTCGACGCCACGTTCAAACATTTGCGGGGGCGAAACTCTCAGAGGTCACATGAAAAATAGAGCAACTATATTTCATCGACTTTTGGGTCTTGTGGACTATCTGACTTTATTGAGTAAGGCTACTACTGTGCAGACATTTACACCGACAAATATAAGCATTCAACCCTTCGGGTTTGGCAGACGTTCTTCGTAACAAGCAACTAGATATCCTCAGCGGATTTTATCTATGTTCCTGCAGACATGTAGACAATGAGTTTAGTATGAAACTCAAAGCCTTCGACGTTTTCAACTCAATTCGTCATTATCAAACCGAACTCATCCAAATATAATGCTGGGAACTTCGCACACGTGCGACTCATCGCCGTCCGGTCATAGGATAACACTGATCACCGTTTTGGGAGAAGGCAGCTGAACTGTTTCACTCCGATCGTGACCAACTTTTCATTTTTGAAATCCTCACACAAAAGAAATCACATCTAGTTAATGTTTACCTTTTCCACAGCGGAACAACATGTCTCGACCTCTATTCGTGTCCCCCGAACTAACTCCACGTCGACATCACATAACAGTTACCGCTGTTATGGCGAGGACTTCAATGAGGTCAGTTACGATGGACATGATTCTTGCGAATGGAATACAATCGCCGTGTGAATTGATTGCGTGTCTCCTGGAACAAGTGCCCTAGTGCCCGAAGACCTCCCTGCTTTTGCACCGCGTTCGTGGCGAGAACAGAAATTACTATTGTTGTTATTTTCTACGGCAGACAATATACCGATAACGTACGCTGTTACCTTTGAAAAAAAAGAGGAAAAAGTTATGGTCAAGAATGGCAAATTCAGTTGAGATCACCTATCGGAATTGTCAACGTTTCATAAACACTTCTATCTTCGCTGTGATTCACCGAACAAGCTTGTGGGAATTTTGCTGCCCGCCCCAGGTTGTGGCCACCGAAGCGATTGCGCTGATCAAAGTGCTACCAGTCGCTGTAGCAGAGCGGCGGACGAGAGCCTATAGTTCATGTACAACACAGCCCCTCGATTTCCGTTGAGCTGTCTGCAGCCGTCTTAAGAATCCCTTGAAGGTGATTGTGGCCGTCCGACGGAGGGCGATTTCAGCGAATGGCGGACCGCAGCAACAGCGGTAGTTGCTCTTGTTGTTCTTGATTGAGAGGGGGCTTCGTCATAATGGCTCTCAAGATGATTGGGATGATGTATAAGGCTACTACGCCAATCGCCTGTGAGATCACCGTTTTTGCTCTGCGATGGCTATAAGATCTGCCGATGTCAAACAATGCGTTCGACGGCTTTCTGAGGGTCAGCGAAATCTTGCTGCATCAGCCGCAGTTGTAACGCGGCGTTTTGCCAAAACTAACTAGCGAGCATTGGCCATAACCACTTTCAACTTATGGCTGAACGTTGACATTGGCTTTTAGCGTCTACCTCAACTAGTTACTTACATCGACCCGATCCTTCAAAGTTACTACGAAAAAGTACGCGCACAAGTCGCAAATCAGACACTGTGCATCTTCCGACGAGTGACCACTCTTTGCCAACGCTAGCCGACATAGGTAGACAATGAGGTGTGCTCTAGTTACGAAGCGCTGACCTTCAGCACAATGCAAGAAAAATCGTTGACACCGACGACTTTGCTCTCACCCTCGAGTTTGCTGCTCTACTTGCTAAGCTCTACTACATTATGAGTTAGAATATAATAATATGACTGTGGTTTACTCAAACGTTGAGAACGGTTTCGTGTTGTGAACAGCTCTTGCATCGCGGATGCGGCGCCGAACACTACACTTCTGATGCTTCTGCTACTATAGTCGTTAGGAGCCGATGCGTGCTGTTGGGATTCGTTATTATAACAAGGGTGACCGAGCGGCAGAACCCCAACACGGAAGCCACAGTAGTCATAGGAGACTAAGACACCCGGCTATAGAACACTAGCCGGAGCAGTACACCCCTTCCTCAGAGATCGAAGTAATGCCAAGCGTGCCGACTCTGGGGAAGAGATACACTCTCAGCAGAGGATGGTTTTAGCAGGCAGAGGCGGCGTTTTGTCATCCACGTCAACCCCCCTGCACTGGATCGGCCCACCTTCATGGAGATTGGAAGGCGTCTCTGGTGGTGTCCGTCATGCGAGTATGAATGAACACTATGACACAACAACAACAATAAAATACACCAAATAACATCTACGGTGCTAAAATACTTTATACAGCTTGTCTTCATACTACGCAAAAGAACCCTATGCCTTTGTTAGACAAGCTGAGATCGAATTGATCAAACCATCTAGATTGTCGCTTTATGAAGTTCCCCAAAAACAGCACGGAATGGATACACCTAATACAATCTAATATTTTGCTAAAAAAACAGAGTTACAATGTGGTGGTTCAAACAGCACGGCGCACGCCGCGATGGCGCATTAATTGTGCTACCGGCCATGCAAAAGAGTGCCGAATAATTCAGAGTGACAGCTGAGAGCACAACTGAAGCTATTGTTTTCCGTTCAACATGCGTTTAACACCGTTTCACGTCGTTAATTTCAATATATATATTTTAGATCGTAGGGACAACCCTTGTATTTAATAGGGATATCTTCAAATAATTGCTTCAGGTTTTGGCAGAATGTTGTGTACATGAATCCAGCTAAACAGGAACCCTGTCGGACTATCAAGAAGAGAGTTACAATTGAGTACACGATGTTTCCGACTTCGAACTTGCATATGCAACCTGTGAAGTATGACCTTTGCCATATGTTGAACGGGGACAACAGTATTGAAACATGTGTGTACTGCCTCGTACAACCAATTGGACAATTGACAAGTTTACTTGTTAACTTTCAACTCAAGTTAGCTCTAAAGGTATCGTTCATTAACTCTTATTTCCAATGCATAATAATCACATGATCAACCAACGCGGTCAGGTTTTTGGCCAGATTTTGGCCAGAGACTATTTATTAACTAATTATGTGTATTCTTCTAATCAATAAGTTCAATACAACGAGGTACGATTCGAATCTTGGCCTCGACTCACGGCTGGTCTAGATGTTTATTTACAGTTATTCATTATATTCATATTCTATACATTTTTGTACAGTGCTAGATCGACGCGTAAGTGTATTGTTTTTATGTAGTTCATGTTTCGTTGACGTATTTGTCATTTTTCACACCTTGACTCTTCGTCACCTGCGCGGAGAGTAAATATACCCAAATTGGCCTATGTTACCGTATTCGATCGACGAGACTCAGCTCTAATTGCTTCAGCAAAGCAACTCGTATTTCGTCTAAATCTGTATATTATTTCTAATACACTTAACGGCACACATCAAACAGACGATAATTGTTATTTACAGAGCACGAATTAAAGCGTGTTTTTCTTTGAGCATTCAAGTACGTGATGCCTATTCCTGAAGATGTGTTCGATTCATTTTAGAGTACCTACATCATTATTACCATTTAACTTTGAATTTATCTCTAGATTTATAATTTCAAATTACTCATGGCGTCATGAGGGATTTTAGGCCCAGGACCGGATTACCCCGTTCTCCATCATGCGAAACGACCAGGACGTGGCCTTCTGGACCGCTGCCCATAAGGTAAAGTCCTCCCAACTTAGGCCGCATCCCGAGTATGAAGATCTGTGCTGCTTCCACTACTTCTTTTCAATGTTGTTTCATTTGTTTGTTTTCTTTGTCCCGAGTGGCTCTCATCAGTGGATACCTTACTTTCGTCTCTATTCTATATATGTCTACTGATTATGAGATAAAACATGCTCGTATCGTTACCGGGTTTACTAGAAACACATGTGGACATCGATAAAAATAAACTTGGCCAGGAATGGACGCGGTATTTACTCTGACCGTAGATTAGTATTTGTTCATGGAATTAGCTAGTTCATGGAATTAAAGCTCTATGATGAGACGAATTTTTCTACACGGCGCGATATGCTCGAAGTGTCTCGATTAGTTCATGAGCAACCTTCCACTGGACTGGGTCTGAAGCAGTGAAAACAGTTCTACATCATCGTCGTAGTAGAGATAACCGCTAAGTCTTCATTCGCAAGTGAAGACTTGTCGATTATGCTATCGCGCGGTTATTCTTCTTACTGTCGTGTGTTCGTTTGCACACTCCGAAAGTCATTGTAGTCTCACCTCTGTTTTATATTAATTATCACAGGCATCGCACATGCTCGGCTACACCGACTGTGCTGTCGTTCTAAGAATCGCTGCATTAACTGTGTACCGAGATGTTCGGTTTATACGAAGATAAAATAATCATCTGTGAGCCTGCCAATTTCAAACGCGTCTACTGATAGTTTCCCATTCCACACATCAGCAGCTTCGCAAAAAGCCAATGGAAAGCTCGTTGAGCTCATCACATACGCTTCGTTTCGTTTGTCATTGTACCAAGGACAGACTTCACGAATATAATTGTAAAAGGCTAACCCGGCTGATATCTACATTTTAAGCTCCTTGATAACTTCTATAATACATTAGCATGGGATTTTTGTTAGTAAAGCCATAATTTTGCCTACATACAATACAGGTACTGGAAGGCCTCCTTGGTAATAGAGGCATTTTTCGGGCCGGGGGGGGCATTTCCTGTCAAAGATGCATTCCTACTGATGTTACGTCGGAACACAGTGGGTTACGTTGACGCGCTGCGGGTAACGCAGACCGCAGCTTGCCCTCGAAGTCCTTCTCGCCCCATTGCAGCCATGTACTATGCTTGATCCAGGTTCGAATATCGAGATCAAGCTCGCTGTAGCACACCCGGCCAATCGATATGATAATCAACTTTTGGGCCCTGCTCTGCAGAGCATGGCGATGGGCCGACTTGAATTCGTACACAGACCAATCGCTTCTGAGAAAGCTTTCGGAAATGACGAGAATCGTTTTCCGGGAGCATTCGACAGCCTCGTGAATCGCATCATACAGATATTGCCCTGTCACGGGCAGGTCGCGATGATGCAGACACAGCCGATAGGCGGACTTGCCCGACTCGAGCTCAGAGGCTATATTCTGACACACGAAATCCTCGTCTTTCCTGCTGTAGGATACGAAAACGTCGAATAGCTTCTCCTCCTCGATGGGCGGATGGTAGAACGTACGAACGCCGCACCGGCTAAATAAAAACACGCCCGATTTTCGACGGTACACCAGAAGAGATACGGCCGCAATGACAAATAGAAGGAGGAGGACGGCGCAGAGAATGAAGAGCAATGTGAATAGGTTGCCTGAAGGGAGAAATCGAACTTGTTCACGCAATTGTATCGTCTCGGACAAGCCGTGACAATCCGTGATATTAAGCTCCCATAGCTGGAGCGCTGTGGTCTCGTTATGCACACATGACATATCGAAGATATCGCTTATGGTGTCACCTCGTTCGCGAATATAAGTGGCGAGTTGCCGGGTAAAATCACAGCCGCATGTCCAGGGGTTTGCAGATAGGGAAAGCTCGATAAGAAGCTTGTTGTGCTGGAGGAACCAGATCGGAATCTTGATCAAGTAATTGCGATCGAGATGAAGGACCTCGAGACTTTGCAGCTCGCCAAATGTCACATTGCTCACGAACGTCAGCTGATTGTTGGACAGATAGAGCTCGCGGAGGCTCGACAGACCAGTGAATTCCTGGCCCCGCAGCTCCGATATTTGATTGTCCTCTAAGTGTAGCACACGCAATCTGGCTAGGCTAGCGAATGTATCGGGTTCGATTGTGGCAATATTCGACTGATTAGCAAACATAAGCTCAATTTTCTCGCGTCGAACGAACGGAAGTGGGTTTAGTGCCCCGATATCGTTGCCGTCAAGATGCACCACGGTGACACCGAGCGGGAGTTGCTTAGGGACGGCGGACTGCTCGCTCGAGCTGCAATCGACAATGTTGCTATTCCATGACGGATCGTGATAGCAGGTGCAGTTTGCAGGGCAAATCACCTCGCAATAGCATGCTTCAAATTCGCAGCAATGACAAGGCGGGGCGCAGTGACCTCTGTACCTGCATAGGAACTCTGACGGTCGTAAGCTGACTAGAGGTCGAATATGTGTCCTTTTCCCGAAGCCAGACCTGCACTCAATGTTGTGTAGGTCTACAATACGCGGAAACTTGTGAGGCTCCTTCGTTGCAGAGGCAGGAGACTTTTGCACGCGCTGCAGCCAATCCATGTGACAATGGCAGATGTACGGGTTGCCGGCAATTGCAAACTCCGGCAGTGGCCTATGCGGGGCGGGGGTCTCGCTTACGCGGAGCATAGCCATTTCGACGTCCGTGAGGAGATTATTCGTCAACTCTACCCGGGTCAGGTTGTGTTTCCCTAAGAAGGCGAATGGCTGAATTCGTTTTATGCTGTTGTTGTTCAAGAAGACAACTTCAATCCCGTTGGGTAGTGACGTCGCGTCGATATCAGTAAGTCGGTTAGACGAAGCATCGAGTGTGCGCAGAGTCATGTTCTGAACCAGATCGAAATAGTTTCCAAGTGCTTCAATCTGGTTATCATGTATATCCAGCCATTGGAGACCAGTTGGAATCAGAGCGTAATCGAACCAGCGTAATTTGTTTGCGGATATATTGAGCATGGTCATGTCGTGTAAGTTAACGAAGAGACCGTTGACATCTTCGATCTCGTTGGCGTCGAGACGAAGAAAGTGAAGTCTGGGGACGTCGCCAAACGTACCTTGCTCTATGGCTCGGATTCGATTACGCGCTAGGTTGAGGCTACGAACCATCGGCGTACGGCGAAATGCGTTGCTGTTGATGTTACCAATCTTGTTGCCCATCAGATTGAGTGCGTGAAGATGGCCTAACCCCTGGTACGGGGCGTCCACCACATTAACAATTTCATTTTCCGACAAATCGAGCGAGAACAACTTTTTCAGCGATGAGACAGAGTCCGGTACAACCCTGAGCTTATTTCCGGACAGGTTCAATTCTTGGATCATTGAGTTGTTTTTGAACGTATCACCGTCTATCGTTTCGAGCCTGTTGTTATCCAGGTGTAGTGTCGCGATGACCGTCAGTCCAACAAACAAATTGACGTTAACATGCTTGAGACGATTAGCACTCAGTATGAGCGTGTGCAGTTTTGGGAGCGTAGAGAACGTGTCGTCTCTGATATACTCGATGAGATTATTCTGAAGATAAAGACATTGAGTGTTGACCATTGAGCGAAATGGCCTCGAATCGATCCTTGTGAGGCGGTTGTAGCTGAGATCGAGTTCTGTGAGATGAGAAGAACCCTCTGAACCAAGCCATTCTAACGATGAGAGCTGGTTATGCGCCAGATCAAGAATGGTGACTTCACGAAGTCCACCAAGGAGTCCAGGTGGTAATGCGCTGAGCGAATTGTTGCGTAAGTACAGCGTTGATATATGCGGCGTCGACTGGAATAATGTTCCCGGTAGTGCAACCAGCCTATTATGCGCCATATCAAGATGCTTGAGTTTAGCCAGGCCAGCAAGAGCGTTGGGCTCAACTCTAGCGATTTGATTATCGCTTACACGAAGCTCACTTAGATGGGTCAGAGATGCTAAGCCGCGATCAGGTAAAACTCGGAGCATATTGTGCGCCATTTCCAGTTTATCAACGGTAGGGTTGCATTGCGCTTCTATGGAGAATCCGATGTTGGCCACGTTGACGAATGAGTTTCTTGTGAGATTCAAAAATCGCAGCTCATTGAGCCCACACAGTAGCCTCTCAGGCAACTCCTTGAGATTATTCTCGCTAAGATTGACTGACTCAATATTCTCGAGAGGTTTGAAGCTCGTTGGCGATACGCGCAGTGACAGCTTGCCCGCCCGCGTGTTAGACTTCTTCACTGTCAGGGTCCTTAGGTTTGCGAGGCCAGCAAACGCCCCCGAAGGTAGAAGATCGAGTCTGCAACTCTCAATATCAAGTTCTTGAAGATAGTGGAGATGCTTGAACGAGCTGTTGACCATCGCGCTTTTGCGTATGTCATCATCATCACACTTAATCGCCAGATGAACCATACGCCGAGGCATGATCAACGAGAAGTTCGTCGGATTCGTTCCCCCCTGCAGCGTATGCACGTTGCACGTCATTGAGACGTCCCTTGTCTCTGGCATCACGTTCCACGAGCAGTCTTCAGGACGGATATAGGGTATGGTCGTGGACACGGCAAGCGTGACCCGACTGATTTCGGCCACGCAAACCATTGCAACGAGTATAACCGCTCTAACGCTCTCGTTACCCATTGTGAGACTCCGATCGCTTCACATCATCGACACAGCACACACACACACACACGCATTCACATACAGACAGACAAGCACACAGACTCTGCGTCTATAAACGCGACATCCAAAAATGGAAGTCGCTCACAACACGTTCATCATTACGTAACCCTGAACGCGCATGTCACGTCCTGTTCCGCGTTTGACATTATTTTTGTGTGGTTTTCTACACCATCTCATGCTGGCTCCTTATCGTTTTGTGACAATCTCGACCGCACGCGTCTAACCGCCGCGTCTCCACATTTTGCCTTGCCGTTAAGGCGCTCTCATTCAAATGACTTGCTCGGCCGCGGGCGCGCTTTAGTGAATGTCGTAACGTTTCATGTGTTACTGTGCGTCTGACGATCCTTACGAGTGGCGACGTTGTTTGAAACGTTTGTGGCTGAAAGACCAAGTGGGGGCTTGGAACCGGGGCGAGCCCTCTCCCATTTCGATTATAGCGACCAATGGGAAAGGCGCTCCCGCAACTCGTCATGTTTATATGAGAGAGAGAGAGAGATGTCTGCCCGCTGCTTGATGAGAGAAAGAATCGACAACTTGAACGCCGGGCGGGGTGGGTGGGTGTGTGTGTGTGTGTATTCATCCACTGGACGCCATTTGCGACGTCCGCTACGAACGAAGAAGTTTCTGTTAGACTCGCTGCGCACTGCATCCTCATGATTATGTGTTAATCTCATATCGTAGTGTGTGCTCTTACGACACCCTGCGATCGACAAACATAGAGTTCATGACATTCCCGCAAACTAACTAATTGAATCTTACTATATATATATATATATAATATATATATATATATATATCCGTTGTTCGCACGGTATCTAGACGCCCTGAATGACGTTCTTTAACATTCTGTCGCCTCCGCGCTCTTCCCAAGAGAGAGAGAGAGAGAGAGAGTTCCATGAACAAGCTGATTAGCATTGGATATGTGAAGGATAAAAATGTTGATACATACATCTCGTTTTGGCTGGTTCGTTCGACATTCGTTCAATCAATTCAGCGCGTTCGTTATGTCACTACACTACTGCTGTTTCGGTGTGCTTGTATCTGCTCCGGCATCCGGCGAATCAAAACCGCCTACGGCCGTACACGCCTGCTGTCGTCGTACGAACTGCGAAAGTGAACGGCCGAGCTTCGAGAGAAATCAATAAATGTTGGAGGTTATCACTTCACGATAGCGTTGCATCGAATTAGAGAGTTGATCGAACACAGTAATGCGACAGGGCTCCGATGTTGGTGATCGATCTGACGCCGTCAATTCGAGAGATTAACGATTGCTCCAGCACTTGTGAATATTTCTGTCTTCATCGATATCTTGTTTTTATATTTGATTCCAAACGTATGTCTATGCCGTCTAGCCGTTGAGCGTTCATCAGAGCGGTCACCGTATGGCCGGGCCTGTTATCACAACGTGAATCGCAGATACGCGGCTCGAACGGACAGCTTGATTGCATGATGTTGTCGACAAGCGGGATACAGCGGACGCGAGACCTTTCATCTGGACAAGATAGATATGCTCGCACAACCAGAGAACGAATCATTTGTTTACGAGAATTACAGTTAATCATAAGCAAAATACATATGCCATTAATATCCAGTCGAATTAAGTGGCCATTGCAGCCACCTTGTTTGCGAATGATATCTACATTCATTTAGACGACATAGATTAACCAGTATACGTTAGTTTGCACGTTCCGAATCACGGCGATTTGGTGCCGTTCCGTCAGCCGAATTGCAAATCTGCGCGGCAATAGTTTGAGCTACGGCACTGTAGATTAAATCGGCATACATTCGTCACGAGCATAGCATCGAACGATGATGCAATTGACGCAATATGGCCGTCGATAACAAACAGCCACGGTAGAAAAAGGCGCCATATCTTTCGTCGACACGACAATGGGTCAAGCGTCATCAACGACGACGCTTTGTTGCTGCCCTTGCCTTTTGTTGTTCTCCGTTTGTCGGTGATTTTCTCCTCGGTCTCTGCACCTCCACCAGCTCCGAATCGTATCGTGCGTAAATGCGCTTCCTTCACACACAATCGTCCCAGAAAGCGAGGTGGGCTCTAACGTTTGGCAACCACTTTATGCTAAAATGGCCCTTGTTGTATTCAGGTGAAGTTCACGGACCCGGGCGTTGCGGGTCAGCTGTGCGCCGGACCACTTCGCCGCGCTCGACAATGATGAGCAAGTGAATCAAACGCCACATGCTGGATTAGGCCTTTCACTGAACGCCTTGTCATCGTGTCTGTGATTGGAAGACGCAGGGTCGGTGTGCCCTCATGACACCTCAAAGAAGAACAAAGAAGAAATGAGATGGGTGTTTGCCGCGAGCCCGTCGATAGCAAATATCGATCGAAGCAACGATAAAGAAACGGGGGGGTGAGAGCTCTTTGAATTAGCGTGCTCGACGTGCTGCTCCCGACGTTGCGGCGAGCGTGAACAGCACAACACTAAGACGCTACGATTCTACGCATGGGTAGGGTGCGCACCGAATGTCGTCTATGACTTTTTACTGGCGACCACTTTGGCGATGAGGTACAGCCGCCGCCGGCGGTGGCGGCGGCAGATACGATGGCCCAGACGCCACAACGGCCCGAGCTGCGATGCACACAAAGGGTCATTATATAGAGTGTCAATTGACTCAGAGTCCATTGGCCGGCAGATGGCATCAAAACAAGGAATGACGAAAAGGAGAAGGGATGGTCCCTGTAACTCTGTGGTTGATTGTTGCCGATTATTTCTTTTTTTTTCTTTGCCGAAACATCAACGATCAGTGTTATGCTGATGATGGGCTAAGGTCACATCGCAGGCCGAAAAAAAAGCTCAGCCGTGATTGTGTGGGTGGTCGACGTGCACACGGTAAGAAACATTGCGAGATCAGCTGTACCTGTAACGTTGGGACTATATATTATATATATATATATATATCCCGAGAAGCCCATTATAATGTTGTTGGTCGTAAACAATGACCGTTGCTAAGTCAGACGAAGTGTTTCTTATGGTAAGGCGAATTCTAGGTTCGTGAATTATACCATAGCTTATAGCTGATAGTGTTGACTTACCCCTGTACGTTGTACGTACGTCAAAAAATATTCGAACAATTTCCATCGCCTTTGCAGGTCAAAGGCGATATTCTGCCGATCGACGTAAAAACTACTACGTCGAAACGAGGTAAAATACGCTTTAAGAATACGTCAACAATAAAGCAATTATGAATTGATTCGCAATTAATAAAGCAATTTATTTTATCAAAGTAACTATTGCATTATTTCGTTAGTGTTAGTCAGAACAATGAAACATGCAAGGTTTTTAAGGTAAGGTTAAATCACTGATTCGCCTATATTGTAAAACTGTGTCCTTAACTCCTTAGATAATGGTCTACTGATAGACGATCATTGCCCCAACTGGCTCAATGTGAATGAACATGCAAATCCGATCAGTACAAAAATTGGCTCTTCGAGACAATCAAGTAGCAAATAGGCTTCGATAGTTATTAGTGCACACTGATAACGGAAACAGTTGTTCTAATGACTCCTCTGATTGGCCTGTCCATGCCGTATTTGCAGATAGGGTGTTTAGGAACCACTGGATAGTGGAACCCGGCCAAGCTAGACTTTCAATTGGATCCATCTGTGGCCCGTGTAGCCACGCACGATATTTTCTTATTGAAGATCGAACGCAAGATCGAAATCACCCGGGAGACGATTTCCGCGAGTACTAAAAGCACTTGTAGGCTAAATGGAATACACGGATGGACGAATGGACTGTGGCTGTATCCATTGGAGATATAGAAAAACAAGAACACTTCAAATGTTGTCCTATCTCAAAAGGAACTAATAACGACAACGGGTGCAGACATATGGCAATGAACTGAGCGTTTTTGTCGCCGTTAATGTACCGTCAGTTTCGACGTGTAATCGATTAACAATCGCGATTGGGTCAATCCGATAGGAATGGACGTTTTCCAAGGAACGAGCAACATGCCAAACATCATTGTTATTCTTTCTATGTTTGCACCTAAAGTCCAATCATTGAAGATTGCACGCCCGTTTTGTCGACTGATTCACAGAAATATCTGTTTCTTTTTTTTTTTGCAAAAGTGGGTGAACGAAATCGCCTCCTAATAAAATCAAGGAGCTTTTGTTATTTTAATCACTTGTCGTTACCCGGACTAGCCCCGCCGCCGCCACACCGCCTTCCGCGTTTACAGCACGCGTTCCCAGTACACGAGGACGGGCCGAGCTAGAACAAAATAGCCACCGCCGAGAACTAGTCATTGGCGCATGTCAACAAACGATCCTTCGTTATAAGCGTTTCTCTACTAATGAGGAAGCTGTTAGCCGCTCTTAGTTGTTCCCGGCTTCTTTCTACCCTCGAGAGTTTCTCTAGCATGGTTTAGAAGGGAAACTCTCGCCTTCGAATATTGGCCGCAACGAGCACAACATGGGGTACCGGGCATGCGGCCGTTATCTTCAAGTCTCTACTTCTCTCGCTGTGTTTCTCGAAGCGAAGCCAAGCGTCGAGACGGACCAACGTAGTAAACACTGCCCGCGCCCGAGATCTGATGCTCGAGAGCCATCGGTGGGCTCTGTTTGGTCGTTTGATCCTCTTCCGGGAATGCAGCCGTCGGCTGTAAGCGAACACCGGGTACACCGTATCCAAATGAGATCTTCTAAAAAGCTCCACTTGGCGCCCGTGCGTTTTCGCCTGGTGTGTACTACCCAGTCGTAGGCGTCGTAGGACAGGACTTCTGGTATCATTCCCGGGATATTCGGGACTAGAGGCGGGATTCGGCTTCGTCGTTCGTTTTGTTTCGGTTCTTTTGGTTAACGCCAAACGGCAGATGATGTCATGACGGAGTTATCTAATAACTATGCAGTTGTAAGTCATTTATTCCGACAAAGTGTTGTGTCGCCTGTTGATAAGAAACGACATAGATGAATGTAGAGAACTATTGCCTCAATTACGCTCAATTGTTTGTACTACTAAAAAAAAAGCTACTGTATCATATTTCAGTCTTTCTAAAAAACGGTTTTCTTAGACACCGCTGCGGTCGTACCTGAGCACAGCTGGTAGAAATATGTCAAGGCTGGCCTTCGACATCAACTCGCGAGAGTCGCGTGTGTGTTTCACCGTCTAGACTTTGAACAAAAGAGTGCCTTTGATAGGGTCGATCACAACCTACTCTTGGCAAAGATGAGAAGTCTGGGTATCCGCGAGCCAACCCTAAAGTGGGTCGCACTGTACCCCGTCAACCGTTCTTTGTTGCGCGTAGGTTGATGGTGATAAAAGGCAATTAATTTCCAGTCGCTTCCCTCAAGTGATTTCTCTCCATTTCTCTTTATTATTCACAATACACCAAATTTGTGTTGAACATTAGTCATTACGTAGTGCATGAGATTAAATCTGTAGAATATACCGATGGTCTCAAGATGAACAATGCCATTTATAGCCAACACTCTCTGGAAGGTTTGCAGACCGATGTTGACGGAGTTGCTCAATGGTTCAATAAAAATGGAATATTGCTCCCTAGGTAAAACAGTAGAACTGAGGCTGTTCTGCAGAACGGCGCGCCGCTCTGGATTAGAATTATGCAACAGATGAAAGCAATCGCCCACTTCCAACTTCTACATTGACCCGATATTTAGGTGTTTTAATAATTCTCATCCCTGACTTCAGTGAACACATCATAGCAGTGGTCAAACACTCAACCAACCTAGTGGACACAATTTGTGGATGTTTTAGTAAAAAAAGCAAAGATTCTGATATTCACTCATACAAATCGTTTGTTCTATCCAAGTATCCATATTCCGCTCTGGTAGGAAAGCTCAATTTAATAGAACACAATGAAATTTTACAATGTGTTCAAGCGCTGCTTCTTCACAGGTGACGTTGACATTGCGTACTTGTTCGTGAGACATAGACGCTACCACTTTTTCAATCATAAAGAGACATCGTGGCTCTGGTGGTGACCCAGTGGCAGCTCAATAAAAATCATTAGAAATCCAGACAGACAGCATTTTTCTATAGTAGTAAATGGGAAGCGTAATCAACAACGTATAGCTCCTGAAATCGATGTCTTCTTCACATTCGTCCTTTAGCCCACTGTAACGGTTATTGATTTGTACGTTAAAACGGCATACAGCTGGTGGGACTGACGCGGCTGTGACATATTCGACACACACACACATACACGTCATACGCGAATAGCAATGCTCACCACACGCGACGGTAGCGGCATCGGTAGAGGAACACCAGCTGGCAGTGCAGGGTTCGATTCTTGCTTGGCTGCACACCGTTGGCGGACGTCAGTGTCTCCGAAGTCACCCAAGTTCCGATGGACGTACTGAGTAAACGTTGGGACTACGTGAATACTACAGCAGCAGCAGCCTTATAGCACAGAGATCAGGCAGATGACTCTGGCGGAGACCAACAATGCTGCCTTTCTTGTGAGAGAAACAAAACAATGGTCGTTGGATCTCAACGTTAAATATACAGGAAATTAGTCGAGTCACGTAGCCAGAATGAGTGTGAATCTCACGAATCTCAATGTTGTAATTGTATGTTTAAAAACAAGCTGAGGTAAAGAGGTTTGTCAATACGGTGTATTTCCGATACCCTCTATCGATATTCGAAGTCGTTCGAATCAGCAATGCTAACGTGAGCACAGATTGAAGTGATTAGTCTACGTTAGCCATTCGCCTAAGAGTTCAATGTCCGCGAACCGGTATTAGAATAACAACTTCGAATATGAATCTGATTCTAAATGTCTAAGCTTAGCAATTCAGAGCTTCCAAGCTATCGAGACACTTACACGTTGAGTTTGTCGGTATCGATTCCACGCAACAACCAAATCCACCAACGAGTGCCCAATCAAGTGGTCACCCACAATCGCTAATAATCCAATCAATACACAATCGGTGCCCTATACAATTTTCCCCGCTCCGAATTAAATTCAATGCGAGACAATGTGAGAGCAAGTGGCGGCACAGGAAATTGATTTTGCCCCATATGTATTGCTGCTGTAGTCGTTCAGTCAAATATCACAGTCATAGGAGTCTGCTAGATACACAACGAACTACTAGCGCGTATCCAACATACATATATACAGTTTGACCGGCACAGCCGATCGCGTGTAAAGCCTCAGCCGAGACTAATTGATGCACATATATGTACACGCCAAGATGGGAATAGGATTCGTTCAACCGAGAAGGATAGCCCTCAGCGGCCAACGTTCGTAACGAGGATATATATTCCTGAAAGAACCCACATCGAAATAGACTCATGAGCATACACGTGAGCATCCATGAACATAGATACAATAAAAGGCCTCAAGAACAAAGATCATTCTAACGCCCGCGGACCTTAATTTGCCTCTCAGTTCATACCCAGTAGTAGACGATGATAGAATTTTCCCCATTTTATTGAACAAGTGTGTTGTTGTGTATCCACTTCAGTTGTGCCCTGCTCTCTCCATAGACCAAAGTGGCTGGCCGTGGGTACGCACCACATACGATTTGGCCAGGTCCAAGCACACTCAAGCATGCATCAGTTGTCCTACGAGATCATGATGTGTGGCCTGTTTGCGTTTGTATACTGCACATCTCTTGCCGAAAGTGCAATTTCGCCCTGGATCCAATTCTAATGCGTCAACGTCTACTGAGTGTCTTTAGGACATCGCACTAAATTCGCGGACATATGCCAACTTCGCATTACGAAAACGTCATCTACCGTAGTTAAACCCATCGATATCTGTGGTACCTGAAGAGACGCCCGTGAGCTTTTCCAACCAGTTGTGCGTCTGAAAGGACATACTGTATTTTATAGACTTTTCAATATTTTCGCGATGGGCAGAAAGTTCAGTGGCGAGAATAATTGAATGAAATGCATATTTAGTAGAGCGCATCTTAGTATGTGCAAAATCGAGATCGCGATCTTAATTGCAAGCAGTATGTATATTTGTCCATGGTAGATGCAACAGGTCAGCTCGAGTTCATTGTAAGCACTGAGCACGTTTGAAAACACCTAAAAAGATAAAAGTAGTCTTGGAGTCTCCATTCGATGCTTCGAATTACAACAGTTGTCCAAGTTGAATATATATATAGGTGCTTAGCGTGACTTAAGCAACTTCAAATGAAATATTTCCTCTGGACTAGTACGGTAAATATCAGGAGGAAACCGCTCCAACATGGGGCATATCCAATTATCCCCGTGCAATCACACTTCCCCGACTCCCTGAAGGTCGTGCTACAGAAAGAACTAGACAGTAGTCTTTAGATTACTACTTCATTTCAGCCCGTGATAGCACCATACATCTATTAGACCGGAGCAGGTATACGTATTTCAATACACAGGTATAGTCACCCCAGCAGGAATGTCATCTGCATCCTAAGGAATAACGCGAGCGTCATCCGAGTCATGATAGATCATATATGAGCAGGGAAATACGCTGCGGGCCCTGCACTGCGTAACAGCGCTATGCAAATGCGTGCCATTAGCAATCAATATCCTCCTGTTCAAGCAGGAGCGTTAAAACCGACAGGAATATAGCAAAACGTTACCTTGTGGAACGAGGGGACGTCGCATGGTACAGCGACAAAATGTACGTGACGAGCACCAGTTAAATCGAATACGTAGAATGCATAAATGATCATAGACGTACATTCAAGACAAGCCACTATCCGAAGGGTCTTTAGGACCATAGCAACAAATCAACTGACAGAAGGTCCAAGTATATTCTACCCTCTGCTCCAAGGTAAGGAGGATGCAGCAGACGTTTTTTTATGAATATGTTAGTTAATTCATCATTCGTTTACACGGTATTGTGTTATAAATGCCTAGCTGAAATCGATTACCTTACCCTAAGCCACCAAGCTTCTGGCATGAAAGGTCACCACATATGGAAGCATGTATGCTCGCATTGATAATTCTTCCCTCACACAAAGTCGTTTCGACTTCCGCACTGACCCTGCCGCTATACACTGATAAATCCCCTAAACATTTTGGGGGCAATAAATTAACTCGACTGGAAAACGTCATTTTCCGTAGTAGACTCGTTGGGTCCCCCACAGTACCACCACAGTTGGCTGAAATAAAGAAAATAGTGATAACTGGTTGGAGAAACCTTTCTCTCATGACTAAATTTAGAGTATTCCGGCAGGACTTGGTTAAAAAGGCAACAAAAAACACGGATCTCTTTTCATTAGCTCTTTTACACATCGAATCCTAGTCCCTAAATTGTTCTAGTCTGCCTCAAAACAATCGTGAGGTGTGGGCTCATGGTCCCCAACTCGGTAATTTCGACTATGAAGATAGTATTGCGTCGCATAAAATATGTTGACGGGATGGAATGTTGAAGATTCAATTCATTCCAAGTCTTTCTACCCGAATCCACCCACCGCGCAAGTGATTTGTAACGTTATCGCTTACCTACATTGCTTCACTGAACGCACCTTCAATTGCGAAGCCAGATTATTATAGAATATATGCGGACGACAAATCGCAAGGGAGCAACGAGTTCCACTGTTAACTGAGTTAACTGAAGCTAGTATTTACAGCGACTGTGTCAAATGTGGTATTGAAGCAGACATAGCTGATGCGTTTAGATTACTGCGTTCCTTCCGAACAACATGAGCGATATATATATATATATATATGGGTTTGCTTACCATTTTTGAGCAAGCAGCATCCATCAGGGAGGCAAGGTTCTCCTATGCGGCCGTTTTCTTTGAGCAAAGAACACGTTCTCTCATTCACATAGCTCGCAGGTGCATGGCCATAAAGCATTTGCAATGCTGACCCTTTATGCATTCCCTATCTGTATCTGGCCTCGGTCCGACAAATTCCTCCGATAAGTTACCATCCAGGAGGTTGACGCAATGTTGTGTGCATTTACGCAAAATTTCTGCGTAGCATTCCACCTGATAACCATTCCGAGGTTCGACTCACTGAAATATGTTCGGTAGACTCGGCAGTTAATAGTAGACTAAGGGGAGGTTGGCCACCTAGAAACGTGCACAATATGCCTAAATCGAGAGGTACCTACGCGTACGCGGGCTCATATGTGCCGTTAGTCCCCTCGGGGATGGATCGCATGATACTGCCAAAGGGCTGAGTATTAGGAGGGAGACCAGACTGAGGGTAAACCTTTGATTTAAAAAAACTTGGTTATAGATAAAAGTTCTACGACCTAGGTTTTCTTTTCGTTGCTCGTTACTTTGCAATCGAGGTAGCTGAAGTGCTCCTGCCTTGCTTGGTTAGCACGGCAAGGCTTCACATTTCTTAGTGCGCTCACATCGCGTTCACGGCCATAGTACTGACTATAAAGGAAATACATTTCTTCCAATATTTTATACATTTCATGCAAAGCTTATCCACCGCACGCACTATTGAGATATTGTCATAAGGTCGACATGGTCTCCACGGAACTACGACAAAGAGCATTAGCTAAAATAATGTTGCAGAGAGGTTAGTGTATGGAGGAGATCCCCTTGAATAAAGGCGTACTTGTTTTGTATTATGACCAGAACGCATATTTCAAAAATGCAAAATTTATATAATTATGCAAAATTTATCAAATTTATCGTAAAACTAAGTCCAATGTGGAGTAAACTGGCGAAACTGAATTGTAACCGATAACACTTCATATGTCCATATTAATGGAATAAAAAGTAAACTCAGACACCAAAAGCTCACAACCAGTGTCAATATCTGTAAGAAACAGTAAAACTCGTTCTTTATTGTGGCTGAATATTAATCACGTAGTCGGCACACAGGCCCGTTTAAGTTGCACTTACCCAAAGGAACGTCGATTACCAAAGAAGGAGGCAGCACATAAGGAATACACTCCCAGCGTTAATCTCTAAGTACGGAAGCTTGCGCCAATGCGTAGAAGTGCGTTATGCGTCGTGTTGAAAATACCGGCGTCGGCCTCCAAAAGCTCAGAGGTCGCCCCACAGACTGAGAACACGCGATTCGTCAGCAAGGTTTGTGAGAGATATCCTCTAGTGAGGATATCTGTTACTGATACCGCTATTGACATTCACGGTTGCATTTGCCTTTGACAACTGGCCAATATCGTCAGCAGGGAAAAAATGCTGAAGAAGCGGGAGTTCTTTAAAGGGAGACTCATCTTGCCGTAAAAGTGAAATAATACAATACTGAAAACCCGCCACCAGCACCTCTGCTGTTCATTTATTTTAACCATTTTTTTCTGTAATTTCCTCATGCCAAGTATAATTATTCTAAATTAATGGTAATTATTACTAGACCAGTCCTTGAGAGCCATTTGGAGAGGGGCTTTGTCCACCGACGGACTTAGCTGAGACCTGAGCCGACCCTCAGAGACGAACTGGGAACTTGCATTGCCATGTTGCATTGGCGTCGTGAGGTTCATAATTAAAAAGTATCTTGAAAGTACGAACCTCAGATACCGCATTTTCGTACCCAAACGCCTCTACCGCGTGTCTTTTGTACTATTGTCAATATATCGTTTCTTCAAACATACAGTAGGTCGGTATTTCTAGGGATTATGGGGGGGGGGGGGGTGAGGACGACAATGTCCCGAGGAAGGCGATGGCATTGCCTCTCTGCACGGCGAGGGACAGGCGCTGCAGGAGGAAAGAGCCAGCGCGCTTGTTCCCGGTGGCGCGGATCAACCTGTGGTAGACCCCCTCGAGGAAGTTCGCAGTGAGAGGGCCGTGCCCGCCCAAGGTCTCAAAGGCAAGGGGGGAAAACAGGTGGGTTGCTTGGAGTGCGGCGTACTTCCTTAGCTTTGCCCGTTCCGCACGCGCTACTGCGTCAATTGTTCATCCGACCCCATTATACCCCTGGCATCATCAAGCCATACAGGTGCGAACTCATTGAAAGCGTCGGAGGACACTCATCGAATGCGAAGAACAAAATTGATTCTTAGTAGAAACTCTCTCTCTCTCTCTCGAGATCATTCACCTGCTCTCCTTCTTTCTATTCTTTGTTTTATGGTTCGCTCCAGACTCTAGACGCTTACTAGTGTGATTAAATGGTCGTTTAAGCATGTTCCGTCAATAAACATTTGTTTGAATTTGAATTTGAATTTCTGTATGGTACCATGTCCATCTGGAAAGGAAAGCCGACTGGCTTAATAAATGTAGGTACCTAGTTTATCATCTATTAATCAATGTACCTATATTAAAGACTGGAGGAGCGAAGGGTTTCAGTCTAATGAAAAGTGCCGAATATTTGTAGCAGCTCTACGTTGATATCGATGGTAGCAGTTACTCCAGAAACGTCGAGCCGCAGTGGTTTGGAACCAGTTAACAGCTGTACTATTATCTAGAATGATATTTAGCTGTTATACCGTCGCAGACGAAGGGAAATGCAAAACAGCGAAAATGATTTCTCCTCTGCCGCTGGCTCGATATCGCATTTACGGAAACTGGCTGTAAAAACAGTCAGAACAATAAGTCATCTACTTAGTTAAGCTTGTTGCACCTCGAACGGGAGAGTCATCTCTGTACATCTCGTCACTTGGCAATGCGATGATATACGGCGCTATTTTCTCTCGCGCAGACGGACATGTATCTCTTTAATTCCTCCAAATATTTGATAAGTATAATGATCATTTACTTTGCACATAGTCTGGATACGTCGTAAACTAACCTTCACTCATTCTATTTACCTGAATGTAGGCTGAACACTAGGGGGCCATTTTCTATGCAGATAAACGACTACCTCGATGTTTACGTTGTCGGCCGGAGAAAGGTGCTTACGTCAAGAAATCTCGGACGTCACATTTGAACGACGAATGCTGGTGGGAAACTCCCGATGCTGCCATTGCGCCGGTCTGGATTCACAACGTTCAATTGTTGTTTGCGTGTCTAACATCAGCGAAAGGCGAGGAGCCCTCTTGTTGGAGCCGTGGATCAGTTGACCCTTTACGATTCGCTTAATGCTAACGCGCGAGAACATGAGCATGAGAACTGTGCTATAGTAAATAGTCCATAGACTACCGGCTGTTACGAACGTAAACGCCGAATATCAGCAGATATAGCGAAGTAAAACAACGCCCAACTCAAAGCTGGTCTATGCTACGTATATTTATTTTCGTAGAGTACTCTGTCGTAATCTTAAATATGAAGTGTAGCTTCGTAATAAAACGCATAGACTTTGAGATTTTGTACATACAACTCACATACAACGTCATCTCATCAAGAAGGTTTACAGAATTGAATCCAGTTATTTATTATATAATTATTTTGTGTCATTTTGTTCATTGACATCGTTTTAGTGTCTTTTGCATTTCAGTAACGCGAAGCAAACCAGGCTGACAAATGGTGCCATTCATGATCGGCATCTACAGTATTCGCCTGACGTATAATGCTGCACACTCGGTGGTACCGCTGTGGCCTGTGATGTTGGGACGGGAGATCGCTTGTTCATCGGCTGAGGGCGTCACTACGAAGTGGTGGTGATCTACGTATTTTCAATTCAATTCTTTTTTTTCCCAATTCAAAAACACCTTTATTAACAAAAGCGAGGTATGCATTTGGAAGGTACATTTGGAGGTATACGTATGGAGTAATTGCACGAATGGAACGTCGGCATGGTGACTCGGACTTGGGCTAAGTCTCGGACTGTAAAAAACAGAATGACGCAGGTTCGAGTCCCGTAACGTGACATGTGTGCCTTTGTTGAAAATTCAATAAAGAGAAATTTCACGCCAAAAAAAGATCACGTGGGACAAGGCGAACATTTAATATGGACGAATCTGGTAGCATCGATCATCTGTCAGTACCATATGAATTGGGGTTGATCCCGGCCGCCTATTCAAAATCATTCAAGAATTTATTAATTTATTTGTTTATTTACGGAACTGCAATTATGCAAACGCTTCTCGTTAAATAGTAAACAGTGTATGAATGAAAGTCCAGCCATAAACTCTTAGTTTTTTAAAACAAACCGCGAAATGATCGAGCGTCCCTTCTGTGAAACTTGTGATTATCACCGAATTACGGGTACTGTCAGATATTCTACACTTATAAACACGTACGATCTCTGATGACTAAAGAAGAACAGGTTGTCTCGGCCACGTAGGCCTATACACCCCAATCCGCACTATCATACAGAATCTACATTTACCATTAATTTCGTCATATTCACTTTCAATCCTTGGGATTTTTTTTGCAATTTCACATCATCAGCATATACTTGCTTCGCTGACGATTTCCACACTTGAACCTAACTATACAGATCAGCAATTCGCCCGATTGGGCGTATGCGTTCGAGTATTGATCGGTTACACTAATCGGCAGACAGTATCACTTGAGCGGAGCGCAGAGTCCTATCACACAGCTGAACAATGTGGACCTAAATTAATGAGCGTACACGATAATTCCAGTACCGCAACACACAAAAAATAACAGAAATAATAATAATATCATTATCAATAGTAATATTATCCAAATATCTTATAATTCGGACAACAACCACCCCCAGATCAGTGCATGCTTCCATACAGTTATAGGCCTGCCCACTACTGATAACATCAGCATCAAATATTAATTTATAATATCTTCATGTAAAGCTCATCGGTGGCCACACAGTGTCAGCTGGTGGTCTCATGATCAGCAAAAAACGATCAACGTTCTCATAGCCGTGGTTTGCTCTGAACGGTTGCCATTGTTTTGGCTCCACGGACGACTCGTCTCCTATTTCGCTATTGGACTAAGGCCTATCTTCAGTGGTCGCTTTGTTTACGGCTGTTAAAGCGGTTTAATTCGAGTTTTTCATCCATGGAGAGATCTGTAAGAAAGGCATAACTTTCTACACCGTAGGCATCAGCACAAATGTCATCTTGCATGGAAACGGACGTTCGGTGCATGATCGCTTAGTTCATAATAGTAATGTTTGACTGGATTTTATTTTTGAACGAATATTCATATTTAATATGAATACCAGAGAGAGAGAGAGATAGAGGGGTGACCATGCAAGCTATATTGACCCCCCCCATGTGAAATGGACTTGTGTTGTTCTGTCGTTTTTATTCTGTCTAATCCATTTTGAAGCTACAACATGAAACTTCAATCTCTACTATTAACAAAATTTGTAATTGAACACAGTCCCGCCCGCGCCTAAATATATATATATATATATATGTATATATAGTTTGACCATACAGTTAAAAGAGAAGCGACGAACGGCTTTCCTTCATCTCACTTTCTGAGATCCTTAAGAGAAGAGATTTGTGTGCGTGCAAATCGCCCAGTGATTGTATCGAAATTCACTCAACATTTTCTGTGGCTAACGCTGACCACCAACAGGAGTCTAAGGGCATTTCAATGCCGGACTCTTTTTCGTCTAGCCGATGTAACGCGTGTTAAGTCGCTAGCGTTGCTATTTCATATTGTATCGTAGTGGTGGCGCGCAAAAGAAAAACACTAATTACTTTGCTATCTGTCAACGTTTACGCAAACACATCCGTAGAAACCTGAGCGTCGTCCACAAATGGTCCTGAAGCGGGTTTTTGGAGTTTTTGTGTTGTTTTTCTTACCATTTTTATTAGATGAAACAACAGTAGAATAGCGTCGAGTAGAACGACGAAGATGAGAGCAACGATCTTCACCCTGAGCCGCTCCAAATAACCAGAACGAATTTGCTGTTAAGTATGAGATTTATCCGCGGCGCACGTGAGCCAAAAAGGGCACATCTCGTAGGCGATACATAAACTCGTTCTTCTCCACGGAAACATTTAAGCGGGTTTCTCGGGCCTTTTACAGTCTTCATTTGGTGCTGTACGCAACCAATTACGTTTGAAATATCAACCTCAAACTCGTTCGCATAGGGTATGCACGATATTCCGCGCTTCAATAGTGTTGCCTTAGTTCATCGGACCGACCGCGGCCCATGGCGCCTTTGCTGCATCAGTCAGCGTTGCGATATCTATATCCTTCGACAAGGGAGATTGATTTGCGAATAATATAATCATGCTATTAAATACATCGGGGGGGGGAGGCGCCAGAACAATAACGTCGTGGAAACGTCGAAGTAAACGACATCATAATACGAATGTTATGGGGATTAGATACAAGTGATGATTCACATCACCACGTAGTTACCGCCAACGTAGTGGCCGAAGACGACCACCGAGGCAGTACACAGGCCAATATCGAGCAAGCAGCAATAATTAACACCGCTAGCGAGATTCGCAAGGCTTGAAACGCTGGTCTGACAGTGTTGGCAAGTCAACAAGATCGGTTCCCTGTCGCTTTGTTGCATGTCATGACAGAGAGATGACAGCGCCATCAATCAACCCAATCAGCTCAGAGGGACGATTCGTACCCGGCTCCTTACGACGGTACACCGCGATAAACCTGTGTCATCGATGCTAGCGGTGGATCTGCACAATGTGTCGATATATTTATACTATGAACAAGTGTTTGTGTCGCGTGTTTTCAATGTGGCTCCTGGATCCCGGTCACAATTTTCTGTTGGGCCTTTTCTCAAGCTGGAGAAAATATATCGGCGAGATAGATGATCATCGTATTGATGACAGTACCAGTGCCCCGCTCAGTTCAACCAGATAGGACAGAGTGATGAAAGAGGCTGGTCACAGCCACCGGATCACAGATCGATCCTTCACTGATCGCCATACTCATCCTCTGATCCGGGTGAGCTGTTTATGCTGTTGTCCGTGAATCGCTTCCCGTGGGCCGATATTAGCTGCAGCAGTACAAGTGGTTCCAAGTTCGCTCAAATGTCGCTGACACAAGAGGCCGTTATGCAAGCTGGACTAGACGGAGCCGTTTAAATTCTGATAGATCTTCTGCTCTTTATTACACACGACAGTGCTAATTGTACCGCAGTTGAATACTGGATCCGGACCCAGATCCATCGTTGGTCGAGATTACATTGTTGCCCGAGGGTAAGCGAATGCATATTACGTGTATTCGTACGACAGAGAAGTAACCATCATCTTCTAATAGCCCTGTGTGCTCTCTCTCTCGCGCGCTGCTCTCAACCAATAACTTAAATAGATGCTCTAAAACGAACTACCTGTAGGGCCGGGATAATTGAAGCGACTCATTGAGGCCACGTCTATCATGGCTTGTCTTCACTTGTAATTTTGTCAATATTTGTAATAGTTCTACTATTAGAGTGTTAATTATGCAATACTCGATAGCAAATGGGTAGAGTAGGGTATTCTAGTAAAACTATGACATTCTTCTCGACTTTACGTCGGTAGAGTTGGTACTAATATATAATATGTATGTGGCAATAATCCTAGATACTAAGCTCTAAGGATTTTGATGATATCTTTGCGGGCGTTGAGCTTGGCGTCACTAGGAAACTCTATAGTGAAAAGGGTATGCCTGGGAAGTAATCATCTTCAGCGATGAAACACGTCTCCATCGAAGCTTGTTGTAAGCTGAGGCTGTTGACATTTTCTGAAAAATAGAAAATGTCAGACTCCTAATGAAATCCTAAACTGTTGACATTTTCTGAGAAATAGAGTAGTTACTTATTTCTACACAGACTACGGATGCGGCGCAATGTTTGTTCGGGCATATCCGGACTTGCATGTAGTTTTACCTCGAGACTCGTTAGCATACAGGTCGGATGGCGTCAGCCGCTCTGTCCCGATACTTTATATGTTTGTATTACCTTTATAATTAGGTTTATTATTATTATTATTATCGATTAAAACGAATGTTGAGACATCAGGGACAGGAAACGATCACAGGGAAAATCTCAAAGCTACAAACCTCACCCAATGATTCAGTAATTTTAGCTAATTCCAGAGAGAAGGCCGCTGTGCGACCAGGACGACCAACAAGCCGTGTTCTTGTAATTGTACTGGTCTCTCTCTCTCTCTCTCTCTCTCTCTCTCTCGTTACCTAAAGTTCATTATATAAATACGTTTCAGAACCAAATGCCACCTATGGTCCACCGACAACGTCAGCAGACGTCCACCTTTGACCAGCGAACAGAAAAGGTGGTAGTCTGTCGGGGCGAGGTCCGGCGAATACGGTGGGTGCAAGAGAACCTCCCATTCACGCACTTGGAGAACCTCCTTGACCGGTGTTGTGGCCGGGCATTGTCGTGCAGTAGAATGGCTTAGACTTGTTTCTCGGGTTTTTTCTTGCGGATACCTTGATTTCTCGATACAACTGGGCTAGATAAACCTCCTTGTTGACCGTTTTTGTTTATTCTCAAGCATTTCCTAGTGTATCAGTTTTTTTCGCTCAATTCATGCGGAAGCCAACACCCAAGTTCTTGTACCAGTCCTGATGATAGCCGGGTGGCCCAGCCCATCTTAACGGCGAACTCTCGATTTGTTTGACGGCCGTCTTTCTTCAGAAGTGCCTTGAGACATCCAAAACAACAAATTTGAACTTGGCAAACCATTCTTGAGCCCTCCTTACACTAATAGAGTCCGCACCGTACACAGAACATATGTCCCGAGTTGCCTCGGCAGCTTTTTGTCCTCGGCGAAAGGCGAAGAAGAGCAGGTGTCGAAATGCACCTTTTTCCACCTGGAACATCCATGTTTGAGCAGCAAATTGTTTGTATTTTTGCTCTTGATTTGCTTTTGGTCTTGATTTATGGCGATGAGGAGGGGGAAAGCACTCAATGTCCTAGTTTCTTATCTAGACCACATGTGTTGCGGTATTAGAATAAGAACAACATGATCGAGTAACGCGTTGACTAGTGATTTATTTACACAAAAAACGGTCATTTGTTTATTTCATAGTCTAATTGTAGTTGTAGTAGTTGCGTTCGTTTCATTTCGCACATTTCGTCACCTCACTGAACATATATCATATCATATCACTCCCACTCTGCGGTCTCTCGTCGCGAGATGTACGTGACGCCCGCTACGCCAGCGTGTATCTATGGTTTTTGGTGTATGGATAACCCGATCGGAAGAGGGTCCCACGGGAGCTGTCAAGACCGGCTCCTCGATCGCTTCGCTCACGAAAGCTACCGGCACATTTCACTGTGTTCTTGTTCCTTCAGTCTGACCTGGCATTTGACGCTTTACCAAGTTATTCAATTTCAAAGGGGATTTTCAAAAGTGGACCAGGATTGTGACGACCTCAGGATTTAATCGTGGATGGTCAGTCACACGTCTGCCAGTACGTTTGGTATAATAAAATAGGCTCGCAGATGTTCATCATACCAGTGTGCTGATGATTGAATCGTTTGTTATTCTCCATATGATTCAGTGGGCATCATGTGGTGTGGGTCGATGTTCGTATATATGTTGGGCTGAACACAGCCGACGTCCTAGGCTTCTCTTGTCTACCTAGCAGGTAAGCATACTCATGCAGTTGATCGATGATTGCAGGGGGGAGGGAGGGCGCGTCCTAACTTCGATAATGCTGCATAAATATACGGTGTTTGTATGCATCCGCTCAGACTCATCGAAATGATTTTCGAAGTGTACTTTCTGGTGGCAAAATCTCTTCCCAGGTCAATCTTAATGTCTCACTTAACATTCGACACGTCGGTCTTCAAAGGAGAGGATTTCGAGTGAGTTGCACCATGACAAAGCTTGATCTCATGCAGAAGCAAGCACGCACACATGCACACGTTCTCAGGCATCCCTCACAGTTAGTGATCGGATGCCACGATATATAACGAGGTTCATGTATATATATATATATATATATATATATATATATATATATATATATATATATGTATATATATATAGCAGGAATCATACAAAAAGCGGTTAACATGAGGCCAAGGCAAAAAGCGGTTGACACGTTGGTTACTGCCGCTTGATTTTTGTTGTGTTATTTGGAGGGGTTAGCAGGCAGCGTTGCAGGTAGCGGTTGCGAAATATCCTGGTGTTGAAGATGACGGTGTCCTCCTAGTCGGCGGAATCAGCGATGTTCGTTAGCGGTTTTCAGAAACTCTATCTCTCTCTCTCTTTGGCCCTCTTTCATGCCATGTGTTACTGTTGTTCAAGCGGTCGAGGCTGATGCTGTTTGTTTGTTGTTTTGTCTGTAGATGACAACAATGATGGTACGATGTTTAAACAAAAAGAAGATCAAGCGTAAAAAGGATTGGCGGAAGAGTCCACATGAGCGCTAACCCGTAGGGTTAGCGCCCGGTAGATTTCCACGCGGTTTCGAGAAAAAAGCGAGAATGCAATGACTATGATTCTTAACAATGAATGACCATTGGTGAATAAATACATGCAAATCCCGCCGCTCTCTCTCTCTCTGTCTCCAATTCACTATCGCTCCTCTTCTTCTTCGCATCGATGACTGTGTATCTGATTGGTTATCGATGCACAATCTGTATGCGGGATGGTTGCGCGGTACGGGGTACATAAATCAATCGATTTACCATCGATTGATTGACTACTCCATCTAAGTAGTACATAGCATGCGCCTATATGAGCAAATGAGCAAGCAGCTAATGGTTGGCTGCTCGTGGATGGAATGATGTGAGTAATTAGTGAGTTTGGCGATAGTAGAAAACTCGTTAGTCGCAACGGCGGTAACCGTCGTAATGATCGTGTCTGATGATAACCGATGAGTTGTTGGTTGTTGTTGTTGTTGGTGGTTGTTGTTGTTGGTTGTTATTGTTGTTAGCTGAACCCGATGCCGTCGTCTGGTCTGTTGTTGTTGTTGTCGTTGTTGTTGATGAATCGAATGCACATGCTTATTGTGAGTTGCTGTCCAGCCTAACTGATCTCAATGGACTACTGCCGTACTGTTGTCACCCTCACAATCCGCCACTGTATGAAAACTGCCTCGACGATGATGGCATCCCTCATGGATCGACTATCCACTATATTGTCCCACTGTTTCGATTAGGATCATCAATTCGGATAACAAAGTTCAGCTGGCATGCGCACTTGTTCAACAGATGCCTTAAACATGTCTGGCCTTCGTGATGTGATATAATCTGATATTTACATGTTTCGCTATTTGCCAATGCTACAAGCAATCTTAACAGCTTACTAGCAGAACACGCCACGACAAGTTCTATCGACGTTGCTTACTAAGGCGAGAGTAGTAATGTCTAATCACTGCATGTATCGATGCACCTGCTAACTATATGTCGTACTGTTCGTTGCTGGAACGCCACCCGAGAAATCGCCACACCTCGTCATAGATAATCACGATCGGGAACCCCAGCCGCCTGGGGCGACTTTTACGAAAGTAACATACGCTGACATGATACAGACGCGTTACCTGCCCATCGTGACTGTTTCCCGGAGCAAGTTCGTCAGCAGCTTGTCATTGTGTCTTGTCGTGTCAAGAGGTCTGACGAGTACAGACTGAAATAGCATAACGAACGCACGTCGTAGAAAACCATTATCGCTGTGGTTGATATTGTAGCAATAGAAATGATCGCCTACACTTCCTCCCGTGATATACTCGACTGACGATAGTTATGCGTTCTTACACTACTCATTTATTTGACTACCGAAGGAACTGGGGACCATCGCGAGGGGGTCCCTTATCGCTGCAGGAATTGTGCACAAGAATAGCTTGCGCTATTTCTCAGATATTGTTGCGCTGCAGCAGCGAAACCTCTGTCAGCTGCTGGAGGCAATGGGGGAATTGGACAGGCACAGCCATAATTGATAAGAACGAGGTGAGGGAGAATAAAAAAGGGCTATCGCGTAATCAAAATACTGTGTTTGTGCGAAATGCGAATGACCACATCATCATTATCACCACCACCATCTGACAACGACTGACAAAATATCTACCCAGTTATTCGACTGGATTTAGTTCGATTGTTGGATCTTTGAATCGACCGCACACCCGCGGACTCCGCAATCCGCGAATGCTTGCGGCTGACCTTATTTTTCTTGTAGCTGGGGCCCGTAGGACAATGCAGTTGGAGGACATACGTTTCGCCGCGGCGATCAACAGTTCAGCGCGCAACAAGCCGATGATAGCAGCAGGAGTATGCCCGAAGCCGAGGGACCACCCCCACATCCGGGGTTTTTTTCGGGTGCGCAAATGTGTGCAAAGCCGATGTCTACACAGCCCGCCTCAACGGATCTCGGTAGCCTACTGAGGCCGTGATGAGACCGTGCGAATGACGTGGTGAACTGCCAAAAATGATCTAGGTATAATAATAATAGATCGACTGATCAACGAAGATAAAAGACACTGAACAGCAATTCGTTTTGTGTTCGATACCTCTGCCACGAATTGCACCCGCAGAGACGTTTCGTTTTTCATCATTAATATGTCGTTCCCATCTGCTCCGGGAACATGCAGCGGTAAATTAATATTATTATTATTGTTATTATTTCGACTTCTTCTTGTCTTCTGCACTGACGGTCATTACTGTTGCTTCAGCATAATCATTATCAATCAATCAATTCATATCGGTTATATCCACGTCAACGATAAGAGCAGATGGTCTGATGTGAACCGATTAATGATCCCATCTCAGATTCATTTCGACATTCGCAGCTGGCAGATCGATGAATGAATTAATCGATCCTTCGATACGCTACGTTCACTGTAACAGTCTTGTTCAGTGTCTCGGCATCGATTTCTCTCCTTAGCTTCAGCAATTTCCTTCATCTTTAGTGATTCTTCAGTAAATGTACCCTAACTATCTAAATATATTCCTTATATTATTATGATAGTTGTGTTATAGTCATGTACTTTGTCGCCTTTTCAGTCATTCCTCTCTCTCTCTCTCGCTCTCGCGCTTCTTGCTCGTGTTATCTCATTATAGTAGTCATTATATATTCTTCGTTAGCAGCACTTGCACTTACATCTTCAGTATGTCTGCTGCCTATCCGCTCTGTACATATCCTCTATTCAAAAGTAGCACGTAAGATACGATTAACACCATTTTCACATTTCGATCGATCCAAATCCTTCGGCCCTTGTCCTTCACCCGTCACCTCACTTCAATTTCGCTATTCGTATCGTTGTGTCTAGATCCGTCCGTGGCTAAGACGTGTCGGTAAGTCGGCAATCATTGCACTCATGGTGAGGTCACTTGCAATTCGTCTTTAGCCATATGGGTTGCCGAAACGTCCGGCACCCTTCGAATAACGACATCGTTGTCAACAAAATCGATCAGGGTCTGGAGGATTTCGCAGGTCACCTCAATCAAATGAGTCCTCATTTGCCGTGGGCCAGATCGATAAGTTTGGCTCAGAAAAAAGCAACAGCAATGTCATTATAATATGTATATCATATAGCCCGTACCTTTCATGTCCAAACCATCGTAAACTGATCTTTTTCAATGGAACGGTTTCTAGTCATATTCTTGTCCTTCGGATGGAGAAGTCACTGGGAGCCACTGGAATGAATCCTTCATATCCGAGACCGATCAGCGATAGAATCGCTCACGTTGTCGATCGACTTCTGACGCTCAACTTTCTCCTTTCACATGGAGCGAACCTCCAGTCTTAACCAGGTAACTAACATCGTCCACCCTGCATCGTAAAATTGCAGTTCCCCCTCTCTACCCTTCCTCCTAAAATAAAGCTGCTGGGTTGGCGGTACCTTTATTCAGGGCCGCATATTTCCGGACCTTGATTTTACGACGTGGTCACTGGAAAAGATCATTCGATAGATCATGGGCCTTCAATCACGTACACTCCACGACACCTACAGATGTAACTACACAATTGAAAATCAAGCGGCATTTCTCAACTTCAGCGGCACGCTACGTGTACGTTTCCAATGGATAGAATTCTCAAGGGTCTCACTTGCCTCTCTTCTATAATATACTAGACTTGGCTTGGAATGGATAGTGCCTTCAAGCTTCATGACTTGATTTGTTGTGATATCGCTGTCGGAGTAGTGTTATCAAGCTGCATCGCTGCCAAAGAGTGGCTAACCTGAAAACAACCACCTGTGCGGTTCTGTACGACTTCACACGATGAACTAGTGTACTTCAATCATCACAATTCGTTGCGTCTATCGCATCCATTCCTCGCGACCCTGAACGAGGAACTTCGCCTATTCCATATTTATTTCTCCCCTTGCTCGTCCCCTTAGGCGCGCAATATCCTTTGGCTGTGTGTCCTCTCATCTGCCCAGTGTCTTTGATGTTATCATTTTTCGTACTTTGTTCACCGCCGCGAAGTGTGGCCGCCGCGCCGTTAGTCTTCGTTCGAGAGCGGCTCTTCCATTCTTCCTGTGGATAAGTCCAACATTTTCATGTCCCATGAAGTCGCGATGAAGCGAACCATGATGAAGCTTCGGTGTGCTTGTCAACCGAGGCAGCCGGTTGGCTCCGATCGTGCAGGACACTGGTCACTTTGAGAAGGACCGTGTTCCGGCAGCGTGCAAGGTCAACTGATACAGACGATATTTTGGCTCTTTGTCCTTCATTTTTCTTCTCATCATCGTCCTCGATCGAAGAACTCTTCGAGTAAGCGATAGACGATCGATGGGGCGATTCTGATCAATAAGCTTTAGCAGGAGTGTATGAGTGATCTCGCTGAAACAGCTGAATGTTTGTCAGTGAACGCTGATGATCGGTAGGTGGTCGCGGCTATCTGGATGAATGAGTGGACGCATTGTCAACGGTTCCGGTAGCCGGCATTAAAGCTTGAGTGGGTTATGTGTGAGTATGGTTCGTCCGCCGGCACACGCTCATGTGGGCCCGAACCAATTAATGGTACATTGACGTCGTCATTGGGTCATTACCCTCGTTTGCGTGACAGTCATCTCGCTCGACATTGCGGTTCACTGAAAGGGTTCGACACGCGTCGAATGCAGAAATCGAATAAGTTAGAGATAAAAAGGAAACTACAAGCAGCACAGCGAGTAGAAGCAGCGGCAAACTGTCGATCGACTACTGCGATAACGATTATACAGAACGATTATACAGGATTATATAGGCGACATCTACATATTAGCTATTCTTGAAGGTACCGTCTTCAGTGGAATGAGCGCTGGCAGCACGCGACGGCCGCCGTGGATGGTCACGTCCGTTCATGGCTCCGTGGCCACTAGTGAAACCTCGCGCGACCCCCACAGGAGTGGGGCTATTGCTCTGAAGACCGAGGTCGGGTCCCGTAGCGGTGTGCCACGACTGCGACATCACCGCATTACTATCCACCTGTTCGTCCCGTGACGGGACAATAGATTGTGTTGCAGTTGAAATCGCACAAGTCGTTTAACATTGTTAGTAACGTACAGGGCTGGCGATGTATCTTGATATGCGGTTAAGTATTGAGATCTAGAACGATAGAGTAGCTAAATGTTTCTCTAAATTTACATACGTCCCATTTGTATGTAATAAGTTATTGATCTTCCGCGTCAAGGAAGCCTGTGTAGCTGTCAATGAAATAGATAAAAAAATAATAAAAAAATATATATATTCTCGTTATACGGTCATATCTGACTGCGAGAACATTTCATCATGGGGCGTATAAGATTACCTGGTCTATAGCCCTTTAGAATTCGCGGTTTCATGCCAGTGTAGAGATCAGAGGGCAGACTGACAAATTTATGAGATGGCTGTGAGCACACGCGTTTCTGAGCGATCGTCGTTTATGGCATACGAGTTAATCATCTACTATGGTTACAACGCTAAAATATCGCTGTACGCTTTCTATGGATTCTTCGTAGCGGAGATTTTTTTGATCAACCATCATACCTTTGTTCTCATCTGGTAACTGACGGAACCCCGAGGTCGTCCAGAGGCGCTGCGTACTTCGCGTGAGGGCCGTCCCGGGCTCGCATCAACGACTGAAATTTTCCAAATGAACCCCGGTGATCACTCAAAATTTGACCGTTCCAGATTCCCCCAACGGAAGGTCTCTGAGACAGACTTGCGATACCCGGCAGCAAAGACAAGTACGCGAGTTCTCAAGGAAAACTCACTCAGGGGACTTTTGTGTCGTTCGTTAATCCCCTCACAGACGGAGTGTATATGTTTTACCCTTCAAATCGATCATGGCTCCATCAGAATGGCACCATGCTAAAACCCTACTCACTGAATGACGTCGACATGGCTCGATCGGCTGCGGAGGCGGCGTTTGCCTGTTGGCCATTGTTGCTGGTTGCGTCCTTGTTCTCCTTCAGCCGATAAAGGAGTACGTCGCGATCTTTGCCCAACGTGCTGATCAATCTGTCCTTGTGTTCTGCTATCTCCTTCAGTTTCGCGTTCTCCTGAGCGAGTTGATCCTGTACGGCCAGTTTCTGACCGATCATCGCCTACCCGAAGCAAACACGTACAGAACACGCATTTTATGCATCATCTGTATTAGCTGGCAGGTTCGCACTTTAAATACCTTCGATTTCTTGTTAAATTGATGCGTTTTGATTTGACAAGCTATCAACGCCCGGCGTGCTACACTGTCGAGCACCATGTACAGGTGTCGGAAATAGCGAACCCGAATCGCGTTGCAGGCCAAAATCGCGTTGCAGCACCAATAAATTGTACCCTAGTGCCTATTACTAACCGAAAGATCCTCAATGCGGGCCTTGTACTTTTCGATGGCGTCATCACTGCGAGCTAACTTGTCCTTGAGCTGACCATGTTCGATCTCGAAGATGCGGAGCCGATCGATCTCATCACGCCGCATTTCGAGCACAGCATTCAACGAGTCGACTTCCTTCATTAACGACTCGTTGCGTTCACGTAGCCACTGCAATATGTTATATTAGACAGGCATTTGGAAACATGGGAAAACAACGAATTCCGCACGCGGTTAGTTCGATACCGCTCCCAAAATCGTTAAATCGAATATACTTTGTTTACCCTAATGAGTTCATATTTTCACTGAACAGTCATCAGCTAGTATCAAATATCGTGTATGGTCCTGCCCTAACGGGTCCGAGTTAATCCTCGGATCACCATTTATTTTTTAAGCGTAGTACAATACCGATAATAATAGAAGTAAACTATTTTGAGTCATATTTTTCGTTCTAATCGTAGCAGGATGCTGACTTACCGCAATCTTTGAATCCGTTGATTGCAGGACGCTCCTTTGGAACTCTTCGGCCTCGCGTTTTACTCGGGTGTATTCTTCACTACGTTCCTATTGTCGAAAACGCATGCACACATATATATATATATATATATATATATATATATTATATATATATAATATATATATATATATATATATATATATTATATATATATATGAAATAACAACGTTTGTAACTTTGACTAGTCCAGACAAGAACGGCTGTATTAAATTTTCGCAGAAATTCGTGAAAGTCATGTCGATGATTTTCACGCGAATAAATTACACTTTGAATCGTCAAAGGCGAAAATATCTGAAGGTGTATTTCTTAAATCCAGATAATCAAAGCCGCTGAAGTGAACCTGATAGGTTTCAAGCCGAAACTAAGTTATTAAAAAATAACAAGTGCGAGAGACCAATGCGTCTTATTATACTAAATATAAATATATGGAATTATTTTAACTATATTTGAATAAAGGTTTTGAATGAAAGATAATAGCCTCGACATTAATACCTTAAGTGCGCTCTCGAGGTCAGCCTCCCGCTGACGATGCAGCTGGGTCCGATTCTGCAACTCTCTCTCGAAGGTCGCCCGGTTATCCGCTAATTCTCGTGCGTGACCGTCCTAAGCAAGGGAGTCGCAAAAAGTAATTCATTTTATTATGAATAATCAATTTCATTACCGAATCCATAGCAATGAATGAACAACTCATACAAGCAGGACAGTAATGTGCATACACATTCTTCTGCTAGTAACCTGCCTAGAGCCCCGCAATAGTGCGTCTACTTTGTGATATTAACGTTTTAACTAGACTGAAACACGGGTTTCGCCCCTCAGCCATACGTTGGCAGAGTGATTCCGAGGTAGTCAAATAAAAAATCGCATAAAATGTAAGAAGTTTTTCTCCTTTAAACACATCACCATTAAGTGATAGTCAGAAAAGAAAACTTGCAGGTATAGTAGCGATTTTTTTTTTTTTTTTTTTGAAAAAAAGACACATATAAAATAGATGTATTAAATATGCATGAAAACGACACAAACTGCTAATTGAACGAATAGCAAACTAGGCAAAGTGTTTTTTTTTGTACATTTTCCGGAACTTAATAACTTACGAGAATTTTGGACATCTCCTCTCCTCGTGAAGCGACTTCGTCAGCCGACATTTTGGCAAACTGCTCCTTCATGCGGTCGACACGGGTCTGCTGTTCCGCTGAAATTTTCTCCATTCGAGCTACGTGATCATCTTCCATTTGTCGAGCCTTTGCAGCGTGCTCTTCACGAGTCAGCTCCAACTCCCGACGGATCGCTACCACCTAATCGCACGACGTAACACACAATCCGGGCCAACACAACGCAAGAGTTTAGTCGAATGCAGGGAAACGTAAAAAACGGATGCCTGCTCCACAGTTGCACATGTTACAACTGTTCGTAATTGCTATCTCAGTTGCTCAATAGGTTAGCAGATGGGTTGGGATAGACAGTTGCTGTTTTTGGTTCGTACGAATGACTACCTGTAGTACGCCTGGGTGCGTAAGATCATGCGTGATTAAGTACTACTCATTTATTGAAATCGTGATTCGAGAGACTTAGAGACGACGACGACGACGTGGTCTCTGCGTATATCGTGACAAGCGCCTGCTTCAACGTGTTGTCAATTAATCAAGGTAGCTTTTCCAAATGATAACGCGTCTCATCATAACACGAGAAACAATTACAGTAATGATCCAAAAAACGAGTTCATCACACGACATCGTTGTCTGTACCTCGTCCTGGGCGTCCTGTTTAAGTCTCTCGATCTCCTGGTTGGCCACCTTGAGCGCCTCCTCTGACAACGTCAGATCATCGCCCAGCTGGTGGGCGTACGTATCCATTCTGAAAACAACAATCAAACGACTCTATCAGGTGCCAATCTCTCGTAGAGGTTTTCCCAGACCTTGCCGGCTGCGCACCCCGACCCTCAGCGGTTCCGACTCCCAGCTACATATGTATATCAAATTTAAACGCATTCAACGTATAACTTTGTGACCAAAATATTTCGCCTTTCTTCGAACAGAGTAACATCTCCGTCATGAATCACGTTGACTACACATTCAGCTGCGTGGCCGGCTCATCTGTTAGCTGATGTCTATTGCCAGTTCGTCAATCGAGCGACGGACGTCATCGGCGAGTTGCCTGTGTCTGTCTACCTTTCGAGTTTGTGGTCCCAGCGCTGAAAGGCTACCGCCAGAGCGCTGAGTGCGTGCGCTGTGCCGCGCAGCTCGAGTCGAACCCGGTTTAGCTCTTTTGTGCGGGCCTCACAGAGAGCACCCAACCGTCTAATCTCCGCATCGAATTCCTCCTGTGCGAAAATGATCAAATGCGTTAATGCCAACATAGCTTGTATGATAGATCCCGTAATCAATGCAATTGATGAAGCTGTAATGTCTTGCTATGGTGATCATTAATTACTGTATGGTATATTGTAAGTTGTTATAGAAATACGGTATCGAAGGTCCCCTTACCTGTTTTCATTGTACGTACAATGTCGACGTGACATGATATAAGAACCGACACTCTATATATAATGTTATTATACATTGATAGATTGCTAAGATACCGATGTTCGCCTGAGGACAATGCTGATTTAGTGACTTACTCGCGCGGGACTATTGAGAGAGTCTTTCCCAAGACGGGACCTCGTCCCTGTTTTGCCGACGGGCGTTCGAGGATCTCCTGAAAAGTCAGCATCCCCGGTAAGTCAGAGCTGCGTCAATATTCGAAAGAAAATGAGGGCTGCATCGAGGGCTCTCTGACATACGCTGATTCGACCGGGTGTTTGTTACGTAGCGTAAGTTCTACCCTTCACTTCGTGCGAGTCCGATCTAGTACGACGTGCATCTATAATACTTACGGTACTTAGAATGCATTCGAGTATGTGTTTAACTACTTGCATATCTCTCCGAATCCGATATCGTATACTGCGTTTGCTTTCTAGAAGACTTAGCGAATAGGTGCTCATTGAAACTTCTCAAGTCAATCCATACATTGATGCTTAAACCTAAGCGCTACGTTTGAGCTAATTCTGCCAAGTCGTGCACACTTGTCTAATCATTGATGGTTATTTTTCTCTACAACAAAATGTGCATCAGCCAAATGAGTGCCGATCATCGATCACTGATTTTACCCGGTGCTGGTGCCAGTTTACAACGGATCCACGGACTACGCCCAATGGTGTTCATGCATGTGGAGGCATTACTATAGATCATCCCATATAAATATCGAGCATAAACAGCAAGTAAATACTGTTAAGTACAATCGTTGTACCCTTGTATTGTTATTCCGCAATCTCATGGGTGAACGCTTGATGAGGGTCACAGTGTTGGACATTTTGGTGAAACACGGGGGTGCATAAACGATTAAACGAAATACAACACACAGATTCCAACGCGGACTGCCGTCAATCTCATACTCCGAAGGGATTAATGTCCATTTGAGCCATTTATCAAGCAGGATCAAACTAATATTCGGTTTATGAAGTACGACTCTTCCAGCAATGAAAGAAGAATGCACCTACGGAAAACCTAGGTTTAAAGCAATATATGCTAATAAATTTCCCTCACAAAACACTAAACCTATTCTACAGGGATATATAGGGTAATTTGTATTATAAACACGACAATTACAATTGAAGTACATGACACAAGCAAAAATGAAGCTATAATACGTTTGTATGAACAGTAGACAATCCATACAATTAAGGGTACATTACGAGCGTACATTTACAATACAAGCGTATCAATGGTTCGAATGTGATATCAACAGTTTGATCAACGCAACTACCTGTTTGACCTGTCCGATGGGATCTATTACTGAACTGCTTTAGCCTATCTCCATAACCATATAGACAGCGGTTAAAGGTGAGTGCTTCATGAAAAATAATCTTTGCTATATAAAAATGCCTCTTACGACCCCATACATGATAAGCATACGTAAGTCGCCTGTTTAAGCAATACGTTCTAAACACCTAGGGTACATGTACCGGTGACAGGGCGAATGTTAGAACTGAACAAGGCAAGGACCATACAGAACCACAGACCACCGCAGGACATCATACGAACACCGACAGGACAACACAGCAAACGCCGGCGCATAGCAACAACGTCGGCAGCATTAATTTGGGATTAATCATCGAGCTTTTGTAGCCTCCACCAGTCAAGCGTATTGGGAGGTATGAGGGAGGGATGGTCGATAAGGGTTAAAGTTTGTGGGAAAACCGGTGGGATATTTCCCGAGGGGCATAAGTGGTCTTTGATACCTTGTGAACTTTTTGGGGTGCCCGGAGGACCGAGTTTGAGCGATAATCTCTGTCGCGCCACAGAACTCCCCTTGCAGGGGGCCGAGGCCGTTGTAGGAGAGCTCTTTTCTGCCACTGAAATTAATTTCACAATGAGACACAAGCAACCGAGGACACTCACAAGAGCGAACTTATAACTGAATTATGCACAACACGTGTGGCAACAATGCTTGGTAACATCGAGCAGCAGCCGCCGATACAAGGAAACGTCGATATGAAATATAGAATTAAGAATTGTAATAATAATAATAATGATAACAATAATATTCATACTAATAACGATAGAATTATCCTCGATAGTGCTGCAAATGATGCAGAGGTATGGGCCGCATAGTCGTGACGGCCCATTTTGGCGTGAATTTCGATTTTGAAAAAGTTGTGAATTTCTTATCGAACCAGTTTCGTGTGCCACTCTCAGAGGTTCGTGCGTGTGTGATTTAGAAGAAGGCGAGTAATCATATATATGTATATATATATGTAACTGAAGTTCATCCGCGGCCCGTTCTTCGTATTGTCGTTATTATTATTATTATTATCATCATCATCTGGACTGAACATCTGGATTATTATAATCTATCTCAGTGATGGGTATTCGCAAATGTGCTCCTCGAAAAAAAAACCTAAAATTATGCTTAGCTAAATAATGAAAGTAAATTATAACAAAATATTTAGCGCTGGGACTAATGCGGGTGTTTCTGTTTCATATTCTACTCCCGTTTATTCTATGACGATTGTGCGTAAGCCTGTGTCGAAAGTAGATCACACGCAAATCATATTATGCTTCATACCGAATCATAAAAAAAAACCCTTTTAGCAGGGTCATAGTTGATGCTGTTATTTATACTAATCACTATACGTGTAATTGAGTAGCGTTAAGTACATTCTATAAAGGCCCAAACAGAGTACCCTAGAGAAATGCACTTAGGCTGCATTACATCACTGGCGTTTTTATAGTTCACCTCCAGCTCTGATTATGAACCACTGCTAATGTCATTAAATGTGCTGCCTGTACCTAGAATATGTCGGCTAGTGAAGTTACCAAGGTGAATGATTCGAGCGTATGTGTTTTTTCTTACTCTTTGGCGGGGGATCTGCCCAAGGCCGACTATACTCGCGCTTTGGTGGGCCAGGCTTGGCAGGCGTCGGCATCACTGAAATGCATTAAGGGAAAGTACATCGAAATATTAGATTAGCTCTTATCTTTAATAAGAACGGGTCAAATGTGAAGACAATATCGATATGATGAACAATCCATGGCATCGTTACGAAGACTGATGATAAAAGAACGGTCTGACAAAGGGTCGTCGTCAGTTAGAACGGGCATAGGATGTACGGGCTTTTGGACAAATCTAATTCGTAGGCTGGGTTCTCGGCAGGGATGGGACGACTGACCCTTGGCTGAAACGATCATTCTCTCCGTATGCATGCCATATCGCACTCACAACGCGGGTGTACCAATGAGACCGTCTTTTTTATTGAACACGCTGCTTTGTGACTTTTGCTGGCTTCAGTTGAAGCTGTTGTTCTGTTTCTTGGCATGCAGTTTGGGTCGCAACATGGGGATACAAGCGTGTGCTGAGTAATGAGAGTACCAGCGTCCGAAGGAGAAGGGACTCGAAGTTGACAACATGACAGACGAATGTTCTAATAGACCCGGCCAGCCTCTTAAAGTAACTTTTTTGTTTTCTGTCATACAAATATGTACATTAAAGCTTTCATTAATGGTATTCCATATCAGCAGTAAGTAAAAACCATTTAATATACGGACACCTGTAACATATACTTCATATACAATAGGTGCAAGTCAGCGACAACCAGCTCATCGTTGCTATGTTTAATTTAATCAACCATCCCGGACATTTTCGTGATTTTATGCCCGCCTCCGTGAATGTCTCTGGTAAAGGACTGACCTGTAGATTATTATGCTGTTCTCGCACGGCAAACATTGCCAATTACACTACTTTCCCAAATAGCCAGATCACATACCAGTATCTATATGATTACAATATAGTTAGTCCCAGCTAACTTATTATTAGAGCACGGCGAAAGGGAGGCAGTATATAGCATTTGTTTGCTCTCGCCCTCTCATCGCGTCCTTGACTAAACCTGTTTCGGCCTACGCCCAACTTTCTCCTATCTCAATCGCTAGATGTATGTGTGTATGGGTAGATGGAATATTTGGACGAACCCCGTGAGGCGCGCGATTCCGGTCTGCTGGGTCCCCCAACGTCAGCATCGTCCTGACTATTCGGGTCCCTACTGTGTCCTGGTGTCGTTCCGAGAGGCTCCCCGCACAACGACGGTTCTGCTGTTCGCCCTCCGGGGCCACATACTGAGCCGCGCGGCGATCGGCGGGCCTCGGCACGAGCTGCAGCCAGATTCGAATTGATCCGACTCTTCACCTGGCGAAAATCGTATTGATAGCAACGGCAGAGCGAACTCATGAGACGGCGAAAGTTATCGGAGAGCACGAGCGCATCCAATCCGGATGTCACTCGGTTAAATTTAGAGGTTATGAGGTTTCGTTCGTGGGGTTCGAACGGAGCGAATGAAGAGCACGCTTCGACCGGGATGGGTTAGACACCGAGCGTATCTGCAGTGCGTTGGCAAACAATGCGGCTTCAACTCGCCCGTATAATTTACGTGTGACCTACGTAAAGTGGTATGCAGGCACTACGGTGATCGAAAATAGAACAACAATGCCAAATGGGAAATCTGAATAAAGGCATCTGCTGTCGATTATTGTGGAGGCCAAATCCTCATTAGGTGATGAGATATATGATATATGATATAATCCTTACCTCTGTTTTTGCCTTTTTCTTCTCCTGAAGATTTTGTTGAATCTTCTTTTCAACCTCGTCCCATTTATTTTTCTGCAAACTCAACGGGTTTCACGTTGTCAGATGTATTATACAATAGCATCAGTTGGTACTGCATGTGTTATTCACAAAAGGTTACAGAACATAGGTCTATTGCTTAATAGAACGAACGCTAGCAGGAATTATGGCTCGAGCTAAAATCAAACACATTTGCAGCACTTAAACAGTGTAACTGGCACGTGTATCTCTGTCAGCGAATATCGAGATGTGATCCGAAATTAGTTACAATTTCGGACAAGTAACAAATAATGCATTGCGTAATGGTCACACATAACCAGCTTTCCCGCCAGGTGGCTATATTTGTAGACTAGCCAAGAGCAAACAACAGCAATACAATACAATAGCATTGTATCTATCCAACTGTCAACCGTTGTTTAGATCCGACACTCACCCTCGGTGGACGCGGTTTCCGTTCCGATGGCGTGCTTTCCCTGGTTTCCTGGAGCATCGCTTTGATTCTGCTGCCCACGTTGACATTCGGCTTTCGCGATGGAGGTCCAGCCAGCTTCGAGCCACGGGCCTGGGTTGAGGGCGACGAGGCGCCGGCCAAACCCGCAGAGCCCGCTAGTTGACCCAATGTCCCACCAGCCGATGTCCTTGCATTCGAGCGTCTCATCTCAGCAGCTGATTCATCATCGCCCGTAGCCGTTTCAGTCGCCTCGCTGGTTGACACACAACCCGCGGCCTCTGACAGCTCGCAATCGTCCCCGCAGGCGCCGCCGTCGTCGCCCGCAGCGTCCGCAGCCTAAGAGGCAGACAGACAAACAAACAAATAAACAGAGGGAAACGAACCGAAGATCGTTCAAATCATACGCGATCATAGGTAAGCCAAATTTCTCGCCCCTTTTGTCATTCATACTATCAAAGCAGCGGCAGAAACAGATGACGATGGGGAAAGAAAGACGACAAGAGTCAACAAACATTCATGAAACGAGTTGGCGATGATTAATACGAAATGTAGGTGGGTTCTCAGGTTCAGATTAGTGTCAATGCAAACACGTCTGACATTCAGGTTTGATGTTGAACGCGAACGCTACGCAGGTCGATGATTGAAAGAGGAGACATTACAGAAACGCTTGCCCCGCTATTCCACTACTGTGTTGTCTTCCGCTTGTCTACTACCAGATAACCGAGCGTGTAGAGCTGACCCGTTTGACCTCTGTTCCTTTGTGTTGTTGTTGTTGTGTATTGTCCAGCGTAAATCGTAATGACTTATAAAGGAGGACACTGGGGAGCCCCGAGCGGCTAAATCGTTCAGGGATAGGTTCGAACACCCGCGGGCGTTTCGAACGGTTTCGCCTTGCGTACGCGATGTGGTCTTAGGGTTTTCGACGAAAAGCACGCAACCCAGGACCCTTTGGGATTGTTTTGGGATGGCACAAATGTGGCCCATACAAAAATACTCGTACCCTAAAGAGAGGGGGGGGGGCTAAATGAAACAACGCTGTGAGTATTCTTTCGTGCGCGAGCGCGAAGCCACTAGAATAACAGGGTCATCATGCCAGCAGAAGCGCCAAAACGGCGGAGTCTCTCGAATGACCTTGCAAAGAATCGCGATTGTGAGAGAACGGGAAGGAATTTTCTGGTTGATATTTCCATTGCTTTGAGCCTGTGCAACTAAGGGTCCCTTATTTGGCATCGACACAGACAGGATTCGAAGATGGTCTCTATCGATGATGTACAGATAGATGTCCGTTCTCGAGAACAAGAAAAAGATAAAGAAAAATCAGGAAAACTACCTTAAGACCGTCGTTTGAACCATCGGCATTGTACAGCAGAACGTACAAGCTGGCCTCTTGACTAAATGAACCGGAATTATTCACTAAGAAACAAATGCATAAGGCACGTCACAATGGCGCCGATGGAAAACGCTACATACGTCGGTGTCTTTCTTGTGAGACAAGAAAATACGGATCTGAATTTCAGAGAAGTTTTTTTTTTATAGGGGTAAATCTTTAGAGAAGTGCCTGTGCCGGTCTAAGTAGTCAGAGCAGCCAAATATTGACAACGGCGGCAGCCTTCCGACATAAGTTAAAGGTTTATTGGTTTATTAATGGAGCTGCAATTTTGCAATGCTTAAGCTCCCTTATATGCCACGCAGCACATATAAGGGGTCGGGCAGTTTTATCCGTGCGACAACGTTACGGCTTTTTTAGTCATTATCTTCCTTTTCAAATGGGATATCCAATACGTAGGAAGACCGTGTGTGTTTTTTTGGCATACCCCTCTAGCATAATCTCTACCATTAGGTGAAATCGGATCGGTGCGTGATATAATCCCATACGTTGCTGTAGGATAAGGGGAAAAATTAAAAGAAGCATGTCATGGTAATTGTGGTAATATCGCTAGGGAAAGACCCCAAGCTCACGACAACATCAAAGCTGTAGTGATCTCATTTATTTGTAATACTGACACAAGCATTTAGGGACAAATTCTCATCACATTTGTGTGAGAATCTTCGTACTGGCGTGCAGAGAAAAACGAGAGAACAATCAAAGGAGACATCACATTCACAATGGCGATGGCTGCATTTGGCTGACTTTGATCACAAGTCAATCTAGATATAGTCTCAGGTTGGTGTCGGTGCCTGAACTCAAACTGAACTCACTTGCAATGAACGTCCAGGTCCACACAACAACAGACTATTATTAAATGTTCTACACAGAGCGGCCTTAGCTCGCCTTACTTACAGGAGAACCCGGCGCGATTTTACCGGCGCGCCGTAACAAGTGGCTCTACTTGAGCATATGGTATCTGTCGGGCCCGTGTTGATTCTCACCCAGCCCTCAGCCAACATGACACCAGCGTGTACTACGAGGCAACCTTCACGAAATGGCGGTATTTCAAACAAAAAAAATAATTGCCAGTTTACTAAACAGGTGACCACCGCGAAGGTCCACCAATTCAAACAAAAGCAAAGGTCCACAAAAAACGTCGAAGTTTTTTTCTGACAACAATTGGCAACAATGGACACTTTCCGAAGCCGCACTTCGGGAAGCTGGGACAGACTAGTCCTCTCTAATGTGAAGTGTCCTCATTGACAGAATACTTAGAATGGGCGTACTTGACAACGGAGCGGGTTTTGACAATGTATGTCAAAACAAACTCCAGCTTTTGGGGAGTGATATGATCGAATTTGTTTCCTGAGGAAAATAGTTACCCATTATATATGACTCTATCTGTCGCTAGTCAGAAAAAAATGAAATATAGTCGATTGACACTGATCCAACTGGTAAAACACACTTACGCCTGCATCGGCCGCTCCCGAGATTCCGCGGGGCTGTACAGCTCTGTCATCGTCGTGTTCCACGACTAAGACCTCCGGCGGTTGTAACGAAGCCGACCTGCTTCGTACAGGAGATGCACACCGAGGAAATCCAATTACAAGTTCGTAGGTTACGCTAGGATCGGTTTCAAGTACTTGCCCATACAGGACATGTATGAGACATGACGTGTGCACAAAATTAATTGATAAATGCTTTTTCAGCTGTATATAGTTGTATATACAGCTGAAAAAGCATTTATCAATTAATTGTATATACAGCCGTTACGACTATATATCTAGTCGTAACGGAGAGCATCAAATGATTCTACTGTTCAATTCAACCACGTTATTGTTATTATCATCTTAGCTATTAATTATCCTTATTATTATTATTATTACTATTACGTTTACTATTAGGGCATACACTTCAAAATTTCGCCTCTTTAAATGACAATAACTTTTGAACTAAATGAGGTAGAACAAAGATTTTTTGGTATGAGTTAGAGGTACTCTCCAGCTTTATTGACACACCGATTCCAGCGCTCTGGGATTTTTGAAATAGCCAAATATTTACCATTTGCATTTCCATGTATAATTTCGTTATCTATTGCTTTTGCGAGTAAGTCGACGGTTGCATATGGAACCCCACCTATTGCCCTTTTTAATGCATGGAAACAACCATAATCACACGGGCTTAAATCAGGAGAATATGGGGGTTGATGCCATCGCTCAATATTGTTCCCCTCCATCCAGGCCGTAATTTCAGCAGTGCGGTGAGGTTTTGCGTTGTCGTCGAGTAACCACACTCGGTGCTGTCGATCCCCACGCCATTTGTTCATCAATCCTTTCAAGAAGCCGAGATATCGGGGAGCATTGAGTTTTTCGTTTGCCGCCAATATTTCATAATAGCAAACACCCTTGATATCCAGAGCGAGTATCATCAACACCTTTCGTCCGAATCTATCTGGCACTGCCACAGACGTTGCCGCTTCACCTTGTCGGAGCCACTGTTTTGCTTGGTCCTTCTCAGGGGGTCTTTCCAGGCTAACCCATGTCTCGTCTAACAACACGGTGTGTTCTAAGCGACACGTTTGTTGCGTATAAGTCTTCAAATTAAATGTCGAACACTCCACACGCATTTTCATTTGGTCAGCACTCAGTTTATGGAAAACCCATTTTTCATTGATTTTCTTCTTCTTCAGTATATTGGTGATAATTTTATAACACGTCGTCCGAAGAATCAAAGTTTCAGCCGACAATGACCCCGTGGACCAAGCTCTACTTTGCTCAAAAGCTGCCTTGATTCTTTCAATCCGTTCGTCCCTTGTCGCACCTGATTTCTGGTCCCCTCCTCGGTGGTCATCGGTGTCCAAATTTCCACTGTTAAATCGCTTGCACCAATTTTGCACCTTTCGCAGGCATAAGGCAGACCTACCGTACACCTTCACTAATTGTCGATGGATTTCAGCTGGAGGGTATTTTTGGAAAAACAAAAACTTGATGTTTTCCCGTTGATTTTTGGGGGAATTTGAACTTTCTGCTGCAGTGTCCATCTTTCTGATCGTATCGAAACCACTCAGTGTTCGAAAGAAAGCCACGTTCCTGCCGCGTGCCCACTCCAAAAATGAACGCATTGTGTAGCGTAGTTCGGGCTGTGCGCCATTCGAAAGGCGCGAAATTTTGAAGTGTATGTCCTAATATATCTATTCGCAGAAATTATTTCTCCAGTGAGCTAGCACTGTGAGTGTTTCGCAATAGTATTGTCAAAATGTTTGTCACCTTTGTAGCGACGAAGGCCCGGCAGTATCACACATGACTCCGCTGTCCTGGGAGCACACCGACTGTTTCATGACGGCATCGCCCGAAGAACTACCGGCGCCTCCCCCAAGATCACATCCTAGATCACAGTCCCCCTGAAAACCGCGAATCACCTGCGTTTGATTTTAGAGAACTTCAGCTGGTCGCACATGGCTATTGCTTACAGTACGTTCGTTTTCACAGACAAACTAATTTCATCACACAACTTTAAGATACCGACCTGAAATCCTGTATCGGCCGAATGCGGCCTCCCACTGGTCTGTCCAGTCTTGTTGTCTCTCTCAAGTGACGACGAACTGGGATCCTCCGAGCTCGGACCTTCATGGAGGCAATTCTCCCGTAATGAGCTCATAATAATGTCAAAGACATTCTCCGAGATTCGGATCTCCTCTGGCACAAGCGTTCCCTCCTCGCAATCAGGATCCGCGTCGACGTCCATCCCCGCCACCTCAACGGTGCTCTGAGAAAATCGGCCCTTACCACAGGTGTTCACGCCACGAGAGATAACACCATTCCCGGAATCCTCCTCGGGGATTTCGGCAACATCGTCCGCCGAAAACGAGTTCGGTATCAAACGCGTGTCCTAGAGATAAAAAAAATATAAGAAAAGATAAAAGACACGATGAGTCCATCGACAGGACTCTATGAACATCAATCTACTGCGATAGAGGGCGTAGCTAGCATAGGACAAATGCTAATAATAATAATAATAACAAATACGAATACACAAAAATACATAAATAATCATGATGATACCCACACACGGCTTATCACTTGCCTTCATTTCATTGGTTCGGAGTGCACCGCAGGTGGATGTCCCCTCTTCGTTCTCATCCTGTAACTCTTGAATGGGAGATAGCGAGGCGTCCTGGCTAGCGGGGCCAGGTTCAAGGAGGTTGGAGGTCTTCTCCTGTAGTTTAGACAAGGTGAAGAACAGATAAGTCCGTAATTGAGTGCTATGCTCAATGTGTGTCCGTTCCGTTAAAAAATTAACACCTGATGTTTTAGTACTATTATTATTATTATTATTAGATAATGGCTATCGGGCAATTCATTTTCTTTCAGCCTCACACCTGTGTTGTGGTTGTGGTCGGATCGTCGTCTTTTTCCGGGATTGGGGAGAGTGAACTATCATTGTTGGAGGACGCCGTCCCACTTGTCCCTGCTGCCGCGGTCACCTGTGCTACCTGAAAGGCCGGCAATTAATAATTAATTAATTATATATATATATATACTACTGTAATACAATTTTTACGACTTTACTATGGGTAATTACAATTACAATAAAATTACGAGAACAATAGCCAAACCTATATATTGCTCGCATGACCTTGAATGTCTACTTTTTGTGCATCAGCGTATTGTGCAATACACATCCAACTGAGACACCATACTTCAATGCGAGACACCCCATCCTTCTCGAGTTCTTCTCATTCCTGAGTACCTACCTCGGCATCTTCAAGAGAAACAATTCGATGGGGCATCGACATCGCATTCTCCTTTATCGTACAGTTATCCTCGCTCTGCGATCGAACCGGCGCCTACAAAAACGTCGAAAACACCCGTCTACATGTTAACAATACTGGAGACATGACCTGAATTCAGAATAGAATCACAACTGAACGTTTTCGTCTAATCGCATCTGTAATTTTATAGCCGCTTGATTACGATCATACGAAGCTAGATTCGCTGCTTCACCAAAATGGGGCTACCTTCCGAAGGTGAGAGGTATTTTTTGGTGCCACAACTTTTAGTCTACCGTAAATACATGCACGCCATATGCACTAGGTACTCGCCGGTACCCGAAGCAATGCGCAGTGTACGCAGTGTCTATTGATCATATCAAAATTGCCTAATCGTAATAGATCATTAATAGTTCATTATTCATGGTGGCTCTGACAGATCATATCGAGAGTAACTTTCCCTGTTAACATGGCTAACATAAAATGAAACCCATCCTCTGCAGTTCTTCGTCGATAGGTAGGAACTACCGCCATTGACGAATTGCGCATACACGTATATACACAATTACAACTAACCTGTCGCTGTACGAGTTTCTGAAGCCCAAACGAGAGCGAAGCCGTGATCTGTTTCCTATCCTTAAGACTGATCAGCGATTCGACTACCGGAACCACGCCCACATAATCCTAACCGAATAGCAACGAAAATTAACGATCGCTGATGACATTTCATTTCAAAGGTAAAGGCATTAAAAGGCAAGCGTCCAAAAGGAACATCGTTCTCGGTTGATTGTCCAGCTGACCGGCAAAAGACAACGCCACTCAGTCGATGTATTAACACTTTACGAGAAAAAATCTACGAATTTGCACATTTTCGGACAGCCTGGATGAATCCACAACGAACAGCCTATTTCTTTTTGTATGGGCCACATATAATACGTACCTCTTCATCTTCCTCCTCTTCCTCTTCGGATGGGCATGGCTCGTCCCGAAACTGATTCCGCAGTACGAGGGATCTCTGCAGCGTCTTTGGACTTGCGTGTTCGTTGAATTTCTGTAGCGAGCCTTTCTTACTTTCCTTCGCCTGTATTGAGAAGAGACCCAGACCGACCCAATCGGCTTCGTTGACATTACCATTTTGCACGTAACTTGCCATTTACTGACTGGCTGAATGCGGCTTAAATTGTAACTGCCCTATATATATATATATATAAACTGGGATTTTCGCCCCCAAACAGCTATCCGCAGACAAACAATTAGTGCACCCACTTATTCAATGAGTTCGAGTAGACTGATCGATTTTCATACCTTTGATTTGGACTCGAGGTAGTCTTCAATTCGCAATTCCTTGCTATAGCTTCTTTGGTTCGTCACTGTACCCTGGCTAGGTGGGGCAAGTCCCCCGTAACCAGACGACGCGCTGGAGGACATCACCGAGGACGACATCGACGAACTCAGTGACGACGGTGGAGGTCTCAGTGGAGAACCGCCGAACGTGCCGCGGCAACCTGCTGGCGAACTGGGCGATAGCGATGTTACCTGCGCAACGGGATAGCAACAAAGATTAGATAAACGTTGAAGTCAACTCAGCTTTGTGTACTTCTCCTGGACCATCAGGCAACACAGCAACCGACCTCCACGCTAAAAGGACTCGGTGGTCGCAGCCAAGTTGACGTGCCAGGACTTAGCAAACAACTCTTGCTAATCAACTTACCCTAAGCCCCAAACATGGGTGTGCCTCTGTCTAGGGACAACTTTCTACAGGAATATCTCTCTTGGTGACACTGAACCATGTTGAGGGTGCATCCTAGAAACTGTGTTGTACATTTGGTTCGGCAAAAAAAACGAAACAGCAATCTACATAGGTGACGAAGTTTGTACCAGATGCCTTCGAAACGTCTTAGCTGAAGTATTATCTACATATTGCTGGTCAGCTTTACGAACCTTGGCCAGAGGCACGAACATGCCGTGGTTAGGCGCACATCGGAAATAGCGTCGTCCATTTTTCTCGCCATCGTTTTTGCCAATCGGATCATCGAGCTCAACGCCACACCACGTACCCGCTGTTCCCGGGATGAGCCCCAGATACCTGAAATATTCACGGGATGGCCATGCAACGAGGCTTAAATCGACTATTCAGCATAACTGCGGATGAATAAGGCAAGTTCAGAAGAATTCTTTGAACTCGAAAGTCAATTCAATTTTTCGAATGTCTTAATGTCATTTACCTCGATTCTGTTCCATCGTGGGGTAGATCGATATAGGAAATGTGCATTTGTATAACAATGAACATATAATAGCGTCCTCCTTGGAGATGTTATTAATTACAACACATCAGTGCATTTTGCACAATTCGCATTGACAGCTAATCGAATTCGTAAGCTTACTTTAGTTTGCTCCTATATATATATATATATAGTCGTACCTGAGTACTCCAACCAGGTTCCCCTCGATCAGAACTCGTCCACCGAGAGCCAGTTCGGCGCCATCACCTTCACCAATTCCGAGATCGGACCCGAGCGAGGAGGGGCCGCTCTCACCACTGCCGCATCCGCTCGAAGATGCGCCCCTACAATCATACGTCAATCACACGCCGACACGACACAATAATGAAATATCAGTGACGTAGATCCACGTCTCAGCGACGACCACGCCTAACTTGCTGACACGCTGGACACGCGAGCTGAGGCAGATCCGCTCAGCAGTGAAAAATAGTGATGATCTCTCAGTCTCGATGAATACGATACACATATTTGCGAAAAAGCATACAGAAGTTGTGTCCAACGTCGTTAGCCGACAAATGTGGCAGCGCTAAATGTGTGCGGGCATTGTCCGTTCGGTTAGTTTCATTGAAGCCAGCAAAGCACTGATTTGCACCAGTGAACCTGTTTTCGGGCTTGATTCGCAATAGGACGCATTTCTCACATGTTCACATTTTTCGATCGTTTTGTTTGTCCGATTGTATACAATACAATACAAATACACCTTTATTAACCAAAAGGGGTGGTACAGAGATTATTAACGAAATTACATAAGTTGACTACGTACCTTGAGGGCAGGAACGCCGCGATTGAGGTCTTCGGTCGAGCTCCGCCTTGCGCGAGCATCCGCGAAGGCCGTGGAATACTTCGCGCATTCTGAAATTTCAATAAAAGTAAAGGTCAAACGGGTCAGCATTTTCCCTTTCTTAGCTACGCTTGACAGTTTGCAAAATTCGAATTGAGGATGAGGACCTTGCGTCTACTTGCGCTACTAGATGCCAATGCATTGCATATCCATTTTGCAGTCTCTTGTCAACTTTCATATTCGATTTTCAATTTGTTGATTTGATTAGCTATCACACTGGTGGACACCAATTTGCCTCGTGTAACGAAGTCTGCACTTGGCACGTTGGCACTTTCTACAGCTGGCTGGCTCTGATGGTTCCTAGTCGTGTTTCCGTGTGCCCGTTACGGTACCCGTACGGCGCCAACCACTTCAAGTAATTGAAGTGGCTAGCAGCGAGACCGTGGTGATGTGTTCATTGATTTTTTGTTTCAGAAATGCAGATCATTCACACCATGTAAACATCGAACACACACTGTGTATGTCTGTACGTATGTCTAATTGATATCTAAATGATCACCGGCCGTGTAGGCTGCACCGCCACATACCATCATTCTAAGCCATAATAGACCGCTGTGTGTTTATATTAATAGTACATCGTCTACATAAAATGAAATAAATACATTTTCCGGGCTAACCCACAGCCTTAAATATTTAACGTCCACGGTACAGCTGCTTTCGGCATTGCTTCATAAGACGGACCCCTTTAAATACAAATCGTCATTTAGTACATCGTCTACATCTATATATTTATCTACTGCTCAATGCGTCATCTTAACAATGAGGAATTATAGTGCTTCATTACAAAGAGTCCATTCATGGCTATTATCAACCTTGTGCAAGCTGCACAAGGAGGACAACCTATTTAGCGCGCAAATTCGGTCCGCTAATTCCGTTGACTTGATTGAGAGTTCAAAACATGTATCTGGTGTATCTGTCTGGGCGCCCAGAGTGCCTTAGCGCTTACGTAACTATAATTTAATAGTTGCACGTCTTTACTGGCTAATTTGTCTCCCGTGATATTTCCCTAGCTGGACCAACTTGCAGCGTCGTTCGAATTCAAGTTACCAGAGATTTATCGAGATGCGTAACCTAAACATATATTCCGTCATTTGAAACGGAACTTCAATAGTGATAATTATCATGTCAGACTATCGGAATCAAGAGAGTAGTTCATCTGTTAATAGTGATATCTCTGTTCCATATGATATCTGTCGACATCAAGTGGGTTCGTTTTGTCTGCACTTAGTATATATCTTATCACAGTGGTCTATTTTGAAGACTGTCTCGTATTGTCTGTCAGGACATCAGTATATAACGGTTATGATGATACCGCATGTTATGGCAAGAGTTGGTGCCCTCTGTAGCTGTTCGTAATCGATGTTAGCAGAGCGTTGTTTGAAGTTTACCCACTTCGACAAGTTCCGGGAACTTCTTGCTCTTGCACGACTGAGTACTCTACGTCTTTGCTGGCATGCTTAACAAAGGTGCCGAATCCACTTTCGTTCGACATGATTTTCTTTCGTCGATCCGCTTCTTCCGAACTGTCTGCTGCCGCACCTTGGACATTAATTGGATTACGGGATCGCGGCTTGTAAATACGCTCCATTATTTCGAGATACGCGTACAGTAGAAGCGCAGAAACGAGAGATTTCCTTGAAATATCGGAGGGTTATGAACCCTATCCTATTTATGAGAATGTAGTTATATTTATCAACCTCTTCTACTCGATCCAACATGCGTAAAACGTAAAGTATGTTCCCACATCTACGTTCAAAACAGTATCTCGAACAAAACAGAAGGCTGAAGCAACTAGAGCTGCTGGTGCTTTGACAAAGCCATGTCTGGTCATGCCTTAGCTACGAAGTGGCTCAAATCGCATAAGACCAACTAGACTACCTTCGATTTCCGGGTTCTGCTATTTTTTCCCTCTCGAATTGTGTAATATACCTACGTATGGAGTGGTCACATAAGCCGAGCCTTTGTAGCTGTCACATGCACACAGGTATCTTTTTTTGGCCTATGGATTTTCTTCTTGATATCTGACGGCTGATATGGAGATCAAGTAGCCCGAAGCCGCAGTGTGGCTGGGCTAACGAGTTCGGCGGGCTCTTGGAGAAGCTAGGGCATCGTCATCCTACGTATTTTCATTTGGTATCACGACGTCGGCTATCTAAACACCTTCCTTGGACTTCTTGTCCCCTTCGAACATTAACAGTCGAAGGACTCCAGCAGAGTTTGAGCGTCTACCTGAGCCGATTTGGCAGATTGATGCTCTAATCTCGAGATTGTAGCGCAGCCAGCAGGTGCAAACAGGTGCCTACCACTCGAGAGGCAGCCTCTCTTCTAGGCGGGTTTCGGCGTAGCCATGATCGAGCTCTGACAACCAACTGTACGAATGGGAGGCCATTCTCGTATAATATTGTCGTTCAGAAACAAAATCCATTCTTCATACCTAATGTTCGTAGCGTGTAATATCTGGCATTTTATTGTAGCTCTGGAAAGCATTAAGCCATAACCATTAACCCATTTTGCATTCAGCACGGATAATCTGGTTGTTAGAGACAAGAATAGGTGGTTGTATAAATTACAACGGAAGCTTCTAAAAATATATGCTCGAGTGGAAAAACGTTATAGGTAAAAATTGACGATTTTTTGGAATTGTATGCGACAGCGGCCAGATGACACCCGACAAACTCGAGGGTGAAAAGCAAGAGACCACGGCTAAGGCGGTCAGTCAGAAGCTTACCCTTCTGATTGAGAGCAGTGGTATCTAAATAAGAATTGATTACATCTACACACCGACGTGACGGCGCCGTTTCGCATATATATATATAGTTACGCAACTCATTCGAATTGTATATATATATATATATATACAATTCGAACGAGTTGCGTAGCTATATCGCAACCTGTTATAGCGGGCTTGTCAATACTTCGTGTCGTGACCCACGATCAAATTCGCATAATGGGATAAAGACTCTGAGGTCTATCGGTAGCAGTTAATTATAGTGTACGCAGTCTACACCTTATCCTCATGAATGTAGAAGCAGAGATGATTATTACGATATGTTAGTTCTTCTTCCACATCCTTATCTATTACGTGTATGAATGTAATCTCGAAACGAAGGATCTCGCAGCAGTACCATTCAACACAATGCGACAATTTGTCATAATTAGCACCACCGGTACACTCGTCATTGTCAACGCACGGGCCAGAAGGCAAAGGTGTACGTGATGGCCATCAAACGACCACGCATTCACGACCGCATCGTTTTTGTCTACGTGTCATAAACATTGGATACGCTAAATATCCAATATGCTGGCGGAATCTCACGCATTTGAGTCATTTTTTTTTGCAGGGACTCGTGGGCCAGTTGAACACGATTGGCTGTGCTGACATTTCGTTGCTGGCGTTCGTCTCGCGACAATTTTCGACGTCAAACAAGCCCGACTACGAGAAGCAAAAAAAAACAACACCAACCCTACTGAAGGGAAGAGATTTTCGCGCTGGCGAAAAACCAGCCGTCGATTCCGATCTGGTGTCTCCCACCTTCGGCGAAGTTGCATCCAGCAACCGCGTGTTTATCGCTCGTACGTGTTAGTAAAAACGTTTTACGACTGTTCTTAGGGTGCACACATACTCGCATGCATACGCATAGGAGTTGCTAGCAAATTATGAAATATGGACACGAGCGTGCTGCGCTGCAAGCCGAAAGGTCTAGTCGTTGGGGCAATGATCGATGCGACGTCTTTCGGATTTTTATGAGCTGATTGTTATTGTCATGGTTATTATCTAAAACTTACGACAGTAGTTAAATCAAGTAAATTATTTCCGTTATCGTGTAGTTGCTATAAACAGCGAGGCATTATTTGCAATACTGTCGTTATTATTGATATTATTATAATAATAATAATTATTATTATTATTATAATACTCACACATTGAGTTACACATATCGTGTATTATTGTGTATATGTAATATTGCATGTATACTTTCAGAAATGTCAATTTTCTAGTTTGTTGTCGATAGTTGAAGGCGTGACTGCGGGAATGCCGTAGTGGGTAAGGTAGGCAGTACCAAGAAGGGGGTTTTGTGGAGCCTGAGGTTCAAATCTGAGTGGGGCCATTTCTTTTTACTTTTATGGGCAGTATCGCCGCAATAAGATTTGTTAAGTAGTTATGGCAAATAATGTGATCTCCGGCACAGCTAGCATTGTGCAGAAAGGAAGGCACCGTACACCCCCTATGTGCGTTATAAATAGTGTATGTTTATATACAGGGGCTTTCTACAGATACCCTATTGACCAGAGTAGTTGTTCACAGAGGGGAGTGGACAGAGGTCTTGAGAGGAGGTCTGGTCTTGAGGGAGAGAGCGAGAGCGAAGGGAAGCAGTTGAGAGTCAGCTAACCACGTCATGTCCGTACGGTGAAGAGGACGTGCAAGTCTCGTGGCTGGGCTTATACACATCTCACCGCCGCACTCACTGAAGAAATCGCTAAGCGCTACCGGGAAGAGTGATGCTGTTGAACATCGTCAACAGTTCCACAAGGGGCGGGCGGTCACGGTGTAGACATGAATTAGCGTGCCAACACCAGCCCTTAAAAAAATATATAGAAGCGTAGTTAGTGAGGCTGGTAAAGTCGAATAAGATGTTTGTTTAGATAACGCTGACACCTTTGCTGGCCAGAGTGCCCTTGGTGCTCCACGCGTGAAATCGCTTAAAATAAATACTGCAACAAAGAATGAAGCAACGCAAATAGACAATGCAGCGACTCAAGACAACGCTTTTACAAGTTTAGTCATGTTAGATCGAAATAACACATGCTAAGTAAATTATAATTAAGGAAGCTTGTGAGCTACAAGCCATGTATGTGTGTGTGTGTGTTACAGTTAAAAAATAAATTTAGCCTTGAACTTGACAGTACTAAATTCATCGGTATCTTAACTCGTTATGGAACAAAAATGTCGTTGTAAAATGCTTCTGAACGACCATTATTGTGGCTTGGTTGCACACAATGCCACTCCTTGAGCCCGCTGGCCTGGTGGTGCATTTGTGTGCGCCTTGCAATCGGACGAGAGACACGTAGGTGCACGGGTTCGATTCCCACCGTTGAACAGTTGCATATAAAGGGTTCCTGCCCATGAAGCAATGCCGAAAGCAGTTGTACCGTGGACGTTAAATGTTTAAGGCAGCCCGGAAAGTTTACCCTTAGGTTATCTCAGTCGCTGCTTAATTTTTTGTCCCTTATATATTTGGTTCTGTTAAAGTTGCTAGTTTCTGTAAAAATCCACATGAAGACATGTTATCTCAATCAAAGTGTCAAAAATATGTAGAACTCTTTAACAGGAGAAGCAATGCCAAACCGTCGGTGCTGAACGCCTGTACCATCCATTGGAGATTGATTGCGCTACCCACGACTATAGGCTAAGGTGTCAGCTCGAAACTCGACGGTTTCAGCTGTCCTTACTTCATAAATGTATGTTCGAATCGAGCCCCGAATCGACTTTGGCACAAAAGAAGACAAACGGGATTCGACGTCTTTATTCGACATCGTACCTCCCTCCGGTCCAAGGTTAGACAAACTAGAACAAATCCACCCAGACGAGAATGGGCTGGCCCTCTCAACTCCGTCGAGGTTCATACAATCAGATGTTGAACAATGTCACGTCATTTACACTGTATTAGTTATTGTTCAACGTCTAGCCCCCGCATCGACAGTTCGATACCATTTGAACATGTTATTACTCAATTATACGCATCACAAGCACACATCCGTATGTGAAAATCAAATCTTCGAGACTCGATTCATGAATGATACATAATTATATGTGATATCCGCTGTGTCAACCGTAGACTATTTCGTCATTGTCAAACGTTACGATCATAGCCTATTATTGGCTACACGTGGCTGATTGACATATAAATTACTTCTTGTGTCATTGCCACCAAACCTCTATGACATCTCTATAAGGTAATCATAATTTCGATAAAGATTGAATATATATATATATATATGAATTCAAAGGATATAGTCGGTAGTTCCGACGACGACCGCATCAGCGAATCATCCATTGTTCGCCTGCAGCGCCGCTGTCCGGAAACAAGCGGTATTCAACGCTATTTCCCCACTGAAGCATGACGCCGTGTGTAAACCACAGCCAATTCTGTTCCAATTTAATACATTGAGCAATTGGCAGGGTTCTACACACGATCGGGAAAACGGTTCAATCCAGGGTATTCTAGCTCAGCCGAATAGCGGTGTCTAAAAGTCGAAGAACCGTCTGCGAAGCGGAGTGCGAGACGTCTATACTTGTTGGAGGGCGACAAGCGTTGCACACGAACAATATCTCAATAACAGATTTGTTTGAAATGGCTAGCGTCTTCTCAAAACCTACTTCTGTCTATCGAGAGCAGATGCTAATGGTGCCAATATAGTCCATATGCTAGAATGAGCATATATATATATATATATATTAGGTCGAATTTGTTACGATGCGATTTTTGGGGCTTTCAACTACCAACGGTGTCTCCCAGCTCTCCCAGATGTTGCTGATAAAGTGATTCTACTTTTCGCAGTAGACGTCTATATAGTGACACGCCAGAGTAGTAATTCTTTTTAATGTTCGATTTGTCTGATTTACGACTGCAGGCTTATATCGATTCGAATTGAATTTGTCGCTCATTTTAGTTCCACCAGCGATTCCATCAGCAATACGGATCCTGGCCAGAAGGATGTCCGATTTACTGAATAGACCCATCATCAGCTCAACTCACTTTGCAGTTCGTCCGATTAGAGCATGTGCACACTTGCCTCGTTCTGTTAATATTCAAGGCAGGAACAGCAGAAACACGTGGCGAATACGACTGAAGCGGTTACAGGTTCACATAGCATGTGCCATCTTCGAGTCTTGTGTTCTGCTGTCAGAGGCGTGATCGATTGGCTCGGCAATACCGTCTAACTCAGATTTAGCCTTGGCACAAACCACAGCGGTTGTTTTCCTCCTCTGCTCAATGCCTTCCTTTATTTGTACGCCTTCAGGTGTCTAGGTAAGCCGCGTAGACGAGATTGTTTTTATCTATCTCAAGTAAACGAAACGCTAGATTGGAATTTTCCACGGACTCTCCATCCGAATTCTCTACCGGCGCCACACGAGACTGCGAGTGGAGAATGTTTGCGACTGAAATCCGCAGAATATTTGTTCATATCGATGCGCCGGCTGAAAAGTGCAATTTTTAGTAACGAAAGTCGAAATAACGATACACAGCGCGGCTTGGTTTACTGAATGTGTTTATCTTCATTGATCATACTTGGGTCATTTTCATGCGAGTTAAGTAACACGCTTGTTATACCGGTACTCTATCGAGCGGTGGTCAGAAAACCTTCTAAGTGCAAGACCACGAACTCCGCCGTCTCAAGTGGTGCTTACCGGACAGGTAAGGGGTCGCCCAATCACACTGCATGAGCAATGCGAAGTGGCGTCGTCCAATTAAAAAGAATACCTCATTTTGGCCGGTAGATCCAGTGCTGGGACAATGTATAGTTCCAGTAAGAAACTGACGTTCGAGAAGTAGACAAAAGATCTGATCAGAAGAGAACTATGAGTGGACATAACGTGAACGCAGTCTGGAGCATCACATTAATCAAATAATGAAGGTTTCAAGGCTCGAGTAGATCTCAGAACTCTCCTAGCATCTCCAACTCCGCAAGCTTCAAGAATGCCGAGAGCCCCGATTCAATAAATTTATATATTAAAATTAATTTAAGAAGCTACACAAATCAATGGTGAATTAGTATTCATAGCTTTTCATCATCTTTCAGATCTAAGGTAGAGCAGTATAGCGCAACAGGCATACCCATTACGCCAGCGTACGCTATTTCTGTATTACTAAACTAAACCGAAACGTCAATAGATTAAGTAGCTGATTCGATGGATTGTGTAATCAGCAATTATCCAATTAATTCCATACAATTACTCTACTATGGCGCCAGCAGTTTAGGCCGATCTCAAAACGTGGGAGCGAACTTTTCGGTAACCATCCCACTTAGAGAACTCATTTCCCTCGTCATCAATTAATTATTATTATTATTATTCTAAGTACATGGTCAATTGTGAAATGTCTTTTCCAGCCTCGTTCGCAACCGCTTCCTTCTGCCGTTCCCAGATTCGTTGTCGCGCAGTAAATTCGTCTGTTTCACCTCAGTGGTTGTCTGTTCTGTGCTGTCCATGTGTATCTATGTCTGCGTTTGTGTATTAGTTAGCTAACTCGCTAGTCCGTCGATTCATCCATCCATGTCCATCATGTGGCGACTAATGTCCATTGTCCCGCTACTGCTTGACTCCGTTTCACTCGTTGTCGTCCACAGTACGACCTCACGATTCTCGGATTTCCGCGCGGCGGTCGTTCGTCTTCAATTTGCTGTCGTCGCTCAGACTCGATCATCCGTCTGTGTGACTGGCTGCCCGAACAGACGCCCGCTCTCTGGCCAGAGCCAGCGTCGTTGGCCGGGTCATCGCTGGGGTGTCGTCTCCGCGCGTCCGCGGATTGCCACCGCCGCCGCCGCCGCAGCAGCAGCAAATGTCGTCGACCGCAGCAGCAGCTCGACGACAATGCTCACTTACTCAGGCAGTTGCTCACAATGCAAAATGAAGACTACACTGCGTTGCTACCATGACTTTGCTATGGTAGTAGCTAGCAAATTACTGGCGGGGCCGCAGCCTATGGCACATCAGCGGCTGCAACAAAAAAAAATAGCGGTCCGCTCCTTTACTCACTGTCGCATACCCTGCCTCTCTCGTTGTCTCTCTCTCTCGTTGTCTCTCTCTCTCGTTGTCTCTGGGTTTATGCCACTTCGCAGCAGGTTGGGTTGACTTCATCCCGGAGCCGCCGAGGTAGCAACCAGCCATTGCTTTGTATATGGCCGCGACGGCAACGACAGGTTCAGTGCACAAAGCACACAGAATTATTGAGCTCGTTCGCTCGGGTCGGCTTTTGCCTCTACAGTGCTTGGTTATTGTTTAGAGCTGCTGCTGATGCTGCTGCTGTCGCGACAGCTGCGTCAGAGCGTCTGCTTCTGCTGTGCTTCCTCATGAAAACGAAAGAAATGATGAACATCACCATCATCATAATCATCATCACCATCATTTCACAGACACACACACACATACAAACAACAGAAGGATGAGTCTGATGACGATGTAACTAGGAAAGCGTTCGACTTCGGCTCCGTTCGTCCGTTCGCGCACTGCCGAATCGTCCCCCTTTCGCCGATGGTGGTGGTGGTGGTGGGAGGCTTGCGACCGAGCACGGGTGCACATATGCAAATCTAATACTTGCGTACGATTCATCGTACATCATCATCGCATTCGAGCCCCGCTGACTAGTCAGCGGAAGGCCTTCCCAGTTGAAACTGGGAAGAAATCGTTCTGCTTTTAACATCCACCGCTCCCTCCTTGCTCTCACGGGTCGAACTGTCGCCAGAGTTCTGATCCCAATCCCGCGCGCAATGTCGACCCTGTCATGGGACTGTTCACACTGCAAACACTCTGCACGGGACGTATCGCCGAATGTAGAAACCGCAAGAGGACGACTCGACTAATCTGCTGCTGCGGACTATCGTCCCCTATATCATCATGGCCTGAGACGAACCATGAGCAACGATTTACGCGCGCCGCGGAAGCCGCAGCGTATACATATTGTGTGTACAGTCTATTGTTCTACTATTCTGTGCTGCCGAAATCGTCTCGTTAGTTGTTTGCACAGCGATCGGGCATCGATCTGGAAACCGGCTCAGCACTCGTCGTACATTGAACCTCTCAACCGCCTTTGCGCGTTACGTCCTGTACCATCATAACACGGTGCGCTCACGTGCTCACTGTACGTTCATGACGTTAACGTATGTAGCCGGTGTGAATTGCGATGAGGGAATGTGGTACTCTTTCGATTGCTCGTCATCGCATCATTGATTGATGTTATTATTATTATTATTATTATATAATATTGGGGCTAATATTTCTATAAATAAATTTCTAGTTAGCACTTGCTGGCAGAAGTGTATAGTCAGTTACTCCTGGGACATCCTCATGAACTAGGTTGACGAATACCGAACGTACCTGTTTTTTTTAGAGATATCCAGTTCTAAATGGAAGTAAACAAAATGAGGATAATGCGCGTGCTACTCATTTTTTTCTGAATTCCCAATGTGGAATTTATGGCCTGTGTCGCTGTGAGCAACCTGTGAGCTCAGCCTGCGGCGTTCAACGCAGAAACGTCGCCGATTAAGGAGACCATCCTTGTGGGAAACAAATGTTCTGCTCTTAAATATCACGGAGAGCTCAACACCGAGAAAAATGTGGGTACTTGGCTTTTATGCGGTCGGTCTTCCTCCAATCGGCTGAACATTCACACACTAACGTACGTATTGTACTGATCAAGACGACCTCCGCCGCGGAGTGTCAGTCGGATACACTTGAGGCTGCGCGCATAAAACGGATAAACAGTTAATTTTCCTGGCGTGTTCCGCACGCCAACTGCGTTCGTACGCTACCCTCCAACAAGTTAACTAACGAGGAACGTCTCTTTGAATAAAGGGAAGTCTGTACTGTATCATCATGAACAGGGACCAAATTACATGAGTGAATTAATATTGTGCGACCCATGATTTTCGTGAATGAAACCGCTAGCATGCTGTATTCGCTAATATGTATAAGCCTGCCATATTTATGGCCTGTCCAAATGAACGCGCCGCCGCCGTCATCTCCGCAGTCGAATGGTGACTGATTGATGCACTGCGAGGCCACATCGCTTCTGCCGCTGACGATCCCAACATCCTCAGGCCCTAAGGCCCTTCCTGATTCTGTGGCATGAAGCTGGCCCGACTTCCTGCGGAACCCAAAGCAATACCACCAATGCGTCCATAGCCGCGATCCTGTTCAATAGATCATCGATTGTGATTTGTCCCCGCGCATTGACGATGCTCCTGCAGGTAACCACCAAGTAACCCGAGGTCATGTGGGCAATTAGATATATATCCGTTATATAATATTATGGCGATACTGATAATGATAATAACATTAATAAGCATGATCATATCGGGATCATATTAATGATTAATAATACATATGTATAATGATTAATATTCAATTCTTAATTGTAATCTGTTTCCAAATTACATTCATAATTTATTGGTGTTCATCATTGTTGTTACTATGATTAATTTTCTTTTCTCAAATTCTCCTCTATTGACCAAATTTGGGTTGGCTGTACTATGTATTTCACTATGTGATCTCACAGGACAGGTTCGATTTTCAACGGTGGTCCGACGACAGGAATTATACAAATTTGTTAATTTACAGTATTTTCTTCAACCTATGACTGGTAGCCATGTATTATGTCACAGCTCACCATCATTACCCTCTGCTATCACAGCACGAAGGAACACCGTAACTCCAGTAATACTTTCTCACTATAGATCCTGTCTGTCGTCCACCAAATCCATGAAAGCATGAAATATGGCGGCGGGTGGCGACACGCTGAACGTCAAAAGGCGAACCACAGAGAAAACCGTTGACAGCCGGCTGACACTGTGGTCTGTGTGTGTGTGTGCATTGCAGTGTCACTGTGTGTTTGTGGGCCGCACATGCGTCTATGCTGTGGTCAAGGACAGATGAGTTGCTGGACACCGTCCCGTGGCCACTGATCGTCCCGTCGAATGGATCCGTTCGTGCCTTCACGATGCTGTACTTTGTAGTCTCCGGAGAGCGTTGCTCAGAAGTTTGACATGGAATATTAGCTCGGAAAAGTGGACCCGACCGGCCCAAGCCCACCTATCCCGCAGCCCGTACCTAGATCAATGGCGGCGGCCGCGGTGGGGGCAGTAAGCGCAATATAGGCACAGAGGCAATTCAGTCACTTCCCAACTGTCAACCAGATACCGTCCGTTCTCGGGTAGGAGAGACGCAGGACGTGCCGGGGACCTCGACTGGTGCAGGAGGCAGATCGGCCACATGGTCGTGCTCGCACGGATACTGTTGCCTTGCTTGTACAGCCGCCGAAGTCAGAGCAGAAAGATATCGGATCGTTGTACACAGTTGCCCCGTACCAATGCGATCAGATCAGGGCGGCTCGTGTCGAGTTAGATCCTGCTGACAGGCGATGTCGTAGTTCGTAGCTAGAAGTCAGTAACAACTTGATGTCAACAGGAAGGCTTCCGTTGGTCAAACTAACCGCCTGCTTTGATGAGCAAGAAACGTACGTGTATCTAGGTACGTCACACAATGACACTCGTCCGCGACTGGACGATTTTTCCTCAATATCACCACATTGTTGTTATTGTTGTTGCCAGCGGCGTTGTTTCGAGAATATGAAAGACGAAATGAGGATCGACTGACTGACTGACCGAGTGAGCGAAGTGAATTCAGAAAATCCTTCGAGAGCTCGTTATTTCGACGATGGCATCTTGATAATAAGAGCTCTTTTCCTTGGAGTGTATATTCCCTATTCAGATGTGGCCGTTACCCCGACAGCAACGACGACTTCAAAAAGGAAAACTAATCACGTTGATTTGATTTACTTGCAGCACACTATATATTCGTTGTAGGGGCACATGACAAGCGGCGAGCATTTGCAAGAGTAAAGAGTAGATTTGAGAAAGGTGAATTAAAAGAAAATTATGAACTGTGATGTGTGAAAGGCAAAATATGAGGCTAAACTAAAATCAAAAGGTTTCTCTAAAGAACATCATATTAGAGGGTAACCAATGGAGAAAACCACCTCTTATACCCGGATAAAATGTAGATTGTAGCTGCTTTGATGCTCATGAAAATTGCGATCCTGAAAGCCTAATTCGATTGAAAAAAAAGATCAGAAAGGAAAGTTAGGTCGCAGCCTTCGTGTTAGCCACTTTTCCACGGTCTGTTATCTCACCGGCTCAGCAAATCCTTGTGCAAATGTTCACCTGCTCGTAAAACGGATTTGTCTAACTTTGGGGAATAATAACAACAATAATAATAATATACAGGACCGATGATAAATTGATGGCTGAAAATGCAATACGACATCATGAAGTATAATATAAAGGGCGGATCTCATTCTGATTCTCCAAAATACACTAAATTAGCAACTGATTATCATTTTATTTACACAGCTCAAGCAAATTGTAAGTGAAAGGTACCTTTTGCTTTGTCAAAGGTCACCTATATGACAATGATTTAGTATGGCCGCCTTCAGTGAATGAACATGAGTGTATATCGAGGATGACACGGCCCGGAGAATATAGATGCGCATTTTCTTGCGTGATGACTTGTATTCACATGAGCCTTCCTCGACTAGCCCCGACAAAGCTAAGGAGGACAGCAGAGACCTTTTCTATATATGTATATATATACATAATATATATATACATATATATATATATACATATATATATATATATATATGTCTTTGTTTATTATTATTATTATTGTTATGGTACTCTTATATTCCTAGTCGCTTTGTTCCGCCAGCTAACCCCATGTTTACTTGCCTCTGACCATTACTGCCGCTGACCTGTGCTTCACGTCACAGAGGAAATTACCAGCGGCCAGTGCGGACTGGCTCACGGTGTCGCTGCCGCTGACCCCCTGATGGCCAAATTTCACTACATCCACTGTGCACTGTGTCTGTACGCAACAAACACCAACAAAATGCCTTCTACTGCCTTCGAATTACTATTTGTTAATCTAGCAGATGCGATGGGCGTAGCCCCCAAGCATGGGATTGAGGCGCATTCATAGACTCTCTATAGATGCACATCTATTTAGGCGGACATTAAGCTTACTCGATACCTCTCCTAGTTGACCTTTAAAACCAGACAGAGACCTTCCCAGACACCATCAAGCTATTTGGCCTCGAAGGAAGTAAGTCGTCTTCAGTGGAGAGGGCGTATCCATGCCTCGCCGTCTATGTACAGCATTGCCGAGTGGAAATCTACAAGCAGAGTAGCTAGTTGTTGCAGAAACTGTAAGAAGAAAGGATGCAATGTTCCGTCACTCGTCCCGAGTTATCTGCTTAAAACTTTAGAGATTTATGCTGTTCGGCTTCATATGCAGTTATAAGTCAAGGGTCTCCCATTCCACGAACAGAATACGGCCCAGGGTGGTTCCTTCGGTGGTTGATCGACCCTACGAATTGCTAGCCATAACAAGCCTGTCATAAAAGAAAGTTGTGCCAAACACGCGTTTTATAGTTACATGCATGATCGTGGAAGTTGTGAAGTTACGAAGCTCCTCAGCGGTGATATAGTGCTTTCATGAGATAGCCTAATAAACAACATGAGCTTCACTGGCATGGATATAGGTTCTCTATTACTTCAAGGGCAGCATTCGAGGTTGTAACTATCTTGAGTGCATAGATACATTGACACACACTTAACCTATGCAATATAACGTAATTTCCAGCGGCCGAAGGGCTGAGAAGATTTAATAGTAATGTCCTGGGTCGAACAGAGGACTATCTGTTCTAGCACATCCTTTGCTGTTCTGCTTATGATGGAATGGGGTTAAGAGTAATCAAGATTAACAAAATCTACTATTCACCTCTTGGTCGTTAGTCGTATTATGCTTTTAGTGCAAGATCACTTAGTTAATTCTCGACTCACACTCGATTGATGTTTCATGTCTGTTTCGCAGACCACGATCATCGTAGGGGGTCATACACGGCTGGCGCTGCTTAAATCGACGATCAATGTCGTATACATCAAATGTATAATCAGCTAGCACAGCTCCATCAAATGTTTCCTCTATCTATTGTGCATATAACACGAAATCTCATTTCACGAGACTGCGTGCACACACGCCTATCTACTCAAGACCTTCTCCACCGCGCCTTTCCGATGTACGCCCATGTAAGCATTACGCGATACTATGAACACAAAGTGAGCTGCAAATATATCGAATACTCGAGCAGCAGAGAGCAATCGCCTAGACTTCTGATCTTGTTAGTGCGGACGACGTTGGGCTGAGGGCTCGTTGAGTCGGAGCTCCGATAACAGCGAAGCTCGCGACCACCTCGTCCACCCATCCGGAGCCGCCTAGAGCCCCGTCACTCCAGTCCCCCGCCCCCAATTCCCGAACCCTGGACCCTGCTGCTCCCTCCCTCTCTATGGAGTGTCCCATCAAACGACGATGACTCACTCCAGCATGACGCATCCACTGGAGCCACCTCCAGCGTGGGCTTTCGGGAGCATTTCAATTGGTTGAGCAGGGGCCTGAGAGCCTCCCTCACATCGTTGCCTCTTTACTATAATCATAATGATACAGCGTCTATCGTATGCTACACTGGCTATTCGTGCGAGTGTGTGCCCGCGTGTGTGTGTGTGTGCATACCCTTGCGTGCCGTCGATGCTGACGAACAGACGATCAGGGGTGTACATGGACAAGGGCATGGATGGCGGACCAAAAGTGACAACATCGAGACAATCCGGTGAGGCGTCTCTCGTTCGTGACGAGCACAATTCGTTCAGTGGCAAATAAATGAAACTTCGCTGCGTAATCGCTTTTTATCAGACATCTTAACGTTGCTGTAATGGCCACACAAACGGGGACTGGTGATCAGTTGTATGTCATAGTCAGGTCAGATGTGCCAAACCCGCTCAAGTAATATTCAAAGACATTTCTTCATTACTTAAATGCGTTGCTGGTATTTTGCATTAATCACATGCTCTGTAGCAGCATTACTGCGAATCGTTCCGCCATACGAAAGCCGAGATTGTAAGAAGCTTACGAGTTAAAATAGTCGCCCTAATTCCAGCCGAAAGGGTCACAGTGATCTCCGACGGAAATCGTTGCTTCACATTCGTCTTCACTGGAGACACGAACAGCGCGTACATTATCAAATGCCTATGTGGAATAGGCACAGTTTTCCAGGAACCACCCCCAGCATGGGCTTTCAGGAGCATTTTCAATTGGTTGAGCAGCGGCCCGAGAGGCTTCCCACATCGTTGGCTCTTTACGGCTGTTGTAGTAATAGATCGTCTATCGTACACGACACCGGCGATTGCTATGAATCTGTATGTGTGTGTGTGTGTGTTTGATAGCCGTACCACGAATCACAATCAAGACAATTTAGGAACGATCACCGATACTGTACAGTACCGAGTCATATAACATGCTATCACGCGACATTTGGCCCTGACAGCAATCATAACCATCGAACATTTTCTTTGTCGAAATGTCATCCGAATGTGAAAACAAACCTGTTCGTTCGGCTGGCCACGTTATTACCATAAAATTAGCCTGACCCGATGGCATTTAGGGGGAGGGGGGCGCGCAGAGGACCGGCACGGCCATCCATCGCTAGTGATGTTGATGATGGTGTCGAAATAGGCTCACTTATTTCAACCTCCCTTTCGAATGCTGTACAATAATAAGACACTAACGCGCTGCACTGTCGATCTGTGTTAATGTACCGTTGCCACTTCGATGAATACACGAATTTCCCTTGTACATCACCAGTCGCCGTCATGAGGCCGTAATCGACCTTATTGTATATCTATTATCATGATAACAGGTGTGCGTACGTATTATGTATGTATGTTCAACCGCAAAGATCGAGATTATGCTCTTCCATAAAAACTGACAGATAGATGCATACATAGATCGATGATCATTCGTGTGTCGAATCGGTAAACCTTATCGTCATTCGTTACATTTTTATCAACTGACAAATTATTATCAGCCACTAATGAAGCAGCATTTCCAGCGGTTCGTTTTTCGCACCGATCACACTGATTGATGATCTAATCTGTGGATAGATACATAAATAAATAGATGGATGGATGGACGTATATTATAAATGAGTAAACCGGATATGATGAGTGGGAAAAAAAATCGCGATAAACGATAGAAATATCGAAGCAAGATTTTAGCGGAGTCATTCCCACATAACTTATTCATCCCGTTACACGTTCATGTCTCGAAACGATAACCGTGATCATGTTAACCAGTACCTACGTAGATAAGCTGTCTCTAGCGAGCGAACGGGATATGGAGTGTGTGTGTAGTAGGAACACAACAGCGGACACATATGGCGATTCTGTGAATGGACGATACGCTATCAAGTCTCGTGTGACGCTGGCTATACCGAACTCCTACAAATGTATCTATATTATATTGTACGATGTAGCAGTGATCATTTGTGTCCTAAGTGTTCTGTTCGATGTCTACCTCCAGCAGACAATTAATGCGCCACACCAGCTGCTGCCCGCCCAACAATATCTGCCATAGGGAAGGATCTGACGGGGTGGCTATGCTCCTTGTACAAGATGGATACGAATCGAATCGGGTGACTCCGTCCGGAAAGAAGCCGGCCACAAAGGCACGAAGAAAAAATCCCCCACTACCTGCGTTCTGCCCTGCCAGATCAAATCGATACATTCTCGAATGGGTTCCGATATATTGTAGTACAGCATATATATCGTCCGTGCTCTGGCGACGTGAATGGCGTCGTCAATCACGGGGAATATGCCAACCGATGTGATGTCGCTGCAGCCGGATTGTGATGTCGGACTCTATCGTTTTGTTGCCGATACGTATTGGCATCATGTGATGTACTGTATATTCCCATTATTGCCGTTGTATGACACAGGCCAGATAGAATAGATCGAGATTTGGAGCGGACACGATACTTGCGTTACTGTGCCGAGTAGAGGCGTATACCAGTCACATGTTAGATTTCGCTCAGTGAAGCAAATGACAACCGGATGGATCCAAGAAAGATAGATTCAAATATGGAGACAGGAGATAGGACGTGGCTGTGTTCATTCGTGTAGATATTTTAAATCGAAACTCTGTCTAAAATGTGCCATGGATGGGAATGTTTTTGATTTTCATGTAGTACATATATTCTAGTGTCTCTTCCTGCTGAGTAAACAAGCTCACGTCGTAGTACTGACGCTGAGCTGCATTTCGCATTCGAATACCAATTTCTGCTTATGGCTATGGTTTTACCCTTTTAAAAATGGCAATTGAGTTCCTCAAACTGTACTGAAGCATCTTACAGTAACATTTCCGCTCGCATTGAACAAGAAATCTGTCGAAGAGGAACAAAATCCGCGGAACACTTCGGCCATTAAGCAAACATACCCAGGTACACTCGATAAATGCTTATGTCAATAAATCTACGAAATATCCATATGCGAGTATGAAACAAATCTCTCTCACTACGCGTGTGTGTGTGGGTTTTGCGTGTGTCTGTGTTTGTCAAGCCTTGAAACCAACGTAACCAGTATAACGTTCATTTTCGGATAACGATTGTACCGAAAGCCCCATAATATCCGCGGGGCGAAATTCTAGGTAGATGTTATATATCTACCTCTGTTAATGCCACTGCACTGTTGACGCTGTTCACTATCTTCAGTGTACGTTCCCTGCGACGGTCCACCACCCATGCATCCAATTCTGTATCAGTGATACTCATACATTGACCTGCATGAAGTCGCCGCCGTCAGAACTTCACATCGAATATATTTATAGATGTATTCGACAGGGCGAGGCGACGGATGGCTGACCGGCCTTCGATGGCCGGCAGTTAGCACAAGGTCCTTGTCACACATCGTGTCCAGCACATGTATGTACACAATCTCGTCAATGGCCAGCGCTCAGTGTCGGCCGTGTCTCTGCCGATTTGCCGAGAGTCGGGCAAACCCAACTCGACAAGGTCAACACTGTCAGCATCCTCTCGGGGCTTCGCCATGACCGGTCCTCGCCTCGGCGACGTTGACGCACACGGTTACCGATCGAGTTGATCGAGCCGGTGTACAACACGAATCGAGTCGATAGCAAAAATGTTGAAGGAAATTGTTCCGACGGGCGACTAAATTGACATATTTGACTGACAGGTTTGTTTCCTGCATTGGATGAAAGCTACCCCCCCCCCCTTCTCCGGCTGCGGGTCATCGTGGATACGCGCAGATACCTGGAACTGTACAAAGGTTCGCAGCCAATGAACTGTAGTAGCTGCAACGGGGTATAACAACGTTTGCCGACGCAAGCAGTTCGCCAGCATGGAAATGTGTTTCATACTCAGCTGATGCAAACGGACCCAACAATGAACAAGACATTGGTGTACGATACAATTATCAAGAGACACAAAGGCACATTCATGTCTAGATTTTGACGTCGTCGTGAAATGCACTGCTGCAATCGGTTTTTGTGTCGGGACGAGTTCATGAGCGATATTTAACTCGCTGTTCATTACTCTGCGTAGACTACGTATAGATGGGGTCATGCAGTTTGTCGAACATCATTGCCACCTGAAGCGTCTCAGGATTCACCTATTTATGGTTCAAGCGACAAAATAAAATCACATGCAGCAGCACTTGTACGCATAACGTAAACGATGTCCTTATAGAAGGCGAAATACGCCAATCAGCCGCGTCTCCTGAGAGTGCTGGCTTCCACGTGTGCTGCTCCCATATGATCCCCTACTTCCGAAGCTGTGTCAGTTCGTGTCTGCCATTGTCTGTTGTCCAAGGAACAAGTTATCGGCCCGCATCATCGGCTGCAGGCCGACTATGCAGCTTCTACTAGCGCTACTGCTATTAGAACTGCTGCTGGAACTACGTGGCGGGCGCCAGCACTTTGTCGAAGACGTTCAAGCGTTGTTCTTTCCGGCAGTGTTATCATTACCTAATGAGTGGCTGTGTCACGCTTATTCGATATGCTACAAAAATCATAGCAAAATAATAATAATAGTAATGAAATATTATCGTCAGTGCTATTATTACGCTGGTAATTATGTAGTGTTATTTTGTGAATTCACGTATGACAGTATTATGGTATATGACGATCAACAATTGGGCATGGTGAAGCAATTATATTGCTTAAAGAAATAGTGTGGTGATCTTATTATTATTAATAGTAATAATAATACAATATGTTAATAATAACTAACTACGTTGCAATAGTTGTTCCTCCAATCGAATCATCGAATTGCTTGCTGCACGTATCTATACAGTATATTGTAGGCATGATGTTATATTATCGAGCAATCGTTCTGTCAGTGAGCGAGACTCGATTAGATTAATGACTGCTACCTTTACATGACTTTGCCACGGGAGTGTGCCTTAAGACGTATTGAATTCATCATTTGCCAGGCTACTCTTGGTCGAGGGTGATTCACAAAGGCAGAGTGGTATCACCTGCTAAAAATAACCTAAAGTACGATCTCGTGAAAGAACGCGATATATTCGATGCCTATTATATATACCTTTACAGGAAAAGCCTATTGCGATCTCTGCGTACGACTTTGCACTGGTCTCCAACTCTCATACAAATCCACGTGGATTAGACACGGTGCCGCAATTTGCCTGCACTCGCTCTAAAGCTCAACATGGTCTCGTGTTTGCCATCTCTCATCGTCCATGTTGCGAAATTCAAACATGAACGCGTCCTACTCGTGAAGTGTTCATACCTGCGTTGCATTGCGAGCGATAATTCGTACCCACGTTTTGCTTGACGTACCATACATGCAGTGACGGACAAACGAGACAAACTGAACGATGCAAGAAACGAACAATGGAGGAACAGTTGCGATGGTGACAACATTTCACACATCGCCGCAAAGGTGCAGCCGTCCACCGATTTTTGATCGCCGGAACCGCTAGCAGTACACTTATGGGCAACGCTTTCTAACGACCTCGTTCTAGCCGATGGTGACGCTCTACGATTAATGAGAAGCTCTCATTAGAATTTAGAAAAATAGATGTCTGCCAAAGTGCGCTCCTTCAGCTAGTAACGTTCCAGAGAAATCCGCTTCGTTCTGCTGTACCATATAGATATTATATTAGGACGCAGCCGTCGGCCGAAGTATTTTTTCGGCGTCACTTAAAAATAGCACGCAGTCGTGACAAGCTATATACTACAGCTTCAGGGTAACTGAAACATTTCCCATCGGTACCGAGCCACTTTCGACTCACCCTGTACACAAAGCTAACTGAAGCACTCGTGGCTGTCCCTGTCTGTTGTGGCTGCGTGTGAGTACGACCTCTCTTTTATCTCTCCCACCCCAGTAAGTCTTTTGTTACTCCGTTTCGCTGCAGCACATGTGTCAGCGTATATATACACAGTGAACCTGTCCAGAATCCCGGTGGCAGCAACTTCACCGGGACCTACCCCCAATGACGGAAGCCGTCTATCTATCTGTTCGTCTGTCCGCTTGTTCGTTCGTTGTTCCACCCTCGAATTTGCCTCTACGAATTTTCTCCTCCCATCGCTATGTGGCGCAGTGTCTGCTATCATATAATTGTTGATACCAGCAGCAGCGCCCAACAGGGCTGCTGCTGCTACTGCCGGTCACACCCGCCTCTACCGCTTTCCGGTGAGTGAAGTCGCTTCTACTGCTACTACTACAACTGCTGCTGCTGCTGCTGCAGCAGCCTATTACTGCTAAGCAGCGATCGCGTGCCGAGCGTAGTCCCGACCTCGCTTACAGCTGACGCTGCCTCTTAAATGTAGCCCCGTGAGTGGTTCATGACACCGGTAGCAGCGGCGGCGGCGGCGGTGGCGGCGAGCGTTGTCGTCTACGTTGTCCATCAGCTGCCGCATCGGTGGAGCCGTTCTGGCCGAAGATGCGTTGCCGAACGAAAGATGCCAACCGGCGAAAAAAACAACAATGCTTGTCGTCGTTGTTGTTGTTGCTGCTGTTGCTGTTGTTGTTGCTGCTGCTGCTGTTGCTGTGGTGCCACTGTTCTCGCTCGTGAGTCATCTCTGTCTATTCCACGTTCCATTCACAAGAATACAGCACTGCACGGCTGCTGTCAACAACAAGCATTCACGAGCAGCTCGTTCGCGCTCGAAGATTAGATGGTCAATGTACTCTGTTAGTTTGCTCTCGTAAGCAACAACAACAACAACAATAATAATAATAATAGGCCTTCTACGTATGGATGAATGTATGGATAGATGAATGATGAACGAATGTTTGAAAATTATTTCCGTGAAGCGATCGTGTCGATGCTCCTGATAACGCGTTGACTGTTCTTCGTTTTCGACAGCGATATTCAGCGCTTTGAAATCCGGCACGGAAATGACGGGCTGGCATAAATGAACGAAGCTTCCTAGAAACAAACTAATTGTGAGAATGCACCTTTGAAAACATCCGATCCGAAGTACTGCTGGAACCAGCATCAGTGAGTGGGAAAATCTAATTCATTCTCAGCCCGTAGATGAACCCTTTGAATTCGTAGGCAGCTGCTCGGGGGTAGGGACCTGGCGAATTCGCAATCCGTATATAGCGGTAATTAATAATTGCTATTATATTATATATACGTATATAGAACATTAACAAAACATTGCTACCCGTTAACAATTTCGCTGCAGGCATCTGTTACGCAACGTTAGCGCGTTGTGCGCGTTAAGTTTGGTGGAGCTTATTGATTACTCGTTTCTCACACGTTGTTCTGGTAGTGTTAAACAGTACGGCGATATCAACGTCAGTGCAGTGACATCCATATCAATGCCACCTCGATGTTCCAACAACATCCAATATATATATATATATATATATATACATATATATTGCTGTGTTGCAGCTGTGGAGAAATGGGCGAAGTATCCTCGGGACGATGGTCCAACTTGGCACATGTGTAGCTTTTTCCCCGTAGTGTCATCCTTGAAACTGTAGAAAAAACTCTGCCATTTGACTTAAGCGAAAACCACTACATTCAACAGAGTTCCCTAACTTCTGCGTATCTGCTACGCGAGTTTTAGCGAGCGATCGTGGGTGGGGGAGGGGGATGACGTTGCAATTGTGTTATGTAACTCTAATGAATCAGCTTTTACAGTGGCCTCAGATGCATTATACTATTATACAGTGTTGCTTTATCAGATTACGTCAATCTGATGTTGGCGCCGACAGCAAAGTAGCATTAATACAGAGACGCATACATATGCAAATATATATATATATATATATATATATATATAAACGTATACACCTATAGAAATCCATTTTAATTGGGACGACCCTGTGGGTCGTTGTGACCCCCTCAAAGCAACGAGGTTAACTCATTTTAGTTTCCGTTTTTCGCCATTATTTGGATGGACGAATGTCTAGTTGGTCTAAAATGGTTCTACAAGTGTATTGTTACATTGGCTTTTCCATTGCCAGATCCGGCAGTGTTATATTATCGATATGGTATGATGATCATTGTAAATGTTTGTTACCAATCTTCAACTCCATAGAATATCTATCGCACATAGTATGCACAGAGTTCTGTCGATAGTACGCTCCTAGTATCTCCACAAGGGATACGTGTCCAGTCTTCTCGAGTTGCTCCTCGATAGAATGTGCTCTTCTGCAGCGATGAAAATATGCAATGAAATAAGGTCGTGTTATGGCACAGTTCATGGCTGGGAAAGAATTCGCTGACGGTCCGGTCGATATGAGGCATGATGTATCTACATATGTATCACAGTTGGCGAATTTTGTGTGGAATATACGGAAGCATTGAATACCACATCATGTCCTACGATGTGATGAGAAAGACACGTATGCTGCCATAGCGAGTGCAGCGTCTTAGTCGGTGGAAATAACCCATTCCTAAACTTCGGCATGGGTGTCTTCATAGCCACCACCACCATTACCCAGTCAAAAGCGAAATTTTGCTATATACATATCGGCATGCTTAAACGTGACTACCATTCGCGCATGACGACTTCAACTTCAAATGAACAACGAACGCTGTCCGTTATGTAATAGGACTCGCTGTAATCAGCAACTGCTGTAAAATTTACAAGTGTCGCCGGAATACCGCAAAAGTTGGCTCTGATTGGGTCTCTACTTTCATTGTTTACGATTGTGCACGATTCGTCCACGACGGCAAAGTTGGTATTGAAAAGTAGTTCGTTTTGCTGAGAGTATATATATATATATATATATATATATATATATATATATATCGCCACCACCGCCGCCGCCTCCATCCTCGTCATTTGTGAACGTCCACTGCTTGCACGGATTTTACCTTCGCGGGCGCGTTTTTCTCTAAATAACAGCACCACCATTGCCATTCCTCTCATCCAACGTGACATGGATCTATTTCAGCACGAAAAGAAATGAATCCATTGAGTGGACTGGCGGATCGACCAACGACCTGCCGACGGAAGCTCACCGACCAGTATATGGTCGATTCCAGTCCCCCCATCAGATCGTCACGTCTACCACACACGGACACCACACACACACACACGAACCAGGGGGGCAGTAGCCCAGCTGTAGACAGCAGTAGATGACAGACACTCATCCCAGAATGGAATTTCTCAGGCTCGAAAAATGCCGCGAAATTCCGCAGAATTCGCGTCTGCCCAACCGCGCCACCGCGAGAAACTGGCAAAACAGAGAACGGGGAAACGGTGACGTTGAGTCGGTGCGCATCCAATTCGCCGTCGCGAATTGTCCGACGCCAGTCCATTCGATGGCTGCATCTGCTGCGGCTGGAATTGGTGGTGGCGGCGGCGGCGGTGGTGGTCGTGGTGGTGAAATTGGTGGCCGGTGATGGTGATCCTTTGAACGAACGGTGCCCCGTTAAAATGCCCCACTCGAACGGGTGAACAATCGGCGTTTTGTTGTCGAGAGAAGAAGAGAAAAAAAAAGACACCGATCGCCAGCCACCGCTCGCACTCTCATCGGTTGAGCAGCGACGAAGTTGAAAACGATGACGATGAACGCGGGGGGACTTAGGGGTGGTCGGAGGTAAGAGGACCGCTGGGGATGGTTTGGGGAGGGAAAAAAGGAAGTCCGCTGAATTGAGTCGAATTGTTCGAACAACATGTGCCACCACCACCACCACTGGTTCTCCTGCTGTTGCTGCTGCTGCTGACAACAGTGGCTGTGGTGGCGGCTGTTCGTTCGGGGAAGAGCATCGTGACGGGGCGCGCACGCAGGGACTGCCGCAAAGAAGAATCTGCCCAGAGCACAACAGAACGCAGCGCAACTTCCGAATAGGCTGCGACGGTGGCGGTGACGACGTCGTCGTCCCGCAGCTAAAAAGATGCCTCTTCGGGCTGGGGGCTAACTGGCTTGCGAAGTGCCCCCTCCCCAGAGCCATCCAGCCCCCAGAGCCATTCATGCCCCAGACCCACTCAAGTCCCCCGGCAGCCTGGCAAAGAGCAAGCACACAGCAGACGTCCACAGCAGCAACCCACTGAGTGGGTAGTTAGTGATACGCTCAAGTGTAAGAATGTGAACTGTGCTAAGCAAGTAAGTAAGGGGTCTTCGCCCCCTGGCGGCGTCGGACGTCAGCGGAGTCGTCGTTGTCGTCGACGCTGCGTTGGTCACTGATCGGCGAGTGCCAACGCTGAACGGCCAACAGGCAGCGACGAATTGCTGTCGGACGAATCCAGTGTCGGAAATGAACGCTGGAAAATGTTTTTCAAACAGGGAGGAACGATCTGTAGTAACGTGCCAACTTTATTGGCCACAGATAGATAGATGGATAGCTCTGCCGCAACACACGGCACGCGAAGCAGCCTTCGCCGAACAAACATTAAATCTTGGGACGCTGAAGACTGACCTAGCCGACAGACGTCATCAGACAAAGAGTTTTATAAAACTGTGCATATTTAACGGTGCGATTAGGAAAGCTTTTCAAGTTCGTCATTACCTCTAGTGAGACCACAAAATTTCAGCCATTTTATTGTACGATATAAGCGTGTACTAGTGGCTAGGCCATCCAAGCTTAATGGACTAATGCGACCTTCAAAGTATGTCCCGACGCTCCCATAATACCTCGAAACCTAACCTATAAACCTATACGCTATCGTTACCAATACCCATATTGTCGATTTCAATTACATTCGCACCCGGCAACCTAACGCGGACAACGCGACCATACGTCAACGTCTAACCTCCAGAACCCGGTAAGAAACTCATGCTCATTAGTTTTCTCATGCGGGCCGTTTTTCTCTGATATCAGTTGCAGTCCTTCACTCATGTCTAGCTTCGGCTCATCGTCGATTTCGACCATCAGATCTGCACGAATAATTCACCGCTCTACGACCGTCCATTGCACCCAGACGAAATAAATCGACGATCAAAGAGTTTTCGCGCGTTCATCGGTCCCAAAAATTCTGCCGCCACCGACGACTGCCGGAGGTATCGGCCTTCCATTAGAGGCCTGTAGACGAAATAGCCTAATGTAAACCTATAGCACGGCTGTTGTGCCACGTCGTACCCAAACGTCAGCTAGCCGAAGAGCTAGCGGTCGCAGCTGTGCACTGGACGTAGTGGCTGGTCCCATACGGTACAACTGTTTTTACACTTGGCTTTGGACAGATCGACGAGATTCGATTCAATGCGGTGGGGATCGAACCCGTGCGAGCCATATGAAGCAATGCCAACAGCAGTACCGTGGACGTTAAACGTTTGCTGTGAGTCAGCCCGGAAAATGTATTTTAGATAAACGAGATGAAATCGATTACACCGTCGAATCTTTGATGATTGTCGTGTGAAGGCGGGGATGCGGGGCAAAGAGAAATATGCTTTTTGTCGAATGTAGATTTCTAATATAATAGCATTAATAGCCAGTAGTAATCACAATCAAAGTATATACAATCACTTAGTTGAGTTGCTCAGCTACACCGGAACGGTTGGTAGGTGAAATATCAGCCGAAAAATGATTTTCCGAGCAAAATTAACGTCAACCAAATATTTATATATATGTATCTATCTATCTATATCTAAACCAACCAGGGCACTTATCACCCTTGATGTTGTGATCTTGGGTATTGCCATCATTATCATTTCTAATCATTGATATTTGCCTCTACATAACGTGCAATATTATCAACGTTCAGTTAGATAACACCGCCAGCGGCTACATGCTGCAGGAGCGATGTCGATCGCACTTAGAGCAAGTGCAAGTTCTAAGCACATGGTATTCCCTAATATAGATAAGTATCGCATCTCATGAATCTTGCACCGCTTGCACCGCTCGCAATCTCGCGAAGGCATAATTGAAACTGTTCCCATTGAGGGGACTATCTCTGACGCTCGTGCTCGGAGACAAGGAAGACGATCACACAAGCGTTCACATATTCATAAAAGTTTGACGATATCCAGTGCAATCCCATAGATCCCATAGCGATCAAGGCATCAGTCGTCCTGTCAGAATAGGTCAATCAGCTTCGAAACGAAGAATATCGGAAGCACGCTACTAGCCACTTTTATGCGGGACAGGGGCGGACATTGGTAGATTCTGGAACAACGTCGAATAACTGATAAGAAATACCCCCGTGATGCTTAGCGGCAGACACCGAAATGTGACCTAGCTAACGAATCAACGCGAGTTATCACGCTTGAGAGCTATGGCAAAACAGCGAAGTGCTCTGCCGGCTGCAATGGCTCCAGCAAGCAATTGGCGCCCTCGCCAGATGAACCAATACTGAGCAGATCACGTAAGTTAAAGCGGATCTTACGTCGGGCTTCACGTTCGGATAAGTTCTCTTTTTCTCTCTCTCTCTCTCTCTCTCCCGGTGACGAAAGCTGTGTCCATTATATTGTCATCCCATAGAAATGTATCAAACGCAACCCGCGTCGTCATTGACCTGAAATTGCCGCGTGGATCTTCGAGCGTTGATCCCACAAATAATCCTGTGCTGTCTCACAATTCTTGCTGTTCAACAATGGGCAAAGTGTCTCTCTTAAAACGAACCGCACGACCCGTGCCCTTGCCAGCACTTGCCATAGTGTCATTTTGAACGGTGCACAGTGTAACTGAGGTGATCATCGCAACAAGATAATGAGAATTAAAAACAATCACTCCTTGACTGAACAGTAGCAGATATTGCCCATTAATATCTTTCGATGAAGTGTTTCAAATCTGAGTCGACGCCGAATACATTGCCATAGTCGAGCAGCACGCATATGTCTGGGGTGTCATCTCGTAAAAAAACACCTTGGTCGTGTTTTGCCTGAAGACTAAGTTTCAACTGCAGTACGGAAAAGAGAAACTTGCAAAATTCGACGGGTGATCTTTTTTCTAACGACTGGTCCAATGGTAAATCGTATCGGGGGCACATTTCAGATAGACAATATGCTAGAAAAACGACCGATGTTTTTTTTGCTTGTAGATCATGGCCAATAGAAAGTTTGCTACACACAATGATGACGATATATAACAAACAGCACATAATCAATATTATCCCAATAGTTACTATCTATTAGCGCCTTCGTGTGAGTGCTCTGAAAATACGCTATATACGATTTCATATTAAGTGATAATGACTAGGTGTTGTGTATTCTACTGTGTAATGTTGGTAACATTTGAATTATTTCAACGACACGAATATATTTGTTTGTATTTAGGTAGACATAAACATATTCATTGGATAATGATTCTCGTCTTCAAAAGGGCGTAAAGTTGTGATTGTATTCTTAGATCTAACCGTGATATATATATATATATATGTATGGACATGGCACACTGTGGATGTATTTATATCTGTTTATTGGTAAAGGTAAAGCACGGTCTACTGTTCAACTATACAGACGGGGTACTGTAATCGCCATTATCATATCATTAACAACTCAAAAGCGCAATGATCTAGATGAACGTCCTGATAGGCTACATGTATGGTATCAATGCCAATAATAAGGGTATCCTTATTCAGGTGGATATATATAATATATATATATATAATGTATATATATATATAGCGGGTTCTGTCTGATCGAATAAATTGACAGACTGACAAGGTTCCTTCAAGGCGTTTCCGCCTTGGCTCTCGTGCTTACCCTAGTATCTTGAATGAGCCTGCTATCACTCTGCTAATCATTACATCGAAATACGTACTAATTAATGACCCTATATGATCTGTCATCGGCTAGTGAAGCTAGAAAAAAAGTGATAAATAAAATAACAAAAATTAATATTTTCAGGCCTCAGTCCAGACATTATGTTAGGTAGAAATTCTATAAAAAAAATCTAAATAGCAATTTTGGCTATAAACGTGATGATGTCGTTCGGAAGCCGCAGGTTCAATTTGCGTAACTTGACGTATGGTGAACTTCAGTTGTAAAAAAAACTTCACGTCCGTTAATTAACAAAAACGCTGTGTTGAATTCGGCTGCAGGTTGGCGCCGTTCAGCATCTTGTCCAACTCAAACGGCCTGAAAATGCAGGAGATGTAAACAGCATCTTTTGAGTTGCTGGTCTAATTTGCAGGCCCAATTAAGAGCCACACAGAGGAAGACTGTTACCCCGAATATTTATACGTGTCGACCATACGCCGCTAGCTAATTGCCCACCGAATATCGCTGGCGAGAGTCGACCTTTACGGCGCGATACCGCCACAGTTCACCACATTCGTTTTTTAACCTTTGCTACGCGCTGCCTCTCAGGTAAACGATCGAATAGCACTTTTCGTTAGCTTTGCGAAAAAAAATTCATTCGACTTTTTTCGATAAAATCTCGCATTTTGATTTTACCGTGCAGCGTGAGTGAGTGACAAACATTAAATTCGGGAATAGCTCCGGAAGGAATCCTCACCTTCGTCTCTGCTTTTGGCAATCAGTAGCTAACCCAAAGCACCAAAAAAAAAGAGGCACAGCTGCGGTTGACGGTTCAACACGAGTTGACCGACTTACCGGGATTCCCACGACATCTTTGTGCGATTGCTTCCACCGAACAGTCATCGCACTAAAGACATATTCGTGAGTAAATTTATTAAAAACTCACGCCAGAAACACACTTCCTTAAACTATCCCCACACCCTTGGGGGCTCGCCCCAGTCTCGCCATGGCAAACAACTACAGTTCATCAAGCGCTCTGACTGCAAGTGTTCGCATGGAACAGGCTCAACTTAACACGAACTGCGCTCTCACGGGGATTTGATGCACTTCTGCAATGCGAAAACAACAAACTGGATTAATCAATGTACATCTCGAATACAGGTCGATGTCCGCCTATTCTGCTCGAGAGGTCGAATCGAAGATATATTGATGCTTTGCTGAGCCTCGATCACACGCAATCTACGCAATGGATAGCTCACTAATAATTACCTTCGACGACGATCACATTTAACTCGCATATTCTGATAGTCAATTCATTCATTTAGCGTTTCTGCGCGCGAGATGTTGCTCAAACGCTGTGCAGGAATACAATGTCTGAAGATGGTCAAAAACTTGTCACCAAAAAAAAAACCAGAAAAATGAACCTGGTGTTTTATCTACTTTGTGCGTATAGCAATCTCGCACAAGCAACGGATCTCACAAAAGCCATAGTAACAAGAGCGCGTCGTGTCTCGTCATGCTTCCAGCCCTCGAGGCCCCATTTTGGAGCGAACTTGAATCTTGAGAAGTTGGGTCATTGAAATGTCTGCGCGTGCGTATGGGAACCCGTGCTAAACATCTCCACTTAGCCCGATGGCACTCGAGACATAGAAAAAAATAACACTTAGAAATGAGTGTCAGGGAGCGGCCCTTCCGTCGCTGAAACCGAACATCTAGTTCGTTGCTTTCAACGGCCACACGTACGTGGATTTTATCAGTTGCCACGGTTTACGCACAAAAAAAAAATTCTCGTCTAGCTCAGCCCGTTGTCGAACGCTTGTCACCGTAGGCTTGAGCAAACACTCCTTCCATGCCGTCCCACAAAAAGTATCATAGTTATACATTTCCCCGGGGACTATTAACACTAATCAAGCGGGTGTGTGGAGTGTACTGAATGTTGCAGATACATTATGTGATGTTCTAGATATATAATCAATAAAGGAGATTCATTATGGATCGAATGAATGTAACAACGACGTCGATGACGACACGAGAACAATCGGGAGACAACATCATTGTGAACAATGGGCAACAACGTAAAGTTCGTTGATTCGATAGATTCCCCCACAATCGCTCGGTTTGAATCGTTATGCGGGCATTCTCGAAAAAAACAAATGTGCAATGCCAATTGCGCTCTGGTCGACAGAGGTCAATGTGGGGGCAAGGTGTCAACACCTCGTAGTAGATGGCATGTATTATACGAAGAAAATGTTCTCGCTGTATCGCCGCTCATCGCAAACTGATCTGCCACACCCAGCAACAGGCCGGTTGTGCAATAACAGTATGCAGCATGGCAGATGCTGAAACGGCATCAGATCACGAGGCCGGCGGTCGGAAGCTACTCAACGGGCTGAAATCGGCAGGAGAATCAGTCAGAATCAGGCAGATTGTAACAACAAGTGCTGACCGCAATCACAAACCAAAATAAAAACAAAGCCAATAATGAATGTGCTTTAAAGCAGGGTCATTTCGCCGTCTTCTGGCGGTCGATCCTGACTCATTTGCCGCGGCAGCTCGACTCCACCCATCGGCGATCTGCGTCGGTCGCTCAGTCGATGGTTCAAAGCGCACTGATTATTGCGCCGTTTAATAAAATTGTCCAATATGAACTCAAATGGACACAATAGGACAAGCTACACGGGTAACGAATGGACCAGCAGGGCCTTGCACAGGCTTCGTAGGGGGTAACGGGTCCTGGGTATTGGCCTGTTCTGTCGTTGCAGGGTTTATTTTCTCGACCTTCCACTTGTAGCCCATTTTCCCTATTGTGTAAGCAGGAAGAATGTGCCAATTTATTTAAAGAAGTAATCTCAATTATTATTATTACATCCCATTCAGAATAGTGATTGATGTAAATCGTACCGCGCGCGATGTAGTGGCAGGTATAGAGGTCTTCACTCTCAAAATCTTGTTTGCTGACTTTCTCAGTGATTCTCAGGAAAATATATTCAATCGACTCAGACGTATTGTAGGAGCATTGAACGTGATAGTTAGGGAAGCCTGCAGAAAGTTAAGCGTTCCGTTATTTTCTATAAAGTTCAACGATTTTCTCCTTTTAAACTTATCAAGCTCGTCTGTATCGCAAAAAAAGTTACATTTAATGGAATAGCCCTCTCCAGAGAACATCATCCACTAACTATGCACCGGAACTGGTCACACTTGCGTGTTATAGTACCGCCTTTGTACAGTGCCGACAACGCCCGGCCCACAAGTATGGCATCAACTCTGCTTTCGTATCCAATGCCGAAGTGGGTCGATCTCCAATCCGATGCAGACCGCTCTGCGTAGTCGTTCCAGATAGAGGACAATCGACCTATCGCTGTTGGACAATACCCAAATGTCCCTTAGACGCTCTCTGGTCGGTGAAACGCCTATAAGTGCTTAAAGAACGCCCAAGTGGAGCGAACAATGCATAATGAACAACCTTCTGGCAGGGTCAGTCGTCTGGCTCATAATAGAATTCCTGACAACGATGCCTGTGCCTCCTTCACCACTCCAAGTGCAAAGTACTCACGGAAGTAGACCTACAGACGTCCCCAGAAACCTAGATATCGGGAGGTGGGAGGCTTTCCTTAGCAGAGAGGTAAACTACCAGCCAGTGTACACAGATGCGTCATGCTGTTCTGCATTTATGAGAACGAGTGCAAGGTCAACAAAATACTCAACGATCTTCTTCTCTTAGATGGGAAGGATCATTTCATTATCATCGTGTAAGCTTCTAGTTTGTGACTGGAGAGAAAAAGGTGGTAATAAAAGTAACCCTTGTTGCGATTATCTGCAGTTAGCATGGCCACGTCTTTGGCTTTCGATCGACGCGCGACGGATGGCAGCCCTGCAGACCGATCCAATCTCTGGTCGGTGAGTTTTCTGGTCTTGGAGTTCTTCAACTTTATTTCAACAATTAGAACGACATTGACAGCAAAGTTCTACGTGTGCATGCGCAACGTTCATTCAACTTACCGCTGGGGTTATAACTATATTTTGAATATGTTACTCTATCTATCTTGAATACGCTGTGGCTCAAGTGTGACAAGACTATCAGGTGCTATCAGCGATTGACCAAAAGCTCGTAACGTTCGGCCCTGAGCACCGTAGACGAAATGAGGACATCCAGATCCGTCGGAGCAAAGCGTTGCGCGCTGATTCGCATTGATTGGCTAAGCTTTCGAGGTGAAGGTCGAACGCTTCATTTCGAAGTTAGTTACTGTAGCCGTCCATGGGAGCGACTAATTTTGAGAGATTGCTGATTGCACGGAGGGTTGCAGACTTACGAAGCAATCGCACTTGTCAAATGTGAAAAAGAAGCCTGACCCGTAGACGAATATATGGTGAACGTTACACTGTAATTATCTCACACGCGTTTAATTAACAATGAGCGGCTATCGATATTCATAACGACGAGGTAGACTGAACTTTCGAACGAGCGATTCCAACGATTTGACCAAGTGTTCCAAGTGTAGTGTGTATTCAATTGTTCCCATGAAACAAATGAACAACCTGTCCGTAAATGTCACTAGTCACGTACAGTAACTTATAATAATAATAAATATTACAATAGCTTCCCTAATATTCTCGTGGCCATCTCATTTGGTTATCCCTGGTAGCCCAGCAAAACGTGCTCGAAGTATGCCGTCATGACCGCTGACGATGGAGACCAATATGTGAGAAAGCGGAAATCACTAGAGACTATTGGCAGGAGGTTGACGATTCTATGAGATATTCATTCGCATTTTCCACTGCAGTTGTTGTTTACGGTTATCACGCTCAATCCCATGATCTATATGAGGTCGTGCTCCATGAACATGGATCGCGTTTCCATGTTGCGAGTAACACCCTCGGACATAAGAATAATACTCTGACTTCCTCAACGGGCCACAGATGATGATGATCAGTGGACGTTTTTTTTTACCATAAGCTAACTGCGTCGTAGATTATGTGTCACGAGAGATGTCGCATATCTCTCTTGTGTACAAAACACAAACGTAATTCAATGCAGTCCGATATGGTTGTCGAGGATCACAAAGGCCTACTGCTGTGTAGGGGTTTCATCAGGTAGATGTACCCACATCTAATACATCCTAATAGCGTATACCTGGATGGCACAGTACAGGGAATGGAATACAATACCCTCTGCAAGCCTTCCTCCCTTGGCAGGCTTTCTGTCTCGCGGCTTTGCCCGAACCATCAGTTACGCCCCCTGACAGCGATTTCTTTGCCGTTCCACGTCGACTGAGCTGGCCAAGGTAACTTAACTGAGCTAGGGGTCTTGGCGAGGGCATATGCCGAAGACAGGAACAGTTATATAGAGCCAGCCGCGTCGACACTACACCCTAGCGTGTAGCCGAAGCGGCGCAAAAAGCATAACGCCATTCAGTGTATATATATATATGTGTCATGTTGTTAAACATTTGACATTTACTTCTGCCATATGTATGATTAGAAATGTGTTCGTACCTCTCTAGCTGACGACATCATGAAGCAGGACTGTTGCTGAAGAACAATGCTTCCCACAGCTTCCCTACAGTGACCACAGTCTAGCTCGATCGCCACCTGTACCTTATCTCGCAGTGTTAGAGGGCCTGCAGTGGAAACTGGCCCATGATCATCCTATTAGAGATCCACTTCGACTTCGTCGACAAGAGAAAGCACAAATTACACAGTCAGCTAATCGTTGTCGTTACCACCGTCCACTCACCACTTACAACCACTAACCAACTAGCACATCCTGCCACGTACAGCAGTGACGTGCTGCACAACAGACTCGGCCTTGCACGCAACAGTTGCAACACTTTCTCTCTATCTCTCTTTCTCTCTCGGTTGTATCACAGCTCGCACTGAACACAGCGATATATTGTGGATGTACATCCGCTAATAGTAACTTGCACCTCTGCTTTGTCTTCTGTTATAGGCACGCGAGGATATATCATCGGCCGCACTAATGCACCATCACGAATCCGCAACAACGACTTGCTATGTATGCTACACCCGGCGCACGGGACGACGATGGCGATCAGGGGATTCCAGGGTCGACTTCATTGATTTCGTTTCAAGAGCATTTACTGGACGTTATGGACGTTGCCACTACGAACGGCTTCAAACAAACTCCTCCTGCTCGAATGACGATTCGAAATAATCGACCCCACTCGGCAAGGGTTCGTACAAGTCTTCCTTAGATAAAAGTCCGCCTGAAGGAGAGGCGCACCTCGTTCGAGCACGACGATAACAGCAGGCCAGCTTGTCTGCCGCACAGCAAACAGGTCGCTCGATCTAAGTTGGCTTGTTATCTAGTTGGGCTTGATCTGCTGGTGGGGGGGACCATATAGAACCACCTGCACGCCAGAGTAATGTTCCGCGTTGGGCTGTTCTATGAACGAACAGATGAACGAGTATCGAAATTTTGTGCGTGGCTAACCGGTCTCTGCCCGCAGTCTCCTGCCTCACCAGCGGGAACTCTGTGCGAACTACAGTGTTCGCAGTAGTTATGCCACGACTAGAGCCACCACCGACTACCACCGCTGTTACGCCTGCTGCTGCTACCGTCTATCGAACTTCAGAGCAGTTTCGAACTGCTGCTGCTGCGGCCGCTTCTGCTGATCGTGGTGGTGCACGAGGTGATGCTGGTGGTGGTGGTGGTAGTGATGTTAGTTGTGACGGTTGCCACAGCAGTTGGTCGTCGCCAGTTCCGCTGACCGTTCCTCCTGTCGACTCTGATCAGTTGCGGCTGTTCTGGCTGGCCGTTGTGGGTGCCACCAATGAGCGGCACCGACCGAGTAGCTAGGTAAGTTGCGCTACGTTGTATTGTGTTGTTGTTCTGGCTCGCGCCCTCGCTTGCTTGCTCGCCCGCCCGCCCGCCCGCCCGCCAGTCGTTCACTCTTGCCTACTCCTGACGGCCCTGGACACAGTCGGCCACTGTGGCTGCCTTGCCGTTTGTCTATAGCTGCTGCTGTTGTTGTGTGACAGCAGCAGCAGCAAGAGCAACAGAGCAGTTGTAGTCGCCACTATTGCCTCGTCCGCAGTTACTTGGCGCGGGCAGTAACTGAATGGCTGCCTTGTTGACTACCACGATCGTCTATTGCCCTGTCCCGATGACATGTTATGATGACCGCGTCAGTCGGTGGTCCAGCAGCGCTCACGGCCTCCTCTGCGTTGTGCGTTTCGTCAACAGCCGCCGCCGCCACCGCCAGCGGCACCAGCACGCTACTTCCACTTCCAGTTACTGCTGTCGCTGCAGCAGCTGCTGCGGCGGCTTCTGCACAACGGCTAGCGCCGCGTAGTTTAGTCTAATGTAGCGTGGAGTAGAGCAGAGCATCAGTGTTGCTCAGCCGATGTGTCTTTTCACTGTCTCTATCCCTGTCTGTCTGTGTGTTTTGTGCCGAACCGCGTCGCGCTACAGTTCTCTCTGCGCCGTCTGTAGTTTGTCCGTCAGGTCTTATTCATTCGCTCGAAATCCCGCGGCACCGTGGACCGACCAGCGTGCTGTCCACAGCTACTATAATACCTCTGCCGCGCAGTGGCGCTGGAAGTAAGAAGGCAAGTGGTTGTGGTGCTGCTGCTGCTGCTGATAGTGGCAGTGGTCGTGGCCGGCTACGGCGGAGGCGATGGAAGTGGTACAACGGCGTCGACGATGGTAGCACCACTAGGAGGAGGAGCAGCAGCGGCGGCGGTGCTGCTGCTGCTGCTGCTATTATTATCACTAGTGGTAGCACAACACAGAAGGGAGGGAAATGAACTGCTGAGCAGCAACAGCAGACACTTGTGTCTATCTGACTACTGACTGTCTCGCTCTGACTGTGTTGCTCAGGTGGTATTCGGAGTGATTTGTTGAGAAGGCGCCGCCGCTGACGCCGGCGGACACTATCGCGGTGGTATCACTGTGGTATCCTTCTGCTGCTGCTGCTGCTGCTGCTGCTGCTGCGGTTGATGTTGGCGAGAGTGTAGTTGCTGTTGTGGTAGTGCAGAACGCAGTTCCTCCGTTCGCTACGAGCGTTTCCGCGCCGTTGACTGATGTTGGACAGAACAACGATGGCGGTCGCTGTCGAACGGAGCCACAAGAACAGCTCGTATAGCTGCCGTAAGGAAAGTGGCCACGGCGATGGTGGTGTTGGTAGTTGTCAGCTCGCTCTCCGCGCCGGACTCCAGGGGGCAGCCAGGTAAGCACAGAGAGACCTCGCTCGAACACCGCGACTGATTCACTGCCAGTACATGACCACCACCGCGATTTGTCTACGATTGAGGATAGGTCAGCGTCGGATGGCGTACAGTTCGACAGTGGCTGGCGTTAATCATGGTCGTTTCGAGACGCAAAGCCCCGTCTGCTTCTTGACGACGTGGGCTGTACAGGAGACAGAGGTGGCGACTGCAGCAGCAGCAGGAGAAATTCAACTGATACCGAGACTTCCTGTGTAGTTATTTATCAATCAATCCCATCTACGGAACGACACTCGGAGAGGAACGATTTACGTACGGCCTTATTACGCTTGCTGCCTCTCGCGCGCACACAGTCAAACCCTACAGGCACATTCACTCGTACAAACATATACACAGGCGGGTGCGTAGCCACGTACTTGGAGATGAGCTCTCGCAGAATCGAGCCAGATTGAGTGGAAACTTAGTAATCGCAATGGACTCACTGTCCACTCACGGAGTGGCTGCCCTCGTTGAACGAGTGCGCTGTTCGGTGGGCGATGAATCGCGAACGCGAGTTCAGCCCAGGAGGTCCACACACAGCATCAAGCACAAACAGCCCGTTGCTGGGCTGGTTAAGAAAGAGAACCACGTTTACTCCGATCGTTCTCTCGTTGTATCGTCATCATCATCGTCGTTCGTTTGTCAATGTACCGCCTCGGAGCTGGCGTCGCTCAGCGTCCGGTTAGCGGCCTGTCACACGGACGGACACGGACGAACTTTGCTGGCTGTCACAGCTCGCAGCAGGCCGCGGCTGCTGCTGCGCTGTCCTGCCCTATCCAGTCCTGCTCGTTCTGTTGGCTGAATAGCTGTGTCGATGCTGTGAGAGAGAGAGAGAGAGAATAAGGGGGAGAGAGAGAGGAGTTGTGGGGGAACCGCGCCAGGCGGAGCCGCGTACAACTCGCTTGTCCCTCAGTCTCTCGGTGGATGTCGGTCTGACTGACTGTATTCCCGTCTCGTGGTTGGTGTCGAGCAAGCGCCTGCTACAGTGACAGGGCCGCCTTCGTTCACCCAAACAACCAAGCGGACTCAGCATGCAGCTGCTGCTGCCGCTGCTGCGATACTAAACTCCACTCCTCTTGTATCGCTAGCGGCACCGGGATGACGACCACCAGCACCACCACCGCTCTCTCACAGGAGCGCAGCTATCCAGGGGCTGCGTTTACCATTGTCCTGCCAGCTAACGTCCTGAAAGCGCGGTGGCGGTGGCGGCAGTAGGAGCCTGCGGTAGGAGCAGCATCCAGCGCCGCCACTTCTCGCCGCCCTCTCGCCACAGCCAGACGACGGCCGACGACTGGCTCGTTCGTTGTTTGCTTGGGGGGGGGAGTGTGCGACTACACTACGCCACGCTACACAGTGACAGCTACTGCTACTACTACGGAGCTACGATGCTCCTGCTGCCGCGACCGCCACCACGGTCTGATGCGGCGGCGGCGGCGGCGGCTGCTGAACGACCGACAGACAGACCACGAAGAGGGCGACTACGCCGCCACTGCCACTGGCGAAGACTGGGACCGCTGGGACTACGTCAACTACGCCGTCTACAGCCACGAGGCAGACGAGACGAGACAAAACGACGGCAGGCTCCGGCTCTCTTTCCCCGTACCCGAGCGCATGCAAACACACGCACACACGAAAAGACACACCGACACATACCCGTCAGTATACAGCTGCCCAAAGCACGCAGAGACAACAAATGGGGAGGGACTCACTCGGCGGACGCTGCTGGGAACTTCCGTACACTATGGTTCTATGGTGCAAGCATAGAGCATACATACGTATGCAACCGTAGACAGGATTCGACACTGGGTTAACGTTCGCCAGAGAGGACTAACAGCAGCACATCGGAACGAGCAGCAGAGATGTAGAGCACGCGACAACAACGCGATATGAGAAACAACCAACTTCCCCAATCTCACTGTTCCCAACTCGTCTGGTTGGGTTATAACAGCAGTTGTAATAATGGTAGCTGAGGGGTCTGTCCGACGAAAATGAGACCCGTTAGACAGTTAACGCGCTCCTCTCGCCAGAAATATACATATTGCATATATATATATATATAGAGAGAGAGAGAGAGAGAAAGAGAGAGAGATAGGGAGGGAGAGAGTTCGCGGTTGTACGCGTTACTACTAGCGTGAAACTACCCTCATTTCATACGGGGAGCGTGTAGCAGCCAACGCCGGATGACGTCGAGGAGAACGAAGGCCAGGAGGCAGAATGAAGCGACCGAGGTACCAGCGCCGGACTTAGCTGTTCAGTTAAGACGCTGCTAGCGACGTCCGTGTTAACGCCATCGTCGACATTAAGGTCAAGTCAACGGTAAATCTGTGAGACATTTACGGTCTACCTCTGAGGGGGGGGGGAGAGAGGGGAAATGGACATTTGCTCCACCAACGCAATAATAATAATAATCACCATAATGATTTTGATGATTATGGTGATGATTTACGATATTATTTTTATTATTGTGATAATTATAACAACAATGACAATATGTACGAGAACGATGAGATGGGCGCTGGTGTGTTTGTGTGCATGTGGGGTGGCTCGAAGGCAACGCTCGGGGATTGTTGATGATGAAGAAATGGAGAGGGTCACACAACGCGAATGGGAATGAACCGACCCCCGCTGAGCGCATACCAGCTGTTTTATAGGTCTCTTGCTATTCCAGCCTTCGATATACCCCCCAAAGCACAACGACCCCACACCATGACACCCCGGGGGAGCACTTCTTCATCCTTCGAAAGCGAATTCATACGATGTTCCCGCACCCTCGCGTGTCTATGTGTGCAATAGACTCGATGACAATGCTGCTATGATGGCCGACAACTTGTGCAACTTTTTGTAAGGTTTTCAAACTCTTGTTTGCTGTGGTGCTTTCTTCAGCCGGGGGGCTCTCGCGCAACCTGATAGGAAATAATGATTTCTCGCTGTCGAAGTCGGCCGTTGTTGAAATTGTCGCCGAGCTTTATGAAGCAGTTTATTCATGTTTTTATACGAGTTAATAAAAAAAACCCCGAGGATCAGCCAACGATAGGTTCCTTGTGAAAAATATGCAATATTTAAAGATTCTATTACAATATAAGAAAACATCGCGTTGCTCACCTCGAAGATATGAGAGTGTCCTGGCCTATTGACTATCTGTGATATATTTTGATTCTGATCGTTCACTAGTCTCAAATTTATGACGTTTTTCAAATTACGCGGGCGGCATTATCGTCGATAATGCGGATGGCTTATGTGATGTGACGATTTAGCCAGGGTTATGAAGTCCGTCACACGAAAATACTGATTTTGCAAATCTAACCCGCACAGTGAACGTATAATTTCAATCGTCCGAAACGATAAATCATTGTAAGCACGTATGATAGAGAGGTCGGTATCATTCTGAAAATATAAATCAATAATATGAAAGGTATTGCAAAGTGGAGACTTTGATTTCATGATCATCACACGATTGTATTGTATATTGTGTTATATATATACTGCGTATGCATCATTGTATGCAGAATCATTGAGGCATATCCGATTATGCATCTAACGACGGTCAACCCACGGTCATGTGGAGATTAACTGCGCATATTGCTGCACATCTAACCCGGCCTATTGGTCATATTATATAGTATATTATTACAAGTGAGTTAACTAACCAAATCATCTGCTAACTCGCCACCAAGTATTTTAATAGTTAGATAGTCCACCAAGTTTGCGGCACCAAGTCATCGAGGATCCTGGCTGTCGCATATGAATCAATCTCGGGTCCGGATCTAACATCCTTAGGATCATATTGTCGTGGACGCTGCGGCACACGAAGGAGCGTGTCTCACCGAAATCACGATACGCATTACAGCTTCTGCGTGAGTAAAGCACATTTTACGTCGAACGTACGGTCGAAAAACAGATACTCGAGAAGCAACTCCTTCTATCCAACTTCCTCGACCAACTCGACTTTCGGCATGCGTAGATATTATTAAGCGTAGCAATTTTGTTCGAGTGGTGACAATTGTCCACGTGTATCGGGCGTTCTTAGTGCTAGCCGAATGACTTTCGTATTGTCATATGGAGCGCTAGAGAGTATTGGCCCCCTTGGTGTTACACCCTGAGATCTAGTTTAGGGTTTCTGCTGTGCAGAACTGGTTTGCTATATCGATTCTAGTCAAACATCTCTCATATCGGCTAGTGAGTATTGCGCATCAAGGTGGCAACACTCGCAGGGCTGGACTGTTTAAGCTGGGTGTGGCTTACAGCGCGGTAATGAAGTATATCGTAGATCCTGCGCAAAGCATACGGAGTGAAACCTGCAATGATGACCCTATGAGGAGAGCAGTTAAGTACAGTGCGATTTGTACGCTGACCATGTTCAATTAATAACGGTGATTACATTGATTTGCCTTTATGGCAATAATTCAGAATTCGACCTCATTAGCGATGCACGAGGCTGGTCGTGAAAATATTTTTAGCGATCGCATTTCTATTGGAATCAAATCGTAGTGGGCATCAGATGAGCTCAGATGAGACCGTGGTGGACACACCCTTTAGTACCTGCCACTGTCTAAGATCGGACCAATATATAATATTTAACTTATAGGAGCTCTTGTTGCATTCTGGTTTCCTATTTGTCAACCATTACTACAAAATAATTCATGTAATCACAATTGCGGGCTTCAAACGTTTACATCGACAGCTGTCGGGGGTAATTTCGCTTACAGGCAGCATTTACATTAAATATCAGCAAACGCAACGAAATGTAATGTTCGTCGCAAAGACGAATCTGAAACTTCAATACGATATTGATTCTCAAGCTCATCCTCAACACAGGGCATTGCTGATAACGATTCGAGCGGGGAGCCAATACCAGGCTAATTATGCAATAGTGTTGATATATCGTCTGTAGTTATCAACGTATGCCGGCCGTTTGGAAGAACTGGACTATGGGTTCGATGGGAGCTGTAATAACTCATACTTTCAATAGTTTACTGTTGGGAGACTCAAATGTAAACCTTCTCGGTAGGCTTCCAAATGACGAATATTTAGTGTTATTCTCTTCAGGCGATAACCGCCACATCATTGAGAAGATCACATGCCCGTGCTCTAAGAGATGTATAGATCACATCGTTCCCAGCAACTGTAACAGTTTCGCCGTGGGTCCGCTGCAGTTTGGTTAACTCCGCTGTTTTCTAAGCACTAGCATGTTGTCGTTTGGCCCGAGGGAACGCCTCGTCGCTCCAGGACAGGCCTCCTGAGACGGTGATTCCCGCTCGACTGCACAACAGGCTCTTCCTGGGCCGCTTTGTGAATCAAGCGCAGAACATCAACTGACTCCTAGCTCATGCTCCCACCGATGTAAACTCGGCATTCCGAGTTCCGAGTACTTGAAGCAATTCGTGGTGAGCTTTATTATGCATGTGATAGATGGTTTACTGTGACCGACGCTGAGAATTCGGATTCTTGTTCAAGTTACGGCATACGGCACATTGTTAAGGCAGGCCGTTCGAGTCTAATAAATAAATTTTTCCGCACGAAAATTTTAGAGCATTTGAACGTGTTGTTAATACTATAGTAACGCGGCGAATCTGGTGCTGTTTCGAAACCTCCATGTGACAATTCACGAGACTTACCTCATGTCGTCTCAGACCATCAAACGTTTGGAGATTCATCTTGCGAAGTCAATGGAGTGGCAGGCTGCGATTGGCTGCTCCGGCTGCTTAATGCCATGTATGTATTGCACTACTGAGGAGACTAAAAGGGATCGGGGTTCAACGTCTCTTGTTAATTTACAAGGCGCTGCTGCTGCTGCTGTCGGTTCGATTATGTTATGCGCTTCCGATTTGGGAGAGGCGGGGGAAGATGATTTCAAAGAAACCCGAAGGGACAAATTATCCCAGAACGATGCCCTGAGGGCGATGTTTGACAAGAGCCGCAGAGGTTCAGTACTCATGGTGCACTCACTCGAGGAAACTGATCTCCATCGACAATATATACAATATTCATGTCGCGTCCTTTGCTTTTAAGATGCCGAAAGTATAATTCTGTCGGAGGTCTGATTCCCGCTTGCCGCCGTCGTCAGCCGCTCCAACCGTCGCGCCACCACGTTTGAGATACCCTTAATATATTAGCTCACGAATCTGGTAGACCGTGAATCTGGAGTTCTTTCTTGAGCAAATTTTTGATAACCCAATTCAAGAAAATAATGGACCATATCTATCTAGAAATCATCGGCAGCACACAAACGAATCGGTCTACCGAGAATCGCAATAAAATCATTTCAGTGCCATTGTATCGAGCGACGTCTGCAAGCGACGCCATGTACGGAATAGTCAAGCCGAGAAGTGTGCAGTGTCGAATGAGCCTTGAATAAAGACGCATCTGATAGATACCTAACACTAGCTCGCTCAGGCTGACCCGCAGCTGTCATGTACCTCTTATGCAAGAGGTTGTCTCCAAGGATTCGATCAAGAAGGCTAATGTTTGAAACCGACCCCCTCCCACGACAGATCCTTAAAACAATGCGGTTACAAAGAGTCACCCGAAATAGCCTGCCATAGACGAAAGTTACAGCTGAAGAACAGCGAGCTGTGGAGAAGAACCCCGCAACTGTCTCACAAAACGCGTCACTGAAGGTCAACTCACTAGTCAATGCAATCCACTGTTGGCGACAACACTTACGACGGTGAACGTGGTCAAAGGAATACTCGCCATACTCCCACGATCGGTAAATACACACAGGTGTCATACGAAAGAAAAGTACGACACTAATTATTGATCCATAACGAAAATAGTGTCCAGCGTTTTGCATCATTTCCTATCTGACTATCGTAACTCCCTGTGTCTTAAATTTAACATTCTGTGTAGTTTTGTGTTTACTACGGTATATTGTGGTTGGAATAGAGTGTCCGTGTGTGAACTTATGTTAAACCTTTTGTTGAGGAACTGTTATGCGAGATATTGTAGGGGCCGGAATCCTGGACACTATCATCATCAGGTCACAGGATCATGTAGGAAAAATAATTCGTCGTGTGCTTGCCAACGTATTTACAGTAAACACCTTACGGCAAGGGTAACCGAGTGTCATTTAAATAGAACTTTAATATGAGACCCCATGCAGATGTAGAGACAACTAAAAGTGAAAACAGCTACCCGAAGTGACGTCGAATCGAATGAAGAACAAGATAAGACGCCCCACGAAAGTTAACTTGCCACGCTCATCGCACACGGCGAAGGGAATCCTACTGAGAGGAGACTGGAGTTAATGTTGCGAGCGGCGAATGCGCCCACGCAGAAGCCTGGTAATGGAGTTGGGACGGGCGGTTGTAGCCGGCAGCATTGTGATAGAACCAGAACATCGAGATCTTCTGGCCAGCAACGGAATCTGGTTGTGGCACGGTAACAACAGATACGTCCTCATATGTGGGCAATATAAAAGCTAATAGTATTATGATGTACACAGATGTCCGTTAATAAATGACCAGGTCGGCTACGACCTCGTTTGGAGAAAAGCGATAAATTAAGGTGGTCGGACCAATGAAGGACCTTATGTTATTGGGTTTTGGTTGTCGAGACGGCTAGAGCCAACCAGCATCCCTGCTAGTGCATCCCGAATGTGAAGTTGCTGAAGTGTACGAGATGAGATGTCTTCGTCAACTAGGACAGGAAAAAGTGGCTTATCACTAATATGATCTGCAAAAGACAACTGGACCACCCCCGCTCCAATTCTGCACTCATCGTCGTGTTAATCTGGTGATTATATTCGCTTGAAGGGAAATAAAAAACACAAAGGCAAAACAACTTTCGAGAAGAATCCAGACCCAATTGGAATAGTAAGGGGCACATTTATACAGAACTTACTTGCCAATAATAAACGGATCATTGATTGGTTACATTTTCAGTTGCTGGGTATTTTTTGTTGCCGAACGTGTCTCACTGTGTTGTAGCCTGTGATATTTGAAAACTAGATTACTGAAGTGAGGTACAATATATACGTAACACGCCACAGGTCAACGTACATCGGCGTTCATACGTGTTCACCGCCATCGTATACCAACTCTATAACACAAAACAAACCACATGTGGCACCGTCAAACACTAATGGGCTGTTCTCCTCTTTTTTTCGCAGTCTTTGAAATCCCCTGCATAAGGAAGTAATTCTTATGTTACCATCTTCGCCGGTGCTTTGAACCTTGAACGTGTTGAAGGCTCTCGAGATTTTAAGCGGCCAGTTAGTCATTGAACCGCGCGAGCAGGGCAATGTTTTCGAAGAACTCGAATTCGTGCGAAATACTTCCGCAAATGCCCTATAAGCTGTGACTTGAAACTGGCTCAGACTGACTACAATCTCTCCCACCCAACCCTATCTAAGGCGCATTTGGGGACGCCGGTGCTGCACAGATAAGCTATAACCCTAATCCTTCCGTTGCAATACGACCTTGTGTCATAAATGTATTTGTTAGTTCTGTCAATTTCATGGGACTTTCGTGAGCCATCTATTATGACACAGTATTCGATAACGGTAGCTGGTAGACTGGTATACTGAAATCGCTAAAATCAGTGCCTTAGTTAAAGATATATTTCCCTTAACATGATCAATAGTATTGATCTGCAAAATCTCACAAAAAACATATTGCTGATCTGAGGAAGAAACCGCTGTGTATAGATCAGGGTTACGACACACAAGGAGGATGAGAAGTCTGTCGAGGATCCTGATAGATCTCAATTCAGATTTTTAATATTGAACTCCGCGAAAGCGCTCGTTATGTGGAAGAATCCGAGAAATCTATGGGGCTCAATGGTTAGACTATTGTTTAAAGAAAACCATTTTTGGTGATAACTGGCAAAAAAAAATCTCTGGGATCTCATGGATGGTGTTCACCGATTGTTTGGGAAATATTTACGAGAATTTTAACTGATCCATCAGAAGCCTTAAATACAGCATGTATTTGTGATATTCTGTGAGACGAGGGATCAACATACTCCAATTCATAAACCTTCCATAATGGTGGTTCGTTATAGTCGCGAGGACTGTATTGTCTGACTCAAGTGCGGTTGTTTGATTAATGAGAAGCACAAGAGATCCCTTTTGGGAATCGGATTGATGTTCATTCGGACACAATTTGCGAAATGTAAAGTGGCCTTGGTTACTTTGAACACATTCACATTTGCTTTTTATCGACAGAGATATCTCGACTATACGTCACGTACCATGAAGCATATTCATGTTAATCGACAATCTCGGAGCACCTATAGTTCTAAACTTCGGATCCCCTCGGGACTGCGTCTGAAGCTAATCGCGTAGCAGTCTCATCCAGGAGGTACAATAGATGCCAGTTGTCAACACCATACTTCTCATTTACTATAAAAATGCGAGCTTGAACACCATATATATATATATATATATATATATATATATATATATATATATATAATGTACCTTAAATGGAATAATTTGTCAGGCAATGCACGAAGGGTGTCTCGAGACAGTGATTTAGAAAATTTTTTTAATCCATAGGACAAATCCTGGACGGGGACGTCACTCGGCTATGGATTCACACAGGACAACTCGTCAGTAGCAATTAAATTACGAGAAGCCGACTCAAAAGTAGTTAGCACAAATACCGTGACTGGTCTCTGAATACATTCACCCCGTAGCTGGCCGAAGCGTGCCAACGACAGGCTTTTTTTATTATTATTTGGCGTTTAATTAACCCTATACAGGTATAACATTAGATATAAAAATGGCATTCTTTCCCTGGTAACTTGCAAGTCCTAGTAACTTAAACAGCTTCTAAATGCTGTTTTTGAAAAAACATTTTTTGAAAAATCATTACACAAGTTTCAAAAATGACAACAACTACAAAGAAAGTACTGTGTCGAATTTATTGTTATATACAACGACGCTTCGATTTTATCCTGGTAAACACTATCGTTCAATGATTGATCCACAGCGCCCACATTGGACGTAGAGTACCGCGGGTCACAGGCCGCCTCTTGACCCGAGTCGGTGACTCCCGGCTGGCTGGCTGGCCACTCCAATAAAACCTCGGCATACTCGGAAGCTACGTGATGCAATTATTTTGCAGTTCGAGGCCGGAAACCCTACGAATTTCATAGTGCACCGTCCGACGTCGTGGGCGCGAACTATACTCATAGTATGTACCTTCTATATTTCCGGTGTAGCGTCGACCTAAACACTTTTCGGAGAGGAAAAATCTACCCTATAGCGGAATTAGCTTTAGTATATTTCCTTCCCAATAAGCGATTGGAGTGCACCACCGGAGAGTTGCCGTTAGACCTTTCGAATCTGATAGAAATAAATGTAAGGCATCGAGGACAATTCGAGCGATTTTAGTGAACGATGACCGGAATATAAAAGTATACGAAATCAGGTAAAGAAACCTTCTTACTAATTCTCTTTTTTTAAGAGGGAAGACATCCGTTATGCACGATACCTATTGTGTAACAACTATGATCTTTCAACATATTTTTCTTGTCGAAAATTGTTATTATACAGAAATTTCATTAAAGGTTACAAAATTTTGGCATTATCTGGCTGTTCGACATTTCATAGACTGTTCCACGCTTGCGTGAATCTGGTGCATACCCATAGTCACGGAGGTTGTGCACATTTATCTATAATTGTAAACATATCCACATGGATTGCGGACGATTGCTTGTTCTGTGTTTAAGCTGATACCTACTTGGAACGTATCGCGGAAGTAACTGACATTCATGCTTTACGACATAGATATATCTATAAAGAGAGAGAGAGATACAACTGTTCAGCATGCGAATCTATTGGGTCTATCTGTGAGGTGGCCCTCACCGTGGCATGGTATTCAAAGTGGTGGAACCAGGGATATCTGGCAGGTATGTAATTCAACAGGAAAAACCTAGCGATCTCATATTTGATCTCTCGACACTCGCTCTGGGGCATATGCACAACAAATGGCTCTCATTGATCTGCTCTGCACAGCTATTCCTGAAATGTTGATCCTGCTCTCATGCCAACACCTCAGATAGCGAGAACAATTAAGGATTATTTTTGTTCCATTCAATACCAGCTTTACAATCTACCCCACAAATGATGGCTGATGCCAACCCAGGAAACAATGTTCGGATGTTATCTTCAGCACCCAATACTCCTGCAGGAAATACTCATATGATATTAGCACACTACGAAACACTATACCAGGACGAACTATATTCTTCGAAATACTATAACATATTGTCCAGCCAACTTTGACATGGCTCTCGTAATCTTGTTCAAAACAGAAAACTTAGTGTAACTTTCATTTTTGAAGTGGCCGTACCATTTTAGCAGGGCACCTTACTTGCAGCTCACAATGCGACCCTCCACATCACCGCAGGCACGTGTTCGATTCCGGGGTCTTCTTCGACACCTTCATCCAGGCCCGGAAATTCTCGCCGTCGACCCGAACGCTGATATCGAGCACTTCGTGCCTCCCGATGAACTGACCTGTCTACTCATTCCGTGCCAGCAATGCGAGTTTGTGTGTCGACGACAACTTGTTCTGGCATGCGGACATATTTTATGTGGAAACTGTGTGATTTATGAAGAACTCAGTGCAGCTACCATCAGGAAGGTTGATAGCTCGCCGAACGTTTTGCAGGACGCCATTGACGCCAGTGATGGTGCTCCCAGCGGATGCGGTCGCAACCAACCGGAGGACATGCTCGTTCGGTGTGGTGTATGCCAAGAGCGTACCATCGCCGTGCCAAGAACCATTGACACCGTGGTCCTCGACCGTGTACAACTCTTCTGCCACTGCGGGTATCAGGGCACTCTAAAACAGCTGTCTGCTCACTGATGGACCTGCGATACTGTGGGTAAATCACTTCATCCCGAACAAAAGCTACCCGACTCCGTCGAATTCCCGGGTCTCTCTGCAAGAACATCTTCATTAGGGGCTGACCCCTTTGAAGTCAGGCTGATGGTCATGGGGGAACTAAAGAGACTGGAGGAAAATATTCTAAACAATATCGAAGTGAAGAGGATTCTGACTGACGCCAAAGTGCAACTTCCGGAAGACACAGTCCAAAAGGTTGACTGGAAAGGTATTAATGCAGTACTACAAATGCTAAGCTCGGACCTCAAGCAATTTGTAACATTTCATAAGGAAGAAGAAAAAATTGGCCGCCCCATAGGACATGCCTCGGGCCAGACGGGCTTCTGGTTCAACGTAAAAAAGCTAGTTGAGGGTAGTGCAGTTACAGGCAAGAGTGCGCAGTCCCCATCTCAGATCCGACAAGTAGGCGGTCGCTCTATCAGAGTGTTCCTGACACTAGAAAGTCATAAGAACCTTCCCAATTATCTCGCAGCCTGCGTCGGCAGCTGCTGTCTCGAGCAATCGAAAAACTCACCGACAGACAATCTGATGATATTCCGAGTCCGCGATGATTGAGAAAATACGTTCAGCGAGCATTCGATAAGGACAGTTTACCGAAATCAACAAAACCGAAAAAAAAATCGGGTATATGGAAAACAGAGCCACAGTACTCTCTGAGCCCGCTTGCTAACACGGTGTTCTACCGAAGGGAGAAAGGCATGGTCTGCATTACTCTAGAAATGAAACACCTCTAGGATCCGATGTCCGTTATATGTGTGGATCATGAAATATTAGCTTAAGTAAAAAAGTAAAATTATTATTTATTAATATTCAGGCTCACTTTGTGTTATAGTGAATGAATGTTTCACCCTACGACTCCTAGTTATACCTTAGACCAGTCTATATAGCACAGTCGAACCTATCATTATTGTGCAATATACATATATAATTGTAGTATAATATATAATAAATTTTATATAATCGACTCAAATAGCGATGATTACGAGAACAAACCGATCTAGAATTAAGACACAGTCGTAGGATATTTAAATATAGTAGTTATAGTTTGGTTATTATCAAGGCATCGGATTGCTTCGGTTTCCCATGAACGCGGCTTGACAGTGATAGAACATCTGCTCAGAAGAGCTCATTCAATGTAGAGGCTGAGAGGACACGAGCTGCAGCGGACGAAACGAAAATCAAAATTGTCTCCATCAACTTAACCTAGGTCAGTCTATGATGAGGTGGCCTACAAAGGATTTGGCGGTACTTTGAACAGTCAATGTGACAGGTCTAAACACTGCAACGCGGTGCTTTATCTAAGTTAAAATGAGGTATTATTCGTAATACCTCATATGAACTTAGATAAAGGATGTGCATCTTGTTCGAAGGACAACAAGTAGATTTGGATCGTTGTAAATGTGCAACCGTGGGCTTCAATGGGAGCATACCGCCAACGGATCAACTAATTGGACCAGCAACCTATGCCATATAGCCACTCCAAGATATCGTTGCTGTTGTTAACGCTAAACTTGGCTGTATACGTTGTAGAAATTGGTCAATATGCCTTTTTTTGAAGAGGCGATTTGTAGAGGTCTAGACAAGCTGAAAGCGTATGTTGGTGTGATGAAATCTTGTCATCTAGAAATGAATTTGCCAAATTGCTGATATAAGGTCGACGGAGTAGAATAGGATGATATTGTCTCGGAGACTCTCAATATTTTGACATGCTCTTAATTCACCGTATACACAATGGGACAAGGTCAGCAACAAGGGGACAATTGGACATACGAACTAGATTTGTGAGAAGGAAATACGAAATAGTTAAGAATGGGCAATAAATCCCTAATCTCAATAAGCTAAATTAAAAGATAAAAATGAAGATTAATGAGACGACGAAGACCAAATGGCGATAAGAAATACAAAGAACCAGCACCCTAGTACTCTAGAAGGTGAACGAGGAGGTAAATAAATTCAACTAGGCCTGCAGCTAGTTTGAATACCTGGCTTGATAGATAATTATGGTTAGGTAATGTGTGCTAAATGACATTGCTACTTTTGGCCGTTGTACAATATACCTTATCTCGGCTAATGTATTTACACATTGTGGTGTCTATTTAGCCTATTTGCACATAATTTATTTATATATTATTTTTAATGCATGACTGTGCACGCAAGTGTCGAGTTAAGTACAAATCTACATTATGAAATTGTCATTAACGACCTATTCTCTCTACTACTACCAAGATTACGACAAACAGGAAAAGCTTGGCATTTTATCATATATATATATATAGAGGTATGCCCGCTGTTTCATATTATTGTGTTTTTACACACACGACAATTAGTACGAGTTGGGGACTCCAGGCGTAATTGCCCCATGCCATTAAGTTGTATCTGCTCTTTAAGCTATCTTGCTCGTTTCTAACATCTTTATTCACTGAACAGAGCATAAATCTTACTTCGTTCATTTTAACCCTAATAAATTTAACGGGTTCATGGTGGGTGGCGCACAATTGGCGCGCATTGCATTCTCCGAACTTCCCAAAAAGTCGGAAGCTCCGATGTAAATAGAACAGCTCCGTTCTCAGCCGGGTCGACACTCGTGGAGAGAGGGGTAGAAGTGAAATTCGAACTGGCCGTAGAAGAAAACCTTTGGAAGAGTTTCGCCTTTAAGATTTTGTGTAACCAATTATCTTTCGTTTTTTGGTTGATGGTTGTAGAACAGCCAGTACAGGTGAGTCGGCTATATCGAATTTTGAACTTTATGCTCAAGGCACGTAACTAACATAGTTATATTCGTTCGTATTTTAATAGATCATGTGCATGTGTTATTTGCCACATCTTTTACATGTGGCTAGACTCGAAAACAGCGCATGTCTCTAGTATTCCGCCAGACGTAACCCACGTCACGGGAGGACGAAGGTCATTCTTCAAAGCATTGTGACCACATTGGTCTGACAGCCTATTTTCACTGATGTTGTATGGAAATGTAATTTATGAGATTAAATACTGTATTAAATATTAAATGTGTTATTAAATAGTGTCAGCTCATATGTGTCGTTATACTCAAACGCCTAAGTTCAGTAGCGACTCGATTTACATTATTTTCTGTTTTTTTTTCTTCATAATTGTTCGCCATTCTTCCCTATGTTTAGGCCACTTGACATATTTGCTGGTTGAGGATCTATTCTGTGCATCAAAACAAGTGGCTGCAATTGTCCAAACCGTAGTGTGATTAAAACGACATAGATCGACTTGCTTTCCTTAGCATTACCTAATGAGCGTGTTCTTCCGCATTGTACAAAGAGTGTTGTGAAGTGAACCGGGTTTTGTTCATTAACTCATTTGACGGGCGTACAATACGGAACTGTAAATTGCAGTGTCTATGATGACCCCGTTTAATTAGGGCGCCAAAATTTACATAATCTATTGCATTCTCAGTATGTTTAATTTCCTCGTGTGATTAAAAGGTGATTTAAAATTCGTATGAGCTTCATCTAAGGTGTGGAACTCCTATATATTCAAACCTACAAATATATGTCACAACTCTTTGGGGACGTCCGATAAGCATCTGTTCAGTTGACGATTGAAGTTTTGCATCCGTATACCTATTTATAGTTACTGTTACCGTACTTGTGGTGCATCTCTTTTTTGACCTTCACCTTTCTTGGGAGTCCGACATTCAATATCATTGGATCATTCATCAGGCATATTTTTTTAAAAAAAACAAATATAGATAAAGGAGACGTTTCGAACTTTCTCAAGCTCCACAACCCTCCCAAGAACTGGTCTAACTTTGCGCGGGGTCTACATGATGTTGCGTGTCCTGCCGTAGATGGTCCTTAGGTAACTACAGCGTGCTTGAACCTCCTTTCACTTTCTTCCGTGATCTCTTCTCTCGCTCATCTTTTCAGCGATGAAGAAAGACAATGAAAATATGAAGAGACGACGTTGCGATTCGAGTGAAAATCGTGATGTTGCAGAAGTGGGAAATACATCTTCGGTATTGGCAAAGAAATCGCGGACCGAAGAGCACAAGATCGATCCTGCAGAGGATGGTTGCCTTAGCGAAACAATTGTAAGAACACATGATAATCTCGCGACGTCCCCATGGGTATACAATAAGACTGCCTGAACCATACTATTTTAAGACTTTCAAGACAAAACCCTGAAAATACCATATACAATAACTTTGGCGTATCTTCAGCAAACGACTCTGCTTATTATAGTATTTATATGGCCATTTGTTCCATATTCTGTTTATGTACTAACTCGGTAATCTAGTCAAGCCCTGCTGTACGTGCCGCTCTGAGCGGCCGTTCCCCTGTAGGACCTTCTATTAACGTTTGCTGTAATAGAACAGCTTTTTTACTTGTTTGTATACAATGAATCGTAAACAATGCAACAGCTCAAAACGAGATAAAATTGTTTATTTTCAAGCACTCAAAAAGCCATCCAATATATAACTACTTCAAATACGATATAATGTCCTTGTAGCCGGCTACCGTCAAGAAAACGGACAATCCCGAAGTGACGGAAGCCGAACAACGCCTTCACGATGATAAACAAGACAACAACAACAAGGGCGAAGCTCAAGATGAGCAACTCGTAGCGGCAGGTGACCTGCCCCAGCGGAAAAGGAAGAGACGCGTGCGGGTGAAGAAAGTTCGCGAAGACCTCAAACAACAAATGGAATTCTATTTCTGCGACGCCAATTTAAGGTATACCACTGCGGTGACAATCGACACAATCGTGTCTGACTGGACCAGTGAGACCCTAATCGGTGTACGAAGTTTATTCAGCAAATATCATCAATACAAGAGAGAGATATATAGCTATTTTTTCATTAATCACACGCATTATATTTGTTTTATTAGTTTCGCTCTATTCATATGCGTAGTGCGTCGCTGGCGGTGGGGCAGATTAGGGGGTATGTTTGTGCTTTTTAACACGCCAGATGCCGCGGAGTCAGACCCATTATTGACACGTGTCTAGTCAATAACGTGAGTGATTAATTAAATAACGAATGTATACATAATTTCTATTGCTAGATTTCAGTTTGACCACTTTGATCCAGACTAAGGTGCCAAACTAACGTTTACAATGCGGTAATATTTTGGTGATTCCGATCAGAAAGAAATAACCTTATTGAAACTCGCTGTCCCTCTATTGTATTATATTTCTAAATAAACGCCTATATTCTGCGATTTTCAGGAAGGACCGTTTCATGTCAGAACTGGTCTCCAAAACGGAGGGTGGATGTAAGTTTAATTTATGCTATGCTATTATGAAGTTACGAAAATTATTCATATAGACCGACAGCGGAAACAATACGACTTATCATGAAGATGACAACAACATTGATTAGAATCGCCATCACTACATGACGTTGCCTATTTTATTAGATAATTACCGCTTGTATGAGGAACCCGTCTGTCCTGGGCCGGCGAAAGATCCTTGAGGATCAGTTCGGGTTCGAACAGCTTTTCTGTTATACTGTATTCGATCATATGTGGCTCTGATAGAATTAACGATACTCTGAATGGGTCTCTTTTGTGTAAAAGCTAATACTAGATCTTGCCATGTGAGAGCCGCATAGTAATAAACTGCCGCGTTTCAGGGGTGGAAGTATCGACGTTTCTGAATTTCAACAAAATCAAATCACTGTTGGAGGAGAAAGGTCTTGAAATTGGAGAAGTTATCAAAGCGATTCGAGGATCGGAACTACTTGAGGTATGAGCTATGAATAGTATTTCTACTCTCATGATATATCATAATTCGTGTGCGTGCAGGCTTGAAACACTGAAGTCATTTCGGAAGATGGGATTAATATGAGAAAAGTCAGCGAGTGTATCTGAAGAGAGAGAGAGAGAGCAGTGAAATTAGAGAAGTGTAAGAAGCCTAATCCAGGCATAAATGAGGCCCAACGCCGTTTAGTAACAACTCCCTAGGGTATCCCTATCGGCAAAGCTATCTATGAGAGGAATTATGAAGGCGTACTAATTCCGTTGGAACGCGGATGTGTTCGTGCTTGATCTGCAATAACGTTTATAGGTATCCGACGACTCGAAGAAGATACGGCGCAACCTTGTCACGCATCCGGTGAAGGTGAAAAATCAGCAAATGGTCGACGATTGCACTGTCTACGTTCAAGTAAGAATTTTTGCATTTAACGATTCGAGTGTCGACATTTTTAGTTGATGCTATGCAGCAGACGTGTTGTCAAGGGAACAGAGTAACGTTACAAACTTATGAAAGTTAGTGTTTGAAGTCATGTCTCCGACTTTGAACTTGAATACAATAATGCGAAAATCGCCATGAGGCAGCTCCGTTTCTCCTTTTTCCATTGAAGAAAAAGGTTTTAAACCACAATGTGGATGCTTCGTTCACATTCACTAAACAATTGTCCTTAACAACGCTGTGGCGTGATGGGTAGGACGTCGGAGTTGATTCCCAGCTGAGTAATTATTTTTAAATTAGCTGAGTTCTTAGTTTAAGCTCATCTGATAGCCATGTAGCCAGCTTGATGTCGTTACATCCCCTAGACGTTATATTCAACATCGGCCCCCTACGGCGTCTCAGGCTATTCAGATATCACTGCTGAGAGGCTTTGACCTTTGTAACAAATATAGGGGGTTCGTAAAATTACCCATCCCTATGGAGCATTAACCAAAGTTTGACTCCTTTGAAGGTCGACTTAGTTGCAATCCTTCTCCTCTTTCTTCCTCTTTTCTGTGAGTGCACGTTGAGTTAATAGCGTGTATTTGAATAGAGAAAAGGAACAGAGGACATCGACAAAAAGTGGCCTCGGAGAAACTCATTTGTTCTTAAAACCACGGAATCACTCTTCTTATATTGTTAGTATATATAGGTCACTTTTTGTCGATGTCTTCTGTTCCCTCCGCTTCTGTGTGGGCCTCCGCCTCGGGGCCCCTGTAGTTGCGGCCCACGGCTGCGAGCGTTGCGGGGACCCCGTTGCAACGAATGGCCACCACGGACTCTCGTGCGAACGCAGCGCCGGTCGCCATCCGCGACACACGATGCTTAATGACACGCTCGTGAGGGCCCTCCACTCCGCCGGTATTCCTTGCACAAGGGAGCCACAAGGCCTCGAGACCTCTGACGGGCGGCGCCCTGACGGCCTCACCCGTATCCCCTTCCACCGAGGCCAGCACCTTGTTTGGGACGGCACGGTGGTTGACACTCTAGCACCTTCTTATGTCAACCACACGCCGCTCTCCAAGCAACCCACCTTTTTTCCCCCTTGCTTTTGAGACCTCGGGCGGGCACGCCCCTCTCACTGCGAACTTCCTCGAAGGGGTCTACCATAGGTTGATCCGCGCCACCTTCTGCGGCGCCTGTCACTCGCTGTGCAGAGGGCCAATGCCATCGCCTTCCTCGGGACATTGTCCACCTCAGCCCCCCCCCCCATAATCCCTAGAAATAATTCCTAACTACTGTATGTTTGAAGAAACCTTATTTTTTGATAAAAATTTACAAATTAAAGCTTTTGCCATTCGAAGGGTCTCCAGCCAATAGCATCTGTCGACTGGCTTCGAGGAGTGTTTGCTGAATTCGGTCACGTTGACTATGTGTCCCTACCTCGGGCACCCAATGGTCGTCACAAAGGGTTCGGGTTTGTAGAGTTTGCGGAAGTTATAGGGGCGGAGAACGCGTGCAAATTCTATAACCTTCGGGGCGGCGGCATTGGCCCCGAAGGAGAATGTTTGAATACCAGCAATAGTAACTGGGGTCACGCCGGCGGCTACGGAGCTTCTTTTGCCAACAATAGCAGCAGCAACAACAACAATATCCATGGCAACATGAATCACAACGCGAACTCGCAACACCTAGCTCAGAGGGCTAACCTGCAAGTGATCTCAAAGTAAGTCGTAATGCTTTAGAACCTTGTTGTTTTGAACCCAGAATCTGGTTGATGCTGTCACCTGTCCATTCTACATGAATAGCATTATGGCCAAATAACAATGCATAACCTTGAAATGGACCACCTTTACGTTGTTTTTAAAACAACGTTGGAAAATATCCAGGAGTGCCTTAAATAAAGGTCATTTGTCTGTGAAGGCTAGCCAACACCTATAGCATTCATTCGTAGATGATTCCTGGGCACTGACATCGATCACTGGAACGATGAAAAAATCTTTTTAGTTTTGTTTAAGAGGGCCCAACATAAACACTAGATTATCATAAAAATCCGAAGGCACAACCAAGAAATGTTCAATACATTTTGCCTATTACCGAATCCCGATGGTTGTATCTTTGCAGGAAAGAGTGGCTCCGCTATAAGAACAAATACCTAAAGCTGAGAAAGCAGAGCGCAAAGAACGCAAAAAAATATCTCAGCGTGGCTTCAACAGGAGTCGATCTGCCCGCAGTGAATGTTCGTGACGGTTCCTCAGGACATGAGGTGGCCCACGAGGCGCCGCACGAAGAGCAGCGTGACAACAACGTTACAGGCAAACGAACTGGTGATCATGGCAGTGGTAACCCTGCCAAGAAAGCTAGGGCAGTGGATGGTGGCGACACTCAGGCTGAAGACGCCATTGAAGAGATGGCGAATGGTGAATTACAGAAAGAAGCAGCCGCCGAGGACCCAACAACGGCGAGGACAAGTGCACAGCCGACTCAACCTGAGAAGGCTGCTGAACCGGTTAAACAGTTCGAGCAGCGTTGTATCGTTAAGATCGAAGCAAGTAAGGGGCTACTCAAAGCTGACAAGGTTGGTGCCATGTACTAATCGAGTTTATCGTGGAGATATGTCACTGTTTGTATTGCATGCATCTTGGGTCACCTGCATTTCGCAGTGGGAATATGCAGCCTAGCTCATACACATTCAGCCAAGTGTATCAATGAATGTATACCAATGATAACACTATATAATGCCATCCTATTTGCTATTAGACGAAGTATACGTTATGGGTAAAGGTCCACTGGTTTATTATTAATGCAAGTGCAATTTTCGCAATCCTTAATTTCCCTTATATGTCAGCACGTCGCGAGACTTTACTCGAACGTGAAGTTGTCTTGAAACACACAGTTTCCAACAGTGAAGTTATTCATTTTATCAAGTCCGACTAACAAATAATAAACGTTCCACATTTTCTCCTCCTTCGCTTTTATACTGTGCTGTTACAGGCCTCGATTCGATTGTTTCCCGGCGTCGCCTACGTCGACATGATCGAGAATGATCCAGTCGCGTTTGTTCGTTTCAATAGCCCTGCCGAGGCAGTCGCTTTCGCCACATCGCAAGAACGCGATGACAGTCAACGCAGCCGTAAAAGTGCCGAAGCAGTTGACCAAGCAGGCAATGCCAATGCACTCGAACACCTCGGGTTCAAGCAATGCGCTATCCTTGAGGGTGAAGAGGAGGCAAACTATTGGCAGAGAGTTGAAATGATGCGCGGACGCAAAAAGCAATCGACAGCAACAGTGCAAAAGGACGCCGACAACACAAAGGCTGGAAAGGGCGGACCAAGTAAAGGGGGTCGACGGTCCAGGGGTCGGGAACGATTGAAAGCGAAGTATGAAAAGTTCGTCGATCAGGCCGAGAAGAAAATTGAGGTTCGAATGAACAAACACATTGTGTTCGATGATGATTAGACAGACTATAGAGAACGATGATATAATTCCATCTGTAATTGTATAAGAATTCAGCATGTTTAGGGCTGTCGTTGGCGGCCCGATACAACTTACCTGAACATGATAGAATAGCAGGGGTTGTTCCTCCGGAGTTGTCTCGCTGCTGGATCCGTAGGATGGGAGGGTTGACGAACTCATGGAACATCAACGAGGAAAACCTACCAGTTTCAAGGGGAGTGTGCGTCCACTTTTCCAGCTCTCATTCGAGCCAACATGTAACTGGCAACAGTAAATGGCCATCGATTGTACCCTACTGATAAAACTCAAATTCGTGCTGCCATTTCCAGCAGTCCGAATTCCCATTACAAATTCGACTAAGGGACGAGCGCAGCATTGTTTAGTAGCAACCTGTCCCGACCCCGGGGACGTACCCGGCTTTGGATATTTGTTTCTGAATTCGGTCTATTTGCGGAACACGCAAAATACTCATAACACTGTTGTATGAGTTGTACAAGACAATTTTCGGGCAGGAATACATAGACCCGCCTCCCGAATGTCATGCGAAGTTAATACCGTTGAATAATACGGCAGGTAAGAATGAAACGGTTTGTGAACTAGTATTTGATGGAGATTTGCCGTGATGATCCTCGTCTTGTATTAGCGCTTATGTACGGTTGTTGTTATTGAGGATGCGTCTCGTCAGCAGTTGTTTATATGCTAAATTTACGATATCTCTCCTGGTATGACTCTGGCATAATATGGACATGAAATATATTGAGTTGCATATTCATTTTAAGTATCTGCAAAGAAGACACCCAACGGGTTACGCTTTCCGTTAAGTCGAGAAGGCAGCGCCTGTTTAGCTGATACTTGCGATACATTTGGCGGTCTAGCCCGCCAATGACAATAGATTTCGGAATCGAAATGAGCGTTACTACTGAACCCAGGGTTCCTTAGCAACCCAAGTATAATGGCAAGCCGAAGTTCGATAGTACTAGCCTTAACTTCGAATTTAGTTTGAGTTGTGTTAATCTGACAACAAAAGGAAAAGCCTAAAATACTATTGCTAGCTTCGGTTAGAGCTGAGCCTGAATGGCGAGCACCGTTTTAATGGAATATTACCTTAAAGATTGCTTAGACTGTATATTGAACTTAACTCTAGTGTGTATACATGTACAATAAATAAGCTGTTGTAAAAACGATTGTTATGTGCTTCAACTGCCGGCTTTGTTTCTCAATTATGTGAATTTATTATAACTCAGATGATTGGAGATTTTCTCTAGAGCCTCTTAAAGTCGCTCGAAATTCGATGATAATTAACAGCAATTAAATCCACTTTGCCTCGCCATTGAGTGAAACTTGTACTGAAATGGCTTCTTTTCAGGCCTCTGGCCAGCACCAATGGTAAAAATCTCCAACTTTAGCAAGTATCTTAGAAGACGTTGTCTTAACAGAAAACCTTATATATAATATGTAATCATACAGACCCAGTGACACAGACAGCTCTCAGTCTCTGTAAATTAATTGAAAAAAAACGTAAAGCGTATCATTGGTGTGCCCTTTGGGTCCTTCCAGTGGCGGCGATAGCATGACGTCGATTGATGAAAACGATCACAATATATCAATTATGGTTATCTAGTCTTCAACATTGCTTATGAGCTACCTCTGAACCAAATCGGTTTTGGTAGATACGAGCTTCTTTTTAGTCGAAAAACATGTTTAGCCAGCTTTCAGGGTGAGCTTCAGTGGCAAATATTTCGCCTTTTGTATGGTTGGACATTGAGCGGCTATGATGATAATCTATCAATGCAAGATCTCGGGAACATCCATTTTTCTGATTGTTCCCGTGCTACACGCTGAACTTCCAAACCGAAAGGCCATCAGAGAGCGACACTTTAATAGTTCGCAATACAGCTATTTTCAGGAGCAAGCTTACAGGAGGGAGGGCCAGCGCCGAAGCTTCTCGAAGAAAATATAATGCTATATAATAACATATACTACTCATATTTTATAGTAAACTTTAAAAGGCTTTATATTAATATGTATTATTAATTATTATGCCACATTTACTGTGTTTTACAAGTATAGTCTAATCGTAATTAAGCCTATATAGTATACGCTTTAAAGTAATGGTTCGTACAAACCGAGCTGAGACTTAACCTTAATAAAGGTGACCTGCTCGTGGTCACTGCATGCCATTTAATGTAAGCGGAGGTCAAAAGTTGATTTTGACATTCATAATAAATCACCATTTGAGTCCCTCAAGCGAATGATCCTTGCCTCATGTGCCGGCCGACTGAGTACTGGGTAAGTAACTCCGATAGAGATATGGAGATTCTCAGGGTTTGCTCGAAACGCGAGAGGTTCGAACTTCTCTGACCGAGGGATGTTTCTGCTTCGGGGAGGCCACAACTGTTGTTGCTACGTCGCATAACGCCCTATCGATCTGTTGCAGATCCCGCTGCCGAGCGACAGTGTGCCAGGCGAACAGCCTGCGCGGGTGAGCGTCCTGAGTTCGAATTATGTTTTCTCAGTAGCTTGAGTTGTGTTGATTAGTATACTGTGCTTCACTTACTGAAAAGCTATCAAATAACGAGAGAATACGTCCACATAATGGAATCGTGCCGCGTCAAGCAAGTGCCGAGACAGTGTGATGTTTACAAAATTGTTGTTTTGCTTGATTTGAACGTACGTGTATCACGTATTAGCATGAGTGTGGCGAAAGAGCTGCTCCAAATGTTGTTAAAAGCTCAATGGTGAGCCGGATATTGACATGGTTTATGTTCACGATGTTTGTACATATGTGCGCGTGCGACTTTGACGCGGTGATCGGATTGCTCCGATAGCACGGTAAGGTGACCAATCTTCTTATGTGCAACACAGCGATTCACCTGATACAGATGTAGTTTTCAAAATGACACTACCCAAAGATAATTGAACGTCAGGTAAAGTACATTTGTTTTTTCAATGAAATTCATTGACATGCATTAACATAAAGATAAGGCTTCTTATGCTCGAAATATATTGGTTTGGTGTACACAATCAGTAGATGGACAATAAATGAGCAGATTACATTTTACTCAGTTCTCATGACGAGCGTTTAAAAATTATTTAGAACAACGAATTGACAACGCAAATAAATAAACGAACAAGAACACTTCGATATTCCATTCATTTTGTTATACGTTTACAAGTTCACTAGAGCAAACGAATGAATCTGTGCTTGTTAAGCAAGGATCTATAAGCACAGCATATTTTTCCGCACAACCACAAATTCGGCTACGATTCACCCAGTGTACAGGGCAAAAGGCGGTAGCTTCCAAAAAACATGAAGCTACTTCCACCGTAGATAAACTGAATCGACACAGCCTCTGGGTCCGTGGCTTAATTTTTTTACACATGTTATATTGTATATCTCATTTGGTGGGGCTTGAGCTAGCTATCAATGGCCCTTTCAGCTCGAGCCTTGACATTCTCCTAGCCTCCGGCATGAATGTCGTTTGATAGAGTCATTAAATTGTTTCAGAATCAAAATTCTGAGACATATTGAAAATCCTGGATGCAAGAGTACGCAAGATGCTATTTTGTTGATCCTATAATTAAAATACAAGTATTTCTTTGTTAAACAAGCCTGTCATAGAAAGTGACTATTTCGTCACCTGTTTCTATATCTGTAAGCGATTAGAGTTTGAAGTACTTTCGAGTGGCTTATGTCGATACTCCATCGCTGACTTGAGCGAAATCGCCTTTCCCCGCCGACGTTTCCGAGGACAAAGGCAGTCGAACGACAACTGCATCGACTTAGAGCCGCCGCAGAATATTATGCCCTTGTCGTTGGTCCCCATGATTCATATTTCGTTCTTATGATGGGCGGTGCTATTATACAGTGCAGCATGTATCGTGTACCGGGCAAGCTCGAGATAATTGGGCGACTTGTTTTGCCTGAATGCACGACACAGACACACACATGTAGATATTAATCCAACTATGGAAATGGAAAACACTGACTCGTACCAAGAGGCACACATCGTGGAATGCGGTAATGAAGTATTTGCCAACATTAACTTCACAACCGTCGTGGAGATATTTTCGATCGTATGGTCGATCGCATGGGGGCGGTTGAAGTAAAATACAGCCTCTGTTTGACAAGAGCCGTCACCTCCCTGATATGTGCTGAGAGATCTTAGCGTGAATTTCATCGACGTGGGTGGATTGATCCATTCGCGTCTGATGTCCTGGGACAGTTTTTTTGCTTTTTTTTTCCCTACGACAGCATAGGATTGTCTAAATACGTTGATCGCCGGGGGACACTTTTCTGAAGGACAACAAAGGCACGGGTCCTTGTGTCATTACGAATGGACCGGGTAATTTGTGCAAGATCGATGATACGTTGGGAGCCTTAGAGACACATCGACCAAACAGTGGATACCGTTTGAATGAAACACACGAAAAGGGTTGGACCGAAGAGGAGGATTCGGTCCTTAGTTCGCAGGAATGGCGCAGCAGTGACCACGCCCACTTTGGCGCTAACGGGCCTGTTTGTCCTGTCATAATCCTACTGTGGGCAGCAATTCAAATAACCCGAGGGATGTAACAACCATAAAGGAAGACTCTCGTTTTCGGTAAACTCCTCAGTGCAGCGGTCTGTTGCGATGGCCAGCCGAAGCTCGAGGCAATCGCAAAGCTTTAAGTTTTCGAAGAAAGCTTTCATCCTGATGTTCTCGCTGATAGGCGTCGACCTCCAAAAGCGTCAACAGTTCCCTCAACCGGCATTCTTCACTTTGCTAAGGATCGTCTTAGCGGTCCTGTTTACGACGTTTGTTTGTGGCAAAGTGATTTCTATAGGTCAGGACACTTCACGTCAGCCATCGTTTCTTGACTGCGTTCGAATTCTATATTCGGTCCTCAATTGCTTAATTGTGACCTGGGCGTTTATGAATCTTGTACGATACGAACGAATATTTCAAGATGTGCTCTTCTCCGCGACAGTGTTGCCAAGCCGTTTTTATCCGATGCGTTTTGCTGCCACACTTCTGCTTTGCGTGCCGAGTTGTCTCGTGCATATGTTTCAAGCCACGGAGTCGTGTATGTCAAATCGTGGTTCGATCGTGAAAGCCAGCTCAGTCTCTGCGGTGATCATCTTGCAAGTGCCTCAGATGGCAATCTGCCTATACACGCAGTGCGAGGCTGTCCTCATTGGTCAGCTGCGCGATCTCGATATGATAGCGAAGGCCGCTCTCCTCGAGGAACACCTGCCGCGCGTAGCCTCGGCCAAGAACACGATACGCCGCAGTATTCGACGAATAAACGATGCTCTGGGTGACGTCCTCCTTCTGGTCTTCCTCAGAATATTCACTGTTGTAGCGATGCGACTCGGTGACGTTCTGCTCTGGAGTCGCTCAAATTCGCATATACGTGATCTCGCCTATGTTTTCAACAGCGGGGTGCTCATTGCACAAGTGTTCGAGATGAGTCGACTTGGCTCGACCGTAATACAGGTGGCCCAACGAACTGAAATGTCGATGTACTGCGAGCGTCATGGATACGGCCCGATAACCCCAGCTAAGGTGCTGGCCGAACTGAGATCTGTACTGGCATATCGAGAACAATTTGACGCGCTACTGATCTCTAATAGCTTCGTCAATAATAAGGCTACTATATTCACGTACCTTGGGACGATGTTTACTTGTATAGCGATTGTGCTACAATTCGATTACGACATCATGCGAGTATTAGATAACGCCAAGAGGAACTCAAATTAGCTGTGATGTCCTTGATTAGAAGGAGCAGTAATTGCAAAAGGCCGAATCGGTATATGTTGTGAACATATGTATATATACATATTCTGCATTGTTCACAAATTACGTCATTCTCAAATGTACACTTCCCGCACGAATGTACCGATTCAGATTTTCGTAGGTTTCCAACTTTCGCAATATTTCACTTGACAGGTTTCTCGCATGTGTAAATCTGAAATTGTATTTGTTGGCGGTTGTGCTACATGTTCTTCTCCCATTTCCGCGATACGAAGCACGCCAACTTCTCTAAAACGAACTGGATTGCTAATTCCTACCTCGAAATAGTTTCTTTCGTTCTTTCCTGATACAAAACCCAGGCATTTATTCGACCTAGGTAGAGCATATTGAAGGACACCCTGAGGTGTTGCCTGCAAGATTGCGCTGTTTCATTATTTTCTAGCGATTTAGTCCGTCATGTTCACAGCAAATATTGTAGTAATATAAAATTTCGCCTTTTCCGATTATACGCTTATCCCATTTTTCCATTTTTAGCGAATCATGAATAAAACTTAGTACGAGTACATTAATTGGTTGGTTTGATTTACACATTTCGCTTGAAAAGCGTGTACTATTGTTTTTTTTTTCGTTATTCAGCAAATGTCGACAATGCACGTTTATTTCCAAGGGTGGTTCCAACAAGTGTGGCCCTTGTTGCAAGTGGTTTTGAGGCCAGACGCTTCCGTACGATATATTCGTCACTACATAGAGCGTACCATGGCGAAGATCGAGGCGTCAAATCGACTGAATATGTCCGGCTAACATCCAGATCGTCGTCAGTGGTAATGGTGACGATGGTTTTTCAATCTAATCTCACAGTTTATGCCAAATGATACACGTACACTCGTAAACTCAATTCCCTAAAACTATATATGCCGTTCCGTCCTCATCCGGGTGGGTCCCCGAGGTGGGTGCCGAAGCCAGTTCCACCCTGGACGTTGAATGTTTAAGGCTGTGAGTCAGCTTTGAAAATGTTCTTCACGTCCTGCAAGCGGTTCCATCAGCGGGAGAACAATGAACTGACCCAAGGCAATTGAATCTTCCCTTCCCTCATCGTTTCCCAGATAGGAAAATCCATGTATTACATGGTTGCTATTGACGTCAGATGTCAGCCAGAGTCTTATTCCAAATGTGTCTGCTATTTTTCGCATGTGATATATCCCTCTGTGAATATACCCCTAGTCTTAGTGTGGGAGAAAAAAAACTGCTCATCACCAGTAGTATATACACAAAGTTCATCACCATCTTGGCTGTTCTCAATAAACATATCAATGCATATTCGTTAGTGAGCTCTGGCTACGTTCGTTATTCTTATCAAATCGTCTACATTTCATAGTTTCAGTCAATACTTTCTCCTGTTTATAGTTTTCGAAAAATGCGGGACCCTAATCATAATTCCATAAATATAAGGTATATAATTGTTTGCCCCATTTGCTCCGCGAGCAATACAGCAGAGTAACACATACATCGAGTGTCGTTGCAGATACACACAGTCCCCCCAACAATCAAACTCATTCAGCTCCTGCATATTCGGTTATACTATACGTCCCACTACGCGGCGATAAGTGATCCCAGAAAATGCAGCCCTTACGTCATGATATCTCATTTTTAGCGCATCCGGTCAGACCGGACGCTTTTCTTAGTGTTGTCATTCTAGGTTTAGCACCCTCCCAAAGTGTTCCATTAGAAGCAGTGTCGACAAGTTGGTCATCTACGCCACTTTCGGAGCTCAATAGTAAACTTCTATTCTTTTATCCTTGCTGCCAATTTATAACTCTCATCTTCGCTATCACTGATGAGGATTCTAGCTAATTCGTCTGTTGCGTGCATGTGTGTGTGTAACACCTCGAATACATTTAGGTGCTACGGCTGACCCACAGCCAACATTCAACGTCCACCGTACTGCTTTCGGGATTGCTTCATAAGACGGACCCCTTTAAATGCAAATGTGCTACAGTGGGGATCGAACTCGTGCTCGTACGTGTCTCCTCCGATTGGAAGAGGTAGTTATGTAGGTGTGTATGTAACACCTACATATCTACTTCTTACGAAGAAGTGTTAGCTATTTTTATACAAAAAGTAGTAAAACATCCGAAGGTTCTTATCATGGTTTTGTCTTATTGGTATCGTTTATTCAAACATACAGTAGGTCGGTATTTCTAGGGATTATGGGGGGGGGGGGGTGAGGACGACAATGTCCTGAGGAAGGCGATGGCATTGCCTCTCTGCACGGCGAGGGACAGGCGCTGCAGGAGGAAAGAGCCAGCGCGCTTGTCCCCGGTGGCGCGGATCAACCTGTGGTAGACCCCCTCGAGGAAGTTCGCAGTGAGAGGGCCGTGCCCGCCCAAGGTCTCAAAGGCAAGGGGGGAAAACAGGTGGGTTGCTTGGAGTGCGGCGTACTTCCTTAGCTTTGCCCGTTCCGCACGCGCTACTGCGTAACCGGGGATGGTTGCACAATGGTTGACATAAGAAGGTGCTAGAGTGTCAACCACAGTGCCGTCCCAGACCAGGTGCAGGCCTCGATGAAAGGGGATAAGGGTGAGGCCGTCAGGGCGGCGCCCGTCAGAGGTGTCGAGGCCCTGTGGCTCCCTTGTGCAAGGAATACCGGCGGAGTGGAGGGCCCTCACGAGCGTGTCGTTAAGCATCTTATTTGCGTTGAGCATCTTGAGCGTTTGTCTTATTGTTCCCTATCGCCCCTCTGGATACTGCATCCAGTTTCGGGAATTTCTTATTCATCAAAATCCGAGTGCACTCTATGGACTTCGTTGATTTTGCCTATTAGCGTCATATTTTTGGACAACAATTCTTGACAGTTGTTTTTCGAGCTGACCCTCAGCTGTTCCCCTATCTGTTAGGCCTCAGCTCTTAACCTCTTAACAATCCTTGACATCGCCATCACGGAATATAGCGCTTTGTACAAAAGGTAAAATCTACATCAAAGTAGTGCTGATTTACTCGTTCTTGCTTCAGATTAGCACTTGTAATATGAAATTGCAAACGGAACATTTTCAAGCAAATACATATATACTGCGATGCTCTCATCATGTTTTATGAAATTGTACCGTGTCGCCCACCTTAGCGGTTTGGAAACCATGTACGTGCGTATCTTGATAGCGTCTCATTCAGATAAGGATGCTAATCTATTTTGAGTTTGCTATGCCACATTGAGATAGACTTTTTTGCTAATGATTGTTTTGATTTTGAATAGCAAATAACCTTTTTATCTCTGATGGTCGAACAGACCGGACGCTGTAGATAGGACAGGCTATACGTGCTTGTTGAAACACAATCAATTAAGGGCTATATAGTGAAAATTCTAGTGTATGCTAATTACCAGAAAAGTCGTAAAGTGGCGATGTAATAACGTTTGTTGTAAATATTAGTTGGCCGATTGTTAATTTGTACATAGTAGCGGGCCAATTGGAATTTGTCTCAAATTCGAGTGCCGCTTAGCGCGCTCTGCTTGTTCTAAACTCTAACGCGTTCATAAATAAATGAGAGAGGAGACGGCGTTGTTCATGACTGCGCCGAAAAGATTGTAAAAACGTCTCCTGCCGATCGTACGGATAAGACGTGTGTCTTTCCTTAGCATAGATTAGCAGGTTGCCTCACCGCACGTAGTTTTTCATCAATTCGAATAGATCACACAAGAGAGCTGTCAGCAGAAACAGCAATCATACAATTTTCTACATGGTGCCGTCTGATCAGGATGTGAAATTCGGTTGTGTTATGAAAAACTGCAGGTATCGCTTAAAAACAGGCGTTTCACGAAGTGTGTGAAACACGTCTTGCGTCGATGCAACTTCATGCATCAAAAGTTAAATCAGTGTAGCTACGCGAGTTGAGACAAATTCGTCTCAGTAGCTGAGATTTCGACGTCGCCTACTAAGGCCAGCTTGCTGCGGGACGGATACTCCGTCCGCGCAGTCGTTTTGTGTAAGAGGATCGCAAAGAGCGTCGGAACCACGAATATCGGTGCACAAGCAAGTCACCGCTAAGCAAGTTAACGGATAGTGCGGTGGAGTGAGTCCGCATCAGTGGTCGTGTTGAGTTGTGCTGTGTCAGTGAACATTGCGTGTGTGTGTGTGGTGAAACTAAGCCATCATGCCAATGCAGCATTCACCCGTCCGTGATGAGCAAGCTCGGGGCGACAACATCGACAATGTTGAAAACACCGCATCGGGATCGGCTCCAGCAGCCAGCGGCAACGACAAAGTGGCGAGAGCCCAGACAACGAAGGCGTTGATGGTGCTGCGTGGCAAACGTACTCGTGCGCGAAATACGATCAAGAGCAATGAGGAGGAGCTCGAAGAAACGGATCCATCGTCAAATGAAGGCCAGCAGCGTATACAAGCCTTGCTCACTGTGATTAGCGAAAAATATTGTACAGTGGCTGATCTCAATACTCAAATTATTGACCTACTCGACGTTGCCGATCCGGCGTTGGAGGTCGAGCTGGATGACAACGAGTCGTTCAGTACGCGTGTGCTAAGGTGTCGGGCCAAATACAGCGCTCTGCTAGGTCTATCAGCGCAGCGGCCGTTGGAGAAAAGGTCGGGCGGCTCTACGGCTTCGCTGTCATCGACAGTGTCATCTCATTTAGCGCCAATGGCGCAGCAGCAGGCTACAACGGTAGCAGACGGCTCTTCGGTTCCTCGCCAAACACAAATTCCGTGCCAGCCTTCACACTACGTGCCTGCCCCCTCCCCGCTCTCAGCCGCGGCAGCAGTCTGCGCGGCCGGCCCACAACTCGAAGTGAACATCGAACCGTTTACCGGCGACGGAGATTTCAGACTGTTTACTGCACAGTTCAATACATATCTGGCGCGAAGACCAAACTCGACCGGGGTTGAAAGGCTACTCACTCTGATTTCTCGTCTTCGGGGTCAAGCGCGGCAGCTGATTGCTAGTCTCGCTATTACCGATGAGAACTATCCGGTAGCCTTCCGTCTGCTCGAAGACAACTATGGACAGCCAGAAGAGGAGAGGAGACGTGTTATGTGTCGCTTATCACGGGTCCCTATAGTGCGCTCGTCTACTGATGTTAAGGCGCTGCGTACACTGCTCAACCATGTTCAAGGCACCGTACTGCAGCTACAAGCGATTGGAGTGACACCTGAACAATACGCGCTGACGTTCGAGGGGACCTTTCGTGATGCACTGCCTGAACAACTGCTCTACGATTTCGAAGGCGAGATACGGCGAGATCAACTGATGCGACAGGGCTTCTCCGCCAGCACAGCCAGCTTGCCACCAGCAGTGGAGGCCGAGGAGAATCTGAAACAGCTGACGGAGTGTTTGCGTCGTTACACGGTTCATATGGAACGTAATCCTCGATCAAGTGGCGCGGGCAAGGACGACAACAAGGGTCATCGCAAGCAATTACCGAGTTGGAAAAGGGATGACGGAAGAAATCGCCGCAACGAACGCCTACAAAATCACCCGCCGAGAGAGACGCAGTGTTACACCGTTGGTTCAGTACTGCATCAGCAACCATATCAGAGGCAGCAGCAACACCGGCAACAACAAAAGCAACAGCCAATGAAACCTTGTTTTTTCTGCGGCGAGGTAGATCACCGACCATCCCGTTGTTCGAGCAACATGTCGATTCAGCAACGCGTGGCCATTCTCCAACGAAAGGGGAAGTGTGCGGTGTGTTTCAGCCAACACAACAGCAGTCAGCGGTGTCCAGGCACACGAGCGGTTTGCGACGTCTGCAAATCTCGTGAGCATTATACCGTGATGCACCCTGAAAGTGGCCAGCCGCGTCAACAGGTTTCATCGCACTCTATTTCAGTGCCCACCACTCCAGCTTCAAACGTTTCGAATGCCTTGGTGATGACGGCTGCGGTGATGGTTCACCATGCTGGCCTCAAGGTGCCAGCACGCATCTTCCTAGACCCTGGCAGCATGGTGACTTTTGTGACACCCAGCTTGATCGCAAGGTTGAATGGCATTCAGCCAATAGCGCGAGCCGACTTCACAGTAAAGGGATTCAACGCACCGAGCTCCGTGTCTGCAAATCGTTATCGGCTGTCGCTCGTCGGTCTTGGTACCAACCCTAAGCGAGTCGTAGTGCAAGCATATGAGCGTAATTTCGAAGCTGATCTGCAAACCAACTGCACTGGTGACGTCCGCTCCGCTGTCCGGGCCTTCGGCAAACGGTTTCCGCTAGCCGACCCGTCCTGCATCACTGATGACGTGCCCGAACAGCCCTCCATACTGGTGGGTGTGGACCAATTCTACCGCATAGTTGGCCGGTACATGCGTGATGTGACTCCGGAGCTTGTGGCCACGGAGTCTGCCTTCGGATGGATCATTTCTGGAGGTGAACGGCGCGAGGGAACACGGGTCGACATCGAGCGCACACAGGCAGTGTGTTGTACGATGGCGCTGACGAGACCAGCCCGGGACGTCGAGCGTTTGTGGACAACCGAGGCACTTGGGATCATTGACACACCGCAAGAGGCACACTCCATGGACGAAGCCGATGCTTTGCAACAGTTCAAGGTGGGACTAGTACATGACGGCGAGCAGTATACGGTGGCACTACCGAAGAGGCCAACCATTGCATCCCTGCCGAACAATCTTGGCCAGGCGATGCGTCGCCTTGAGAGTAAGCGTCGCTCGCTTCAGACACATCCGGAACAGTTCGCGCGTTACGATGCCGAGATAATGGCATTCGTACGCGATGGGCATGCCGTTCTTGTTCCTGAGTTCGACGACAAGGCAGTGGGCCATCCGGATGGGAACTACTATATGCCCCACCACCAAGTTGTGACGCGAGGTGAAGCTGGCGAGGACAAGTGGCGCATCGTATTTGACTGCTCGGCGAAGGCCCCGGGGGCCACATCACTCAACGATCACTTACTCGTCGGCCCAAATCTGAATCCGGATATTGTGACGCTTCTGATTAATTTCCGAATTCATCGCATTGCTGTCTCCGCCGATATAGCAAAGGCCTACATGATGATAAAGCTCCACACAGCCGACCAGCAGTATTTCCGGTTCCTTTGGCAGGGCCCCTCCGACACTGCCGTGAAGTGTTACCAGATGCAAAAGGTAACTTGGGGGGCCGCGCCAAGCGGCTTCCTGCTGGCAGCTACTCTACGGCGTCTGTTCTCAAGGGTGGACCCGGAGAACACAATGAAGCTAGGTGAGTCGTTCTATCATGACGACATGTTGAGTAGCTTCGCCGACGAGGACGAAGCAATCGCGTTCGTTGATCAGGTGATCAGTTGGCTGGACAGTGGAGGAATGAAGTTGGCCAAGTGGAAAACGAACTCATCAAGAGTCGCCGAGCACCTACGCCGCTGGGGTATCGAGGCAGCTGATGCGGGCAACGGAGTCGGAGTACTTCTCAAAGTACTGGGTATCGTGTGGACGCCGGCAAAAGACGAAATGCGAGTACAATTGGCTTCACTGGCAAAAGAAGGTGCTAGCATACGGATCGCCACGAAACGCACTGTGCTTAGATTTGCAGCGTCTATCTTCGATCCACTCGGTTGGCTTGCTCCGTTTACATTGCGCGGCAAGATGATGATTCAAGAGCTATGGCAAGAAAACATGAAGTGGGACAGTGCCGTGGCGGATGTCGCACTCGCGAAGTTCCAGACATGGGCAGCCGAGGTGGCGGTGCTGTGTGACTTGCGGATACCACGGCACTACCACCACGCGAACAAAAAGGTTGTCAGCTACCATCTGCACCTCTTCGGAGACACCTCGGTGACCGCGTATGCGGCTGCTGCGTACCTACAGTCCTTCTTCCAGGACGGCAGCAGTCAGGTAGCGCTCGTGATGTCAAAGTCGCGCTTGGCTCCCAAGAAACACATGACATTGCCCAGGTTGGAGCTCATGGCAGCAGTAATCGCCACCCGCCTGCGAGTGTTCCTGATGGAGCGCCTCAGCGTGCCTATCGAACGGGTGTCTCACTACACCGACTCCACGACAGTCTACCATTGGTGCACGGTCGAACGACCGTCTCGGTGGAAGGAGTTTGTGTGTAACCGAGTCACAGAAGTCCAACGGCACTCCAGCCCGGACGAATGGTTTCACGTCGATGGTGTGGAAAATATCGCTGACTTTGCCACTCGAGGAGAGACCGCACAGGACCTGCGCGATCACCGTGCCTGGTGGGAAGGACCGAAATGGCTCCAAGAAGAAGCTCATCATCGACCGTGCCGGAAGCTGAAGCCTGTTGAGGTTCCTGAGTCTGAAGTTGTTGTGGAGCAACGGGCCATTGTTGCTGCCGTCGTCACGGTTGAGCCGAGGTTTGAGATCTCGCGCTACGGAACACTCGACGCAGCCCTACGCGTAATGAGTCAAGTTCTCGCAGCGATCCACCACCTGCGCCGACAAGATCCACCGTCGCATGCTGTACTCCGCTCAAGGGCAGAAGCGCTCATCGTGCGATGGACTCAAAGGCAGCATCTTGCTGAAGAGATCAACTCGGCGCGAGCGGGCGAGCCAGTGTCGACAGGGTCACCGCTTGCAGGTTACAACTTGTTCGTGGATGAGTCGGGTCTGCTGCGGCTCCGAACACGGTTGGAGCGAACGCCATTCATTTCATTCGAGGAAGCAAATCCCGTGGTCATCCCCGGCAAGACACATCTCGCGCGGCTGCTCATCACACATCACCACCGAACAAACGCTCACTTCGGCGTGAATGTGATTCTGAGCGCGCTGCGGAAGAAATACTGGATCACACGGGGGCGACAGGTTGTCAAAGCCATCCTGCATCGCTGCGTCGTCTGTCGGCGGGCCCAGGGAACGACGGCCGATCAAGTACAGCCACCACTACCCGCAGAACGAGTGACAATGGTTGTCCCGTTCCAGGCTACGGGAGTTGATTTCTGTGGCCCGTTCCGAGTTCACTCGCGGGAAGGTGCGATGAAGTCATACATAGCACTCTTTACATGTGCTAGTACGCGGGCGGTGCACCTGGAGTTGGTGCCAGCCATGACCACCCCAGACACCCTGATGGCGGTTCGCCGGTTCATCGCTGTGCACCCCGAGTGTCGGTCAATCAACTCGGACAATGGACGTTCGTTCGTGAAGGCGGCCACAGACATCAAGGCGCTTTTCAACAGAGTCAAGGATGGAGAGTGCCGTGAATTTCTGAGTCAGCGGGGCATCGACTGGTCTTTTAATTGCCCACGCGCGGCATGGCGAGGTGGATACTTCGAACGCTTGGTAGGCACTGTCAAGGTCGCTCTTGCTAAGACATTGGGCAAGAGTTTCGTAGGTTACGAGGAACTGCGAACTATTGTCGCTGAGTTGGCGGCGGTGGTGAACAGTCGGCTTTTAACGTATGCCGGTAGCGATGTCGATGCACCGAGCCCGCTGTCGCCTGCCCACTTTCTGCGTATGGGACCGGTTGAGCCAGCCCTCGCTGTCTCTCTACCGCTTGACGAGTTGGGGCCAAATGGCGCTCTTCCTAGTGGTCCAGCTACAGGAGAAGAACTGCGCTCAGCTGCTCGAAGGCGAGCCAATTACTTCCGGTCGGTATCCAGGCGTTGGTACCGCGAGTATCTACTCATGTTGCGAACGGCTCAAGCTGGTGCGGTTGGACGTGCACGCGAGATCAGAACGGGCGACATCTGCATCCTCAAGGATGACAACCAACCTCGAGCGCGTTGGAACTTGGTCAAAGTCACGTCGGCGCATCCAGGTCGCGACGGAGCTGTGCGGACTTACAGTGTTCGCTTCGCCAATGGCCACGAAACGAAACGAGCTGCGCAATTGTTAATACCGCTCGAAGTGGCCGAATAAATGCAATAAGTGAAGTGACGTCGCGCAAGTGCTTTAATTCGTGCTAGTTCGTATCGAATGATGCATACGACGTCACAGAAGCTAAATAATATTGTACTGTTAATTATATGCCATACGGGCTTTGTAACTAATCAAAAACAACAATTTTAATAATAATGAACACTGAGTTTATAATCTGGAGCCCAGTCAGATGGCCGGCCCTCCGGGCGACCATCGGGTGGACTGTTGTAAATATTAGTTGGCCGATTGTTAATTTGTACATAGTAGCGGGCCAATTGGAATTTGTCTCAAATTCGAGTGCCGCTTAGCGCGCTCTGCTTGTTCTAAACTCTAACGCGTTCATAAATAAATGAGAGAGGAGACGGCGTTGTTCATGACTGCGCCGAAAAGATTGTAAAAACGTCTCCTGCCGATCGTACGGATAAGACGTGTGTCTTTCCTTAGCATAGATTAGCAGGTTGCCTCACCGCACGTAGTTTTTCATCAATTCGAATAGATCACACAAGAGAGCTGTCAACAGAAACAGCAATCATACAATTTTCTACAACGTTTAACTATATGAAAATTGCACAAAGGTTTGAAGAAAATTTAGTGTTAACGAAGAATCCTGTGTCTTCGGATAGTTCAATATGTCAACTGGACACGATAGACAATACAAAACCTCGCCGTAGATCTTTATCGTGGCTAATTTTCATTTTGCTTCACCACACGCAACAAAAGTCTTTTCGGATGAACTAACCAGTATAACTGAAAGTAAATTATGCCTTCAACCTTATCTATTAGTAGTTTCTAATGTGACGGCACGTATACCATGCCCTGATGCCATCAATATTCATCAAGATTTTCTCACGGAGATTTTTGTGATCGAATGCATGTTTTTTGTTTTTACATACACGAAAGTCGATTTTAGATTCCCGTTTTAAATCATTCGCTTATGTCATTCGTTCGATACCGTACCCTTGTGCTGAGCAAGATTCGTGACTGACCCAAAAATTGCTTTCTGAGCGAGCAAATCAGTTCACAGAGCGCAATTCCCGAAAGAAATAGAAATGATTCAGTCGATTGTTTTTCTCCGCCCACATCGAATACAGTTACTTGCATTTGCATAGGATTCAAACCTACGTGCATCGTGGCTAAAGCGTTGTTCAAAACTCAAAATGACTCGTCGAAGAGCTTTATTCCGATATGTAATGGTATTGCCAGCGCTATAATACTACACAACGATAAACAGAAAACATGGGAACACCTATGTGGATGAGACTAACATATAACACTAAGAAAAGCACGATCAAACGGATATTGAACGCAAAATCGACTTTAAGGGCTCAACAAATTGTAGCGTCATGTACATGATCCCAAGGTTGGTAGATAATAGATTGAACGATAAGTTTACATCCGTGATGTGTATATGTATATGTGTGTGTGTGTTTATGTGTGCATACATATATAGTAGGCATTATTTCATCTCCGTCCCTCGGCCTGTGGTCTAACATAATTGTGTCACACAGATTGTGTTGCGCATAATGAATGGCGGAGTTTAAACCTGTAACATATGAAATATTCAACGAGACACTTAGTGGTCTCCAAGACACCGTCATGAATATATAGTTCATTAAATCTATTGAACGGTATCAACATTGACACCCTGATAGATACACTGGAAAGAATCCATAATTGTAGTATGTGTTTATATGCCATATTTTGATATATCTTTGTTAACCAAGTGTGTTATGGAAAATATTGGTTATACTTTGTGGCCCTGCTAAAATATTTCTAGACACTGACGAGCCACTATGGGCTAAGTCGAAGTAACCGAAATAACGGCACTAGCTGTTCGTCATGCGAAGCTTGTACATGACCCATGAATGGCTGCTCAGAGAACAAATCAGTTCACTGAGCGCAGCTCCTGGAAGGAATCAGAGTAATTCAGTCGCATGTATGCACGCACCGATTGCATACAGTTACGTGCACACGGGATTGAGATGTATGCACATGCACGGAGTGCTCAGAACGTGTCTTTCGCAGCTCTATGCGGAGCTAACTTAGGTTATAAGTCAAGTTGAAACTAACGCTCTTTAGGAGACCTACAAACTCGCCATGAATCCGACAACTGTATTCGACTTGAGCATATACCGATATTTACTCGGAGTAAACGCCTAGATCTAGACTGCGCTGTCGGTTCGGGCCTTCGGCCCGGATTTGACACCCGTTTGTCAAATCCGTCACGTTGGTCGAGACTAGACCACCCTCCGGGGGCATCTCGACGATACCGAGTTTCGCTATGCGAATTGTGATCATTATTGCGCAAGTCGAACTCATCGCAGGTCAGTGCAAGGAACTTCATGACACCATCACAAAATACGTTGACTTCTCGGCTGACAGCCGTGGACGTTGTGCACATTCTACTGACCTGTGCGGTGCCTTCACTTGCCGAACGTCATGGTAGTGCGTCACGAACGGCGTATCGCTCAGGTGGTGTTCGGTTTAAATGGCCCGTCTTGGATGCGCCTAAGCAGAGCGTGTATCGATTCCCTCGTCATCGTGAGTTCACCGGCGCTAATAGGCGCGCTCCTACGTGCCATCGACGCTTTTCGTACGGGCTGTCCTCCTATTGTCCTGGTCGGCGTTGTAGCGGGAATTCATGTGGCCTTACTTGTTGTGCAGGCTCTCGATCATATGCCAACACATAACGATAGCACAGCTATTGGAGATAAATCGAATGCTCGAATTAGCGGAAGAGACAGACCAGCCCTGGCAAATACGACATTCACCCCATAGCAAATGCTTAACAAGATAAGTTATTCACCAGAAACCAACGAGACGTTTAGTACGTTCGTCATGCTGTTACACGTTAACCTTGTATTTCATATAATTCTTGTCCATCTACCCTGGATCCCAACACGACTCGACTGGTCCATCTCTCGACTGTTAAGCTGTGCGTCTCTAACATCAATACTTCTTCGTATCATACACCTTTCCCCAGCGCTGGCACAGGTCGAGAGCGCTTAATCGAGAGCTCTCTACATACCGAGAGACAGCTATATAGTAGTCGCTCCAAACGAATCCAGCATGATTTTTTTTTTAGAGAGAGAGGACGAAATTTTCTTTAATTACGCGAACACCACCAGAGACACCTTCCAATCTCCATGAAAGTGGGGCGATCCAGTGCAGGGTTAACGTGGATGACAAAACGCCTCTGCCTGCTAAAACCATGATGGCCTGCAAGAACTGCGCACGATGCGATATCGCTTGCGGACGCTAACGACCTCTTTACAAACGACAAGACGACATTTATTCTATTTTGCCTCGCCCTTATCCTTGCCAGCATTCTCGGCCTCCTGCTGCAGAAGCACGACCACCTAAGTAACAACAACAACTCCAGCATATCAGTGACTGATATGTCCAACACAGCGGAAGAAATGACACCGGTGTTTCCACTGGATGAGGCCAAGACAGATATAGTTAACTATGATGTTAACGACAATTACATGCTAACTTGACCCGGTGGCTCGGACGACCAAGTCTCTGGCTGCAAAGAAGCCGAAGGCCGCAGGTTCGAATCCCGCGACGTGACATATAAGTTCAGTTAGGCACTGCAAAATTGCAGTTCCTTTAATAAATCATTAAAAAACCAACAACAATAGACGAACGAACTAATAAATCAACCTGACTCGGTGAAGTACGCCAATGTATGGATGATACTAACCAATAAGAGTATACAATAGCTGCAAGTAGAAACAGATTCAGGTACACGACCCATTTTGCTCAAGCAGATCACGAGGTTGGACCGCTTCGACAAAAATATACATCTCAACACCGTAGTTTGATAGATGTCTCTATGCTTTCTAACGATTCCGTTAGCTAAAGTTGACAAGGAACTCAAGAGGAGCGTAAGAATAGCATTGCCTATATTAAGCGTATTCAGCATTCCCATTTAAAATTTTTAAGGACCATCCATGTCCAACAGGGTTCGAGACACACAGTTGATGTTCGACGGTATTGCAGTGATCGATCGTTTTCGAATAACTAGTCGAGTTTATTCATAACAGCAATCGACCCGTATCGGCGTTATGCCAAGGAAACAGGTGTTACCTTCTTGCCTAGAAGTTCTCGTTCGACATTTCTGGCACTGCCTGTCAATTTGTTCAGCACTTGTGCATTTGAGATTTGTTTCTGAGCGACCGTTTGTTGTATCGCGTTACATAGGATACGTATGCAACAATCAGGTTCTTGTTGTCCTTGACAGAACGCTCCCCGACCGCCACTGCTGGCGTTGCTCCTAATAATAAAAAAAATTTTAGGCCTGAGTTACAGCCTTAAACATTTAACGTCCACGGTACGACTGCTTGCTTCGGCATTGCTTCATAAGATGGACAATCCCTTTCAATGCAAATAGGCAAGGTGCCGTTGCTGCTGCTGCTGTGGTATTGCTCGGCCCCCGTCTCCGCGCGGACACATTTTCACCGCTCTGTTTCGTTTCGTTGTCTCTCCCAGTGGCTCCGCGATTCGCCTTTCCTTCCTCTCTGCATCTCGTGTGGGAGTGCCTACGAGCGGCATGCTCACCCGCGTTGTGGATACTCACAGGCCGCCATTCTACTACAGCCCACTCCAACGTCGGCATTCGTTCCGTTGTACCTGTGACGCATGCGCCGTAGCCATCGGCCGGTGTCCCCTTATCGTCGAGCTGCGGGACCCGCCGGCTGACTAAGTATCCTCGGCTAGCTCGATCACCGGAACAGCAGCAGCAGTAGCAGCAGCAGGCTCCTAGTCCTGTCATATCGGGAAACAGCTGAGAGTCAGCTCAACCACATACACTCGTTGCAGCAGCAGCAGCAGCCGCAAATCGACAACAGCAGTTATCAAAGCATCAGCAGCAGCCGCCGAACTCACAGCGGGAGCAGCAAGAGCTCCGGCGGACGGGAACGTCAACATCATTCAGCCAACAGCCCCGGTCACACCTCCAGCCGCGGCGCGTCCGTTCGCGGCTGCTGTTATCGAAGCGAAGCGGCGCCACCCGCAGCGGCCTATCAACAGCTCCGGTTGGCGGCCCATCCAAAACAACGGCGAGAACCAGTCGGTAACTGCCTTCTAACTTCTGGCCTGATCGTCCATCTACGCCGACTGCCGTCTCTTACATGCGCTCGATCGGTTGGACAGCAGCGATCGTCTCGTTGTTGACGTCAGCGCCATCGGCCGTAACCACTGCTAGCCGGTGCCCTTAACGGGAGAGTGTGGAACGACTTGATGGGAACAGCAAGTGTTGCATGGCATCATACGCCACACAGCCCAACCCCAGCACGCTAACAGAGCTGGCGAGCGGCGAGCGGCGAGTACGACTCCTGCGACTGGCTCACCGCCGACGCCAGCAGAAACTGGCAAGAACGCGCGAGTTGCGACACGGTCAGTGATCAGTGGTGCCAACGTGTGTATGCGTGTCGATGTCTGTAGGTGTGGGGACCGTCTACGTATACCGGGATGTGTATAGCTGTCTGTGGATGCTGACATCTGGGAAAAGAAAAGTTTCTGTTTTCGCTGAGCGTTCTCTTGCTCCACCACCCGCCCCCCATTTACCGCCGCCTTCACCGATCTCCGATCTCCGATCTCATCGCTAGGCAGCCCGACCGGTCGGCTGTTACGACCCCGTTACAGCTAACGAAAACAGAGCGATTCGTCCTACTCGCTACACTCGAGCAGTGTTTTCGTTGATCACCTGTTGCTCGTTCAACTTTGTTCGAACGCGCTGTGCGAGGAACAGAGACAGTGAGATGAATGGCGTATAGTCTCGTTAAGTGAACTCAACATCGTTGGTCGTTCTCGGCTGTCGCCGCGCTGCCGGTTGGTTCGACTTGGTTTCACATTCGGTAAGAGAGGTTCGTTTCGCGGAGGCGAATAAGCGCCAACGGTGAACTCTAGATTTTCTATGACTGAATACAGCTAAAAACAACTCGTAGGGGCTGTTGTGATTGAACAACGGGATATTTTGGAGAAGTCTCGTCTAAGACTAGAAGTGACTACATTTCATACTTGTCTACAGGCGTGTGTCAGTTGTACATGTGGTTAAATAATCAACAATGTTTACAAGTTGTCAGTTAATATCATATATATATATATGATATTAACTGACAACTTGTAACCATTGTTGGTTATTTACCCACATGAATACCATGTGCTACGATTCTTGTAGTGTTTAAGTTAATCTTTGAAGACGTACGTATTAAATTTAAGATATTGATACAAAATTAATACCTTCGCTTTGGTGGCCGTACGTCTGTCAGTGGTTAGCTATAGCTAACAAATACGTACAATCTTTTTTGTCAATTGTCATCCTGTTCATGTATTACAAACCAATTCGTCCCTGTTCGTTAGCAAAGGTATGACAGTCATCGTAGATATGATGATTCGAACGTATATATATATATTTTTTTTTTTTCGCGTGCGGCTAAATCATATTCGCGCCCGCATTTCAAACCATGCACATCGTGTAAGCATACATGAGGGGGCAATGTTTCATTGATATACATCGACTCATGTACTGATTTGTGCGAATGTAGATGATTATTCTGTCTGTTTAAGGGCGTACGCTGATGTGTACGCATGAATGATTCGACGAGCTGGAACTTAGAAGTTGTCGAAACTGCTCATGCATGCACTATATGTATATTCTATTGTACCGTTTATCGAATATCACCACTGGCTGGAACAGCTGTGCCCGAAACTCATGACAATGTAACATAAATAATCCTCACAAACTCTCTAACCTCTGGCTGTAAAAAGCCAGAGGTGGCAGGTTCGAGTCTCATGATGTAGCACACACTCACTCAACATGAGTGATTCAGTAATTGCTGTATTAAAAATGCAGCATTCAACTCACGGTCGGCCAATGCTTTCTAAGTCACCTGACGGCACATTTACCGAGATGGATATTTATGTATCATATTTATCTCGGCGTGAATGGATCTCTCTGTCGATTCGTTCAGTGATGGGGATGGTAGCCTCCATGGTCACTTATTCGATATCATTAGTCAAGTAAGAAGCATTTCATGAAAATGGAAAGATAACAATGAAAATAAACGACACAATTTGTATATGCATCGATACAATTTGTATATGCATCGATACAATTTGTGAGTATCTCGTTTATATTATAAAAACAATTGCAAGCCACATTGCGTGCTGAAACACCGTTGAGGTCACCCAAGGAGACTTATGGGCAGCATATTTGTCGCGGACTTGCACCGTCGAATCGCTACTGCTAATTATTATATTCCGGCTATATTTCTATAATTTTACTTAAAAAAGTATTATTTTCCTTTTCGTTTTGCTCTTCAACTGTTTCCATCAGAACTGATGTTGATTTCGTACTTGTGTTCGGGGTACTCGTGCTAGCCTCCATATCGAGGTATAGCGGTAATCGTCAGCTATGAAATCTGAAATCATGCTGACCATGAGACCCTGCATTGTCAACCGGACACGTGCGATCTCCGTGTCTCTATCGACTCATGCTGTTGGTGTTATCTAACGACGCGTTCCCACCGCATCAATCCCTGTTTTGTATCATTGGACCACTCAAATGATTCCTTTGTAATTACACTACGGCATCCTTGAGTGCTTCGCGTTTGTGGTAACTTGTCAACAATTGCTTGTTGTGCTCAGTGTTTTTTTTCCGCGTACAGCGCTGCTGTGTAATTTGTTTTACTATTTTGGCGTAGTCACCCGTTTTGAGTAAGAGCATTGCCGTTTTAAACAGATTTTCACGTGGTGCTTTCGGTTAGTACGAAGCACCGTTGCAATCGAAAAGTCTATACCAGCTGAAAGCGTGCAGTATCTGTAAATGTGAACTGGCCACCGACTCGCAGTCATCCCTATGGGACATTATTTCTTTACACATTGGCCAGGTAACAATTTTCAGTTTGTTCAATGCTTTGTTACATTGCGAGTTTCGATTCGAGGCGGTATAACCAGACTTGATACCGATTATAAACTGGATTGCTCACATCACTCTGATCATATACCTGTAAATTCTATGTACTTCACCTTTTAGACTAATAATTTTACACCATTCTTCAACACAGTGCTTGGCGACACAACAATTCATTGATTAACGAAAATATCATTTTCGGCCTCAGAATTCGGTCAATCTTCCACACAAGCGCAAGCGGGCTCATCTCACGAATATTAATTACAAGGGTTTTGTCGTAGACATTGGCATAAAATATACCTCAGATGGATCGCCTAAAGTATCAGGGGTGTTGCCCTCGCTAACAGTAGTCACATGTTTACTGGAGCGCTCGACATCGAAGCCAAACACTCCAGCCGCATGAATCGATTCGAGAATGTCACTTCGAAATGGTTGTGCTATCTCAAACCAATAGAACACAGAATGTCGTAGCTGCTCTGGCAGGTCAAAAGAGATTTTTTTTGAAGGTAGCGAAGAAGTTCGTTCGTCGACAACGATAGACACTAATTAGGACTCCAATTAATAACAGCCTTCTTCAAAGACTGTTGCTTCAGGTCCAATGTAGCAAAACACCGGGCGATTTTCGGTAAATCGACAATCACTCTATACGTGTATACCAAGTGTAATATCACTTGAGGTAATGTACATGCAGAAAGTAATACTAGTAGCCATTATGATTATAATTACTATTTTTCCTATTTACTGTCTGGAGAAATTGTGCTATTCCGGTGAATGATATCGGTAGTCAATGATATCGATTCACCATGAAAAGTCAGTTTTAGCTCTGCTGTGGGCTGAAGCATTCTAGGGATGCTTACACTCAACGATTTGATGCAATCCTTCCTCAAGATAACCACATGTTAACGCCCGCTCCGATTAGCGAGATCTAAAACGGTCTCAAACCGACTCTAAAGGTCAGTCACAAAGTAGAGGTGAATAGATAGGGCTGAAATTGGTTTTCGGTTAGATAAATAAGCTATATGGGCAGCCGGTCGAGCGTTCGAGGGCTTTAAAACGGTGATCAAAACAAAAAATTCAGTGAAAAATAAACAGTATCTCTTGTGGTGGTACTTTGCCGGCGCTTTATATGCGCCTGCCAAGTCTGGCTTATAGATAGAAGAATATAGACTTAAATTGTACATCATATATATATATATATATATATATATATATATACGGTGAGCGACTGGTGGCAGCACCATAGAGAAACAAGTATCGATATGTATTTGTGTAGTTATAATTTAAGTTCGGCCCCTCGCTTAGCTGTTTACCTGCTGCTATAAGGTACAACTGAATAACGGTGCACATCGATCTGTGTGTGTGTGTCTGGCTGTCTATGTAGCTTGGTTGCGACTGATGACTAAGCTACAAGCACTCAGCTGCTAACAAGATGTCAGCAAGAAGCTGTGTGAAGAAGCGACTTAGCCAGACGTGAGTCTGATAGCGATGGGGCTGCTATTACTTTGGTCGGTGATTGTGACACAGGACAAACACAATAACGATACATTACCACATCACCATGTCGTTTGTCTGAGGTTGGTCAGGGGAAGAGCCTACAGGAAAGGGTATTAGCACAGGGGGTATCTTCCTTGCACTGTTGACAAGCATGACATCAAACAGCGTGGACGAGACAGGATTTGGCATTGGCGAAGACCTAGCCGATGCGACTGGATCAAACAGATCTATGGACGACAGCTTAATTATATATGTATATATATATGTATATGTTTGAAGGGATCGAAATTGCTAAGATCTTTTCAAACACCCACGGGCCTCAGCAGGCAGAGCGCAGAAAGCTTGTGGTGTCGGTTGCGAGATCGATCGCGTTATTCCGAGCCTCAGTCAGCTTTAGTAAAGCAACGAAAACGAAAAAGAACAGGAAAGCTCGGAGAATAACGCAGCGTAAGGCAACTCTCAGGATTGTCCAGGCATACAGAACAGCCAGCACGTCTGCAGCACTCGTGCTAGCTAGTACACCACCATGGGACCTGGTAGTAGTAGAGAGTCGTAAGTTTTGGGAGAAGGATCCGGAAGGCTCAAAGGAGACAGAAAGAGAGGCTATGCTAAGCGAGTGGCAAAGGGAATGGACGGCACTGCAAGGGTGTGATCCTGACGCAAAAGTCAGAGTTCTGATACCGGACATCAAAAAGTGGCTAAATCGCCCACGAGGTTAGATGGACTTCTTTGTGACCCAGGTGATAACTGGGCACGGAGACTTCCAAGCGTATCCCAGTGTCTTCAATGTGACACCTCAATCGGGACAATGCGTTCATTGTCAGCAGCAAGAGAGGGACAATGCTCTGTACACCCTACTTGTTTGTCCCGCTCGAGAGCAGGTCAGAGCCCTGGCGATCCAGAAGGTTGTCTTTTTTTGGAGAAGAAGCAGGGATATGAGAGCCACATCATGCCGAGAACAAATATGAGCGACTTCGTCGAATTCATGTGTAGTTCAAATAGTGGGTGGGAAATAGGTGTGTGGGTTTCCAAGACATCGGAAACCTGGGTACTCGGTAACATCAGGTGTCGACCCCACCGCATAGGTGGTGAGTCCGACACTGTTCAGCCCACATTAAACATTGACTGTATCTGTTATGCGCGGAAGATCAGCATCAACTCCTGCCCTGAAAGTTATTGTCAAAAATATAAAACTGCCGAACGATAGAGCTAAATATAAATTAGAAATATATTATAATAAGAATACAAAATATACTAGCCTAATTTCTAATTACACATTAAAAATAGAAATGAAATGCTCCACGTGGGACGTGTAAATAATTGTTCTGTTCGTCGTATTGCTCGATATTAGCCTTATTTCTGGTTGTGCTCAGCGGCGTGAAAAGATTTCTTCTCTTTTTGATAAGCACAATATATATATATATATATATATATATATACCACAGAATAATACAGCTGTCTACAGTGGCCAATAAGGTGTTCGTATTATACATCATGAAAAACTAAAAATGTTCATGCATGTATGCACAGCCAAAGCAACTTGTTAGAAACCTTACGTAACAGTGAACTCTAAAAACAGTGTACACCGCATTCGTAGCCCGGCTACCCCTAGGCAGACGTTAGACTAGACCCTGATGAGGCGAATGCCAACTATAAGAAAATAGAGGAAAGGCACCGCGCGAACTCGGAGAGCTTCTTCGGTGTACGAACGTTGTGTGTCATTCGCCAGACAATGCTGACATCAAGTGTTTATATAATGAAGCTATCCATCGCCCTGACACCCCGCGACCCTCAACTGCTTCTCTAATTTCTGTATATTTTAACACGCACAATCATAATCAATATCCGACATCGAATAAGACAATGCATCAATTACAATGAAGCAGATTTTGCCCAAAGATGGATAAATCAATGTAGAGCAACGATGTTAATGATGTGCTTCGAATCGAAGGATAATCAAATTCATTTTCCTCCTCTGTGTGACAAATTCATTTCCAGACGGCCGCGAACGTATATAGTTGGGCGGTGCGCAATTAGCGTTCGCTAAGTGGCAGCCAGAGCGAGTAAAATCCATCCGTGGGAAAATGAGCTGGTCAACGCGTCTATTAACATGGTTCATATGCGGAAGCTCATCAGTGCTTTTATCGAGTCAGCCTATCGTACGCGAGAAGCTGCTCCTGCTAGCTGAAGAGTGGCACCTTCCTCCGTGGTTATATCTGTTGCCGATCTCGCTGACGATTGCCTGGATAGTCGCTCAAATTGTGTTCACCGGTCTGAACGTGCTGCGGATGTCGCCGAAAGGAAAAGCCGTCTTCATTACAGGTGGGTGCTTTTTACTATTGGACTCGGCGCTTCTTAAAGGGTCATATCCCGCCTAGGTCATTTAATCAACGCTGAAAGTATAAGATAACACTTCATTTCTACAATGAAGGAACACATGAGGGATAGATACAGGGCGATGCCGGGGCAGGACATGAGATCCGTTGGCAGGACATGAGGGTCCGTGCGAAAGGCACGCTGTTCTTTGAACAAATTCAACGCTAGACCATTAGGGATTAGCGACATCTGGACAGATTAGTACCTCATTTCCGCATTTCGATAGCGACAATGCACCTGATTACGGCTCGAGCAGATCTGTTTCATTTCTGATCATTAGCGTCGCCGACGAGCTGTTCACAGATTCAGTCACCGAATTCGCCGACATCGTCTTCCGTTTTGTATTGTTATACCGGCGTCTTTCCGATGATATCTGATGCCACAGAAGTTCCTCAGTTCGTCTATTGCGGCTGGTTGACGAGCGTAGCCACTTCAACAAGTGTCCTTCATCCATTGCATCATTCAGCGTTGACTCGTTATTGCCGCTGCTCGCTATCAACTGTAAGATCGCCGTTAGCGCATAGATGAGATAGCCAAACAGCAATGCGAGCGGGACGTATGATATCGGATATCGAACATTGCAATATGCTGCCTCTGAATATCTTTGTCAATATATTGATTGCTTAATGGTTTTGCGTTTCGGCGGCATGGTGCCATCAACGAACGAGCGACGAGACGATCGGATGAAAACGCTAAGAGTGTTTATATCCGAACTCTTATATACGACAACGATCCCGATCCGCACGATGCTTCTAGCTGGCGGAAGAAAACATTATAAGTAGTGGGGGGGGGGTTGGTCAAAGACTGGATGATGGGCACCTGAACGTGTTATTGGAACTGGCTCGTCTGCTGTAAATAGGCATGCCTTTTGTCTTCTATTTGACATGCACTCCACTCAAGGACCTTCTATTCTATGCGGCATGCGTTTATGCTGAGGTCGCGTCGCTCTGCGGACTAATGTTGATACGGCTAATCCTCGTATAGTATATACATGTTGACAAAGACGCGAACATGTCTCCCGGCTTCGTTCGTATGACTGTGATGAGATTTCTGTGTTGTTTAAGAACGCTGGATATCGAACGTCTGCAAGCTTTCGGTGACTATGAGCAGTCCTTTTGAACTTTCTCAGATGTAACATATAAAAAGGGAAATATCCCCAGGGTGCCTACAAATTGCAATGTGAAGGAGACCAGCAAATATCGAATTTCTTCAGCTGAAAGATATCCAACAGAGATACGCCAGTTGGCTAGTTTTCCGTAGAGAGTCGCTAGGCGTATCGCATTGGGGGGGGGGGGGGGTGACGGCAGACGAAATTCCGCCCAGAAAAAAAACACCGGATACTTGACACTACCGATGTTTATGGTCGAGTGGCCTCATTCATTTATAGCTTGTGACATCAGTTGTTTGTTTTGTTTTTTATCGTGCAGAGACTCATCCATCTTCAATCATATTCCCATCTGTTAGCAAAATACTTTGTGAGCGATGCCCTATATTGGATCGGTGACAGGTGGACCTCGTGTGATGCAGTGTACTACACGGACTAAGGGAGAGTTATCGCTTATGAGGCCTTCACTAGACCTTTTGATCAATATAGTGGTATTCGAATTGAATTTCGTTGACCTACCGAGAATTCTTACAAAATCTCTGAACCTTTCGCCGGGCACGACTAATGTATATTTCGAAGAGCTTTTCGCGAGCACGCTAATACGTTCTTGTCCGAACAGCCAATGAAGTATCCCTCTTACGAACCGCTCCTGTCCGAGAAGGGCCGAAAACGGATGTTATATATATACATATATATCGCATGCCGTGCTTCATGGCTACTTTCAACAAGGCTACGCATAACTATGAATTTTTATTACATCCGTATTATGTATTTCATCGTCTTATGGGAATATGATAGAAGATGGTTGAGTCTCTGTTTTGAAAAACGAACAAAGAATTGGTGTCCCTAGCAATAAGTGAATAAGGCCGTTCGACTATAAACATCAGTCGTGACAAGTATACGATGTTGTTTTCTGGGGGAAATTCCGCCGTCCGATCCCCTCCGAAAAACTATCCAACAGGCGTATCTCTGTTGGACATCCTTCAGCCGAAGAAATTCGATTTTTGCTTACACATTGAAATTTTCTTTCTGCAGTATTTGTACTAGGGTTCATTTGAAAATGACTAGAGAATCACCGCTGGATACTCTTATATCAAGAACATTCTCGTAAAGTCGTTGCACCAGGAACGGCAACGATGTGACGAATTACTAAAATGTTCATCCATTCGTTGGTAAGAGCCACTTGACCGGAACGTAGAGAGGTAACAACATGTCGTCGTTTTCAATAAACCACTGAGTGATGAGGAGGCGCGATTATTGTCAACCCGTGACGGGACATATATGAGAAGTTGGGCATTGTAAAAATTCCGCTTTATTAATAAACCGATAAAACTATCACCTATCACCTTATTACTATTGACTTTATTAAAAGATAAATTTTCTGGGCTGACTCACCGCCAACATTTGCAACGTTTAAATGCAAGGTTGGGGATCGAACCCGTGCACCTACGTGTCTCTCGTCCGATTGCAAGGCGCACACGAATGCATCACGCTGCCGGTCTCGAACTTGACTTACCTGTACAGGCTATAGCGACTATGATTATTGCACGAATACCGCTCGCCTAGGCACTACAGGACTTCGATATCGCTGGACCTGCTCATAGAGTTCCGTTAGCAATCAGTTATATGTGTTCTAGTTGTTATTTATACCGGATACAAACTGTTTATTAGGAGATTTAACAAATGGTCAGTTGGACGTCGAGCTATATGTCTACAATGAGCGCAATAAAATAGAGGTAATCTAGTAGTTGCTAGTTCCTCACGATAACAAGCACTGCCGCGATGCCGGGCAGCCAAAAAATGACATTTGTTAAGCCTTTATATGTTGTTCTTCTTTTGTCTTCACCAACAACAGATTAAAGAGACTTTTATTTAGCTCCTCGGCCAGTTAGCTTGGATATATTAACTGAACTGTTAGTTTACACAATACTAAATAATTCGATTGCATTCTTTGCATTTTGCCATAATAAAAAAAATCGAATCCATTCATCTAATGAGTTCAATTGGGACTCAAGTTTACTTGGAACTGAATTCAACTATGTTCATCGTTGGTGGTTGGCAGCGCAGAAGCAAATTCATGAGATAGCATATTCATCTCGTTGCAGGTTGTGACAGCGGCTTCGGATATCATCTCAGTTTGAAGTTACGATCTCAGGGATATCAGATATTTGCAGGATGTCTCTTTCCTGAAGGCTCAGGAGCTGCTGAGTTGCTCAAGGAAGCAGCCGAGATAGACCGACTCGATGGAGGAGGAGATACTGACGCGTTGAAAATAGCCGATAGCCCAAGGCCGAAAATCATTGTCGTACATTGTGACGTTACGAACGAGCAAAGTCTCGAGCGGGCAGTGAAGACCGTCAAGAGCGATCTCCACGGGCGAGGTTAGCATCTAGTATAGGAAGTAGCATGACTATAGTTAACTCCTCGAAACGAATCTCTCTAAAGAACGAGGTCGTACAACAGCTATTGTTCACCCTATGAATCCCTAGCAAGAGCACGTACCCTAAATGGCATATGGGGGTCATTCGGTATTCGGCATATTTTTTTATTTCACCCTTTCTAGACATTTGCGCAGGCGATGGTCGGTCGATTATCCTTGTATAGCGCGAGCGTGTTGAATACGATTTGTAGCGACGAAGGAGGTGCAGTAATGTTATGCATCTTAGTCACAGGAAACAAAATAAAGCCTTTCTTCAATCAACATTCGACACTTTCATTGCATACTCCGTCATAGTGCTGATTTTCGCGTATCTTTCACAGAACTGTGGGCAGTGGTGGCTAACGCTGGAGTCGGCAGCTACGGCTACACGGAATGGATCTCGATGGAGAGGATACAAAAACTATTCGACGTCAACACATTCGGAGTCATTCGAACGTTTCGAGCCTTTGCGCCTCTTCTGCGCGAGTCGAAAGGTTTGCCATTGTCCTGTGTATGAATCATTGCCGAAATCTAGCAAGCCTAACCATGGCGAATAACATGGACGTCACTCGTATGATTACTGTGGTATAAGAATAGTCATATTTATAATCTATCATATATATATATATATATGTATATATGTAATAAACTGAAGGTGATTATTATTATTATAATCTTGCTTTGACATATGTTGCTTTCAATTAGGTCGACTCGTTGTCACGACAAGTTGGGCTGCCCGCTTTGCACCACCTACCCTTGTGCCGTATGCTATGACCAAACATGCCGCCAAAGCGCTGTGCGATGGTCTACGCGCAGAATTGGCGCCATTTGGGATACAGGTGTGCTCCGTCGAGCCTAATATGTACAGGTTAGTATCTCGTTGGCCCTCATTTTCATATTACAACTAACTCAGCGCCTCGCCTGCTTACCTCGTTGCTGAGCGTAGCGGCGGTGTCAGAACCCTACCACCGTTCGCTTTATCACTGGTGATTATGAATGGCCAGGTCAGCGTCGTTGATCTCTATTGAATATAGCTTCGCCCATCGGTGTTCGCAATAGAGGAGCCGCTTGAAACGCATGCGTACTGCGTATGTATTAATACGAGTAAGTGATGATTTTTTCAAATCTGTCGATCCGTCTCTCAAATGAAGGACATCAATGATTCCAACAACGACGAAGGATCTGGATGCTCAATGGGCCTCTCTGTCGGAGGAGCAGAGGTCGAGCTACGGGAAGAAATTATTGAAAAGGAGCCGGATTATGACACAGGTAATGTCCACGGCAACATTCACTGTTCGAGCAGCCCTAGAGCGACAGTGAGAATTGGAATGAATTATTTGGCTTTACTTAATTTTGCTGTAATTATTAATGAAAACAAACGGAGATTCAGTTCGTTCTGAATGGCATTTAGTATAAGAACCGCATAATCGAGAGAGAGAGAGAGTGCGAGGAAGTGAACTTTAGAACTCATTATTCGTATATTCTGTTACACAACACGGACATATTTCGTCCACGGCAGACCATATGTATCCATAACTAGTAGATAAATCGATCGATCGATGATATTTTCATGTTAATTAAATATCCATACACTTTTTGGCAGGACTTTGCGTATCTGTGCCAGGACGACCTTCGATTTCCGTTGTGGTGTTTCGAACACGCTGTTGCTGGGCGCTTCCCTAAGACGAGCTACGAATGCGATCGGCTCTCAATGTGGTTACTATCGAAGCTGGTTTCAAGTCTTCCCAACGAGTTTATGGCCTCCTTCAACCATTACATCCATCATCTACTTGCTTTAGGCCGAAATCTTCTTCCCGGAAGATACGTTTAAGCCATAACAACGATTGATGTACTGAAAACACTTTTATTAATAGTTTAGGCTTCTTAGTCAATTATTTTTTTGTTTACACACGATATACACATGAATGCATCAGCGTTGACGGTATTCATTCGAGTGGCGTGAGGCCGAGTTCGATTTGTCGAACTAAATAACCGTTGTTTTTAATATAATCCGGCAAGTTACGAGCGTATGGCGAATGCACAGAGACACACATACTCAGTACTCACACGGGCAGATACGAAACAAGATGTCACCACAACGCATTAGACATATCGGGTTCTTGATATTCCGGAGAAAAATACTGATGAACAACTGGATAAAGGGGCGAAGTGTAATGCCTCACAAAAGAAAAAGGTCACCACCGGAACGATCGGCCGAGCGTGCGTCGTTCAAGGCCATCCGTCAAAGGGAAATTCGTTTTCATCTGAATGACCTCAACTAATAAATGGCTAATAAATGTGGGATCCGCGAGGTTAGCGTAAACGGTAAGCATATCTGGATAGTTTCTCTACGCCCCAAGTTGACATGAAAGCTATTATGATAGTTAAAGAGATCACAGTTATCTCTCGATTATGAAATGGTGACATGTTTCTTGTCCACTGAGAAGGTAAAAAATGATTGGTGACTGCCCGCGACTAAAGTTTTTCTTTATGATGCTTTTCAATTCATTCGAAGCCAGAATCGTGTTTACGTTTAATTGGAGACGTTATCTGTACAAAAGAACTTTTCAATCGGCGATATCAGTCGAATTTAATATCGATATCAACCCGGCTGGGGACAGTACAACTCTTAGGGAAATTACTCTCTTCAGTTAGAAGAGAATCGATTTTATCAAACGCATTGTATATATTTAGGTAATATACATACAAACATCAATTTAATTCAGTTGCACCGATGATTAACGTAATGCAATTCTATATGCCTTGCTGTGATCTTGTGAATTACCAGGCTGTGTATATATATATATATATATATGCATTTTATAGTGCAATTTACACCTTGTTTCTCCTCGCAAAGCATCCTGTTGTTGATTGTATTTTCCAGTTCTGCCGTTGCAAAGGCGGCGAAACATCTGTTGCAGTTGATCCTCTCTTTGTTTCATTCCTTTGCAACCTATACGGTTCCATGGAAGACCCATACAAATACTTACACGGCAATGTTTTATTATAGATTTCGTATGGTCATTGAATAAATATGAACCGATACGTCATGCGGGACTTGATTATCTGTAATAATTATTACTGAGCTGAGGCCGTTTCTCGGCGGTAGTCAATTCACCTGCTATGCGGTGCCAGATAAGCACAAAATTGATTAAGAAATAACCGACGGGTATGCATTAGTGAACGCATATTAATCTATTATCGTTGAACAAAAGGAATAGTTTCAAACGAAAATAACAATAAAGAGCTGCACACAGATACCTGAAATAGGAAAGGTAGGTTCATCATTGGGGACAATCACTTGGAAAGTTGGCTTTCCGTCAATCCTGTATTGGTGTATGTGTTTCTTCGTTCACAATGAACTAGAAAATCAATTTAATTCAACTGCAATTATACCAAACGGCAAAATAATAAAACGGGAAATTGTGGTCGATTTTAGAGAGAAAATTGCGCTGGACGAGTTTGTGTCAACTGACAAAGTGAAAAATTGGGAATAACTCTCCACTATTACAATGAATTGTTCATACACTTGAAGGAACTTCATCAACTTGCATTGATCTTGAACGAGCAGTAAACGTGCCACTGTGAACGGAAATCCAACGGGTTTTTTTTACCTAATAGGGTAAAGTCAGAGCTCATTTTACGTAACGTCTTTGTCGAGTATCATTTTAACAGTATGACCCACCAATTAGCCAAGATAAAACCCCGGGGTACCACAGAAACGAATGGCTTGCCATATCTTGACATGTCAGCGTTTTTGTGTTTGAGAGCGGCAGTCAGCGCGCGTCGTTCGGTTTCGGAGGGAAGCGCACAGCTCGGAAACGAGTGTCGCAGAGTCTGCCAAATAAGCAGTAGGTTATCATACCTTGAACCCGCATTTTTGGACTAGACTAGTGTGTTACTTTGATAAGGAAGGAAAGGATTTAAGGAAAGGATTTAAGGGATTCCGGCCGTTCTTCGAACTATTGTATCCACAAGATTGGGATTAAGGATCTTGGCCAATACGCCTATTAGCCTATGTTTGAGCCTAGGTCTCAGGCATATGTTGTCAGGCTTCGCTCCAGAGGGACCATTTCCAAAAGTCTGCTTCAACTTTTCTGCCCAGTTTCTGAATGTAGTAACACACATAGAGTCATCATTCATGTCGCTCCGGTCAGATGGATGTTGCTTGTATAAGTAACTGCCGGAAAAGCTCCTTTTTCCTACAGTGTAAATAGTTCCTCCCGCTCTTACCTTATCAATCGACGTTTTAACTGCTTTCCCGAAATCAACAATTCTCTTCAACTAGTTCACATTTCTCCTCAACGGTCAACTGATATCCTTAAACGTGCGCGTGTTTTGCCCTGGCATAAACCACCGCCTATCACCTCCCCCTAGGGTAGGACAGTTTCCAAGGTGTAGGTCTATTAAACAATCTATAATACGGCATAGATTGCTACCGTTGAGTGCTGATTAAAGAAAACTGACTTCTCATTTCTTTCGGCTATCAAACTTTTTCGAGTGTTCGAGGTGCATCTTTCTGCCGTGCTCACACACAACCGCTGTAGATCTGACAGGAAAGCCCCCCGTTTCTCATAAAGAACCTTCAAACCTTTGACCAAATCAACTACTAATATCATTGTAATGACATAATAATCAATCCCCACCGTCCCGAGTGCCTACAGCGACCATCCTTCAAGCCACCAAGGGGCCACCGCCTCACCCTGTGATAACAGGATCAACAACATCGCTTTTCGTAATATCTGTGCTTGTTTCATCACAATACCTAAATGTGCATTTCAATAACAATTCTCATTTGAAAGTGGATGCGCTGTGCAACACCTTTATTACACTTATTATTGTTTCCTTCTTGTGTTTATATTATTATATTTAATATGGATTTTGTTATATATATATATATATTATATGTATATGTATAGCAGTCGATATATCACAAAGGCCACTGTTGTTCTTTCCTAAGTCTAAGTTTTGCCCTCCGTTCACTTTCTGTCCGTGTCCATTTCTCCTTATTCCCGTAGATTATAACTATTTAACCCCAATCTATGTTGAACTGCCCGTTCAACTAACATTAAGAATCACATCTATGTTCTAGATAGCTGTGAGCATATACTGATGATACCAAACTATGCAGTTGGTTCAATAGCCGCAATAGTAACAATAGTAGTGTAGCAATTGCAATACTTACTATATTTAACAATGTGAATGCAATTGTATAACAATTAATAGCTATAACAATGATCATATGTGATTGACATTAAAAACAATGCTTGTTTGCTTAGACTACACTAACCGATCCCTTGTACGTCGCGCTGTTGAGACCAAGGGGCCCGACCTTCGGCGTTGGGATTTCATTATAAACAACAAGAAACAGGAAAAATTAACCAGGAAAAAGTTAACTGTACTAAACTACATATCCAATCGCAATCTGTGGAAATTGCAACCATCGATTATATCTATCGATCAGCGTCACCGGTCTTCTCAACCGGGTCAGGTCACAATACATGAATACACTATAGGTTGTTGTTGTTGTTGTTGTTGTTTTTGTTGTCGTAATTAGTTAATTATTATTATTGTTATTATTACTATTATTATCATTATCACCAATAGTGTTTTTTTTGTTAATCACTGCTGCTTTTCCATATATAACGATAAAGAAAATGTGGTGAAGTAGTTCTCAACGACTGCGCACTAGTAGACGAATACTGTAAATCAGTTTCCCAACATCGCAGTGAAGATGTCTTTGGGCTTTGGTCGACAAACGAATTTTTGTTTATAATCGAACTATTACACAAATGGGTAGGGTCGTAACAACAACAAAATATAAATAAATCAACAAACGATGTTCGAGACGAAACGGCTTGAAGGAATAGCCATGTTATCGATCCAAGTCTACTAGGGGGTCTATGCAGTTTCCAATTACCAAATCACTATATGGGGTTACCCAAAAAGGTCTTCACTATATCACATTCTATCTAACCGGGTTGTTCAGCCAAGGTTGTTTCTTTTAAAGAAATTGTCGACAAATTGCGAAAAGTAGCACATCCCAGCAAACGATAACAAAGAAAAGCCTCTGTCTCTTAATCTTTTATTCGTTCCGTCACAGGAGAGGAAATAAATGGACGATTTTATCGTTCATTAATGTATTACTGTCATTTCAATCTATTCGTTGCAGAATTTTACCCACTCACGAATTCGCTCTTAGACCTATGTAGGTACCGTGTTTAGCTGCTGTAGCTCGGATTTGATTAATCCACACAAATCAAGACAGGCAGAACCGCCGTTCATTATCGTTTCGTATTTCTCCAGTGATCGAGAGGATACAAAACGGAGTCCGTTTAGACCGAGAATGATTGACTCAGCTGTTTAACGGGAAAGGCGAAAGCTCATCTTCGAAATGTTGACGGTAATTCGCTGTATGAGAGAGATCGGCTGAAAATAATGATTCATAGATTCAAATCGTCGACGTTCTTGTTACGTTTCTCTACTGATCCCTTCGATTGACTCATTTCTCTGTGGTGGTTTGCCATAGTGTTGAACATATCCTCAATGTATGTATGTAGGCATTAAACAAATAAACGTGAACAACGTGTCGTGATTGCACAACAAAAAACGAGTACTAGTATAGGATGAACAAATTGGTCCTCGGAGAAACCTGACGCGCCCCATCGAGTTCATTCAACGAACGTTGTTTGCTCACCGTCGCCAGCATTGTTCAGAACTTTGTCACCGAACAGAAATCGTGCTTCGACTTTTGAAGCACCCTCTTCGAAACCCGATTGCTCTCTTAAATCTCGTATTTTATTACATATCTTATGTAAAACGCTGCGAAGTATTCAACACATCAACTGGTTATATGCCAGCAGCATAGGTTTAGCGTCACATCGAATGCAAGCAGGGAATGATGGTAGTATCTTCACAATGACAAAATGGCGAATCACATAAAAATCAGCCATAGGAATTAATGGCATCTATTATATTCTACGACACGTAGACAGTCGAGTTACTTTTTTTCACATGTTGTCGCTCTGGCGTGAATCTCCCTCAGACGGCGCGCCCACGGTGATCGCTTCACACATATATATATATATTTATATATATATATACATGCATAACAATCATTGTTGAATGCTTGGTGCTTTGGTTCGGTAAGCAGCGTGAAAGATGGGTGCTTGCTCCGTGACATGTTCCTGATCCGAGTGTCCTGGTTTGACTCGTTGTCCTGGTTGGGTTTTCGTATATCGGATAGAAGAGAGATCCGGTCTCACTCCTCAGAGCGCTGCGCTACAGATGGAGCAGATCAACAATCGATGATCGCTCGTTCAGTATTCAGTGGGCGACACACAACTCGTATATATCGGCGTGGAAGGAAGCACAATTCATGTATCTCATGGAAGTGTTTGTTTGCTTAGCGTCTCCGCTCGAGTGGGCCACCACGGCATCCATCTGTGATTGGGATCCGAGCCATCGCAACAAAAGTATCTGTATAAGGGCCCAAAGCCGGCGCTGAGGCCTACTTTACAATAGGTCATCATCTCTGCAACGGGAATTCTCTGATACCTTGAAAAAGGCACAATTTCTAATTAAAAAATGTTTACGCCTGAGCTTGGATACATTTTGCCAGTGTGCTATTAACGAAATGCCATCCGGGCAAGACAATGACCTTGTTACAACAGCACAGGTGTTGCTCTAGGATATTACCCGTTCCTCTTCTACAATTCAATATCAATTCTTGTCTGCGATTTGTAAACACAACCTAGTTCGCGAATAACTGCTTTGGACGCAGGTCAATACTAGATTCTGACTCGACTACGAAGTCTAGCTGTAAAAGCGGCCAGGTGGTGTGCACATTTATTGGCCTCAATCTTGTTGTTGTTATTGTCGTTGTTATTATTGTTGTTGTTGTTGTGGTGATTACGGCCGAAGGCAGCCCACGAGCACTTCCAGTTCACAGGATGTAGATCCAGCTCACTGAGGTCCGTGTGTACCGTTCTGTATAACCTTGTCACGCTCGAGCTTGGCGATATATCCCTTCGAGTGGAGAACTCCACGACAGCGGAAGGTGACCGTGTACCTCGTCAGCCAAGAGCAGCGCCACTTGTCAGCGTCCTCTGCAAATTGAACGCGAAATTAATTCAATAGTTAATTGATGACGCACACTGCATACAGGGCCCAGGCGCAGTATACTTCAATGGACGGCCAAAATTACCCGCCTGACCGTGAAACAGTGGCATACGATAATAATTAATAGCATGAACTCGTGCATGCAATATGAACAGGTTGGGAATCCGAGCTAGTTCAATCATCGAATGGAAATCCGCCCAAAACACATTTCGTACATTTCAGCATTCGGCCGCCACAGAACCACTTACCTTTAAAACCGGCGAGCATTCTTCGCACGTTGGCCGGAGCAGCAGTCACGATCTCGTCAGCATGTGTCAAAAGTTGAATGTTGTGCTCAGCAGCAAACTCGGTCATGTCAGCGGATAGAGCTGTGGCTGATTCAAAGTGTAGCTGGTTCGTGGTTGGTTTCACGTGTTTCGGCGCCCACTGATAGAGATCGCGAAGTTGAGTGACGTCAAGATCGGCCACACCCACACTGCCTACCAAACCTGTGAAGTCAAGGCGAATTCAGTGGTGATGCTTGGTCTGCCTACGTGGCTTGGTGTACCCGTTAATGATCATCATAATACTATTGATCAAATATAAATGTGCGAACAAGCCAAGAACGTTTTGTCAACAGTCGATCTGATACTCGTCAATATCTCGATAGGTGATCAGGTAGAATGAGTGAAGGGTCGGAATATCTATATCTAATAGGGGGGGGGGAGGGGGGACGGAATATCTCTGAAGAATCCGCCCGATCATCTGCCGTCGGAATGAGCATGCTCGTTGGCATCGTCGGTAGAGGATTTAGCTTTTATGTTACCATGCCTTAAGTAACTAGTACGTACCCTGTGCGACGAGTCCTTCGCAAACGCTCCAGGCTGGCTGCATGTGGTGCAGCTCGAGTTTGTGACTGCCAGTAGGGTGCGCGAACGCCACCAGGAGAAGGTCAATTCGCTGAACAGATAACTGCGACAAGGCTGCAATTGGAAACAGTGAGATATATCTCAGAATGAGTATATTGGTATATGACTCCCAGGATAAGAATGGCCATTCACCGCATTTGGTTTACCAAATATATTGATGATCATCTATCAGAAGGTGTCTAGTTGGTTTAAGCTAAAATCGGCACCGATGAGGATGCGTTGTCGTCAACTTACGCTGACTTTTTGAAAATTGCTACTATTTAGAGATACATATGAACAGAAAAGTATAATGGTGAGGCTACCTGTGATAGCTAACAAGGGGGTATATTGTGGCCCGTCATCCTGAGGCTTCCCAATTCGCAATTAACTCCTCGCCTGTCCCAAACAAGCCAGCCATATCAGCTATCTGCTAACGATAAGCTCCAACGCGTGCATCAATCTATGAACCTGTCTGCGCCGATGTCTGCGCCCAAAGGCGCACCAGCCGCATATACTAGAACGCCTCCAACGAATACTCATTCATTGTACTGGTATAATGACGTTAGCATTACCACCAAGTACAACATCAGCAGCCTTCACCGCTGGCATGTGCCAGCGGTGACGGCGTGGGAGGTCGTTCGTTGGATGTCGATCGACCAATCGAGAAAGCTCTGAAGAACGTGCAAGTCATTGCCGGAAATTTGGTAGTCCACTCGTCTCATCGTCCCACAAAGGTGTTACCTCTCTCTCTCTCTCCTCTATCCTAGACTGACTGAGTGAGGGCACCACCGACCATCATCGAGATCATCTGGCGTACGTCACCATGATGGTCGTCGTTTTCGTCAAATCGCCATAAGCTGCGTTTTCGATATTGAAAGCCAGGAGATATTTTGTCATCTACTCAAGGAGTGACCAAGCGAAAACAAGCTCGGCACCACGGCCGTTGGTAGATACGGCGCCCAATGTGCAACAAGGTCGATTCGCTGACAAGGCCGACAACGAAACATTTTCCCCGACCTCGGCCAGCCAAACCGATTAACTGAGACAGCGCATAAGAATATATGAGAGACAGAGAGAGAGAGAGAGAAGGACAGAGAGAGAAAGAGAGAGAGATAAAAAGGATTCACCTTAAATCATCGGCGTGCTAATGGGGATTATATTCTGCACAATTCCGCGAATGAGCATCGTCACAAGATTACATCATACGAGAAGGGTACGGAACGTGTCGACTACAAGTCTGTCATTTAAGGTCGTTCCGAACCGCGCACTTTTCCAGCACAGGCAACTACTATTGTTGCCGCTGCCACTACCGAGTGCGTTTAAGAAGAAATCTTCGTCACGTGCCTTTTGGCGCCATCGAGACGAGTAGGTGTTGATCCCACCGTCTCGAATGGGTGTTCCGCGTCGGAAAACACCCATATATAATCGACTGACACACAGATCTAAAAGGTCAACAAATGGTGGACGAATGTACGACGCAAAAAGAATGAGGAACGGTAAAGTGTGTCGTTGTTGTTGCTATCGATGCTCCACTCAGGTTCAGCAACGGGAAGCAAGCTGTGTATATATGTATATATATATATATGTATGTGATCGCCGTGGCTGTAGACGCCACGCAAATGCGTCACATCTTTTAATTTATCGGTTAACAGTGGAGACTTATGCCTATGCAGATAACTAGACAGCATGATTAAAGATGTTGTTCAGGAGTCCGTCCCACAGTTATTAAGAGGGCTCTAATTCTTTACTGACTATGTAGAATTCGATATCTGTTTAGCTGCTTTCTTGCCTTTGTAGTCTCGTACAACTGAAATGATAGCGCTGAACACGTAGATTGTCACGCATTATGGTGAAAGTATATATATATATATACGCGACGCAGCACGGCCTTAAGTATTATCAATACCTCTTAATATACAATACAATACAAACTGCTGTTTATTGACGGAACTGCAACATACATTGCTTGAGTTCTCGTAAAAAATAATAGGTAAAAGGTGTAAAATATCACACTGCAACAGACGAAGTTACAATTGACAACATATTATATCAACGCATACATAGGGGCAAATACATTGACACGATTCCTCTTCCATCATAGTCACAAAAATCAACGTTATACGTATATTATATATGTTTTGTCATTAAAAAATCATTCAAAAATCAACGTTATACGTATATTATATATGTTTTGTCATTATCAAGGACACGCACGCAGCCACTAGAAAACACTAGAATGAATAACGCTCACAATTTGGATTAAAACAAACATCACTATTGGCTTATAGGTAGATTAACGGGTGATAATAATGATAATTATAATATTATCAATGATAGAAGTAATAGGATTGGAAGCATTCCCTTCCCCCAAGAGTCTACAAAGCCTAACATACCTAGTAATACCTATTACTGAACTGTACTAACGGAGTCACACGGTGGTACCACCAAACTGTGATTTAACTCGTTTCTTCCCATTTGATTAAAATCCACCGTGCATTTTTACCCACTCCCATCATCAACAGAATGCTCACAGGGTCAAACGTCGAGAGTGCCTTCGGATTGTAAAAAATTACATTGCTACAAACGTCTACCAGCTTTCAAAATGCACGTCTCACTGGCTCACGCTAATTTACGACACTGTCGAATCAAGTCAAGAGACGGCGGTATTTACAGCCCCGGAAGAAGGCTCGCTAGTAGATCACATCTAGTAGGCACTACTACGAGCACAAGTCCTACAGCTGCTTATACCACACTCACACACACAGGCAATGTTAAGTTATACAATACGACACCGAGGTCGTCTGCGACAGTTCAGAATGAGCTTATTTTTACCCTGAAAAAATCGTCGTCGCTTTACGAGTACCATAGTAAAGTGCAAGAATAAGATCGTATCGGGCAAAGAGCAACGGGGTCGGTGACTATTTTTGAGCTGGTGGTGGTGGACTGCTTTGGTGGACCCGTTTAACCAATGGTTTCACTACCGCTTACGGAGTGGACCCACCAGAGGTGAATGATGGGATGACACAGAACGGGAAGACGAATAAGAATCGGTCGGTGCACGTGAGCAAATGGGCTCCTCGTACGTGATGATTGTGCGTTTTGTCCGCAGTTACGTTATGAGGCTATTTGGAAGACACTGCGCGAGTTATGGGTACGATTTGCTATTCCATGCGTCCACAATAGCGTATCTGGCTCCTCGCTTCATCTGGCCTATATATCGAGCGTGTGGCATACAAGGCAATGACCGACCTAAACACACACGATCGTGGTAATATCCAATACGATTTCCCGCAAAGTATATATATATATCATTGCCAAGCATGTGTTATATCGTGTTGCGACTGTTGTTTTTGAGCAACAGGTTTCTAATAATCTTAATAACACTAGATAGATATAAAATACCGTTTCCACAGAGAAGCTGTTCACTGGGATACAAATCTATTAGATACAACTACGAGTGAAATAGAACTAATTGAGGAGTCAAAATAATTAGTGCATTGAATTTCATAATTTAATTGACGAACCCCCCCACTCCCTTCACCACACTAAGCACACCTTGATCGATACAATGAAACTATAGGGTATTTGTTTTACTGATTAACACATTACGACACAAACAGAAGGACACTTTAGGGCTATTGTCGAATGGTAGATTCTCAATGTCACACAAGTCGAGCATACCGGGCTAACGTCAATAGTGTTAAAAAAGCATTACCTTTTTCAACGGCCTGACGAAGAGCGTCTTCATCCCCTGGAGTCAAGAACACCTTCACGACCACTCGGACATCTTTCGCATCTTCGGCTGATACCACCGAGGAATGATTCTCATGTGTGTACTCCACCTGGAATAGGACATACGGTAGGCATTTGATTTGTTAGCATGCCTTCCACCCACACGAGTTATTGCAGAAGGCCACTAATACAAATACGGCCACGACCTCATCGTTGTCAAAAGGGAAACCCGCTACGGAGTCGTGAGTGCAGCCTGGGTGACTCAACAATTCCCCTGTCCACACTAAGCTGCGGACAGGAGGAAATGGTGTCGCTTGACCAGTACTGATAATATTATATTTAGAAACAAGATTTCTTAGGTTGTCGACGTTATATCGCTTCGTCCAATAGAAATCCTTCGCTTTTGATTCTGTCTGTGCTGGACGCTTAGTTTGCACACGAAAAAAACTTGCTATACTACTTCGAGTCACAACATGACCATTGCGGAGTGTGGATGATCCGCTGACCGGGGATTCACGCGTTGCGAGTCCACAGAGCGTCGTTGATCGAATCACCAAATATTTTTGGTCGCGCCCATCTCTCGCGCTACACAGTGCTACCACTAGTGCATCATCCCCCGTGGGAAAATGTCCATAGAGATATTTCTAGTCTTAAAGGAGTATACCAAATCACTGCAGGTTCACGGGTCGATTCCTGAAAATCTGTCTGAGATGGCGTTACACGCTCGTTTCCACGGCGTAATTTCCAGCTCGAACGCGACACTGGGCTCCAATGTGTTATATGATATTTTGGTTATTGCGAATGTCGCAATCGACCTGTGTATCTTGAATCAACATATGATGGTATACTCCTTCAAAACTTGAATTATCTCTATGGACATTTTGCCTCCGGGGATGGATTAGTGGCAGCACTGCGTAGTGCCAGAGAAACTATTTGCTAATTCGAACAAGGACGTTCTCCGGTCCCCGGTCAGCGGATCATCACACGGCGATCATGTGGTGACTCCAAAGAGTACAGCAAGTTTTTTTTTCGTGTAAAAACTAAACGTCCAGCACAGATAGAATCCAAATCGAAGCATTTCTATTGGACGAAGGGGTGTTACGTCAACAACCTAAAAAAAAAAATCTAAGAAATCATATCTCCTAATGTTCACTAACCCACAATGTTGGGGTTGTGTTGTGAAACAGGATAAATAACGCCTCAGCGATCCTGAATAAGCCAGGGGGTACTGTCCGAAACGGACAATTGGCGTGAGAAAGCAACTGTTGAAGGCCGTAATGACTGCGCAGTGACCACGTGGTGACGCGCTGTGTCGTATATTTACATAGAGGCTTGGTAGTACAATGAGTCCCAAATCCTATTGCGTAATCATTATGATGATGATGTGGCGTTGTCTATTCTGCCCATTGCATGGATAAATTAGCCAAGTCGTCTGTAGGTCGACTGGTGGCTGGCCCGCTCAATCGTTTGCTTTGTCTAGATCGGTGGCGTGATCCCCGGCGGCGAGGAGTCATCGCGCATTGTGACGAAATGCTGAATCGACTGTTTCTAGGCTGCGCAATTCAGGGCCTACACTCATCTGGCCTGGCCTTCACCGTGTCTGATACTCTGTATCAACATATCGTTTGGTGTAGGAGTTGTTTTTTTTTCCTCGTCTCTGTCGTCTCAAAGCTCCGAGATACTCGAAATAGATGTGCGTCGTATTGCATTTGATTATCTGACACTCGCACATACGTTCAATGTTTTTGCCAAGTTTCGTATAGGCCTCCTTTACTCTGATGTGATTTTGGACGGTCATATCCACCGTAGAAGCTGCATGAAATGAATCTAACTTTGATGTAGCATGTATTCTACGGTGCGTGCAACAAATTCAATTAGATCGTGCGGCCGACAGAAGTTCGGGAGGCAAAATGGAATGATGGACAATTTTGAACAGATCCGAACAACAGCTCACTGCCGCGTCGCCGCCGCGTCGTCATTGATGCATCCACATCTATGTCATAGCAGATACAACGCCCGAATGTGTTTGTACAATACATGCTTATTATGCATTCGTGCGTTGCTGTCCGGGAGCTCCATTTGAGACAGATTTCTCATATATCGAATCCTATGCATTCATAGTATCGATCAGTAGCGACAAGATCCAAGCTATATTCACAAGCTTGAGTCCGCTCCGTATACGTCGACGAAGGTTACGACGTTCGCGTTGTCGTCACCGGCGCCGCGCGCTCGCGCGAAGGCGTATCGCAATCGACTGCATCGATTGAGCATTGTGTTTTGCCAGCCGTCAGACGCTAGCTAGTCCGCCCCATAGCTGAAGCGAGATCGGGCAGTTGGCGCTTGCTTCCGAACTCCAAGCCGAATCCGCACCAGTCCCTCCCAGTGCCCTCTCCCCTGTTGCGACCGATAGTCCGGCCCGTCTTGGCCCGGCGTGGCTCGCAGGACAGTCAACAACAGCAACAACACCCAGCGCACGGGCAAGAATCGACAGTGGACAATGACGAATACGGGGCACGCAGTCCGCCCCAGCTCACGTCACCTAGTCAGCAACGGATGCGACAGCGGTGAAGCACAGTTGTTGCCACTGTTGCTACAACAACAACAACTACGAGTACTGCAAGCACCACTCACTCGTAAGCAACGCCAACGGGGGGTCTGGACGGCGGGGGACTTCGATTGAGAGGAGAGGAGCCCATCGTGTGCTTCGCATCCGCCGCTTGCGATCGTCATTCCTTCAAGGCTAGCGCCCGCCCGTGCCCCGAGTCCGCCTGTTTGTCTCCAGCATATTGTCGCTGCTGCTGCTGCTGCTGCTGCTTGTCGGTTCTGTGTCATTATCATTGTAGCGCTGTCGATGTCCGAAGTTATCGCATCATACCCCCCCGGAGATTTCGTCCCGGTATCCCTAGTTGTCGATTTCCCCCTAGCCCTAGTCACCCCACAAATCCTCCTCCAGACCCCTAGGTTTACCTACCCTTGCCGCAGGCTGGACAATTCTCGATTGTCCTCTCGACAACTGCGGAAGTTCAAGGACAAATGTGAACGACTGACGGTCCCAAGGACGGGTAGGCTGCCACTGATGCTGAAGCCGCAGCCATCGGGGCCCGACCAACTTCGGAAGACTGAATGGGACAGGTTCGTGTGAATTGATTATATAATAAATACGATTCATGTAACCTGTCCAACGCAGCCTTGCAGCCCGATTGGTCACATATGTTTGATAATTACCTACCGTTTATACAGCATCAATAATAATCGACCTCGAGCTAATAAATGATACTCTTTTCCGATACATACATAAATAGCGAACTCAATTTGTTCTTTGTCAGAAGGAACCTATACCGTGGTAGCTGTTGGTGAGCACAGTCGTGCAATTGCCATCCTCAGGGTGACATAGGGCCTTCATAGCAAAAACCTACCGAGTCTCTGTTCTTTATTATGTATGCAAAAATACTGCGAGTCTGGCTCAGTCTAGCGCCCCGCAAGTGTTTGGGCGTATGGAGCTTAAATAGAAATATGGCGACAACTTCCTGGACCGCCGCCCTGCCAAAAGGTCATCATGCCTCCGCACACCATACACAAACCCGCTCGCATTGTTACACTGTATATGGTCAAGGCCGTGCGTCCACCGTAGCTCTATGGGATACGAACCTAACGATCTATTATGTCGTCGCCATCCATTTTCACAATTCTTGCAATTTCCCCACAAGTTCTAAGAGCACGTACGCGGCCAGTAGCGCTGCATTAGCTCCCCTATACGTAGCAACGAGACGTGGGAAAGCTCCTGCCAATATTTATAATGTCTCTATAACAGGAACAGGAAGACATGAGGCCATCTGTATTTGTTCGTTATGCAACAAAGCGAACAGCCGTGTGAGTAAGGCAGACAAGCACGCCTATTTGCAGACGCCCCAAAACTTTGGTAAATGCTAAAACTAGCGATGTCTCCTTCGTTTCAAAATGATTGCGGTTTTTTGTACATTTCCCGCTGCAATCAACTGCCGTCTGAGTATTGTTCATGTATGGTCAAGCTGAATTTCGGGATCGGTTTATTGGCCGAGTAGTCGAGGGAAGCGACTTTCTGCCTCTTCAATCATCACCTCAGATGCAGGTCAGAACATATTAAAATGATCACTGCTACAAAATTGCACGAGGCCGCCGCACCCATTGACGTCACTGTCGAATCGCTGCCTGTTGGGTTGCATCGGCATAACTCGTCAGCGCAGCTCATAGCCCGCCCCGAGCTGCTTCGTAGCGTGAACAGCGATTCACGAGAGGGGAGAGAGATTACGCTAAACTCGTGTAGTATAGTTAGTGCCTGACCGTTGGTCACATCAAAGATGGTGCAGACGGGTTTGGTGGAAACTATCCTATATATATACATATTGATACTAATTTTTGAATCTAAATAGTATATATATATATAAATAGTTCACTAGCTTAAGTTTGTGGTAATATTGTAACTAAAGCAGCTGTCTATCTGCTTTCTGTGTCAGTGTGCTAGCTAATCAGAGCGATTAGTATCTCGGTCGACGTGGTATTCATTGCGTGGCTGCATTTTGGCAATGATTCAGTCGGTGCCTAACCTCAACCCTTTGTCTAGATACAATTACAAACACACAGGTGGGCGATTTCCGGTACATATAATAGTCATATGGGGAACTCCCAGGCGAACATTATTGGAGAGCCGCTAGCTCATATTCGTAGAAACAAATCATTCGAAACGTACGCACAGAGTGGGACCAGCAGCCTCGAGTCATGACGTAACCAGTCTAGTAGATGTTTATAAAAAAAAACAAGAGTGAGTTAACGTCGGTATTCCATAATATGGACATTATAGAACAAGCAGCTATTCACGAACGACGGAAGTATAGATGTAACATCAAGTTATAATATAACACATCGACACCAGATAGGTTAGACCAGCAAATTTTCTCTCGGATTACGTGCCCACTCAGTTGTCATCACGTCTAATTACTAAAAACGATTTTTAATTATAAAAATAGTAAATCTATTGCTCGACACTTCCGAGCCGTACACGCTACTACTAAGCGTCATTCACAGCTTGAGAAACCCTCTTCTCAGGAATATGAAGGGGCACATGGGTTGTCGTCTTGTTCACTAGCGCGGCGTTGCCATAGCGCTTCGTCTGCTTGAGCTGTCCGCCGTCGCTGCTGAACTCTCATGTGACTCATCATGATGAGATGAAGGTAATAGCCTAGAGTAGAGCGAAAGGCCGCCCGAGATTGAGAACGTCGCTGCTGTAAACGATAACATCGGTAGGGCTTTGCCCGTACAGACAGGCAAATCTTCTGGAAATCTCGGCGCGTCACGCTGAGTTGGTACCAGTCCAACTTGCTCGTGTAATACCGGCAATAATAACAGTACACGTGCACGTCCCCATACAAACTTCCCATAGCCAATGTATACATATTTACAATACTTTTAGGACTAAGACGGTGACGAGTTTATATTTATAGGCGCAACAATGAATTGCGAGATTTGGGAAAACCACACAGAGGCGTAGCCTATTCGAGTGAATGTAGGACAAAGATCATATCAGTGCGGTGCGATAGATAGTCAGAGCGAACAAAGCTCGTCCGCTTGACTGATGTGCGGGTCTCTCAAAGGGATTCGTTTATATGACCCGGCTTGGGCAGGGACACTGTTTTACTTATTGCACGTCTTGCAGCGGTCAACAGTATGAATCGAGGACTAGCTGGCGTCGCAAGCGACTCGTGGTTGTCCGCGATAGCGACTGTACAGTGCGTATACATACTAAGAAAGATATAAAGATATATACAGGGTGTGTGAGACTAAGCAAAGTTACCAGGTGAAACAACATGATTGATGCTACAACATAGAAACGCCAGACAAAAAAATTACCTGCCCGTCGAAAATACCACCCCGAAGTCGTGCATACATGAAGTGGCAGTTCGATATGTCATCGGGCATAATAGTGGTTGTGATCACAAACACTAGGGACTGCTTTAATTATGTAGATTTCTATTGCCACTACTGATTGCAATGGGCTAACTCGTCGTAGAGAGAGAGAGAGAGATCGAGACGTCATCGACTTTAGACTCTGTGCGCTACAAATTTCTCACCACTTCACTCGAGCCATGAGCCGCCATAGTCATTGATACCGGAGTCAGCGTCACACAACGAAGCGATTCTGATAACGACGCCGGGTACCGATCTTGTAATATATATTCACTCATCGAATCTCACCGCAACCGCATGAGTAACAGCATTCACCTCGGTGCGTTATCAGTATCATTGAAATCATCGCGGATCATTCCGATCCTGATCATGAGCAGCCTATATTAGGTGCACACACTCCTATTCAAAAATGACAACTATTTCCATAGCTGGCATTATCGCCGCAGGCGCCATCGTCGTCGTCGTCGTTGAAATTGTGTTGGCCGTACCTGCATCACATTGTTGTGGAGCATTCTAGCGGGACACTCGAAAACGAGAAATATGATCCTGCTATGAGGGATAAGTAATATGAGCTGGTTGTAGATATTTGGGTCAGTCCAATCGAGCGTCCGCTCGCGTTGTTTTAACAATATGCTCATAAAGCTTTTTCCCTAGCATCGAGGCGAACGTGCTGCGAACATCTTGGCAATTTCTACAGCTAACGAAAGGTTCTCGGGCTGACTCTCAGCCAACGTTTAACGTCCACGGTACAACTGCTTTTAGCATTGGTTCGTAAGACAATGAAAATGCAAATGTGCAACGGTGAGGATCGAACCCTCGCACGTACCTACGTGTCTCCTCCGATTTCTACAGCTAGACATCACAATTTGCGTGGCAGGCGCCAACGGAGTGTTTCATCGACGAAGTTTCAATCTGTTAGCAGCTGTCTAGAGCAGCAATAATAGGCAGACCTATCCGTCGCAGAGAAACTGATCTGCAACGCGCTGAAGCGTTTACATCAAAGTATTAGCATCGAACCTCAAGTGCAGCACCAGTGACAAAAAAAGAAAGCTGTCCGCTTTCCTGCTCACAGGCTATAGGAACCCTCGTTCGTTGGAAATTCAATGAATGAAAAAAAAGCGAACCACCCCAATCGTCAAGCAGGGAGATTGCATGGTATCCATTACGTGGTCCTCTGTTCTTTGGACTTCTCTGATTATCTGCCGATTTGATTCGCCGGCCACAGTATCGGTGGCACAGCGTTCTCATCCGCCACATGCGTCAGTATCACCGCGAATCACCAACTGCGGGCGTCCGTCCAAATCACGCCGCTGACGTCTCTATTTACCAATATCGCAATGATGTGACGACAGAAGACAAGACCTGCCACAGAGGTCAAGAGCAGCATGGCCACTGGATAAGCGTGTCTCGTCTCGCGATCATTCGCCCGCTAAACGGAAGCGAGAACAGCTCAGCTGAGACGGAAACCCTGCCACCTGCGATGGAGGAGGGGGTCGATGGAGGAGGCCTGCAGCAGGAATGACAGTGCTTTTCCATCGAGAGAAGCGACGGACGAAACAACGATAACGGAAAGTTGACACGCGGTGAATACGAAACCAACGCAGCTGATAGCAGCACGACGCAGCGCGCGATAAACGCCAGTCACCGGTAGGTAGCGTACGGCGATGGCCGCTGACTGTGTGTACCCCGCCCCGCGCGTTGTCTAAACGGTCCCGGCAGAGCGTTACATTCGTGCGTGGGAGCGATTCTGCTTGCGTCCGCGCACGGCTACTATTTATCTTTCCATAGGACGATACATTTCTCTTTCATCTACGTATCTATCTCCCGCTCACTCGTTGGCTGTTATGTTGTTCTGGCTGAGGCTGCCCTTCCTCTCGGTTGGGCTATTGCTGTTATTGTTGTTATTGCTACTGCTGCTGCTGTTGTTTCGATGGTGACTTCTACGGTAGGAGCTCCGCGCAAGCCCCATTGTCATGGCGTTGTACGAGCCTTGTACTGTGTCCAATGACAATTGAGCGTCGAACAACAACCAGACAACAATAGGCATCGCTGACGACCAGTGTGTAGCCACCGTTGCTAATGTGCTATACGCAGCTTGGATACGGCAGCAAATGAATGATTTATGAGCGGGGCTATGCCAGCATAAAAGTATAAGAACACACTAACCGGTCGTGCGGCATATTGCAATGGTAGTGTATAGGGTGTGCGGGATCGATCGAGCAACTGGATCTCGAGCAAACAAGAACGATTTATACTGATCAATATAGAAAAGTTAAAATGGTCGTATTTCGTTGCGTCCAAACAAAGCAAGCGCAGTTTACCTTGAAGCACAGAATTAGCAAGTGTGAATGCCTATGTGATATATGAAATACAATATGTGAAGGCAGATGGAGAAAAGTATATGATCGTGCCACACAAATATGGAGCAGTATCATGAACGAATATCGCCAAATTACATCTGATAATGACTGGGAAAAATGGGCTATTAAATAGATACAAGAATCGATAACAGATCCAATCGTTGTGGCACGCTATGGAATCATCCCACCGGCTGCGTTCTGGTGATTTGGTTGAATCCCAACCGACCTGATAATCGAATTTCATAGACGAATGCATGCTTAATGTATGCATTGGGACTTCATCGAACAATATCCTAGATATGAACTACGTACTATAGGGCGCGTGGATCATACAACGTCCAGAAGTCTCTCGATACTGTGAAATGCGTCAAGCCGCATTGACCGTAGCGGGGAAGCGGAATAAAACGAAGAAGAGAAGCTTGCCCCATAGACCCCGCCAGGCCGAGTGAGAGGGTTTAAACTAACTACGTTCTTTTTAGAGTGTTCCTGTTTTTCACTCCACGGACATTCATCTCTCGAGACGAAGAGCGCTATCGGCTCAACATGAGAGGACACGACCCGGCACTGCCTGCTCGTCCCATGATGTACCGCAAGGTACACAATCTCATTGAGGCTAATAACTCCGAGCAACTTTACCTATGCCACGCTTATTCGATGAGAGGAGAGAAAGAGAGAGAGAGAGAGAGAGAGAGAGAGAGAGAAAGTCGAAGAGGGATTTATCGAGTTAACGCATCGCAACGGAAGTGCAGGGGGCCGGACACAGGGGCAACGGTTAGATCACATATAGGCAGACGTATAGTTAACGCGATACTATGGTGTCCAAGAGTCGTTTGGACGCTCGACTCGATCACAGGATCCTCCTATCGAGATACGTATCTCGAGAGGGAAACTAACCACGGCATCGGTACGAACGCCCAGCGAGTACCACTGGTACATGGCTATGAGGAATATATCTCCCTATCGCTATCGTGTACGCGTGCGAATATCACACGTGTGGCAACGACGGCGACGAATACAACGGGTACGTAACATTTGTGTAACGTTGTTATTTGAAATTAGAGACTGCAACGTTGACGCTGACGGGGATTGTCATCGCTCATTGTTGACGTTGTTGTGGAATCTCTGCGACGTCACGGAAACATAATGCAACACTATAGCGTGGATGGTCGCTTTGATTCTCCAAAATGGAAAGCCGATGATGAAGTGAACGCTGCGCATGTAGAATGTATACGCGGCTGAAGTGTGGCAGTTATCTGGGTATCGAAATGGACGACACACACATACACACATATATGCTTCTCATCCAAGATCTCATCGCCCATTACCCGGAATGTGTAGTGAACGCGAACACTTGTTTAGGGGTCAGCGGGAAAAGAACACCTACATTCGGCGAAATCTCGCCAACTGGGCGGATCGCGAAATGAGATTGTTCTTATATAGATGGCGATGATGGATAGAAATATATTCGTATCAGATGGAAAAGACGAAGATACGCCGGGGGGGGGGGGGGCGAACGGAAGAGGCAATGCTAACATAATGATGCAAATGTGTGAGGTCGAATAGTGCAGCCACTCGATGAGCTGCAGCCCACGTTGGCTTCGAGCCCAACACAGTCCGCTCACTGACCAATGTCAAGGCTGCCGCAACGATTTGTTCGTTAAGCCCAAGCGGAACAGAGCGTTGACACATAGGTACAACGTGTCGTATCGTCAACGAGGGACCTTGAAATTTTGGCGCACTCATTGCTCTCTCTCTCTCTCTCTTTCTCTCTGTCTCCCTTATGTGAGGGAGCGAGGCTAGTACAAATCGGGTGCAGTTTCTCTACCTTGTTCTTAAATTTAAATCGTAAGACATCCTATGTAATTCCAGCTTGACGTTACAAGTCGTTCGACAGTCGGCTCTTGGCTATTCAAGCAGCTTGTCAGGTACATGTTCTAGTGAACTCGTGACTAGAGGATATTCATTTTAGTTAGCTCTATCACAACCAGGTTCGTCGCTGGTAGATAGATGATCGTCCAAAACGATGCAGTTTGTCCGTCGTAGGCAGAGGGCTAAATCATCGACGCACGTTATTTTGTATCTTGAGAGCCGTATAGTGCCGTATATAGGATTATCCAAGCAACAAGGCTGTCAAGATCCTAATGATCGATGCAGAAAAATCCCAGCTTGATAGTTGGCTGTTGCAACATCTCATCGGAACTTTCCGGCAAAGGCATACCATCGGCTCAAGGACGCTTCCTGACCACCGGCGCTCTAGGGTGAAGGGGAATAAGTAGATCCTATCCAAGTAGCTCATCATCTTCCTAACGATAAGGTCCTCTTGTTCGCTCGACGGCGGTCCTGGCAAATAGGTCCGCGAAGCGACCTGAAGAGACCGAACTTCGCTTCGTATAAAGCAATACCGCGAAGGACCTGCAGAGGCCGAACTTCGCTTCCGCAAAGAAGGCGGCAGAGGCTGCCAGTGCTACCCTAAGCGTCTGTGTGCGAACCGAGTATCGGTCCTACCCTATAAAGCAACATCGTCGCTGCCACCACCTACGTCGCTTGGTTCGGAAGTCAGCGCGGCCATACTCCAGTATAGCACACTCAGAAATAGAAATTTTCCGGGCATCTAACCGAACCGAACTCGAGGGGTCCTGCAGTTTACCGTCAACGGCAACACTGGGCATGGTACTCCGTGACTGGAAGAAGCTGCCTTTCGTCAGAAATATGCACCAATTTTCATTCGAAGATATAATTACGGCAACCGATAAAATCGAACCAGTTGCCAATGCGTGTGTATTTGGAATAATTTCTCCATAAACAAAAGGCAAACTCACGCAACGAAATTGAATATATTCGTATATAAACTAGATGAAAGTTCCAAGCTCAACAGCTCGCATACGATACGTGCAATGAGCCACTGTGTATGTTTGTGTACAGTTGTCTCTGGTGACATGAAGTTCAGTACGTCACGAAAGCAACGTCTACAGAAACAGTGTTATATGTGTTCAAAGAATACATCCAGCAATCGATCTATTTGCATCACCCACAGCTGCGGCTTACACAAAAATTACGATGCTTATAGACGTGAAAAAATTCTAACTTTAAGTCACAATTAATACTAGCTAGCCATAACGTCATAATAATGATCCAGGTAGTAAACACTGATGTGAAACAGTGCAGAAATTAACAGTGACTTGGAGATCGAATATGACATCACCTTAAGCCTCGTAATAGTCGTAGTAACAAGTTAGCAAAATGGAAGTCCCGTGTAGAATAGGACTGCACGTGTCAGATTTATATTGTATAACACTTTCGTCGACGGTTTGCGATAAGACATACCGATTTCGCAGGACTTTTGTTGACAGAACTTTCCGCCAAAGATGATAGACAGTGACGAATACTTTCTACCATCTGAAAATTCACAGTCGGATCAGAAATCACACATGAAGTTATAAAACATATATTAGATACATGTAAATATATATATATATATATATATAACTGGCGCATTCACCAAATACAGAAAAGTTTAGTGTTTACTCCGGCGGTGGACGCACTTCAATTTCTTTTTTCAAGAATTAAAACAAGAAACTAACTAACAGAAATCGAAATCCGGGCCCTAGTCACTCCGCCGATATGACGATTCTCGTACATTGATTTGGTGGTGGAATAACATTTATATCCTCTACAACAGATCTACCGTGCATTCTCCTCGCTCCATTGACGCGTTCCTGTTAAATATTATCGGCGTACATTTGGCCGCAATATAGCGACACCGAGTAGATGATACATTCGATACTATAGTACAAATTACACACACGGACAATCGACAACGTCCACCCAAACAGGCGCCGAAATACGTCACGATATACAGAGTGGTAATACTATCTTGATTCAGCTAGGAAACCTTCATAATTATCTAGTGCAGCATGCATTTTAGTAATCGCTCTCAAAGTTCATATCATAATATAGAACTGACTCGAATAACAGATTCAAAGAGGCGCACACAATGAACATAGCATTAAATGGGTATGTACTAAGATATGCAGGTCGATATAGCAAGACAACAAATTGAAAATAACAACAAAAATTATAGAAGCGAACGTACAGTTAATTACATGCGGTAACACTAAAATCGTAGCGATGACTTTGGCCACTAGGCCTGTGTTGCCAACTAATTAATATTTTATCCTTTGTTTCGATCGAATCACCCCGTGAAATTAATTCAGTGACTGAAATAATTCGTTTAATTTATTTCATCGTAGGTATTTAAAGAAATATATATTGGACAAAATAATATTAATAAGAATAATGTTATTAATAATGATAATAGTATAATTTAATAATAATAATAATAATAATAATAATAATAATAAATTGATCGTAGAAAAATACAACGCCTTATTTACTAACAAAAGTCTATCTATGCGCATGAAATATAATGCTTTTTGTCGCACTCGATACGAATACAACAAATAGCCTGATTTCGCTAAGCATTGCTTTCATGGTGAAGGCGATGCTTGGACAGTGGTGTAGTGAACCGTTGCATTCTATGTATTGTATTGCGCTCGGCATAATAGAAGGTATTGAAATTTTCATCTATCGGCCGTCTCTTGTCGTTAATATTCTGGATGGTTTAGCACCACGGGCTGTTGCTGATGGCTGCTTGCGTGAATATCCATATGGGTGGTGGGTAGGTATCTATAGCTCGGCTCAAGGCGAGAGGGCCCATATATGGTCCAGGGGTGTGTTAAGGTTTGTTGTCAAGGTCAGGGGTACATCGATTCCAAATTCGTTCTGGCGACTCTGCAATACCGTCGACCCTTCCCCCATACGCAATGTGCTATATGGACTTTCCCAGAAACTTACGGCCGAGACCCTCGATACAGAGGCTATGCATACGCTAGGCGTGTCAACTTGAGTCATGCCGAGGCGATATATATATATATATAATATAGAACATTTTGGCAATATCTATTTATAAATCTATTTTCCTAGTTCGATTTCTCATTAATTGTCAGTGCATTTCTTTGTCCGCTAGTGCAATTATATACATTATTATATAGAAGGGCAACCTTGTGATGTCACTTATCGCGCCGAAGGGCAAATGAGAACTTTGTTGGATTGGACATAATCAAGGCACAAGACTTGTCGGATTAGCTGATTCCACTTATGTCTGAATACTATGTGCAGACAATTATTAAGAGATTATGAGAAAGTTTACACTAATGATCAGCTCCACCAATGAATAAATATATATATAGGTCCAAATGACGTCCGCGTTACATGTTTGCTGCTTCAAAACACACAAACTTTTAAGCTAACAAGCGGAATCCTCTTGCAATCGTGCGGTGTTAAGTAGGGAAACGTGTCTATTTTTCAAGCTAAGATGAGTGTTCCCCTAACAGAACAGGCTAAATAGTTCACGATTCAGGCAATACCATCTATCGAACTACACTATCGAACAACTAACTGATCCACACGTAATATACAAGAATATGATAATCGATGCTGCAACGCGACCCTAAATTTCGAATTTCGATCTCCAGCACTTTAAGCATTGTTATATATATATATATATATATATATATATATATGTGTGTGTGTGTTTTTATTCATGGATATTTGTATAAAAATATATGATTCGCTGCCAGTTCACTGTTCTTGTTCCGCAACTTGTCGTCATTCAATTGTAACTCATTTTTTTCGCATGAACAAGAGAGCACTTGCTAAAACGAATAATAATAATAATAATAACAGCAGAAGTAGTACTAGCAGTAATATTATATAACAGTAGTCGTAATATTCGAAATAAGGTGGCTAATTAAAAAACGGAAACTCGTAAAAACTCGGTCGTTAAACGATAACGCACCTCATCGGCGAGTGAATCGAACAGCTGTTTCGTGAGCTGTTTGCATTTGATGATATTTCCCGTATCGATGAGGAGAGTGTTCGTTGCTTGGATCGTCTTGTTCGCCTGCATCTTCGTTTTGATTTAGATCTTCGTTGCTTCTCGGTGAAACAATATGGGTATTTGAAGGCGATAGCCCGCCGATTCGTTTAGCGCAGTGCTCTCTGCCGGCTGACGAGATGAAGTGCTGGCCAGCTCCACGCACGAGTAACAGTGACAACTATTGACTACCACTGTTGAGAGAGACCGGTCGTTCACCGAGACGGGTCCGCCGGATTGGGATCGGGCTTGGCTAGATCTTTTGTCGACGGTTTGTGTGTATGTGTTGTTTTTTGTTGAAACCACGATCACTTTTGGACACGGAACGTTGTAGACGTGTGAAGACGAGATATAGAAACAACTGATCTACCCGAGGAACAGAGGCCGACTTGGGACAGGTCTTGAGAGTGGAGGCACCGAGCAGAGCAGGATACAAACAATGCGAACAACAGTTGGCTATTCGCGTTTGTTTGTACTGGGTGTTCTTTAGCTGCTGTTAGTTTCGCAATACGACAATGACGTCCGGTTCGTTGGCGTGTACCAAAAGCCGATAGTCGATAGCCGAAACAAGCTGCTCGGTGTGATCTGCGTCCTCGACGAGAACAGCTGTTCTCAGCAGTTGACGACCACTTTATATATCAATCTGTACACAGCCAAACGAACTCCCTTCACGCGGCGAGCGCAGAGAGGGAAACGCTGCCTCCACTGTGAGCGCTGTCGGCGGCAGCAGCAGCAGCGGCAACGGCGGCAACGGCGGCAACGGCGGTGACGGTGACAACCACCGACAAGAACTGCAGCAGCGGTGGTGGCTGTCTCCAATCACTGGTAACGTTTCGAGATAGCCGGTACACAACAGCTAGATAGCAGAAGGCGGAGAGGTACTCGCGCGGCTAGAGCTACTAGAAAGCACCGATCGACCGCTCGCCTCGAACCCGCCACCGAGCGCTCCCGTCGAGCGACGGCCGCAGGCCCAGCAACCTACTCTCGTCCTCACGCGCGACAACAATTGCCCCGCTGCCGCAACGAGGTTCCCTTTCCTTCCGTTCGATCGCACTCGCTCAAGGCAGGCAGCATCCAGGCAGGCGACCTACGAGCCAGCCCGTCAGGCAGAAAGGCAGGCCGCCATCATAACCCACCAGCCCCGATGTCCCTCTCTCTCTCGCTCTCTCGCTCTCTCAGAGGTTTCTGCTCGGCCCGCCGCTTCGCTTCGGCTAACGTCGAGTCGGGCCGGGCCGATTCACTTGACAACAACAGCAGCAGCAATCACAACAGCAGTTGAATCTCCCTCCCCGCGTGGCTAACTGGCACCACCGTACTATGACGTAGTAGAGTATCGTATAGATTGTGAGATAGATTATACATATATATATATATATATATGTATATGCGCGCAGAAGCTGATAGTCATAGTGGGAGGGACGATGAGGGGGTGTGACAACGAGTTCGTGTCAGCGTAGCACCTAGTGTACGTATGAGTTTATGAGCTCAGCGGAGAGCATTCATCAAATACTACGCGATAAGCTATCATATCTATCTATCGGGCCGAACTATATTTTGTACTATGGTTGGCATCGGCGTTGCAGACACAGCGTAGGCTGTTGCTGCTATTACTGCGGTGGAATTAGCAGGTCGGTAGGTAGCGCGCTCGACCTACAACCTGCGAAACATACGAGCTAGGGTGGGCCGCCGAAGAGAGCAAAGCCATAGGTAGATGGACCTCTTCCCGCGTGGAGAAGGTCAGCTGCCCGTCATGCTGAGAGGGAGCATATCAGTCAACCAAGAGATCGACGGTTTGTACTAGGCTAAGAAGCGTCGCTCGAAGGTGAGCTATACTCGAGTCTATCTCGAGTATAGCTCACCGCTGAAATAAAAGAAATGGTGAAGATTCTTACAGCACTTCACCTACTTCACGTACTAGGATCGTTTCAACGAAACTTCGACATCGATTCCTCTACTATTTAATGGCATTTGATTCCTGTCAGACAAACTGAGCTACAGTGGATGTTGAATCGAAAAAATGTGTCGATTTGTCGCTTACTATTCGACGAGTTCTTTTTGACCGAAGAGATATTTGTATACATATTGTACTTGTCCATTCATTGTTGTTAGGATGTCCATATATATATATATATATATGCAGTGGTAGGCATAAACTTAAGACACCCCTATATTTCCACAAATCTTTACATAAAATACGCATTTGAGGCATTCAATCTGTATCAGATTAATGTACGTGTCAAATAACATACATACCACGAAGGAACAGCGCATATGACGTCGCAAACAGCCTGCTACAATGAAACGAGTCGTTCTTCTTGTGTGCAAAATGATAAGTCACCTCAGTTATCGAGTGTTTTCGCTGAATTTATCCAGTTTGTTTTGAGCATTCACGCTGTACTGTACTCACGGGACACGCTTCGAGCCTTACTGATACCAAGAAAGCAGTTATTACTGCTTTACATCGAGCAGGAAAGATCCTGGCGGCAATTACCAGCGAAATTGGCAAAAGTCGTTGCGCAGTGCGAAATTATTTACGCATCCCGTCTACGTATGGTACTAATGAGAGTCCAAAGGACGTCCAGGAAAGGTCAGCCAGCGAACTGCCATGCACATTTGTCGATTGGCCTCGAATTCGACCATAATGTGTGCAACCAAAACAAGACCTCGTCTTCAACATGACTGCCCAACCAAACTTCGCTTTCAACAATGTGGACAGAGACTGGACATTGGTGAATATTGGGGCAACGTTTTTTCAAATAGTATCCTGTGGGTGCACATCTATCTAAAAGGTACCATGTTGTTTCAGATCGTCTTCAGTGACGAGAAAAGGTTAAATTTGGATGAGGCTAGATGGATTTAACGGTTATTGGTATGATGTACATAAAGAGCCGTGGTACTTCTCGAAGCGCAATTTCGGAGGGTGGGTGCTTTATGGTTTGGGGATCTTGGCAAACTCGAACTCGCTTCAGTCTCATCTCGATCGAATAGCGGCGACTATCAGCCTATGTTGACCGACCATCTACTACCGTTTAGACCAGATTTCATCGACTGCCAACTATTTTTCAACAATTCTTAGGACGGCACAAAATTAAAACCCTAGTTCAACCCGATGGAAAACCTCAGTGGCGAGAGGAAAATGTCAGTGCCGAGATTCTGCGAGATATCGTTAATTGTATGCCAAAACGGATCTTTAAGGTTATAATTAGCGAGGGCGTGCCACACGGTACTAATTAGCACAAGAAAGCGAGAATCAACCCAGCGAAAACACATGATAACTGAGGGTGACTTATCATTTTGAACACCCGAAAAATGACAGATTTCATTGTAACAGGCTGCATGCGACGTCATATGCGCTCTTCTTTATGGTATGTATGTTATTTGACACGTATATTAATCTGATACAGAATAAATGCCTCAAATGTGTATTCTTTATAACGATTTGTTGAAAAATAGGGGTGTTTAAGTTTGTGCACACCACTGTGTATATATATATATATATATATTAGGACGAGTCTGATGCAATATCAAATGCTACACCATGACCAGGTTGTCTGGCCAATCACCAATCTATCGGGCTGTATCTGTCGAGTGCACTCGTCGTCCGACAAACAAGCAAGTTACTAGAATCGTTACAGTTACATTATGATAGTTCAAGCACAATAATAGTCGGATGTAAGGATATTACGCTGAGAGCGAGTAGCTCGTAGCACACCATTACCGCAAAACATATACACATGTATTATATATCAATTATTTTCAACGGGCCGGCAGGGTCGCAGCGCCTTTTTCTCGCTGTGAAGCAAAGAGACAATCGCCAGCCATCACCTTCATCGGGAGTGATGACCATGACCTCAGGCCTTGGCCTGACACCCAACTGTCTCCCTAATTATTGTATTACATTAAGATACACAGTAATATTGAAATAAGATGATGAATAGGTCATCTATCACAACATTTTCATAGCAGCGGTGACCATAATATGATGTACGTGTACCGTTATGTAGCTTTTGTATTTAGATATTTATTTCTGTATTCAATGTTCACCTAAAAAATCGAAGAGACACAACGGCGCAAAGAGCCGAGCTCTCAACCCGTGGACTCGTGCTGTGGTAGCTGCGATGATCCGCAGGGACACATACGAACCAATATGGCCATTGCACCAGTGGATGCGGTAACAAAATCAGCTACTAACTTTTATATATAATATTAATACTATTACTACAGTTGTCCTATTGTTTGAGTTGGGCTAAGCGACCCTTACGAAGTTCACCTTTATCGCCCCACTTCGGAATAATCGTTCGCCCCACATTTCAATCTTGTACACATTTCAATTCGCGACATATTTATTGCACAATCGTTCATATCGCGACAAATATCTGGTCTGCCTGTTGCTTATCGATCCAGTGATGTGAGTACAAGAAGGATAGGCTTGATTCCAACCGTTCTTGCCATGTGCAAGAACTGCTCACTCTTTAGCCAAGTCTGAGCGTACGAGAAATGTTACAAAATAACCGGATGTGCTCCGATGTTGACGGTACCGAAACATGCTTGGGGTGCAACACGACAATCAAAGGGAAATCGCGTCCTGGCCGTTTTTTTTCAGGAGTCATTCTGCTAGCCGGCACGGAGAGACAGACAGATTAGCGCCGCTTGACGGTATCGCGGTAGTAAGCAATGATTCACATTTATGCTTTTTAGTGCAATTTTCAACAGAGGCAGGATTTAGTTGTTAGTGATGTTCGTCGATTGAAGAAAGCTGGACTTCTCTGCGAGACTTTTCAACCGTCTGTCGTGTGCTTATGACAACAGCTGTGAAATACACTACGTCGACTGTAGAATAGCCTTTGAATGTATTCGTACCATTTTGAGAGTGTGTTGGGGTGCTCGTCAATAGACACCTTTTATTAGCAGTTAGCTTACTAGTTAGCTGAGTGTATTGTAAACAGTTTCCAGCTGACCGTAAGGTGCATTCTAAGTGCTCGCAAATCCCAGATACCCGCGCAGTGGCTTGCGTGCAGCCATTCAACACCATGTGAGGTGAATTGCGAGAGTGACAAACTTATAGCTGCGTGCGTATTGCATGCAAGCTGCATGCAACATCCAAGGATGGCGGAATCCGCTTTTCTCGGTGCAAACGCTCTATGGCAAATGACTCATTTTTAGTGTGGCGGCACCTTACAGTAAGCAAAAGTTCGACCGGACGAGGCTATAGCAAAAGTCCACTAAATTAAAGAGAAAGAACAATTCTGAACTAGACACTGTTCACAATCGTGATCTTGCAATGTTCGTTTGGAGTGCAGGCCTTCTGGCCCTTCTGCACCTATGCAGTGCACGTTCGGATATCACAACGCAGGTTCCTCTATATCCCTTTTCGCTGGACCAGTTCCACGAACGAGATTCACGGTAAGGTTGAGTTTGGTGGCGTGGTTCGTTTGTGTGCGCCTTGCAAACGGAGGAGACACGTAGGTGGACACACGGATTCGACTCCCACGGTTGCATATTTGAATTTAGGGGTCCGTCTTACGAAGCAATGCAATAGCATTACCGTGGATGTTAAATGTTTTAGGCTGAGAGTCGGTCCAAAAACATCGATTCACGGTAAAGGTTAACGCGAGTACTCATCGACAAGGGTGTCATACGGGTCGTTAACCAAGCGGATGAGTACTGCAGAGGCTTTTCTATATTTTTTTCTACGATTTTCCTTTAACGAGCACGCAAGCAGAGAGAGAAAGAGAGAGGGTGAGAGAGAGAGAGAACCCAATCAAAGCAAAAAAGTCAATGTGAGGAGCATAATGAGCTACTGCAAAGGCTATAAGTGCTGCCAATTAAAGCAACAAGATTCGTTGAAGAGTGATTCTCGGCGCGTCTCGTGTGGCTGGACGCTCGTCTCCCCGTCGCAGATGTGTGCAACTCGGTCTAAAAAGAAAGTTTCCGGGCTGACTCCCAGCCAACATTTAACGTCCGTGGTACTGCCTTCGGCAGGGGTCCGTCTTACGAACTCAGTCTGTGCCCCACAAAAATTTTCTCGTTCACTGCAGAATTTCGTTGTGGGAGACTCATAGCTCTGGATCCGAGTCCGATGTAGCTGATAGGAATAGCACTCATCGGGTGGGGCCGTTGCTCTTGGGGTAAGCGGGATCCTGTCGTAGCGAATATATTTATAAAATGCAATCGCATTGATGCCAGTTCAGTGGTGAAAACGCTTCATGCGGATTTCTCGGAAACGATTGCAATTTTTGCTGGCAAAATATATGTTTGTCATTGTTTGACGAACTCTATCCGCAACCTGTATCCCACATCATTCGTAGCAATGGGGGCGGGTACGCCCACCGACTCACTGACCTACAGACGTGAGCTAACTGCGATAGATGATCTATTCGAAATGATTACAGTGATTAGTTCCATGCTGTTCTATTTGGGAGGAACATTGTGTTCCATTCACAAACAGAGTTATACTGTTGTATAGAATCGAACACTCGATGAGATGCAACATCTGTATGGTCGTCGTAAGTACGTACATACTTCACTCAACTATTGTTTGTTAATAACCAAAGAGAAATAAATTCGACAAATTTCTCATAGACATCGCACAAATTTTACTATGAATACAAAAAATTCATTTTGTTCAAAATCTCCCCACCCAGAAGGGTTAACGAGTTCGTTGAGCTAGCAGTCTATATACAGTGGATACTTGAGCACAATATAGTTTTGTAGACCGAACAATTGTACGCCAAGAACGGTTCGAAAGCTTGAAGCGACTGTCAATCGGGGTTCACATTCTGCATCATATGCTGTGGTACAAGACAGCCTTTAACATTATATTATTATTATTTCAAATATTCTGTTAATGATATGTAGAGGAGGCTGTTCGTAGATGTATTTTACGTTCAGCCCACTATTATCATTCAATAAATAATTAGCCATTATTATCATTCAACCTAAAGCGTACCTAAACTTGTGGTCATTTCAGAATCCAAAGCAAAATTCCTGATTCCAACAAGTTCTCCGCCTCTCAGATTTCCGTGCGGATGACAGACCCTGTTCGAGCACTTAATATTAATCAAGACGGACAGAATATTGATGTTGTGTACGGAAAGGTCAGTGTTTGCATTCAGCTCTATTTTCTAATACGGAACCGAACAGGCTTTATACATCGGGCACTATTTTGTCAATCTAACAAAAAAGCTATTTTACTACCCTGGATATGCCACCGTATTTAGGTCCAAGTTAATCATATTGTATGCTTCGCATTTTTTAATTCAAACTTTGTCAGCTTTTCCCCTGAGTGCAATGCTGCTAACAAAGACAAGAAACATTTCATTTCTGGATGAACAGCCCGCAGAACATCGCGGTGTATCTCGAGATGTGTTCCGTATACTCTACGGAGGATTTGACTCTTATTTGCCCGTCAAATTCGACGAATCTATGGTCACCTGTAAGTTGTCGATGGGAATTGACGACGATACGAGATTTGCCAAGTTGAAGGTCGGTTCGAGGTTTCCCGGGGTGTTCGAGTTACTCACTCAGGGCCTTGTCAACGATGTTCACAAGGAAATCATCTGGAAACTGTACTCGGTACAACAGATTGTTGTCGAGGAAGGTCGCTACTTCAACATTAGCCTAGATTTCATTGAGGTTAGTTGTATGACATGACGTGATAAAATACCTACCTGTGCCTACTCGCGTTGTCTATTTGCTGTGAAAGAAGTGGTATGTGTGTGTGTGTGTGTTTGTTCATAGCTAAATTCATCATAACTAGTCGAGATATATAGCCGAAAATCTTATCTCAGGTCGAAGTTTCGAACGGTTCTCCGAACAGTAGTTGGGTAGATCATCGATTGATCTAACTGCATCACCGGCTCGTCAATACACTTCAAAGAATATTCTCGACAACTTAAAAATTCGCCATTGAACAATTTGTTAAGTAATTAGTGCCATTGGGCGAAATTTCGTAACCCTGCTATTGTTTCAAGAGGATGCAAAATGCCAGATGTCTTGAACTGGGAACGTGAGCAAAGTAATGACACATTGTTTATACTTGAATATGTCGTCACCACAGGCTTCGCTTTCCTCGAAAGTAGGACATGTTGTTATTGACAACCAGTTGAGTGACTACTTAAACCTGCAGTGGGACCCCATTGATCGTTCAGTGTTGCTATACGGCCTGCCCGGTGTCGGCGACCTTAACCGATTCAACACGCTGAGCATTCAATTTAAAAAAAAAGAAGGCTGCACATATCAACAGCGGGAATGTTCACAAATTAAGGTACCGTATGCTTATGAATTTAAACATTGACATAGTAATATATATTTACTATTGAGCAAATTCACCTATACCTAAAACATGTTTACTACAGACAACTGTGAGTGGAACGGGAATTCTTGAAGTTCTCGGTACATCTCAAGTAAGGCTGGACCTAAGCAAACGTTTGCAAATTCGATATTTGTTGCATGACAATATCAAGTACTTCCTGACGCTGTTTATGAAAGGTTATTTTTTATTAACAACAAATAAGCAAAAAAAAAATACACAGGTAAATCTGAATTCCGTTGACTGGGCCGCACTGGACGCATTGGGACCTTCATTTGAAGCCATCGTGTCTCCGAGACTTCTTTCGGTTGATGATCGGATATCGGCAGCAAAATGTCTAGCCGAACTTCACGGTGGTCAGATCACGGATCTGCGTGGACTATCGTTCACCGACTACAATCTCGACTTACATAACAAACATTTAGAAGGCTTGGCTAGAATCCAGGGCATGATGCTTCCAGGACACTCTGACTGCGACACTGCAGAACGTGAGTCAGATTATCGATCCGCATTATTTTTACAATGTTCTCGCGTCTAGATAGTCCTTGCGTTCACTTATACCTGCACTTATAAATATGTGCACGAGTAATACAGAGCTTAAATGCATATGAGCTGCTGTCGGTGTGTCGTATTACTAGTATACCTCTACGGGCGTCTGGGTGTTCACCCACCTTCAGCTACTCGTATAACTATACATTAAATATATGGTACACACTTGAGTGAATAAGGAAACACTTTCGTAGAGTTTCTTTTTACGACACTCTGTAGCTACTGGTGACAGCTCAACGCTCATTCAATTGTTTTATTCTAAATCGGATGTTGATTACACAGACGCTTCTTACTGCTTTCAAGTGCCTCGTCATATCCCGGCTTGGCATTCTGAGATGCAATGCCCCACAAGACTAAGAGCTATTGTATCCATCCCCATAATTCGTTTTACGACAAATGGCGACTCTATCAAAGAATCCGGATAACAAATATGTAACCCCTGATTATTAATAATTAATTTGCGAGTATTCGTATTCGTGTTATTCTCTCTCTCTCTCTCTATCTCTCTCTCTCCCTCTCTCTCTCCTTGAACAAGCTCGCTGCATTGACGATGTATTTATTTATCTCAAACATGTGCTACTCTCGATATGATGTTCTATTTATTTTCTATTTGTCATTTTGTAGGATTAGCCCAAATGGTGTACCCGTCACAGTTACCGCAATGCAAGTGGACGCTGCTTTCGCTGAAACACGACTTCAATTACCTGGAACGTATTTGTCCACATCTCAGCCTCGTTGGCCTTGAGAAAATGGGTAGACATTATCTTGGCAGCTCCGATAGACAATTCATCGAATCCTACCTCCCTCGGATCAACTATGACGAACGATCACGGATCACGAATGTAACGTTGCCACCGAGCGAGGAGCTTGAAGGTCCGACCGATTACCCTACAGAACCGGCGATTTTTTCATCTTCATCAGTTACCATTGAGTACGTTACCTTGGCCTGGTCGTTTTACTGTGGCTTATAACCGAGTGGATTGTACCCTTAAATCTATTCATTAGGTTGGTGTGGACCAACTGTGTAACCAATGCGGTAAGCACATGTTCAATATTCGTCAATGTCATCATTATCGTTACGTGCCATCATCACCACCGCTTCTGTCTTGTGATCTAGGTATCACATGAATTCACCAAGCTATGGATTAGAATTCACTTCGGCTGGCATTTTCCGCGGTTGCACCTCACAAGATTTCGCATTACAAACATATCTTGCTATGGCCAGGAAAGTCAGAATGTATAGTATACCAGAAATAATGACCGGTTCCACCCAGAAGCTCGTAGGTACTGCTAGATCTGTCTTGGACGGTCCGAGCGAAGCGTTGAATCCCAAGAAGATCCTTACCTTGAAACTTCTACCTGAAAAACCAACGTCATTTGACTTCCAGGTCACTTTCTGTAGACGACCAGAACCGGAAATCATCTACTCCGCCGGAAGCGGGAATGGATGATGATGCCAATCCGACGCCGTTATCTGCTAACGAATCCGATAATGAGACCAATGAAACGTTCGCTAGAAATGGTACGAATAATTGATAATGCATTGTTTTTCCTACAATTAAGAGATCACTATACAAAGAATGAATTAGCTATAAATTGTTTTAAAACGCAGAGTGGTTTATTGTCAGTGGCACTTTGACACAGTTCCTCTATGTCGTCACAATATATCGTCTCAAACCCCGAGCCACGCACGTCATTTTTGCACGACCGGAGCGGTTGAGACTTTCGTCGACTAATCTTTAAATCTCGATATCATAACTAACTTGTCATTATTTTGCTGCTGGCATTGTTGTTCACAATAAGGCTATAACAATATGTGATTCGCGAGAAAAATATCGTTCCGCTACCAGAATCATGCACAATTAGGCAACTTCTCAAGCACGAATCAGTTTAAAGTGGTGGTGATGGTGCTGCTGCTGCTGCTGATGACGTTTTCTGAAGACTTAGTCGTTGACAAGATTGTTTCTACCGTACCCCACTGTCGCAGCAGGCGAAATATAGTAAAGTATTCGTTCATATCTATTTTTCCATACGTATAAAAACACCCCTCGATCTGGAATCATGCGACCTGAGCAGAACTCGCTGGCAGTGGTGATGGTTCTGATCTGTCCGAATCAGAGACAAGAACGACAAAACCATCGTGGGACAACCTGCGCGATATCTCCTATCAGTCGCGCGAGCTCCACTTCGCCATCGTCCTCGGCGTACTCGCCGCTATCGCGGTGGTCGCGTTCGTTGCCGTATTCTGCTATTATCGACGCCGAACTCAGTCTTCACGCACTTCATTAAGTTCGACTTCATCGGATTTATTCTATCAGCATCGCTGGGAGATGACGTCCCCTTAGCTTATCGGAGCTATCGGCTATGCTCACTTTTTTTTTGTATTCTCAAGTATTTTTCTCATCTGGATCGACACCTATGTCAGTGTGTGGCACTTCAACCAGCGGGTGTGCCGGCCGATACCAGAAGCAGTTAGGCTCGGGAGAAGATGATGCCTAATCGAGCTGAACGCTACGTCGGATCATGACATGTTCTCAGAGCAGATGTCAGCAGAACATCGCGCTGAAGGCTGAAGACCGAATCTGATGTTAAGAACTGGTTTAACAAAATATTCTTCAGATTTTGCATTGGATGCAAGTTTGAGCCAGTTGCTTGCGTGCTAGTGAAGTCTTGTAGGCGAAAATGATGTGTCTAATCATTTAGTTCAGGTTAATCATTAAGTGATTGGAATAACATTGTAACTTAAAGCAACGCAGCTCTTTTTAGCCCCTAGTATACGTCTAAACGGGAAAAGGTGATAGGGGAGGTATATTAGACATTTAAGTCCAGTATATACGTATATTTATATATACTTATATATAATATAAGTGTATACGTATATATAATATATTTTACTATTACTTATGAATTTGATTATCGACAACAATAGCGAACACAGTAGGTACACGATGAGTTAGCTTGAGCTACGGGCTGATGAAACTGGCTCATAATTTTTCGCATGTGCCAGTGTGTTTATAATTAGTGACGATGAGGATTTTGTACAACTAAATTGACTAATCGCTGTGTAACCAACGTCGATGAACAAAATGGGTAAATAAAGTTAATCTGACAAAAAACTTCATTGCCACGGCATTAGATAAGCAAGGTGGGTCTTCGAGCAAGCGCATTATGACCTTCCGCCCTATTCGTTTCTCATATTTTCCCCTATGAATTTCAAAAAGTGGTTGACATCAGTAGAAATTATGTGCCCAGAAATCGCATATACATAGCATAGACAAACAGAAAGTACACTCTAGTTTTTGGGTTTATTGTACGTACGTCCTAATGTAAGTTGCTTGATGCAAGTTAATCCAAAGGACAGTTTACCTATATATATATATATATATATCTATATATATATATATATATATATATTCACTGGTGTACCTTATGGAATTACTCGAGGTCGATATAGTATAATTCAAAGTAAACTCGGAGTTTGTGCGTGAAAGACTCACACACTCTACGCAAATAGGAATGGCCACCCACCCATGAGGTTTCTGCCATGTATGACATCTCGTATTCAACTCAGCCTCAAGTTGTCCTCAAGTTGACTTGCTATTGTATAGTAGGTACATTGAGCAGGAGGTCGCACTCAATACCATTGTGGCCCCGAGATCCCGGAACAGTGTACCTCTATAGGGCCGTCGGTCCCAGGAACACTAGCACCGATTTAATGTGACTCCGTCGCGTGCAACTCCGCCCAACTTCCACTATGATTATTTGGCCAAGCAATTAATTCGGCATCTGTCATCACTGTAAAAACTACTCTACGGTGCCCCCGGTCGATTCAGGCAATCGAGACAATCGCTTGTAAGCTTTTTCAATGCTTTCTCACTTGCAAAACAAGCCAGATATTACCAAAGAAAAATATATAATGTAGTAACTTATAGAGGTGATATCTGATACCGCGCGCGTCGACGAAGGGCTAGCGAATTCGGCTAAATATATTAATATAATACATAAAGATAATAGGTAATCATTTCAATACATAGCTATGATTTTAATACAACGTCCCGAGGAAGGCGATGGCATTGCCTCTCTGCACAGCGAGGGACAGGCGCTGCAGGAGGAAAGAGCCAGCGCGCTTGTCCCCGGTGGCGCGGATCAACCTGTGGTAGACCCCCTCGAGGAAGTTCGCAGTGAGAGGGCCGTGCCCGCCCAGGGTCTCAAAGGCAAGGGGGGAAAACAGGTGCGTTGCTTGGAGTGCGGCGTACTTCCTCAGCTTTGCCCGCTCCGCACGCGCTACTGCGTAACCGGGGTTGGTTACTGTAATGTTGATATTGTCAATGTTATATCTATGTAAATACGTGTTTCTCCTTAAGTGAGAAATGGGCCGATAAGCGGGAAAAGCGCTTTATAAAACATAAATGTATATTAGTAATTATTCTGCACATCCGCCAGTCCAACATACTCTCACATTTTCGACTTTTTCTTGGCAACACTTTCTCAGCTGTGCGTTTTCAAAGAATCGACCTTTTGTTTTTATGGATTGAAAATATTGCAAGCCTCGCTAACAGCCAAGTAGCGTTAACATTCAATTTTTGACTAAGTGTTGATAAAATTGAATACGACACTTGCACACCACGACTTGCTCGTTATAGCTTAACTATATTAACAACAGATGGAGTGAAATGGCAAATCATTCCTTCATTGCGCCAATGGCTATCAACGCAGTTCAGCAGCTGAGATCTCTTGATTCCTCATCAATTATATACTGTTGAATACTTCAACTGACACGGTCCAGTGATTTTTTTTTGTTATCATTAGTATTATTATCATGTATATACACAGTTTGACCTTATATTATGTATACGTTCGGTGTTGCTATTTTCATTGATGTGTACGTACGACACCGTATGTTCCGCATGACACAGATATTTTAACCCAGGCCTTGGTTGGTCTTCATGATAAGAGAACAGATATTTTTCTCAGCAACTACCTATACCTTGTGATACGGTATGCACTTCTACATGCAATAGATGAGCTCGCTTTGAAGTCAGCAGGGCACCGCCACTTTTGATGGTCGCAGACTGCCACCGAGGCAAGACGTTTTTCAGGGTTTAACTGCTTACGCCACGGCATTTTCCTGCAAATGATAGAATGTCTACGCACCAATCACGATCAATCCGTTGGAATCACCCCTGTTCGACCACATTTCAGATGCTCATTATCAGTTTTCAATCATTCTCAACCAAAGCGATTTTCCAAATTGCCGACACATACATGAAAATGAGCTTCATGCTTGCAAACCAAAACACTTCCAACGAACATATATATAGGACCGACAATACAGGATAATCTTCACAAAATGTCACGCGATTTCAGAATGTGCCCATGTGTATGACTAGCTATATGATATGTCAAAACGCTGCATGAGGTCGCATGCCTATGGTGGCTTACGTATTTGATTAGCGTGCAATACTGTTGATTGATGTACAAATGCAAAGGCTGGTATATGCCGAGGCAAGACTTTCTTTACGGGGTTTACGTACAAAAATATACATGTTAATATCGTGGGTATCATAGAGCACTTATTTCTGTCTTCAAAATAGAGAAATATCTTAATTAATAAGATATTGATTAATCTCTTATTAAACCAATCACGAGTTGGTTTTCGGGATTGTGCTCAATTTGCTCAATTGTTCTCAACTCAAAAGCAAGAAAATTTGATTACGTTCTTCATCGTTACGCACGAAGTATCGCCTGCCAATCATATGTACGATTTCCATAACGACGTAACTATCATAATTCGCCAACTAGGTATCGTTCTTGAGTTGACTCTCAGCTGTTCCCCTGTGTGACAGGCCCGGGGACCACCTTTGGGAAGTTACTTCAAGGAAAGTTAGCCAACAAGATCATACTATACTCTCAGTGTGCAGATTAGACGGGTCCCTCGAACCGATTACGACTTTGGAGGTTAGTCCTAATCAGGCACATGTATATGTGCATGCATGTATGGCAAATGCGTAAATGTGCTTTGTCTCGCTTATTCGAGCAGTTTCGATTTGAGGAGAGCAATAATAAGGGCAGTTGATAATATCTAGAATATAAGCAGGCGCGCGGGAAGCATTTCAGTAAGGCGTAAATAAAGGACCAGCAATTAATCATAATGAGTATTGAAGAGCAAGCAACATTTGGCAATAGTTCGTATCAGGCCTATTGAAGTCATTGCTAACATCGCACCAGTTCACTGTTTTGTATGTTGCTCATCAGTAACAAACAAACCGAAAGGGGTGTCCAGCAAACTGAGCTGATTTAGCAACCAAATTATGAGAACTTATAAGGCCATGATTGTATTTGCGTCACTTATTATTAAAACCAAGATGGGGGACCACAGGAGTTCGAGCAACGCAGATCCTCCAAGTATTTTTCAATGAAAATATTCTTGGTGCTGAAGGTTACTATGGTTTTCGGAATTATTGGTTCTTATGGTTTAAATCCTCGACAAGGTCAACGGTGCACAATGGTTGCACGATGACTGAGCATGAACATCGGCTGATCGAATAGGCTGACAATTTTTTCAACTGTGCCAACGTGTTTTACTATCCGCTTCTAAGAGCAGCTAATGGATTAATCGTTCTGTTGGATAATCGAGAAATCTGTTTACACTGTATGATAATGAAACGCTACTTTATAGTCAAATGTCTTCTCTTTCCTTTCTCTCCAATCAATAGTTTCGAGGGTGAAATTTCTTAGTGAAATCTAAACATTGATCCTTGTCGCGAAGAACTGTAATCGTATGAAACATTTCGCGAGGTGCTATCCAACCCATGTTGCTTCGGCCTTGAAGTTGATTCATTCACACGCCCTTTATATTGTAGTATCACGCGCGCGCCTCGGATATATTGTAATATCTGTGGCACAGTGATGAAGGTGGACCAACGGGAGGTTAAGCAAACCGCCACTGAAATGAAAGGTATACTCACTCATCCTTATGGAGATTACAGGACAAATACAAAAGTACCAAAAATTGCACTTGTAAATGCAGACACCGATCTTCACGCCTGGCAGACCTGTGCAATGGAGTTCGAATTCCCTTCACAATCGGCTCATATGATTTCTTTCGATATTCTGAGCTGAATTATAATCACTTATGGTCATGTAGCATAATATGGTCTTGATGCTTTTGCATCCTAGGAAACCATTTGTCGACTACAGGTCTGCAGCCGCACTCTAAAAAATTAGTCCAGTGGAATTTCATCTTTGCATTATAAAGAGGATGCAACTTCTTTCTCTCTCCCTCTCCATTCTTTTCTCTCTGTTTCGTAAGGACAAAAAGTATTCTTTTCCTTTCTGTCTCACTAACACCGCAACCATTTCCTCCAACAACCGTGTTGAGTACCCCATCTGCATATTTTCCCTTCTATATTTCATCTTAATTATTATCTTATTCACTACCAACGAATAAAGGACACATTATGTCTAAAATCGACATCTCGTCTCAAACATTTTCATTTTTTCCTGCGTTTTTATTGATTAATGTTGTTTATCGTTTGCTACACGCACTCTTCAGCACTTGTTAACCACCGCGACGCCGAACAATCACTTGGCCTCTCTCCGTGACCAACCCTACTCCCTGCATCGATGGAGGATCACGGAAAGTCCAGCGCTCATAATCAGCATCATATTATACCAACATATACATCATCTACTTTCTCTCGCTTTCTCTCGCTCGTCTTCTGTATGTGGGTGTTTGTTTTATTTTAATGAATGATGTTTATTGTTGTTGTTATTGTTGCTGTCGTTTATTTTAGCGCGTATGTGTTTTGTTTGTGTGTGTGTTTGTGTCCATTTTGTTTAGGCGGCAGCTTAGTTGTCGCGTGTATTTTTATCCGTATGTAAGTAATTATTTGTAAGTGGGAGTTGTATTTTATTGGTTCATATTTTAACTAAAAACTAGACTTCGGACTGCGTCCTCGCATGCTTTTTGCATGCCTATGTTATATCCCCACTCGTTGCTAGTGGTGGTAGTGGTAATAAGCCGCCGTCAAAGTGGCAAAATTGGCTGCTAATCGTAAATATCCTCCTTGTCAGCAACATAACGCACAATGTCCTTGACCCGCAAAAGCTTTTCCGCGTCCTGGTCCGGAATTTCGAAGCCGAATTCGTCTTCAATCGCCATTATGACCTGTTCACATTAATTAGTACAACATAAATTACTGAAGCGCTAATTAAGTCAAGATAGGCAAACATCGTTACAGTGGATGGCGTGCAACCACCACAGCTAATCGCATCATTATCTATCATTTAGCTAAAAGATAAAAAGATCTACTGAACTTCATATTTCTCGCACTGAAATTTGTTTTCTCGCATCTATGACAGATTTACCAGGAGCAAGTTCTGTTCTGAATATCAAATGTTAATAATCTTTTCTCTACAATAGATATTTTAGTTCAGAGTTCGAACCTCGGACCACTGAAAGCTTCCAATATCGGCTAATAGCAAAATCGACTTCAGTTATCATAGAATAATGTCGTTCACCTACCTCGACGCAATCGAGCGAATCGAGTCCCATGTCATTTACAAAATGACTCTCCACACGGAGCTTATCGGCATCAATTTTGTCGTACAGCTTCAGTACGAGCATCACGCGGTCTTCGATACTTTGTAGGGTCATCGGAGGCTTATCCGAATATTCCCGCAGGCTTGTAATCTGCAATCCGAATTACAACGCAAGAAGAAACTATGTTAGTGTCATAGACGTAAAAATTAGTCGGAAGGACATAGATCAATTATCGATGTGTTCATTATACTCTGCGACGCATGCGAGCCCTAAACACTTTGAACTATTTCAATTAAAGGAACAACACTAAGTTGTACCCGTTTTATAAGTTATACCCTGACTCATAGCAAATATGGAGCCTCAGCTTGCTTGAGAAAGCCCAGCTCAACCGAAAAAATGTGTTCAATACGTGAGCAATTATATTCGGTATGTTCTTTTCAATGACAACTTAGAAATACTATTCCTATATATAAACCGTTATCATATGTCCGGTCTATGTGGCATGGAATTATTTGAACGTCTTATCGAATTCAACCTTTGGGGACACACACATAGGCACTCGCTTAATTCGACACAGATAACGGTGCAGTAACCAGCGTATGCGGCGTTGGGTTTCCGGTCACAACTAAGTTATACCGACATCGTTCACACGAGACGGTAGGTGATCTCCTAATGTCTATATGAGATGAACAACGAACGGCTACATTGAGCTCGGATACATTCAAACAACTTCCATATTACCTGTTGTCATATGAGAACCGCAGCTGTCGAGCTGATCTAGCCACTGAATCGCCAAAATCTACAACTGCCTTACCCTCCCATAGAACACATTTCTTCGATTGACCAACCGTTCCGGATTCGGAAAAGACACCCCGCTCGCCTACGTTCCGGATTCGGAAAAGACACCCCGCTCGCCTACATACTGACTTTGACCCCCCCAACAATATCATTGGGTAATGTCTTGTCCCTAGCGGCTTAATCTCGTACGAATATCAATCTATGTTTTAATGTATACGATCAATATCACCCACACACCGCGTTCTCTTTCGTATCGCGCACCAATGTGGCTCGTAAACCTCATCCAAGTCCATCATCATACCCGGATTATTTCGGTAGACACGTTTGGTGAGCTGATCCCTGTTTCGGGCCACAGGGTAGAGCGCTTGTGCAATTGAATCTGTACAGTAGGCAGTACCAGCTATCAGATCTGACATGAACTTATGAAACGGAACGTCCTTAGGCTTATACACCTGAAGCGCACCCCGGGGGATTGAGACCAAAACAAACATCGTCACTGACCTGCGGCCTGGAAAGGTTAGCCGAAACAGCGAAAAGTTGGCTTCTTTTCTGTTGAACGGCGATCGTGGAGGCGGCTAGGTGCCGTGTAGCCATGAGGCAGGGGCCATTTCGAGCGACGTAGGCACCCACCGACCGAACAAAACTTCCCAAAGCGCGACTCGCCATCACTCTTTTGCGCTAGCAATGTGCCCCTTTGACCACGCTAGATGCCGAACGATGCGGGACAACCGGGCCGTTCGATCGTCTGCTGGCGCCCATAGAATTCATCCATCTTTGGACGAGGACAATCTCCACTTAGTGGCCATTACAACTGGCATTAAGATATGTAGCAAAAAGGGCGGCACCTTTTGAAAAGAAGACGATGCGCTGAGTCGCTCACCATTTATGAGAAGTTTGTAGTTATATGCAATAGGCACGCACACGCACGTGGGGACGGCCCAGTGTGAACTCGCTTAGAGGAGTGCCAGCGATTCCAGCAGTTATACAATCGTGCGGCGTCAGGCGTACACATTGCTATGGAATATTTCCAATATACTTGAACAATAGAGAGGTAGAGACCGAAATAAAAAACGAAAAAAAATGCTGGACCGCTGCGGCAAAAATCATAACCAGGTTAATTGTATTTGTAGATAATTCGAGAAGATTATCTGCCATTGATTAAACTAAAAGGATAAACTAATACTATGTGAAAGATATGAATTGTTCAAGACCTAAAATTTATTCACTTTGGTTTGACAATAATAATAATAGCTAGCTATATACACCTATACATGTATGCATCTTTAGCACGGCGACCTGGACGGCCAAGTCTTTGCTGTAAAAAACTGGGGTTCGCAGGTTTATTTTTTTCAGAGGAGGAAATTTTCTTCAAACGCACGGACGCCACCAGAGACATTCCAATCTTCGTGAAAGTGGGCCGATCCAGTGCAGGGGAGTTGACGCGGATGACAAAACGCCTCTGCCTGCTAAAACCAATCCTCTGCTGAGAGTGTATCTCTTCCCTAGAGTCGGCGACCGCAGGTTTAAGCCCCGAGAAGTGAACATTTACCTTTATTGCAAATTCATTAAAGAGCTATTTCACACAAAAAAAATCTACTTTTATATTATTCTCAAGTGGCCTTGTATTCACTTAAATGCTACTAATAAACACGGCTTATTCTACTGTTAGTGATAACAACCAATAAGTGTTAATCACTATTTTTTTTTGCTATTAATTCTTAGTTTTTGCAAACAATGCTCATGGCATCACGTTTTGATCGTCGCCGATCGAAATGTGGGCCTTGGACCCACTAAACATCATTCATGTGTCTGTCTCTTGTCCAATTCGTCACCGGGACCTGTATACACATTGAGTTCTAACGTCGACTGTGACGATTACTACTACTCGTCGTTTTCCGAGCAGATCCTCAACTATCGTCCTTACGCGAGTGGTCGTTGGCACAGCTTCAATGACCTGTCAGAAGGAATCATGCTATTATTACGAGAGGCATTTGGGGGATAGCTGACCCTACCTAATCTATGTGGCATGCCTCGATACCACTGGCTGTGCCATTGGCTCCGTGTCACCACTGCAAGGAACTGTCATGAGGGGGACCGCCACACTGCTCCTATTGCTGCTATAGATAGTTAGACAGCTCTGGGTTCTGCAGCAGCCGCGGGACTGGCCGCCGTCAGCTGTTGCGGAGAGGGTACCTTTTCTCGTGAGGCGGCGACGGCGGCCGCGCCTCCGGTGGCAGCAGCCGCATGCTGTTCCGCTTTGTCCTGTGCCGGGTGAACGCGCAACCGCTGCCGGCATTGGCTGGTCGAATGTTTTGAAGAAGTTTCCTCCCAGCAGCTGCGAGCGACCACGACCGCAACTGTGGTTACATTAAGAGTGAAACTCATCTGGAATCATTCGATTACTGCTGGTCAACGCGACTAACAAGCGAATTATTGTTATTGTTACTGTGTTATTATTTGTTTCGGGTTCTGTCGGTGCTGATATTGTTACCCTTGTTGTTGAGACGTGCATCGCGGTGAGCCCGATTGTGAGCTAAACATGAGCGACTTTCCTGAGCTGAAAAATGACCGCATCCTGCGGGCTGCCCGAGGAGAGCCGGTGGACGTTGTAAGTATCGAATATTTCAACCATTTGGTATATATATCTATATATATATATATATATATACATTCGTCTTAGTGTACTATAACTTTCACCAGTTGTCATTATATATATATATATATATATATATATGTGTCAATCCGATCGACAACCTCGGAGAACTGTCTGTCGTACGGTGGCCCGCCTAAGCGGTGACGTACACGCAATGGCAAATCGTATAGCAAATACAATATGCGGCTTGAACGACAGCTGGGTGCGTGTCATCCATATGTGTAATATACAAACATTATGTAGACAGGAAACTGGTTAGATAAACACACATGTCTTGCATTCAATAATAATAGGATTAATAACAATAATAAAGTGAGCGAATAAATTCAAAACTAGACAGAGAAAAAACTAAAAACGGCCTCTGCTAAATGTCGCAGGGCTGTTTTTTTTTCTGTCGAATTGCAGTCGAACTGCAATTAGCATAGTATAATTTCCGTTCGCCTAAACTCGACATAGCGATTTCTCAATAATTTCACATCGCCATGCAAGCAGATAGACACACACATAAACACTGCAGAAGCTTCAGGATAAATTATATAATATTGGAGTAGATTAAGTCTGTGCAGTTGCATGGGAGGACTACCAGGTTGCGGTTGCCTGGAAAGCCGTGGTGGTGACCAACCAAACAATCGCCGGTTGAAGCGGCTTATATTCGTGTTCGTATTGTTTCATCGTTGAATCTACGAACATCGTGAGCAAATGGACAACGGCTGTGGAGTGGTTTCAGAAACGCCGCTCTCGAAAATCTACCCGTGCAGGTGTAATTTCCTGACAAACGGTCAATGGAAAACAGCATTTACTGTCTCTATACAATAGTGAGAATACGTTGTTATCGTGGTGTCTTGCCAATGGCTACTTAAGTAACATGGCATATCTAGAATTCATTGCTTGCGGTCACGTTCGAGTTGTTTCCTGAAATAATTCAGTGAAGTCCATATTATATATTCGGTCCCTCGCAAGATTATTGTAATTATTCAAAGCTCTATTCTAAGAAAAAAAATGCACACCGAGGTTTCTAAAAATTCCTTTATTTATTTTCCTTCTAGATTCCTGTTTGGATTATGCGGCAAGCGGGCCGATACTTGCCCGAATTTATGGAGACGCGAAAGACAAACTCGTTCTTCGATATGTGTCAAAAGCCCGAGGTGGCGTGCGAAGTCACGCTGCAGCCCATTCGGAGGTTTCCCCTTGACGCGGCGATAATCTTCTCGGATATCCTTGTCATCCCGCAAGCCATGGGCGAGTGAATCACTTTTCTTCGATCAAGTGAGGGATCAAGGCTAAGTATATAGCGAAATATTGTCTGGCATTGTTAACAAATATGGCTGTCGCTAAAATGATCAGAAGGCGATGTTCGGACGTCTGCGAGCTTGCGATGAATAGAAGGAATCAAGCTGTACATCATTACTCCCGCTTCCTGGCAACATCGACTAACCGCCGATTTTGCCAACCTTATATACGGTGTCTTCCATACCTATTGTAGGAATGAATTTAGAGATGAGGCCGGGAGAAGGTCCCGTATTTACCGAGCCTCTGAAAGGTCCACCCGATATGGAGCGTCTGAAGGACATCGATGTTAACCAAGACCTTAAATATGTTATGGATGCGATTAGCACCACCCGGCGTGCTCTTGATGGAAAGGTAGGTAGCACCAGGCACCTGGAGCCACTTAACAATTCACAATTTTACTATGATCGTATAGGCGCTTGTTAATCAGATCATACGATTGAAGATGGCCTCATAACCAACCCGACCAAGTCACCACCTCCTGGCGTAATCGGGAGCACACATCAAATTTGAGGTAAATTGTGATGTCTAAGTGACAAACGAAACAATTATGTTTATTGACCGCAACCTGTTATTTATATTTACGAACGAAGTAACTTCATTGTGCACAATTCAGGACTTGATGTGATTCGTTTTGCAGGTCCCTCTATTCGGCTTCTCTGGCGCCCCGTGGACATTAATGTGTTACATGATCGAGGGCAGGGGCTCGAAGACGCAATCAGCCGCAAAGAAGTGGCTGTACAGTCATCCTACCGAGGCCGAGGAGCTTCTGTTGAGACTCGAGAAAGTTATTGTGGAATACATGGTTGCTCAGGTTAGTGTTCACATGCTCTGAAACAGCTTCTCGATTCGTGAAACAAGAAGTCCAATGGGAATGAGGAATCGACATGCTCAAGTGAAACGAACGAAGTGTAAATGCTATGACTGTACGTTCATTAGCAACAAACCTGAAAAATCTGACAAAATGCGTTTTGGATTGCAGGTCCGAGCCGGTGCCCAGATTCTGCAGTTGTTCGATACGAATGTAGGCTTTCTTGATGAACGAACGTTCCTACGCTTCGTGAAGCCCGGCTATGTGCGGATCGCCAAGGCAATTCGTGACAAGCTATCAACGTCTCACTGCCCTCCGATTTGCTTGTTTCCGAAAGATGCTCATTTTAATCTGGTTCATCTACGTGACGTTGGTTATGACGTGATTAGCGTCGATTGGGCTGTTACACCCGAAAAGGCACGAGAGGCGCTCGGGGACGGAGTTACGATTCAGGTAGGCGAGAAGTCTCACCTGTGTCCCATCGCTTGAAGTACCTTAAGCGTCTATTTCATAATTTGCGCATTGTCACATCTTCTATTTTAGAAGGCTGTCGTATTTTCCACTGATTAGTGTATTACATTTAGGTAGCTAATCCTGAAGAAAGTGTCTTCGACACCCTCTGCATAAACATAGATTAAGTTTCCCTTCATATTTATAATGTACTTATCTGAACGGGAGATAAATTATGTTCCGTAGTCGAGTGGGTGATGATCACGCATGGAAGTCACAGACAACCTGGGAGTACAATATATTGTGTCGATCGCTCGAGCGAGCTACGCTGCAAGGCTGTACTACAGTTATTTGGTCTATGTCACCTCTGTGAAGACGCTCACCGAACACATTGTTGGAGTTTATTTTTATTGTTGAATAGGATAATGACATCGCTTGCATATGCCAACAGTTGACTGCATTGCTGTTTGAGCTTGCATATTTAAGCCAAGTTACAAATGGAAAATATCTTGTAGGCATTTCGAGTTATACGCGGCCTAGTTGCGTCATAATTATATCATATTTCTTATGACAAAATCACCGATTTTTGTGCATTTGATTCTTCTTCGACCCAGGGCAATCTGGACCCATGTGCACTTTACGCTGACGAGTTAACGCTACGCGAACTCGCCCGTGAAATGGTGACACGCTTTGGACGAGAGCGGTACATAGCAAACCTTGGACATGGGATGTACCCAGACATGGACCCGGACAAAGTGCGGATATTTGTTGAGGCCATACATAGCGTTTGATTGATTGATTGATCCATTGATTGAACATTGACCGCAGTGGCATTCGTAAAAGCGCCAGAAGAGATGATTATGATCACGAGTCCGTTTGATATGAACATACCCATTGATTGAACGGGCAGATTGCATTGAAATGTTCTCAATGTCATACTGTTGTACTGACGGTGAGTAATATCGATCATCAGTATTTTTGTATCTCAGCATCATCATCCGATGCTAGAGAATTGACATACGTATGTTAACCACTATCGTGTGTAATTAAAAAAAAAGTAGTTAAAAAAAATGTATCAAAGTGCAATCATACTTTTTTCCAAGTAGTGCGTAAAAGTTAGCAATGATAAGTCATTGGTAAACCTACTATCGTACTAGTTAATTGCAGTAGTAAAAACAAACCAGGCCCTATCACGGACCATATTAAAGTGACCACAACAAAGCAGATTTCACTACACAGCTTAGTTCGTTCGCAATGACAGTTGCGAATGTCGTCTAACTGCGATACGGCTGAAGCAATTTCGAATGTCAGTCAACATAGTCAACTGTATCGCAATTCAAGTTACGCGAAACTTGCGTATAATAAATCATCATTCAGCTGTTTAATAACACGAAAAAAACATGGGCTTTTTTATTTTCCACTTGCTTTTATCTGCAACACTAATTGAAGAATTAATCGGAAGAGGCAGAATGTACCATTTACTTGATGTCATTTGGTACATCACAGTTGCAGCTGGCAGGGATAATTTTGCAACATTTCTGTTCAAATCATAGATGTCGTAATGTCTAAATGTCGGAGGCAAGGGTTTATCCCCTTTATCGAATCAAATCTCATAGCACGGTGTGATTAGTTAAATAAACGCCTCATTTATAGATAGCAAAAATATATTTTCAAAATTTACTTATGTATCGATTATAATGTGCGAAATCGACATGCTTACAAATATCAGAGATTTCAATCTTAGCTCTCGCTCTCTATTTATATATTTTAATTTTATATATATATATATGTAAACGTGATACTCGGCGCTCATGAACGGTCTTTCCTGCCGCACGTTGTTGCGTTCGTGAATCTCACCAGATAAATCGTTATAGGGAGATGATTTCTGTTCAAAACGGTAGAGGGGGGAAACCGATTGCTTAATCTTGTACCATCATCTTAATCTTATTTGCAATCACCATCAAATCATTTAGCGGCCGCTATTTGGTCTTCTCCACCCATATAGATGATACAGCGATAAATCTTGGCACACTGCTTCGTCCTGATACACTACACGATTCAAACCATAATGGCTAATCACGACCTAAAAGACAACTTATCGTCGATCCATAGTTGAGTAGTGATCAAGCCACTTGACCCGTTTCTTACCATCGGCGCTGCCTGATCCGGTTAGCGGCGTATTCGGCGGATACCTCAGAATGCCGGGAGACACTGAATCTGTCAGAGAGGTAACATTATGCTACAATGTGAATGCGAGATTAGCAGGCTGTGTTGTACAAGAGGAGTAGAAATGTTTAACAGAAGACTATAATTTCAGCTCAACCACCGAACACTGTTCTGTGCTCCGTTGTCAGTCAGCGCAATTCGAATTGAAATTTCTCAGCAACTTCGAGTGAACCGTTGTAACATCCCTATCCTATGGTACGCGGTTCAAAGCGCTTGGGCTATGAGTGTTGCTGTGATGTTCATGCTACAGGATCTAATGCCATATAGCAGGCAATGGTCCAACAAATTTCAGCACGTTTTATATCCATATCACGCTCAGCATTCTCTCTTAACTGACTTTGAATTTGTTGCGAAACACTTCACCAGCAGAGAAATCACCGATGGACATTTCTAATGAGCTCAGTAGAATTCGTGGGAGCGACCAGTATCGACCAGTGCTACTGTTACAGTGAAGAGATCATGTTTGTTGCAACGCATTTGTATATTGCAGCCGGTAGAGCAGTTTGATTTTTCGATTGCTCAATCGACTTCTATACTATTATGTGATTCAAGATATCAATTTGTAATGACGATCGAAACGTGTTCGATTTTCAAATGTCTCTGGTGGGAAATGAGTCCGAGAAGGTTTAGAAATCGTCTGGGTACACGTGGAAGCAATAGCCTCCACGCCGGATGACAGGTTCTGCAGGACCAACATGAGATCGGTTCTAATCCACACTGAAATTCGTTAGCTATACTAAACGTACAAATCAGTGCCGCCTGGATCAATTTCGGGTCGCTTAGCGAAGTTATAAATATATTTAGGCATGCTGAACTTCGCGTCAGCAGAGCACAGAGAGTCGAAAGTCCTGTCTCTCCTGTGTGATTTTTGCTTGTCATTCACATATACGTGGCTGTCGTTGATATCACCGTCATTACTTACTAAAATGTTCTACTCACTAGTAACCGCTTTCGAGTTCCTGGCCGTGAGCTCAGGGAAACTCTCTCGCTCATGAAGTCGGGCGCGTTTGGAAGCACCTTCTGGAGAAACTCGCCTTTTCCGCATCCTTGGATGTATGTTATTCTTACCCCTCGGAGAGGGTCCTGACATAGTAGGATATCTGGAACAATGAGGTTCAGTAGCGAAGAGACTTAAGACTTAAGACTTCCCGAAACTGTCGAAAGCGGCTGCTCAAAGAGTCGAGGGTAGCCACCTTGCAATCGGAGGAGAGACGAAGGCTTACGGGTTCGATCTCCACCGTTGCACATTTGCATTTAAGGGGTCCGTGCACCTACGTGTCTCCTCCTGTTGCAAGGCGCACGGCGTTTGATTCGGGCGTGCTAATAAATGATCGAATCCGTGGATTATCAAACATACTTTTGAGTGCAGGTGGTTTTGAATGCAGAATTGTGTACGTCTGAAGAAAAACACATTGTAGTAACAGTGGACTAGCTTTACGGTGATGTCTAGCTGACGATGCGGCGAGATTTCAGTATCAATAATTCTATGCTAAAATAATTACGAGTTCCAAAACTTTCGTGCTCCACATTCGGCCTTTCAGCACATGGCGCGAGAGTATCCGGAGTCTGATTCATGACCTAGAATTTAAAGCTGGAGTCCGGTCCGTTTTTTTTTTGCCTTTGTCATCTAAACCCATCTGTACAAATCGCCAGAACCGAAAGAATCAACGATATGTTTTCTTTTCGAGCCACACGAATCCTCAGATACTTGCTCGAATGCTTATGGCTATGCGTTAAGAAATTTTTGTAAACCTAATGTAGGCCTTCCCTTTGTTAATAAAGGTGTTTTTGGAAATTGAAAAAAAAGAGCAAATTGACAAACACTTCTCATTACACACAGCGGCGGTGGCGTAATTATAGATCACTTCACTCGACTGTGTAAAAAGGCAGTGTATTGCGACATCAAGCAATAGAGATCTATACTTGCCAAGTTGTTGTAGTTTCGATCGAGGTTTATTTGTTTGTCACTCACCCAAGTTCGTTAATTTTACTCTTCCAGTAAGAGCAGGCTTCGTCCACTTTGGCCAGCTTCTCATGGGCTCGGTGTAGAATCCGTTCGTGGGACTTGATTAAGGACCGCCTCAATGCCCTTTGAAGTCCGAGAGCCTGCAGTGTATACACGTTAGAAGCGCAGCAGTACAAGCTCGCTACAAGTCGTGTGGAAATTCCGTATGGGTAATGTGTTTTGATGATTGGTTTTCCTTTCTGCCTTCACAGGTGTGAAACACACTTCGAACAGTAGGAGGAATTCATCACGATCCCATAGGGTTAGGTGATTACTTGTGCATTGTATGAGCAAGCTTGCGTTAAAAGGGAGCAGATGTATATTAAATATGTGTCTACTTTTTGTGGACCTCGTCATCATAGCCCGGTATGCGGTCCCGGCTCAACCTGATCTGCAGGGTGCTTGTTATGGCAACAACAACAACCCTCTCAAACACCATGATTCTTAAAGACGGGACATTCTGCATTACCTGCGGCGTTCATATGATTGTTATTGGCAGAAACTCGCAAGGTCAAGGGGTGACACCCGGCACCAAATGAGCCTATACTGATATCTCGCGCGCTGTAAGCTCTTCGAAAACACTTCCTCTAGAGCTGAATTTAATAGTTAAATGTGTTTCTCAATCGACTACATTCGACAACCTGTTATGTGTAATTTCATTGTGTTTTATCGAATAGTTGAACGAAATTTACCCTTGACATGGATCTTAACACAGGCCTGACCGACATGAAGAGCTCCTTTACAGCTTGTGGTGCCTTCTCGTTGACCATAACCAGACGCGACATATTACTGCAGTGGCGGCAACGGATCTCTTGATATATCTCCTTGGGAACTAACAAAAAAATAAGATAGAATAACGCAGGCTTCGTTTCGAACATTTCTTATACCACTTCATTAAACCGTACGCTTATTGAACAGGAATCAAAAACAATTCGACAACAGGGCTGCAATTCGTTCAAGTGTTATCGTGGGTAACTTCCCCACCTGACACTAACTTTAAAGTCAACATGACGGATGCGGGTTTCACAAGCCCTTGCCCCAAGTTTAGCACATGAGTAACTGGTTGGGACTTTGAATTAGTCGATAATAATGTGCAAATGCAAATGTGAAAATACAAACGATTTATCTAAATTGACACAAAAGCCGCAGATCTAGACGCAGAACATGTGTTCAATAGCTGAAAGTTGTCGGCCGTTAATAGGTGGTTGCTGAAAATAGCTTGATCGATCTCGCTGATATATATCATGTTCATTTACCCGTAAGCGCGGTGGTTTCGACGGTGGCGAAGGCCACAGGTTCGAGTCCCGCGACTTCGTGATGAGAACATATAAGAGAATTTAAGCATTATAAAAATTGCAGTTTCTTTAATAAAACAATTATTAACCGTTACCTTTATGTTTAGTTATGTTAAATCACGAGCCCCGCGGGTTGGCAATGGGTCGACTCGTTGGGGGGGGCTCTAACCAGAAGCCTCTGGCTTTTACTAACCTCATTGCAATACTCATTATCATCATCATTCGTCATCACCAGTATAATTATCATAGTATGATCAACAGCTCTCCTCCAGTCGCTTGCTCAAATTCAAACGACCTCTCTCATACCAATCTAAACAATAACACCATATTAGTCACCGTTGAGTCCTCAGCGATAGTAGATATTTAGTATTGTGTTCCTTCATTTCGTGCTGCTATCTAAATCCAAGGCCCTCTGAAGCCGGCAGTCGGCGGCCCACACCAGGCGGAAAGCACAGATACGTTGGCATTTGCCACCCTCGTGGCCTCTCCATCCGCAGGCAGATGGAGAGCACGCATACCCTGTGCCCACATATCCCACTTTGATTCGCCATTCGGGATAGGGTTGGTAGCGGTGGCAGTGGCTCTCGCAATCGTCGTCGTCGCTGCCCAAAAACCGGGGAGCCGTAACCGCTCGCTGAAAGCTGAACGCCCGCCGGGCGAGCTGCTACTGCTGCTGCTGCTGCTGCGATTGGAATGCGATCTCGCCATCTCAGCGGAATGAAATCAATTGATTCATGTTTGGCCTCACCCGATCGATAGATCGATTGGCAGCCCGACCAACAGACGGATGTCCGTCGATTGAGCCGCCGCGACTGCTGCTGCGATTGAGCCGCCGCCATCCCCGCTCGAAACTGTCATCATCGCTACAAAGTGTCGAATATCTCTGGCATATCATCCCGTGGGGATATCGCATTTACGGCCGGGACGATGCAATAGCTGGCACGCTCTCTTCTGCGTTCGTACATATGAGATGCTTGTGCCACGTTTTGGTCTAGAGTGTGAATCTTGAATATTCGCATTCTTTCGGGGACAGAATGAAAATGTGATCGAAGAAGTTAAGTCTCGGTTTCTCTCGTGCATCCATCCCATCTACTCACCTGTGGTACATTTTCCGCAGGTTGTATGCATGCAGTTGGCGATGAAGATGGGCACAGAACGTGACCACTCGACGGCGCAGTAGAAACAGCAAGGTTTAAATTCGGCGCCACTGAAGGGCATACTAGAGCCTGTGAACGTTATACTGACGTCAGCCGATTCTGTTCAAACCATACAAGCATCTGCGGACAGATCACGGAAGATAGTCTTGGTTAGTTAGGATATAGACGTGCTGGGTGGTCGTTGCTTTACTGGCGCCAACTTTCGAAAAACCACCAGGTTCACTATTATGAAAAGTGTTGTAGTGCATTGAACGAATTAAACCATTTCTCGAGGCTAGCACTCGAACCTTGGATTGGTGATGGCCCACACGACACCACGGTGAAGCATTAAGTTTGACTTTAGCAGCATAACCGATCCAAACAAAAAATAGCTGAAGGTCGCAGGCGGAGGACCTGTGAACGATTGATTGACCATAATGGTTGCAGCAGTGTTTGGTTGTTTGTTGGTTTCGTTCATACCTTGCAAGGAGACAACAATGCTCTATTCTAGGGCCATATATGTTTATTATCATAATGAACTTAATCTTGTTAAAAATATCAGCCTGCAAATTTTGTAGAGCTATTGCATATGCAGATGACACGTCGCTCCTATTTAGAATCTCCCCTTCATCCATCCAGGGCGATGTCCATAGGGTGATGCCCAAGGTTGAGGCTGTGATTAAATTTTTTGAGAAATTTGGTCTGGTCATTAACGCTAACAAAACGGGTATTGTCCTCTTTCGTTCGCCACAAAGGACAACTCAAATCCAGTCAGTTCAGTTATTCAATTCGTCGGTTCCGGTATCTTCCTCAGTCAAATCTTTGGATCGTGTTCTCCAAGAAACACTCAGATGGCATGAACACCTATGGACAATTACTCTGAAATGTTATGCGGTGATTACCTCACTGCGCCGCCTGAGAGAAGTTGGAGTACCTATTGAGGGATTATTGCTGGTGTACAGGATGTTACTCATTCCTCTGCTTTCCTATGGCATTACAATCTGGGGTGGCGGCTTTCAGTCGCAGTGCTTCAGTCACAGATATTCTAGATAGTGCGGAGTTCCTTCGCCTCCATGAAATCAGCAAGGTTCAGACTGCCCTTCTTGCCTTCAAAATAGTAAGAGGAAAAATTCCCGGTGACATCTCTTTCTGCAGCTCTGCTATGGAATAGCGAACGGCCTGTCGGGCAACGGTATACGTGAGACCATTCACCACCAAGGGGTCAAGCCGCCATGCTCGGGCTCACCGCCTACAAGAGGTATGGGGCTCTCTCCCGAGTGAGATTCGATCGCTCATCTCAGCAAAGAAGTTTGCCCATGAAGTTAAGAGAATTGTTAGGGGTAGTGATGACTGTGTTTAACATGTAAAATTACTGATAACGTTCATTTTTATGGCTATGGTGGCAACCAATTGCTGAGAAAGAGAGAGAGACAGACCGATTCTGGAAACTGCTTTCAGTAATATTCGCAATTGTTGTGTTCTTCCTGTGTGCTAGGCATTATTCTACAGTCTCTACAAGAAGAGAGGAAACGTGTCGATGTATTTACCCCTATATATGCGTGGATATAATATGTTGTAAATTGTAACTGCTTCGTCTGTTGCAGTGTGATATTTTACACCTTTCACCTATTTTTTGTTTACGAGAACTCAAGCAATGGATGCTGCAGTTCCGTCAATAAACCGCAGTTTGTATTGTATTGATTATGTGCTTGGTGCACCCTATCATGGTTTACCAATCACATAATCAATCAATTAACTGAAACAATATTACCGTTTTATAGATCGATGAGTAACACTACGTGTGTGAGAGATAGCTCGTAGTGCCTAATAGATGGACGTACTCAGTTAACAGCATTCGAGACATGTAATCTGCGCAAAACACATTTGTGTCTGATTAAGTAGGCATTGTCTCTAGCTTTTTTTGAAAATATTATATATCAGACTGATTTCCCGGCGAACTATCACTAAATGGACGTTAAATACTGTCTGAGAGTCAGCCCGTAATGAATTATTCAATAGTGATTAGATCATAGTATAATTGTATTATAGTATTATATAGAATTAAACTAGCTGTATTCAGTACATTCATTAGCTGTTACGATAGGCTCTGTATAGGTAGATACCCTAGTCACGGTCAAAAGCACGTTTGCAGTTGCGAAGCGAAGTGAAGAAGCGACTGAATGACGATTTGGGTAAGCAGCCTGCCTTCTTTTTGTGAACCTCTCGGCGCATCCTGCATACGGATGCGTCTCCCTTTATTAGGTCGCTTCATTCAGCTCACTAGGAATCTTCGAGAGTTTCAACTCAAGCTTGACCAACGAACGTGATGAAACTACTACAACAGGGTGTGCGTAGTTCTCATTCTCGATCCTGAAACTGTCCTTCGAAACCCAATAGCTTCCAGTCAATTGTGCATTATTCGTGGTTGTTCAGACCTATTTTCCAGATCCCCGGCCCCCAACTGATCCCCCCCCCCCAAATAATCCCTAAAACTAATTCCCGAGTACTCTATGTTTGAACAAATGTAATATTTTCCAGATTTTTTTCCCGCCATCGTCCCAGCAGTACAGCCGCCACAGCAGCTCCGAGTTCGAATCGCGCCGCGCGCGCTTCTCCCAGGTCGCAGTCTCCTTGGTGGGTGGTCAGAGGGCGCCTCTGTCACGATCTGTCGGCCCGTGCACGATGTCCTGGTTGCTCCTATGGCTGGCCAGCAGCCGGACGCAGTGGCGGCGGATAGAGCAACGACGGAAACATGGCGCTCTGCTTCTCCTCTCTCTCTCTCTCTCTGTTCTCCTGGCCTCCTTTTATCCTTCAGGGACAGGGGAAGACGAGGTCGGAAGGAGAACGCAGGAGTAAAGGAGAGCAGGGCAGAGGAGTGGGCCAGTGAGACGATCGGAGATGGGGACGCCAGAGCAGGACGCCGACAGGATGAGGTGGCGGTGGTAGCAGTATAAGAGGAGCAGGAGAAGTACTGATGATGATGTGATGGGGGTCCTGCTGCTGCTGGTTCTGAAGCAAGGAGTAGGCTGGAAAACGGGGGAGAGTGTAGGAGGGTACGAGCTAGAGAGTCGGACCAGAAAGTGAGAAGGAGGAGGGCGAGCGAGAGAGAGAGAGAGAGAGAGAGAGAGGAATAGAGAGAAAAGAGAGTGAGGCGGCCATGGCACTGCATTCGTATAGGCTCCGTTTGGGTAAGTGTGCGTCGAGGGTGGGGAACAGGGTGGGGCGAGGAGAACCGCGAGTGGAACGAGGAGAGATAGGAGAAGACAGAGGGAAAAGGCAGAGAGCGCGACGGAGAGAGTGAAAACGAAAGCTAGATGGCAGCGGATAGTGGGCAGATTGTGGGGAGAGAGAGAGAGAGAGAGAGTCATGAGAGAGGGGTTGGGGTAGCTGACGCTATCGAGGACGAAGAGCTGCTGGTGGGCAGACGTACGGATGGACGGAGCGGCGAGGCAGGAGGGCAGGCAAGGAAGAAAGGCGACGGCGGCGGCGGCGGCGGCGGCAGCAGGAGCAGCAGCAGTAGTAGTAGTAGGAGCTGGAGCAGCAGATGCAGGCGGCGGTTCGACACAGCACAGTATATGGAAGGCAGGCAGACGGACGGACGCAGGCAAGGCAACGCAACGTAGGGAGAGGCTGGAAAGGACGGAAGGAGTGTGCTGGGTGTGCGGCCGCTGTGTGTTGTAGCTGCAAAGTCTGGCCTGGTCTGGTTGGTTCGTTGGTTGGCTTTGCTGGCTAGGTTCGCTGGCGGGTCGACAGGAAGGAAGCAGGTGGACGGTCGGACGGACGGACCGGCCGACAGACAGACAAGCAAGCAAGCAAAGAAAGACGGCGAGTGTCGCAGCGTACGCCCCATAGGCTCCGAAGGCGAGCTAGCGAGCGTGAGGAATAGAGAGAGGGCGCACGAGAGCGAGAGCGAGAGAGAGAAAGAGATCGTGTGTGAGCTCTAGAAGAGTCCCTGTGTAGTAAGGAAGCAAGGAGTGTCGTCGTCGTCATCGTCATCGTCTGTGCCTGTGTGTTTTAGCGTGGCGGTGGCCGTGCTGGTGGTGGTACCGTCTTTGCCGTCTTTACCGTCTCCGTTGTCTTTGTCCTTTTCCTCTTCTTTGCCGTTGACGCGCGTCAGTCCGTGGTGTTCGTGTGTTGTGAGTGGGTGAGTGCGCGTGTGTGTGTGCGCGTGTGTGTGTAAATTGTCTGATCCTGGCTGGTTGGTTCTTTGCACTCTGGCTGTCTCTCTGGACTCTCGTTGACTCGACCCAGTGGAGTCCGAACGTAGCAAGCGCGTGAGAGAGAGAGAGAGTGAGAGAGATTGGCCGGCGGTCGAGGTGACGGTCGCGCGACGCCTGGCTGGACGGTGACGCCAAGGGTGGAAGAAACCGTACGCTGTAGCAGTGGCTGGCGGTGGCGATGGTGATGATCACGGTGACGGTTCCACTAGCGTCCTCGTAGCGAGACGGAAACACGGACAGGCCTCGGTTACGAGTCAGGCCTGTGGTGGTAGTGGTCGTGCTGGTGGCGGTAGGAACAGCAGGAGGAGGAGTAGCAGCGAGACCACAACGTGAACAGGAGAATAGGTTGGATTCGAGAAGCAGGGGCCTAAGGCTACCGCTAGAGGCTAAAGGCTTGCCAGGAGCCACGACAGAACCGGAGAGATTGAGCGAGCGAGAGAGAGAGAGCGAGCCAACAGCAGTGAGCCAAACACACGCACACTCAGAAGGTACTTGCTGAAGAAAGGTGATGCTAACTCGTATTTCGCGACTTGGTCCCCGTTCGGTGCCATTCGCTTATTGCTGGCCCATCGGTACAGTGCTGGTTTAGCCGTAACGACGAGATCACGAGGTGTCTGTTGGTCGGTCGGCGGAGGTCTGAATCGGCTGCTGCCATCTACAATAGCAACGACCTAGCGACCTACCTAGCGATCGAGTGCTCGAGCGACGGCGGGTCGACCACAACGAGGCCAGGGGAGACACAACCCCCCTCCCCCCGTATCTCCATCCTCCCCACTCCCATCATCCCACCCGGGCCAGTCGTATAGTCTCCTTCACTCCTGTCATTGGGGGTTCATACGAGAGAAGCGGGGGTGAGGGCGACCGACGCCTGGCGACAAAAAAACGTGGGACTTGTCGTGTTCCGACGAACGACGGCGTGAGAGTGACTCCGTGGCACCACGAGAGAGAGAGAGAGAGATATCGGCCTAGCAGCAGTAGCAGAGACCAGCGAACAACCAACCCCGATCTGACACCATCGGGTAGAACAGGATTGTACGGGAGATATGAGTAGATGCTGCTGCAACTGAGCACTCCGAGGAGAAGACCAGGAACGGGAGCCGTAACAGCAGTCGCATAGACGAGAGGCAGCTTCAGAGGCCTCGAATAAGACCACGGAGGCACGGGGACAGCAGCAGCAGCAGCGGAGCTAGCAGTAATTGCTATAGCCACCAACGTTGGTAGTCAACTACTCGGCAGTAGCAGCAGCATTGGCCGCATTTGAGAATAGCGCAAGATCCTTCCCACCTGCTTCCGAGGATCGTGTCGCGTTGTCCGGCGTGGGCAGCAGCGGCGGCTCCTAGTGCTGCTGGTAGTGGTGGTGCCTGTGTTTTCGTGTCCGCCTCAATTGTGAGGTGCTAGACAGTGAACTAGGCGAGGTGGCCTCACGCGTCCCGAAGGCAGCCTGCCGTCCTGCGGTCGTGGTGGACCTGCTGTTTGTCCCTGTGATCCCGTAGCGGTCGTGGCCGCGGTCGACCTGGCGGTGGAGGTAGTGCTCGTCGTCATTATCGCGCAGTTCTACGTTGTGTGGTCCTGGTGGTCGTGGTGCTGCCGAAACTCCTGCGTGAGCAAACCAAACTCGCAGCTGTGCGGTGTGAGGGCTGTAACAGGGCCACAGCCGCAGCCACAGCAGCAGCAGCAGCAGCAACTATCGATCACGGCTGGCGACGACGCCGAAGATGGCTTGAGGTGGACGCGACGGCCACACCATCAGCAGCAGCAGCAGGTGCAGCAGCACCATCACGCTGGCGTCAGGATCGAGGCTGACGGGGACGCTGCGAGTGGTAGTGCCAACGCTGCTCACTGGGCCGTGCAACACAACGACAACAACGACAACGACGCGAACAGCAGCGGCAGCCGAATCGAGAACAACGCCGTAACGGCGTGGCACGTCAACGGCCGCGCCAGCGTCAACTCGACCGCTAACGAGGAAACGAAGACGCGCATCGTCATCGAACGTGGCGCGTGGAGTATCCTGGATCGTGGCTAGATCACCACCGAGGGCGTCACACACACCGCCCTCCTGGGTGACGCCTGTAACAAAGCGGACGCCTCTGTGTGTGTGTGCGTGTGCGTGTATTATGCGTGAGCGTGGGTGGCGACAGGAGAGCCAGCGTCAGAAAGGTCGTCGGTCATAGTGCATCGAGTGGGTCTACCAGTGTCACTATTGTGTGTGTTGGCAATAGCAGTCGGTCGAATCGTTCGTACCGCTCGAAGGTTTGGGTGCTGGCTGATGCGACCCCACCTAGTCGCTGATAGCAGCAGCAGCTGCAGAAGCAGCAACAACAACAACAGCAGCAGCAGCAGGAGAATATACAGCCGTGGGCGGCACTTTGAGTGTCGTCGGTGCAATCGGTCTACGGCGACGCTGGTAGTTCGTTCGTTCGATCGATCGTTATTGATTCCATGGTGGTTCCATGGTAATTTCGTTCATTTATTCGACGTCGTTCGTGGTTGTTCAAGATCGTGTGTGTTGTGGAAGGGCACCAGCAACAATAACAAGAACAACAGAACCAGCAAAAGCAACCGAATGCTTAGGGATCATTCTAAGCAGTAGCACAGCCACTAAGCCGCTCGTAGCGGAGGCACCTCGCAGGCAGCACGCCCAATAGGCTGTTCCTGCGCTCTAGGCCCCCCTTCTATTCTCTATATTCCCCTGTGTGTGTCTGTAGCGCGCCAGGCGGTCACACTCAACACCGGCTCATACAGGAACATCTCCTCGATCTGCAACCCGCTGTTAACTTTCATCGTCGAGAGTACGGCTCAAGGAGAACGAGGCGCGGCGTTCGTGTTGGCGGTGGCCGCTAGTGGCCGCCCCACCAACAGCTGCAGCATCAGCAGTTATCCTAATCATTCGCGACTTCGTCATCTTCGACACCGATATCGCCGCAGCCGTCGCGTTGTTGTTGTTCGCGATTCTCGTTCGCGGGTGGTGGTCGCCACCGCGGCCGCCGCCGCCGCCGACGTCGCCACTTGTGTCGTCGAGGTCGACCGCCACGACTGGCGGTGGTTGTGAACGCGTCGGCAAAGCGCATCCCAACGCCATCTCCCTGGCCGACCCATGAAGAAGGTGCGCATCCAGGAACAAGGGGGCGTGCCGGCGGGCCCCACGATGAACCCCAACGTGCAACAGAATCCCCCGGGGGAGTATCCGAACGTCCTGGACGACATCACCTTTGCCGAAAATAGGTAAGCACTACGCGAAGAGCACTAAACGCTAGAGTGGGTGCGAAATAAGGTAATTATAAATAGGACAGCTTATTGAGACAAAGAGAAAAATGTAAATTCGTTCATATATACACGTAAGTATAACATATAGATATCTCTACCTATTATTAACTGTGACACAAACATATGCGTGGCACACCGCGTTTTGGGTGAAGCAATTCAATTCCATTGTCCAACATTCAATCCCAACTGATCATTCGTGATGACGAGAATGCTAACGAAGATGAACAAGTATATATATATATATAATATCAAATAAGAGGGAAAAATGTAAGAAATGCTTGAAAAATTACGAAGGGACTTCTGCGACATGCTAATTGACGACTGTCGAGTCTGAGCAACGATAATGAGTCCTAGCGAAGCTTGGAAAGGTTAGAAGGACGTTTTAGAAGAGTTCCCCTTCGCCCACGTCCGCGATCATGGAAAAGGTGAGAGTTTGATTCGTAACAACGTTACGAGCAGCGTCACAAAAGCAGCAAAAGGTACAGAATTTGAAATTCGGTTCACACCTGTGCCTATACTGGACGCGTTCGACATTCGGCCTCCCTCGACCGCATCTTGTCTCCGTCCGCCGGCCGCTGGATGTGAAGGTCGGTGTGTCTGTATCGGAAGGAGCAGCAGCATTGAGAACGGTGATTGGTCCTCCATGGGTCGACTAGCACCAGCCCACTGGGTCATTGAGACAGATCGTCAGACGGTCGGTCAGTGAGTCGACTTCCTACAACTATTCGTATTTCACTGTAATGTTCCACGGCAACCTATGCTGTCGCTAGCCATAGCAATTGCGGCGGCGGGTCTGCATCCTATTCCGGAATCCACGGTGCCAGCCAGATAGGTAGACGTCGTCGTCGTCTTTGCCGGCACGGCCGCTGCCAAGTGATCCTATCGAAGGATTCGATCGGTTCGACCAGGATCCGTCGGCCATGCCGGCCGGGGTCGGGCCTGCTTCGGCTTGACCTAGCCCCGTGCCGAAGACAGGACACACTACCGGCTGAGGCACATCGGGTCTCCGATCGGGTGAGGCAGCAGCGGCTGCAAGAAGAGGAATAGCGCAAGAGAGACCACGCTCTCGCACGAATCGACCCAAAGTCGGCGTGGACATGTCGCGTCATCGGGGCGCCCGCCTATTACCCAAAGGCGGTGAGGAGAAACAGGAGCGGTGACGCTCGAAAGCAAAAGGAACCGAAATACATCGACACAGACGCCTTCTTTCAACATGCGACGACATAAGAGGAACGAACGTAGACGGGGAGAAACAGCAGCCCTCCGAACACCAGCTAACAGAGCAGCAGCAGAAGCAGTAGCCGCGTCGGCAGCAACGGCGGCGGAAGCAGAAGAAAAAGTCGACAGAAAACAGATGAGTGACAGCACTTCGTGCAGGAGCTACCTAGATATCGTAGTCATATTCATTCGAAGGCTGGCGAATGACACAACCTCTTAAATTGAAGAGGAGGAACACATCAGTCACGTGTCACACGGACGGAGACAGATCGACATTACGAGGCATATATACTCTAGAACCTTGCACTTTTGCACTACGATGATATGGTTTCGTAATCAGCAACGAGAATGGATAGTTGGCGGGACCAGATAACGATGCTGGTGCTCCCTTGTTGCTATTGTGTTTCTCTTATTGTTCATTTTAATTAGCTCGGCCGTGCGATCCCCGGTCATCCCGTCAACGAAGAGCCCAAGCGCTCGATCAGCTCATAGCTGGAGAATTGGAACAGAAAAAAAAGTCTCTAGAATGACCCTACACGAAGTATTTCACCTTGTCAGGAGAGGTTCGCCAGGCCCTGCAGCAGGAAACCGATAGGGAGGGGGGGGGTCGAACTGAGACGAGATTGCCGCCGACTCGAACGTTGCCCCGTGGAGCGTCGAAGTGGTAAAGTGGCCGAGGAAGGGCCTCGTCGGTTAAAACTTCATTGTCAACATCTCCTTTTCCACGCTTCCATTCGGACACGAAGCACGAACGCCTACGCCTCACGCCGCCGGCTGAGAGGGCGGCCGGTCTGACGACAGAGTGTCACTCCTGAGTATACCATGTCTGTATAACCCTGCCACCCACCGTGCTCCTCCGTGGAACAAGGGGAAGGCTTGCGACGCCGCTCGCAGCGCAGCGAAGAAGAGCGCGCCCCAATGAGCTGCCAACGGTTTGTTCGTTTGTTTGAGTAGCCGTGGCGTGCCTTGCTCTCCTCGTTGATTCTTCCGTCTTTTTCACCCTCACTGTCATCATCATCGTCATCATCGTCGTCGTCGTCCGTTGAACAGCAGACCCACCGGCAACCCACCGTTTGTCGAACAGACGTTACGCTGCTAACGGCGGAGAAAAGTCGAAGATGACGCCGCGGGCCATGGCTTGCACCCCTCAACTGTCCCCTGCCAATCTCTAGGGGAACGAGCCGCGCTCCACTCCGCCCCCAAAGCCGACACGCAGAAAGGTACGACCCCGTCCGGTCGTAGGGACGCCCAACGAGAAGAGGCGAAGCGAGAGACAGTCAGTCAGATAGAGTGAATGAGTGAAAGAGAGGCAAAACTGTCGGGTGGTCGTCGTCGTGGTACTGGAGTAAGCTGTAAAGAAGTATAGCGCCCACGTTGCATACGGACAACACTCCTGTTGGGTGTCTTCGTCGTTGCCAGCGAGCCGGCGGGCTACGGAACGTGCGCAGGCGACAATGGCTGATGGTGGCGCGGACGACAGAGGCGATCGGACGGACGATGGGTCGTTCGGATGGACGTACGGTCACAACAACAACACTGGAAGCGGCGCAAAGCTGACTGGCCGGAACACGGAGGCAGACCGATCGCGGCAGTACCGCCAACGGCGAAAACGGCACGAAAAAGGCCGCATGGGAACCAGGGAGAGCGAGAGAGAGAGAGAGAGAGAGGAAGAGTGTGTAAAGGCAGCATAACGATGGAGGAGCAGTGGCGGTCACAGCAGGGACACGCAGTCGTGGCGGCAAGAACGACAACAGCGGAGAGGGAAGTCAGCGCTTCGTTTGTTGGTCATACGCGGAGACGGCAGAAGGCCATAGACTGTCAGACCCCCGACTCAGTTACTCAGTCACTCACAAACAGGAGAAGCAATAGGGTCGGTGTAGTGCCACCAGCAGCAGAAGTAGTGGTAGTGGCTGTAGTAGGTAATAATAGCAGCCATCGTCGTAGAAGGGTGGCCGCCAGGAACGCCGGGAAGGAGATTTTGGACAGGACAAATCTGTACCCCAGAGGTTGGCGTGCTGGTATACGGGCCTGGTTCCCACGGACTTGCTATATGAATATGATACACGTCATAAGGATATACGATACGATCTCGTCATCATCAAGTATATATCGTATCAAAAAAAACAGTAGTAGTATGTCGTCACTATGAGAACGTTCCGGTGGAAGGAGTTGCGTACACACACCACGGACCACCGTGACGCGCCACCTAACGTACGCGGTGTGCTGTAGACAATCATTAGGGGACGAATACCATCTTACAACGGAATAACAGCTAACGTCAGCGACGTCAACAACAGCAACAACCAATATCGAATCAACGGTCCACCAAATGCTGCAAATACGAGGACGACGACCAATGATCTCGCGGCCATCGGTGTCAACCACACCAGTGACAAACGACATGACTCGCAATGGCGAAGAGACTATGTATATATATATATATATTATACCATTTTCGTATAATCCACATACTTCCTCGAGGTGTTTGGGGGGGAATCGTCACAGGTAGGATTACAACAGGGAAAGACGTACATTAACAGTTCAAAAAAGAGACATGCTCATAGTTGGTGAGAAAAAAATAAAAGCTTTGTTTCTTAATTGTTGACCCATTTTTTCCCAAATGTATATTTGCGTCTTGCTCTGCTGCAAGCCTACATTTACCTTCCGCTATGTGTATATGTATATATATATGGGCTAGATTTTTCGAGTATATTTCGATACTGTAAATGACAAAATAGATGCTTGTACATGCCCTCAAAAGTATTGAGCTATGCTATTCATTTTTGTCTATGAAGAGAAGTCTGACCACGAGAACGCATTAGCAACTTGGTACCTCGCGCACGACACAAACCATGAATGCCTATTAGCAGGATTCACAATTAGCAGGAATTCATTGTCACGCAATTCACATTCACAGATTGATTGAACGAAATTGATTGTCATAAATGTTATGCAAAACCTGTAGAATCGGTGAGTATACAGTGTACTGTAGTAAGAAGTAGCAGCGTCAGAGACCACGTAATTTTACAAGAACGTCTCAGTAAATTGCTAGAAGTGTCTTTGCGGATGCAAATACATGTTGTACTGTAAATAATGGATACTGCTTTATTGACACCGGTCACGCATATGAACACCACTAGTATAATTGCTTATGGAAAATTAGCGTTGATTATCAGCGTCTGTGGGACATCTATTGCTATGTCCAATATATGAGATTACTAGTCCACCAATAGGACACACACACTGCATTGTCCCGATCGTATGACCAAGAAGAGAACTGTGTCAGCTTAATTTCCCGTGTCGTTCAGAGGCTACCGTGGGTTTTGACGGCCTCCACAAGGGTTCATAAAGTAAAAACGAACATCTCGAAAATTTCGCGGCCCACTAAGAACAACAGACATGATCCTAATTAAGCTCGAGTTTTGTGCACAATCCGCCACAGGCCGCCTTGAATGACTCGTACAGTCGTCTGATAAGCGCCAATTTTTGGCTCTTTTTTTTTGTTGTGGTGTGTTTTTTGCTGTTTTTTTTGTTTGTACTTTTCCGCTGCCAGGGCTCGGAGACCCCGTCCGCGACACAGCCAGTCAGAAGAGGGGCCCTTTCCCAGCGCGGAGGAGCGAAGGTATCTCACAGCGCAACCGCCGCCAACAGTGGCTCACAACAACACTGTCGTCTGCCAATAAGTCAGGCACATTATCCACCCAGCGCCTACGACCTCCAACGCGTATCCACTAATTGTTCGAATTCTGTACAACCTCCCCACAGCCCCTTACCATCCATACTTTCCTCAATTCGACCTTTTCCATTCCGTGATGTCATGTGGCATAGTGTGATCATGTCGGCCACCCAGACGTTCTAGCACTGCCCAATCACATCACCTACCACTGTCGAACCAAAGCCAAATATCTGCTTGTTAATAATCACAGTTCGTTTTGAGTTTTTCGCTTTCGATAACGGCAAGAAGCAGCCGTATTCTGGTCGATGACTCGTCTCGTATCTCCATCGTTGACCAACTCTAATCGTCGTGTTCTCGTCCCACGTCTGAATGACCCGAAATAAGGGAGTTTAGCAAAAGACCAAGAAGAGCGAAGGCCATAATTAAGAAAACAAAAAACTATATATATATATATATATATATACATATATATATATATATATATATATATATACATATATATATATATATATACATATATATATATATATATATATATATATACATATATATATATATATATACATATATATATATATATATATATATATATACATATATATACAGTACATATATGTATATCAAGCTGTCAATAATTTAGCAAACCCGACCATTTGTTGGCAAGGCTTTTCCAATTGTTGTTCACGGCTTCCACTGCGATAACGTCGACTTCAGTCGCGCACAAATTCCCAAATCGTATCATCCACTTGATGCGCATCGATTGCTGTGGTTTAACTAAATTAACCATTTGATTCAGCATCTGTTTCTGTCTCTAAACCATTTCGGAGAAAATGAACTCTCTCGATACAAAACACATTTAATTGTTATATTCATTCAGCCATTGAATTGCAGTTAAATACTATTATCCTATACCCCTATGGGTCTGGCCTTACTCGTCATGTCGTCTTCTGCTACGGTCGTTTCCCTGATTATTTCCCCCCATTAAAACCTGTATACCACATCTTACAAATCAATGTCACATAATGCAAATAATAATAATAATTAGACTCTATGTTCCCCTTTTCCTCAATAATTTCTCGTAGATTATGTATTGATGTGTGTACAAAACTTGATCTGATCTCGCATATGACATTCATCTCACAGAAAACATACGTGATCTTACTGAATCAAATTATTTGCCTATTTTTAAAGATTGAGTGGTGTTAATATTGCGAATGTTAACACACTTAGTTGTGGCGTTTCGTTACCTTAATAATATACTGATGGTACAGTATTAACTTCTAATTAAGTGAAGAACAACGGTGTTATTATTTTTATGCTTATATATTTGATAGGTACTCTAATTAATGCATATCACATAAATGTCTGGATAGTACAGACATCAATTCTTGCAATATTGCCTTATATATAGGCGGACACGTTTTTTTCCTGCAGTGTTTCCATAATTAGAATACCACATGTGAATTACAGTAGAACGTCCATATAGCATTCATTATTGATATTACATGTCGTCTTTAATATTTGGTGTCAATCAACGTATACAATCCGCACATTGCTAAAAACGGTTAATCTATTTAACAAAACGCCCGACCGAATATCTTATATACCAACCTGTTACACATACTACGCACGGACACCATGCTCTCACCAGTACTCTCTCATGTACCTATCCAACACGTGTAGTTGCTCAAGCATCCAATAATACGCAGAAGCAGGTTTTGAACGTCTACAACCTTCGGTCCTCGACAACGCATATGAATGCTTTACCACCAAGCAGACCGAGATAGACGCCGCCAAATATAATCTGGCCACAGCCACCATCGCGATACATGAGAAAAATTCACGGTTACAACCGCATTAATGAGCATCATTATCGTCATAATGTTTTGTTGGCTTCAGTCGGCCACTTTCTTAATTGACTGCCAAGGAGTACTACTGAACTGGTGGGTGATTTTGCACTGAAGTTATGACCATGCACTAAAAACGGCTGATGTCATGTGGGCCGAATATTTGATCCGACGAGACCTGAGAGAGTCGAGAAACAGTACGAATTGGCCGAGCTGGCTTTGAAGTGCCTCGCCTTGCTTGTCGCATGCTGCTATTGTGCGTTGGTTACTGGTGGACATGGTGATGGATGTGGCGCTCTTAGTCGATATATCGATAGAGCCGAATTCGACAAGTTGTATTAAGACGTAAAATTGGAATCTCTGACGCCAAACACATTGAAGCAAATTACGGGCAAAATGATTCCCGAGATGGCGTAACAAAGGTGGTCATTCACGTGTGCTTGAGAATTGAATACGATGACGGCATAGTCGATCGTATTCTTATTAATTATCGTGTCACACAAAAAAAACCACGAACAACGCACTAACATTCGTCGTTTGCATCTATTTTTGAAGTGGACGACCATAATTGGCGTAACAGCCTACCTACAGCAATCTTTTACCTGCGTTCAATCCTCCAGAAACAACCCAGTGGCTTTATAGGCTCTTGCATCTCGCACCTCATACGTAAGCATGCACATCAATCATTGGCCGAGGTCCATTGTCATCAACGTACGCAACAAGCAGGTTCATTTCAGAAAAGCTGGCCAATACCTTATGAAATATTAGTATGAATAATAACACTTTGGCCAGACGGCAAAGGACCACCATGTAGTATGCACCGTTAGATACAACGTGACTCCGTTGGAGCTTTCTCGTACCGAATAACCATCCAGCGTAAAAAAAACGAGAAATAATCCCAATGTTTGTATATATACATACACCTCACCTGGGTCACCATTTGCCACGAGTATCATCACTTGGCAATGACGTCTCATCCTGGCTCTCAGCTCAACGGTCCTCCGACCCTGATGGCGGGCAGCCATATCCAGATAAATTACTCCTGTCAATAATCAGCCTATTTCTTTTCGAGTAGTCACTAGCTAGAAGAGGCTCGTTGCTCAAACCATAGCTGTTCCCTTAATCATCCTCTCCCGTCGCCATGTCATCGTCGCCCACCGCTGTTGCTCTGACCGCCGCTGCGCAGGTTGTGGCCGTCCCAGTCGTTCGGTCAGTCGGCGTTTCGCCCGGTGCGGTTTTTTGCCAACGGAGAGCAGGAAAATTTCTTAGAGGATCCGGTAGCCAGGGAGATCGTGCGAACGAGAGAAAGAGAATCTGCGCGAGCATACCGAAAGCACCCCACATGACGGCAGCTGCTTGCCGTGAACCGGCCACGTCGCGGCAACCCCTCGCTGTTGGATGGCCCTCCCTGATAGCAAATCAACTGCCGTGTGGTGTAGCATCAGCCGCGAGCACTGCACGCGCCTCGGATGAATGGGAGAAAAAAGAGATGGAGACGTTGAGGCCAATGATGACCATAGTGATGTTGTTGCTGTTGTTGGTGCTGCTGCTGCTGCTGCTGCTACTGCAGATGCTGATGATGGGAAAGCGCCCGAAGCACTATCCTCGACGTCGTCGACAGTTAACAGAGGCGGATGTGTGGTTGGGTGTTTGGCTCGGTCGGTCGAGACTCGACAGATCTTCTTCAGAGGATCCAAAGCTCTTCGCAAGAACATCAGGCGCATCTTGCGTCCCCGTATCTGGCCCTGCCCAGCTTTCGCCTCTGATCCTACTGTCGCCTCTCAGCTCGGTGCACTGCACTGCTCTGCTTTGCCGTGCCACGCCGTGCTCGTCAGTGGGTTTTTGACGCAGAGATGCCTCTTGGGAGGCGACCATGGCACGCGCAGATTTGTCGGAATCGTAAGGGGCGGTTCTTTTTCTTGGCTAGCGGCGGTGGCGAATTGGGAAGAGACGCATCAGAGGGGCAAGATGGTTGCCTGGTTGGTTCGTTCGTTCGTTGGCGTCTTGGGTGGTATCCTCCCTCGCTGCTACTGTATATCCTCAGGGGTGACGTGCGCTGTGGGGGTCACAATCCATCTGGCGGCTGTCGACCGCCGGCGGCCGCTACGACTAGCGAGGATTTTTTCACCCGCAACCTAACACCCCATATGCGACGTATGAATATGTTATAGGAGACAGGCGGGAAGGCAATAGGGGACGGCCAACGTAGGCAATTCGCGGAAGGATATGATTTTACCGGTATCTTTATCCGTCGATCGTTTTCCTAGCCTCGAAAGGTCCCTAAAACGCCGAGGCACAAACGATTGACAGCAAGGTGAGAGAAACGCGACAGTGAGCAGGAATACGATGAAGAAACAAAAACGACTATCTCCGATAGATCTTTGTCGCCTATTTCCCTCTTGTGCTCGCGCGAAGAGGCGGATCGACGAAGTCCAACCAATGCCACTGGCCGGGTTCCCCGCTTATCGTCTCCAACCTTTACACTTCTCATCCCAACGCCCCCGTCGAGCTGTGGCAAACAACCATGACCATCTCTCGCTGGCAAAGAAACCAATGGTGGTAACGGCTACCGACGGTGGCGGCGGCGGCGGCGAAAGTTTCGAAGGGGCGAAGACAGTTCTCAGTTGGTGCTGAGTTCGCCCACTTCCTCTGCTGTCAGTCTGCTGGCAATCTGGCAATAGCGCGAGACGGTAGCATAATTGTAATCGTACTGACGATAGGTGGTGGGACTCAATCAAGGCAAGGGCGCACGCGACAAGAAGAGGGCTAAATAGCCACCGTGTTTTTGCACTCACGATTCAACTGAACGCCGTCACCCAGGTAGCTGACGTCTGCCCTATCGTGGCGTTATCTGACTCGTTTAATCGGAAACATTCGAAGTGTTTGACCACTGAATACTATTATCAGAGGCGAGAACCCGATTCATGTTCTCGACAGTCGGGGCTGATAAGGCACTCATTGTCATGCGACGTATAGTGATCATACGGAGCGGAATGACGTGCGCGGGTTGAGTCCGTATAGTAGCTGTCGGTTTGGTAGGTTTTACGTGACACCATATTGAGCTGAAGTGTTCATGATGTTTTCAGATTTAGTCGAGAACGATTTTAATTGAGAGCAGCTATCTGAGAGCATTGGTTCAACTGCTATCAAAGTTATTACTGTATTGATATTACTTGACACGGACGAATTTATCGTCTGGCAAATGCGTGAAGATTTTATGAGGGCAGTTGCATGAATACAACGAAGTGCCCGGTCTTTTCAAAACAACACCTGCACCACCGGACAGCGGCTACAGTCACTTAGGTTATATGTAAAATAACTTCTCAAATATACACGACAACTTACTGTTGTTAGTTCTGTTTCGAACCCAAATTACGATAATTCCCGTGATCGCGCAAACAACACCGTCTGGCCTGCAACGGAAAACATGGCCTTCGAGTCCTCAATGATGTATGAATATATGCTATCGGTGTGCACGGTTCTTTTGGCTTTGTTCAATAGGCTGCGGATTCGCTAAAAAAATCACAAAATGATCAGACACACTGTATTGCTGTTTTTTTCCTTAAATATTGGCACCTAGCATTGGACGATAATGCCTAACAACCTTAGGTTAATCGACAATCTGCAACCCCCCCCCCCAAAACAGAGATTGGAACCCCACAATCGCCGACAGCTTGAACATATTCTTGAACTATTTACTACATATCTTCGTTCTAAACTCCAGTTAATTCCATCCTAAATTGTATGTTTGCCTCAGTCTCTCTTGCATCATGCACACTCTGTATGTATTTTTTTGTCATTTGCGTGTTTACATACTGACCAACAGTCAGCTCGCCATACATAACCGTTCGATGCGAACCCACCTCGATCTGTGTGCGCTCATAATCGCGCCGTCATTTGCGGAAAGAATCTATTGGGAAGAAGTAGTAGTTTACTTCAACAGAGAATCGCGTAAACATTTCGAAAAGATCCCTTCCATTTTTAAGGACAAGCGAGATATATATATATATACATGAGATCAGATCATTGAAAACAGTGCCGTATGTGTTCGGCTTACGAATGGTACCGAATACAATCAATTTCTGCTGCCTATTTGCTCGCGAAGAGATAGTATTTTGAATAGAATCCCTTCTAGCTCGAATCCAATCTTTAATGTGCTTAGTCCGCAATGCAGTCAGCATAAGGCTGCATGCCGAAGTTCAACAGACCTGAGCTTGGACTAACCTCTACGATGTTATAGCGCTTCACACAGATCATCCCAATGGCCGGGCTGACAATAGCTATTATGGACCATTTAGTGGCGGCTAGATAGATGGAGAGCTTCCAAAAGCTCATCCTTTGATTGGAAACGAAATATTCGAAACACCAAGCAATTCAGTTGGTTTTACAAATTCAATATACGTTTTCTAGAAATATGCCTGTTTGGAATCGTACCTCTCTATCGGGTTTTACGTATGCTTTCTTTGCAAGGCATTTAGCCTTCACGAGTACCCTTCATGTACCCTTCCACAATGATCTCAGCTCTGCAGAATACAGTGAACCCCAGATACTTGTACGGTTATTTAATGATAACATCCGCTCGAATCATACTCTTAAGGTGCCGATTCTGATCTCATTAATTGGGCTTCACAAATCGGCCTGTGTGTAAATCGGAGAAAAATCAAAACACGTATGCCCACATCAACACTTCCACTCAGACACCTTCGGATATGCTTACGACAACGTATGAATGAATGAGTTCATTCATAACTGATTATAAACATTCATACGAATAATAGCATCATTAGAGACATTTTACATCCATTACGTCCGGGCGAGCATTCGCATTCGCCCTTCAAACCATTCGCTATCAAGCAATCAATCAATCTAGCGCGTGACGGAGTTACACTGCCTATGGTGTGGGCGGGTTTCAGAGATACGGCGAACCTCCGATACCGACAGATGGGCTTCAGCCGAGGCTTCGGCTTAGGGGAACAGGTCGGCTGGAAGGAAGGTTACCAGCTGGGTCTGCAGAGAGGTGCGCAACTGGCCACTGAGTTGGGCTTCTATCAGGGATTCGTGCACGCGTGGATCACAATCCTCGAACATGAAGACCCATCGAAGCCAAGGTAAGACCTATGTCGGTCAAATAGGACAGACTGAAGTAGTTGTAAGGGCAGGAGGGTACTTTGCTATGGAAAACCCCGTTCGTCCGAAAACCCCTAGCGATACTAAGACTGCTTTTAATCGGTTACCCACTGTACCCTACGTACGATAATTATTATTTGTTTCATAATAAATATCAATGGAAGAACATCGCATCGTGTATGTAAGATATTATTATGCCATTAGCATTTTCGTATGATGTTATTACCATTTTATTCAATATCATTTCATAGTGCTAAGTGAATAAACACCTGCAACGGTCACTGAAATCAGATCAGCATTGTCTCCGCTGGAGTCAACTTTGATGCGAATCGCCCCTTTGGGCGGATTACACCTACGCTACCCCCTTCAGCGAACTTTATCATTGATAAGTGAAGTCACACATCGAATGCGGGAACATTACAGGAAACTAGCAGCACTGAAAGGCCTGCTCGAAATGACGAAGAACTTCCCGAAGCAAACGGTAGCCGACGACGACATGTTCGACAAACTTCACAAGATTCGCGCAAAGTTTAAGCAGGTTCGTGTACAGAGATCTCTTCGTTGTTTCTCTGTTCCAGGTTTAAATAATAGGAATAGGCTTTCGTTTGTGGTTGGCTCCCCGGCCGTTGTCCCATCATATGTCTCCTGTACATATGACCGCATTACGCAGATGTCAGCGCGGTGGCTTGGACGGCTGAGTCTCTGGCTGTAAAAAGCCAGAGGCCGCAGGTTCGAATCCCGTTGCATGACATATAAGAGAACTTAAGCATTCTATGCAGTTCCTTTAATAAATCAATAAAGCTCTACCTTTACCTTGGAAGAATAATAGAGGGGCGAGATTTCGCACCTCCCTGAGGCTACGGGGGACTTGAACCTGGAACCTCGGGCCAATGCCAATACCGGCCAATTTATCCAAACTATGTTTGGCCTTGGGTCTTGTGATGTTGCCGCCCCAGTCGCCATCCCGGGGACTAGTAATACCCTACTAACTATATTAATTCATACAATGTCGGCCAAAGTTGTACCAAATCTGTTCCGGACCAAGGCCCAAGCCGAAGAGGTCCAGCGTCTTAGTAGGTGAGAGTTCCACAGTACCAGACGAGCACCTTAGCCGTGGAATCTGGTCTGCCTAACCCGTTTAGCAATCGACGGTAACGATATATATTGGGAAGGATCTCTCGAGCGATTTCCCCGTCAACTCAAATAACGATGATAGAACTAGTGCGGATGTACTAGGACCTTTCGAGTTGAGCATCTCGTCTCTTCGGTGATCGCAGAAGACTATTGCTGGCAGTTATGATGCCTTTTCGGAGTTCTTGCAGGTGCGAGCCAGTAAATTATATAGATATAGGGTCAACCCACGAATCAAACGGAATCAAATTTAAGCGTTGATTAAATAACTATGTATGTTATACATTTGTCGTCGCTTGACGCATGTCAATGTACACGGTATCCCGTTGTGCATTGATATGCATCAAGCGTTTCGCTATAGACGACAACGAAAGTTTGACGCTTTCGAGAAAAACCTTCCGTAAATTATTGTTTTTTTTAGTTTTCTGTATATAGACATTTAGGCAGCAACACGCACTTCAAGATAAAAAAGGTTGGTGCCTTTTGGGCTATCTCGATGCATATTCCTCCCTTTATCTATACTTACACGGTGCTATGGAAATATATATTGAAGAGAGCCATATGATAAATGATAATTTATCATATCCTTGCACTGGCTACGAGAGCACGTTGGTGCGCTATTCCAGCCGTTCTCCCATCGGGATCCTCGGGATATTTCTCGGTACTTGTCCCTATGGCAGTGCCGTTACTACGAGGGATACCCTGAGGAAAATATACACCTCCCGGAGGCCATGGTAGAATTTGAAAGAGAAACATTTTCGAGATAGGCCGAGGGTGATCGTTTGAGATCAATTGAGCTGTCCGAGCACTCTGATCTCCGATCATGTGCTAATGAATAGGATAGTTGATCTAAAACCGTCGACCTGGTCGGTTCCCCACTTTGTGACCACTCACCGTAGTTCCCCTGCTCCGGAAGTTTTTTTTTTTTGAAGGGGGATGTTGACATGCACTTGCATGTCAACACCGTGACCGCGCCCCCTTGTGGAACTGTTGACGATGTTCATCAGCACCACCCTTCCCGGTAGCGCTTAGCGCTTTCCTTCAGTACCCTCCCCCGGAACTGTACAGGGTGAATTCAATGCTTCGGTCTTAAAAGCATTACGTTGAAGCGTCCATCAAATTTATTTCGAGCTTCTGAAATACCCCAATACGCATCGATGCATAACAGAGTGGCCAACCATTTGACCCTGCGTTCGCACTGTCAACGCACTCCTGTAAGTTGAACTAGTTTTCGAGTCAGTGCTAAATTCATACGCTTAAACAGCATAACTAGGCTGTCTCTCCGAGTGTCCAACTCTGTCACTTACCGCTGAATGCGTTAAGGAACCAGAGGTCAAGACGTCGACTAAACTAACACGAAATTTCACGACTATATCAAACTAACACCACACTGTCACTCAGTGAGCAACAAATGAGCGACCTCAGGTACGACCTAGCTCCCATATCGGTTCATAGGAACGAAAAAACAACGCAGGCAGTTAGGTACAATGTAGCAAGCCTAAGCAAGCATTCGCATTCGATCGAGAACCACAAGGAAACGGGACAAGGAAGAGAGCGAACAGAAGCGTTTTCTGACAGACGGCCATATCAATCAAGATACTGAGCGGACACCAGACGTGTCAACGCATTGCTGAACGAATGAATTATTGAGCGACTCCTGCCGAATGACTGGAAGCGAAACAGGCTGATAGCCTGATAGTTGATGTGACACCCTACAAGCAGTCGGCAATAGACATACACAGACAACGGCAGGTCATCAAGTCGTTCGGGACGGGATAGTGAACGTCGTATATTGTCATTTTATGCGTTTAATAATATTGTAATTATTATTGATTATCATTATCATCATCATTATTATTATTATCCGTATAATTTCCTATTGTCCGGCAAAATATTGAAAAACGATCCCTCGCGTCATCTCTCTGTCCTAGTTACAGTTATTTCCAGAATTCCCCAAGCACGCTCGAATCACAGGTCGCGGCATAGCACACTGTTCTATTTAACATGCGGCTTGCTGTTATTGCGGCACATGCTGTATTGTAGGTGGTTGCACTGTTGGAGTTAGGCGCGGACCAGGTGGTTGGCCAACAATCAGCGGGGGTTGATCGAGGGGGTGCCACAACCCCTGGGCACGGTCATCCCCCTTCAGGCTTCCACCAGACCGAGCCTATCTACAGCACATCGATGAAACAACAGCATCACGGCGTCGGCATCGGTGGAGCACATCAACAACAGCAGCAGCAGCACCAGCAACAACAGCAGCAGCAACAACATCATCACCACCATCATCATCCACCGACACAACAACATCACCCTTCAGTAGCAGCCGCTCATCACCACCAGTCCCTGCAGCAAATGCAACAGCAACAGCAGCAGCAACAACAACAGCAACAACACGGCACAGGGGTGTATCCTCAGGGTAAGAGCAAAGGAGAGTTAATCCTGGACACATTGGACACCCCCCACCCCACAGGAATTGTCGTCCTTTCGTCAAAACCTTATCATAATCATTTTATACATGTCCATCCGGGAAAGCTATTTATTATTATTATTATTATTATTTTTATTATTATTATCTGGCGTCTATTATTATTATTATTACCTTTCTGATCGGATGTATATGCATGCTTTTAGCAATTAGCAACATACTGTATGCTAATATTAATACGTGAATTAATTAATACTAATGTTTATATTATTATACGAGGAATTAGTGCATACACATTGGATTTTGACTATAATAATAATAATAACCACACTTGTCTGTATATAATTTCATGTTGTGTCGCCCTGCCGCCTACGGTCACTTTCGTTTGTTGGCTCGTTTTCGTCTCGACCTTGTTTCGACCCGGCTGCAGGGTCGTACCGATCGCACACGCATCCGCCTCCAGTGGGGGGCCATATCGGGACTCCGGGTGGGGTCCCTTCGGGCGGCCGCGCGGGTATGATGGGCGATCCGTCACGACCCTCCTCGAAGCACTCCGAGATGTCCTTCTAGTCCCTGCCTAAGAACACTTTGCATTCTGCTCTTCCATTCAACTCAGCAACAACAACAGCAACAACAACTCAGCAACAACAACAACAGCAACAAATACTATCAACAACTTTGTCTTCCGACAACAATCTCCAGCTGCTAGGAGCGGCAACAACGGTTACAGATGACACAGCATCCAACAGATATATCAACAAAAAGCTCAGTCTCAGCACCCCTGAAGGTGAGCGGAGAGTGAAGTCAACGCTTCAGTATTCTTTATCAAGATTGAGACCGTCACAAGACGGAGCAAAGAGCTATAGAAGGAATATATACATATGTATATATATATTATATATATACATACATACATATATGGTATAATATATATACTCTGTATCAAGGTATATTCAGTTTACATCCACTGTTGTACGTGTAGCCGGTGCGAGTAGAAATGATTTCAAATTGTTCAGATGAGAGACAAAACCTACGCCGAGACCCATTCCCTCGACTTCCATTCAAGGTCGAGTTCCGCCGAACAACAAAGGTGTGAGTCATTTAATTAATGGCCTAATTCCTTGCTATTTCACAGTTCAAGTTCCGCAATAATTATAACTTTTAGACGTAATGACATTATGCTAAACAGTGATGTTCGTCGTCATCCAAACCATTTACAGACTTGTGCCGTGAGGACGTCATGGGGTCTTCGCCAGGCGGCGCTGCGGGTGCCGGCAGCGGCTTGTCCTCTGCTCAGCCGACGCCACGAAGGCGCCACAAACGCCACCGGTCACAGTCGCACATCGCGCCCACAGATCCGCTGCCTCCACTTCCACCGTTGCCGCCAGGTGATGCCATCTATCAGACGATCCAGCCACAGGGGAGCACCACTGGTAGCCAGCGAGGTGAGCCTGTCCGTTCACTTCCCCTAAGCACAACAGCAGCGAGCCAATTGCAACAACAGGTGCGAACGCGCAGCAAGGAGACCCTCATCGACGGGGTGGGAGACTACGCTCCCGCGACGCGGCCAATAGCAAGTTCGTATCAGCAAACCCAGAGCACTCTACCACAGCATAGCCAGTCTCTGCAGGCGCCATCTAGGAGTAGGCACACTCGAAGTCAAAGTCCTAAGGAGCACCGAAGCCACCAGCGACAAGCGTCGCATCCCGGATACCCAGGATTGTCGACGGCACAGAAAAGCCACTATTCGTCACATGGCACGTATCAGCCGACCGGCAGCGTCGGGCCTCATAAAAGCCTGGAGCGCGTCGGCGGCATTGCTCACGACTATCGCACATCAGGATCAGGCCATCATCATGCGGGACGGTCCGGTCATTCAGCGTACGCCAGCCACGGTCACGGAGGCGGCGGCGATCTACATGCAAGCAGTCATGGTCACTACGACCCTAGCCGCTATCCAGGACAGCTACAAGGCGGCAGCGGGAGTCACCAAGGTCATGGTTACCCAAGCACGATCATCACCTATGACGAACTATGCGAAAGCGTTGAAAATGAGCGCCAACGTCGGCGCCAACGCGAGAAAAGCCGGACAACCTGCTGCTGTTGCAGCAGCTGTGGAGGATGCTGTCGGCAGATCGTCAAGCTCGCCTTCGTCTTAACACTACTCCTAGCCATCCTGGTCGTTGCCTGCAAGTTCTGGTGTCCCGACTCCTGCAAAAGCTATCTACCCTTCGGTGGCGGTAGTAATAACAAAGCCGACGCGGCCACTAGCCGATAGCGTTAGCTAAATTGCACGGGTATCCATTCAGGTTGGTTGGTGGTGGTCTACTATAATGGCTGCCATCCCTGTACAGCCATTGATCTTCACTCGTCCACTTCGTCTTCTCGTTGCCGTTCACCTGCACGCGACCGGATGTTTCTCACTAAGACGTGCGTTCACGCCAACCTACAGCAACAGTTCAACGGCTGTTGAATCCGAGGGGGAGTGAAGCCAGCCGTCCCGAAGGCGAACATGTGGGTCGGGCGTCAGCCCATCGTCGTCATCGTTCGACTTTATCGTCCACAGAACGGACCCAGACGATAATGATGATAATAAGAATAATGATAATAGTAGCTGATATAATATACGCGTGCGACGACGTCCTCGCGCCACGTGTACAGCACGTAGCGTGTATGCGCAGGCAGTGTATGTGGCTTACTCATGTACCTGGAGAGAAAGTGGTCGAATTAATTAGATTTTGGAGTCACTGTCTGCGCATGATCAGTCGAATGATGAGGAGTCGGTAACACAGAGCTAATATGCGAGTTCGCACACGGAACCAGATCGCACTCGACGATGAAAGCAAATACAGACGCTGCGGTGGCACCGAGCGCCGTTGTCAGTCCACGTTGTGTGAATACGTATATCCCCCCCTCCTCGCGGCCAAGTGGCAAGACCAAACTAACACAACAAGAACTAGTGCAGGTGAATGAAAGGATCACGTACCACCGAATAAACGTGACCGAAAAATGAGACGATCCAAAGACGAAGGTCGAAGGGCGGCGACACATTAGTAAACTACTAAGCCAATAATAATAATAATAATAGTAACTACACTACACAAATTACTGATTAACTCATAATGAGTGAAAAATTTTCAACTAAGAACCTATACAGGAGGTGATCGAGCGGCCTAAGCCATGCGCTATGGAACTATGCTATCATGATAAGCACTATAATACGCTACAATAGACACACGAATATATATATATATACGTTTAGGAGTTATTATCTCCACGGTATATATATACATATAAATATATAAATACGTAAAGAAGGATGGGGAAAAACCGATATATAATTAGTAAATTACGGCAAAAACGATGACCGTGCCGCCATGAGCGACACACGCACTTACAATTATAAATATGTCCAGTACGTGCAACGAATCTGTAACAAAAGAACTCAACAACAACAGCAACCACCACCACCATCTACCCGTGCTTACTGTCGTCGGGGATACTGGTAACGCTGAAAGGAGACCCGCTGATCGATCCTTTTATACGAAATAAGAAGAACCCGCCCTGCCCCTTATCTAATCGGAACCCACACAGACAATATCACAATGTGCAGAAAAAAAACCAAAGGCATTCGCGCATATCAAACTATAATAATAATAATAATAATAAAACCCTAAAAATCACATCAACTCAAACCGCCATATCTGAAAACGTTGCAGAGACACGTATTAACTATTACGGAACACTGACTGAAGGAACAAGAACGTGTTAATGAGAGATCGACTGATATATGTTGCAAAAATACTTATTAAGGAGCAATAGTATACAATAATAATAATGTGACATCGGAAACACTCTTCATCAATATGGCTGCACAATGCACGATGTCTCCATTTGAACGAAATGAACGAAACAAGCATTACGCCGAAATCTCTGAATTTTCCCAGAGTTCCTCATCACTGAAGGTGGGCGAAGGGATATACTTCAAAAAAGAAAACATCGATGTTCGTGGCTGATCGCGGCACGGAATCCTCGCGGAATTACGTCGATGTATGACGGTGCGTCAGTTACATCCATCCGCAAAGGAGAACACATCCAGGAGGAACATGATCTAAAGAAACGAATGCTGATTAATGGACGAGCTCATTGACTGACCTTGTGCCCGCAGCAATTGACATCGCCGCGAGAACTCGACAGATACGAACTGGTGTATGGCCGGCTGAGCGCGTCTGAAACATCCGAGCATGAATCATAGCTTCGTCACGTTCGGAATATTCTGGACTATTCATTGACGATCCCAGAATCATGCGATTGGCCCGAACCCGCTGAGGACGTTGTCTCCTTGAGACGTTCGTGGCGCAGGCAATAAAACGAATCTGGCAACACAACAACCGTGGTACGCTATGCACTCTGATAATGGCTGGCTTCCGTTTGCGTTGTTTGCCAAACCTGCTATGTTCTCTACATTATATTAGCTAAGCTATGGAGTGAGTCATCACGCAAAGAGGAAGAAGAAGATGAAGATGAAGACAAAGTAAAACCCAATTGCTCACAATAATAACAAAAGAAAGAAAGAAAGACATTACATAAACGTAACGCAATTACGTACGCAACTACTAACTACGTTTAGATACTAATTAACTAACAAATCTGAAGAGGCGAAAGATGTGTGTGTGTGAGAGAGAGATAGAGAGAGAAAAGAAAGAGAGAGAGAGAGAGATACAAACAAACTAAAGATATAAACATTAATAACAGTCTTAATGATAATACTAATACAACTGCTAATAATAATGACAATAATAATAAGAAGAAGAAGAAGAAGAGAATAATAATAATATTACTGAAAGAGCTGAGATAACTGAATAATAGACTAATTACTAATTAATTAAGTAACTAATAACTCGATCTCAACAAGAAGAGATTTAGACACTGACGTCTGTGATCAAATTGTACGCAAGCGACGGTAAATTGTGACAATGCTGTTTGTGGCGATTCCCAATTGACCAGGGCAACCGAAACGAGGTATGACCTTTTACACGCCCCAAGGTCGATCGCAAACAAAGGTTTGTTCAAGTAAAGCGGTTTTTGCCCATTATATGCATATATCGGCAGGGGTCCACTGGTGTTCGTGATCGAAGTAGGTGAGCACACCTCTACTACCAAAATTACTGAAAAAGCAAAATTAAAAGTGATATAAATCAAATCGAGTGAAATTCGTCGTCCAACAAGCGAACGAGTCTACAGGTAGACAAACAAGCGGTCAGTCGAATCGTTGTATTCTCGACAAATCCCAAGGGAAATAAATTAACCAAATGATTTTTCGTTCTGCCGAAACCGAGTTAAATTGCGTCGAAGCCACGTTGCGCCTGCTGATGCTGGCAAGCATAGATAAGCAGAGATCGTTGACAAGCTGCAAGCATCGGTCAGTTAAGAATCCCTACAAACGGTCACAAATGCCGCCTTGTGAAAGATTGTACCATATTTCATTCGTTCAAGCAACAGCTGCCACAACGCCGAGACGACGTAAACAGCAAAATTTAGCAATAATGTTTTGCTACAAAACCAAGCAAGAAATCAAAGTGAACAACTATGGACGATACGCGATTACACGGGTTATCATCAGATTCGATCCATGTTCGATTTCATAGACTCCCCGAGCCCCGCCCCACCAACAAACAAAAACGGCAACAACAATAAGAGAGCCAGGACTTGTCACACATTCAGCTATCCCGAAGTATCACAAAACGAAATATGCAATAAGATGATCACGTGGAGGTCACGTTGTAACGTATAACCACCGTTGAGGCGTTAACAATCCATTTTGGTCTTAGTTGGTCAAGGAGACAGTTCTCGACAGCAACTCATACCCCGATCGATCCGTGCGCAACAACTCGTAAAACGATCGCTATGGTTGTGACACATGGGAATCCATTCGGCAAGTTGTGGAATCGTCCAATTGTTTACTATTGATATAGCTGTCAGCGCCGGGCTGCTCAGCATAACAAAAAAAAATGATATTAGTGATCAGGTAAACGAAAATGATGACGTTGATGGCACTGAAGTTAGCGCCCGGTACATACGATATAGCAACGAGGCTATAATTATAATTAAAACAATAGTAAATGAAATACTAATACTACAACTGCTACTACTACTAATAATAATAAACTCATACACAGGATGATGAACAAATAACTCCTTCTGAGGGGGATGAATGACGACTGCAAGGGCATGCAACAAAACAAAACGAGCCAATTCAAACGATAAAGTGTAGTGGCCATGTGCTGAATGTTGATATTGCACCGTTCCTCGTTCATGCGCAACATAATACAGCACATAGATGCATGTGAATGTAGCCTCACAGTAGCGCACTGTGGCGAGCACAAGCATACATCGCGATCCCCGACCCGAGCCCAGAACGAAGATGCACACACTTCACACGTCGAGGGTGAAGTAAAACACACACTGATGAAGGGCAGTTGAGGACTGTTGCAATGTAAGCTTATGACGACTTCGCTCGGGCTCAGCCCAACAGATGACGTCTGACGGTGCACCGGTCCTCACTGTAAAGGTCGAATCTAAATAATAATAATGACGGCGATGATGATGATGATGATGAATAGATGAGAAATGAGTGACACTGATAAGACACAAGTGTAAGGCAGAATGCAATGTGATTCATTTAAACCCAAAGGGGGAATTGTCACATACGATGACGGCAACAACAGCGGCAGCAGCAACAACAACAACAGCGATATTAAAAGCGCAACATTAATAACAGCAACCAAAACAAGTAAGGATAATGCTAACAATATTGACGCAGACAACAACAACAACAACAACAGCAACAGGAACCACCAGCACACAAGAACAACAACAACAACAATAATAACAACAACGACGACGACAATAACAACAACAAAAACAACCATCACTGGTGAGGCGACTGGCTGGAGGATTATTGTTATAGATCAATCAATTAATTAATTGACGAATTGATTGCTCACCTGCTCGCCTAATAAACGGTACGAAAAGGATTTGGTTAATGAAACCACAACGCGCCACCTCCGATTGTGCTGGCGGTAGAAGCGGACAAATGAACTAGGAAGAAAAAAATATCACATGTAGCTACTGTGCTGCATAGTCAGGAGCACCCTCAACCACGAACGTGCGCTATTACACAATTAGCAGCAACTCACACGCAATCACAATCAACAGGTTCGAGCAGCAGTGAGCTTCGCGTCAAACGTCAGAGAGAGAAAGAGAGAGAGGGGGAACTGGCCGATGTGGAGCGGTTAATGATGTCAGCAAATGAGCGGTTGACGATTACATGGCTAAGGGCAAGGAGATCAGGACGGTTCCGTTGTCCTGATATTGTCACCACGCTCAATGCGCGGGCTATTGAAGCGCTGTGTGTGAGTGCACTTTGGTTGCCACAGCGAACGGCATTGTAATCTCGCTATGCAATCGTCAACCACGGCAAATGATGGCTGTCAGCCAGCTATCATTCGCCTTCACCAGTCACCTCACCGATTTGCCTCGTGATTACGGATAGAGGGGAATACCTCACAGAAGCGTCAATATATATATATATATATATACATATATATATATATATATATATACATGTGTGTGTGTATGTGTGTAATGGACGATGCCGGTTGTATGATAGATGACCAATCATCGGTCGTCACGGTACTCGTAGAAAATGGCACTTCGTATGAAATTCACACGAGAGTGAAAGAGTGTTCTGTTAACCGAGATGGCGAACAACGCGTAATTAACGTAATAGAACAGCGAGTCATTACGTCACGTAGATACAGATAAGCAGCGAGCAAACGTTCCTCCCGACAGGAGGAAAATGGTTACCTGATTGGAACGGAGGGGTGGAGTTCACTTGCCAATGGAATATCATCACCTGAGCGAAACATGAGAGAAAAAACCTGGGTGATCCTCAACTCAATGAACAAACAGATAACAAATAAACAAACCCCTAGAAGAAAAAAAGAAATACCTACTATTTCACGTGTGTTAGCTGTCTTGAGATGAATGGCACGATTCAATGTGCTTCCACTAGAGTATTCTCGTGTTTATCGGACGGCGAGGCATTCGAAAGTGATGGTGTGGTCTTCAGCAAGACGATGATTAGTAATGATAGGGACGTGTGGTAGCTCGATTGTTTTGTTGTTCGACCCACGAAAGCAACCACCATCATTGCCGCATTGCCAAGGCGTGGAATCTCGTGGAATGGACGCAAATACAATGGATATATGATATATGTGGATGAGTATGTGGGGTGGGTCATGTGAACCGAAGCGAATGCGAGCGAGTACACACTGCAAGGTGAGAAAGAAATCGATCGGATCCGATTTACAATAACAGCAGAAGTAAGAACACCAACAACAACAAAAAAAGATAACAAAGGCCCGCTTCATATTGACACTGCCCATCTATAGGGAAATGGTAGAGATAGGACTGAGACATAGGAGGTGTTACTCTCGACACACTGCCAAATAACAAGCGACTCAACTGAACTCTGGAATGGCTAAAGGGAGATACCTGCCAGCCGAGTTAGCCATGTCGGCAGTAAACAAGACGTCTGCTGGTGGGTTACACACAGAAGACGAACCGACCGAACGGACGTGTGAGAGATGAAGGGGGGTCAATGAGGAACAGCGATACCCCGCCACCCTATCGGAGGACAACCAGGGGAAGGCATGATGATACACGTTCCGGCAACGGCCAAAGCAAATATATGTATGTACATGCATTGTAGTTTGCCACTGACAGTTGAGCGGGAGGAGGCTCACGAGTTTCTCGAATAATAATAATAATAATCATTATTATTATAATTTTATTATTATTAATACTACTAATAATAAATATTGATAATAACAATAAGAATAATAATAACAGCAACAGGAAGAATGAGCATTACAATAATAGACCGTGACGATCTGGGTCAGGTAGTAAGCGTCGAATTAACCTTGAGTCGACAAGCAGATCGAGTTCCGCTAAAGGAATCGCTAACAGCATTTTCCGGTGGCAACTACACCAACACGTAATTGCAAATCAATTATATATATATATATATATATATATATATAAATGTAAGTTGACGGATAACACTTCTACAGGTGGTAGATGCTATACAAAGACAGATGACACGAAGGAAATTATTTAAGCGGCGGCAGGAGAGCGACGAGTGACTTAGACAAACAAATACTTAGAGACTTTATGACCGAGAGTAATGAGAAGGTTGATGATGATGATGATAATGAAGAGGAAGAAGATGAGTCGAAAGACAAATTCTGACTGAATAAGAAACAAACCGAAAGGTGCAACAGGTGCAACACTGCCCCTAGACATTACAAAAAAAATACAATGATGAGAAGAAGGCATATTATTACAATATATATATATATATACTAATTAAAATTCTTAGGACTGCTCGCTTATTATTAATACCTAATAATAATAATAATAACGTTGGATGTTCACACGTACACACACAGTCACATTTAAATAGAATCGAAAGAAGATCGAGAGGGTCACTGTGAGAAAAGGCGTCAGAGAAAGAGAGAGAGAGAGAAATTGAAAATGAATGCTCTGCGTACCGTGTCCTGAACGGGCTAAAGAAATATAGAAAATCGACTTTAGGAATGATTAAATACGTAAACGCGGTGGCCTAGGCGTGGCCAGTTATAGCGATGATGGGTCACGAAGAATCATAGAACAGCGACGACGCGATAGTTAACGAGGAGGGGAAGAACACCTATAGAAGAATTGGGGGCCGAGTGAATTTCTGACTCAAAAATATGGCGCTAAATACACAAGCAGTCAATTATCATCTACAACTTCAAACACACAATAATTAGGAACTAGTTGGGGGGGGGGGGATTAGTTGGCGACCGAGATCGCGGCCGTCATTGTCCTGAGGAAGGCGATGGCGTTGCCTCACTCAATTGTTAGTATTATATTATTATTCTAATATATATATATATGGGAGAGGGACGATTAGGAACGACATCTCAACAACAAGTGAATTGAGATCAACTCACAGGACGGCGATAAAAACGCTATATGCTGATCACGAGGAGGTCAACCGCTATCGAGAGGGCAACAACAAACAAGGGTTTGTGAGCTGAGCTGCAACAATAAGTAGCAAACAATAATTATATTGAAGTAAACGAACAGGATAATGACTAGCAGCGAGTCAATTTGATTGACTCTCGCAGGGGTGTGTAAATGTCGAAAGAGAGTGTATGGATGGTATGAATTTGAATCGAGCGCATGGCTTCCCACAGTGCACGTGTCTGTCTGTGAATGAATGGATCTGAATGGACTGTGAGACGTCGAGTCTACGCAGCAGAACGAGAGTAATAATTAAGGAAAGAAATGATGTAGTGGAATTATGGTGGCCGGTGTGTGTCGAATTTGTGTAATTTTGAAGCCACACGCGGGGGAGCGCTAATAACAACAATGGTGATTATATAAAAAAGGTATAATAATTTATAAAAATATAAATTATTATTATTGTTGTTGTATCAATGCTGATGTAATAGCGATCAAGGGTGGTTAGTATGAGGAAACTTAGAGATGAAAAATTACTAATGATGACAATAATAACGAATTCATGATAATATATATATATATATATATATATATATATATATATATATATATATACATTAATGAGAATCGGGGGCACGGGATAACGAGAATAGATGCGAACCGCTAGATGATCAACAACAGCAACAGCCGATCTAACGTGGTAGAGAAATATGATGAGCTGCTGCTGATAGTTTGTTTGTTACTTCAAATGAACCGATCACAACAACAGTAATAATAATAATTATTATTATACGAATAATAACTATTATTATAATTACTATATAAAAGTATAGTGTATGATTACGAACATTGAGACTAATGATGATAATAAGAACAATAATACTAATAATAATAATAATGATAATAAGATGAGTTGGAAATTGCAATTATTGGGGGACACCCCGCAGAGATTCTGCTCCCCACTGTATTTCCACATTTGCCCTATTCATCCAAGTACACGCATCATGTATTCTAAAACAAGTTCCCTACGTCTAGATATACAGCAACGCTCGCTATACTGGCTCGTGGTTAGTTATAATGACAATTGAAATAACATGTACTAAGCAGCTAGCACCAGCTGAACAAGTGCGAATTACTGCGGGACGCCTCCCGCGTCCCCTAATTTATAGTTGACGAAACTTACTGGCGTGATCATACGTTCATCATCCGTTGGCATTTCTCGGTGAATTTCTCATGCCACTGACTCATGATAATAATAATAATAATAATAATACAAACAACAACATAGTATTTCCCTTAATGCATGTGTCTCTTAAGGATTTCGATTATTAACAATTGGAAACAGTAAAAATCTCAGTCTCCTTTTTGTATAGCGGCAGTTCTCGCGCCCCCACTGATTTCGACTGTCCTCTTCGATTCGATGTTTCTGTCGGTTGATGCCTGTGTTTCTATGACACTCGATAAACGAACGACTATCCCGTTATTTTAATAAGCGAGCTATGGCGTTGACCCGTTAGAGACCTGGGATACATGAAACATAAATAGGACAGAAAAAGGAGACCTCACATGGTCCTCGCTCGGCCTTCGCTCGTTTATGCTTGCAGACCCTATCACGAATTTTCGATTTCGCGTGACGCATCAGCACGCCACGCCAGAGTGCTAACTAATTATTGTATGAAATGGAGATGGTATTATACTGATGACTATTATTGTAAGTAATATATATATATATATATATTAATGATAACGGCGGCGATGATGATGATGATGATTATCAAATGGAACTCCTAATAACTAATCTATATATGAATAATTGAATAAAAGAGTCTATAATTGAACATAACAGAAAATGGGGGAAATTGGAGTGGGAGGGAGAGGGAGAGAGAGAAACTAAAACAACTTCTCTATAGAACCTTCATTACGATAGAGATAGTATGACGATGATGATGATAATGATTATTATTATTATTATCAAACATTATTGCAGTTCTTCTTCGTCTTCTCATTATTACAATTGTTATTATATTGTAATTAAATATTACTATATAGTGAATAGCAGCGTCGAGCAAACAAAGCGCGCAGAAGAGAGTTACGACGAAGAGACAACTAAAGCTAACTAACTAACTAAGATAATAAACAAACAATATATAAAATTTTTACTATAATCTTCCATTCACATTCCTGCCACACACACACATCTGGTTGACGAATCCCGTTTCCTTTGCACTGTTAGTTGATATACTATGTCACCAGAGGGCGCTAACGAGGGGCCGTTGAACTCGACTCGATTCACGTAGTCATCTGCTACACGTCTGCTATAACAATAGTGGAAAAAGAATAACAATAAATAGTCACCATTTCAAGTTCACGAGAAATCGATCTTGACACAGATGGGACACCAGGACAGTTGGAACAATGAATAAATAAATAACATTTTTTGGGTCTGTCACAGTTTCTATACGAAGCGCAGTTTTTTTTCTTCTTCTAATTAATGTTCGATGCAGCTTTCTGCTTCCCTCCTTACTCTACTTATTCAAAGTATTATTTCGAGCTATTATTGTATGTTTGAATAAATACATCGCCATTCGTTTCGAACTAAATTCGTCTTTTTGGGGTAGTTATTGTCGGGCTCCAATTCCGGTTCTACTCCCGACGTGCAGTACTGACCAACAGCGTAACGGTTACTAGAATTCGAGTAGACCGTCCAATCTCTACCCTGACACGTGGGCCGGGACAAAAACAAGACCTGGCTTATACTACGTCGGTGTGGCGAGCGCGTGCGAGCGAGAGAGAGAGAGACGATGACTGATACAGAGCAACGGGAAGCGCGCTTCGGCGCGTATGTGCACTCGGCCTCCGACGCGGCGCGACGCCCCCATCTAACGCCCACTTGTTTGATAATGCAATTTACTCGCCCCACCGCTATGTTTATTTGCTCCCTGCCTGCTGGGCACAAGATAAGCAGAACAGATAAGAGCTGAAATAGACGAAAAAAACGAACTGGCCCAAATTCGGAATAGTAGAAATCAGCCCAGGAAAGAAAAGTTCAGGCACAGGGAGGCTTTTTTGCCATGTAAATAGTTCTTCATCACCACTATCTCCACCCACGCACTCAATGACGACACCAGCAACAACAATAACAAGCACGGACAGACGCAAACAAGTACTTATACATACGATCTATATTATATATATATATATATGCGAGAAAAAATAGTGTGAAAGAAGGGGCCCTTCGAGGAGACTAACCGCAGAAACGACGAACGAGTATTCCGGAACACCAACTAAGATCGCCGAGTTAAGGCGGATCAACAAAAGCTTGACAAAGGGAGACGCAATTTCCGTCCCACTCTGAGGATCACCTCTATAACTATGCGAGAACAGTCGAGTAGTGCCAGTAACCTGTTTTACTTGTACGCATTGGCCTGGTTGGATTGATGATGCAGCCGTGGCGACGTGAGGACCCGTTGCGACGGCGCTTGATGATCGGGGAAAGTTTTATGGGTGACAGCGATTGATACGTAGTCTATAGACACATTGTAGTATTTCGTTAGCCGGAGATTTCGCCACCGGAGTTGTGGGACAAATCACTGCCTCCTAATACCAAGTAACTTGGCATGCTTGATGAGTGACACAACACGGAAGTGTTACCACTGTGCCACACTGGCAAACTACTGATGTCAATACACGGTGAGGTGCAACGATAGGAAGGAATGGGTTATCACCTGTACAGACTCCATAGGCAAACGATGTGTCCTCTTCGTTACGAACCTCTGAGTGTGAATCCTGTACCGAAACAAATACAAGTTCGTACGACGGTAATCTTGGACTGCGCCTTTGAACGTACGCAACACGGTTGGCGACATTCGGTCGATCGACTAGCGTAGTCGAATCGATGGTGTCCGATGAAGGAGAGGACTATCCGAAGCGGGTCTCAACTACACCCGCCGGTAGGAGATGCGTCTACCCAAATTCGTTTGGTGCGTCCGAATGCTCGTTTTTCGATGGAGGGCAACGGAGACAACACCTTGCCCCCCAATGGGAAAAGAAAGAAAAGGAGGAATAAAAAGCTGACGATGATGACTCAACAAATGACCCGAAGGCAATCGGACACAAAATGTGTTCGTCCCGCCGATGGATGCATTTTATGTTCGGCTATTGGCTCATGTGCGGGGCCATCTCGGGCTGAACGGCTCACATTGGTGACCTGATCACTGCCAAATCGTAACACACACGAACGCACTCATGCACATGCAACAGACACATGTAACAGACACTATTTAACACGCATGACAGACATGCCCGCTGATCTAGCCACACTAAAAATGAGCGAGAGAGATGGAGAGAGAGAGACTAGAGGACGAATATGCTTATTATGATGAGGGTGACGATGATGATGATGATGACAGAGGATGAGAATGCTTACTTAAGAAAGAATGAAAGGCAGAGAGAGAGAGGGAGAGAGAGAGAGAGCTATAGACCGTCACTTGAGGAGGATGTAGTTGAGTGCTATCTTGATTGAGAAATACAACTGACTGAGAACGATTGCTAAATAGCGGTAAGTCGAGAGGGCGCGCACTTCGGAAGAGGGCCGCGCAAAACGAAGTGACTAGAACGGCTTGACGGATCAATAAAATGACGCATTGATTGATTGATATTGATAGGCAAGGAAGGTGGGTTGAGGAATACGGTCTAGAAACAGACGAAAGTTGACGACGAAGTTGATGAAAATAAGGGAATGATTATGATGACGACGATGATGATGATGATGATTAATTATTATAAATGTTAAATCTCTGAAAAAGGATGACGTTGTTTGTTATTCCGATGAAGAAATAAATAAGAAGTATATCGAGACGACGACGTAAGCCTATCTTCATTTGTTCACGTAATTAGCTTATATTATGTTGCGATCTTATTAAGTATTTGATTAAGATGTTCGAAGAAAGATGTTCTAAGACAGACTAACAGAAACGTTTAATTTGAATCACTGAGTAGAAGACAGAGAGACATATAATCCCTGATGCATACATATCTGTAGTTCTTGAAAAATGCAAACACAAAAAGGCACTCTGTACCACGATTGGCGTGCTAAGGTTATTCGTCAGATTCGAATATCCATTAGGTCGTTCGATAAGTAATCGATATCGACTTTGAACTGCTCCAATTTCGACAAGAAGGGTAAGAGATACGTTTGAAAATTGGCCGCCGAATTCGCTCTGTTCGAGCCTGGTGGCGCGGTGCATTCGTGTGCGCCTTGCACACGGACGTGGGTGCACAAACAGGTTCGATTCCCACCGTTGTCCAGTTGCATTTGAAGGGGTCCATGTTATGAAACAATGCAAAAGAGGGACCGTAAACGTTAAATGTTTCAGGCTGAGAGTCAGTCCGAGAACTATTTGGCCTTAACCACTCCGCGTCTGCAGGTTTGTTCACATCGTTGCTGTCCAACGGACAAAAAATCTTTGTATCCTACTTTTCACTATTATTGTGCTAGAAAACTGCGGCTGAAACCGCGAGGATCCTGTCTGAAGTGGAAGGGGAATGCGTAGAAGCAGATCGATTCCGTCGAAAATGGTTTCAGTACAAGGATCGTTCCGAACGATCACGATAGCCAGGCGACAAGTGCCGTATTTCTTGAATGAAAATGGGGCCAAATGAGCTCGCGAGTGTTTGCTGCTCAGCTCGGAGTAGTCCAGTCAACTATAATGCGTCGTCTACATGAGCCTCGGAAGGGTTGAAAAGGAAGGAAAGTGGGTCCCTACGTGAAATCAACAGAGATGTCGTTGGCACCCGCGTCATCATTTGCTTCCTCGGCAAACAAGAAGAGAGTGTTCTGTGCAAAATTGTTATGGGAGGTGAGAAATGGATCTTCCGCAACAATCCCCAACGCCAAAATGAGTGGACAGACCAAGAGTCGTAACGAAATGCTGTTCATTTGCTCTGCTCAGATAGGGGGAGTCCTATTATAAATTGCACAAACCCGGTGAAACAATCAGCACAGACCTGGAAGTCAACTCAACCCGGGGTAAAGAATGGCGGAATATGATATTGCAACTGTTGTTGCAATGTTGTTTCGGCAACTCAACAGTACTGTAACCGACCTAGGCTGGGAAATTGAAATGAAGCACCCGGGGTATAGTCCTGATATTGCCCCGCCAGAGTATCCACATATGCAGATGGAGCACGGCCTGTGCGGAAAGACGAAATTGACTGGATCGCTTCACTGACTGGATTTAGTTTCAAAATAACATTTTCAAAATAACGTGCATTACTGATTAAACGACCTAATAATTAAGCACGATGATCAAAGTTGCTTAATATAATCAAGCCTTTCAAAACTTTTCCAACTATGATGCGGTGGATATGTGATGGTCGTTCAAAATTTCATCGTTGAATAATCCATAGATCGTGAAAATGTTAGCGGCAGTCAGGCAAAAAATATAATTGTACAGTATGAAACTATGTATATTCTATATAATTACAAATTTATTGTAAGGGCACTTCATAAGTAAAATTTAGTATAAATCCTCGTTATCTTTTGGGGTCACAGTAGACCATACGAAAACCTGAGTTCAAAACAACCTTTAGCCAAAATACTGTATATGCAGCTGGTTCGGCTGAAGTCTGGTTAAAACGTAGTGGCCGACGGTGACAATAGAACGAAAACAGTCGAATACGGTGGTTTAGATTTGTAGGTGGCGCCTAAACACAAGCTCGGTGTTGAACCTCAAGTGAGAAAAAAATGAGATAATTTACTCTGGTAGGCGGCTAATTTAAAGCAAAATCCCAACTGGTAAATCTACGTCTATTTCCCACATTTGTTATTTAAACACATTGGAAAACCATTTAAAAATTACGGGAGTTTTTTTTGCAAAAAAAAAGCCTTTTTTACAGAAATAACCATCAACAATAACTTATAAATATTCGCTTATCTGACAAGTACCTGAAAGCTGTAATCAAAGTCGACTGTAAATAGATTGACTCATTAAATCGATCAAAGCTCAACTGATGACATTGATACCTTCTTCTCGCCAGCATTTGCCTCATTAGTCACTATATCGAATTATAGCTACGAGAAGGAGAACACGTATGTTCGCACTCAAAGGCAGCATTATTTAACAATAATATACAGCATCATTTTATTGAAAAATAAATCTATCGTCAAACCGTGATAACCGCAAACTGCGGGCACACACGGACAGTATCTTTGCGATATTTGCTCGTCTATCTGTGTGATTCTGCACGTCAATTCATATAGTTGTTTGTTCGTGACGATGGGCAATGACGATGCTCTTACGAGCCATTGTTTTATAACTAAAAATCTATCTTGTTGTGATTATTATTATTATTATGATGATGACTCGTTGAATTAGTAGTCGTGGATTCGTCATACGTCGTCACCGTCATTCGCCACATTTTTATGTGGACTATTGTGTTCTCCTTAGATATGTATATATATATGTCAGCCATTATATGGTATCATTAATGAATCACTCTCGACTCAATCCATCCTCTGTCTTTGTTGTCGCATTTCCGTTTCGCCATGGTATACACCATCTGCCTTAAAGGTTTAGCTCGTAGGGAGTATTTCTTTAACGCTATTCACTCTTGTCATGGCTGAATCTCTTTCGTCGCCTCTTTCGTATATCGATATATTCCAATGTCGGCTCGACTGACGATGACAGCAAACAGCTTCGCTCGGCTACTACACTAGGCACGTGGAAATTTTCCACTAATCATAAGACTATTAGTGCAAAGTATTGACGACATGCAATGCACCAACAGAGTTAACAGATGATGAGAACACATTAGGTCTGAATATCAGTGGTAATAGTTGTGGCGGAGATATAATATGATCGGTTCTGTCGATTAACTAACACAAGCTGTACGATTCCGCGCAGCATTGTTCCTTTGCTATACCGCTGACTCGAGTCGTTTTAATCCCGCCTCCGGCTGTTGTGGGACTTTAGTGTACGGTCTCCACTGCCAAGCTCGCCAGAACCTGCAGATCCAAGTGAGGTCGTCTCCTTGTCGCGAATGACTAACGCTGCCTGCGAACTATTGTTGTTTGCTTCTAGGACAATCCGTTTGGAGTTGGACCGCGACCTCCGTCGAGATGGTGGAGGCGTCAGTGCTACGTTCATGAGCGTACCCACCTTGCGTAAGAGATCGTTGACGATCTCGAGTGCATTTGGCCGACCTCCCGATGATGTGATCGGCTTTTTCTTTTCGTGCGTTATCGACGAAGATACAGCGGAACCCGAGGGCTGCGATTCTTCACCAGAGTTCGCTGCCCGATTCGTCGGGGCAGGTACATGCCGTTTCTGAACGTATAGCTCCTGCTTGAGATCTCTGGTCTCCTCTTTGAGTCGCTGTACCATAACTGAAAGCTGTTCCTTTTCATCGAGTTCGCTTTCGAGGAAAGCGTTCCGCTCAATCGCGTTATTCAGCCGCGATTCGAACTCCTCGAGTGAGGCGGCTAACGCACGCTTGGCCCTCTCTAGATCGTCGTTGTTCTGCTCGAGTCCGCGAATATGCCGGCTGAGGCGTTCGTTGCACTCTTTCTCCTTGCGCAAGTCCTCTTCCAGCTGCTCCAGCTGGCTCTTCAGTTCCGTGGTGACGAGGGCGAACTTGTCCGCGTACAAATCGCGCTCATTTTCGACCTTCTGCTTTGTGACCTTTAGATCACGGTTCTCTTTTTCCAACTGCGTCAGCTGTGTCTCAAGTTCGGTCTCGAGGTCCTTTGAGCTCAGCTGAAACTCTTCCAGCTCCAGTTGGGACTCCTCTAGCCGGCTCTTGTACCACTCTAACTCATCATCGACGGAGGCAAACTTTGGTGGCTTTCCATCTGGCACAGCCATGGCAATAGGGGGTAGATTCAATTCAGCCAGTCGTCGTAACCATCAAAATATCTCGACGGCAGATCTATTTTAAGCAACAATGAGAAAAATAATCATCAAATCTCGAATATCTCGACTCCAGCCGATGCTATCATAGGCTTATTAACGGTACTAATTTACACACAATTGAATGCTAGAATGGTAATATATACATATGCTATATATATATATATCTCATCTGTGGTCCACTTTCGATTTCTTTGTCAGCAAGGCACTACCAAGGCACTCAGGGTTGAGTTCGGCTATGATTGATCGGACACCGATTGGTGATCGGTACATCTAAACATTTACCAGATTCCACTACTGATCAACAACGAGAGAGAATGAACTGGGCTATACGCGATCATAGACAATGACCGTCCCGTCTCTATCTCTCAATTAAATACGCCCACACACGCTAACACACGCCGTCGTTGATTCGCAGTACAACACGGAGTTGCTGTGCGTACATAATTGGGCACACGCGACCTCCCTAGGAACCTAGATCTATACATATGTATCCCTATAATATATACTATTGTAGTGTTTAATCATCATGAGTAGAGATTATCCGCTGGCATACATTACTACTATATTATTGAATCGACAGTTAGCGACGCTCACCACCCAACCAGTAAGACAGCCAACCGAGCGGAAACGGACCTTATTCTAATAATAATTATAATGTACAGGCAGAGATTCGTACTGTTCGATACTCCCCTCTTCAAAGAAGCTAGCAGACAGGCTGGCACGGTTACTTCGCTTGCTCTTTTCTGTTATAGCTGCCTAACGGCAGTAGTTTGTGGGGCCGAGTTCGATGATCTGCCTTTTTTCTTAGAGAGTTGCGGTGTATGTATAAAAATATAGAGAGAGGCGGACAAGAGAGATTCTTCGTTCACTTATTGCGCTACAAGCACCGGCGCCGCTGCCAGGGAATACTAGTGAGAACCAAGTCTCGCTCTACAGAAACAGGGCAAGACAGTCCTCGTAGTTGTTGTTGTTGTTGTTGTGACGAACGGGTATCTACTCCTAATGGTATCCTTCGGATAAGGGCGCAGGTGATTCGCGATCGATTCGATCCACTACGTAAATATTGGGGATGTTCCACGGCGGTTCACGAGAGGCAGCCGTAGTGGCTACATGGACGGCATATAACAGAACAAGTGGTCGAGCGCTCCAGATGATGAAGGACTGGTAAAGGCTCTATGTAACTAAACATAGCACTCTGCGCCTCAGCGAGCAGCTCAAGCATAGACGAGTTCGTGGTATTAAACACAGGTAGAATAAATAAAAGCACACATTGATAGGTGTTAACACAGCCTGTCGTCGTCCACACTTGCAGTTGTCGTCGACAATCCAACTAGGGATGTTCTACGATGGATATGAATTATGTTGATGTTGCTGTCGCAATTGCTTCAGCGGTAAAGGTCGCTGAAGTGGTGCTTGCGGTATCCTCACTGAAGCGGTAGCAGAACAAACTGTAAAAACTGCTCAAAATATGGGAACGTCTGCTGCTGCCGATGTTCCTGGGCGAAATTGATCAGCATGTTGCTACTAAAATAGCTGCTTTCACCCTACACTGTTGCTGCTCAACAGTGCTGAGTTCTTCTGGTCATCTATGATTGCTTCATAGTCATTAGTCATATGAGAACGCGGCGAAAACACCTCCACTGGTGCACAGCCAATTGGCTAAATAACACGGTCACTTCCTACTTTTGTAAGGAGCAGGTTTCAACCTATGACTGACAGTAGAAACGCACAGAGGCACAACACACTTAGCTTGCCCGCATTCCGCTGTTTATATCGGTATTTATATGCTATTGTTCTACATACACACAAAACATCCACATGTATATATAAATATGTATGTGTGTGTGCGTGTGTGTATATTCGATATAGTATAATGTATTCGTTTCACTGCTTCGCCTGCTGACTGACGATCTCCTTTGGTCGCTAACTTTTTGTATAAGCTTTAATATCAACATCGAATGTTATTGGTGCGATTGGAGCAGACGATTTCGTCTGCACCTCGCTCTCACGGCGGTACGCTCCTCTAAGCGGTTTTCGGCGGTACGCGCTCAAACTGACACGATTGTAAGTGAATATTTTCGAGAGGCGCATTGCCGACACATGGCAACGAGAAAAGGAGGAATACTTTGACCAAAGTATTAGGCACTGAATAGAAGTAAATTATGATCCTTCGTTTTTGTTTGGAAAAATGCAGACGATCTTGAAATTCACTTTGTCAACTGGCCACTTGTCATTCCTATCAGAGTATTTTTTTCTTTTGGGAGAATTAGAATAGGGAGACTGGGGCTGAGGCCGACATTGTCCTGAGGAAGGCGACGGCATTGCCTCTCTGCACAGCGAGGGACAGACGTTGCAGAAGGAAAGATCCTGCGCGCTTAATAGACCCCTTCGAAGAAGTTCGCAATGAGGGGGCCGTGCCCGCCTAAGGTCTCAAAAGCAAGGGGGAAAAAGGTGGGTTGCCCCGAGAGCGGCGTTCTTCCATACCGTCAAAATACGCCGAATACATCTTTGATTTCAGTGTCAACAAACATTCTGCAAAAGCGTGTGCAATACCTCATCATGACTATTACTCTGTCACATCAAATAAAAATTCAAATCGACTAAGTTGACCATAGGTTGACCGCTTCGATGATCCAAAAGCAGAGTTTTGGTTAACATTTAGAGAATTCTTGAGAACAAAAAAGGAATACAAACACCAAATCCGCAGCCTCAGCCTATTAGAAGGTTGACTTACATTGCAGTTCGTGTTTTTGGAGTCTAGTAACAGCTTTAGAGATCGAACATAGTGAGATGTTCATCTTGTTTATACATACATATACGTATGACATATTCCTTATCGCCACAAATAAGGGAAGAATGGTAAATGCACATCGAAATAAGCGTATACACAAGCACGAGCGTCAGCCAAATGTATGTAATCATCATATTTCAATAAATCAATTGGAGGACTGAGTCGAGTTCCAAATTCTTCCAATAGCCGCCGCTGTTCAGATGGTGCTAAGCATGTTCGAATGACTTCTATTATTCAGATAATTTGAGCAACAATTTTATCTGGTATTGGTAACGAAGGTGACTATGACACCTTAAAAATGCTTACAATGCTTTTAGGTTGTTGAGCTTAAAAATGCTCAACAACCTAAAATAAGATACATTTTATAACATTTCTGTTGAGCTCAAGACTAATATTTCAACATTTCAAAATTTTGAACTATTTTGTAACAGCCAATAATTTACCAATGTTATTTTATCGAATAAATACGAAAATGCATGAAAAAGGTAAGAAAAAGCTTATTTGAGTTCAGTTTCCGGAGTTCGATTTCAACAGCCTTCAGATCATCTGCAATGCAACGCTGAGCCGGATATTCCACTATTCATGCAATTGGATAAACAACACGAACAATTTCAGTTGCAGCAAGCTCATTTTAAACAAGTCGAATTCTGTTATTTGAATTCATATTCAAATAACTATTATTAACTACTTCGTTTATTATTCGCCTGAACAAAGCCCAATTGGAGCAATTGTACAATACACCCTGAGTCTAACCTTTACGGTCGACCCACGTCAAACAGACCTAAGTCAATAACGCATGAGATTCACGATACTATTTCAACCCCGGTGGTGACTATTGAATCGAATGAATTTCGAGTTGGGCTTACTACTCAGTCCCATCAATAGAGTACCCTAATGAATTTTTACAACTAATTATACCATCGGATTAGTCATTGATTTTCAAATGTTGAAACCTTGACAATCGATTTGACTTGAGAGTGCTAAACGAAAAAGCATTATGTCCTCTACATCGTCATGGGAATACGATTTGGCATACCTGACTATAGGCAAGTCCTTTCTAGATATTGAGGCAGTTGTAACGTGGTAAAGCATCGACAACATCCGTAACAGGTGTGGTAAACGGAGACATCGGATTTAACTCAAGTATTTATCTGCACTATACTGCTTAGATGCAGTAAAATCTATGTTGGTGTAGGTTTAGAGTAGCGGTAATAGCTGTTTATAATTTGAAACTGGTGTCTTCAAAAAGCTAAACAGATTGCCGTTTCAACTACGTTTCGCTTATTAGGTTTCTTAGGTTTATATTCAGATGTACGTTGATTTACTCTGAATTAGGTTACGCAAATCTTTCCACGTCAACACCACCTTTAGCCCCGATATTAGGCGGTAACCAATATTTCTTTATTGAGGAATCACAAAAATAAGTTTCGAAACTGCGCTTTTCATCACATAGCCTGTAAATTATTTAGTAGTGTTTATTGAGCTGACAACGAAAGTCGATATGGAAGTGTTTAATAACAATCAATATGAAACCCCGTTCGTCCTCCCGTACTTGACCGATCAATATGAAAATATGGCGTTCGCTTGTTTTTATCGGTGATCGCGATTGATGGAAATTTGGCCTTGGTCACTTGTCCAATTGACAGAATTCACCCTGGTCGGGGTGTGCGTGTCAACCTATACAAAGACGTGACACCCGCTCAACTGGCTCGCACTGGTATTCGCTTGCAGAGAGCGCTTGGCAAAAATTTGAAATTAGCGCCCATGCGTTCATCGGTGTTTTGAAAATGGCGGACACGAATGCGAAACCACTGCGAGGTCTTTTTCGGTGGCCGTCCGATGTACGTGCATCAGGTTAAGAATAATCTGTAGAAATCAAGAGAATATTTTAACATATTGACATGATTTTATGCTAGAACGGACGCCAAGTTGTTGAAGGTTGTGTTCTTGTGACAAAGTTGTGATATTTCTATGAGTTTCATCGCAAAAGCCGTTTCTGAATATTGTGTGGTTGACCTATGTGCGTTCGAAACCTGTGTGCCCGGTGGTGACAAAAAATTTAGCAGATATCACAACGTCACAACGTTAGCCAAGTAGAACATCAGGCCAATTTCATTGGTAGAGCGTTCATAGTTCAGAGTTCACTAGCTGATATGTTTTGTCGGTTCAAGTCGGATTAAACAGAAAGTTTCTACGGGAGGAAATGTTCAATGGCTGACTGATCTTCACAGCGGGGTGGGCCTCGATGCTTGTTTATTTCGCTGTTGTTCATACCACGTGTGCGGATTCGATACATTTTCGATGTCATGAAATTAGTCCAGGACGCACCTCTAGCTGTAGGTGGGGCACCATATCGTGTGTGAGTGGGAGCACACTAGTCTCACTTAAATTCATGTTCATTGGTGCACTTTTTCAGCTCGGTAAGCCATGAAGACGATCGTTAGCGAGCAGTCGGTGAAGATTCCCGACGGAGGTAAGTACCGTGTTGACAGTTTGAACTGAATTAGCCGCTTCAGTTGAAGCGTCCAAGTTACATGGATGGACATTCTGTTGAACAAAAAAAGTTTCAAATGCTGAATGAATGCACCGGCAATAAGATTTTCGTGAGCAGCGTAGAGCCGGTGTAGGGTCTTCGAAGGTATATAGTGTTTTCTCTTTTGGATGGTTGAAACTTGTACGTACGAATTCGTAATGATGAAAGCCTTAATCCATTCTCTGACGAATAGGTCTAACCCCGTTGCGGAATTCCGTTCGAGGTTTTCTCGTTCGGCCTTTCTAAGGCGGCAGCGGACCATTTCGGCAAGATTACACAATTGGCCTGAACAACCCAGAACTAATGAGAGGGGAAAGAGCGCTAAGGAAACACCATTTTCGAATCTGTAGAACTAAACGCTGTGCTGTACTTTTAACTGGTAGCAGCAGTTTTTGCTCGGAAGTATACCCGAATATTTTTCGTTTTGCATCAGATGCATCAGATATTAAACATCAGATATTAATTTACTGTGCGTGCGTCTGTTCTACAGCAGTGTACGCCTACTTCCGTTTTGCCAAATCGACGCTGTTCCTCAACATTAGTTTGACTTTCCCCCACTGCGCAAGTATCCACTTGCTTGTTAATTTCAATAATAATAGCTAAAATACTGCTGCTAGGAATAACATTGAAGTATTTTTTCTCTTCGGTTGCTTTGACGATTTCCGTGGCTGCTGCTTCGGCGACCGTCAGTGAGCTGTAAAGTTCGCTCCCGGGTGGTAACCATCACTGGTCCTCGCGGTGCGCTGACACGCAGCTTCCGCCATGTACAGGTCCAGATGGAGATGCCGGACTCGAAGACCCTCACCGTTCGAAAGTGGTTTGGAATCAAGAAGGAGCTGGCCACCGTCCGCACGGTCTGCTCCCATGTTGAGAACATGATCGTCGGCGTTACCAAGGGATTCCAGTACAAGATGCGTACCGTGTACGCTCATTTCCCCATCAACGTCGCTATCTCGGAGAAGAACACGCTGGTCGAGATCCGTAATTTCCTTGGCGAGAAGTTCATCCGCAGAGTAAACATGTACAAGGGAGTAACGTGCGTGAACTCGACCGCCCAGAAGGACGAGCTGATCCTTGAGGGTATGTACCTATTTTAACTACTGTATGTGTACCTGGCACAGTGATCCAGTGACTGATCATTTCCCTGTGCAATTACCTTTATTGGTGAATGACCACAGAAGAATATATTCCATATATTGTATTATTGATTTCTGATTAGCGGGAATTTTTGCGGGGACGTATGCTTGTAAATAGACCATGGGTGGTTACTGTTGAATGTTCGAGACGATAGGCTGAATGATGAGAGCTCAATCCATTCACTGAGGAGTAGACGAACGCCGACGTAGCTTGGACCTCAGGTGGGGGTTTTCTTCACCTTTTGGTCCCTACTTCGGCCGATGTCCTGCGCCACAAGACGCATTGTTGGCTCTGACCAAAAGGAACATACAGGATTCCTATGATAAGAAAATCTTAGTTGTTTTGTTATTAAACTAAGCAAATATTGTTTATTATTGACCTGGCTTTCGGTTCTGCAGGCAACGACATCGAAGCCGTGTCACGATCGGCGGCTCGTATCCAACAGTCGACTCTCGTAAAGAACAAGGATATCCGTAAGTTCCTTGACGGCATCTACGTTTCGGATAAAGGACACGTTGTTCAGGAAGCCTAGAAAAGAGTCCATGTGTAATGGTTATATGTCGCTTAACTGCGGCGAAGTCGCCAATAAAGAACGGCTGTAAAAACGGGATTGTTTTCATTTTTAGGTGTTCTGTGGCTGCAAATTTTCGGAAATCCAGTCAAACTATATTATAGAGCTCATAACAACGCGATTAATTTACATAAAGCGCATGTAGTTCTGTTTAAGAATCGTCGATGATTTCAAGTAGTCAAGCTGTCTACGAGCTTACTTAATATTAGTACGTTGATGAAATTATTAAACAAAGAGCCAATGGCGAGCAAACAAATAGTTCCCAATCTGGCTTGTACGACGTCTCTTTTTTTCAATCGCTCGCTCAGTGGACATGCTGTTAAAGCTTGCAGCGTACATTGGTCTCTTGTTCGATCGGGGGGTGCGGGGGTTTGCCTTTGTCGGAAGAAATACTCAGATCGAAACCAATATGTAGTGTTTCTTCCGCGGGGGCGTGGCGTGTCGTATCTACGGGGTCATGTTTTGGACTGCTTTATTTTTGTAATTACTTTGGACAGACTGATCTGGCATATGTTAGGACATGCTACGACAGCTACAGTAGTATACCGTGCTGTGTAAATTGTGTAAGTTGTATAAAGGGCGATTGCTATTAGAGTTCGAGCAAATAATCGTTCCCTGACCACCCGAAATCGTTCCCTGACCACCTGAAAGCTACTTACACATTTCGAATTATACATTTATCTCGAAACCAACTCCTAAACTAGCAAGTGTATGTTTCGACGAAAATAAAGCTGGATGCCACTAAAAAATCTCAGTAAAAGTTTGTTTGATTGGACAGTTAACAGCTTTGATGAATAGATGAAGGTGCGAACGTGTAAATGATTAAGTGGAAACACGCGTCCAACAGCCCTGCTATTGCTTCAACAGATGGCACGTAGACTTCCAAATTAGAGAGAGCATATTCTCGAACGGTTTCTCAGTGCTGGCCATTTGCGGTGTAGTTGGCAGATGAAGCGCCATGAAACTATTCAGTTCCTTATTTAGTTACCCATGCTAAGTAGGTGTTCTCAGAAGACTTCGTCCAAGAGCAAGTCCACAGGGCTTGAATCTGCGACCTCCGGCATCGGAGAAGACTTCGACACTAACTGTTAACAGGTTCACAGAAAATTCCCTCCGATACAGACAAGTGAGATCGTCATAGCTTCGATGGTTTGTACACGTTAACTTCAAATATCACTACAATGTTTTGTGTAATAAATAAGGTCCATAAATAGATCCATGCAATGTTACCACAAAGATAGAAGACTGCTCCTGAAAAGAAGGGATGCTGCTTACAAAACATTAGGGAATTACAAAAGCGATTGTACTCGAAACATTTCTGCAAACTAAACTAAGCTGTAAGGAGACAGATGACTATTCCAGATGACAGTTGGCCCCAACGACGACATTAACCGGTTTGGCGTAGGCATAACTTTAACTTATAGAAAGATAAAAGAGTGTTTAAAAAACGTCAGCCGGTTTGAAGCGTTTCATCCTCTGCCGTGCACCATCCTACTACTCATGTTTGGCGGTTTAAAACCACATTCCTATGTGACCAGAGCGTAGATCAGAATAAAAATGCGCTTTGTAAACAACTACTCATAATATAACCCTAAAACAGAGACTAATTCTCAAAGAGTCACCCGGATGTAATCACAGATCATGGGGATGAATCCTTCTCACTTTGCTGATGTTTACCGTGTGTCGAATATGAAAAGTTTGCTGATGGCTGATTGAGCTGATTCGAAAATTACTGCGGTTTTTGGTTTACGCGGTTCAGTATTTTGTATGGTTTATCTTGGTTCCCTTTTAGACTATGTGTTAGAGGCAGACCCTTGTGTCATTCCATGTGATATAGGAATATAGTTGAAATTGGCCTGTTGTCAAAGATCGACATCTCGAAAATCAGGCCAACGGTAAACTTAATCCTTAAAAATGCCTTTGAAGACCATCATTATTATAAATCTACAAAGCGTTGACACATGCACCCGTATCTACTTTCGATTCAAGCTAATTTCGATCGCGATAGTTCATGCTACCTTGCGCAAGGTCCAATTGCGATTTTCAATGCTTACGAATGGTTATTTCCTTAATTTGGTACTTTTCGAGAAGATGATTATGAGTTCCCAACTATTATGAAGAGCATTGCGTTTACTATAAGATTTGACTCCACAGAATACAATTAACAATCAGTCGGATACTTAGATCAAACGAGGCCGCGCGTAATGAGCAAATCAATCATTTATTCTTATGGGGGGCACCGCAAATTTTATAGAAGTCAATTCAATTTTTAATATAGCCCTATTGAGTACAATTAGATTGAGTTTATAGAGAGAGCCGCCCCATCTCTTCCACCACACATTTACCTACACCACGAAATTATCACAATAGTACGATTTTCATGGCGTTAAGGCATTGATCTTTTATTGAACCTTATACCAAAGATCAGCGTGTCATGGCAGCTTCCGCTGGTGAAAACGGCCTGCCCGTGCCTCTTGTTTAATATTTTGTCGTTTAGAGGCTCTTGAGCTCACGCTGGATCTGCATCCACCTCGTGAATGGACCATGCGAGTTGCGGTACTGGCAGGTGACACCGTCGGGCTTCAGGCGACCATCCTCGCGCATTTCCTGGTAGTCCTCCTGGTCCCACTTCGTGAAGCCCCACTTGCGCGACACGTAGACTCGCTGGCGGCCAGGGAACTTGAATTTGGCACGACGGAGTGCCTCAACAACGTTCTCGCGGTGCTGCTCCTTGGCACGGACCGACATGATGATCTGGCCGATGTTCACTCGGGCAACAGTGCCTTGCGGCTTACCGAATGCACCACGCATTCCGGTCTGCAGACGATCAGCGCCTGCGCATGATAACATTTTGTTGATTCGCAGCACGTGGTACGGGTGAAGACGCACGCGGAGATGGAAAGCGTCCTGAAATAATGGCAATAACAACAGAAACATGATCAGGACAGTTACTACTACTTATTCCGAACAGTCGTTCGGAATATTGCACATATGATTTATTTCTGCTGTGTCTAATTAATACTTGTGAGTCTAGGGTGCACATCTGTATATATATATATATATATATTCGACTATAGAACGTAAAGTATTTTATTTTTAAGTTCGTTCCGTTTGCTTGGTTGATATATAGAAGTTACCAAACGGAGCACCATTATTGCAAACGTCAATATAATTAGTTTGACTCGATCGGTCGTCGCGAAGTGTTGAACGTACCTTGCCGCAGGTCTTGACGAGGTACTTGTTCGCACAAATACGCGCGGCCTCTAGAGCCTCAGATGAGAGCTGCTCGAACTCCCGAGAGACCAGATGAACGCAGAGTGGAAATTCATCTACGCGAGCCTTCTTACGTCCGAGGTCGTAGATACGGATCTTCGCATCGGGGACACCTCGACAGAAACGAGACTTCGGATACGGCTTGTTCTTACAATAACGATAGCATCGCGCTGGCCGGCGACCCATCTTGACCTGTACAAATATCAACCAGTAGGTATAGTGGATTTAGTTTGGTTCACAACTACACGCCCATTATAGTTGCTAAGAATACAGCACGAGCATGGACACACAACCCATACAAATAGATGCTACAGTTATGCAATAGTGTGAAAACAGAAAAAATAATAATAACGAGGAAATACGAAACCAGTTCATACAATTGCAAAACTGAGGAGACGTTCACATACCCCTCAAAGTCCCCCAAAAGCCTACATTAACAATAAAAATAAATGAATCTTACTACAAGGAGAATGTTCCAGGTATTTGAGACTCCATCGTCTGTGTGTGACAATGGGGAACTATGACAGACCAGGGGTTGTTATTGGGTCACTATGCTCCAGGCTTAACGCTACATCTTATATTGCAGAAAACCTGTGTCAAGCACCCCTCGAAATACTGCAAATGAAAGAAATTGGACTTTTGTAGCAGGCATTTGAGACCAGACGCTCTCTCGACGACCGCCTGGAACTATGACTAACCAGCTTTTCTATTGCGAGTCTTATGCTCCAGGATTAAAGTCACGGTCAGACCGTAAACCTGTGTCAAGCCCGCAGAATTACTCCAAGAAATGGGGGAATAACGTTGAGTACTGATTGGAGTGAGCATAATTTCCAATGCAGAAGCGTTTTCGTTTCAACTTAATTTGCCGTGAGTGAAAGCGTGGCCCCACTAATCACGTTGCAAGAGGCAACAGGATCAAGGCTCAGCTGGCAGGACTTTCAGTGAGCGTTCCATTTTATCACTACCGAATGTCCTACACCAGTTAGGCTAGTTATCTTTCATCAAATGTAAGTACGCATGCCGGGCGATCGTTCGCGGACAGTTGTGAAGAAGCCGCCAACTGGTACCAATGAATGCTGCTGATATGTCACCAAGTTTCAAAGGTTCCATTTGAAATGCGAGAGTAACTCAAATAACACTTCCACCACCACGTTTTATGGTCGCACTTGACAAGCCACAGTAATTATCAGCCGGTCGATGCAAACGTGTGGTGATAGGTGGCGATATTCGAATCGTTGGGTTTCTAGTTGAAAACAACGTACTCTGCAAGCTGTTGTATCGAGCACTCAACCCTAAACAGAAAACGGCGAGCACATTGAAGTAGCACACAGTATGGGTAGCCGCTCCACCATGTGGCACGCACGCATCCAAATGATTCGATCGCCTTGACGCCCAGCAGGGGTGCTAATTAGCACCACCCAGTACTGTGGGGTTATAACAACCAGCTCGTTACACAGACAACTCAGGTTTGACGAAACTTCAAAACGAAATTAGTGGCCAGGTACAGGGAACAGCACAGTATAGGGCTCGGATCTGCTATCTGAGAGAACTAGAGCTAATTTCACACTTTTTGCATCTGATATTCACTTGAGCAGTATGCCGTGGCTGAAAAACTCACTCACTGCACAGAGACACACTTGAAATATGCACGAAATTCACGAAATTTTCATACCTTTGGAAGCGAGCCACGTGTGGCTCCCGACTTCCAATCCAAAAGGAACCCTAACGGGAAGTTTATGGCAGACAATCAATACCGAAACTACTGGAAGGTGAGTGAGAAGGCGCAAACGCTTGAATTCAAATTTTTGAGCGGGAAACTGAGTCAAGCCTTGTTGATAGAGTGCTCCGGGAGCGCCCTCGTTCAATTATCACGACGTGGTTCCCTAAGAAAATAAGCCCGTTTGTGCAGCAATAATAACAGCAACAGGTCCCATTTTACTGCACATTTGACAACACCCCGCCGCGATATTTTTTCTGGGCAAAGCAAGCACACGGCGACGTGTACAACACGAGGTACATACAACTGGTATAGAATGATAGAGACGCTACTGAATCCTCGCAGAACCTAAAAATTCAAAACGGGACCTTTTGTACGGTATGTGTTGTTACATTAATCGTAACCTGCACTAGTGGGTTGATAGTACTAATTCCATCTCTTCAGAGCATACAACCGAATTATTTCGGCAATTTTGCAGGACCTCATGACTGTTCAGTGTCTATAATTGGATTTAACTCCGTTTTCAGCACCCACATACACAACACGTTATACCCGTCGATTTGCATACTTTCAATGGGAGGTCAATGGAGAGCATGAATTGAACGCTGCCGCTACCGTGCCTTGTCGATACCCCGTTGTTTCATAGCCAGTCTTCGAAACCGCGCCGTTGATTTCTATATTGAACAACCTTTCACGGAGAAACTCTGAAGTACACTTCATCAATTTGGCACTAGATCCCCTCGTAGGTAGAATGGATAAAATGGTCTCGAATTTCATGGTATCAAACCCACCCATTTTGAAATCCGTGTAAAAAATATAACATTGTTTAGGACCAGCGTGGCTCACATCCAGAAGGCACTCAATAGTGGGCCTCCCATTCTCTGTTCGCGTTAAGTGACTCGACGAGGCGAGGTCATATTTTTCTGCATTCGTCCGTCGTTCAAAAATTCATTGTATGTGTTTGTTAAACTATATTTAGGCTAAGTAGCCGGAGAGTTAATTATCGCAGCAGCAGATATTCCAAGATTTATCTAATCTCGTTACATACGTTCCCACGCTTATTATATGCCTCTCTCCGGCATACAGTATCTGTCTCGTACTTTATTTGCAATATAACGGGTTAATTTTAATGCAGGTTTTAATCCGTTTGTTTATTTGAACTACAATTGCCTACAGCATGCAATGTACAATTAGGCCTCATGACACACTACATACAATAAAAAGTATTTCACAATGTCTCTAAAAAAAAAATTTCGTTAGGCTCATCAGATATCAAAGGGAAACATATAGAATTACAGCAGCAGCAGAAGCAACGGCAAAATTATGCGGAATTAAAATTATCAATTAATTATATTCAGTGAATGCAAGATAGAAATAAAAATGCAACGAAATATATATATATATAAATATATGTTTGTATTGTTTATATTGTTTGAAAGTAAATGGAATTTAAGAAATATATTGCAATGCTTAACAAACGAATCAGACATAAAGCAAAAAATGACTATGTGTGGAAATGTAGGGATGGACGTCCAATTGATCGAATTGCATTGCGTAACTTGGATGTCCGTATCCGATTCAAGCAGTTTGTAGACATCTGGAGGTGTTAAGACGCGCAGAGGGAAAACGCCATCTACATTCCGGGTGACGCTCCCTCTTCGACTGGAATGAGGGGACTGATTAGCTCACTTAGAAAATTCTTTTTCTGCTAACCATACAAATATGAAATTGTGACGATAAGCCTTTCAGTTCGATACAAGGTGAAAAAATCTGTGGTATGCGATCATCCGAGAGTTTACCCCACCTTGATCTTAGTTGTAAGGCGACTACTTCCAAGTGCTCATATATATATATACTACTTCCAAGTGCTATATATATATATATATATATATATATTTGATAATGGAAAGCGTGATTTGCCAATAGTCGAACAGCAAGTATCCAGCGGTGATGTTCGAAGTGATATTTGAATATATACATATTTACAACGGACCTCGCAGACTCAGTGCTTCATTTGAACTCGAATGTCGTATTAGTTGTTACTCAGTCTTTCTCAGACATCCTGTTCAGTCCGTTAAGTTTAGGTTGAAGCTATTGCTGTCGTTGTTGTAACAGCTGTTGTGAGAACGGCTATAGGTTGTTCGCAGTAGACGCAAGGAGCAAGTGATGCTCCCGCAACAGCCGCATGTGATCGGGAGGCGCCCTGTTCAGAGCTCCATTGTAGCGCCCAGGAACGAAAGCACTCTGTATGATATTGTCGGCGACATAAGCCATGTGCACAGAATACCTGCAGAAACAACACGAGGAAGAATATCTCATCAAAACATTTGCTGCAAACTAAACCGCCGCTAATAAACTGATTATTATTACCAATGCCAATAGGTGATACTACAAATAAAATTGGCACCCATAGGGAGGCTTGTATATACATGTATGTATACTTATCGTGTCAACTGAGCAACAGGCAATGGAAGCTCCTTCGAGCGATACCATACGACTCAGTTAATTGTTTTCATGAAGGTACTTTTGTGTTCACTTGTTGTTTACTGAAGCAGGCAGTCATGCCAGCGACCAATTAATAGGACAAATATATTCGCACCGTAATGGACATTATAATGAGTATCCTCTCATTGTCTTTCAGCATATTTATCTCTTTGATAAGGAACATTAGCACAGTGCAGCACGATAACGGCTTATGCGCGGGGAGCAATTGTAGGAAGATACGCAAAACCACTTACTCGCCTATAACGAATAATGGACAGCTGTATAACAGCCAACAACGTATTGACATTCTACACGGTCATATCAAATCACTCTGGCTGGCATTCTTCGCACCTTTGTTCGAATGTTCTAACCATCAATTTAACATTCATCATTAACAACTGATAATAATGTGATTAGAACTAGATTGTCATTACGGACGTCAGGTATTTGTTCGCCGAGTCGGTACGCATAGCAGATGGCGCAGGTGATGTCAACCTCTGAATCCTCCTGGCTTGCCACTAGTCGCAATTCATCTCCCAAGGTCAACCTGTCAAGCACAGCGCATCGAATTTCATCATGCTATCGTATTGTTCATTTCGAAAACATAGGAATGCGTAGCTACCAAAATAAATGATGACCCCTTAAAATCACATTTCAATGTTATATTATTAAATTGCAACTTTATATTTAGCTTGTGTTTTCATATCACGTTCACATGATGCTTATGTCAGACAGTATTTGCATGCTCGATGATATTTTTAGATAAAATATTGTAAATCCATTACGGGTGAACGGGTAGCTTTCACCGAAAGTAAATACGGTTTAATCTTGTGTGATATCTCTATTTCCTCAATGTATCCAGAGTTCAGTGCAAACATTATCTTAAAAAAAGCAGCTATAAAATTTCCATACTGAAGATATATTCATATCCTGAGTAAAAACGTTCACACCACTAAGAGACCCTGAATTATTAAAATAACATAGAAATCGACTTCACGAGACTGAACTATGACATTAATAATGGTGACAATAAAAAATACCTTAGGTTGTCGAGTACGTCTCGATGTGTGTCCCATTTGCGCGACCACTCAGCACGCCGCAAAATCTCTCGCAGACCTCGACCGGAATTCGGGCAACCTAACAGCTCCAACTGAAATGTATGTACCTTATTTAAATTATGTTTGCCGTAAGTAATTCATTACGTGTTACGTTTTACCACTATCTTATTGATAGTTATACCGTTGTAACGATGCTTGTGAACTCGAAGCGCCGAAGTAATAACAGTTCAAGAAATTTCTGCTCAAAATGGCCACACAATGAGCACATACATAAATGATACTCGGATTTTGATTTTACCAGTGGGGGCTTCCCTGGCTGAAGTGGATCGGTGAAGGTAATTTGAAGCGCGAGCGAGTCCTCGAGAGCCACCCGTCGATAAGGCCGATGTAGGTCCAATGGGTCAACAATCCAAGCAGACGAGTCCAATGCTGCTCTTCCAAACAATGAGAAAAAAAATAGACACCCGAGCACAGTGGCGGTTAACACAGTAGTGACACAGCACATAAAGCGCAGGTGACGCATACGATGTTACAGATACATAAATACACGTCACATATAAAGCATAACTGTGATTGGCGTAGTGGCAAAAAAAAAAGTCTATTACTGTCCATTGTAGGTAATTAATAGGCATCTTCTCACACACTTAAGAGAATAAGAGAACTTAAGCATTGTATGCAGTTCCTTTAAGAAATCAATAAAGCTTTACCTTTACCCTCAGCCCCCTTCCCTCGGTTTTTTTTTGGTAGACCCATTCAGGCTAATACGTTGATCATAAGGTCGGAGTGTCGAGGCAGGAGGATTTAGATTGAAAAACGGGTCAGCAACGCCGCCTATTGAATGGTGAGAATCAGCGAGGATCAGCGACATCGTCCACTGATCTTGATTTAGAGGTCAGATTTCAGAATCACACATGTGATGTGTGATAACGTGATAATCTCGTCTCGTAGTAATGCCCTACGTAGAGTAAGTGCCAACAAGTGACTGATGGACGAGTGAAGGACCGGGGGCCAAAGGAAAACGTTTAGTGTATAATAATAATAAGAAAAACTTTTAGTGTTCACTTTGTGATATGTATGTACCTTTAAGCGATTGATAGAACGGTTCCAATTTGCAGACGAAATCCTTGAAGATTGCGAACGCGTCGGCAATTCCACGGGGCCGAAACAGGGCCGAGGTTTTAGCGTGAAGCTCTTGCGGAATTGAAGAGCTCATGACGCGGCCCTCGACTACGCTGTAAGTCATATCCATATCTGCAATGGTCACATAAACGGTCAACTGACACGAGTAACTTGTAGAAGTCATTTGTGATCATATTAATTTCGATTTGATTTGAAAACGTAGTTTGAAAACTATAGGATTACACGGGAGCATTTCCGCCGGCCGTACCTAGGTAGTACTTTGAACTCGCGTATGTTAGTTCATAATAATAATAATAACAACAACAATAGAAGTAATTGTCTATAATATAATAGCTAATATTGTGAGACTTGGTGAGTAGGCGAGTCTGCAAAGCAACGTATCCGATTGCACAGTATATGGCGAAGTGACTTATTTTGAATTTAGCTCATTTAAAGCGAACATTTAAGACTATACTTAAACTAGCCCCCATCTAACACAGCGCTACAAGGAGAAATTAGAAAAATAAATAGCCAGATAGTCGTCTGATCTCTATAGTCGGAAATAAGGCAACGTGAATAATATACATACCACAATATGTAAGCGTGATTCGATTTTCGGTGACGTCCTTGAGGAACTCGACACCTATCGTCGAGTTCACTTGATCGAGTATCTGGCGAAATATCTTCGCACCAGATGGGACCTGGCGAGAGGCCAGATTAGTTCCTCCCATCGTAGGGTCACCACTGTATTCGCGAGTGTGTCGAGCCAATCTGAAAATAGCAATTAACCAACAAGGTATGTTGACGTGAAACGTAAGATTCGATCAACTATTCAAGCTAAATTCAGCACAATATAAATACCCTCAACAGTAATTGTCTCGTAAAATAGTACTATTAGTGGGCAAGCAATCGAAAACGATTGGTTTTTAAAATGATTTATACCATGCCTTACACGCCCCCTTTCAGGTGCAATCACTCTAATGATTATTAAATATTGCCAGGGATGCGCTTCGGAGCTTCGAACGTGTATAACTATGATGAGTACATGACAGCTCCCGGGAGAGAAAAGCGATGACCTGACCTTCGAAAAGTTAGGTCATCCTTCGTCTTATTCTTCGAAGTTTGTGTCGAGAGCGAACAAACCGCTCCGAAGACATCTTAGTATAAACCAGTGTAGAGTGAGTATCAGAGAGTAAATCCACACCAAGTTTTAAAATATTTTAAACCTGATTCGGTGGTAATCTGTCATACACAACATGCATTGCCGACTGCATAGATATGGCTTTGCATTGTGATTATCACAATTCACAACTAGAGAAATGAGCGACGACATTTTCATTCAAGTCTGAGTCATCCAACCTGTTCAGTGCGTTAATCAGCTCGTGTAGATACGAGGAGGGCTGTCGCATGCGTCTGATCTTCTCGACCAAGTCGGGTGAGTCCCGGCTCAGACGTTCCATTAAAGATGTTAGCATGCCGTCTGGCGATGCTACCTCAACCTATATAACAGAGACAAGTGAACATCGTTAAGAGTTCAGTTATTATAGTTCACACTGTATTATAGTGATAGGTTATCATCTGGTTGAAACAGGTAAAGGGGCCCTTCAGCGGCGATTACCTTCAGAGTCAAGTGCCAAATCTGTTCTGAATGATGACAACTCGCCGGTACAAGAGATTCTGTCGCGTCGAGGGCTATCGCATAGACAGATAAAATCGGATTGATCACTACCATCTCCCCACAGAGCGCTGTCGGACAATGCTGTATAGCTCGGGGCAGTTTCCCCCGAACGCCAGGAATATATATATATATATATATATATATATGAGTGCATGTGTGAACATCAAGACGTTAGGGCCACTTCCGCCGCCACCAAACGGGTGCCGCTGGTCATAATTGCCAAACATGTACCAACCTCTTTATGTGCAGCGCCACATCGGACATGAACAGGAATACTTTGATCGCGTAGGCGCAACCATCCGCGAAATTCGCTAAAGTCAGTCTTCACGGGCACGAAATCTGAAGTAGAAACAATGCACGGCCTTAAAGTGGGAAAGTGCTTGTGCGGCAAACGCAACTCGATAGCAAATTGCGAGCTTGATATATATATATATATATATATGTATATATATATATGTATATATATATATGTATATATATATATATATGTATATATATATATATGTATATATATATATTTAATGTATTGCGACAAAACAGAGTTATGTCAGCTATTTTAAACATAATGGGACTGCCAGCCTACCACTTCAAATTTGAGATGATGCAATATGATCGTATGTTTTTTACCTCTAACGAAACATGAAGTCTTACCGCAATGTTACTTACTTGGGAATCGTACAAGCATTTCTTTGCGTTCCGCCAAATCTGTCTCAGTGATCTCATCGTCTCTCATTTTTCGGCGGTTGCTTGAGAGCAATGTTGAACATTTATAACGATCAGTACCGACGAAATAGGAGCCAGGGGCTGTCACCACTCGAAATCAAACTATCTGGAGAAGAAAAACTGTTATAGAAATTCAACCAATTTAACGTCTCAATACACTCGGAGATCACAATGTGACCACGACGAAGCTAGGCTCAATGTAGTTGCCAGAACCGCGAAGATAATATAAGACGCATCCATTTCACAATTCGTATCGTCTCTATGCAGACCGAACAGCTGGAGCGGTCCTGTGAAACGGGAGGGCCCGCCAAAGTGGAGAGGGTAACCGTTGTACAATAACAGAGGCGACCGACTGGAAAATAAATCTTAGGTAAGTCCCCCCCGCCTTCGTCCTGCTACGTGGCTCTCTATTCCGCTGATGAAGCGCTCGGTAGACATTTGGGTACATTCGTGTTTCGATATCAATGGAGAGTTTATATTGTGAAACATGCTGTGCAAAAAACGATACTAATAATAAGGAAAAAAAAGCATTAGTAAATGGAGGTGTTTTTGACTTCTCGTTAAAAATGAACGTTTCAAATATGGGCAGCTGGGAATCATGTTATTCATTTACACATGTTTACCAGTAATAAAAAAGTTATTAAGGTCAAACTTGGATGCATTCTGCGGGCGTCGATATCGTCGTGATAGTGAGGTATAACTCGGATAGTGGAGCATTAATCTAAACAGCACAACTCGGAAGATAATGTTTGGCTAGAATTGCTGACTCTCTATATCACCTCCATTGTCACATGGAGTTAATTACATGGGGTTACAGTCTAATTATGAGTTTGGGAACCATAGCGGGGAACCGCACCGAAAAACGCAATAATAACGTAAGGGCCACAACAAATGAAACTGCTTTTGTCATGAAGCAGCATTGTCGCATCTATGTCGAGAAAACTGCGTACGCTGTGTGTACACACGTGCAACACCAAGCTTTGGGGGGCCGCCTCCAGCTTTAGTATAGGGCAAAACACGGAATTCTGGACCACTTGAGATTTGTTGAGCACTATTTGTGACCGTTTCAAGCCACAATATAATAAGGAACTAGGCTGAATTGGGTTGGTAGCAGATTAGCAATTAGATGTCCGAGCCAGACTCCAGATGTGAGTCATGAAGATTAAGCGGTGGTAAAATCGTTCACACCCAATCTAGATTACTGAAGCGAAGGGGTTTGATAAGGGTTCGAGTTTGAATGGTTCGCCAGAGCCTTCCGTGACGGTTTCTCCAGAGATGAAGGATCAGTGAACCCATTATACCTGTGCTTCATCCAGGTCCGGAAGTTCTGCTCGTTTCGAAAACAGCTCGAGCCACGGATATTGCGGCTGTCATCAGGATCAACAGTCTCTTTGTCCCGTGCTAAAGATGCGAATTTGTCTGTCTACGGCACCTACTTTTGGATTGCGGTCACGTGCTCCGTGAGGACCGCATGCTATATGCGAAACCTAGTGGTCTTACTGGCAATCAGACATTGGAAGAGGAAGACACCTTCGACGCGCATAACAGTGAACCGATGAAGACACTTTCCGTTTGATGAGGTATTTGCAAACGAGCAGATCATGGCCAAACAGCGGCGTATCGACTCTTTTGTACTTAATAGCGTGCGACTATTTTGTCATTGCGTCTTCCAGGGTACTCTCGAGCAGCTATGTGGCCATAGATGGTCGTGCGGTGTCGTAGAACATACATCATATGTTTTTATGATGCATCTTCTACGACATGCATATTCCTGACCCTGCTCAGTGACTGGCCAGCATTGAAGGAGGAAATGCTTCTGCCACTTCAACCGCCAACAGCGGATCTGTACGAGATCTCAAATTCAGCGAGATTAAAGGGAATAACTACATCGTTTTGAGGAGAACGTCATGAATAAAGTTGAACTCCGGACGATTGCTACTGAAATCGGTCCGAAGCAGCCGAAGGTGGGTGGAAATGTTCTATTTAGACCTCAACAGGAGCTAAAGTCCGGTATCACGCGCGAATGTGAGAGCCAACAATCAATTCCGGGACGTGATGTACATCAAACATTGTTCTGGTTTAACGTGAGGGAACTGCTTGAGAAGTGCGAGTCCATACAGCTGAAGCTGTATGGTCTCAAGGGCAATCATGTCTGATAGGCGGGTGTCCAACTGAAGTTATGAGTTCTTCCTCATGCTCTTCCTCATACAGACAACTGGCCACTGGAGAGAAATGTTACACTTCGAGTTTATGACAGTTTTGGATACACTTATAATACCTGAAATCCGAACTCCGTTCGAAGTTCGGAACAATAACGAAACGCTATTTTATATTTCAAGCAAGGACGTCCTGTCAAGGCTGAGTATGTACACTCGATACAGCGCAATGTACTTATATTAGGATATACTGTCCCGTTACGGCCAGCGGGAGCTTTGCTCGTTGGCCGATACAAAATAATCTCTTAAGTTTGAACGAAAAGTTGTACAATACCATGCCTGTAGGGCAGATCTGTTCCGCTCGTGATACCTAGCAACTGAGTGTGTTGGCCCAATGGCTGGTATAAATAGGTACGAGAGTTCCAGCCGTCCTAAACGAGATGACAGCTATTTTTAGGGGAGATAAGTGCGAGGCGGGGCCATCGGGGCGGCTCCCATCTGTTCCTGCCGTTCTCTGATACAAAAGATAACCGGCTGACCGAGTCGGTGATCGAGTCGCCGTGCAGCCTAATCTGTTACATGCCACTTGTCTTCGCTTCGGAGCATGACTACATCTTTATATCTGTAGTTAGCAAAAGCTTTACCTATTTATTTTCAATAATGGACCATTCGTAGGAGAATCCTGTGCACAGGAAATACATTATGCAGCCTAATACGTTCACGTGTATATGAATCATTCGGTCAGAGACGCCCACTGATCAAAACAGCGCAGCTCTGTCGTGCGTATTATTTAATAGTCGCTATTGTTTAATAGCGATTTGTTCCACGTCCAGGGGCGAATAGCTCTGATTCTCAATAGGTATCGTCGCTTACTATGAGAAACGAGAAGTTCGCTGAATCTTAGAAATGTCAGTTGGAGCCCTCTGTGAACACAGGTGCCGATGGTTTCACCATCTGAAATGGCCCTAATTTCAGCTTCTTTAAATAGATATTTTTTTCCTTTATTACCCTTGAACATTTGTAAGAGCTGAATGGCTCCGAGGTATTTTGAGGTAAATATTTGGGAAAAGGCTTCAATTATCGGGCAACAACGTTGCAGCAGATCGCCGTCAATTTCCCGATCGCCGTTCGCGTATTGGAAAAAACAGTGCGCCGACGTGTTGAAATCGAAGCCGCAGAAGAGCCGTATATGTGGAAATTGACAGGTTTGGCCCTGGTGCGACACGTGATGCTCACGAGTGTGATCGAAACGAATGTAGAGATGAACGCATAACGTTAACGCGAGATACTCTCGAACCTGATAGATCTCCAATTGGGGCAGCCATATGTTGAGAGTTGAGATCCAACGAAGTGTCATATATTCTATCTCCTGGCGGGAATTTTGGCCAGTAATCGAGTTTCGTGTGAGCGGCTGTGATAAACTAATCGCCGTGTCAACTGATCGATGCTTGCAACGGGCAGCTGGGGCGATATGATTATCTAACGAACAATGAATCGGACTCTACGAAGACAAGGCCATTTTAAGCGGGGGTGTTTTTTTTCGATGGTCATCGCGATCTTGTGCCAATTTAGTAGGAAATGTTTGCGTTGCTCAGAGTAACTCCCTAGTTTTCTTAAAGGAGACTAGTTAGTAATGAGGCGGTCGCCGTCTCACTTGTCTGCTCGTGAAGATTGTTCTCAATGAGACTCGCGAGTTCTCGTTCCAATATGCCAATAATCAGTGCCACGAAACGCGAGCTTGGTTGGATTAAACGCCGAAATCTGAATTCCTCACAAAAATTACGCAGAACAAAAATATTCCTCAGCGTTTGAGAATGTTCATGCTTGACTAAACGTCTGTTGTGTATCACTAGGTATTTTAAAAATGCTTCGCTACAAAAACGTACGTTCAATGCAGATTGTCCAATCTCGTTTTTGCTGGTTTGCAAACTAATTTGACCATGTATTCATTTCAGTACAGGCACAAGCTCGTTATAACAGTTCAGCTCGATATACACTGGTAAGCGATTTTAGCATATTTTATGGTATGCCATGCGTAATGCTTCGGCGACATGTCATGAGACTCGATATCGACAGAAACGATTTGATCCCAAGCCATATGCATGTCCCTTCTGCTTAGCAATCTAGACACTCACCACCACCAGATCATCGAAGCTGGGCCAGGGGATACAGACACTATTTTAAGCAATATATTCGTCTCTAAGTTGCCGTAAAGTAGAGAACTTCGGTTGACAATTAGTCGACGTTCCCCATTTGTGACGGCCAAGTTCTCAAGACTCTTTTGACATAATTATATGCATACATGCTTGATGAGTTTGAAAATAAATATATCTATTATTAATCCTGCCCATTCGCGTTCCGCTTATTTCATAAAGACGTTTCAGAAAACCAATGGCAGCTGTATCCGGCCCCTCAAGCGTACTGCGCTTCCGTGATTTTCCTCGACATCTTCATCCTGGCCCTGAGGGTCTGTTCGCTCACCCGATAGCGGAAGCTCCTGATATCGTATCTGTCCGCGGAATGAACCACCTACTCAGTCCGTGTCAGAGATGCGGATACGTCTGCCCTCGGCATCTTCTCCTACTCTGCGGCCACATCCTCTGTGAGGATTGTGTCCTCTACGGACGTTCGAGCGAAGCAGGAGGCACTCGCACAGCGGAGATCGGCGACTCCCCCGATGTAGGCAACGAGCAAGCGACGAAGCGTCTTCGCGTTCAGTGCGGCATGTGCTCCGAACAGACCGTCGCTCATATGAGGCATCTTGACCCTGTGGTTCTCGAGAGCGTTCGACTATTCTGTCACTGCGGCTACCAGGGAACACTCCAGCAGCTCAGTAGCCATAGGTGGACGTGTAACGTTGTCAGAGAGCCTTCCGCGTGCATTTCTGCTGCCTGCCAGTTGCCGTCGGCCAAGGGCGACCATGCGGCAGCGTCGGCCTTCGATGCCGCGGAACTGCGTAAGGCCATCGTCGAGGAACTACGACGGCTGGAGGTAGGTCCCGCCAGCAGTAAGGCCGACGTCAAGAGAGCCACTGATGGCCGAGTGCAAGAGCTGGAGAGCAGCCTGGTGCAAAAGGCTGACCAGGCCGTAGTGACTGCCCAGCTCAGCTCGTTAAGATTAGACTTGCAGCGATTTGTTATCGAGCATCGTTCAAGCAACGAGCTGTTCTGGTTCAATGTGAAAGAGCTGATCGAGGAACATGACGCCATGCGTAAAGACATCTATTCGCAAACGCAGTCACGTCTGATCGGCGGGTACCCGGTAGAAGTCATCATTTCCGTGGAGACAGTCGAGGCGAGCAAATGCTTTGGCGTTTATGTTGGTCCGTGCTCGTTGCCACATTCAGCCGATTGGCCTATGAAGAAGAAGGTCATCCTCAGAATTTACGACAACTTCGGATTCACATTTGGCGAATTCTCGTTTAACACAACGAGCGAGAACTCGAAGAAGTCGTTCGAGAAGCCTGAAAGCCAAGGACATGTATCGAGATGGGGTAAGCGTGGCGGGATGTGCTCGATCGACGACCTCACGAGGGCCATGTTCTACGAGAAGCAGCACGGCATGGTGTGCATAGGAGTTGAAGTGAGACCACTGCTGAGCTAGGGAGGAATCACGTTGTTGACGGATACGAACACCCAAGTCCTTCCTCGTGCAAGCTTTCAAGCCCGATTGGGGAATGATTGCTACAGCCGTCTGTCCGTTACAGCGGTACTTAACCGCACTCTGGAAGTATCTTGTATGCTTAGATAGATGGACGCATGTACATCGAACTACGGAGTTTACGCGCAATAAAGAGTTCGTTTAACAGGTTACTTACTGGTTGACACCAAAATGACGGCAATTCGATTTTTTTGTCTGGACGGGCGATGAGTGAACATCTATGTGTTTCCACTCAAGCTATTGATAGGTAAATCGAAAGGTTGAAAGTGACCGCAGTTTCTCGTATATCTAGAAAAAATCTGGGTGTAAGTTTTTCGCTAAATATATTTATTTGAAATTAAGTGCTATTTTCAAATATCTTAGTTAGTGATCAATCCGACGGGTACGCCTTCTGTTAGAAACAGCTTATGTATTCTGCAACAAATTGCCAAGGTTACCGATAATGCTGCGGTAACGAACTCAGCGCTCGTCAGCGTAGGTTGGGATTAAATAACTGTGCCACTGCAGCTGAGGAGTGACTAATCGTCCAATGAACAACGTTATGAGGCAATCATGGAATGTTCCCAATAACCAGCGAGCTGGTATGCATATTCCCAGTAATCAATTAGCTTATACAATTCCTAAATTATGAACTGTGCTCCGCTAGGCTCAATAAGCCCGTAACAATGCCATCACCAAATCTGGCCCTATGAAATTATTCAACGGACTTACGTGTATTGTCCGTTCGCTTGTAGGCAAATCTCAAATCGTTTATCATGGTAAGCTAAGTACAGGCAATCTTAGTACATGTTTCAGTAGTGGATCAAGCGAATAATAGTAATGAGATTGTTGCAGATCTATTCCAGGGCACAATATGACCTTGTCTCGATTGGACCTTTCAAAAGCAATCCATCCTATTAGACATGATGTTCATGCAGGCGGGACTTTTCAATTTCTTCAATTTTACAATCTTCTTCAATTTTGCGCATTGTACATGAAGCGTGTTATAATAGAAAGACATGTTGGACCTTTCTTCGTGTTCACCTAGGGAAAATATATATATATATATATATATTTATAGTAAGAAGAAAGTCAGAAACTCTGATGCGCAAATCAATAATCTGGTCTGGGTATAGGGGCGAAAGACTAATCGGACTATCTGGGAGCTAGTTACTTCCGAAGTTTCCCTTACGGTAGTAAGCGTACATCTTTAGATTAATCCCGTAAATCGAGTGATTAGAGGTATTGGACCGTATATAGACTCATGTTATTCTCAAAGTGTTAATGGGTGCGAGTGTTCATCGCGCGAGCGTTCTCAATCGAGGAACACTGCGAAGTAGGTATGCTTAGTTGGTCATTGTTGGTGATAGTAGCTTGGTCCTGATAGTGGTACATTCATGCGTCAACTTTCGTGCGCATAACGACCTTTATCGTTCGTTTTGCGTAGTTCACATTACCGCATAAATTGACCCATAAATGGTAATTATTTCAGTGTGGTACACACTTCATTATCACTAATCGGTAGAGGAGAGGTAGGTGGAAAGTGGTCCTGAGTAAACAAAACTGTATAATGTGGTCTTTCTTCAACTTGCCTGCTGTTAACGATCCTGCTGTGTGGGTTCCGTTTGCGAAATCGATGTTCGTATGCGGAACTCTGTTGCACAGAGTTGGCTTTTGTGTTCATTTTTGGTAGAAACGGCATCCAATGATTTTAACTGAGACTTTAGATTGTTGAAACGTCATTCGAGATTTCGTGATGCAGTCGACACTTCAATATTACGACTGGACGTTCTGCGAGCCATTGCGTTAGGAAGCATTCGTAAATAATATGTCGTCCGTAAAATCACCGTGCGGCGCTATCCGCTTTCGAGGCCTTCCCCGACACCTTCATCCAGGATTTCAAGTTCTCAGCGTCGACCCGAACTCCGAGATATCAGACGCCACCGGAATGAATATGCTGCTCGGCCCATGTCAAGGTTGCAATTTCGTCCACTATCGACACCTGCTTCTGGCCTGTGGCCACGTACTATGTGAAGACTGTGTCCTGTACGGCAAACGAGGTGAGGTTATCGACAGCGGTGTTCAGGATGCCGGAGACACGGATCTAGGTGAACATGAACAGCCGGACCGCTTTCCCGTTCGATGCGGTGTATGTTACGAGCAGACTGTCGCACACGTTAGGCACATTGACTCCATTGTGCTAGACAGCGTACGACTCTACTGTCAATGTGGATATAAAGGCACATTAGAACAGCTGTCCTGTCATAACTGGACCTGCGATGGCGTAAAACAATCGCTTAATGACCACAAAACTGCCGAGTCGCCCGGTAGTATTGGGTCAGGATCTGCTTGCCGGGGGTCAGCATCGCCTGAGCTCAATGACGCACCGGTTCCACTTATCGATCTGTTTGAATTGAGAACGGTACTCTTTGAAGAAGTTCGGCGACTGGAAGAAGACGTTATGAATAGGATCGAGGTGAAGAGGGTTGCCACTGAGACCCGATTGGAGAAGTTGGAGGAGAACATGTTGACAAAAGCCAACAGAACGTCTATAAGTGAGTTACTCGAAACGCTTCAGTTGGACATCGAACGCGCCACGACGTACAGAGATTTTGTTTATCGCTCAGGTCACAAGCTCTTCTGGTTTAACATCAAGCACCTAGTAGAGAAGCATTGCTCGACTGGCATTGAAGAAAGGTCTCCAGTTCAGTCGCGTCTAATTGGCGGCTATCCACTTGAAGTGTACGTATCGGTGGTGACAGAGACGTACCAATGCCTTGGCGTATTCGTAGGTCCTTGCGCGCTCCAGCACTCGGCAGATTGGCCAATGAAACGCGAGATTTTCATTCGGGTCTACGACGGTCTCGGAGAGTCATTTTGCGAGTTTTCCTTCAAAACGACGTCAAAAAAGATTGAAAGCTGCTTCAAGGGTCCCCATAGTGGATTTCGGTATGGTACGCATAACATTTGCAGTATAAGTGATATCACTCAAACTACGTTCTACAAAAGGCAAACCGGCATGGTGGGCATTGGTGTGGAGGTGAACCCCCTGTAGTCGCCGATTGTGCATTTTTCCCCCTTGCGACAAACCAAATATTGTAAGATTCCAAATAATTATAATGGATTGTGGTAATTTTTTGGTAATATCCTCGGGTGTCCTCGGTGACTTGTTTTTGTAGCAAGAGTTTTGTTTTGAATAAAGGCGCTCATAGTGTAAATATTATATTTCTGTGCAAAATTGCAATCGAAATGTAATCAATTATTTAAAAGGTGCTTAAAACATCAATTAAGATGTAATCAATTATTGAAATGTGCTTACAATCGTCATTGATAAGTCTGGATATGAATGAAAGTTAGTGTGGCTATGTATTACACTGTCTTCGTGCCTTCGACATCGAACTTCGAAATCGACAGAGTAAAATGAATTTTTGTAAACATTCCGTACTTAGTATGTTCACATATATATTCCATATGAATCGTTTGGTCAACTCCCCATGGTCTGATCAGGTCAGATCTGCCGTAACCATGATGTCAATTTGCTTCACGTGCTTGGGCGTGTGTTCCTTTTTTGTCGAAGGATACAAATGCTGCTTGAAGTCTTCGGTGAACAGACTGCCGACGCTCAATACTGCGAGGAGAGGAGCTCAACATTCAACGGTTGAAACGCATTGGGGCAGAAACACACTCAGATCTGTTACCTTGGCAACTTCGAAGGTGCCCGCTTGATGGTCCCAAACAATTATTAGGGAATGGGCTCCAATTAACGAGCAACAATGCTGTGCTTGTTAACAATCTTCTCTCTGTTATTCTCGGTCTATTGTCCATTAGCAAAAGGTAGGATGATGCGTTTAGATATATTCGTATAAGAGCAAAAACGTCTAATCGAACCAAACAACCACTTACTGATTGGATTGAACATCTCTTCACCACGATTTATTCAAACATACAGTAGGGCGGGATTTCTAGGGATTATGGGGGGGGGGGGGGTGAGGACGACAATGTCCCGAGGAAGGCGATGGCATTGCCTCTCTGCACGGCGAGGGACAGGCGCTGCAGGAGGAAAGAGCCAGCGCGCTTGTCCCCGGTGGCGCGGATCAGCCTATGGTAGACCCCCTCGAGGAAGTTCGCAGTGAGAGGGCCGTGCCCGCCCAAGGTCTCAAAGGCAAGGGGGGAAAACAGGTGGGTTGCTTGGAGAGCGGCGTACTTCCTTAACTTTGCCCGTTCCGCACGCGCTACTGCGTAACCGGGGATGGTTGCACAGTGGTTGACATAAGAGGGTGCTAGAGTGTCAACCACAGTGCCGTCCCAAACCAGGTGCTGCCCTCGATGGAAGGGGACAAGGGTGAGGCCGTCAGGGCGGCGGCCGTCAGAGGTGTCGAGGCCCTGTGGCTCCCTTGTGCAAGGAATACCGGCGGAGTGGAGGGCCCTCACGAGCGTGTCATTAAGCATCGTGTGTCGCGGATGGCGACCGGCGCTGCGTTCGCACGAGAGACCGTGATGGCCATTCGTTGCGACGGGGTCCCCGCAACGCTCGCAGCTGTGGGCCGCAACTACAGGGGCCCCGAGGCGAAGGCCCACACAGAAGCGGAGGGAGCGATCGTCTAGAGCAGTACCAAGGGACGAGGAGGGCAGCGCGTGGAGCCACGCCCCCGCACCAGGCCTGTCGACAGCCCGGAGGCGAGCTTGGTCAGCAGCGTGTGGCGCAGAGGCCAGGAGGGAGTCCCGCAGCTCCTGGTGCAGGGCATCGGACCATGCCCGCTGCTTGCTCTGTTTGTCCGGAGGGACCCGAGCGCGGGCGCCCGTCTGGTCAAGGGCAGCTTCCTGGGAGGCGGAGAAGTGGGCGAGCGCCTCGGGGGGGAGGACTGTAGCGACCAAGTCGGCAACCGCCGTGAGCGACGCGGCGTAGCAAACGTCGGCCAAGCGGCGAACACTGAGAATGCCGAGGCCCCCGAAGCGGACTGGAAGGGTAGCCTGCGACGCCGCCTCCGGAGGGAGCTGGAGGTTCAGGATCGTCGTCAGCGCGTCCAACACCATGTCGTCATAATCGTGAAGGGCTGAAGCCTCAGTGCCGGCCGGGCATGTCCTAAGCAAGTGCTGCATGCGTGCCGCCGAGAAACAGGACCGAAGGAGGAACAGCCCCTGGTGAGCCGATAACAGGGGCAGTCGGTCGAGCATCACGGCCGTCCTCTCGAGGCAACGGTCCAATAGCGGCCGGATGGCCTCGTCCGTGAGAGGGGAGCCGACGAGCTCGAGGGACAACCTCTGAGTGAGACGGCATCCTGGGAGCGACCGCTGGAGGTCGAGCTGCGCGTCCAAAGAGAAGATCTCGCACTTAGTGGGGTTGAGGGCGAGGCCGCTGCGCCCCTCGTAGTCGAGTACTCGCTGAACGTCGGAGGCGACGGTCGCCGGATCACCTGCCAACGTTCCGTCGTCCATGTACCACAGCCGCAGACGCGACTGGAGGGACACAGCGAGGGGCCGGAGGGCCAGGCAGAAGAGGGCTGGGCCCAGCGGGTCCCCCTGCTGGACCCCGCACTCTGAGCTGATGACGGCGTTGTCCATGATCAGATGGGAGGGACCACGATAGGCCAGGTCGACCAGAGGGAAGAGCCCAGGGACGTGCTCAGCAACCTCCCGCAGAACGAGATCTCGACGGACCGTGTTGAAGGCATTGCGAAAATCAAGCTTGACCAGGGCCGCGTCCGGATGAGCGTGGATGAAGGCGCGAGCCGCGTGAGCAGCGATCTCCGTCTCAGACGCCTGGCCGCAACCCAACTGGGTTGGGCCGAGCAGGGTCACGACCGTGTCCCTCTCGTTGACCCAGGCTATCTTAGCAGCCAGGCGACGAATCGTGCTGGAGCAGGCGATGGGCCGTATCGACCCGTCCTTTTTCTTGAGGGCGATGAGGCGCGCGCCGAAGAGTATAGGCCGTAGCGCCGATGGAACCGTGCCGGCCCGCATGCAGTCGACCACCTTAGCGAGGGCCTTGGCGAGGGCAGTGGCGACGGCTCCGAGTGCCGGAGAGAGCAGGTCCCTGAGATGACGTGGCCGAAGGCCATCGGGGCCGGCTGACGAGCTCGGGGGGAAAGAGGAAACGGCCGCAAAAACCTCATCGGTTGACGTTGGGGCAATGTCGACCTGCGGGGGACGGACGGGGAAGGCGTAATCAGGAGGGGCGGGGGGGTGCTTCGCCCTGAGGGCGTGGAGAGCCTCAGCCGAGTCCGTGGCCGAGTCGGTAGAGCACAGGGCCCGGGCGGCACCAGAGATGTCACCCTCGGAGAGTTTTTGGGTGGCTATACGCGCAGCCATCTGGCCCGTATCCGTGGGCGGAGGACGAGGGCCGCGGGGGAGGTGACGACGCAAGCGGTACTCCAAGCGCGCCCCAGCACGGAAGGCCGCTAGGTTTCCCCGAATCACGGCTGGGAGGGAGCGGGAGGTGTCGCCTTTGTCCGGCATCTGCAAGACCACTCGGGCGAAAGCCAGGAGCGCTTCCCAGGAGGAGACGTCGTTATTGGAATGAACGTCCCGGAGCACGTCTGTGAGGGCCACGGCGACTAGGGAACGCGTAGCCTTCGGGACAATACTGAAGACTCGGGCCTCACGCATGGCCGCCTGTAGTCGTAGCTCGAGCGGTTGGGGCGCTGGACTCGGCTGAGGCACCGAACGGACCTCCGGGTGCCGCACCGTTATGTGCCTGTTGAGACCGCGCCGGGTGAATCTGCCCTCGCAATGCGGGCACGGTACACGCGGGGGGCCTGTGGCGTCTCGGGCTGAAGCGGCACGACGGGCTGCGGTGGCGTCTCGGGCTGCGGTGGCGTCTCGGGCTGCGGTGGCGTCTCGGGCTGCGGTGGCGTCTCGAGCTGGGGTGGCGTCTCGAGCTGGGGTGGCGTCTCGAGCTGGGGTGGCGTCTCGAGCTGGGGTGGCGTCTCGGGCTGGGGAGGCGTCGCGAGCTGGGGCGATGGGACCTGGGTTCATGAAGAACGGGGGGGATTGAGAGCGGCTAGGAGGGGGGCGAGCTGACGCTGAAGCTGGAGGAGAGGGGCCAAGACCTCAGCGAGGGACCTCAAGGCTGCGACGATGCCTGGCACCGCTGGCGCGGCCGTGGGGCGCCGAGACTCCGCGCGGGCAGGTCGACGAGGGGCGGCTCGACGGGGGGCAGATCGACGGGGGGCAAGCCGGCAAGGGGCGGGCCGACAAGGGGCGGGCCGACAAGGGGCAGGCCGACGAGGAGCAGGCCGACGAGGGGCGGGGCGGCGCGACGGGGCGGGGATCGCCCTCGGGTTCGGCAGCAGGACCATGGGGACCTGAGCACCGTCGGAGGGGACCACAATACCCCGAGCCGCCGCAGCGTACGAGCGGGCTGGCGCCTGGGTCGACACCGGGGCCTCGATGAGCATAATGGACGCTAGGGGTGAGGTGTCCTTCACCTGTTCGAGGACCCTGGCCTCAGTCACGAGCCGCTGACGCTCGCGGAGGTAGGCCGCCCGAGGGCACGACGGCGAGCCCGAGCGAAGGGCACCCTTGCAGTTGACGCAGCGGGCAGGACGGGCGCAGGAGGCGGCGAGGTGGCCGGCTTCACCGCAGTTGCTGCAGGCCCTAGGCAGTGAGCACCGTGCCGCGATGTGGCCCGACCGGCAGCAGTTGAAGCAGAGTGGTGGCCGGTCAGGCTCCAGGACGACCGGATGGGACCTGTAGCCGAGGAACACCGAGGCAGGAGGCGGCCCGCTGAAGGTGAGCAGGACGGGCCGAGGCGAGCGACGAGCCGGGCCGGGCGCGGCGGGTAGGCGGCGGGTAGGCGGCGGGCGGAAGTGACGCCGAGGGGTGAGAGTTCAGCCAGGATCTCGGCGTCGGTAAAAGCCGCGCAGACGTTCGTGATGCGGGCCGTGGTGCTTGAGAGGGCCGAGCAATGAGCGGTCACAGGAACGCCTCCGAGGGTCGTTAGCGTCAACGCCTTGCGGGCTGCTGCTATTTATTATATCACGACGTTCAACAAGGGACGCTTGAATATGGCTGTCGTTGCCAGTTTAAAAAAGGGAGCCACGCTCCCTTGAAATGGCTTCATGGAGTAGCGACATCAATACTACTCAGTATCGATTGGGATATTTTAACTAAATGTCAAGTATTTTGAACGACCATGACATTCAGTGTGAAGTGAATAGGAACACTAAATGGATCGGCGCAGATAGGTTGAATTCAGCTTCACATCTGGAGATCGATCCTCCAGTGGGGAGGATCGCTCGAACGGATGATGATGATTGCAATAACATTTGAGTGACAAAAGGAGAACAGCCTTCGAGGTCGCCTTGCAAGCTTAGCGTTTCCTCAACCAGGTTTCTTTTGGAGATTTTGGACTCTTCAGTATGTAACAGTAAATGCTTTCAAAATAAAACTATGTCTATCTCAGAAGCGAATCGAAATTCGTGTAGCACAAGAGAAATTAATTTACAAAGACCACCGTCAAAAGAACTCATTGGTTGGAACCCGTTGCGAGCTTCCAACGATTCGCACACATCGACAGACGCAGACGGGTCGAATATATTTAAAAAGAGATACTGTACTGTACATTGCGTATAATCCGCTTGGTGCATTTCCATTGAGGCGAAAAGCGCTCGGGGTAGCTGCTGTGGAGTACGATTGGCGCTAACCGGCTTGGCTGGATCGAGTTTAGCCTTACAATCAGATAATTATCTCGGTGAGATCGTTTGGTGGTCAAATGCCTACGTAATCGCAAAGAGATATAATAGCAGCTTTGTTTGGAAAGAGTCTACGGGAAAGGCGTTTGTTGAATCGCCTCATCCAGCCAGATTTGACGATTGCATAGTTACCAGCTTAGCTGAGAGCCAAGCGCAGCACAGTAAATAATTTACGAATTGAACTTAGGAGTGAACCAGCTAATTGATGATAATGGAAACAGTTTAGTATATATCTTTGCACCATATAACGTTGTTCATTAGGAGATTTAGTGCTTAGCTGCAGTGGCGCAACACATTTTACACGGGTGTACTCGGTAGACCGAATTTCGTCGACCTACACCTTATGGTGAGTTAGGGTAGCATTATCGCTAACATTGGCTATTTCTTTCAGAATACATTAAAGCTCCAGGAAAGAGACATACGCGTCGGATAGATCGGCAACTGTGACACAGAGGATAGAAGCGTTCGACTTAGGCGAGATTGATTTATTGTCGTGTGTATTTATTTTATGGGACTTGTTCTAGTATATTGTAGCTTGGTGTTCGTTGTCTTCCGGTATTTCCCTACGTGTGTGTTCTGGTCCCGAAGCCTTGCTCGTTCTGGACTATTCCCAAGCTAGTGCACCTTTTTGTCTTCCATTTGAGTTGTTAGCCTGATCACACTGTCAGACCTGTGGGTAGCTGACTGTGGATATATCGTGTGTCTAGACGGTATTTTGTTCGCACAGTCAGTCCAAGTTAGTTCAGACCGAACCTTCACAGCAGGTTGGCGAGTCTTAACGAAGGATATCCCGCTAATAACAAGACACGAACTGTATAAACTGACGTTTGCTTCGTGTTGTATGTCATGGGAAAGCTCTTGCTTAGTCAAAAGTGCTTTGATCGACAGTAGCTGAAATCGCGAGAGTCCCCTGTCCGTGTGAATACTGAGATAACTTGGAGCAGTTATACAGCTACAGGTCGATATGCGAAGGCAAAGCGAACTCATATTCTGCGAGACACACTTAAGCCTGATGTGTCTGATCACGTTGAAATGAACTCGCGAATCTTTCTGGAGAAATCAAAGAGGACTTAATGAACAATTCGAAATTGAGCGGATTGCTTCTAAAACTAGGACCGAGCTGCTGGAACGTGACATCGAACATACAGCAGAGCGATTTGAATCAGAGTCCCAACCGATAAAATTTACCACCAAGTCCGATTTATTTTTCCGCACCGATGACACCGAAATTTATAAAACCATAACAGGACATCGTTGCGAACACCTCAGCCGTTCCCCTATGTGACAGGCCCGTAGGGCGATTACTACGAGGACTGTTGGGGCTAGCTTTTGGTTAGACCTTACCATATCCGTATCTAAATCCTTTCCGTTATGTGACCACGTAAATGCACGTTTCTAATTAATGTAGCTATTTCAGTCAAGATGACATCGAAGCCACCGTTCTCAGGACTTCTTCGTTTTCGCGGTTTTCCGCGTCACTTACATCCTGGCCCTGAAGCCCTGTTCGTTCGAGACTCGTCATCGACAGATGCACCTCTTCCCTCCGGCGGAGTTATTAGTTTGCTTTCGCCCTGTCAGTCGTGCGAGTTCGTTTGCTATTACCATCTCGTTTTAGACTGTGGACACATTGTGTGTGAAGACTGCGTTGTGTGTATGCAATCCGCGATAGCTCGAAGCACCAGTTTACAGCAGGTTAGCGGAGGTTCAAAGGGGGGTTCCGCTAAAATCAAGCCGCGAACTCAACAAGTGGTCGTCCGTTGTGGCGTTTGCCGAAACAAGGCCGTCGCCCAATCAAGGGTGCTTGATTCGACTATAATCGACGCTGTTCGGCTATTCTGTCACTGTGGATACCAAGGCACTCTCGAGCAGCTATGCTGCCATCGGGCGACATGCAAAATCAAAGGAAACTCGTATTTTGCTGGTGAAACAAGATGTAGGGTGGCTGATATTGTTGAAGTGAAGGGGATCATTTTAGAGGAGCTAAGACGGCTAGAAGAAGACATCATGAACAAGGTCGAGGTAAAGCAAATCGCGTCAGCAAATATTGTGCAGAAGTTGGAAACGGACATCGCACAGGCGGCTGAACGATTTGACTCGGAAATTCAATCTCTTCGGCTAAAACTTCAGCGTGACGTTTCGTTGAGTGTCGATAACGCAACTATCGACAAAATCATTATAGGACATCGTTCAAGCCGACAACTGTTCTGGTTTAATATCAAGGAGCATCTGAAGAAGCACAACGCCACTGGCGAGGATCAAATGTCCGACATGCAATCACGCCTGGTAGGCGGGTATCCGCTTGGTGCGTACATTGCTGTAGGTAGGGTGGACAATTGCAAATGCCTTGGGGTTTACGTGTGCGCTAGTTCATTGGGACACTCGGCCGATTGGCCCATAAAGCGACAGATCGACATTCGACTATATGATGGCCTCGGGTACACGTTTCGCGAGTATTCGTTTAAAACGACATCGGAGGAGGCCGTTATGTGTTTCTCAACACCGAACAGCTCTGATGGCTGGGGAAAGAGCGATATGTGCACGATTAGTGAGTTATCTCAGACTGCATTCTACAAGCAGCAAAATGGCATGGTGTGCATTGGGATCGAGGTGAAACCGCTGTAATTTTCTGATTATTTTCCTGATACGTTCCAATGAAGTGTGACTAACCACGTGCCAATTTCATTTTGAATACACTGTAGTGGTGTTACCATGGATGATTCCGTTAGGTTGTTCCATACATTTCGGCGGTGTATTTGTAATTCATAAGGTGAAAAAAACGCGAGAATTCACACGATACAAATATACCTGTACGATCAGCCAAGCAGCCCGCTCGGTGGGGGGGGGGAGAGCGCTATAACAACTATTGAACATGCTAGCAACTGGTTACGCTTGATTTTCAATAGGATAAATGACGAAAATGATGAAAATCATGTTCAGTATCAAAGGCAATTTATCTCACTATAGCTCCAAAGTTCACTGATTCCTCTTCCAGGAAGGGGTAGCATCACATTTTAACACACTGTACCTATGCGGCTATAGCCAAAGCATGGATATGCCATCGCGTGATATTATAATACGAGGCCAAAGCGGAAGGACCGAAAGATGAGTGTATTACAATCGGAAAGTGCTCGCCAGATTTGTGACCATGAATCGCTCTGTTCTAAACTATCATCTATGAATTAGTTTGGCGGTTTTTTTTGACTATATTGTATAATACCTATCCTATGAAGTCTTACCTGCGTGGCACCTGCTGACAGCTAAAATGAATTGCTCCTAAATCTTCCACGTTGGCCAATTATTTTAATCCCTTTGGTTTATTTCTGCTTGTATATATGCTACACGGCAATTGTTTAAATAAATAAATGCAAAGGTAGTCATCCTCATCTAAGAGCACTTTAGATTTGTTGTCGATCGAACAGAATTCAATCAATTCATTATTGAGATCGCGGCCGGGATAGATACCAAATTTGAATATGGACATGATACACTTAGAACACAATATTATTTGAATAAGATTTAGCTTCCAATGCGTGCAAGTGATGCATGGTGTTGGGACCGTGGAACAGATGATATAATTTATAATCAGCCCTAGTGATCGGATTCGCCACGCGTACAGATAACGTAGATTTATGCATTTGAACGATGTCAGTTTGAAACTGAAAGCCCAAGTGGGAATAAGTAGGCTAACAGTTAACAGAATGTGCAAAAAATAAATGAAAATTACGATGACTATGATGAGGCTCGACTTGTCAACTCGTTGGGGCGTTACAGATAGATTCCATTTACCAAAACTTGTCGCGAATATTGAAAATCATCTGCTCGAATGGCGGAAGCATTCGATTGGCATTCGAATTGACCTGAAAATCTCAGGTCAATTCCTTCGAACCTGTGCCTCCTCTCATACCACTTCATAGCCCTTTCGATGTAGCCCGTCTCGGGACTACGGTACGTAGCACTGGAGCCAGCAGTACACGCGCTTAGCTCTAATGTTTAGTTCAGCATGTCTGGATTGTCAGTCACTCCATGTATGGTGGTTTTTGCATTACAACACCTAAAAGCTATCTAGTCGCACCGAGAAAGATACCTCGAAAGAACCAGGAGAATCAACAGGCAGAACATGATATTTATGGGCACAAACGGATAGAGAGATCGAGTCTAATCAATGTGATGCGCATGTGCTCAAACATCTAGAATACCGTGGACGTTATATTTCTCAGTTGCGAAAAAAAATGTTTAGTGGCCACACAATAAATTCAAATGTAATAACTGTGCTCGACGAAAGAACAACATACGCGGGCGGACCATATCAATGGACAGTACGGTACGAGCAAGGAATTGTGTACCATTTACCGGCCATTTATGACACTATGGCCACGGTGAATACTCAACGTTGGGAAGCAATAATTGTAGAATAATTTTAGAAGTTTTCTTCGTCGATTAAATGAACTTTAACGTATAAAATGAAGCTGCATTCTAACAATTGTTATCAGCATACCTTTCCTAGTATGGAAATAACTCTAAATCTACCTGTGGATCGCCTTCCTGTATTTAGAAAATATTCTATATAGAATATTGCTACGTTTATCGGAGTAATAACGAATAAGAGTGAGCTCCAGCACAAGCCGGTTGTTAGTTACAGCACTTACGCAGTTTTATCGTTGCGGGTTTGTCCATAAAAACTTCTCATCAGGGTTGAACATTAAAGAAAAAAATACGCTGTGTTAATATCGGTTAACTGTATAATTCCTAGACGCACTCGCTATTCATGTCGCTCGAAGTAGCGTTGAGTGCCACCATTATTTTAAAAGTTATGAGCATAGAACATATACGTTCATTAAATAATAATCAAGAAACTGTTGTTTACCAACTTCATTCTGGAGACTGACATATCACTAAATCACCGCCACAACATTATACACACACTAAATTAGGTGAGTCTAAAGTTAAAATTTTAATGGTCACCTACTACGTTCCATGGCTTTCGGTTCTCAGTCAACGTAGATATTGAACAATCGTTGAACAGAGCTCATTGATAATTAGCATCTGTGATAACGAAAATGACGGTGAACAAGGTCTTGATATGTGTTCGTCACACTCGAAAAACGGTGCATGGGTTTGTACTCTGTGTCAAAAATTTTCATAAACTAGCACTTCGGCCTCGCTGTAAGGAAATACTTAAACATAGTTGTAACCCCTCTGGTCTGGTTTTTCGTTTCGTATTTTTCAAAGAAGCTTTCACAGACATGATTTATAAACTGTCTCAGAAATTCGTCCTTGTGGTAGCCACTTAGCGATCTTATCTTATATTTGGTCATTTTTCTACTGGGTAATACTATAATATGTCTGTTTCAATACAATTTCATTTTTATTCATGTAGTTGCTTTTTACAAAATAAAACCACATGCGCAAGTCGATCGGTAAAGCGACATGTTTCTGTATGAGTGCGCTTTACGATGGCAGCTCTCCATGATCATCATCGCGTCGATCGCAGGCGGAGGCTTTTCCACTGCAGTTGGGAAGGGACCCCATAATCGCTCTTACGTACTTTTAGGTTATTGTGACAGTAGCACAGAAAGCGCGGAGTTGTTGCGTTTCATGGCGCTATTTGTTTGCAACATCTCAAATAAAATAAACGCAACAGCCGGAGTCCGACCTACGGACCGCTTGTAGTTCACCCACCGCCGAATATTCGGATATTTGTCTACCATACTGCCTGTCGTTTGAGTCTGAGCAAATATTATCGCATCCAGCATATTTAAGATATATGTACTACCATATGACGTTCTATAGTGTTTGAGTCTAGCCGTTGTAATATAAAAATTGAGTTCTAGAATTTAAAAAATATAACGATTTTATCTAAAACTCGGCGAAATCATTCGCCAGCCATGGCAAGGCTGGCCGAATCACCGATGCTCGTTCAAAGACTTTCGTCAAGAAATCATCTATCCAGACTATTATAACGTGTCGTATTTTGAGTTTATTTATTCTTTGAAACAACAACGTCATTATCATCACCATTCGCAACGTCAAAATTGATTTCCGTTGTGGCGGCTGGCCATGACCTGATCACTTCCGTAGAACGTACGAGACGTATGTCTAAATAGAAATCATAGTTTAGATTGTTAATTGGCAAGGTCGAAAGTCGAACTCATGGTTAGCGTTTGTGGGTCACTATGCGGTGGTTGCGAAATGTGTGTTCTATGACGCGTTTCGCATATTGCGCTTGAAACGCACTAAAATAAATCTACGATCGTTATACTTTCGGCATCGCTAATTACGAGTCGTTACTTAGCATCAGTGCAAGTCGTAGGGCATTTTAGCGAACACCAGGGTCACTGCAACAAACACCCATCCGGATCGGTCCAACTTTTTTGCGCAAAGCCACACTTCTAGCAATATAATGTTGCCTCGTTGTGTTTTGGGTTAGCATCTCACAGTAATCGATCACTCTCCGCGGTCGTATCTCGTCATTTATGAGCGGGGTCACCCGATTCGAATCAATTCGATTTATTGAACCGACATCATTTGTGTCATGTTGTTCGTTGTAGATTGATGACAGACACGATACCCGATACTAACCGAACGGTATAACGAGGTTGTCATTGCTAACGGGACTGCTTTCACATAAAGACTACTACGTTTTGTGGCAAGCACACAGCTGATTTATCTAGGTAATTTTTAATAAACAGTTACGGAATATGTCCTCATGCCACAATCGTTTGATAATGGTTTTACTTTTGCTAAATCGTCACGTACTTTTGTATTGTATATTACGTATTATAGATTATTTGTTAAGCAATGCTTATCGTATGATTGTAGGTATCACTTTGAAGTGTGGTACGCTAATCCAAACAGACTTTACAAAGCTTGTATTGTCTCTGCCACTTGAATTGCAGATTGAACTACCAACACATGCCGGTAATCTTGTTATATATATATATATATATATATATATAGGCTTTTCATAAATAACTCAAAAAGACAAATGTGTTCCTACTTTAAAACAAGTCGACGTATTAACCATCAATTTCCACCACCGCTTCTATGACCTACAAACGGTGTATCCTCTGTTAGTCATGATTGCCAATATCCATTTGTTTAGGTTTTTCACGACGAGGTCCAGCTAGCCTTTGTTGAATTCACGAACGGAAACGGTTGCTTACAATGATTTTCTCAAGATACATTTCTTAAAGTACGTTTGGTATTGCTCGAAATGATCCGTAGACAGCTTCTTTCACTCTAGAATCAGGTGGCATTCATGGATCACCTGGTGTGAATTTTGTAAAATTGTCTACTTTATAGACTGAACAATGGCATGTCAAAGATTACGTATTGGCAAGCTGGGCTCGAAGGCCAGCCATGTGAAAATATTGCGGGATATCTGTTTGTGGTTGAATGCAACGTGGTGGAAACATCGAGGCATGTATCCGATAATGCAGCACAGCAAACCTTTTTCTCTATCGATTTTCAAGGATTTCGACAATTCAATATTTACGCTCATTCAGTAGCGTACGCTATCGTGCTGGCTGCCTAAAGTCCAATACCTGGATAGGTAGCTAAACTGGCTAACCTAAGCGAGTAAATGTGGGACTGCTTTTAGCCAGACAACTCACGACAGTAAAATGGAACAGCTATTTCCCTCGGTACATGACGGCTATCGAATGTTACCATTGGGAGTCCCGCTAGGGCCAAGACGGTCGTCAGGTCGAGGAAACTCCCTTGTGGTGACCGTGGTGGCGGTGCCGGTGGTGGTAGCCAGCTTCGCTGGTGATGGAAGACGGGCGGGCTGACGGGAAAACCTGCGCTAGCTCGCTGAGAGAAGAAGCCGAGGGCACCCCGGGGCGTTGAGGTGTGGGACGAGAAAGACAGAAGGACTGGAGTTCACGAGGTGGTGATGGTGGTCCCGCTACGAAGTCCAAAGGGGCTCGGTTGTCCCGCTTTGGTCTTGCTGTCGGGGTTGTCAGTGGCTCTCTCTCTCTCTCTCTCTCTCTCTCTCTCGGTGGACGCTGGGGATGCCCAGTGTGTCCGTGGCGGGAAGAATCTATATTTGGCCTGGCTATTCCTGACACCACCTCTCAGTACACATCCGAATGCTCCGAATCCTGCGGGTCACCCTCCCCTTCATTCCCCTCTATCCTCATATTCTTCTCTTCTCCCTTGACGTGATGTGGTGATAGGGCACTAGCATCGTCGTACAACACCCCCACAAATCCTCAATAGGAGTGTTCGTACCAGCAACACACACACACACATAGATTCAGAGAGACAAACAGACAGTCAGATAGGCAGTTAGACATCCATCCCTCCACGTATGCACTTGCCACGACGAGAGTCTGAACTAAACCTATGCGCATAGGTTAGAAGGTTGCTCGTTGGTCATTGGATCAGCCAACGTGTGTGTTGGTGTGTGGGCATGCCATCTAACGCCGACGATGCCATCAGCATATTTTGTCTGCTTAATTATGGATCACTAATCTGGCTTTACACATATTCTGTATTTGTAAATATATGTAACTGCAGGGCATGCCCACAGGTGCACTTACAACGTGAATGAATTTCATGAATTAAGGGATGCAGTACATGTTTTTATTAATTAATAAATTGAAAATGTTGACAGCAACATAACACGAAGCACATTTTGGAAAATATAAGTTCCTAAATGTTTGCTTACTATGAAATTTTATCGATACTATCTGCCTCGAGTTACTCCATTAGTATCGGATACGGTAAGCGTTTCAATAAGTCTTGTGGAACAAATTATAGGGGATCCAAGACGGGTAAAAAAATGTCTATGTATTTGTCGAATTTTGCTGCTAGTCAAGATCGTTGCTCACTTCATTTATCTAGCTGTAAACACGAGATACGAAATGCGGACAGTTGAAGTTAAGAAGTTTGTTGAAGTACAAAAAATATTTTTTTTTCATGCGGCTTCTGTAGGATAATTCTTAAACCATTCCCCGCAAAAATGGGCCGAGGTTGTAGAGGAATCGCTGGTAAATAGATTTCACAGAGCGAAGCAATTTCTGTTTGTGCAACTTCTGAGTTTTGATTTGTCTTTCGTTAATAACAAGAACAATTTTCGTTTTTGTAAAAAATTATATATATTTTTTTATTAAAAATTCATTATATTACTCTGGCAAACTGATTCGGAGCACATTGAATGTTCCCAATCATAGTTGATTTTCGGTTATCGAGTGAAATGAAATGATATTATTATTAGCAATTATAGCAAAAACTCACTAACGAATTGAGCGACTCGCTGGCGCGCTGAGACATTTTCGTCAAGATCTCCTCCGGCTGCTCATCGCCTCAACGAGCGCATGGTAATCATAACAATTGTATTAGTAATAATAGCTTGCAATTAAAGCGTCCTCTCACACAATAAATAACAACCTTGTACGTCCTTCTTCTGTGCTCACTCAGAAATATAGTACATGTATATGTATTGCAACCTGACTTAACAATAATGGACGGCCCGTTCTGCCTAATCGAATACATTCACACCAGACGACCTCGCTACAAACCAGAGTGCAGGGAGCCTCATGCGCCTTCTTGAGTAACGGACGAGCAGGGAATCCTTCATTTGCTCTACCTCGGCAAGAAATTCCTCTTGTTTTTGGTTCATAGTATACATTTCTATGTGTGAAATCTGTATAAAATCGTGTAAGAACATAATGTTTATGTATGTAGATATTGTAAAAGCGCTTATGTACACTTGGCAATATTATAATGCTCACGTGGCGATCTCTCGTTATAAATACGCCATAACCACAACTTGGCATTTATTAGCACTGGATATCTAACCACGTAGCGTCTATATCAACTACCTAAAAATCGTGCCGTTTTTGGACAGAATGTTTGTGACAATGACAACGAAATCAAATAAGTATCATGGTGTAATAATATGAAGTTTCGATAGTCCACTGAACACTACTTCGTCGCGACCTCAGGCAGACACCTACGGCACATACTATACGCCTTCATCAATTATCATACATGAAAATACTCATCTAATTTCTCCAGCCACAAACAGGTGCCATCTTTGAGGTCGTGTCCGGCTGGGTTTCGCGAAGGAACACATTGAAATCTGCAATAAGACACTGGATTGTTCCTAGATATTCGTCTCGGACCTTATGATTGATTCAAGGTTGACACTGCGAATTGGAACAGATGTTTAGAAGATAGCTTGGATCGAGTCGCGTTGATTTTTGGCGATATGATGATACGGCTTACCGTCATCAGCTGTAGTTATTTTTTCTATTCAACTGCTCAGGTTTTGCTCAGTATTGTACACATAATGTATGTTCCTTGATTTATGCCTAATTGGCTAAAGGGCGAACTTTGAAGCATTGTATGGTAGTAACGCTGCCGGCAAGCCTTCAAGCGTATGTGGACGCTTGCAGCATTATCTGAAGCTTGTTGAGCTATGACAGATACAGCTGGCAGGCATTTGCTCATTGTGTCAAATGAAAATCTGCCAATTTTTTTGGTAATCTCTCTCTCTCTCTCGCTCTCTCTGTACAGCATCGTCGTTTGGGAGGATGTATCGCTATCTTGCTATCATGACATTCGTTTGCGTTGACGATGCTCTTTAGCCGTCTGCACTTTCAGGTTCGAATGGCTACACATAGACAGGGACATTGTTTTCCCTGAGTAGGCAGTGCACAGCGCGTCATTGTGTAAATCATCTAATCATCAAGGACCCAATAAAATATCGTGAACACAAATTGCAATGACAATTTCATATAAACATACCTAATAGTAGATTATTATTATTGTTATGATATATTAACAACTTGCACTGTATAGTGCACAAAGTGCACAACACGTTCACGTATGATCAATACATTTGTACAGCATGCTTCAGAAATCATCGCTATCAACTTTATACCATAGGACATCAAGACACTATGCGGCAATCGCCAAGCCTTCGGAATGATTTTGATCCCATATAAATATCAGTAGTTGTAGCTTACCCTGTAGTCGAGAGTGGCTTAGATTAAACGTTAGGTGCTGCGAACAGAATTGGGATCGCTGTTGATTGTAATTGCTTCCAACTACCACCGCGATCAGTGGCAATCATCTCAAGCACTATTGCGCTTTGCTATATGACCACTGATATTATTATAGGGGGGCGCCTCTAACTGCTGTTGTGGGCGTAGTTTCTTGGTAGTTTCTAGTTCGTAGTTTCTTCCAAGGCAGGACCGGGGCACCTGCCGGGCCCAGCTTCCCGTAAACTCTCACATTCGCCGTTCAGTGACCTCTCTCTATCTCTCTCTCTCTCCACTTGACGCATATTATTGAGACCGTCAATTCACAACATAGCCACTCAATGCCGTCATATCAACAATTGTAATAATAAGCATCATTATATATGGGCATCGTCATATGTATTATGCTGATTGTTACATTGGCGTTCTATCTCCACTAACGTTATACTTCCTTATAGTTAGATGAAACTTGCGCATCTAACCTCGTATTGGCCTCTGGATAACAACAGCATGTGAAATACGTGCAACGACATATAATGAATTTTCAATTAACAAACCAATCAATTGCTAAAACACCCTCGTAATTTTACCCCTTGTTGTCGACTTTATTTCCTCGGTATTGTGGTTTCTTCCTCGTGTAAAAGGAGAGGTTTTCTTTTTTTTCGGCAATTTCATTTTCTAGCTCCCCTCGACTCTACTAAAAGTGCTTCAAATGTAAGAGTAACAACCACAAGCGCTTTCGTGTTGTGTACGCGATTTTGCCCGCATTTGCGGTGTCGATTAAGGAGGAGAACTGTTGTAAACGTGTTATTATTATTCCACCTTATCGTAGTCGGCTTTACCGTGCGGCTTACGGCAGTGGCTGCAGCCGGCCGGAATCGCCGATATTGCTGTTATCGCCTATCTGGAGTGCGGCGCCAACAGCAGCAGTTCCGCCACGACTAGTACTACTTATACCGTCACTAGCACCACCACCACTGCCTCCACTGCTACAACAACGAAGGCTGGAAGTACCTAGTACTGCTGCTGCTGCTGCCGGCACGGGGGCAACTTCAGTCATCTCCATCAGGTGTACGGCGGCCCATGACGGCTGTAACTAACCACGCGAGGACGGTTGTCGTACTGGACTGGTAACCCAGTGCGATGATTAGGCTCGCTTTGTGACAAAAGACGACAACTATAAAATCGTAATAATAATAATAATGATCATAATAGTAATGTTGTGTGGTCCTTCTTGTCTCAACAATGAGACAAGAAGGACCACAGAACATTACTATTATTACGATTTTATAGTTGTCGTCCCTTGTCACAAATCGAGCTTAATCATCATACTGGGTTACCAGTCAACGACAACCGTCCTCGTATGGTTATATATATATATATATATATATATATATAATCTGTTCCAGTGCAATGGTATTTATACAATGGCTTCTTTGCAGAACGGTAATAGTATGAGAAGCAACGCAATATTTGCACTACGTCTAATCGCGCTCACGTGTCAAAAGGTATGCCACCTGTTTGCTGCGTTGAATGTTGTCAGCTCGCAGGTAGTTACTCCCGTGACAGTTGACTAACACTCTCTAACAGATGCAGTCTCGATCGAAGACGCCTGTGCGCTAATGCTAATGAACCTTAGGTGTTACAAAGGTTTCTATACGTCCTCCTGAGTCCTCTGAATAATAAAGACGTCGAGGAGCATAAGAATCCGTACTTTTTTTGACTTCTCGAAGACGGCGTCCATTTAAAATGTACAGATAATGCCTATTAGTGATACCTTTCATATACGAGATTTTTTTGTGTGACGAAGCACTCTACTGATTGATCTCAGTGACGCTCATTGTTCTAATTTACTCGTTGACCAATCAACGCACATTTGCCGAGCTGTTTCACGCGTTATGTACAATATATTAATGGGCACATCGACGTAATATATATATATATATATATTACGTCGATTAACTGTAAGAAAAACTATGACAATGAAGCGTTGAGCCCGTTGTAATGATATGGGCCCGTGTTGCGTTACGCTTTTGAAACAGCATGATTTGACCATTTTCACTCTCTACTTATTGTTTAAACTTAGAATCTATTGTTTCGCACACTTTTTCACATACCTACTATTAACAGCATGTTCATTTTCGTGCTGTTGCTGGTAAAATTCACCCGGCTTAGGTATCACCTCATCGTTGAAATTGCACTTAATCCGAATGGGCCGGAATAGGGTGCGTAATACGTTGACAAATTCAATATTTCTGCCTAGGAAACAACTTCTATGCCCATTCTGTGCCCATCTGGTTGCCTGAGACGTCCCACTAGCACAGCGCAACGATATTGCCTTTTTAACGTAGTGCAGGACTGCTTCTAGTGATTACATGACCGGGCCTAACAGGACGTTCGCGGGAAGTAGGGGACTCTGGAGGGATGCGGCAAGTTAGCCAATACGCAACGCATGATATCCAAGGGTGACCCCCTCTTGCCTCGTTTGACCTTATGATATTGATGGAAATCGGAGCCGATTTGTATATATGTTGTACCATTGCATATACGTCAATTTTACTTCAGGTCATCGAATCTTTATGTGCTTAATCAAGCAGAGCAATGCCGTTCATTAGTAGTCTTTAGTAAACGTTGGGGCTGAATTCATTGTTCACTGTCAGTTACGTTGATCGGCATTGTAGACCATCATTTTTTAGGCCATCGGCGAGACTCGAAAACGGCATCCGCCTCAAAGCTCGGGCTTCGTTTCAGGCTTGAGAGAAGGACTCGGAAGGCATGGATTCGTCGGCAGCTCGTTAGCATCTGCTATCCCGCCGTGGCAGGGGAGAGTCCGCTCGATCGATGAAGACCGGTTCTCCCGACGGACTGTTTGGGCTGTTGGTCTGAACAGGGTCATAGTCACCCTTGCGCTTACACTTCGCCATCTTGAAGAACAAAATGGCGAAGGCTACAACCAGCGGGACGCAAGCAAGCGCGGTAATACCGTACACTTCAGTTGTCCGCAAGAATGGACTGGTCGAATTGCTTCCACCCGAAGCATACGCGCCCACCGAATCCCCACCCTTGTCGGGGCTCTCACCCGAAATCGACCAACTTGGTCCCTTGGAATCAGAGTCCCGTTGACTGTCACCAACTGTATGAACTTGCAAAGACTTTGTTCGCGAAGATCTCGCGAGTTGAGAATCTTCGAGCGGTTCTCGGTTTGCTGTGGCCAACGATGGCATTATCCTCTCATTATTTGCGGCGTCGGCGTTAGTTCTCGACAAGGATGGTGGGATAGTTCTCGACGGTGTAGCAGCTATTGACGCTGTTGTTGTGCTTATTGGATTTGGTGTTGTCAATTCTGAAGGTTCTTCTGTTGTGGTTGTTGTTGTTGTTGTTGTTGTCGTCGTCGTCGTCGTTGTTGTTGTTGCTGTCGATATTTCGGTGCTTGCAGGATTCAGCGTTGTCAATGTCGTTTTTGTTGAAGGCTTCTCTGTTGTTGTTGTTGTCTTGTCCGATGCCGTAGCCACCTCGGGAAACTGCTCTGCTTGTTGAGCAATTATCGTTGTCGAAGTGATTGTCTCTGCGGTCGTTGTTGTTACGGCTGTTTCTGTGGCAACAGGCCCATCCGGTATAGCGTTGGGTCCCGGATCGATAATTCCACTCATACTCACCTTTTCCAAATCTAGATTTCGTAACGTCATCGGCAGAGCAGTAGTGACAGTCGCTACAGTCGCCGAGGTAGAGTCTCTAGTCTCGTCCAGGTCCTGTTCTGCCGAATCACCACTTTGGGAGATCTTCAACAGCGGGTTTTCTGTATCGAGCTCCTCGTCGTCTGTTAATGGTCCAGATACCCATTCATGGGTGCTATCAAGGTCGTTCTCATGGCCGCACTCCTTACCGTCAACACTGACTGTCTGAACGTCAAAGTCAGTGCACGCATCCAGCTTGCCGGTACTATCAGTACGATCACTGGTGCGCTGGCCGATAGAGTTTAGATGATGGCACGGGTTGAGTTTGCGGCCGTCAACATTGGAATTGAATGTACCGCTGAGAGTAAGTTTTCGTCGATCTCTACCTTCATCGAAGCTGATCTGATGAAGCGAGGCAGCTGACAATGTAAGCACATTTGAAATACACGTTATCGCATTCAGGCGATGTGTAAACAGCGAAACATGGCTGGAAAAGCTCTGGGGACGTTGATCTAATTCTATGTCGATACGCCGATCAGCGTCAGATGTTTGCGCGGGAGTGATCTCTAGACGAACTTTGGTGCGACGAGATTCGAATAATGTTATAATGTCTATTGCAATCGTTAGGGATCCTTTCTGATCCAGGAAAAACCCAGACAGGAACATGATGCCCGATGATACTTGGAGCTGTAATGGTGAGTCATGGCTGATGAATCTCCATGAACTATTATTTGTCGGGTCCGTGGCGAGTTTAATGAAGTCTAAGCTGATGTTAAAGAATCTACCTTGCTCAATCTGGATCGTCGGAATGGCATAAGCAATGAACGGAGTGCTTCTTTCTCCACATTTGAATGCTCCAGGGAGATCCGTCCTCGTTTGAACAAATTTCATCCCACGAAACTCAGCTTTCCGACACTTGAGGCTTTTGTCAAGCTTAGTACCGTACCTAATGTGAACATCATTCTGGGTAGGTATCGGTCTGACGCGGGACACGCTTATATTGGTGACGTGTTCGAGGACATTTGGATGCTTCACAAATATCGACGGATCGGTACGTTCCTGGACAACGGTATCAGGATAGCGATCAGCGACATCGGATGCATTGGCTGACATCGCCACCACAATCGACGCCCACACGACGAGAGTTTGGAAGCCATCGACGACGAAGACACGTGGCTGATACATCTGTTTGCCACCCAACGTGTAATACACCTCAATTTTGAAATCACTATTCCACGCGATAGGCTGGAACCAGTCGGGCACGTAATTGGTTTTTTTCTTGCAGTGATTAATATAGACGCGATCACATCTGAGGTCAGAGTTCAGCAACACAAACAGACACACCGCCAAGCACTTGAGTATCCGGACCACACTCGAGATACATTAAAACCTTTGCATATCCATCTGTTGTTGGTGGCGCACAGGAACTCCCCCACTTTATGGATCCTTGATTTTAGATAACGTGGGGTGGGGTCTTGCACTAAAGATTTGCAATGTCTTTCGCTGATGGGCACTCGGCACTCAAATTGAGCACATTAGCACTTGCTCACCAATGTAGGTTCATGAAGACAGACAGGCGACGAAATCAACGCAATTGCATTGTGCCAACTGTGTCACATCGGTAACATTGATTTCACGTGCGTACGCTTGTAACTCGAGCAAACAAAAAAATAAATCGCTTGTTAGGTAAACTCGTCCACAAATTCAGCTGTTCCGGTCCGTCGGGATCAGGGCAGCTGTTAGACCGGCAATTGGGTGTGCTCGTCGAATGCTCGTCGATCGCAGCCCGTCTTTTCGGCACCTGTACCAAAGATCAGAAGGGCAGATTTAGCACAATCACTTGTCCACCCTGACCCTTTCGATTACCCGTGCGTCTCTCGATCCAACAACTACAAGGCAGTCAGTGAGTCAGTTACTCTGTGCGCTTTGTCCGTTCGATGATGACTGAGCGACTCCACTGACAAACCTCCCCTCTGCGGTGCGGTGTTGATATGGAAGTGAGAGCGCGCGGGCGCTCGTTGCGTCGGCGGCTGACTGGTATACTACCGGCGGCCGACGAGCGCCGACCGCTGCTGAGACGAGGGCAGCGCGACGCTCAAGAACCGGGGAGCAGCGGAGGTGTCGGCGGCAGCGGCGGCGGCGGCTTCGGTAGCGACTATCGCTTGTGTAGTACAACCACTACAGCTCATACTCCAACGACCGCCACAACCACAGCCGCAAGAAGAACCGCCAGCACAGCCTCAGCAGCAGCAGCAGCAACAACAACAACAGCAGAAGCGACAACAGATCGAGCTGTTCGTTGGGAGCGAGGACTACCCGGCGCCGCCATCGCCGCCGCCGCCGCTGCTGCTGCTGCTACTACTGCTGCTGCTGCTGCCACTAGCCCGTTAGTTGTTCGGCTGTGCGCCAGTCGCTGTGCCGAGAACACCAGCGACCGCCTTCGTGGCCTAGGCGCTGCTGCGGCTGTTGTCGGCGCCGTCGTCGCGACGACCGAGGAGGAACGCTGGCGCCCGGCTGACCGCGCGCTCGTCCGAGTGCGAACGCGCTGGCTACCCGTCGAGCTGGTGGGCCCAACTGGCGAGCGTATCCGTACGGTCGAGGCAGACGCGCGAACATGCGGTCAGGTATGAAAGCACCCTTGACTCGATCACCCTCGGCTCTACTCAGCGGCTTGGCTGAGCGACGACCTACGCCACGAGCCGCTACGGCAAATGCGTGGATCGTCGTTCGTCTCTAGTGGGAACTCGCCACGAAACGTGGCACGATATCTGTCCATGTCTATAATATGATGGTATAGAATAGACCATATATCGAATCGGCTCATAGAGCAGCCGCCGCCTTGTCTCGTCGGGCAAAGCAGTTCGAGTAAAATAGTGAGTTGTAAGCAAGTAAGTAAGTGTTGTTATAGTAAGGGGTGGCTATTGCGACATTGAAATAATAGCATCTATCCACAATAGCAGCTACCACAGGCATAACAATAACAACAAGAGCAGTCGCGGCAGCAGCAAAACAACAACAACAACAAATCCTTGCGTGCAACAGCTGGGCTGTGCTGGTGGCTATGGTGAGCACATGGTAAGATTGACATGGTAAAGTAACACAGCAGAGATAGACGTGGCAGCTTAATACAGCTGAACTCGTTGTATTGTGAGTGGCTGCTCGTGGATTTCGCTGCATGTGTTATATCAGTTCGCTGCTCCGAATATGGATGGGTATAATAGCCATATACGTTCGTCATAAACTTGATATAATTACTAAATAGTACGTAGGCTGTTCGAAAGCCGCTCGTAGCGGTCGACCTTCGTGATCGACTGTTTAGCGGTTGAATTAAGACTGTTGTTAACTGATGAACCGAGGTCAACCCGATACAGCATTGAACTGTATCACTAAAAATTACTAAATTTGGCGTTAAAAGTTCGACGTTCGTTGGGACGTTTTAGCGACAATGGTTCCGTTTCGTTTGTAATTCTATGTATAATTACTTTCTTATTGCCCTCGTAATCGGAGTGTTTAAGTATTTCTTGTGCTTGATTTGGCAATGACATTCAGTTACGGCTAGAAACACTGAAATAGAACGGGAACAATATTAGGTATTATAAGTCACACACATTTCTCAAGTGAAAATACTGGTCGTCGGGGCTATTTTGCACATCGGATAATATTTTGATAGCCACCCGTCACGGCCAGGCGAAATTGGACCTTTTGACGTTTTACTTTGTGGTTTTCATGGCGCTCAGCGCTGGATCGGTTTGCTAAAGCAGACCTGAATCTAGATGCTAAACACATTGTTTAGTGCTGACAATCAGCGTTTCGTGATCAAATTTCTGATTCTTGAAGGAGAAAGCATTGCATCGAGAATTGGTGGAAATGTTTGGCCGGGAGGTCTCCACCCCGCGTAACGTTTACTGCTGGTGTAATCGATTCAGGGGCGGGGCCGATCGGGCCGTTGGTTGGACCACGGAGGAGGTTATTTCATTTCAGGACATCTCACGAACGAGTTTGACAATTACAGCAGCACTCAAGCAAAGTAGAGGTTGGGCTATGACCTTTTTAGTTGGCATATTCTGAAATCGCACGTATCACATATTACGAAGTTGTATCGAAAACGTTGGAAATGACCCAAGAAAAGCCAGAGCAGACGACAAGGAAGGTGCGCAAATAATGAACAGTACGTATATTATATACGAAGAAATCATAGTTCGAGTTATATTTGTTCAAAAGTTATCGATGTTCTGCGATGTACAAACCTAGCCCCGAACGACCTATATATATTCAGTCGATATAGCTGACATCGTGTACCATGATTGTCTACTCTGGCTCTGTGCAAGTCGACTTCGCATTGGCAGGTGCCTAACTATGAATATACTGAACCCCACCAAACGATCTGACTGAAATACTCAACGGAAATGCTCGCACAAGCAGCGATGTGTCATCTCTAACAAAAATATGTCGGATACCGAATTCCCGATATCATTTACGATGGTGAACATATCGTAGTGTCACCTAAGGACGTGGAATTGCCCGAAAACAACTTCGGGCCTTTCCGTAGACGTTCGCATAGCACCGTATCTACGCCGCGCAGCAGATCCTGACCAAGGATGTTGTCGTCATTGACGACACACTCGTCCAACACCAGTAGTAGCAACAGTTTGAATAAGTACAGGTTTCTTCTTTCTTACTGATTTGTAAGAATCATAAACGTGGGCGACGATTGTACCCGCTGAACGTGAAATACATCTAAGAACAGATCATTGTGATTTCGTTGCTCGACAACGGGTTCACTGTTTGGGCGTGCCAACTCAGCTTGACGGACGGCGCCGCGAGCAGCGGGCAGATGAGGAAATATTTCAATAATCGAGATCAACTTTGAGAAAAATGCTGACCCCAGAGGTTCTCAAGGTTTTTGATTGTCGTGTACAACGTTGGTCAGCAAGTTTTGCCGGACAGTTCGGTCGTCATAACACGGAAAATACAATACTTAAAATTGTTACTGAGGTGAATGAGTGATAGCTTCAGGGAAGAATAGCAGCTGGCCGTCTAGAGCAGCGAAACAGGAAAACATTTATAGTTTGTAACAAGTATCCACATTATCTGGCTGAATGAGAAGCTTATACATTCTACCATCATGGACAATAGAATAACAATTCAACTGAATTCGAGATAAGACCTATAATGAATATATATATATATATATATATATATATACGAGCCGAGTTTAACCCACATAGCTGATCTCCTCATGGAAAGCGATCTATTATGTTCGGTCGGGCATAGACCTCTCAAGTGATAATATTGTGTCTACACTGATGTATTTATCTCTTGTGCACTTTTGTCGTCTATTCTGGGTGGGCGCAGATTGATGCCCACAGGTAACACGATAAATATATATACTATGAATTAACCGAATCCCATTGAAAGACACATCCATTGTGTTAAAGCCTGTGGGCGATCCGTTTTGATCAGAATTCAATCAGCTGCAAAAAATACGTTGAATACATCTCAAGATATTGTATGTTAGTTATCGAATTTCCGCAACATATCGTACCGTCACAGGCGGTCATGATATTGTCAGTGAGCGACTTCAAACCTTTCAGTAGATGTCGCTCCACGAGAGATTTCGGTCGAAGACAGCTCTGTCCCTGAACCACGCCGCGTTGACCGAGAAGGCGAGTCAACGATTTGAGGACAATAATGAAAATGCCTCTTTTTTGTCCCTGCCTATTTTGACGCCAAGACGAGTCGATTCAAGTTGTTTGTAATTAAGACCCTAGCGTGTAACTAACGCCGACCCAGGATCCCAATAACTCAATAATTCCACTGCCGTATACTCTGGGTGGCATCAGTGGTCGATTTCCGAGATACCGTCGTGCAGTATTTCTCGGGAAACAAATGATTGCTGAATAAGGGGCAATTCTCTAGAGAATTCAATCGATATGAATATAGGGTTCGAAAACGGACCTTCGACACTGAAATAATTCGAAATCTCAAAAGCGGCATCTTCGCGAAAAATGATGCAGTGTTTTCAAGAAAAGTGTATTCTGTGATCTGATCTGCTAGCCTATAGGGATATTTGGCAGTATCACATTCTCTTATAGCATTAAACCAGCGCTTATTCACGATGCCCGAATATACCCAATACTCCAAATGTCGCTAGTGACAGGATTCAAATGGCAGACCTCCCAAAAGGTCCCGATGACAGGTAGTCTCTTAGCACACGTTCATACAAAGTAATTGTTAATATTATTACTCCTTAAAACAAATAGAAACCACTGCTGATACAGTATATGGCCATATTACAAAACCACACACACCACATATATATCTATATATATATATATGTGATCGTCGCTATAGCATATATCTGCAAAAGCGTACCACCCCTTTTGAGCGAAAGATATTTGGCTGTCATTCTAGCGGCAATGCACAAGCTTTGCACAAAGCATCTCATATTGACTCATCGTTTGCATCAATGTATCACTTACGGCCGCTGACGGCACTGTTCTTTGGTCTGAGAGCCTAGGGGAATCTTCGTGGTCGTGGTGATATTTTTGACACGAAGCCACAAAACAAACTAAAACTGACACTGAAACCACCACCGCAGCCAACACCGCTGACCCGAGCGGTTCCCGATTCTGCGAGCGGTGTGAAAACGGCCGTAAACTCTCTAGACGCCACTGGCCACGGCGGATACGATGCTTATTTTCGCTAGGGTGACTGCTGATGCTGCGATTGCTGCTGCCACGGCTTGCTTGCTGTCTCAATCGATATATGACTGGCTAAATGACTGCTATATAATAATCGAAATAACAATAGGACGGGTACGTCTGTGCGCGTAAGTGATCGCTGCTCCTTTGCCAAGAGCAGGCATAAGGGAACTGTATATACCGCAATAACTCGATCAAACTAACCTACTCCTACCTATCTAATTATATAATTGAATATGGATTAAAATGTTCGAGTTTTCAAAGGTGCAATCTAGTTAATATTGTTGACGAATTGGGGCAGCGAGCAGACAACAAGAAGGAAAAATGTAATACACGTTTCTCCTCCAACGCTGAACGTGCGTTACGAGAAACACCTTACTTGTCTCGAGCCTCATACACGCACACATGATATATATATATATATATATATATATATATATATATACCTCACAAATCTGCCGCATAAATCGGAATCTTTCGCTTGCTTATCCCTGTATCGGCACAGCGTACTCGCCCGTTTCGTGCGATAATCGCTAGGAAATAAAGGCGACGAGGAGTCGCCTTCTTGCCATCCCAGAGAGACAGGTCTCCTTCGCTCCTACGCCCTTTTTGGTCGATTGGCTAAGAGCGGCACTCTCGTACAACTCTGGCTGACTTCCGACTGTGGCTGCCAAGGCAAATACATCGTAAATTTTCGTCAAATCCATTGCTGTTCACTCATTTCTCATTATCTCACTGGTATCCGCCCGAGAGCGGCGAGAAGAGCATCCGACGCCGATGGGACCAACGCCAATGACAATGATGAGGCAACATTCAAAATCTCCCATAGACAATCGCCGAGGATGGCTGGATAGATGCTCGTAGCATCCATCCAGCAGCTCGAAACATGTGATGGTTAACGAGCACGCAAAAGCGGCAGGGGACGAGACCGGTATCCAGCCGGTGACGAATCTCGAATTGTCTAAAAATTGGTCGGTTGTTGCTAGTTTGCCGTTAATTAAACATCATTTAACTGATGAATTCGTAGGGGTGGCAAACGAACGAATTTCAAGAAGAAGCTTGTATATTTGGCAATAAAGTGTTACCGGGTTCATGGCCGTGTGCCGACACTCGCCGTGATCGATGCAGATCGGCAGCTTCTCTTGAAGTGATTTACTTGTTTCCTTTTGGGTAACACTCTATTATATATATATATATATATGTATCATGCGTATGAACTATCAAGGGTTCGCTCTCTTATGAATCGGGGCTCTGCGAACACTTCCTCCTATGATTCAGGTTGCATACTTTTATACAGCGGGAGGGGGGACTTGTAAGGATATGGTCTGGTGGCTCAACTCACTGAGTTCAGTCATTTTCTAAATGCCTCGCTGTCTTGACCGGTCACGTAGACATGCAGCCCCTTATCGCAGCCTTTTATGTTGTCTGTTCTGTCCTTTTTCTGTCTGTCACTCACAAAATATCGTTTTGGATACGGTCGATGCACGTTCCTCTTCTCAGTTGCTTGGGATAACACTATAGTGGTCCAAAGGCGGGCGCGCGGGGGCGGGTGGCCCGGCGGTCTCATTCGCTGTGACGACAAACAACGTGAATGTTGTGGTAACGGGGTTAGAGCTTGTTGTATGGCGTTTGTTTTCCAAATGTAACGCCGCTAACTATATGCCGCTGACCGATCGCTGTTGAACCCGATATCTCTGCTTGTCGATGTAGTGTATATATATATCTGAATGATGGGTAGCCTAGTAGGGTCCAACATGTAATTCTTGTTGGCCGCATGGGTCGGTGTTTAGCGAAATCAATATAATGGCTAAATGTATCAGCGAGCAGAAATTAAATGGTACCCAATCATAATCAGCTATAGCATTTTTCTCGTAATTTTGCTGTTCCATTGGCGTTGATTGTACGCGTTGCGTATGACAGCACCAGTAGCAGGCCTCGTTAGCCAGCTGGCAAATTTCGCAATAATTAATAGGCTTTATCAATTGGTTCCACTATAATATATAGAGCTCACTTAAAGAGCGCGTTATTCAAATTAGATACATATTCAGCTAAAAAAATAAGGCAAATTCGGGTGAGGCGTTACAGCTTTTTAACACGCATCGAGTACAGATGTCTTTGAACTGTATTAGAAATTTGAACTGTCCAATACTTAGCAATCAATTCCAACAATATTTGTTCTTACTTAGGCAAGTGGCAGTGGTTAACGTTATAGTCGCTTCCGAAATAAGAAGGTAGTACAGGACACTGGCAGGGAAGGCAGGTATGATAATTTTCAATTGACAGCAATATTAAATCACCTACAGCCAGTGGTATCAGTTGCGGCGGTTATCAGCAGCGGCTGTAGTAATGTGCACTTAAAGGTATTTTTCTGAAAATTGCACTTTACCTTATTAGGTAGAATGAAACAGTTTTCCCTACATGTTTGGAGGATTTCTTTTTTGTAAGAACTCGAACATGACGAACCACGAGGATGGTCTATCACTTCGACTTGCTTATGCAAGGTGTCTAATGCATAAGTAGTCCCCGGACGGGAGAACGACTTGAGTTGAGATGGGAGGTTGGGATCGGCCTCATTCAGATGTCTGGCTACACCAGCCCCCCTTGAACGATATATCTGATCTGGATCATTTCAAAAGTTCAAGTCGCACGCCTCTGGAGGTCCACGCTACGACAGATGATGAATCATAATGATGATTGTTTCAGATTTTGTAGACAAAGTCAAGCACCCAGGAAAGTATTTTCTTGACGTGCCCTGTAGGTGCACGCATGTGAATTAGCTGAGATTAGACTGAGACAGTCGCGCTGAGAAGACGAGGTTGCGTTAGGCAAATTGAGTATATCGATTGATACCAAGCGAGGGCCGTTTGATTGCCTTGAAGGAACAAGCTTACCCTGTAGATGTCAAGGTTCGCACCCACAGTAGCTGAAAATAGACAGAGTGGAGCGCCCCAGCTGAAGTGAACGCGCGAAACATAGCGAAAATGTATAAACCACTCCACAATTTTATATGTGAATAGTTTTTGATGTTGCAGGCAATCCTGTGCCGTGTTCCGTTAGTCCTAACCCACCCGTTCGGGGGTTGTCGCAGTGGCTAAATATCGAAGACGCGATAAAAACCCCTCTAAAGAAATGAGTTTCATAGGGAAACTCGAGCGCATTCCCCTACCATAGTGTGAAAAAGGATCGACGCGAATCCTCACTATATAGACAAGGCACATTGCAATATAATTCCTTTTGATTGGCGAGTTCAACGTGCTCATCGTTTCGTTACCAGAACGACGTCGATGTTTTGGCGGAGAAGCCAAAGAGTTGTGGGCACATCTCGTACTCCTTTGCAGGTCCACCTTATGATGCATAATAAATCATAACTATTACGAATATTTCACAGTTGCAACAATTCGGCTAACAACTGAGTGCACCCATGACACAATTCGAGTACCATCATTTATCTGAATGGGCTATGGAGATCTACATTTGTGACGGCCAGTGCAACGAATACCTACCTACCTGCGCGGTAGTGAATAACGTTAAACATAACTGTACCATAGTGGTTCTATTCATTATCTGTTGATGTGAGTCAACGCGCCAGTGAGTTCATCTGAATGCTTATCGGAAATCTCTATGAACGCGACTCGAGTTTAGCCTTTCCCAGAACTCTTGATACTTTTACCTGGTAAATACGAATATGTGAGAAACTCGTGAAGACTTAGTCATTGGCCTCTATGATTGTAATAATATAAATGCTCTATTTTGTAGGAAGATTGCCATTTATGTAATACTTTCTACTGCATTTCTACGTATCGAGCGGCGGAATAATATATATATATATATATATATATATATAATTATAGTAAGAGTGACGATTTGAACCGCATCCCCGTGCCAATTAAGTGTCCCAACCTTGAGGGACAGCACTAGAGATCATGGGATTCTTTATCTTTATGCCTAGATGCGGGTAAAGTTATACCTCCGCAGCTTGCTTGTGTTACACGTACCAGAAACATTTGATCTACTGCAGGGAGTCTATATCGATGGCTGCACTGTAAAAGACACGATTAGATTGGAAGCCGCACTAAATGCAGCCCCGTCCCACGATTTTAGTGACCTTCGTTTATTTTGATTGATGGTTGCTCGAACTATTAGAGGGCCACCGGACTGGCGATGAATAGCGGCCTTTAGTTACACTGCTTTAATCATTAAGCTGAATGTTGGCTTGTGTTTGTTCTGCGTAGCTTATCGAGTCCACTACTGCTAACTAGTATCCTTCAGTGGTGGGACCGAAGGGCACAGTTCATATCACAGAGCCCGTCTGGTTAGCTAGCACGAGTTTGGAGTACCGTTTGACTATCGTGTATGTCAAACCACCAATTTTCAACGTCCATTGACAGTGGTATTTAGTTATTATTGGTATTTGTACTATTATATATAATATGATAAGTATTGCATTGGACGTCCATGTCCGCGGAGTTAGTCGGCCAGATTTGGGTTTTACGACGCTCGAGAAAAAGGCTTGCTCAAACGACTCGGGCTGGTTCACCATCATATTCACATTTTGGACCTGTGGGCATTGGACAAAATTTGTTGAAGATGATGAATTTGCATAAAACTGTGCACCAGACCCACAGGTTCCCTGAAATCCTGGCTTGCTGCCTGACCGAGGCTCAAGCGCTGAGTCGAATGCTCGATAACAAATCACTAAGTAGAGAAGCTGGACAGCAGATATTATCACTGCGCTTTAATCGCTAGTTGTATTCAAAAACTAGTCCGCACCCCGCGCCGGCACACGCCCATTGTGCGGATATTGGTGGCGAACTATGCCACGCCTCACATCAGCGAGACGGTCACGGAGATTGGCCCAGTGTAAAAGTGGATTGACAGGTCGAGGTTTGCAAAAGAACGAAAACATATAACAAGGTAGCATCCAGTAAAGCTACGAATAAGGGCATTTTCTGGCTCTGCGGTGTCTCGTACAGATGCTCTGTCCTGCTTATGCGTCCGCCTTGTGAGACAACTAGAAAATAAACACAAATCGTATGCCGACGCACTTCATGAGACATAATCGCAATCGTAATTTTTGGCTGTTTGCAGGAGGTGGCGAAGCATTGAACGACTATTTAGAGTTGTCATATTGAACGCTTTGACAAACATTCGTCACGCGTTTGTGGAATCTTCGGTAGAATTTCAAGCCGTTCCCCGAAGTTGCTCCTTCAGGGGATTGCGTTTGACGACGTTAGCCTGAGGTAAGCGATGCGTCAGTGACGCCTTGCTAGCCGTACCCGAAGATGATAAATATGCCACTAGTGTTTAGACAGTGAGGCTTCCACGAATAGGTCCCGGATACTGGTGAATCGTATTGTATAGGACTTCGTATATTTCTTCATGATCATGGGGAGGTAGTGCTGTGGATGAAATGACTAAGCGAACATTCCAAAATAGCTACGTTTAAGGTGTGGGGTGTAATAGAATATTCACGAGATCCATTTGCATTTAAAGATTATTGTCACTTTTCATAATTTTACTTTTCATGGCCAAGCTCTGTACAACACTTGCTGACGTGGCCCTTATTTCAACGGGATCGATTTTCGCGTTTGGTTGCTGGAGCGCACGTCGCTGGTGGATTGCCGATCTGCATCGTGCTTGTTATCTGCGTCAAGTCGTACAGCGGTGAAATCAAATCATGTTTGTTAACACGATTTGGCTCCTTCCTTTAACATGCCCGCATCGGGAGAATCTGCTGTACGCTCTCATAATTCGTATAAAAATTCGACACCTCTGGATAGCTGCGCGATATTTCGGAAGCACTTTCTAATTACTCTAACTACATCGGTGTCGAGGGTTAAAAGGGAATGAGAACGATTAGCCAGCGGCAACGCGGCGGAAGTTTCCGTGAGAAGCAACAATACTACTGCGTAGGACGCTCACGACGCTCGCGTGGTTTTCGCACGCACCGATAGTCCCGTCAGGTAAGGTGCACAATATATTATGATGGGTGCATCCAGCTGGTCGAATTGTGAATGTATACAAGATGATAGAATTCAGTGAAGACCTTGTTTAACGGGGATCACAATACGCAGGTAGAGGAGATACCCGATATTCTATATGAATTCCTTTTATCTTTGAAATTAATGTACTCAGAAAAGCATGTCAAGAGGCCTAGATATATAATAGATAGGCCGCATATATAATAGAAAGGCTGAAAGGCTTTGCTCTCTTATTCAGTTTCATCCCAACGCCAAAATGTTGGTTACGGCATTTTAGCAAACATTTTGGTTTTTACCAAAAAATCATTGAATAGACACGCATGCTCCGATCGGAACAAAGTATATCTCTTACAGATCTCTACCACCTGTTAGAATATTTGCTGTAGAATATTTGAAAATACCCTGTATAGTTTCCCATTTTGAAAGCGGTACGCATGCTTATTACGACCGTGTCGTCGCCAAGGGATAAATGCAAAGTGTCGAGATGAAAGGTGTACTTTGGTTCGTCGGCCCATTCAACGCTGTGCTGAATCAACTCCATGATGCGGTAATGATAGTGGCACTCACTATGGGAAAATGAATTCATACTAAGATATACACAAACTTATGTAAATTCTAAATTAAATCACTCATGTATACATACTAGGGACACGTCATGGCAGGGTTTGAACCTGCCGCTATTAATCCATTGAGGTGGAGCAAAAGTGCAGTGCAACAGTCGGAGCCTGTTTTCGGCCGCTCGAAGCTACACTGTCAACGTTTTGACTAAAAACGGAACGAGTTACAACACAAGTACAGTACAGAAGTGAAAATTCAGAGCCTTTCAAAATGCACCGACCAACGGGCATTCGCTAGGCCTGCACTAATGCTGCCTAATCCATGTCCATTGGTCGGTGGCCTTTGTGTAGCACTAGTGACATGCATTAGTGCTACACACAATGGCATCAGCTTCGAAAGCTGAAGACATGTTCTGCAAGGGAGATTTACTAGCACTCAATGGAAAATTCGATGAGGTAACGACAGCTGTACACTTCTCATGCAGCTCCTTTGGCACGTGCCGGACAAGATAAGGGCAATTCCGAGATCGGTTCTCACATCGAAGCTAAATGTCTGAAGCGAGGACCAGTGCAGGTGTAGATGCCAGACAAATCGAATAAAATATTATTAGTTATGCAGCTATGTATAATGAATTAAAACATGGGTATGCTTTGGTGAGGTTGTGGGTTAGGTAGGAGCCAGGAGCAAGTGAAAGGAATTATAACTGTTACCCCGGGGGGAGGGGAGGTACGGGGGTTTAGTGGGGCCTTTGTGAGTCTCACATGAGTGTTGTTTGTACGGACCTATCCAGACATTCGGAGTTGTTCGAATATAATAGCTAAAGCGAGATTCCGTAACAGTTTCAATCCGCAACAAGATGTGAACCCGCCTCCCCGTCCAATAGGGCCATTCTACAAACGGTGCGGGGACACAGTATCGACACGATGGTTGTAGACGCTGTCCGCGTATTCCGAACTCATTACCGCATTGTCGAAAGAAACAGAGGCCAGCCATTCATTAAGCCAGTCCAACCATTACTGCATTGGCTGCAAGTCGCGCTCCACCCCACCTCGCGCTGTCGATGCCTCGTCCTGAAGCGGCCGATCTCCGACAAAAGATTTCGCCCGACCCGTCTTTCCCTTTGTCGGTCTGACTCCTCGACCCTTCAGAGCTTCCGGCTTTTCCCTGCCGATGCGGTGCGAGCAATGCGTTGTTCGTTCGGCTCCCCTCGGCTTCCTCCTGGTTCTTCCCTTCAACCAATCTCTCTCCCTTTCCTATTTTTCCCTCTCCTGTGGAGGAGTCCATCGAGCACGTGCTCGGAGTCTCGGAGGATGGAAGACGGCGGGCCCGAGTTCGCGCCCGCTCAGACGCTCAACGACCACGGCCCCGCGGAGAGACTAAACCGGTTTTCTCTGAATTTTCTACGGGCAGATATAGTGTGGCTCAGTGGTCCGTCCAGCTGTCTGTTTCTGCAAAGGACGTAGCTCTCGGGCCCTACAGCGACATGTGTTATCTTTAGACAACGCAATAACACCAAGAAGAATATACCGCCCGTTGCCGTGAGTGCTGCAAGAGATCTTTCAGAAAGAATCTCTTCTCGACCATAAGAAAGAGCTAGCCGCGATTGCTCTATCCGTTATTAAGCAATTCAGCCATAGACAAGTATCTGTTCGATCCAGATTTAGCAACAGCCTGAACCGATCAATTTCTGGCATTTAATTGATACAACAACAACAGGCGTAGTACAACCGGGAAGCAGAGCAACCGAGAAATTAGCTACTGCTGCGCCCTCAACATTGCGATGAGTTCCTATACGGGAGTGTGTAATTAAACGATTCGCACAATCTCTGCACACAAATTAGTGAGCTGTAGAATCAACTTACTATTTGTGTAGCAGTCTTCAGAGATATACAGAATACAGGATAGTTCCATAAGCCGATATGCAATTGTTGTGTAGCAAGCACTTAGCTACAGCTTCTAGTTAAGCGTGGTATAGGAATAACCTAACCCTGTGTACAATGATGGCGGCGAATGTTCGTTCTCGGGTGGAAATCGTCTTGAGGAGTAAAACAATTGTGGAAACTACTCACCGATGACAGACATCTTATTGTGTATGCTACCGTCCGTGGATATCCGAAATAGGAGAAGCAACTGTGCAAACGGTTAGTTGGAGAAAACCAAGGAAATGAAGCCGTATTTCTACAACTCTGGATTACGTGAATTATGCGATATTTGTCTGACAGCAGAAGTCATTGTGTGTTTATATAGATATAATTGTGTGTGAGAATGTGCTTGTTTTTAATGACATGAAAGTGCTTAAGGAGAACGTATCGCACAGTGTACAATGACTGTGTAACAAAAACGCTATCGATTGGAGAAACAATATTATTAGACATTATTATCAAAAGAATTAAGTTAGACGAGAACACTAAGGACCAAGATCGGGAATACGGGCCTGATTAGTGTTGGTGGCCCTATAGGCCAGCTGACCCGTCCGTCCTGTCTTTGCATGGCATCTATACAGCTATCATAACGAGGTTTGTATTGACGTCTTCTAAAAGTGAACTGTGTTAGCCGAAGGAGGATTTCCGCTCGTTGGAAAACGGGTGGGATCGCCTGGCATTATCCTCGCCGTTATTTCAGGTCAGACGATATTTTACACTACTTGAGTAGTCGCTATGACAGTGTGTGAATCCTCCACGGAACAACATCGTGGACATGTACCGTGAGGCTGAATAATGCATTGTACGAAAATTAACATAACTTTGTATGATTTCTCTATATTCAATATTCTAATGATAAAGATGTAAGGTTTCCGAGTGGACTCAAAATTCTTAATGGTCTTACCCCTTTCGAATTTATATATATATATATAATTTCAATGGACATAATTTCCTGATTTATTTATACTAAATCCTCTGCAATGCACGTGATTAGTTCGAGCGTGGGTATCGCGACAGCTGTTTTGTCTTGCTGATGTACTTGAGTATATTGCAATAGCGTATTTTCTCTGTGCCATTAAAGCATTATTGTACTTGGACAAATGAAAAAAATCACATGTATGCTTTAAAATCATTAGATATATGGCTGCAGATAAATTGTATTGTATATTCAACAAGTTCCATGCAGCAAGCAGCGGTCACCAGTATCATGTTACTTTAATTAGACCAGCATTTCGAATCAATGAAAGCCTTTTTTTAATAAAAGTGCTGTTCTGTTATATTTCTGTTAGCTCACGTGGCTAACATGTAAGACGATTTCATAACGAGTCTAGGAGACATAAGACTTTGAAATCTCTGATTGCGATAAATGTTCATATATATTCAAGGTTCTATATTGGATACAACAACAATAATAGCCAAGGGTTTTGACCTTGTCGCATCCTTAATGCAACATCATCATTTAGCATTCGCTCAACGGTATATAATAACGATAATAATGTTAATAATAATATTACTAATAACACTGACTATAGCGTATATTTATATATAGTGGTATTTATGTAACTCAAGATTACTTAGCGTTATATCGTGGTAACCCCTGTGTTTACTCTGTATTGAAAATAAATATACATTGATATAAGATCAATATTGAACCGTCCAATATTTACGTCACCGCCACTCGAGAGTGCCATCATTAGCAATTGTGCCCGGTACTTTGTATATCCAGCGGTTAGTTACTGAATCTTGTTCCCAGATCGTCATCGTAGCTCTCATCCAACTGCCGCCACACGGTAGAGTAGTTCAATCGTTTCCACTGATAGTCCCTGTTTTTTTTTTTGTGCTGTTGTTGATAGCGCTGGTCAAGTGTACCGAGCTATCAGCGTAGCATCGTCGTCATTGACCCACTATAGAGCAACAACAGGAGCGTTTAGCTCGAAAGCTCGACAACACCTTAGCTCGTAGTGACCGGCACTAGAGCATGGTACGAGCGAGCTCTTGGGATCGGTTGGAAAAAAGAGCCTCAGCTGTCAGTACCTAGGCTCGGCACTCGGCAGGCAGTGATTACAGCAGTTCGAGGCTATGGCGTTTACGACGAACACATCACGCGCCTGCTTCTGCTGGACATTGACAAAAACAGATCGAGACCATCGATGCGCTGTCCATCAACGCAGCGCCCGCGGCCGGGGACAATTAATGAACGATAGGAAATAAACAAGACGACTACTCACCGCCAAGTCCTCATTATATTCGAGTACACACAGACATTCCGCTATTTGTTGGTATTATGGATGATAGAGATGAGTATATCTAGAAATCTACCTAGATATATGCATTACCAGCATCCGTGATGTCAACGAACATCAGAGATGTGATTGTCGCAATACAGATATTTTGCTATTCGCTGGTATTATTATAGATGCTAATAATGAATATATCTAGATTTGGTTGATTAAACAATGTGAAAGATGCATTCAATGAATCAAGGCATATGAAAATACCCTCGAGTGCTGTCTAATGTATGAGAGCTGAATTGACATCTTGGCTAGCCCACTCAAGCGCCGCCTAATTCCGCTGTGGTAGACTCGATCCCGATACATCAAAGAGATTCAACTCGGATTACAGCTTGTGCGATTTCGAACGTTTGTCTACCTAGCTAGAGCTAAACTTGTCGTATTGAAATATCCCCAGGATAGATGCGCAAATATCTCAAGTTGTGTCATCATTATATGTATTCATGGTTGTTATTATTATAATAACAGTAATCGAATAAGTATTAACGACTTGTTATCATGTCCAGCCCCAGCTGATGATTGCGGTGCAGACGATTTCGAAGAGGTCCGATCGTAGGAATCGAGCAGGCGTCATGTGACAGTACGAACTCATATCGATATTCATTCCGAGACAGAGACCTCTCGAATGAACTAGTGCTCAAAAGAATCGTGTGACAAACGAAGAAAAGAAATTACAAAAAATGATGTTTGGTTGCATCTTCCAGCGATAGGATACTAGTGACGTCACACACTTATATTCATTCGACATACGGGCGAGTTTCGATTCTCCACGTACCTGGAAGGCATGTCCTGCCTGTTCACCTTCTCACATCGGCGTCCTGCCGAGATTTGCATGCATTGATTATGATGTCAGAGTGTCAGCGTCGCGCTCAGTCAAACCGAGTCGGGGATATTGCTGGCTTTCGTGATATCGCCCAGGAACGATCGCTCTCCCGATCATGGGCTCAAGCGTGTGTGTGCGTGTGCGTGTCTCTGCCGGCCGGGTCTATGAGTGGGCCCGAGGCAGAGCTCCTGTGCATTCGCTGGCCATGCTCATTCGGATTATGCTCGAGCTGTGAGCCTGAACTGATGCGCTGCCGAGGTACAGAGGCAACGATAGAGGGAAAGAGAGATATGTGACACTGGAAGACTGAACTGGAAACTGGCTTAGAGCCTCGGCTCTATTCGCTTATTCTTCTTCTTCAGCACGCTACCCTGCCGCCGTTGGAGTCCAATCGAGAGGTTCTTTCTTGCTGGTACATAGGTTACATAGCCACGGAGACACACCATCTTTCGGCATAGACCGGTTAGCTGGTGGTTGAAGCAGACATATAGACGAATCCGTCGAGAGAGAGAGAGAGAGAGAGAGAGCACGCGAATCGTAGAGATACGACCGGGAAAAATGTAGAACCAGTACGGTTAGCTGTCCTGGATGTTGCCAGAGCAGCTGGCTCGCCTGTGCTTGAGGCTCTTGTCTCTGGTGCGATTCGATCGTGCTGTGCTCGTTCGGCTTGCGTGAGCCAACCGGCATCCGCTACGGGTCGTATATATGTGTGTGAGTGTGGGTGTAGGAGATGACATGGAAAAAACGATAGAGGTCGATCAGGCTCTTGTCTGAAGGCTATATATATATATATATATATAAGTGTTTCGGTGTAGCAGAAACACAAACTCACATCTTTGGTTGAATCAAGCCTTGAGAGGCCGGGGATGTCTCGGCATACGATTGTGTAGAATTGTTATTTAAACTCACCCTGTGATATCGTCTCTGTTCTATCTTGCCTTGCCCACCAGTAAAAATTCTGCTAAAGCCAATGAAAGTGAAAGCGATGATGCTGTTGTTGCCACACCGTAGATTAGGATGGCATATTCGAGCTGTTCGAGAGCACTTTCAACCGTGTAGACCTTCCGTAGGATGTGTACGATGAAAAGTTGCTTTTACGACCGAACGCATGTCGAGATGAGCGACAGCAAGATGCTGCGAGAGCGGTCGAGAAAAAACAGCAAAAAAAAAAGCTGAGCACGAAGGAAGGGCGGTAAGCAAAGCAACTGGTGGAGCCAAGTGCCCCCGGAACATTTCCAGTCGGCAGCCCTCCGACAGCTGAGAAGGCCTGAAGAGGAAAAAATATGGAAATATATCTTCCGCGTCGGTGCCAGTGATAGCGAGGGCATGGAATAACAACATGACGGCTTTCCATGGTAGGACTCGATGACGGGAGAGAGCAACTACAATGGTAAGCGGTCGCGTGATTATTCTATGATCATGTCAGAATAAGCAAACAAATGGATGATGTTGCCGAATCGTGATAATAGGTGCAGAGTTTAAAAGTTGAATTTACTAGCTGCGGCGGCTTGAAAAGCCAGCTCTGCATTGATCTTCGCAGCTGCGAGCAGTGATTATTAATACGAAATGAACGAATCACCAATTGCAATCTATTTGTCCTTGGTTAATAATGCATACATCGTTGGAAAAGGCACAAAATTTTGTTATGCTCTACTTCACTTTTCAAGCCTCCAAGAGATCTCCAAGAGACGCGAATCATCGAGGGGTGCGGGCTGATCACGGTCGGCCGCAGCTGACTGACGCCAAACCAAACACCAATCGAATCCGAGAATCTTCTGCTTGCACAATTGCCACCTACCTAGGTATGTAGGTGATAGAAGATCGACAAAAGTTGAACAAGGAGCTTGTACTGATTGGAGAAATCTAGTGTCAAAACCAAATCATAATTCTGTACCGTTGACTAGTCATATGCTGTTGGATGTTCATGCTCGTAACTAATTACTATGTACTACGAGGCCTATAGCTGTAAAAAGTCGGAAGCCGCAAGTCGGAGACCTGGTGATGATGATATATAAGAGAACTGAAGCATTGTAAAAGTTGCAGTTCCTTTAATCAACCAAAAAACCTTCACCACTCCCTTACTTTACTACAATAAATATGTATATTATGCGTATATGCTGTTCAGTACGTCTAAATAAACCTATACACCATAACTGTCATGTATACCTACGATACCCAACTAGTACTACATATCGAGTACTGTAAGGTAATATTATCAGCCACACAATCTCGTCAATGTAGCCAACAACGTGAGGAGTAATCGACTTGAGCGAAAAATATACCAATTTACCTGATTTGAATATATTTCCCACAGCTTTTAGGTGAACAAAACCGCATGAATGCCTCGAGTGCCTTATTACATGCACATTTTTGTATGAGGCAATACAAAGTAATGGGTCCAGTTGTCCATGCCAAGTTCGTCAAGGAGGAACCTGCGTTGAACGAAATGTATGTAATCCATAACTCGGCTATAGGCAAAATTGTTATTGATGGTGGTATTCGCATTGTCAACTAATGATGACACCCGCAGAGGGTTCTTGCCACCATGTCCTGTTCCCCGAGGACGCTCGCTGTCTATTCATCCCGTTGCAACTCATCAGGTTTACGGACTCCTCTGGTATCTACAGCCTAACCACTCACCTGTTCGACCTCACGGGGATCCAATAAAGAATCGAGTTCCTGTCCATATCTATATATACCTTCGCTTCCCCCGTCAATGTAACATCGGTTACCATTACAGAGTCATCATAGCTGCGAGCTATTCATTCATATTGGAGTTGCACAGTGTACATTGGTGAACTCCCCTAATAGTCCGTAGCTCATCATTGCTCATCATTATTTGTTTTTGATCACTGTTCTAAGAAAGGTGACCATACGTCTCCGTGCGAAGCAATCTATAACCATAAACAGATGCGCCACCGACGGAAATTATTGGCCTTCTACCTTATGGCCTCCAATTTGGTGTTGGAATCAAAGATTTACCGTTTACGCGAGCCGGCAAAAGCAGTTTCTGTTATCGGGAAAACGCGGGTTCTACCATACGAGAGAAACAGCAATATAAATTAAACCGGCAGAGGAACAAGAAAAACGCGAGCAAAGCACGATTTTGTCGTTTCAATCCATGGCGTCCTCGGGAAATATAATAACTGCAGATGGCCAATGGCAGGTGTCTGTGAAATGAGGAATCGGTCACGCAGATTCCATGACATCGTTTAACTCAAGTCCTCACGAAGATTGCATGTCGGCATATACAACGCGCCGAAATCATAGATATTGTAGCTGTTGGCTTTGAAAACCTAGATGAGAATTGTTCCGTTGCTTAGAACACGTTCGACCGTAGCAGAGTGCCGTGTTGTACGACGAAATAGAGACGACCCGAAGGCGTTCGGCTAGCCGTTGTCTCTGGGGAGTCTGGTAAGCGGTTCAGATACATGGGCATTTGCTTCAGCAGCCATCATGTGAACTGGCTGGCCATCGTATCGGAGATCGTTGGCATAACCAATAAGCCAGTGGGTAAACACCAATGTGAGATCTTGTACACGAGTACAATACGTCTACAGATAATCACCTCCCCTCGGCGCGTCTCCCAATATGATCAAAACGTGTGTCAAATATACTTCAAATGGGTCGGATAGATATCTGTCGTATTCGTTGAGGATGAAATTGAAGATCGAGATGCAAGATGTATTACCCCCATGAAGACGTCGTCGTTGTTGCCAATGACGACTTTGCTTCCATGCCTTAACGTGTCCGGTTCGTTCGATGGATTGGCCAGCTGAACGTCCGTCACCCTACTGCAAGCGCCGACCCTCGATCGACACGGACCCCTATGAGTGGGGCATAGAGGAGAGACATCGATGAGAACCGTGACACCTATCGGCCAGTACCTTCCTGCTATTGACACCGTACGGTCGGTCTATTCAGTACGACCAGCACCAGCATCGAGGCTCGCCACCACAGACAGTGCCGCCACCATCAAGATCACATCTTTGCCCTGAGGACATCACAAAGCTGTGTATGGGACCTCTCTGCCCACTGAAACCCTTCTCGGGTCCTCGATAGATGGACAAGTCTCTCATTCTCTGCAGCCGCGTGCAGACACTGACTCAGGGAATGCATATTATCATCATATATGTAGACGTCTCAATAGGCCGCAACACGCCCACTAATCCGATTAAACTACTTAGCTGTCGTTTCTTTGTTTGATCATCAAAGTATATATATATATTGGCCATAGCTTGATAACGTAGTGCATTTTCAATCAGGAGATTTATTGCTGACGGACTTCGTGAGCGGGTCGGCTAGATATCATCTTGAGCTATAATATTTCTAGACTACTTGCTCGTATGCACTCACATTTAACTGCCTGATATGCCTTGTGGTAAACCAAAAATCCAAGGATTTAGCAATTGACCTATCCGCGTTGTCAACGAGCTCCAATCAGGTTCCTGAGTGCGGTCTCTACCGTTCATACCATTTATTAAATCTATAAAATTACGGAAAGTGATACATTATCTTCTTCAATGATATGAAGTGAAAATAAATGTACTTTACAAATACAATCTGGCCTAATGGTACAATACAATAAAATTATTAATAGATAGTTCCTATTTCAACATCCCCATGCAACGCTACTCCCAGTCCGGCCATTGTACATATCCTGGTTCTTGTCCTGCTGCTATGTAGTAAGTTAGGGTATACAACTAATGGAATAAGTATGTTGGGTGTGCTATGCTATGCCAAACGGTTACCCCTCATACGATTCAAGCATTGTCAATGACAGTAGTTTCCGATAGCGATCGTGGTAGGGCAAACCCTATCCATCATAGAGAGATCTTCTCTTGAAATGTCTGCCACGCGACTCTCTGGCCTAAGCGCCAGCAATACTTCCGTTGACCAAAACTGGTCATAGCCAACACTGAGATCGCTGTGAGTTCTGCTATGAACTTATAATAATAATAATAATAATGTGATACGCAATACGAGTAGGCTGGTGTTGGATTTAGATCGTCGATTTATTTTCGGGAGCATTTCAAAGCAGAACTATAATGTACAATATCAGTCCCGACGACGTTGATGATGTCCGATGACACAATGGACGAATTTGAATATACCACAGTCGCAATCTGCAGCTCGTTGCGATGGACACATAGAGCAGCGATTGCAGATCGTGCTAAAGTTGAACTGGAAGCGACCCTCTGATACCCTCGCTGAGTCCGCCATTGCTCCGTACTTAGACCCCCCGATCTTTTCTTCGGTTCGTTCGACTTTTATAAAGATACTACTACTACCAGCTACGTCGCTATACAACGACGACTTTTATCCTATCTCTTATAGTCGTTTACCCCTCTCGTTATGGACACCCTGCAAGAACACTTTGCTTGTCTTGAAGTTAGCCGAAAGCCTCTGCGAGTGTGTCCCCGATCTCTCTTCATCTAATGTGACACTCTGGCAATAACCGTTTGTATGTCTGTAAGTAAATGTGTTGTGGTTGGATTAGTGTTGACACCGCAGACGATGGGGTGACAATGCGGTGTCGCCCTACTGCTCGTCCTGTCGCTGCTGCTGGTGTTGCTGCCGAGGAGGAAAGCCGTCCGGCCATCTGTGAGGTTTTAGCAACAAGGAATACTTTATCAACACGGGCCAATCTTGGTCACTGTGTCGATCCGACACTTCACTAAGCAATTTGCTTTCTTCAAGCGATAGCCAGCCACAAGCATGGGCAGTCAACGGGATGCACTCAATTGCGGTCGCGGATGGGTGGATATAGCAAGGGAGGTGGGTTTTTGGGGCAGCCCTATTGACGGATTCGTGGGTTAGCCGAGCGATCACGGCTGAGAAGACCCCGGACGTACTGGCTGAACATATAGAACATACAGGATGTTCCTGCAGCTTGTGCTGCCTGCTTGAAGGCACACAAAGGATAGGGCGATCATAGGGGCGATTCCTCGTTTCGAACATAACCCAGAATCGGCCAACATACATCATGCGAGGTCTCGTAGTCATATGGTAGACACGAAGGCTTGTAGTGACGTCAAGGTATCGGCCTCTCATGGCGCCTTCACGGTCGGGTTCTTATTCGAACCTCACGAGAGCTGCCACGATCAAGTCGGTGGGGTGCTCGTGACGCCTGCTCCACACGGATGACGAAATGTGATTCCATTAAGGGCTTGATGGTAGACGTGCCTGCTAAGCCGATCTTGAGCTATTAAGCTGACGAGCTTGTGCCCCTCTGCTTTTCAGTGTTCCGTGTGTCACTTGTCTACGTTCGCATTGGTCAATGGACATTGCCATATATTGTAGTGGTGGTGGTCACCTTGCGCTGGCAGAACTAAGATTGTCTGGAGCTGTGCTGTGAAAGCAGCATGACAGCAATCCACTAATATGTATACCCGAACGACAGCATCGTCAGCGCACAACATATACCTGAGGTAAACCTTTTCCAGGTCGATTTGCCACTGGGAAATGAGGGCGTTTGCAGATTGCTGACGCTTAGATGCTTTGCCACTTGAATCATATCTGACCTATGCATTTGTGTGAGCGAATTCGGCATATCTCGCCGAAACGACGAGGAACGATATTCTAGGATTGCGAATATGGCACATCGCGTATTCTTCACCCGAACAGTCAGCCCCGAATGAGGTCTAGTTTAGCTAAATTTTGTTGTCAGTTTTTATTATATATCACAGAGAAAAGAAGCGCTATTAAACAAGTTGCAGCAACAACTTTGTTGGGTTGTTGGGTTGGTCATTAAGGTTTCCCATCATGTCTGCGCGATTATTCTACAAATATTGCTCGTACATTTCTAACGGCGTGGCAATAGCAGGGAGTTATCTCAAAACAGGGCAGTTGGTTTTTTCGTCGTCGTCGTCAACAACGAGCAAATGCCGCGCGCTTGTACGAATAATTCTTCAGATCTCTGAGCGTTTGTCACCGCGTGTCCCCTCTTATTATTTGCATGTTCATTCAAACAGAAATATATATATATATATATATATATATATACGCATACAAAATATCTATGCGGTGTGTGCATGTGGACGCCAACAAGGGCGCAAACCCTATTTATCTATGTTTCTGGCTTTCTGAGTGCAAGTTATTTTGTCTCCGCCTATGGGCGCGCTGGTGTTTGTGTGTGACCCCGTGCTTCCGCACGATAGTAATAATGACTCAATTCGGGGGAGTCTGCTGTGTGGGAGCCAAGTGGCAGGTTTTCACCCCTGTGGTGTCTCTTCCCCGTCAACACCACAACCCGAACCTCTCGGCTCTTCCGGCGTAGGCTCTCTTTCTTTAATGACCTGGTTTTTGCTGTGGCAGCCGGTTAGCCCGAGGCCGCAGGAAGGCCCGATGAAGATGCATATGTAGATAGCTCTGCCGATGGCACGACGCTAGATCTTCGCCAACGATGAGCATATAAACCATTGCTTTAGCATAGCCCTCTGGCAAACGGCCACGTCCAAGATAGGCAATGTAGGAGTGAAAGAGAGATGTAAGTGGATTCTCAGATATTTAACAGCAATCCTCTCTCGAGCTTCTTATTCACTGGGGACAGGATTCCGGTGCTTTCGAACAAGCCACGGATGGATCTAAGGGTGGAACTCCTACGGTATATATCTTCCATAGAAAGTAGGCTCTAAAGAACGATTTTCGTCTCCATTTCTTATTTAAAATGTTAGGCTTTATTCTTCGCTAAATTAATTTCTGCTATTGCCTTTCCATATACGCAGAAGTCCAGTCTGAAATAGTTCTGTGGCAAAATACACTGATCCAAGTCACAGACATAGTTCCACCGCACTGAACAGTCCCTACTGAGTTTAGTTTTCAGGCTGCTTCAGGCTCTATTCATTAGCGGCGGAACTGTCGGAATTTCCAAGTTGCGAGTGCTGTCACGTTTCGGCATGGATTGTGCGCTCATCGAGGCACGACAGGCCATACCAGAAAGACAGGATCGGGGGTATTCTTAAGTACTGAGACAGGCAGGGTTCGATTGTGTGACACTTTCCTTTTTCAACGGGAAGCAATAAAGGGGGTGATTGTGGGGACAAAAGCTGAACTTGACATCCTCTTCGGCTCGCTCGCCCTTGTTAAGGACGGGACGATAGCTCTATACACAGACACCCCCCGATGTTAACATAGACCAGCCGCAGAAGGAGAAAGTGTCTATTGGCTAAGCACGAGGCTTTCACATGTTCATTCGGGGGTGCTTTCAGCACTGTTCATTGAGAGAGTAGACACTCAACGCCTTGACATTGTCATGTCAGGACTAGTGGTATAGTTTCGTCGAGTTATAAGCTGTTGCAGAGAGGCTGCAAACGAATGCTTCTTAACAAATCTGCCGAAAGCATCCGTAGTCGCGGAGTGTTGGTTAGCTGCGTCGAAAACTGTATCATATCAATTGATGATTGAATTTTACTGCTGCGGTGGAATTGGCATCGAAAGCCGCAAGTTTTAAGATCATTACGGGTGCTGAATGCACTTTCGGTCAAGGTTATCCTTTAAGTTATAATTACGCTATCCTCTAAGGTGAAGATGTCTATGTACGTAAAGGGAGTCACCTTAATATGTATTTATTAGAGTATTCCATTCACCAAGTGTCGTCCTCTATTCCTTATATTTAAATGAGATAATTACATCGTTCATTATCATCAGAGCATAGCCGCACAATCCACCTCCTGCGGTATCTTCAATAGTTCCATGAAGAAGGACATGTTCGTGCCTGGCTTGCCTCTGCCGAAACGGATGTCGTGGACGACTTGGGTTGCCGGGTTTCCTGCCCCAGTAGAGGATAAAGACCGAGAGCATAGGAAAGAAAGTTCGACCAACAAAGGCAGATGCAACGAGTCATTAAATAGTCGGAGGGGTAGATCTAACGCGTAGCCGTTATTAGAACTTGCGAAACTGAGGGATCATGAATTTATAATACTGTAGTTAATTTGGCCACCCGGCTCCGACCTATCAAACTGAAATTAATTTGAGGAGAAGTGCTGCTTGCCAGCAGCGAGCTCAATTTTGAAGAAATTGATTAGCGCTGCCTTGAAATGCGAGACAAGTGGACACTGGTGATTCTCGTACGTGCAATTATATTGCATTGTGTGTCATGTTGTCTGCCGAAGCCATTGACCTCCTCATCGAGGTCTCGTTGCTCCCCTCGTTAAGGGTCCGTATGAGGAATACAGCTGTTACACTTCATTCAACTCAAATCGTTCCAAAGATAACTAAGGCTAAAGCACTTCACTTAATAATCGATTTTGTGGACTATGATGCTAAGAAGTATCGAAATACGAAAGTTTAGTCCTCCATTTATATTCAGCTCTTCTTCTTCTTCTTATTATTATTATTATCGCTAAAGAAGAGATGTGATATGCGAAACAGCATTTCGTCGATCATAAGCTGCACTCAACGGAGCTCGGTTCTCACTACAAAAGAAAGAGTGCCCAGTATAAGCATTTATCTAGTTCTGCATACATTTTATGATCATCGTCCTGAGTTAGCTACCGCCTCTAGAATAATGGGCAGCAGTAGCCGGCGGGGCGGCCCCGCTAAGAAACGTATGGGGAAGGGGGGGTTGGCTAAAAAGAACTCATAAGTGTCAAAATTCTTAGATTAGACGAATTGTCCCGCGTTCCATTCATTAGAAGTAGCTCACCGCCACCTCGGTTTGCCTAGGCGAGATACCCACCATCTCGGGCTGATACTGCGCTGAGGCAAGGGAACGACTCTGCCAAATACTGGCGGCTGGCGAAACGCGTACGCCGAAATATGAGAATGTCCCCGAAGTAGCAGCAGCAGCCCTGGCCCGCACACGTGAGAGAAAAAAAACACGAAGGCGGCGGGGGTGAAGAACGAGGCCTCACGCTGCGCCCATAGCGCCCCCACACTCGTGCGTTTTGCTGGAGTCGGGTCATGAGGACAGTGGGGTACGACCGACCAACCAGCCAACCCCCCACGATATAAATGTCGACTGTAATGGTGTTCCCGCATTTAAAGCGAATGACAACGAAAGAATGTCCCGATGGCGGCCTCGGGTTTAGTAGAGCGACGACTATTTACGCCCGTGAGCGCGCTCCTGCGTATGCCTTAATAGTGTAGTATTCTATTGCCTGTAGATGTTTTTTGCAAGGACGCGTTCAATCGGATGTAGTTGTTATCAGTTGTGAAGATGGACGGTTCAGCAGTACATATATATATGTTGTAGAAACGACAGAGATATGACCGGGAGTTTGCTTCGACTAATACGCTGGATTACAGCCTCTCTAGTATACAAAGACTACTCATGGCGTTAGCTGCCCATCGTTTCTTGCCTATGCTCTTCTAACTCTGTGGCCAAAATGAGGCGAGTCCAAAGTTGTGTAAAATGACTATAAAGAACTTCTTGAAATATTTGTGTTACCTGGTACATCGTATGACCGCCCAATCCTGATTCCACGAGTCCGTCTTGTCTTTGCTTGTGGCTACTAGATATTTAGACGTTGCAATGGTAGGTATCCAATGGTGTCCTTATTCCCAAGCTGTTCATGTGTCTTATCATTCTCAAACTGTTCAGGTATCTCGTGGGGCAACGTTCAATCGTAGAATTTCCCAGCTACAGCAAACGGTTGGTTAGTAATTCGCGGTGATTTCGCGGGAACCGCCTTGCAGAGAACGTGATGCGAACGCAGCGTCGAAAACGGTTGAATTTCCTGAGTTAACTGAAGAGGTCGGACGTTATTGGCGTTCTTTAGAACGTCGAAGGGGCAACGCCAAAGGTTTCGCTTAATTCGATCAGTTCTAGTGAGTTCCAAGTGCGGCCAGGTCAAGCATCATCCCCACCATCACACTACTGAAGGTGTTGTTTGCTTGAAGATGCCGTTTTGTTGTTTGTTTACCAATTAACTGGGCGCACCACACTCTTGGAGGACTCACAGAGTCTCTCATCTTCGCTTAGCAGCTTGCAATCGGAACCATTTTGATAGCCTGTATTTGACAGCTTTGCGCGCCTGATGCTTCTGAGAGAAGCTTGACTTGCCGATGTAAGTGCAACAAAAGATCTGTCAGTGTCCGGGACGGGTGTACTTACATTGTGTATGAGTCGTTCTCTAGCAAAACCGTACGATTCTCCCAACCGTACGGGCTCGGTATCTACCGAACAGACCAAATATATATTTGCACATTCATCGAACGATCTAGGATAGACATACCACAATATGGTGTGTTGGTAAGTAGGTACTGAAACGCTGCAGCATCGTTCGCGAATACCTGCGCTGGCGCTATGGAAATGGGAACAAGCCGAAATGCAGGGCTTTAACTCGCTTCGATAAGTGTATGCATGGATGGTGAAAGTTGCAGAGGCTTCTGAGGAGGACTGCGGGCAAACTACTGAATGGAGAGGCTTCGATGGGAACTTAACACGAGGAGCCCAAGTTGAATGGAAAAAAATGCCGGTGGAGAAAGATTGAATGAATTTGATTAGCACGGAAGGCGGGGTCGGCTCATGGGGGAACTTTTTGACTTTGATACCGTCTCGTCATCAGATGCGTAATTACCAACATGATCTCCGAGAGGCTTTCTGATGCGCCAAGCAGGGGTTTCAGTTAGCGATGCGTTGACTTTATCGTAATATTAAGTTCCGACCGGTGACAGTGGTCCGGTTTTACCTTGTTAATTATGCAGTGGCCGAGTCTCACACAAAAATTACACATAAAAAAAGCTGTTGTCGTTTTCGAGAAAAAACGAAAACGTTTTTCTCTGATTATCTGCTTCGCTGTTCGAATAAACAATACTAACTTGGCTGTGGGTCGGTCCGGAAAATTTATTTATTTATCCTAACTTGGGGCAAGAACACACTGTGATTGTTGTTTGAGAGTATTTGTTTTCACTAGGCAGTTACTTCCCAACAAGAGCTAGCGGTTTATATTCTTGAGTTTGAACTGTTTAAATATATACATATATATATATATATATATATATATATATGTAGTAGTTAATAGGTGTTAACATCTTCGTTAATTAGTCCACGAATAAGCGTCATTCCCACTGCCATTAGTGAAGCGAACCCCGGACACCATTTTCCCGGGATCACAGATTGCGAGACTGTTTCCTTCGTTGCTCTTTTATTCTATTACCTGATCCGATCTGCTGGGAAGTTGTGCTAATGCTGTTTTGCAAATTGAGAAGGCAGCTCCCCTTCATTTGTTCGGCTTGGGCTGAACTAACAGCTGCCCTCGGGACACATACAGAAAATCGAAAGCACGATTTCTGCTTACGGCATCTGAAATCGATACAGTTCTTGCAGATTATGAGACCGGAGTTCAGGGAAGGGTGACAATGGCATACTTAGGTTAGATTGGCTGCAGAATCAAACGCTATGGATATTCCCATTCTGGAACGCTTGGCCTCGGTAAGTAATCAAACGAAGTGAATTTTAACCGAAGCTACTTGATTATCTTAGGCCACCTCAATAATAGGATTGTTAAGAATCGAGTATTTTATGACCCCGGTGGAAGTTTTTTTAAGGTAAAATAATAATAATAACAATTGTGACAGCCCGATCTCGTTGATTAGCTGTGATCGCCATTAATTGTCAGGGATATGTGAGAAGAAAGGCCCGTCGGTATATGGAGCAGGGTGAAGGTGAGGTGGGAGTAGTTTGAAAAAGAGGCGGTTATTGGAGCAGCGGTCAGTAGTTCCGTAAGAGGCAGGAAGTTAGGGGGGAGACTGCTCGAGGACGAAGTGGAACCACTCCAGTGGAAGAAATGGCCAAAGAGGATGAGGACCAAATAGCTTATGTTGGTGGTCTTCGGCGTACAGAGTTGGCGCGATTGGGATTAAAGAGGAAAAAACTCCTGCTTCAGTCGAGTCGGTGTAATCAGAGTCAGAGCAATGGGCTGTCCCCTGTCAAATCAATGATTCTCTCGGACTGCCGCTCGAGAAATCGCGAATCGTTCCTTTGATCCCGATGGACAAATGGGCATACGATATGGGTGGAAACCTTTAATTGGACGGGCCACAAGTTCAATTGGTAGATCTAAGCTGTTTTGATAGGTTCGACATTTTTGTGGGGATCGCATTCGAACTTCGAAAGGACACCTGTCATTTTTGGGCTATGTTCCCAGTGTAGTAAACTCTTCGATACAGAGTAGACAAATAAAGGAAACCCCAATGTAGCCAATGATTAGGTATCCTTAGTGGGATTTTTTCGTGACTCAATTGATGTTAATAACTCAGTGTTCGTTCTTTTTCCATCGTAGCCAGCTGCCCGTCCAGTGGGAAGCCTCTGGTGCGATCACCCGCACCGCCAGGAGCCTCGTCCGCTCTCGGGAACAATTGCCCCTCGCGGGATAATTACTGTATTTATTTCGACCGCTGCATCCACGACAACATATCGTCCACGAAACGCACTAGGCAAGGGGTGGTCTGCGCGATGCTCGGTGGTCTCGATCTTCGTAGTCGACTGCGACCCTGCTTGTGGGATCGTTCAAGGTGAGGCATTCGGGGTTCGTTAGCGATGGCGGGTGATGCAACCTTTTTCAGGGGGTTACTGATTGCCCCCACGGGTAAATCCGAATACTTTGCATTGCTGCTTGGTGGTCGCGCGAAAGTGCCTGATTCACAAGCCGAAGGGGGTACCCACCTGGCTTCGTAGTGTGAGGGCGATTCGGGGTGGTTTGGGTCCACCTGGCGGGCTGCTCGTTGGGGATGTGCTGACGTACAGTGGCAAGCTGATGGAAGACCCTTACTAGGGGTGGTCAAATCGCAGGGGACAGATTTCGAAGTATCCATCGTTGCCGTACAAGTCTTGCATGGGAGTATGTGAACCCACCACCTGCAATCTCCGAGGGGCTGAACCAGTAGATGACGTTGTGTGGATGTGTGGCGTTACGGATCGTGCTTGGTACCACCCTAGCCCAGGAGAGTCATGCTGGAAAAATCTCAGCAAACAGCTGTCAACCTTGTATCGACAGGGAAGGGCAACAGATTTCTGTAGTTTTTTGACTGTCCAAGCGTTTTTATATTACTATACTTCGTGCTTCCACCTGTATTCGGTATCACGAATATCCCAATAAATATTGCTGTTCGTTGAGGCAGGTATTTTATGAGAGCGTTTTGAGGCACTTGTTAATAGTTAATGGTGATATTGTTGCCTCACCGTTGCCATTGCTTATTAGGGTGTTGCTAATGCAGGATAATTAAGAGAATCAGTCACAAATCCATTTATATTCTTGTCGATGTGTACTGTCGAGATTAACTATGAATCAGAACGAGTGGATGGCATGCAAAGAATTAAGGCTATAACGTCCACCTTCCCAATAAGTGGTTTTGTTTCTAATTTATATTCCCCCGCAGTACGCTTCTGTACTTGCGTTCCGTACGCGCCACGCAAGACGCTTTGACCACCACGAGCATAAGATGTATCTTACGACGTTACGAATCTCGATGTTAATTATTAATCTGCTGCACAACAGTGCTGTATACCTGTGTACATACTGGTAAGCCGGTGCACGGTGTTCCTAATCTACGCGGTACCTTACACCGTCCGACAAGGAGTTTCCTGCCCTGGTATCATGGTTCTCACAGTCCCTGTCCTGCAGCTTGCGACGACCAGGATGCCGAAGACGAGAGAGGAGACCGTGTCTTTTGCGGCTCTCCACACACGAGATTGGAGATTTAGCTTGTTGCTTTTCTCTCTATGACTCAATCTCTCTCCATCTTCACCGTGCCGTTTCGCGACGCTCTTCTCAGCCCCTTAACCCCGTCCCATCGAGATTCTCTACCTAGCAAACCTGCTGCCTCGGGCCCATACTATCCCACAACGACGCAGGACCCCGCACGCAGATGCAGGCAAAGAGCAGCGCGTCGAGACCGAGCCCCCGACCGAAGGCTAGCGGAACGTCTGTGCCGCAGTTATGTGGTGTATTCGTTCGCGATGCACCCACCAACACCATCCGACCGATACTGGGACCCGTAGGTAGGTCTGCACATAGTGCCAATGGTGACTCCGTCCGCATTCGGGTTCTCAGCGTTCGTCTTCTTGCCTTTGTGTCCTGCCCTCTTCGAAAAGTGCGAGCGAAGAGGCACAGATCCCCTTTCTCTCACTATCATGCTAACTACCGCGTAACTAATTCACCGCTAATCTCGACACGCGCTGGAGCCGGGCGGCGCGCTTTCCTTAGTGCGATGCTAACTAGTCGGGCATCCTTCCTCAAAGGCACCTTGCGGCCGCCTTGCATTACACGTACACAGCCACATACGCACATGCATAGGCAGGTTGGCTGACGGGCGGTGAGCCCGCACCTACCCAGATGTACATATACATTTACACAAGCACACACAGCCACAGCAATTGTACGCCACGTTGGTCTCCCTTGCGCGATCCTGTTTCGGTGTCGCCCTGGCCTCCCTCCAATAGAAGAAGGAGCGTAGCTGGCCAGATTCGCCCGGTGACACTTGGGTGTGTTATCTTTGGCCGCGTGCCACCGAACGCCGTCTGGTCGCTGCTTCCGGTTTCCGGTTGAGCGCGCCAGGTCCCTAACGTCTAACGCCGGTATCGCAGCGTTGCTCAACGTGTTTGCATTAGAAACTACTGAGGGGCTGGACGGTGTATGAGGTGCTACAGAAGCTTGCTCGCGTCGAGCGTAGCATGGTAAACTGCAACGAAGACGAGGGATTGCCAGAAAACGGGCACAACTGATGGCCCAACCCGCCGTAGATGGCCGTGTCGTACCCATCGTAGACGGTGGAGACGGCCACGGCCGAACGAAACGAACACCTTAACATCTCGTTGTCACGAGATTGCGCTGAGGGGTTGCATGTACTGTTGTGTTGTATCTGATCGCTGCTGTAGTGTGTCGCAGCAATGGGATGTGTAATTGACGCTGTGAGACCCTCTGTATCGGTGACGGCGTGCGGGTCTCTCTCTGTGTGTGTGTGTGCACATTTGCACTGTGCGCAACACTAACGGTGTTGAGGTCACGTCCGCCGCCTCTTACGGACGATAGCGCTATGCTGCTGTCCTGGAGCAAATGGACTCACCGGAATTGGGTGGGGTGGTATGGGATGCGATTGTGTAGTGAGGAGTTAACATGGTTCGCTTGCGTTAGAGGCATAATGTGTACCGATCCCATGCACAAGCGACAGTGGTTGCTCCCCATGAAGACAGTGCAGCACATTGAAGCTGTACGCAGCATTAATCTACCAACCTGCCTATAATGGGTTCAAAGTTTACTAACTATATCATTATTGTCCTGAAACAATGTAGACACATGAGCACATATTGGGATTCGGCCACGTGACGATGAAACAGCTATCGATGATTGCAACTCGTAGCCTCGTAGTGATTCGCACGTGGACGGACAAAATGCCTGGATTAATTAGCGACCACTGCGCGATACTGCTTTGAGATATACATATTGGGTGGACGCATCAAACTAAATGGAGTTTCCTGTGGTTGTAGGACAATTTCAAGATCTAGAGAAGGTAAAGCTTTATTGGTTTATTAAAGGAGCTGCAATTTCACAATGCTTAAGCTCTGAACAATGTCATTAGACAATAAGAAAACGTTCCCTATTTTTCTTCTCACGTTTTTCTCCATGGCGTTGTTTATCCGAGTCAATAATGTCCTTGTAACGACGTCGCAATATGACCGGATAGGCGTTGTAACATGTTTCCCATACGTGCCCAGCCGTTGCCCGGTAACAAGTATAATATGGCCGCGTTCCTCTCAGTTTTTGCGATTTCCGCCGATTTCCAACACGCCACCATCGTTCTCTGACAGTGATCGATCTGCAACTGACAAGCGGCGAGAGCTCGAGGAAGAAAATTAGAGAGACTACTTTGGCCTAGCGTCCCGGATCGTCGTAATGCCAAGGAAAGTTCTGTTCACAATATACGTAGACGTGCCTTTGCCTTTTCGACGAGACGATTCGGCGAGTGTCGGCATGTCAGCATTCGAATTCGAATGCATCGATGTGATGACGATTCCGATATCAGCTCCTCAGCAGCAGCGATTCTGCTTGGAGACCTACTCTACTCACTCGTACGTTGTAGATCGGTAGCCGCGGGAGCCCGCCATGAGGCGGCGGCAGCGGCACATGCTCGTCGAGCGTTGTGATGATCCTGGGCTTTTCTACGGGGGAAGTTCCTGCACTTTGACAGGCCTGCTCTTCCCTACCTTCTCCGCCGTCCGATTGATGCGATCGCGCGCACTCACTCCGAGTGCGGGAAACGAGAGATGCTTGGTGCGTTCCTCTTTCTCCCCACCTCTCTTCCCTCAGACGCTGTGTGGTGGAAGTGTGCTGGTAAGACGCTGCCGCTACCACCCGCTGTGGTTTGTTCAGTCCCTAACGTTCGTGGCAGACTGCTCAGGGACAGGCGGAGAACGAAAAGGGAGGGAGGCTTCCATGCCAAATTTAGCCAAAGCAAACCCTCCAGTTCCGCTGCCGTAGTCGTACTCGTCGTGCCAGCGGTAGTGCTGGTAGGTTCCCTGCTTACGCGGCTCGGAGCTGCGCGGCGCCCGCAGACAAGTTGAATAGATCTTTTCGCCAGATGCTGAACGGGTACAGGGAATGATGGGCTCAGCCTTTGGCCATGGTTTGAGGTCCCTGCCAGGCAGGTAGGCCGACGCCGGTCATCCAGGGGGCCAAAGACGACGCGCGTGGTTCAAGGCAATGATCAACCCGGGCACACATAAACTCACTCACATAGGCTCCCACGGACGCAGCTTGAACAGCGCCTCTAAGCGAGACCTAACGACAAATGGCCATTTCTTATAATCGCCTCTCGGTGCCCTTCTCTTTTCTCGGCTGCAGACGCTGTAGGCATATCGTCAGGTCTTGCATGTGACACCGGCCATTATGTGTCTCACTGTGGTGCATCATTTTGTGGTGCATCCTATTTTGAAAGGCGTAAGTAATGATTCGTAACTATTAGATACGCGCCGTAATGGGCTGAGCTTGTGCAGCTGTGGGAGGTCTACTTTTAGCGTTGCGATAGTAGTTTTTGTTCGCTTTGTAGGGTTCGTATTTCGAATAATGCATCAAGTTTGATTTTCTTCACTTGACAAAGTGCCTTGCTCAGCTGCGCAGAATGCTTCGACCATTTCCAGTGATTTGGTTATTAATTTGTTCACTGATGACTGTTTCAACTTAGACCGATTTTTTAACTGAGTCATGAATATGTACCAGCCCTAACTTAGTTATTATTGACCATCCAATTTTTAGGCTTCTTTTAGCACCGAATCTGCAAATTATTATATGCAACAAACTTTTGTGAGCGATATTGATCAAAGATCAGGTAAGCATATTGACCCTTATTTGTTTCGTTTTCAACAAATATCACTTCGTAAATAATAATAGTAATAAAGTAAAATATTTATGTCATGTCTCGGATAAGCGCTTCTTAAAGATCTTCCTGCCTGTGCCACCTCTGGTTGACATAGTACCTGGTGTCAGAAAGGCCCGTTCAGAGGAACGGCAATCTTTCTGTTTGGTTTAGAGAGATTTTACCTGCCCGAAGCGGCTAACTCGACAGCATCTATCATCAGATGGGCCTTGTGAGCTCCTTCGCGCTAGTTGGCAAGAAGAAACGGCTTAGGTCAAAGGAAAGTGCGAGAGACTAAAGGGGCGTTAGGATAAACAAGCTCACATCAATTGCCAATCAGTTTACTGGAAGCGGTCTAGCGGAAATTCTACGTTTGGTGCTAGAATTCTATACCCGAATGGGTGGAACCGAGAGGGCGCACGAAAGTCGGCCTCGCTCGCGCGAGCCCACGGCGCCGGACAGAAATCGTTCTGAGAAGTGCTTATCGTCCTCCGCTACCGATAATTGTCCCTCGAGCAGAGGCATACGGAGAAAGCAGTGTATTGCTTCAAATGTAATGGAGGCTACTGTGGGGCTTTAGACTCTACAGGTCGCTTTCGTTCAACGCTGGAAAAAAGGTCAACAACACCCAATTTGTCTGTATTTATGCTGGTCCAAAAAAGCTGTTTTGCAATAGAGTAATTGTCGTTTGTGGTAAGTATACATAATGATCACTGACAGTCTACCTGAGTGGCTGTACAATTGTAGGACAAACCACCGTCAATAGAAAGAAATGTTGTGTTCCTCGGTTGATTCTCAAAAACACTGAAGCCAATATAAAGATACAGGAGGTAAGATGAGGCTAGCATTATAGCTATACTGTAGAGGGTCCTGTATTCCCAGTGGCGGTATAGGGGATTTTACTCCTTCGCGGTTACTAGCGCGTGTGAGCCAGCTTTTTTTTTGAAGAAGAGACAGAAGCAGCGGCATCTGCCCGATCTGTCTGCCTCTGATACTTCCCCCATAGCAACTCCTCCTTATGGAACGCCACGAGACCCCCGGAGCGTTCTCAAACCGATCGGTGTCCGCTCAAGCAGAAAATACAACTCGGGCTCGAACGGTGCGCGGTACAGCTTCGATACAACGCCGTAGCAACCCTACGTGCCCTCTCGGATGGCATACGAAGCCCACGACGGCTGCATCGGTACCCAAGTGGTACATCAATGCCGACGGGTGGCCCGTACCTCCTTGGGCTGTCGTGACACTTAAAGAGGATGTAGCCCCGTAATGGGTTGAAAACCGACTTCTAATTTAGGGCAACTTTTGTTAGGCCGTACGCTCTTTCGACTATGACGAAACTGGGACTTCCATCGCGACAGAACTTCGGCGTCGCCGCAGGTGCAAATGATACCTCTCTACCTATTCAAAGTTGCGCATCGAGACACGCTAATGGAAGAATATGACAGGGTAGCATGTTGCGCTACAGCATATTTCAACGTTCAATTCTTGCTAAACGAGCCTGAATGTGTGCGTGCTCACTCGAGATCTCCTCAAGACGCATGACAACGCAATTTGAACATCACAATCGTTTATTACAGGCGAAATAGCCTTACATCGACTTGGTTCAGGAGTTCCCAGCTAGATGCGTATGGAATACGCGCAGGAGGTCTCCAGTGGTGAGGTAGGAACGGCGAACAGGACCCGTTGTTCAATCTGACGGACGGATGCATTTTAACGCTAGGGGTCATTCAAGCCAACCAACCAGCTAGCCAGCCAACTATAACGCTGTATAGCTTGTCGTTCGATGAAGCTTGCTTGGGCCGGTTCAGGGAGGCGCGTAGGGTGGTGGTGGTGCCCTACAGGACCTCGTCTAGCCAAATGGCGCTATCGAACACATCCCTCCGGGTGGCCGGCTTTTGGAGGACGATCTCAGAGGCTATTACAGGCATCGACGATTTTCGAGCTATACCGCCGATGTATGGAAGATGTTGCTCGTCTCCCTGCCTCAGCATACACGGCTCCTCCTCACGGGCCTATGGACTAATGTTGCACGGTAGAGTGCTTCGCTGCTGCAGCTTGGAACGATCATCCCGGAGAGAGCTGTATATAATAGATATCTAGGGTTTGCATCGCTGGTCTTACGGTCTAGAAACGCAAGCCACAGTGGCGTAGAAGTGTTCGGGTGGCTTGCTACGTCTTGCTATAATAGTCATCTAAGCCGATTAGCCAGTTAGAAAGTACTTTATTTTGGGGCAGGATTAAGCTCGACAGCAATCCCACCGAAACAATATCCGGCATCACTATTAAGTTATTTCACGTGTAGAATGACCACGCAATAATTTTGCGCCGCGTTCAGCAGGCAGACTATTCAAATTAACCAACTTTTCTTAACAGTATTGTAAGAAATCTACCTTAAATTGAATTAATAAATTTACTCTTCAACCAGCAGTGATCGTTGTTGTTGGTAAACTCAGTTCAGTCGCTCAGCGCGGTCGCTTATGCCAGCCCTGCTTCGGATATCTTGTTATATTGGGGGTGTGATTTGGAGATTTTCTTAAACTTATGTCGAGCATTGCTTTCTGAGGGGTGAGTGTTATCTTCCATTAGTTGTTTCGTACTGTTTCTCGTTGTACGTTACATTCTAGTACGTCTCATTAAACTCAATTGAAAATCATTGATAGCAGCTGGAATTGAATTCACTACGCACGGGTTAGAATCGTTCATAATCTGCGACGACCCGCGCATCGCCACCCATGCACCGAATATAGGGCCACTATAGCAGCAGTGCTATGGTGTGTTCCATTAATGACGATATGCCGATGTTCCTCAGACCGAATAAAGCCGAACCATTTGCTGGAGAACGCGGAATGACGACGGACAGTCATGTGTCAAATTGTGAGGTCATTCTCGTGCGATATGCCAATTTCACTACGTCTCGGGTCACGTATTCCACGTCAACACGTGCCGATCTACCGTAGAAGATGGATCCCTCTATTCACATAACACCACCCAGCTCAGATGACATCGCGCCCGTCCCTAGGTCGCAGAAGAAAACCAAGAGACGCCTTCGTCAAAGTAGAGGCCAAACAGGAGGCAAACTCATCAACAGAACAAAAACAGTGAAATAATGTCCATTTGCCTCTTCAATTCGCTCACGTTGCACTTCGGGAGTTTGGTGTTGGTCGCTATTTCCACTGTCCTTTCTATTGTTTATTTCCTCGTCCAGTTTCCCTCGAGCATCTCGGCTGCCCGTCTACTGCCCAGCATTTCCTAGCAGTTTCCTTCGTTTTCTTTCCTCCTTTTCTTGCCCGTAACGTCCCGCCGAACGATGGCAAAGCGAAGATCATATTTTACTGGCTATTCAATTGAACTACTATTATTATCCTCCTCTTCGTTTCTCTCCATCTGCCGCTTTCTCTCCAGCTTCGAAGTGCTCTTTGCAGTTCGTTTCCCTTACAATCCCAGGAGCTTCCCGAGCGCCGCTCCCACCAGCGAAACCATTATTCCCGATCGGAACTCGGTAGCAGCCCGATGCACTGTCCGCTGCCCTGGCAGGGAACTGCGGCCGCGAGTTCCCTGAGATCGTGACGGGACGGATCGCATGAACGTCGCGGATCTGTGGACCGCTTCCGAAGGACGGGTATGCGCTGCGGGAGGGAACGCATGGCGAAGCCACATTCAATTCTATCGATGGCCAGTGAGTGGATGGACGTTTGGACGCGGAGAGGACGGGCAAGCGGACAAACGGTGCGGTAATTCGAATCGAGCGAATCAGGGAGGGGACAACGGCAAAAGCGGCAGTGGCGGCCGAGGCAACGGAAGCATTCGATCGGTTGCTTCGATGGGTTGGGAATTTTGCAGACGGAACAGATAGACGAAACCATGAAATTTCAAATGGGTCAACATGCGCACACAAATGCACACACATGATATATATATACATATATATATATATATATACACACACATATATACATATATATATATATATATATATATATACACACACACACATATATATATATATATATATATATATATTGCACGTTGGGGGTTGATTCAATGGACAGCAGAGTGCGCTGGATCCCAGCTGATATCACACTCGCAGATAAATCAACTATCAGATGCGAGCGAGATGATTCCTGTTTTTCGTCTAATGATATCTAACGTGGGTACTTTTCCAGTTTGAAACATTAGCCCTGGCAAACATTGGAAATGCAGATTTGTAACAAGCCCAGTGAAGGTGGAAATTATGAAAATAGCTCAGTGAGTACAGTAAAGTACAATGGTCTCTAAGAGAGCAATCACAATATCATATACCAAGAGTGAACATTGAAAGTCTCACACTTAGCATTTAACGTCCACGGTACAACTGCTTTTGGCATTGCTTGATAAGGAATGCGCTAATGCATTTAAGGGGTCCGTGTTGTGAAGCAATGCCGAAAGCAGTTGTACCGTGGACATTAAATGTTAGGTGTGCGACTTCAATAGGTTAACATCGAAGTTAACACGAAGTGAAAACACGCTTTTAGTTTCACTACCGAATTCACATCTGCTGCTTATCCAGTTATCCCTATCCACGGCGAACGACTATGGTTTCGTACCCACATAAGAGTGTTCATAAAAAGGGACAAGTTTCAACTTAGTGCATAAAGAGATATGCCCGTTTAAATCATTGTCTGAATCATTATTAAATACATATATATATATATATATATTTTTTTTTTTTTTCTCTTCCAGTACAAATTAGTGTCCATTCGATGTTTTCAACAACGAGAATTTCAGCAAATCACTATTGCACAGCAGGGCACATAATTTTTTCCCACATGACACTCGCATACAACACGTCACGATCAGTCGACTTCAGTCGAACGCACCTCTTCAATTCAGTAAATCCGAGGAGTGCGTAGCACAAATACACACGTGCGATATGGGGAATGGAAAAATTGCCGGTGTCTGTCGGCAAAGCCAACGCCGCGGTGGCCAAAACCAAAGCGGGCGCAGCAAATGGCAGCAGGAGCACCAACAACAACAACAACAACAATGGATATTTATGCCCTATCATAAAACGCCTAGCGAACTCTGCTCGACTCGAATACTGTTGCGAGATGGTAGAATCAATAGTTTGATTTGCTCTATTATTATTATTATTGATGTACATTAGTGGCACTGAAGGAGGAAAAACAAACGAGGGTGTTCGTGTTGTAGCAGCGTATTGTGGTATAGCTCACTGACACGGCCCATATATATGGTGGAAGGGTATTGATTTTATTGTATTTGATATTATAGTATAATAGTATTGATATTATTGGGGGGAGGGGTTTCAATTCAAGTGTCTGGGTTGTGTTCCTCATCAGATTGTCATAGAGAAACTAATCCATTTTGAAAAAATTGTCGCATTTTTATGATTATTTGTTTTTGTGTTTTTCCGATACTGTTCATACATAAATAGGAACATTTACAAAGAACCATACCACAAGAGCGCAAACCCACTTTCTTTCACATACTAAACATGTATGGTCAAATAAATACAAATTACTTTTATGTTCTATACCGTCAATGCGTTTATGGTCTTCATAAGTCGATCGCATATCCTCACAGTCAGGTATATGCCGGAAATGAAGAAAGTGAGATAGTCCTTCGTCTTCTTGTCCTATGCTGCCTTCAGCGTCTCCTGGGACAACATCGTCCTAATTCTTCCGCTTGGACTGTCTTCGTTGACCATCTGTTGGCATTAAAGGCGCTCTCTGTTCCCAACCTGCGATCCCTCCCGCCGCAGCTCGCTAACTTCGTTGGAGTTGTACCACGACGGGTGGTGGTCACCCCATCATCACCTAGTTGCTATGAGCGCTGTTAGCCGGTTCCCTTCCTGGCTCACAGTCCGCTGTTCGATAGCGAAAAGACTCTATCTGAAGAACGGAGCTGCTGTGGGCCCCGCCCTTTGTCACTGTCGGGTTCAAGTATTTGTTTGCCCGACGCTCAAGCAATGCAACAAGCGTAGCCCGAGCGGTATGGATCACGAACGTAAGAGAAAATTGCCACCTCAAGGGCGCTTGCATCGATCGCTATGATCTATCAACTTGGACAATTCAAACGTTTCGTGGCTGTGTTACCAGCTGTTCAGGTCCTGCGCGCTCTATCAAACGTGGTATCTAACGGAGCTGATGGGAGCAGCAGCAGCAGCAGAAATAACAACAACCACAAGAACAACAATAGCCCGAAGCGACTCCCTCGTCCAACACTAGCTACAAGACTCAGCTCAAACCCATTACCGCCATTAGGGTGCGAGGCGTCTGTGAATCATCAATTTGCCAATTCGACAACTACCTTCCTCTCTTCCGGTGGCTCAGCAAAGCAGCGGCGGCTAACTGGGCATCAGATGTCCTTGTTACCTTGTCCGCCAAAGCAAACGGAGTGCATCTCGCGCTGTCGACAACAGGGTACACACCATTAATGCAACGTTTGCAAGACTCACAAACATGTAAAGGTTTTATTGGCTGATTAAAGGAACAGTCATACTGTATTGTACTGAGTACCTCGACGTAACAGTCCTTAACACATCCTGCTAGCTTATAGCTTAACGGTAATACGCTTCGCTGTTTATACCACAATCGAAGAAGTCCCGGTGTTCCTTTCTTTTGACGACAACTGAGCAAAGAAGTTACTACGTCTGTATCAGGATTCACAGCCAATGTCGCCTGGTATGTCACCCCTCAGATTCAATGTCCTTAGGTGGGAGAAAGCCACCTGCTTGGGAGGGGATGAAATCCGCGTCGGAGGCCAAATAACCGAATTCTCCCAAGTATCAATGATTTCACCCTGTGGAAGGCGACGCTATCTCGTTGGTAATATGTATGTCTCCTTCTCACGTATGTGCTGTTGTCGCATGCTTTGCCTCAAATAAAAATATACGACCAAACCATAAGACGCACGTGCTAGACCACCATAAGATGCTTCTAAGAAGAACGACCCTATGGGGAAGGCGTGTTCGAAGTGCCTATGGGTCGCCTTTGGTAAATATAATACATGTTAGGGTTCATGGCTCACACGTTCTGAGATACACGTTAGGCATTGTGTATTGAACTTTTCGATGTACGTATACCTAACAAACCCTGTGTTCATCCTGTGAAAATAGACAACGGTATTAACGACGACGCCTGATAGTACATACGTATAAACGGCCCCCACTTGAGCCCGACTGTGACAGAATACAATATTATAATCCCAACAAAGGCGGGAACAGTGTTTGATGAGTAAGCGATAACACAGCAATACTCCGGTGCGAATATCATTGTGTATTCCATCTTACCTAGTATATCGTATGTGTTTAACACAACAAATATAGACACACAAATGCGTGTAAAATCTTCATCCCAGTATCTCATGGGCCTTTTTACGTTCTTACGTGATACGTTCTTATCGTGAATATGAGACCACCTTTCAATCGTCGCCTCGCCCCGAGCAGCCAGGTTAGACATGTTTTCAATTGCTATCTGTCCCCCGTGCGCGTATGTGTGAAGTACACACAGGCCCACATTATGGCTGTCTCTCGGCACTCGCCGTTCGGAAAGCAACGAAGGATGACAATGATACGAGGATACGGGAAAACGAGAGGGGAAATTCACGAAGCCCTTCCCGGTGAAGGGAGCCACGCGACTTTCGCCACGACGGTGAACAGCAGGAGAAAACTCCTCGCCCGGTCAGACGCAACACCACATGGTGATGGCTATGTGGCCATTGGCTGCTGCTGCTGCTGTTTGTAGCGAGCAGGGATAAAAGTGACGTTTTTACGTCGTCGTCCGAGATCTCTCGGGGCTTCTCTGGCATGCAACGAGCGCCTATATCACAGTGGCTGCTAACGCCTAGAGGAAAGCCGGGTGATGGGCTCTTTTTTTTCGCAACTTGCGCCCCACCCTATACTATGGCACCCTGTAACGGGGCCTACCACCACCCGGTTCCTTCAACTGGGATCCACCAACTGGGATCCCTTGCTGGGGCAACCTAAGGAGGGCATTGCGGTGTACATCGTCTCACACGTCCTCCTCATAGAAAGTCGCACGGATAAATGCTATACGGCGATTTGTGCGTACGGGGATATTTGCGGACACGCGCGTGAATAGAAACGTAGATTAACGCCTTGGCTAACAGAACGTTTTTATACTGCGCGTTACATTGGCATGGGTAGAAAATAGTCGTATCCGATGTAAATAGTTGATTGGTATCACTGCTTGACTGACATGTGTTGTACATGGAACACATTAGTAGTCGTTAGGACGAAGGCCACAGTGTATACCTATGCAGAAGGAATAAATGGAATTTTCAGTGCTAAAAACTGTTCTCTCCTAGAGCCATTTTCTATCGTGATAAATTCATCTTAGAGGAAAATATAAAGAAAATACGTCCACAAACAGTTACCTCAGTGGGACGTCGAATTTTGCTGAAAATTTTGAAATATGGGTGGGATTTTAAGCAAATGTTGTGGTTCCCTCAGACACGTTCCAATTTAAAGTCGAGTTCATCTTTTTGTATTTTAGGTGACCCCCGCGCCATGGAGTACCCGTTGCCCAGATGACCTGAGCTTCAGGATAGGGGGTGAAATATTTTAGGTCTATTAAACGTAAGTATAGAAATTGTGAATTTTGCCGTAATATCTGTTTACAATCTTCACCGGACTAGCCACCATTGTCTCGGCGTAGATGATGTGCGCAGTTATGCTCACGACACCACTATCATATACTCCAGCATCAGCTGATTGTCACACCAGTTCACTTGATTCTGACAGCTGCTGAGTAAGGTTCCTTCCCGGGACACAGTTCCATGACAGCTTCATGGATTTATTAATAATTCCATACGTCTCCTTTAAACCATCAATTCTAAATAAATTTTGGTTTACGGCTGGCCGCCAGCCCGTCTCCCATCAGACGTGTCTCAGTTCTTATCTGTATGGTATTATTACGAGAAATTGTCGCGAAAACAATCGACACTTCCCCGAGGTCAAGTGAGGAATTCAGTCAACCTGGGACGTCTCATTGAAGCTACGACCTGGGACGCGACATGATCGTTGCGGTGTCGTTCCATAATGAGATCATTTTTAAATATATCGTACTGTCCAAGAGTACCTTGTGAATGTTTCAAGCTTGAGCAATTAGCTAAGTCATTTCCCGTCCCCCGTTTTTAAGACGAACCGATTGCCATTGCGGAACTCGTGCATTGCTCAACTACATAGATGCCTGCTCGTAATAATCACGACAATTGAATCTTTGACATTAAATGTGTAGACTCTTATGAAATTCAGTTGATTTTCGAAGGCGTCGCGTAAAGTGGGAATGTCTGTAGCATATATATATATACCTGGTATCCTGGTATCCTATTCAATCTGTCTGTTTATCTTAATCGAACTGAAGATCAATCTCAACATGCTCGTATTGTAACCACTAAACGATAGTAGTAATAATAATACAATTTCCATGTAGATGGTCTTGGCTTAACGCTTGAAATACTGTTTTAGCTACACGCACGAAGTTGAACACATTAACTAACTTTCACATGCTGTTCCAACTTCCTTCGAAATAGTTAGAAAAAGGCATAATATTTCCCAGTTTACCGACGTTGGCATTCTTTGAAATCCATTTTGAAATCCGAAATCGAATCTGTGTACCGTATTGTCTACTATAGGGGTCTACCATTGGTTGATCCGCGCCACTTACGGGGATCACCCCGACTAATCGCCCCCCCCCCAAAGAATTCCTAATTATTGTATGTTTGAATAATCCTTGCTAAACGTCCATGTCTAGAAATGTATTGTCCATTTTACGCACAATGGTACACGATCCCAAAAGCCAATTTTATAGATACATGCCTAAGAAGTTCTATAAACATTGTCGATATAATTTGCCAAGAACGTCGCGATTCTCCGCTAAAGGCAAATACAGAGATACACATGAGTTCAAACGATTTACCGCGTTAAAAATATACGCAAATAACGAAAATTATTATACACATGAACGTAGTTGAATTTTCATCGATTTATAGCTTCAATGGAAATAATGCTGCTATTTTGCTATAGGCGATTATTAAGCTAGGGACGACTACTAATCGAGGAACGGACAATCGTGCAATACTGTGAATAGACAATCCAATGCGCCGCAGAAATCGATATTGTTTATTTGCCGCACTGAAGCTGCTGTGCTGACTTTGTTGGGGCGTTTATTTGATTTTCCTTTCTTTGTTTCTTGTCTGGGCGAGATCCTATTGTCGACAGTATTAGGGATCATTTCCAGCTCTTCAGCTGTTCTATCTTATTTTGTTCTCCTGTGTTGTGCTCCTATTTGCGGTGGCTGGGTCCCAAGAGGATGACATCCAGTGATGACATGTCGAATCCCTCCTCAGACAAGGAGCACCATTCCATGTCGTTTGGCTGCGCCGCCATTCTAGCTAGGCGTCAGGCCCATTGGGAACTTCATGGGGCCCCCGTAGGCAACAAGGTAAGGTCAAACCTGCGGGACAACATGATCATAGTCAAGAGATTGCTGTCTACCACCTCCGGTGGTAGTTCGGGTCTCTGCTATACGCAACTCCTGCCACAAGTATAGACAGACCCTCGACGGTTGGTGTGACCGAAGCAATGCTACGAACCAATGCACAACAGACTTCGCGGTCCTTCCTCCATCGGAGCAGGATCTATCGCCGCCTCCTCTTGTACGAGTTTCTAACTGCGATCTGCGTCACTGACTGAAGGGATCAAGGAGGATATTGGCTGAGACTGCCTCGATTCGTCGGTGTACGAAGTGTCCTCAGAGTCAGCGGCGCACCGCTGACTGTCGCGTGCCAATCAGCCAACAGCGAATAGGGCAAACTCCCAGTTCTCGTATGGATCTTTCTACCTGTCGGTAACCTACGATGGAATATAGCGACCTGCACTGAGGTCGTAAAACAATGAAAACGATGTGCTTTCTTGAGCCAGCGGCTGGTAGGGTACACTGATGGGTATTTTTTACCTCGCAACATTGATATAACTCCTGGAACATCGTCCAAATGACTCTATAACAAGATTATATGTAAATTATGTCCAGCTTATTCAGTTTCTTTTTCCGCGATTGTTCTAGCGAAATCAATTTACGTCGCTTCGTAATTATTTATTCAGGTGAACGTTTCACACGTGTCAGCCCTGGGGGTCACGGAGCTTAGCCTTTCTGCTCGGACGATGTGGGAGGCTACGGTGTGAGCCCCCAGTTGTGAGACCCCAAAAAATGTGCAGCATAATATTTTTTTGCCTTTTGTTACTTTATACGCTTGTTGCGGCTGCAAGATTTTAAAGTTTTGAGTCCAATATAAATATTGCTCGCAATAAGTGATAGGTATGGATGATGTTGCGTCGCCCTTAAGGACACAATAATTCGTTTAAGCACTATTTGCATCATTGAATCAATTCATATAACATAGCTCGCCGGGCAGACGCGGGCTAGATGTGCCTGTGGTTTTAATTAGAAATATTCATTTTCCAGATTGTATAATCCTAGACCGGTGATATCATGGTCGGTGTAATAGTACCTGTGCGATTTTTTCCTAGCTAGCACATGTCTTTCTTAGAAGCTCCTGCTGTGATTGTGCTGTGGTTGTATTGTTCTTTTTCTTTTATGTCAGAACACTGTTTACCTTTTATTACAGTTAGTTTAGATAATATCGAAAATCAAACAAACCCCGCCTCCACCATGATCCCACGAAACGCAGGCCGCCACCCGGCGGTTCATTTTCTATCGGAAGTGATGCTATTGTAAGATAATGCAAAAACACCTTTTTCACATCGGGCTGTGTTGGAAATTCAGCGGTAGGCAGGCCCAACCAGCATCGTTCAGAAACAATGCCCCCTATTACCAACGAGCTTCGATCTGACATTGGTGTCGTCATAGAACGGGAGAACGACAATGCTGTTTTCCCCGATAGAACGGCACGGACGGGGTAGTCGATAGCGAATCGTATGGGCGGCCAGGGTAAAATGAATGGGACGTCGATAACGAACGCTTCGCGTCGAGAGGTATCCTACCCCCGCCTTGCGGCTGCCAATCGATAGAGCATTAAACAGACCCCACTTTTTTTGCGTTCAGGCGGCCTCAATGAGAAAACGCCGCTCGATTGGAACGGCAAGATACAAGCGGCGAATTTAAACGAGAATCCTATTTGGAATCGATTCGAGAATCGTATTTAGAATCGACAGAGAGATAAGATGCTAACAGCATGAATGAAACAGAAGAGGCTTCTTGTATGAGACAATTAGATAGCGAGAGCCACCCGCTACTGGTGATGAATGGTTGAAATAAACAGTGGATCAATTTGGAGCTGTATAGAGAGAGAAATGATATCACAGCCGTTGACGCAGCTAAAATATAGTATACAACATAATTATAATTAGGCAAAAAGCAATCCGTGTTTGTCAAACTAGCTGTCTGGTAGCCAATGCCATTATGTTATTGTCATCATGACTATTATTATTATTATTATCATCACCATAATAAATGAAGTAATAATTAGTAGTGAACGAATACACCAATCACTTTGGTCATGTAGTCTAGTCAATAGCTCCGTCTCCATTGTCTCATGTCTACGTTGTGGGCCTCGTCTTTTATACTTCGACTAATTCGCTGCCTCTGGGTGGAGCGGCTGCTGTCGCTCAATCGTAAATCAAACTTCGCCACTATTCGAATAGTCGACTCTCAGGCAAATCAACTCTCGGTGTTCTCTAACTCAACGATTTCTTAACGAAGCGCGAGCTTCTACACCTGTCCGCATGCTGTTCTTCCGTGAGCGGCTCTCGTAATACGGCGGCGCACACGACGGTGGTGCTTTGCTTTGTGCGAGACTTTGCTGGGTCGTGTTGGCTCGCCATCTATCGTTGAAGCCCTTCAATTCGCGCACCCTTTCGTTTCCTCGTGATTCCCACGAACCGGTGGGAATCTACCCAAGCAGATCCAAATTTCCGCATGTCCATCGATACGTGAGTGACTTCCATTGCAGCTGACGCCCTTTATCCCCGGGTCGAATCATCGATACGTATCGGGAAAGTGGTCTGGTCTGTGGGTTCTGCTGCCGTGCAGCTTCGACTATTCTCTGCTCATTTCCTCGTCGTCCTGGTCAATCCGGGCGGTGAAAGCATGACTTCATGTGGCTGGTTATGTGTACGCTGCCTACGGTGGGCAGGTCTCGTGTGCGGTCTGTGAATGGCGCATAGCGGCTGTATGGCCGGAGTGTATGGCTAAGTATGCAATGGGTGAGATAATTAATTAAGAAACCGCTCGTGCTGCTGGTGCTGGCTAATTGCCCATTAGTGGTCGAAAGACCAGTGGCCATTGAGTAAACAAAGGATTACGTAATTTGCCCCTCGACACGAACATCATCGCTGTCTTATCGACGATGACGACAACGGCGTGCCTACTTACACCCCCCTTGAAACCCCATAGAATCCCCATACGTTATCTCGACCGCTGTCTGCTGCCTTCACCGTCCGATCAGTCTCATCCACTATCCCCGAACTACTTCTTTGTTTCTTTTGTTCTCTCGATGTCTGCTATTGATCCAGGGGACTCCTCCTACTTGGCAACGGAAACTGTCATACGTACAGGGCTCACTACCTTTGGCTCACTCGGATTGATCCCCTGGTGGACACATTGAAGCTCCTCTAAGCAACACGTGTTTTCTTAGTGAATAGTCGATTTCAGGGAACGAAATGCGGCCAACGAAATGAGTACGTTATACATCCAATAATGTTGTTGGTTCTACGCGGCGCTCGTACGCGTGCAAGTACCCACAGCCGTTCGTATGGTGCAAGTTTCCAAAATGATTAGATGTGATGTCGTCGCTGCAGCCCAGTCATGAGTAGTCTGCTAAATTTTTGCCAATGTTTACCTTGTGGTTACATCGTTCATCGATTTTGACGTTGGCCAGAATACTCATACTGGATGAGATCCCGTTCTAGCTACACATTGCTAAAAAGCTCCGACGGTTTGCCTGTACAGTTTAAGTTGACTTGAACACTTACTCTTGGTAACAAAATATAAGACCATTTACGAACAAGCATATGCCGGCTGCAGGTGTACTTACGGAATCATATAGAGGACCAACCACTGGTAAACGGCATCGAAGAGATCTTTCGGTGCAGCGTTCGTCTTCGTCTGTGAATGTTACAAATATATCTGTACAGTCGCGTATATTCCAAACAAAAAACAAAATAAACTCAGAAAAGTTTTCTTTAAGGACGGAGCACTCTGTTTGAAACGTTGAAGAGCTGTAAGGATTTTAATACCGCCAAACATTGCTTACTCCCGTTCCCCTCAAACAGAAAAACGTTATGCAACGAGTCGCTGTGAAATGGAGCACACGGATAGAGCCACTGGCGCAAATGTGTATTAAGATATAGATCATAATAAGAGGTGTTTTGCTCGTCGTTATCCAGTTTGCTGCTGTAGATTCGACGGATGCGAACGTGTATCTGATACGAGCTCTGGGAAGGTGGAAGTGTCCGCCGATCGTTCGTGTCCTGTGTGTGAACGCAGTCGCTTCGAGTTAACTCGATACACAGACATCATCGGATGAGGATCAATGGCAGAATAAGGGGGCTGCGAGAAGGGGCGGCGTTTGAGTGGAGTGAAGTGGCTTGAATGTCGTTACTCGATCTACTCGCCGCGTCCAAGGTCAAGAGAGCAACAGATCAACAGAGAGTGAGTGTGACCAGCCGAGCTATTTTGATGTTCGAATTTGTCGAGCTATCGAACGGAGGGCCATTCGATATTCTGGGAGAGCGCGGTCACTAGGGCAGCGTGTTTTATGGCCCAAATTAGAGATGATTAGGGCGAGAGCGAGGGCGAGCATTAGACATAGATAACGGAGCTCAATAGCGTTCCGTCGATGGTGTGACGTTCTAGCGGCTGTTGCGATAACGCCAGTTAGCTAGTTGTACGGGTACAATGGTCAGGACTAGCCGACCCGCGTATCTGTTTATTTCACGGGTGACGACGTCTCTGGGCGGACACGAAATCAAGCAAATGACATTTGGCCGATGTCGTATGAAAAGCCTAGCGTTGTTTTGTGTCACTCATGGGCCGATGATGCTGTATCATGCGGCTGCACAAATTAATGGTCTGCTATGTCCACATTATCATAGTTAGTATTATTCGTAAATGAGGAGAGCTGGTGGCACCACGAATGATTAGAGCAGGAACAAAGGAGCTCAGACCGCGTGGTCGCAATTAGTCAGCGATGATATAGATTGGCCAATGTACGATCACACGGTCAACAACAAAATACATTTATGTGCGTGTATAGAAACTTTTGCTAGTTTCTGAGCCATTAAGCACCGCAGATCAGGTTCGACTGCGAGCAGGTTCGACTAATGGCTTCCCAGTTTAGCAACTATGTTCAGAATACTTGCCAACAAATGAATGTTTTTAAGTATAGCGCTGTATTCAACTATCTCGGCAGTGTTCGATGTTGTACGGCACATGACGACATAATAACTATAATATTATAATGAGTCACCTGTCGAATAAACCGGGCATATTTAATGTTTTTCACAAAACACTGCCGAAAGCAAAACTCATTTGCATGTGTGCCTGAGTAGGCAGGCAGATGTGGACCACAGGCGGCGCGGTCGATCGTTCACGTTCGATCCTTGTGACGCTTAAAGGCCATGGTCACTGATTGCTTTAGCACCAGCCACCCGCCGGATCATCAAGTTCTCCCAGTATTTCTTCTTCTCGTCCCAAACGAAGAGCCGCTAGACAACCCGATTTTGCGACGGCGCCACCACGACCACAGCCGAACTTTGCCACCCGTAGCGACAGATAATGCGTACATTCGTAGGGTGGCTATTCAGCCACGCCCAGCGTGGTGGTATTGCCCAAGGCTAGTAGATGAGCGCATCGATATCTACCGAAGCCGTACTAAATGGGAGTTCTTGGCGAAAGCTAAATTGGCCCTCGTTGGCGCCGACCTGTCGCGCCGCCCCAAGCGACTATTGCCAGCGAGCTGTGGCAGCAACAGATGGGGTTGAGTTCAGCACAGCGGCAGGCCTTGCTTATATATACATTTAGTTAGTAGACCTGCTACAGTCCGCTCTTCAAGAGATCTTTGTGCTCCTCTTAGCAGCCATGAAATCCGACATCGCCGAGTTGTGTGCAAGCTTCCAGAACGTTGTAGCCTGCGCTATTAGCCGCTTTCTACACCAACGTCGCATAGAGAATTGACTCGACGAGCGGCGTTAACTTCCCGTTAACTAAACGTATCCTAATGCATATCCCTATTACATATCGCTCTTTCGTGGATTCGACATGATGCTATTGTTTTGGTGTTATATTATGCGTTTACAGCGCTGGGGTCATTATTCATCATCGATCCCGTAGTATGATGTCATACCATTACTACAGTACGCCCATTGACCTATATACATCCGGTGTATATACAGTACGCACTGATTGAAGCCGGGACTGACCCTGTCAGCCTGTCGTGCAGTAAAGTGCTCTGTTTCTGCGTCGATTGCAGAGGCCGCTAATTAAGCATCGCCTGTAGCCAGTGGATAGAAGACAACTGTCGAACGATCAAGCGGTCACAGCGGGAGACGCTAAGAAAGAACCAACCTTCATGTCGTCTACTTTCGCACAGGCCCTTCTTTGTAACGGTTTCCCTTCGGAGTTGAACATTTGTCAGTGCATTGGCATTTACCATTGAGGGAAATGTATCTCTACGAATTGGAAACATAATTATAGAAGATTAGTGGCTAGCAGATAATGTTAGGTCGATGGTTATTCGACAGGCAGAATATCCAAACTTCATGATGCAATAATACGAAACTCTATAGTGGCTGGCTGCTTGTTTAGTCTTACTGTAGCCATTGTAGACCTTCAATATGGAACCTTCAAGAAACTGAATTTGCTTCTACGCAAAGGCCACCGCACACCATATGTATTGAAATTGAGACAATCTATCAAATCTTACATCTTTCACCATCGCCAACTCCCTGTATGCTGTAATGGCCCCCGCAGTCATAGAAAATCGTATACTTTTTGCTTGCAATAGGACATTTTGTGTTCGTAATGATTGACGTTGATGACTCGAACATCGGTTTCGTTCAGTTGACCTCTGCTTGCGTTTCAAGCGTAGCATTCCAACTTGCTTATTCCTAGAGATAAATTTCGATTAAGTTCATTCGACTCATTTATGTCCGGTTTCCAAATATGCCGAAACCAGTTGTACCGTGGACATTAAATGCATTGGCTGAGCGTTAGCCCTGAAACATTTACCAGCCTTTCAAATATATTATCTACCGATCGGTGGAATCCATAAAATTAGAAGCAGCCCTTGAAGTTCGTTATCATCTTTCATTATCTGTGGGCTCTTGTCAGGTAACGGGATCGACGAAATAAAGCAAAGGCGACCCCGACAGATCATCAAAGTTATATCTAAGATAAAGTGCTGAGGACTTTCATATAAGGGATCCAGCTAGAGTTAGCTGAAAATACGTCCTGTTTGAAGACTCTGTTCTGTTCGAGCCACCGCCTCTGACAACGAGATGTTAGACAAGGACATTTCGTGGAATACAATACACATATCTATATTGACATGCCCGTAACGATCTCGCTTGGTTAAAGATGGGGGCTAGCGACTTGGTAGTGTGAGGACGGTTGGCTGCAGAGCAAATATCCAACCGAATGTCATTTCTAGTTTCTCCTCAACGAGTTCTGATTCGTTCAGTGTCCGTTACGGAACACCACATGTTTGAGAGGATGAAAATATTTCATCGAATTGATCCTAGCGCTTGAGGGGTGTAATGTGCGCTGTGTTTGAAAGGTCGAAAATGACGTTAAAAGTATTTTTCGCTTGTTGAAATCTCGACATGACACACTAATTAGCCATCATTTCAATTTTATTATTGCCAATTCCTCGAGCCGATTCCCGGTTTCGCTACCTGTCATTAACCATATGTGAGTGGCGACTGGTGCTAAATTTTTTTCGCTGACTGTTGTTGGCAATCTACCGGAGTCGATGACCATGCGACCGTGCTGCTGGTGCTGCCGCCGCCGTCACGGCAACAATAACAACAAGAAGCGTTGTGGCAGTTGGAAAGCATAGCGGAGCTCTACGTGAGCCCAGAGGCACACAGGCCCAGATCCCCTTGGAAGAGCCTACGGCCAGCGTCGCCGACAACGTGGCTCGGCTGCCAAGTGGTCCGTGGCTCGCCGCAAGAGCTTCGTTCCGCTCTCATCTGCTCCGTGGACTCGACTCAAGTGCAGCACAGTCTGAAAAGGAAACTGTATACTCGAGTGGCGTGCAAAAAGAGGTCGTCCTGCGTTGGGCCGATTCCACCCAACAAACCAGCGGCCGCAGCTGCAGCACCAAGCGGCGGACCCTGGATCGCTTAAAGCACACTCCCACACGAGACACACTCGCACAGAAACAGACGGCCTCAAAGCCGCACCCCCTTACGGGATCACCCTCAACACGTACATAAATAGTGTACCCGACACAATAGCGGTAGAGCTGCTAATAAGCGACGGCAAATATCGCGGCCGACTGAACAAGCCGACACCCCCCTGTGAAGAAGATCCTGGCGCAACTGGGCCGAGGCTCGAATCGCGAGAAATGTGGTCTCAACATTCTCGCTTTCTCTCTCTCAAGATCAAGAACACGGACATGGCGGACGTGACTCTGCCGCTTTGACCGAGCAGCGCACTGATCTCATCATCGTCAGTGATGTCATCTCGCTTGGCAAATGGTCCACGTGAAAGCTCTTGCTGTTCCTTATGAGTTCCTCTCTCGGCGCAGTTCTAGGAATCTGCATTGACTTGTTATGGTTACGTTTTTTTGTGTTGCCAGTGAACTTAACATGGTGTTAATATCAGAATAAGATATTACGCCTCTGAATGGGGCATTTTTGCTAGAAGCGCTTCCTTCATTTCCAATTACAGTCCAAAATAAGGTGATTAGGATTTTTTTTGGACCGATTTTGGCCTGCTTTGTGTTGGTACTACTGTCGAACTGGCGCTGTGTGTGTCTCGTCAAAGTGGGCACACGTTTTGTCGACATCTAAGGCGTCCCGTTTACACCAAACGCTGCTACGGCCCCACGGATACCTCTTACCTAAATATCAAATCAATCGTCATGCGGTATGCAGAACTAGATGTGTAGGTCTAAATAGGACATGAAAATAAGGTTGAGTCGTACGCGCAGACACTATCGTCTTTCGTCCTCATTGTTGACCCTGAATCTTTAAATGTTTAACAGAGCAGGAATCTCTTGTCACATACACTGTCAATTTTTTTACACTTTGTTTGGTCACCAGGGCGATCGCGTCAGCTCATTTCTCATCAAACGTTTGCACTATGGTTCGTTTGCTTGGCGATACGATGATTCCAACTCACTACGCAAACTGATCGATGGCAGCATTACTGCGTCTCCGTGTCTGTATGCTGATTGTTATTATATATGATATATTGAACAAGAAACACCTGAAACACTAAAAAATCAACGGCCATCGATCTAACTTATATGAACATTAATTCTTGTTCATTTGATTTACGCCGAACGTCTTTGTAGAGGGCTTTTCCGATTTCTGACTGTAGTGTACACTGGTGCCGTGACTTAGGTGATTCTCGAAGGGTTACACGTTCAACGGGAACTACAACGAGATACGAGTACTTGAGCAGCAGCTATTCGTCACAACAATAGTTGACGTTGCGCTGGGTGTGACCTAATACGAATCACTACAAAACATTTGATCATTAGAAAACATCAGAATCATTATAAAGGATCGGCTTCATGCAAAAGCATCGGAATCACTATAAAGGGCCAGAATCATTATAACACATTTATCGCAGCCGGCCGCTTTCGTGTTAGGTACACAAGCGAGCTCATTAGGTCACCGAAGAATCGGATGAATCGGAAAGATGTATCTACCTACAGTCGGACCATGTTTGTGGCATTAGCCAAATGAGAGTTAGAATTTGCCATTCAGCCTCAGTCAAGAGCTTTCCGCTACCCGATCACAGACATGGGGATACCTCTGTTGTGACTCATTATACTTAAATGGCCTCTTCAATGATATTTTCACAAAGGCGCACCAGGTGGCCGAGCCTGCATGCTGAATCAGCTCATACTAGCAGTGGGTGGTATAAATGAGCCTTTTCATGATTCAACCTATAGGCGTCAGCCACCGAAGGTTGTCACAACCATAAATCGTCGTATGTGTCATCGTTTCGGCGGGGCTAGTTGAGTATAGATTATTATTCTTAGAAATGCTACTCTATTATTACCTCAACAACACATTCAAGATATTTTCAACGAATGTGTGACGAATTGTTCTCTGCATTCGCTCTAACTGCTCCTATCATAAGCTTATAGTATATTCGCGATGTAGTAACACGATTTCATTCAACATTATATAGTGAATTATACATCATGATCTATGTGGTTTAAGGTACCGCTTGTCACAGCATATTGGTACTGTATGCTGAAGAGTGAAATGATAAGACATTTTGAACGTAGTAATTCATTTTCACCGGCAAATTTAGTTTAGTGCTCAGATTTTCCACGACGACCACACCGGCTTCGGCTGATCACACAACGGAATACATACTTTCGAACAGCTGACAAATGAAAAATGCAAATCGATTTTCAGAATGTTGGTCCTCTCGGACTCTATTCCAGTGTTTTGTCAGTTAACCTGAAAAACATTTCTTTTTTTCTTTTTTGATTCTTTAGCTGTCTATGGGAATATTTCACAAGAGGCATTCAATCAAGGTTTCGGGTAGTGATGTTTTCTCCTCAGCGAGGTTTGACGATTGACGCCCTCCAAAGTTAACCGAAAACCACGAAGTTCCTGCGTTGTTCAGGATTCAGGACAGGCTCAGTCTCAGATCATGGCGCAATGTTGGGGAGACGGCCCAGTTCAGTGGGACGGCGTGTTAATGGGAGTTTGTTGTTTTTATGGCGGTGTAATAGCTCCGGTCGAACGGATCGCCACTCATCGTCATCAGTAATATCGCCGTCCATTATTGCTGCTGTAGTATACCTGTGTTCCAACGACCGATCATTTGGCTGCTCGTATAGTTGCCCTATACGATTAATATAATAAATGTAATAATAATAATAATAACACTGCTGCCATCATAGATCCGTTTGAAGGCGAGGGCGGTCCACTCCCGGCCTCACAGACGAGGCCGGGTGTATCCTGCCTCATAGAGAGCAATACCGCGAAGGCAATCGGTGTTGCCAGGACGTGCGTTAGCACAACCCAAATCTGATCTCACTCTCGATGAAACGTTATCAGAAGGATAGAGCTCTCTAAGTGTATGATGATGATCATATGTCATGTCTGTCTGACAATGAAGTTTGTCCACGAAGTGGAAAATTGAAAATTTTTAGGGGTAGTGATGACTGTGTTTAACACGTAAAATTACGTATAACGTTGATTTTTGTGGCTATGATGGGAACCTATTTCTGTGAGAGAAAGAGAGAGAGACAGACTGACCCTGGGAAATTGCTTTCAGTTATACTCATAATTGTTGTGTCCTTGCTTTATGCTAGGTACTATTCTCTACAAGAAGAGAAGAAACGTGTCGATGTATTAGCCCCTATGTATGCGTGGATATAATATGTTGTCAATTGTAACTGCTTCGTCTGTTGCAATTTTTACACCTTTTACCTATTATTTTTTACGAGAACTTAAAAAATGTATGTTGCAGTTCCGTCAATAAACAGCACTTTGTATTGTATTGTATCTGACTATCTCTCTCTCTCTGTCCGTCTTAATTTCAAAGTATAGCAAGCTCTTTTTCATTGTATTTTGATGAATAGGGGATATAATATATAATAGGGATATAATGCTTTGAGAATCTTCGTTTGTGAATCTGCATAATCTTTAATTTTGGTTGTGTGTTTGTTTCAATGACGACTTGATTCATTAACACTGAGGCAGATGAATAATTCACCATTTTAGGGATAATCAAAGAACAGTTCGTTATTTATGCCTGTATAATAAAACATGGGAAAAAACAGAAATTCTCTTTCTTTTGGGATTACACCCAAGGTTTGGTTGACTTGTGTTATCCCTACGAGAAGAGACGCCAACCAATGCTAAGCATGCCTTCGTCTTTTGTCAGAACATGCTAATGGAATAGTCAAAACATCCATTAACAATTACCACTATCGTTGCAGGTAAAAGGCTGACTTCGTTATCCAACGGAAGCTGAATGCCAACATGGAAACGAGGTCGCAACAGAAGTCCATCGTTGAGGTCTGTACGACGCGACACACACACACAATAGCCGATTTTGTTATTTCTGAATGCTATTGCGGCTACCCTTGCTACTAAGGATTCTATAACATTTCCAAATCGACACGCCAGTAATAGTCCGTATACAGACACAAACGAGAGACTTCTCGTTCTCGCCGGCACACGTATCGATTAATATAAATTCGTGCTGTGCAGCACGAATATGAGAGAATATTGTTTCCAAAAACGCTGCTTACTCATCTTAGTAATAACTCGTACCCGTGGTCTAAAATAAATTTTCGAGGCTGACTCACAGCCAACATTTAACGGTGCTCTGTATGAGTTTATTTCATGATCTGCTTCGTAGTTTTACAAGACCTTTGCATAGTATTCATAATACGACTAATCTTCAGGTGAATGTAGCTATGCAAGGAACTATTATACATTCATCGGAAGATTATTTCATGCAATAAATGGAACGTACAGTAAAACTTAAAAACACAAAAAATAACAAAGCTAAACTGTCCGCCGATGTACTTAAATCATAGTGTTTGCATAATTGTGATACATCAGTAAAATCAAGCAAATTCACAAACGAGCAAGGGAGACTATGAAAACGGATGAAACGTACACGAATCTATAGGACGTTGTTCCTCTCCCGGTGTATTGAAGTTTGAACACTAACCGTGTACCTCACTGTGTACTTCTCTCATGGTATAGTGTACTTCGCATAACGACGAAGCCCAAAACCGGTCACTCAGCCTTCGTACGCGTTGTCAAGTACAAAGGCTGATTCAAAACGTCCCGTGTAAACATATGTTATATATACCCAAGTGGCAAAAACCAACTTTAAAGCATATAGTGCTTATTATTTTTTGGGCTCCTATCAGTTAACGTTCACGATACAACTGCTGCTTTCGTCATTGCTCCTATAAGATGGACCCCCTTAAAATGCAAATGTGCAACGGTGGTGATCGAGGCGGTGTGAGCATCCGCGAGTCTCCTCCGGTTGCACGGCGCACACGGGTGCACCATGCCACTGGGCTCGACATATACATAGTACCTACTAAGCGATAACAATGTCACCAAAAAGATGAACACGACAATACCATCTAATATCGTCTCATCCATATGTAGGGATATGGAGGTACGCGCGAATTTAGCGCGATAAATTAAATTATAATTAAATATAACGCTCGGGATATTTCATTGCTCAAAATAATAACACTGAATATAGGTGGATGCTGTGCTTGATTATTCCAACCAAAATACAGCCCTTTCACGCTATCGTGCCAACACTACTGACACGCTGGCTCATATACAGTGAATGGCTAGGCTACGCAAAGTGGTTGCGTGTACCAATCACGCTGATTCAGTTAATGCACAACCGGGCTGGCCAATTGGCTGAGTTAAGTCCAGTAGAGGCAATTTGAATATTCCGCCGTTATATTTGCTGTGCTAACGCCGAGCCAACAATAGTCCAAACACTCATGTAGACTTGTGGACGCTGTTCACGCTATTTTTGTTGCATTTTACTAATCTCTGTTGCAAATAGAAAACATTCGTAAAGTCACGTCGCGATATTCAGGGCCACGCCTCGCTGGTCCATGAGATTTAAGAGTTTACGGAAGGAGAGACGATTGTTCGTTATGGTGCCGAGAACGGAGGCCGCATACGGGGGTCTCTGGATAGAACAACGGTTTTTTTTTTCGCGCACCAGTGTTCGTGGTACCTTCGATGGTCGCTGTACCATGGACACACAATACAACTTTACGAATATCCATAATACTGATTTCGGCAAAAAAACACTCTTTCAATGCGGAGCAGTGATTTAGCTTCTATTCAGATGAACCAAAAAAAGGTGTGCACATCAAGCTGTTGCGGTTCATCGTTTCCCATCTCTAGCTGTCAGGAACCACGTGAACTACTGACGGATTCTTAGTTGGCCGCCACCAAAGTTGCTGCTGGCGACGTGGGAGATCTTTCATGGAAAAGGGACCTTCCATTATTATGTTGCTTTATCACGCTTTCTTGTGCCGTGGCTCAAGCGTTGCGACCTAGTGATATGAAAATTGCGGGAGTCGCGAGGTTGGCGGACAAAACTGAAAAGCCTGAAATGAAAATGCCTAAGGAGAAGCAAGCGCGCAGATGAAACCTGTGCATTATTATTCGCTCCGTTCTTCCGGATGCGCATCCAGATATTAATCTAGCATCACTTCGCCGGCGCCGGGAAGTTTTTTCGGGGGCAATTTCATGTGGGGAGCTTCATGATGGTACGATGATGGTTTGAAGTTTTCTACGTTCCAGCCCTATGTCGTGCTCTAATCCTTCGAATAGCTAACTAATATATAGCTGGCGTCCAGTTTGCGATTCTGGACCGGCTTCAAAGTGCCGTTGAGGTTCTCGACGAAGATTGATGACAACTTTGTTCCAGTCGACAAACATTGATAATTGAACGCTGACTTAGAGTAATGGGGCTAATCGTTCGCAGATAGCAATCGACAGACAATGTGTAACAAATCGAGCGTGAGTCATGACGAAGTGCTCATTAATTGATAGGTCAACGCATTTGTATTTTCAGTATCCCAATTTTAGGCTTCAGACGAATCGCTACGTTCTGGTAACCTCGCTCGGCCAGTGGCTACTTCGTAGGTGCTTGGACCTTTTTATGTCGGCATATTCGAGACCCTAGAATGGAGAGAAATTTAGAATAGGGAAGTGAGACCGTGAAGTCTCTTAAGTGGCCACGCAGTCACTACCAACACTGAGGTTTCGGCTGGCGAGAAGAGCCTTTATTGGGGTCTTGTGGGCAGAATAGCCCTTCTGTTCGGCGGTTGTAGACGATTCCTTTTACGACTATGCCTACATGCAAAGGAACTTCAGGAGATGAGCAACCGGACAGTGGTATGTGCTCTAGTTACAGGTCATTTGCTTGGTGAAGGCAGAGTTCACGTTTCGAGTGGGACCTGTCAGGTGAATAACGAGCAGGCATCGGCCGTTGACAACCCTTTCCTACTTGAGATTGTCCTATTTCAAATGTGCAGCCGTTCTCATAGCACAGTCGTTTGCATAGCCAACGGAGCGACTGGTCGGCAATACTGGGCAGAAAGGCGTTCATTTTTCATTGTGGTCAATTGAAAGAAATGCGTACCCGTAATGGGAATCTGGTCCATTCCTTCGTAAATAACTCGATTTTCGCGGTTTTAACACAAACTCTGACACTATTAGCAGGGAGCAGAGAATCACGGAAGGCAACCAAATCAATCCTCATATCTGTTACGTAACTAGAATCCAAGCCATGGCTACTTGAGTCTTGAAATATTCGATGGGCGGACCTTCTTTCCCCGGTGGCGGACTCAAAGCATATCGTTTCATGCATGAGGGTCGTGAGTCGATCACGAGCTATGAGAAGGCACGATGAACTTTCGGTCCAAAGAAGCAATGCGCTTTTTCAAAAAATCGTCTAAATATTTTATAGTTCTCTGACTTGATTCTTAAATGAGTATTTTTTCTTCTATGTTTCGCCTATCTAACTCTCTGTCCATGTTCTAGTTCACTATACTTCAGCTCAAACCATGGCGCTCACCGCTTCAGCCATGCTTTACAGTGTTCGTCATCGAGTGTCCAATATTTAATCAGAAGCTTCTGATAACATTTACATTATTATGTTATAATAATACAAACAGAAAAGATCGTGTGAGAGGGGAAGGGTTACACTAAACTTGTCATTGCGTCTTCTGTCGATCAATTCGCTTCAGATCTACGTGGACTGGGCCAATCACTACTTGGCACGAAGTGGTGTCCGACGCCAGCTGGGGGCACTCGAGAGAGATGTACGCGACGGGACCCTTCTCGCGTTGCTCATCGAGGCCGTCCTACAGTGCAAGGTCCCTGCCGTCAACTTTATTCCAGCCACGCCTCAACACATGGTTAGTCTTCGATGATTTGACAGAGTACAATTTTATTGAGTTTCCACCTAGTACTGCTCTATTGATCCCATCTCTATTCAAGATGACACAGGATGCTACACAATGTATGTTAGCATAGATTTAACCTAGACGCAAGGCATATAACATCAGCACAACAAGCCACAGATTACCCAACGTATTTTAATCACCCCCATGGAGATACTAAAAACGGGGATAGAACTCTTGTCGATGCTTCTTATCTCTCTATTTTCAGCTGTGTGCACTTGCAGTTAAATTTCTATGATAATAATAATAGCATTATGTATATGTGCTCCACCAGCACTCAAAAACCATCGTAGGAGGTATAGATACCTGCAACATACCAGCATGCTGTACAATAGTTGCGAGAACTATAAGGCTCATGGGTGTCTGAAATGACCGATAGATGCAATATAACCAAATAGCAATGCATTTACATGCGTCCGAGAGCGTGCCTACCCCCTTCTTAAGAGCTCGTCAGGCCGTGTCGCTCTTACTCCTGCCGAGCGATAAGTGTCTAGCACCTCCACTGTCCACCTAGTGAGTGAAAACTTACATTACAAAGACGGTGTGTAGCACAGATGATTCAGCTTCTAAGTACACTTAAAGCCTTTCAAGATACAGAGAAGAGAACGCTCCTGGGTTTCACAAACTCGTTTGTGTATCGCGGGTCGTTGTCGGTGACATCATTCTGTTGCGCGTCTCGTCTCGCGTGCTTGTCCTAACACTCGCGGGCTATTGTATATGCTAAGCTCGGGGGAGGAAGGGTTTTCCTCGTAATGTGCATGCAGAGACACTTCGGCGAACTAGGAAAAACTATTAGATGGGTGATGATTTTGTGTGATTATTTTCATAATTAAAAAAAGGAACAAAATTGCATAATTATCCAGGAATGAAGTTTTGAGCGACTCTAGAACAGATCTTGTAGATGCATCTTCGAACTATCTCAGTTATATGTGGATTTATCATCTTGGCCTTTCCTGCGAGGTTTTTCAATTAGAGCTAGGCTTTGGGTCAGTGATGACCTACCTATTTGCTTTACGGTCTCCCATTTCGAAAATGCTTACACGGTGGATTCGTGGAATCATGCACGCATACGGAGAAACCTCAATTGCAGAACCGTACGGCGATCATATTTTAAGGTTCACCATACGAAAGAGCCAATCTGTAACTGTCTGGGTCATTACACCTAAAAATATCGATATTGGCAAAACAAATCATATAGGAAAGTCGCTAAAAGTATATATCCTTTCAACCTCAACAATTATATTCCTATTCGAATTAGTATTTGGTACAGTGCTTTCAAAGTCAATATAAAAGCATTGGTTTTGCCTTCCAAATCGATGATGATTGACTTCAGTAATTAAACTTTTCCTCACGAACGGCGCAAGCTGAAGTCTTCGCTAGGGGATCACATTTTTTTTGGGATTTCGCGGTGAGTCCACAAACAAGGCGCATACGAGACGGTTTAAATGACCAATCTGAATTGCTTTTAAGCAATTAAGCACTAAACTGACTGGACTGCGTGATTGAGTTTCGAATTCGTCCGAATTCTCGCCCGAATCATCTGCGAGCTTCGCTCCAGCACTGTGAGGACTGGCCGTCATTCCGACAGAGGGGTTATTCAAGGGGATTCAAATAAGTAGCACTTTATCGTTAGCAGCTTCCGTAGCCGGTCACAATGTGAATTTCCTGGACGTCCCGCGGACTTATCGCACTGAGAATTACACCATAGTGTATAAAGTCAGCCAGGAATGGACTTGATTTCGAGCAACTATTGGTTCGATTCGTTCGAGTATTGCTTGGGGAGAATCAAGGATAATTATGTCACTCGGGTAATGTTAAATATATCGCAAGAACCATTCAGCACATTACTGTCTTCATGGTTTGTTTTACAATTACTCAGCTGTTGAATGACTTCGATAAAACATGGAAGACTCCCAGCAATATTGACGGTGATGAAACTGAGAATTTTGACCTACTATATTGGCCGCATTAATCCTTCTATCACTAGTAGTACCAAGTTACCTTATGAAGGTGCTCGCGGATTTAGTCGTCCGTGTGGCCCGCAGGATTGAGGCAGCGTCGATTGTTGGGACACCCGATGACGCCGATGCTTAGACGCGAGCCAGTGACGATGGAGTTTACCTGTTGCTTGATACAACCATATCGAGCCATAAGACATTCGATCTGATTAGTCTGATCCAATTATTATTCCTGAGATCTGAAGCTATGATGGCGCGAAACCGCAACTTGTCCCAGGAGACAGAGCGAGTGAATGTGGAAGAATCGCGTCGGGATGATCTGTAGTAGGCCCATCTGTGCTCGCCCTCTAGTGAGTGACTCTGTAGGATAACTGAACGCACTTGAACACGCAGAATTGGCTAATTTTACAACGGTTGGAAGTTATACTCATGTGGCCACAAGACTGTATTAATTGCTGAACTTTAAACTCCATCACAGTTGTGAGCAGGTACCACGTTGCAGTATGATCACAATGACCTTTTGAAACTAAACAGACCAATCAAGCAACGGCCGAAAATTAGTGGTCGCCAACTACAGCTAAGACCTTAACCGCGATTCGGTCTTTGGAGTGAAGTGACGAGGCTGCGCAATTGTTCTAAGCATAGAATTGTTAATCGGAGAATTTCTGAAAGTTTCCATATACGCCAACGAATGCGTCATTTGCTATTACTTCCCTGCATATAGTTAATCATATTTATTATATTTGCGTCTGCACTCATAGAAGGTAATTGCACTAACTTCAGGACACCTGCATCAATGGTCCCGATATATTCATTGTCCCCTTCTACGCTGCGTTATCTTCGTCGTAGTGCAAGACTACCGGATAAAGGGTCATAGCATTCTGCTATGGGATAGGTGGGGTGTTAATCCCCACAATGCAGGTACAAGCACACCTGTATAACAGCAAGTATATTGGATAAGATTATCCCCTGCGGATACGATATATAAGCTAATATGCACAATGTTGACGTTATGGAGAATGATATTGATCTAGAGTGATGTCCGCATTAGTCAGGGTGATGGATTTAATCGTAACGAATGGAGAGTCCGAGAGTCCCCATTGAGCTTCAGATTAATTTGTATAATGTAGATTGGTTTGTTACCCACAGCGTAGAGATACGCTGGTGAGAACTTAAGTGAAATGCCCGCGATGTCAGATCACTTCTCGAACATGTCGATGCTAATGGGGTCACCAGAATGAGTCAGCACTTTTTATTTGCGGCTTCTATCGAATCTCTCGCTCTTCGATATTCTAAAAATAATAAATCTTTTGGGCAGAAGCAACGTACAGCCTGCTTTCGGCATTGCGTCATAAGATGGACCCCTTACATGCAAATGTGCAAAGGTGGGGATCGATTAGGGCTCGTGGATAGTCTGAAAAGGTTTAGCTGGTCCTTGGACAGCTTTAACTATTCATAAAGCCAGCACATGTGCACAGGTTCGTATATGATATTCTATCACTATGAAGTTACTTCATCCTACCGACGAACGAGGCAAAAATGACCTTATTTCTAACAATGCTCGTACAGGTTTGAAATTGGCCCTCATCGAGAATGAACACTAGATTCTTACAGCCGAAGTATCTATTACACTTGACGCAGTCGATTCGAATCCGAGTACAACCGGTAACGGCTCGTCTACTGAATTATCCTGAGGCATATGAGAAACCGGCCGGTATCTGATAGGAACTAAGGCTCTACTTCTCTACGAGTGTACCCCCTCCCCTCTCCCCACTGTTACACGTACTTCACCTCTGGCTCTCGTTTTCCCTCTTTTCGATGTGAGAACTATGCCTCTCTAAGTGGACTTTGCCGCTCGCGTCTTCAATCAGCCAATTGCCGCCACCCCCAGAATGCCCCAGGGCTTCGAAACCTGTACCCATTTCACTTGGCAGTCATGGTAGTCTGTCTTCCTACCAAATTACGACTCTAGATAGCCACCTAACCTAAATCTTTAATCAATTCCTGCATTTTTGCTGCCGTCCTAGCCAGCTATTGTTTTCGAGCGGGAAGATAAGACCTGTGTGAAGAGGCGACGGTGAGAAAATCACCTCGATAATATAACGCAATCCCTTTAACGACTACGTGTTCACTTGTAAGCTGTCACGTCGTTTTTTCTATCTACACAATACACGATTGTATATTGTGCCCATAAACTTGACGCAACACCAACATCTTTATCGGCAGTTGTATTATTTGTAATGTGACACGTACAGCCGGCTCGGGCAAGCAGTTTTCAACAATTATTCAATCGCCGCGTTTTCTTACGACAGCGTGGTTTGTGCAGGTGTTAATTGCACGCTACCTGTGTCCCCACATAGACGGTTGGTGAAAGCTGCTACATGGGTCTTTCTCGCTTTCTATTTTGAATCCTAAGTTTGCTGTATGGTGCAGCCGTGTAACCATTCGACTGACGAAGAATGACTGCGGATATGGAAAAAAGGCGTTTGTGGATGTGAGTCCGATTTCGGTGTGCGTTGATCAGTTTTTTTTTTGACAGTAGAACCTCCTACATCATCATAGAACGGTAAGCTTCGGCCTTCGAAGAGACTGATACAGAAACACCAACATGCGCTGATCTGGGTTTTGTCCCCCTGTGGGAGCCCTTTCTACGGACCGATCCCTCGGTAGGAGGAACAAACGCTAGCTGACTGGCTGGCGAAGGGGGCGGCTCACTGGCTACTTAGTCTAGAGTGGCCTGCGGCGGTGGACTAATCCAATACATTGATTCAGGATGAGAGTTCAGAACAGGAAGGACCGTGGAGCCTGTGAGCAGAAAGGACAACCGAGGTGAATGGAGAGCACTATTGGGAAACGCAGTCGGCTCTCTGGACATACATGACAATGAAGCATGACAACGTTATCTCTATGAAGGATGAGCAATTCCTTTGCGGTGTAGCCCTCCACATAACTACTATTCGCGAGCGCGAGCCGTCTCTCTTTGATAGTCGGATAACCCAAGGAAAGAGGATGAAGTGTTAGATTTCATGAACGCCATGGTGGTAATCTTACCGTACCGTTGTTAACCAATAAATTAGATATGTATATTGGTAACCAGGATATCCAACTTTATATTATATATATATATATATATATATATTCGCATTCAAGCAAATGTTCGAAGCATGAGATGACGCAATATTGTACTTGCAGAATCGATGCGGTTTCGTATTTACTAGTGAACTCGTCAAATTGCTTACTCTGAATTAATATTAAGATCATCAAAAACCTTTGGGCGACACTAGAAAATACGGAGGAAACTGAACATTTTAGCTACTAGCTAACTAAATACGGTGTACACAGGATATAGTTACTTTAAGCATTACAGTTGATCCCAAAGTAAAAATAAGTAGATGTGTAACTTCCAGCGACTACAAATGAGTCTGCCCACTCTACCCACACCCAAATACCCTGCGCGAAGGGACAAGCGACGCGGAAACGATACCACGGACAAAGCTCTGTGCATAGCTCTGAAGCAGTCAAGAATAGCTAGGTCGTCGAGACCTCCAAAGTTGAACGGCAAATGGTTTCACTGCAGGCGATGTCTACGAAGTCCAAAGTCGTTTGGGCTCCTTTTGAAGATGGATTCGGTTGGAGTTATCTTCCATTTTTTTTTGCATTCAACAGCAGGCTTCATTTGCGTACATCTGAAAGGACAATGAGGCCCGAAGAAGAGTAGAAGCTGAAAAAGCGTAGTAACTTGGCAACGATGTCGCCGCCCGTATCTGTCCACGCGGTAACAGATGCCAACTTGCCATTGGTGAACAACGTCTTTTCTCGCTGTGATATCGCTGGGGGTTATATGCTGAACATTTTTTCTATGATAGTGCCTGCTGATGATCTCTCTGTATGAAGTACACGAACTCGCCACCCAAAGTCAATCGAAGGCTATATGCGTCGAATATACGATGCTTAGCTACCGTATTATTGAAATCCTATGCGTTCACTACGAAATGTTAGTTCTATAATGCTCTTACTACCAATTCGGCATACATACATGAAAAGTTCTGCTCGATCAATTGCTAACACAACCGATTATAGAGTCGGAGAACTCTATAATCGGTTATATAAAACGTATTCACGACTGCGGTAGACAAACGTGTCTATTTGTGTACCGAAGATTTATGCAATTGCGTTCATGCTGTTCTCATTAATTCTATCCGTTGTGTTTAAGTCACCACGGATCTACAGTCGCGCCAGCGAACTGGCTTCCTCCACTCGGTGTGCGCGTTCCGAATGCGTGTTCATTTCAGTAATGTTGTTGACAGCGGTACTGCCAAGGATTGGCGGTGCATTGTCAGGATTGCTGTCCATCGCTCGGCTCTGTGTAAACGCTCGATGAAGAAACGCACATGCGCCACCCCGCCTGACGTCAATGGAATAGTGTGAGGTTCCAGTGAGGTGAGCCGGAGCGGCTGCAGTCGATTGAGGCTTATGCTAGGCGCAGCAGTCAAAATAAGTAAAGTTGAATTGGCGATGTAGCCTGAGAGGGTTCGGTGATGATGTGATGAGGGTGAAGCACGCAAGGCCACGTGACAAGACTTCACAGCAACGCTACGATCGCACGAGGTGCAGTTGTTGAGCGTAGGAATCGTGCTATAGCAAATAAGGGCCGGGCCCTTTCGTCGGCTACAAGTTAGCCCACACCCATTGGCCCTGCAGTTACTCGTTTCCCGGAAGCTTGTTTCAACTAGTGGACCAACCAAACCAACCTTCAAGTGTATTTAAATTTCAAAGAATTGAGCAAAACTATACACTTCATTCAAACAAGGCTACGATTATCAATTTCGTTTGATAATATTACCATTGTAGCACGCTCAAGAGCGACGAAAAATACCCAACTACAATATGCACCCGGTACCGCTTGAATAGCGCTGGACGCTTACGCGGAAGTTGGATAGGGAGAGTAGACCCATAGCTTGCTCCTCCATTTCGCTACTACTTCGCGAAGCCTTCTTTCCTTCCCTCTCTCTGTCTCCCTTGATCTTACCCTCGCGGAAGCACCTCTTCTTCATCGTGCTTCCTCGCACATCCGCAGACTCTCGTCAGCGCGAATCGTCTGCAATGTCTGTCTTCGCCACTTTGAAGATACATATACATAAAGGGAGATAGAGATAGAGAGAGAGAGGGGGAAGGTGAGAGAGAGAGGTAGCGAGAGAGAAAGAGAGAGCACTGGCACCGTTTGATTGTTTCCTGTCTCTGTCTGGATAGCGGTAGGCCGGCAGTCGCGCTCGAGTCCTTAGCTCACCCCTGTAGGAAAAGGGCAGTAGTGCCTCAGCGCACAACACAAACTAGAATATATACATTGATGGTGCGACTACTATAATGCTACTGCCGCTGCTGTTGCCGCCTGGCGGTGGCTATTGGTGATGCCTGTAGGGATGCATTCATTAAGATTCTAGTGTGGCCGTCAGTGTCCCTCTGGTTGTGTCCCTTGTAGGAGAGTGTTCGTTACTTAGGGTTAAGACAGACCGCTAGCCATCGTAGAAGAGAGCTACCAGTTTACTGGCCCATGCTTGAAGCACAGCACTCATCGGGCATGGAACTTGAGAAACGTAGTGTAAACGAAGTTAGTCAGTCGGTCAACAGCATCGCAGCCACTGTTATATCGGCTAGAGTACGAACCGACTAGATAAGACAAAATCGAAGCTATGTTATAGTTGAATTCGAGTAGTCTGAGTAGTCGCAGAGATAGTCTTCCAGTGTAGTTGAAACTCTAGTCCCGTCTTGAACTGCTACCGTAACCGAATGCCAGTAAAAACGATATCAATTCATGTCCTCTAACCATCTTCTCTGTATGTATGGTTGGTATTTAAGGTCAACATAATAGTGTAAGGGCAACAGTCACAGGGTAAAGCCTGCTTGCAGGGTGCAACTATAATGGATGTCCTTCTGACGTGCCATCCGAAAGCAGCCTTTAGCCACCCGAAATTACGATTTGATGTGATTTCTAACTTAAACTACAATATCGGTCCTTCTAACGACCATTGAAATATTGTGAGGAGGAGGTTACATTCATGATTGCTTATTTCTGTCCTGTGCTATTACGAAGTAGTTGTAGTTAAGGCATAATCGTGTTCAAGACTGGAGGCGAGGGAGGTTCTCCCTTGAACACTAACCGAATAAGTTCATAGTAGGCTCTGTGAGTAAGCAGTGATTACGGTACTGAATGAATTATGCCTAATGCCAAGCTCATCAGCAGAAGCAAAGCCGTCCAATTGATGAGGTCGGTGAATGAGAACGTTGACGAGGACGACGATAAACCCATTTTGCTTATTGGATAGTAGATGCCCTTGGATAGTGGAACAGGAATACACATCGTTGATAGTGGCCACCCGGAACAAACGAAATGGTTCTGTTGACACTGATGTTCAACGAGAGCCGGCTTATTTTAGCCTGATGAGATATATTATCAAGTATCAATTCAGGTACAAGAGATAGGATATTTCGACGCGGATGCCCTGTGTGCCCATCTAATATTATGTTGTGAAATCTAGAAAGACGAACAATAACAACAAGTATGTGCGCTTGGCTTTCTAATAATTCCAAGAGTTGGTGTTTTGTTTATATCACTTAGGAAATTGTATTGTCAATGAATGCAGTCTGCGCGCAATCGTCTCGTGCAGGATGCGCATAACGATAATGCACGACAACAGTTCCATCGCTTATGGGATGCTACGCTTTTTACCAAAATGGTTTCAGGACAATATTAAACATAGGCAAAATGCGAAACGGAAGTTACTTCAAGGTCGGATTGATCGATAACTGAACGATTACAGTAATTTACACTATAACAGGGTTCCTAAGATCATCAGAGTTGCCACAAAGTATCTGTGCTCGGTGTCTGTGTGTAACTCGGTCCAGCAACACCTTTGCACAACGTTATTGGACATTACCCTATTTCATATTAAGGGCGCTCCTTATCCCGTTCCAATGTCGTGTCCTATCATTTGTTCGTACAATGTGAGAAACGGGCTAAGTTTCTCTTCGTTTTGTTTTTTGTTTCTACAAACGAACGACCAAGCCAGGCCTACCGCTCACTGCGACGGCCTAAACATCACAGGGGGCTCGACAGCACACCAGCGGAGAGTCCCATTTGTAAACAAAACGTCCCAAGCGCACACATCCACACAAGCAAACCTCGGAAAGTTTGCGCTCCAATCAATTCACTCGCTGAGAAATCCCGGATGGACCCGACGCAATTGTGCCAGCTCGCTAGTCAGTCAGAACGGCCCTTGTCGAGCGAGCAACCCTGTGGAAGCATTCACATCGATACGTCGGGTGAGAATAGCCCGATATGAGGCTACGAATCAAACCGAAAAATGTGTGCCCTTTTCAAACGCCCGACCCGCGTCTCCACCGGTGATCATTCAACGAAGTGGCTGGCAAGACGAGAGCGGCTGCGATTCAGCCAGCTGCGAATCCGCTAATAATTTTAGCTCTCCTAAAAACAAACCCTCTGCCTATCTATTGCTTCGCAATTTTTTCCACTTGTGCCATGACTCCCAAGAGGCTACACAAAGTGGCCGGTCGGTCACGTGGCTACACTGGCTGTATAGTGCAAACTTTACCCAGTGAATTCTATGTAGGTATATAGCGAGCACGTGCACGTCAGTCAACGAACACCTGGTCGTGGGACGAAGCTGTTTTCCTTGATTATATTATTCATCATAAAACTACATTCGTACACAAATATTGCCGGATTACCAGTGAGTATTGAAATAGTTGCAAAGCATGCATCGCATGTCAAAAATCACCTCAGAGGACGCATTCACGTAATCAACGACGCAACCAAGTGAACAAGAAAATAAATATCGTTCCCAGTAATAAATACGAAGTTTTTCATTGCAACAATATGTACAAATACTGGATGTGTACACCCCCGTATATTACATACTCCGTATATATCGTATCTTCTCTTTTTATTCATACGATTTGTGTAATATTAGTATATATCGTATATTTGTCCATAAGCTGTGCACTGTTTGTTATTGCTTCCGCTAATCGCAGTACGATACGTTCTATATAACTGTACAATATGTAGTAAATAGAGTAAGTTACCGCCAATGTTCTGCAATATTCACTTGGCTGGGGCATGGGCCATAGCCGATCAGTAGCGCTATAGAAAGCCAGTGACGCGCTCACCTGTGGGGATTAGATATACAGTAGGTAAAATTTACGATTCTCCCACACGTGCACTCGGCCAGTTGTCGATTCACTCTGGTGTGGTGTCCACTTAGCGTAGATCCCCTGTGTATTGTATCGCCTTTCCCGATGTTACACTTCCCTCTGACGCCGTTCAATGTTACCTTGCATTGGCTAGTTTTTCAATCGAGTCACCCCTGGCAGTGGCCACTGGTAGAAATAGACAGTGTCGTCGCTGTAGGACCTCTGTGTGCCGATTACAATTCAGTACCGAGAAGTTTCGTATTGGTGGTTTGAAAATGCGGAGTGACCTTATCAACCACAACTTCGACTAGAATTCGATTTCAATTAGCGAATGTGCATCATCATAACAATAATATGTAAGACAAAGTTGGAAATTTCGGCCGTCACGTTCCAGCGTATCGTAATCATCTGCTGCAGTTGATTCATGCATGCAATAGCATATGAGAGTCACTAGCAGGGTATCAGGCCAAGGGAGAGCCGAATGCCTGACCTGTGAAAGCGTTCATTCATTTGGACTCCGGGAGCTGGGAAAAGCGTTGGGCTGGTGAAGACGACTTTAATGTGGGGAGCGCCACTGCGCACCTCATGTGGCACGTGTTTCTTTAAAGGGGGCGGCATAGGGGAACTGCGTGACTTACCAAGAGAGCGGCGAATACGACGAAAAAGGAAGCCATGAGGGGTCTGCGTGTATAGAGGGCGTAGAGAGAGAGAGGACTGGGGTGATGTGGGCGCGAGAATTAAATAACCTCATCACAACGAGATGGAGTTTGAGATCGACGGCTGATGCAGGTACACATTGCAGCATGAGTTGCTGACGCGTGCGGATGTGTGTGGACTCCCGACTTTTCTTCATATCGTTTAGTTATTGTGGGGTCCGGAGCCCCGACGGAGCCAGAGCAGTAGTAGTTGTAGTTGTAGTAACTGAGCGAGCGCGGCACCGGAGGTCTTAGAAGCTACGTTGTTGGCTCCTGCCATGGCTACACTCTCATCGTGGAGAGTTGCTCGCGCCGACTCATGCGATGTCGTGCGAAATCAATGAGCGCTTGGTGGCATCATATTTGTTCCTCTACATATGATATGGAATAAACCCTGCAAGTTAATTTGGCTAGAGTCAGAATTATTTCATGTTATTAGGGATCTAATGTTTCCATTTGAGTTACCCATGGCCACTTCAGTGTTATTTTACAAACCTTTGTTAAAGCTTACCTATCGCAACCCTAGTAGATAATATCAATTATCGTCTGAAACTACAAAACATGATTCAAGGTTAGTTTCGAAGCTGGGGTTAGCATTTCGGACGCTTCGACCCTAGCTTATATGTACGCCTGTAGTACGATACCGTTGTTTGACGAGCCTTCACAGAGAAACAAATCCTGAGTTATTCGACTTGGTCTAAAACGTTCGAATTTTCATATTGCGCTATGTGTTCGAGCAATTACTCTCTCGCAAAACTGTCACATGGACGGGCGCTCCGTTCAGCAGGAGTTAAGGTGGGGAGAGCAATGAGGGGGCGTGACTATACTCCAGTACAGTGTTCGTATGGCGTAGAGTCGTCTCTAGCTGACATCCAGTTTCCCAGTCAGCGAAGTGACTTGGGAATACTTAGAGAAAGAGAGGAGTTGGCGGCAAAGCCAAACGAACGCTCCTTTTCGGCTTCGTGTCGAACGTTATCTATTTCGATGCGAGCAGTGGTTGTTGTACACAGTAAGCTTTTCGTTGAGCAAACTGGAAACTGGTTGGATGAGGGTACATTTGATCCACACGTTTCATTAGCGAGTGGTTGATTTCGTTTTGCGGCTATACCAGGCACGCTACGAAAATATCTCATGAAAAGGCTGAATACGAATTGTTACCGGTTACTTATATTTCTTCCGATAACAGCTCGACTCAATCAGCTTCGAGTACTATTGGCGAGAGTGGACCACAGCTGTCAATTTATTATATCTAGTGAAACAATGCTGTTAACGGGAGCAGGTGCACCGGGAGGCTCCCGACCTCGGGGCAACTCACGCTGAGGAGTGACTCAGCCTCGTTTGGGCTAACACCGAGTAACGAAGCTCTCTACACTTGTTGCCAGTGGCCCCCAGCCCATGAGCAAGCACAGCACATCGTTATGGCCATCACAAATGATAATCCGAATCGATGTACAGTCCGTGATGGCTGCGTTAATGTTGTGAGGGACATCGTAGAGTCTGACAGCTCGTTCGGCCGTTTGCCAGAGGCGGCATAAAAAAAATCTACCTCCGTGCCCGCTGTCGCCGTAGTAGGCGGCATTCGATGAGCTGTTTCGCTCACGTCGTTGAGACGACAAGGTAACAAGTGACATATTGTGAATTATTATATATGACTGTCATGCATCATAGCCGCATTGAGCACAGCTCATTAATACTGTCTGACCAGTTCTTGTAGCTAATACGGCCCGGCGTCATCCCTACCCGGGTATTAGAACACTGCAGATGTGTTCGTAGGCAAAACCCTTTTAACTCTTTCTTGAAACAAGCTAATCGTCTGACCGGCCCTCGTTCAGCGAACCGCCAGTATTGCTGGACTACCATGCTATAATAGTGCCACCACCACCACTACTACCACCTTCGTTTTAATCGCTGCTGTGCTTCGTACAGCCTCGGGTGTCCATCTTCCCAGACTCGCGCAACAGCCATCGGGGATCCAGGGTCACCTGTAGGGTCCCTCAGGATGAAATCACCTTGTTCCGTCGACTACCCTCCCCAACTTTGTGATGCAAAGCAGCACGAGAATCCATTCGAAATACAGCTTATCATGTGCCCTATGCTGTAGCCTCTGGGTTCTTTGTGACGCTGTTTCGGCCACCTCAATCGGTAGAAGAAGGTAACACTGAATAAACCTGCTCACCCGCGGCGTCACATCATATTTACACGCTCGCCACGCTAAGGGACACTGCAACACTGCTAGGATGCCAGGTACGGGATTAGGCAGGGAGAGAGAGAACAGAGTTAAAGGAAATGTTCCTATTGCCTCGAGGTCAGCCTCTGGCCATGGCATGCATTAGCCAGGGATGGCAATATAGCGAGTACAGCAAAAAGGGGGTGAATATCACCGTCAAACACTGCCAATCCCTTGATGCTTCAAACGAAGCAGGCGATTTTTTCTTAAGAAGCTACTCGAATGCTAGATTTCGTTGCAAATATCGAATTTCATGTTGCAGCTAATTATTAGTTTGAGATCTTAAAAAAAAATCATCTTGAGTCATTTTGAGTCTGTTTACCAAAGGCTTTGGTATGTATACTAATTCTGGCCCTCTTTTTTAGAGAACGAGGTAATATATCGACTGTGAGTTATGTTTCTTAAGTTTTCATGACAAAAATTAGTACTTTCTGTTAAATCTTACCCCATTCCGTAAGCAAAGATGACGAAACGACAAAATCGAAAACACGCATTCGAAATGCAGCCTGACCAAGTCAATCCTTGCTAAGGCTTTCTACACACGAACTCACTGCCAATGATAGCACACTGTCCTGCCCACGTGACAAGAGATTCTGCCCACGCAGCAGTAACTTTTGGCTAGAGTGACATTTCGTCATGGTAATATTACGTGTGCTTCCCTGAAACTCATCTGGTCGATATTTGACAAATGCTGGTATTTCAATGCAGACGCACGAGTCGAATTATCATCGATTACTACACTGTATTGTATCGATGTGCAAATGTGTCCATCAAACGGTGTGAACACATCTAATTTTCTAACTTCGTTCATTGGCCGTGAATGAAATTAGAAGCAAGAATCGCGTCAATATCACGAGCCAGGACTTGATTTCGTTAGAGTTCTTGGAGCTTCGTCATAGATAATAACATAATCTGGAATATATTGATATGGGACATCGCATTGTAGCATGCTATAGTCCAAAGCGATTCGATCTCTTAGCTACACAGATTTCTGTTGGCTGTTGACGGTACCCATTTCACATATTCTGAAGAGACACCATCATACTGTTTTCTTGTTTACGGTGTCTCGTCTAACCGAGATCTCTGTTTGAGCTATGCGGATCGAACAAAGAGCGGCTGCTGTCAGATCCAGTCGTGAGGAGGGATCCTAGTATTCACTACAGTGTTTTGTTATTCTCCACAGAGATAAAGAGATAGAGAGAGATAGAGAGCCAAAAGAAAGCACAACATAAATCGGAGCAGCAGAATCTGGACCTGGACACACTCCCCGAGTAGACCGACTAGGCCACCTTCACTGACTAGTGGTTTCGCTATCCACAGGAGCCCTGACGAATCCGCCTTCATGGTACCCCGCCGCCTCGGCCGGAGTCCTGCAGTGCACATCTCGCTCATATTCTGGTCGCCATTCTACTCCGTTCTTTATACACACACACACACAAATATATATAGTAGCAAGCTATACCATGACTCGGCCCATCTACAAATTGTGTTGCTGCTACTCTATTGCTTCTTCGGTGCGGCCCGGTCAGTCGCTGGACTTTTCTCTCTCTCACTTTCGTTTTTGAGCGTGCCCGTAGACACACAGAGGCCTATTGAAACTCGTGATCCAGTAGCACGTCGATGTTTTCCCGTACGTCTGTTCACTCGCTCCTAGCTATTTGGCACGATGTGTATGTGTCTCTATATATGTTTATGTAACAGTGCCTTCTCGCTATTACCTACACTGCAGTTCCTACGGCTGGTTGTGCTCTCTCTGGTCGCGGGGCATGGTAATTTTTCTCTCCCTTTTTGCCGCAGGCATCGATTGTTGTGCTGCTGCGGTGGGTGGCTACTACTGTTCAGGGACTGACGCGATTTCTGGACTGACTTGCTGTCGCGCTACATGCTACTATGTGAATTGCAGGCTTCGACAGGCCAGCGGCTTCATTGGGCGAAGCAGAATAATAATAATGGTCTTTGTCAAAAACAAAGAATAAAAGCAACTTTCAGAAGAAGACAGGGAACAGCAGATCCCGTAAGAGGATGCCACTATCCTGTACTGCTCCCTGCTGAAAAATATTTCGGCGTCGGCCTTATACGACGCCACACTAGGGATGTCTGACGGCCATGCTCACGGCCTCTGAGCACGGCACATGCACACACACATATATATATATATATATATACAGGAACGACGCTGCTAAACTGATCTGCCAGTTTTCCCACATCACAGGGGTTGGCGTTCTGCGCCAGTAGTGTGACTAGGTTGATTGCGCGGTCCCACCGGCTACGCATAGCACGATCAGGCACCACCACGGCTGACGCGGCAGTTGGCGACAGCGGTCCGAAACGATCAGGGCGGCGATCGGGCATGGTAAGCGATTCTGGTAAACAGTTTACAAAACGGGGCCACACTATAAAGATGCCTGAAGCATAGGACATCGGCAGGCAGACAGATCGATCAGTAGAAGAGGACTGACGGACGGAAGGGCGGGGGTAAGGAGAAATAAATAGGTAACGGAGCTAGAAAACAGTACAGCCACCCTCTATGCGTTCCTCCTATTGACGTTACTCATGTTTAGCTTAATTATTGGCGATGGCGACGAAATACACTGTGCGTGTCATTGTAGTACTGACAGCAGTGAAAACACAACGTTGGCGCTTGTGCCCGCTGATCTCGAACGAAGGAAAGAGCCGAATCTCTCCGAACAGATATCCGAGACGATCTGAGGCTGCAACAAAGGAGGGCAGCTGTTAGTTGATGTCTTTGAAGATAAAGGGGTGAGGGAATAGAACGAGGAACCAGTGAAATAAATCGTTTATCGAGAAAACCATTTACAGTGGGGCTGACCATGATGACAAGGTGATGATAAAATTTGTGATCAAACGTCAAAACAATGTTCGGTTTTGCTTCTATCCTGTTACTATTTGTTGATGGAGATTTTTCGTGGTGTTTTTGTTTCTATTCAGTTGGCATTTACAAAAATGGCTATATGGGGTGGCTTGATCAATGTGGAGATGGCTAGATCAATGTGGAGCAGGGTGATCGGTAAGGCACTTTTGAATACATACCAAGCGAATACAAGGTGGATAAGGCTTGTATCGCAAGACGACGTATTGCTTCTGGTCATCTACCGCAAGAGACTTAACCTTCAAAGTTACCTCGCGGAGCACATAATGTACGATAAGTTCACCTCAAGCAAATCAATGCGGTTTGTACTATATGTGCATTGCTGAAGGTAATCAAACAATATATAGTGTATATTTTTCCATAACAAGGTCCTACATACAACTATATATATATACATATATATATATATATTTATTTATATATGTATATATATATATAGTTGTATGTAGGACCTTGTTATGGAAAAATATACACTATATATTGTTTGATTACCTTCAGCAATGCACATATAGTACAAACCGCATTGATTTGCTTGAGGTGAACTGTCGTCGTTAGCAGTAGTGGCTTAGTGAAAGCTGAAATAATAATAATAATAATAATATATATATATATATTATTATTATTATTATTATTTCAGCTTTCACTAAGCCACTACTGCTAACGACGACAGTTTCGAACGGATACATAGTGATAGAGCAGGTTGTGGTCATGTATGAGCCAAGCGAGCATTACTGGGCCTAACAAACTCAGGCTCAAGATGTTAACAGCTGTTTCAAGCATCGGAATGATCATCATGTAATCAGCGCATTAAAGTCCTTCTGACCCACGAGCTGGGTCGTCTCGTGACTTCGTATGCTCAATATAATGCGCACACCACCACGCCTACTTCGCTGCTCATAGCCAGCCGCCCTTCCCGGCGCTCGTTGTATTGTACATCAATCCTTCGCCGTTCTATACCTGTATAGTTACCCACCCATGTGCACTATGCAGAAGATCACCACAAAGCAAAAATCTCTCCGTCCGGTGCCGGTGCTCCAGCTGGCTGCTCCAGATGTAGCCGCTGCAACTTTGTCGCTCCCCGTGCCAACGATCTCCCCTATCGAATCCCTGGGGGTGCGCACCCGAATGCACGCTCATTACCCCGCCACCGCCATCTCCTCTGTTTTCACCACTTGCTACTGTCGTCTGTGATATGAGGTGGGATTTAGGCGATACTTGGTTGGCTTGCTGTCGTAGCCTTTGTAATGACTTGTTGGGAGGGTTTCGACGAGAATTTCGTTCGGCTACCATTTTGACAAGAAGCGACGGGGAGTGAACCGTATGACTGATATGAACCATCGATGTTGCGGTCGTTAAACATCAGCGGTTAGAGATCGAATTGACACTATCGAAGTAAAAACCATACAGATCGACGCCACCGGGTCAACTGTGGATGAGGAATACGTTTTAAACTGGGGAGTTCGATTCCTATCTAATAAATGGGACCGCATTTTTGAACCAGTTGTAATAAGAAGCATTCACAGTTATCTGGTTACTCGCTCATATTCGGGTGGATGTTGAACATGGTCTTGTAATGGTGTGCCGTTCTCTGTGTGACGCCGTATAACGCCATTTCCCTTAGTAGCTTCGGTTGCAATTTGGCTGTGGTTTTCTGGCCCTATCTACCGAGGTCAACCGGCTTCTATGGAATCGGCCCCCAGTTGCCTTCAAACTGAACACCGCGATATCAACTCTTCGCCTATTACATCACATCAAATAACACTAGTCAACTTCTCGTCTTCTTAATCTTCGTCAATCGGCGAGTCTCTCCGTGGCGATTGTGCCATTGTGGTAACTGTTGCGTCGCACACCTCCAGATATAGCGTCCGCGACAGCAGTCCCTCCCACGAGCACCCCGAGCCTTTTTCCTGTCAAGGCCAAACGAATGTTCCTGCTGTAGCTCTTACCAGTGAAACACTAGGTAGCCTTTGTCCTTCTGGGATGTAGTAATCTATTTCCTTAGTTCGACTCGTGCTTCTTCATCCTCTGTGCTCCTTGCCTCTTGCGTTGTTCTACCACCTCCCTGGGGGCTATATAACTTCGTATACGAGGCACCTATGACGCGTTCGGCTACCGCAGCGAGCTGACGCACCTCCGCGCGACTCGGCTTACTGCCAATTTCACATGGACTAGTCGTCGTGTGGCCAAGAACGAGAGATCTCTAGCCCCCGCTTGGGTTTCTCCCTGCTTCGTATCGTTGCGTCCTCTTGGTAGTCACCTAGCCCTTGTTCGACACCCCACCTCGCAGGCTCCTACTGCTCCTTCCTGCCCTCTCAGTGTGCTCATGCGGCGGTCACCCAACGGATCTGCATAGCATTGCTGCCGTCCGCTACCTGCTGCAGAATGTTGTTGCTCCGTAGCTCCGTAATGTACGATCGTTTTCATGTGTGCGTGTGTGTGCATCGTTGTCATGCAGCCTTGGAGCATTATAGCTGTATTGGCTGGCTAGGTCGTTCTCGGTTGCTCGTTCATTCGTTAGAACGCTTTCTAGGGCGAAGATGAGGAGAAGCGTGATGAGAGAACCTTGGTGATCGAGAGATAGAGCAAGTCAGAGAGAAAGAGAGAGAGAGACATTGGCATCGGCCAAAAGGCAAGCAGTCGATGTGTTAGTCACTGGGCAGGCGCGAACTACAGGGCAGGCAAGAGGCAACCTGTGGCGTTTTTGAAACCCAGGGGGCTGGGACTGCTGCCACTGCTTCAGAAGCGGTTCCGGAGCTTGGGGTCTTGAGGGGTGTTTCGAGGGGCGGCAGCTATCGTTGATGACGATGGCGGCGGCGGCGGCAGCGGCAGCAGCAGCAGCGGTAACAACAGCACGGAGGTGGGCTGTACGAGAAGGATGAGATTGCGAGTATAGGGCTACGTCGTGTTTTCGCAGCAGCAGCAGCTACAATTCCACTCCCCTTCTGTGAAGGCCGAATGCGAATGCGGCTTAACTCCACTAACGGTATATATGCCTCTCTTTCTCTCTTTTCCTCTATCCTCCTTCCGATACTGGCATTCCACAGGTAGCGGAAAGCATTAAGAAGGCAGCCAATGGAGGCCAGGAGAGAGTCAGCCACCAGGTAGGCAGGGTACCGTTATTTCTCGTCGACCAATGCCATCCATAGTCACTACCACATGGGGCACTTTCGTTTCGCTACGAGACTCGTATATATATATATATATACATATATATATGTGTGTGGATATTGTATATGCCGCCCCAGTGGAAGCCAGCTCGAGAGAGGAAGAGATAGAGTAGGTTGAGCGTCGCGTGTACGATACCGAACTTGGCCCACCTTTTGCTAGCGGCACTCGCGCGATGGAACAGAGACAGTACGCGGGTAACTGAGGCTCGCGCAGCGGCAGCAGCAGCGGTGGAGCGCAGCAGCGCTGATCCATGGCCCGCGTCTCGCTCCACTGCCAGATCAGCTCTAGCCTGAACAGTACAACGAGAGCTCAGTCGCGCCTAACTCGTGGAGGTATCGGAGCTCCTCCGCTTTGAGAGAAGTGAGGAACTGTGCGAAGATGTGAAACAGCCGAATATGAGAAGCCGGCTGACTGCAAGTAGCCCCTTACCACTCGAAATCGGAAACGAAGTACGAAGAGAAGAACAACAAGTGGATGTGGCTGCTCCTGCTGTTGCTGCAGGAGGAGCTAGCGTCGTGTCGACGTCAATGCCGCAACACAGGCATGGTGTTTAGCGATACGGATAGCTCAAGATGGTGCCAATGAACGAGAGAGGACGAATGTGTATTTGACGACAAAAACAGATGCGGACAAAGAAACACACACACACACACTTACAGATGTACAGAACAGCTGGCATGCTCATGCCACTGTTGTGCTGAAAGGTGTTGTGTCATAAACATGACGACCCATGTCCATCAGCCTCAGGTCGTGGTGATGTGAGGAATAGCTTCACCAGACGACGACCACCAGACAGACACGAGATGGGGTGTGCAAAGAGGCAAGGTAAAGGTGTCAAATGCAGCAATGTGCGTCACCACGACGACAAAGCGCTGTAACAGCGGTGGTTGCGCACATCGAAATGTGAATGTACTCCGTACTCATGTTTTGGGGCCAGGTCAGAGCCGCATATGTGGACATCGTCTCTGCTTGTGAGCGGCTGGATAACGGTAATGCAGGCCACATGCAATGAGAATGAGACACATGTACATGTGTAGAGTGTCTCTCCGAACTCGCCGCACGCCGGCACTCGGTGGTCGATACAGAGAACGAGATGTGTCTTAGGAAAATGTGAGAAAGAGAAGCTGGAATACGATTCATGGCCGGAAAGTGCAATCTAGGTATGGCAGACCAATAAGTGTCATCGTGTCAATTCTATACTTACAATTAATATCCCCGCATATACATATGTGGATATATATATATACATGATATATACACATATATACTTACTACTGCTATTACTATGCTAGAACAAGTCTGACGAGGAGAAAAAGACAAAGATAAAGAGTGTCGTTGCCTCCTAAAGAGGAAGAATGGAAACGAACGCACTCAGGAGGGCCGGACCGTGCAATAATACGAACGGGCGATTGTAAGAGCGCTCAAATAGAAGAAGAACAAGTGAAGTTGTAGTGAAAGAAAGAGAGAGAGAGAGGACATTCCCTCGTATGAATTTAATGAGTGTCCCCCTCCAGAACGGCTTTCCTCGAGACGATGGCTGCACTATGAGCTGCGCCCCCAACAGGAAGAAAGTCTTGGGGGACGACAAAGGTAGTGACAAAGCCTGACAACTAGCGGGATTCGGAAGTATTGCACTTGCAGTGGCCGGCAGCCGACAGGATGGCCGGACTGACGGACTAGACTACCTGCGAGGGAGCAAGCAGGTCTCGACGTCGGTCGACCAGCATTAGATTCATTGTCCAACAAACGCCACTCATTCAAAGCGGGATCGGCGTAACAGCGCCGACCATAGCTCCAGCCTTGGCAGCAGGGCGGAGTGGGTATGGCGAGTAGTACGTTCAACCGGTGGGCCCGTTCATTCAACGTAGAAAAGCAAGGAAGCTGCGTCTCTTCTCAGCGGTCAAGCCGAAGCACGTCACCGCAGCATTCACTGCGCTGTGGGGCATTCGCCGTCCTGAAGTAAATTCTCTGTCTCTGCTTGCTTACATATCAACCAACATACGTGCATTCATTCTCCTTAGAAGGGCCTTTCTTTTCTAGCACAAGGATCCTATCCCGAACGGGCAACCGAGGCTCAACTGACGAGGCTCAACTGACCCTTACCGGTGATCTGAGGCGGGGGACGGGTCAGTCAAGGATTCATGATGCATGCGGCCGCAACAAACGAAGAAGGGAAGATGCAACAGTATCTAACAGAGACCATCACCACCACAGCGGTCTGATCCGGCACTCGTCGGCGGGAGTTCCCTCCAGGCCGCCTGCGTCTGATTGAGGTCCTGCTCTCCTCTGCTCCTATCTCGCCGCCCTCGACTCAGACATGAGCTCATCCTTTAGACAAACCCTATGGCTGTCTGCAGTTCGTCTGTGAAACAGCGGCCCCGTTTGTTATCCTGGAGACGGACAACAAGACGAGCAGCAGAAACGCAAGCACCACTGCATGCATGGGAGCTGCATTCGCTGCCGGTTCGGGGTGGTCTGATACGGCCTACGCACAGGTCTGATACGGTCGAGTCTTTCTTCGGCTGGCGGTGTTGTTTGCCCCCACTGAGACCTGCAACGCGTCCACAGAACCACTGGACCTGCGAAGCACCCACGACAAAGGATTGTTTTCTATTCAACGAAGGCGGATAGCAATACCGCCGCGTTGGACACCGTCGCCGCTGCCGCCGCCGCCGCTGCTTTGTTGGGAATTCGAGATTCGCTACTGCCAGGAAGAAGAAGAACAAGAGGAGAAAGGCCGATACAAATATACGGGCATAGCTGGGAGACACAGGAACGGGCGGTGGGTAACGGAGGCAGAGTCTGTGGGAAAACGATCGCCCACTCGAGGCGCACTGAAACAGGTCCGGAGAAACAGAATAGAGGCAGGTTTTGAATCTGTTCGTCCAACTTGTGCCTGCCGAATCGACCTAAACAGCGGGGGACTGTAGCGAACACCGGTGAAACGCGGGCGAGGCAAAAGTCAGCTGGATGGATCAGACGAACGACGTCGTCTTGACGAGCAACTGGTTCATTTTTAACACAAGCCACGTTGATGCGAATACGATGCAAGGCCTGAGAGACGATAGCTTCACGGTGGCTACCTGTATCTTCAATCGGCTCATGAGGAAACTGGAAATAGAAAAACAATATCGAGAGAGCACACCTAGCGGGAGGATTAGGTAAGGACAGTGCTAGGTGCTCATATGGGCAACCATCACTCGAAGTTATTCGAAGGGCTCGAACACTCCGTCACAAATCATCGATTTGCTCGTTCGTAACAACTGTGGTGTCAAGGCAGATAGAACAGATACAGCGAGCGGGGTATCGTTGTATAGTCGTTGACCCGTGCGGAGCATCTGTAAAAAGCATTTCGAACACATTGAGGTATCAGACTAAGACATTTTGAACTTTGGGGCCCCATACGATTCTTCGGTTGACGAGTCTGGTCATTTCGGAGAGATGCATTTATTGTGATTCATCAGGTGTTTCGTTACAGTGGCGAGCTCTACTTCCCAGCGCTAGAAATAAGACTCGGAAAATATGCATTTAGTCTAAGGCAAGGTATTATCATCACCGAAACGGAACCACCAAGATCGAATGTTTCTTCAGTTGCAACCATATCGAATTCTGTGGGGAGTCTGGGCTCAACATTTCAAGCATCAAGACACAAGACTAGGGGGCTATCCTGCTGATCTGCGGTGGCTGCTGCAGATCGCTGTGCTGCTGCTGTCGCATCACCAAGGATCATTCATCACAACGAATCCTGCAAGGAGCGGGTTGTTGGCTGGCTTTGCCTACGCCTCTAGTGTAACGCACGTGGCCGCAACTCCCGTCCAGTGATCCTCATGATGCCCTAGGATATAGCTTAGGACATACTTGGAGAAACCTAGGCCTAGACAGTTCGCAGGAATTGTCAAGAGACCACAGCACGGGGAGCCGGAGTGGCAGGGCACGAACGCAAAGACTACAATCGCATTGGACACGCACACAGCGAGCTGCGGCGCAAAGGGACCAGGCGTCACAGATCACCCGTCCCACTCGATCAGCAGCAGCAGCAGCAGTATTTCCTTAATTCCGGCCGTGCATCCACCCACCCCAGTGTGTTCTGCTAAACTGGTTGCCTGAACATTGCATCTATCGCACACATCTAACGCAAACGATTGATTATGACTAAAAGCTGTCGCTTGACGGCATTTAGACGCCTGAGACACGGAGCTAACCCAGAATGCAAAACATGGTAGCCCTTTCTGGAACCCGAACAGCCACTTTAGCCCTCATAACATTTCAAGCAGTTGTATCTCCCGTCAGCTGGCTTTACCGTTTGAGCACACATCTCGCCATCTCGTGTCCGCATGTTTACTCAACTCCGGCCCACTATGCATAAAGCTTCGTCATTGCCGCGATCGTCATAAGCGCTGCCGTGGTCATTACCATCTCCTGAACGCAGTACGGAGCGAGCTCGGAGACAAATCCGATCCCTCTCCCCAGCCGGCGAGGGAAGATCCCTTCGGTCGTCAATCTGTCAGAAAACGTGCGGCTTCGAGCGTCGTCGAACGTTGTCTCGACACCGTGCAGCTATCGAAGATCACCCCGTCGAAGACGGACCCACGACCGCGGTGGTGCCGGCAGCGCACCGGCGCGCGTAAACTGAGTCACTGCTACCACCACCGCTGCCAAAACAACAACAGCAGCAGCAGCAGCGACCAGAAACTCCGCCCGCCGCAACGACTGCTGTGGTCGAGGTGTCTTTGTCCCTCTGTGCTTGCGTCATTGCACTGCGCGCTTTACAATCTCGGAGGCTGGTATGCTGCATGGTCAGTTTGTATGTATTGGCGGCTGGTACTCTGTCGAGCGACGATGTGATGCACATGGTGTTAATCAAGTGGGACTGATGCTTTGCTACAGATAGGAGAGAAAAAGCAACTGAACTGTGAACATGTCGCCGTCGACGTGAGTAGCCGCGTGTCCTGCCATGATCTTACGGTAATACAGTCACTGCATAAACTTCCGCCGAGATTTGTTGATACAGTTTACGTACAGGCACAGCTGAGAGTATACCATTTGGGTAACGGCATCTGCATATGTGTGTTTCGCACCCATTTCACATCAAACAAGAGACAAAACAAAAGCGGATTACGACACTTGCCTCGCAGTCATCAGTTATCACATCATACACAAAGCGATCCCGAAGTGCAACGGCTCGATGCCGCGGCAGTGTCCCTGGTCCACTACGAGATTTTGTCATCCTCCCTCTGTAACTATTATATCTCTCATCTATCTATTGCCTATATATTATGTATCTATCCCTCGAATGATTGATTGATTGATCGATGTGCTTTGGAATCCTTGTGCTCGCTTTGTCCGCAACTGTCAGTGTATGTGAACGAACTCAACGGTGTGAGTTTTGTGACAAGAATTTCTTGTGTGCTTACTGTGTACCTAAATGTTGTATCTTCCTTCCGGATAACCTAGAAAGTGGTGGCCAAAAAAAACAGCAAGTCAACACAAAGGCCAGCTTAAAGAACATTCGGCCGGCGTAAATGGAACATTGGGGAATTGTGCTAACTAACAAAAGGAATATCCTCATACGGTGACAACAACGGTTACAGGACGACGACCATTTCGCTGCCGTACGTTCAGTGTGTAAGTGTTCACGACACAAATGCTCATTTATCGGTAGATAGACAATGTCCGACTCAAAAGAACGTGGCTTTGTTTCATTGTAAGTTGTTTGACGCTCGTGAGCAACCCCAGGCACACCGGCAGGTTTCTGAACTTCCCGTGCCGTTGCTGGTTGTGGTGATGTGAGAACGCGCTGAGGAAAACGGTAAACACTGTAATGTGTTGCCTCCCATCAATGGCAGTTTGGCACTGCATAATGATACCGGCCATCTACCACATGACAGCTGTAAGCCACTGGGCAAGCCGTCGGTCAAAGACGAGCATATGTATTATGCCACATTGAAACATATGCTCCTTTGGAGCAGTATCAGCATTCGAATACAGCTCAGAATATTTTTCCCGCGACTTCCCGATAGCCACAAATACCAGCGTCCACTTAACACGTTATCTTACCTTCGAACAGAGCAAGCACCTACAACAGTTGGCAGGGGTAAAATTGTTCCAATACAACAATTTTTTTTTCAGTCAATGCTGCACTTAAATAATTAACCATTCAACATAGAATAATGCAACGGCAAACTCACGGAGGTTCTATAATTAATACTTCTCATAACAGTGCGGTTAGTTCGCACGACAAACGCTCTACTTTCGCTTTCAGCGCTTGATCCCCAGCGAGGTGAGATGTGAGCGTGATTTCACCATTGAAATATTCTGCTTCATCATTTTAGCTATCAAAGGGTGGACAAGTAATTGATGGGATATTCAAGAAGGACACTTTTGCACAGAAATCTAGATATGATGATGATGATTATTATTATTATTATTATAGCTATTAGTTTTTATCAATAGATATATTGTCATTAAAGAAAGTGTATGGAAAATTTGCGCAGAAGGCCATACTCAAGGCACCTCCATTCGTCGTTTGTGTAACAGTGTTCACTCAATGTATAATTTTGACAGAAAATAACAGAGAGAAGATACTAACGGAAGCAGATACGAGACGAGGAATAATGGACTTGTGTATATCTCCGGGGTCCGTTCCTCTACCCGTAGCGCATTGCTTGCTTCAGCCTTGCCTCGGGTATATTTTTCGTTATCGTTAAACATTTAATAGAAATTATTAATATCCGAATATGATTTAGTATATAATCAGATTATTTTTGTCACTCTCGCTGCATCTTTCCCGGGTGTAAAGGCTACGCGAACGTCGATCACATGATCATATTATGAAAATATAAAAGTACCCTTACTATCGGACTGTTCAATCGCACCAGCCGTATCACGGTAGCAACGCGTCTTACCATCAATATGACACCTAACGCAATTTGGCCGAGAAATTATATATATATATATTTTTTTTCCGGCGAAATTGCGTTCTGTCCTTATTTATCACAGTCGGGATGTCCCTTCCAGTAATTGGGAAGCCTGTCTCGTCGCCGCCGATACACCCATCGGAGACTACTGATAAGGATCACTCAGTTCGTGTAGTGTTTCGGATTGGTGATGCGTCGTTCGTTTGGCTATTCAGTGAACACATAGTAAATAAACGAGCGGTCTGTAAACGAAGTCTGAATATTCGATTAGAGCGGTGAAAATGCTACTCTCACAGACCCCGAATATCTGTTTTCGTTTGTTACTTAATTCGTTTCATTGACGCCCGTTTCATGTTGATAAAACCGCAGAGGCAATTCTCAAGTTTGATAGTTTGAAGTTGTGATCTTCGAAGGGTCAAGTTTGTATGTCATGATTTTACCAAACATTTTACCTCGCGGTAGAGAGGCAGACGTTGTGGGGGTGTAGACTACGATGAACTAATCTGATGAAGTAATCCGTTCCGATCCCTTCCCTTGCATGTGCCGACTAAAGTTAGGCCTTCGGCTTCGACGCCTAGGCAGGTTCCATCAGGGGATACGCGTCACTCATGAGTTCCATGAGGCAAACAAAGCATGTACATATAAGAGAACTTAAGCATTCTATGCAGTTTCTTTAATAAATCAATAAAGCCTTACCTTACCTTATTTTTCGCCGTTCTGGGCCTACCTGCGCCACTTCCCACATTCAGATGTGTCCCAACCTAATACCTTTGCACCACCTATTGTATGATAATTTAATCATGTAAACCAGGAATGATCATTAAACAAACACATTATCAAAAAATAATAACAATCTTTACCATGGGTCAACGCCATGGGACAACAACAAAATGACCTGCTGTAACCATCGACCGATACGCCCAGTGGGTGAAGAGCACATGCGGAGTGTTAAGCACCGCTTGAACAATATACCAAACATAAGCATTTTGTGAGTGGAAATACTGAAAACACACGAAAACTTCCTCCAACATAGCTAGAAACGTTATGCAGAGCTCTTGGCTCTCTTCGATACCTCTGTTGTAACCGCAATAAGGAATACTCTTTACAATGCTCGATTGACTCACGTATCGTCATCGGGCCATATGTCATTAAACGGTAGTGTAAAGGATGTCTAAGCATTCATCAGCTGTGTCGAATTTCCATGTCAAGATTCATATGGGGACAATTTTGTCGAAAAGTCGTAAAGCAGAGACTCTTCCCAGCGCAATCAGGGAGCGAGGAGGTACAAATCTAATTATCAAAGAGCGACTTTGGTGGGCGGGTCAATTCCACGAAGCGTTTCACATAGCATTTCCCTTCCTGGCGGGAAGAACTCGTTCAATGGGTTCACAGGCGGAACATTGTGTTGTGGCAGAGGAGGAGAACTGAAACAGTCAAACAAAAACCTTAAACAGGAGATGACGAAATGAAAAGTGGGCGTATCGCGATGTGGAGATAGACAGAGCCGAACAGAATGACACATGGGCATGCCCACAAAGATGAACCGCTATGCCGCTAATTGAGCGTTGTTACTGCGACTGGCAGCGGTGAGCGGTGATTCAGGATGTAAGGGCCACACTAAGATTGCAAAAATATCACTACCTATTTTAGGGACATTGAGAATTCCATTTTGTCGGCTGTCAACACAAAAGTAAACCAATATACACCTCGTGGCCGTTCACCGTAAAACCAACCCAACCTGTCTCCACGTCCTCTGAACTCTATGGGAAAAGCTTTATATATCATTTTCTATGTATGAGCGTTCAGGTGTCGTCTGCTTTTACGATCATGGTCGCACCTATACGCCTCTCTAATGGTCAGTCGCTTTAGTTTGACCAGAACGAAACATCTATTCGCAGACAGTTCGAAACCAAACTGAAATGTTTTACAATAAACACACCATATATGCGTACAATGTTTTTGCTACAAAAATTCGAAAGGCTTCAAGACCTGCTCCAGTCAGAGTGACTTGCGAGCAATCTAGTCCAAGATGTCCCAAAGTATTTCGTTGTAAAGATGCAAAAAAGGAACAAGGGCTGGCCGTGGTCGATAGCGATTCAGATGAAAAATGAGCAAACTTGAGTCCTGCTGCATACAAAGATGAGAGTAAGATAGAGAGAAAGCTGCATGCTGAATCAGGGTTGGTCGGTACAGCGTCGTGCTTTTGCCGGCAAGGAAACTTGTGCCTTTGACATTGGTAGACTATCTTTACTCGGTCGAGAGCTCCATAGTTGTCTGCTTGTTGGCTTGCCAGGGCCGACATAGATTAGGGAAGAACGAAGATCACAGAGAAGGACTATGCGAACGATTCGTTCCGGGCCGACTGCGCAAAGCAAAGGCCGATAGGACACTGCGAACTCGTCCTAAATCAGGTCCAAACAGTAGCAGGCATGCGTATCGTCTTGGTGTATGCAGTTGGCACCGGATGTCGTGGCATGAAGTATACAAGCCCTTTGCCGCGGACGCGTCTCAAGGGTTATCTATATATCGCAGAAGAATATTCTATCGCAGCACATGCGTCTCTCTATTTACATAAGGTAGGATAAATAGATCAACGTATTTTATAATAGTTTTCAATTCCCAGTTGACGTAAAATCTAATATAACACATACAGTTGTGCAGCAAAGGAAATTGATAAGACGATATATTATGACAGCCATATTAGTGCAGTCGTAAACCAATATTTTCAGTAAAGTAGCCAACATCTGAGAAGCTAAGGACTGCACCACAGTCCAATGCAGCATGAGCCGTACCAGTCCGACGGGTAATCATCAAATGCGGGTTCGCCAGACGTAGTAAGATGCAACTTACGCCAGAATGTCAAGTATGCGGATTCTCGGCATATATAGTAGCCTATACCGGATGAGGAATGAATGAGTGATCATGTCTAGGGATGCAACAGGAAGTTGGGGAGGATTGCAACTAGAATATGGTGGGAGCGTTCAGATCAACAAATCTACAACAGGGCATCTTGCAGAAAGTCTCCAGTCAATTCTGTCAATGTCCCGTGCTGCTATGACTGGATATAGGATTTTGTTTTGGAAAGGCTAAATTGATTCTGTGTTGCAGCAATCGAGGGACGATAGGACTCGTCTTATCTGAGGTTGCTTACAGTCTCTGTCAAATATTCGCTTATCGCCAGAACCGAAAGCCTCTTGGGTTAAGCTAGCTGGCTGAGGGGGAACTCCGTCGCTCGGACGGTTGTTGTATGGACTTCATTTCGAAGCCGGATGTTCGTTGTTGCCTGCTGTGTCATGTGGCCGTGCCGAACCCAGAATGCAACCATCTGCCCACACACGTGACCCGGCCACCACTATCATCATCGGCCCCTAACTTCGTTCGGTAAATCGACCAGTCAGCGAAGTGTTCTTGAGTAACTTTTTCCCTTCGCCCGTTGTCTTTAAGCAAACTTTTACAGCCGGTCGAGCCAGTGAAAGAAGGCAAGGCAGAGGGCACGAGGACGCAGGTGGTTCGACGCAGACGACATAAATCGATAGTTTTGAAACGAGAGTCGAGAGCGCTCCCCGCGGCCGGGGGTGTTTGCGTTTGATGAGACGAATATAGAGACCTGTGGGGCAAAGGGCTACTGGGGTGCAGTAAGCGGCAGACTGAATATGAACTCTCTCCTTGGCGGTTCGGCCTCTACTTAGCTTTTTGTCCTGCATACGGCTTTGGTCCAGGGCCTGCCGTCTGCGGAATAGCTGCATGTTTAGAACTGCTTGACATGATTCACCCATTATAAACGTACTGGGTACGTTACGTGAATGTGCTATAGAAATAAGTTGGGGTCAATGCGAATATCCGATTGGGTGATCTTCCGAATTTTCCTACTGGTAGGGAAGCCATAGATCTCGTTGGTTTGTTTTGAGTATGTGGTCGATTTGGGGTTTGATAACAGGACTCGACTATATACTATTATAGATTCGTTACTCAAAACAAATGACGAGGGTTCAACCTATAATGCGACACCAGTGCCTTTTTGAGGGCCATAAATGGTCGTCACTGTACATGATATAGTAGGTACACCTCAGTTGACACAGAGTGCCCCATACAGGCACAATTTTATTTCAGAACATACTCAAAAGCTCAGGCGCTAATTTAATTTATAATTTGGGCCACTCTTTTGCAGTCTAATGCGACTTTAAATTGTTATTTGATAAAAGCATGATCTAGGAGACCATCTGTAATAACCGGCATTATCCATGAGCCGACCCTATGTTTGAAATTCGATTCCTTTTTTGTAGTGTTATTTCCGATGCCGGTACACCCTGTGACATCGCGGTAGCTCCGTTAGAATTAGCCGAGTGCCTGCAACAACAAAGGTACCAGGAGTGGAAGCAACAGCAGCAGCCGAAATAGAGCATATACACACACACACATATATATATATACATATATATATCGGCGGAACCCTTGGCTCTTTGTGCATCCGTCAGTTGGTCGCGGGGTGTAAGGGCGACACATTGTTTGGGCAGTGGCAGCTGTTGTATTTTGAACAAATTAACTTATTGCCAAATAGCGGTTCCCCGCTCGCTCCCTCGGCCGTATGTGTATACATACGTTGCATTTGCTTTCATGACCAATCGTCTCTCGTGCAACTCGCATAACACCCCCTGACGGTAGGTGAGCTGCTTACTCTGCTCGAGGGGCTGATTTCTCCAGCGGAAGGAGGGTTCGAAGTGCGTGAAGGGATTATATGGCCACGCATTTGCTGCGGGGATTAAACTGTTTATTTTGTTGTTAAATTCGAATATATGGAAGGTGGAAATGGGCGATTTCGATAGAACGGCAAATGTTTCGTCAAACGTCGAATTCGAGCTGACAGACCCTGGGGGACTACGTTGTGTGTTTGGAGGTGAGCCTGCGGTTTTTCGCCCCGGTTATAGATCTTGGACACGGTCTCTAGAACTTGGACCGAGTTGAGTGTGGTGAAGCTTTTTCATGCTCGCCTTTATTTCCTCATTAGGGTAGACTATTGTGAATGAGTGTGCGTAAGCTACTCAAGTTAACCTGGCTGTGGAAGAGGTGAAATATTTAGGGATACTTTGTTAGATCTGTTGAATGTGTCGCCACTTGCAGCGAACATTTCGACTGCATCAAAAATTCACGGTGTTGCCAAGGGCCGCTTGAAGCCGCTCATGTTTCATGTATGCATCTCTTGGGTATCTCTTGGGTGGACCTCGACTTTTGGAAAGGTGGGCGATTTAACCCTCATTGAATGACGAACTGTCGAGGGAGTCCTCGAAATCCCAGCGGGGTGTCCTCACCTATACGCTACATCAACAGTGCACTCTGCTTAGACGCGCAGAACTATGAGTATGCAAACTCGACAACCTTACTCGATGGCGCCTTCGGGGCAATATTCGAAAAAGTTACAAGCGGTTGCGGGGGGGGGGGGGGTAGACTAGCTCGTTACATGCAACAGCTACTCCATCAAGCGAGCAACGTGACGAAGACACTTGAACGAAGTATTCAACCAATTTTTTTTATCAAATACCACATGTTGAATGTCGAAAGCTTGAAAATTCATTCTATTATATTATATGTAGCATGAGTTAAGCACGCGCCCAAGTTAAACGTAAGCTCGTTTTTTATTTTTATTTACAACGCTTCCATTTGCTGCGGGAAGTAGTCGATTTTATTTAAACTTGTTCTACAGCGGAAAACATCTGTTCAGAATACACAGACACACACACACAGTTCATAAAAGCGTACGTAATTTTGTTTACGTCGTATTGCAATGCCTATAACGATTAGCACAAACGAGTCTAGCCATCGGGCATAGAGCGACTTGGGCTTCTGTTGACGGCCACTCGATTCGCTACGCCCATCTCACCTAACTACGACTCTCAGCTATTATACGAATGTTGACAAATGCAATCGTCTCCCCTCCAGGACGAAATCGCCTCTACCCGGCGTCAATCATCAACTTCAGAGCGCTGTGTACTGCGGACTGACTGATACATGCGCAGCATGCGAGCCGCTTCGACTGCTCTTTTATATATATATATATATATATATTTATCATTCGCTTTGCTCAGTTCTCTTCTTCGTCATCTCCACCTCCTGTTGAGTGGTCGCCTCTGCTCAGCCATATTCAACACCGTTTCTCTACTGTTCCCCTATACAGCGTTAGTCCACTCGAGTTCCCCTCCGTTTCTATTTCCCGATGCGTACCCTTGAGCTACGCCGGCAGTTGCCACTCTCTCGCTCTCCCTCTGAACGCGAGTCAGAGCCAGTGCCGATGGAAAAGCGAGGATGGGCGAAGATATCCAGTGCAGACTAACATACAAGTGTATGTATAGCTCCGGGATATATCGGCGGCAGACCAAATGCTCGCGCTATCTAGCCTCTCACCCCGACCAGCGTCAGCGCTACTGGTGTCTGCTGTCCCTGTTGCTTCTGGTGTGACACGCTCCGGCTCATAGCAATAGCGAGGAGCTCGACTGACTCGCTGGCCGGCTACTGGGCCTATTATATCTCTCACTCTGCCGGGCCCATCTTTGCTTCAGTGTATGATAGACCTTGCACGATTTGCTTCGTTGGAGTTGGAACGCCGATAGAGTGAGTATCGACAAAGAGCACGAGGAGGAATTCGACCTTCCTCGCCGAGCGTGGTGGCATGCTGTGCACGCAGCAACAGCCGATGGTCAGGCGACCGCCGCAGTGGCAATGACCAACACGAATCAGGGGAGAGAGAAGGCGAGACAGAGAGAACGAGAAGGCTACGTTGAGCCTAGGTCGAGCAGAGATAGAGGGTTAAAGGCGAGGAGAGAAATAGATTGGCGTCCCTAAGTTTTTCTTAGGGGCGGCAAACTCCGACGGGTAAGCGGGGCTATGGAGGTGGCATTGGGATGGGATATAGCAGTGGGGGAACGAGCACTTTGGGGCACATCTCGCTGGGACAATGCGCGGTTGGTTGGTTGGGTGTTCGGTCGAAAGGAAACTCTTAAATGTCCCTGTGACTCACATTTCCATTCGCGGCTAAGCCCGAGCTGTATGGTCTCGAAGGTAACAGACACTTCGAAGGCTGGTCAAGGGGCTGCGTTCAACTGCTGTACGACGAGTCGTGGCAACTAGAGTCAACAGTAGCTGCGTCGTCGATCTAGACACCTAAAGAGAGGAGGAGGAGGAGGAGGCCGCCTGCAGGAGAATAGAGGGAGCTTTGAACTCGTAGCTCCTTGAATAATGGCCTCGTCGTACTTTGCCAGGCGATGCCGCTCTGTTCGGCGAGGCGACGCTCTCCCTAACTGTGGGCGGCGATAGTGGCAGCGAATACGCGATGTGCTTCCTCTCTCGCTGTCTACGAAAGTGCCGGGTACAAGCTGCGAGATCCTTGGCAGATATTGTGGAGTCATGGTCGCCGTTGGAGTAATCGCAGTAGCAGTGTTCGCGATGCTGCTGGCACTAGCGATGGTGGTGCTTATGGTAGTAGGGATATCAGTTCTCTCGTTCAGGTTTAGAAGGGCCACCTTCGTTCTCGTCCTTCTGCTCGTCATACCGCGATAGGAAACGAACCGATTCAGTAGATCCTGTTCTCAGAGAGGCGAATTAAGCGCAGTAATGCGGTTTGATTTACACCGTCCAGATCAGGACACCTTGCAGCAACGAGAAGCAGCGACGAGTGTCAGGCGAGAGACAGGCAGCGACGGCAGAAGTGGAAGCTGAACTAACGCTGGAGACGATAAGAATTAAGGCCTTCGGATCTGAAGCTACGAGATACCTGAGAAAGCCAGATAAGGATATAGGACCAGCAGACACCTGATTGGGCCTACTGTTTTTAGGCAAGCTACAATTGCCTGCAACGGAGCGATACCAACTTTTATGTGTGGTTGAAAATTTGAAGACTATTTATGTTATCCAGCTACTGTAACGATCGCTCTGAATGTTTGGCCGCCATAGTGCCGTGTTTTTTGGAAGACATTTTGTATTGGTAACAGGTTCAATGGATGCTCAGTAAAAGAGCTTCGAAGCCTCAATAACAAAATCTAAATCACATATTCCCACGTTGAGATGGAAGTGCTTCGTGAATAAGGCCTGTTTCTAAAAGTGTACGTAACTCTGTTATCAGCGAATTCTATTACCAGCGAATCGACCTAATCCAGTCTACACAATCAGACTTAATAAGCACTAAGACGAGATTCAGTGGTCCCTCTTTTTGCCGAGTAGATACATAGCGACCGACAATTCCCCAAGTTTCTATCTCTTAACCTGAACAAGTCTTCCACAATTTGTTTCGACCGGACTTTCAGTAATTAAGAAATGAGGGTTAGGCAGGTGTAGATCTTTAGCTGCCATGTCAGTTAATCTCTCAAGACCCAAAACGTAGTAGTGCCTACGGATTTCCCCATCTCATGCGGCAATGGAACTAACTCGTCATTTGCTAGCGAGATTTTGCAGCCTGTTTGACTAAAATATCTACGCATGAATAGGTTGAGTCGTATCTCATGGGTGCGACGATTGTGGAGGATTAAGTTTTGAGGCTTTTCGTGCCACTCGTCGTCAATGATGAACACAAAGTCGAAGAATAGCGAATGTTGAAGATTTAAACGTCTTGTATGTTTGTATCTTCAAAAAATTTCTCGCGTTGTTTCGGCTTGGTTTGTGCCATAAGGCAGTAGTCGTACTTCGGAGGTTTGAACAGGAGCCCTCCGCTCTACGAAAACCTACGAGCGCGATAGAGAAACAAGAATCACCTACCTAGCCCTCGGTAGACGAAGACCTAACGGGCACTGGGATGAGCTTCAGGCAAGCGTGCGACGATGAGGTTGAAGTCTACTCTAAGTTTTCACCGACGCGTTGCCCGCACCTCGAAACGGAGCAGGCGCTGATCGTTACCCAGTTGAAGTTGGCACCCTGCGATGAGGGCGGCAACAGTAACCTCTGTGTGTGTGTGTGGAAGTTGCCTTGGGGCATGTGCGCCTACGTCGACATAAAGAGTTCGGCCGTTCGAAGGGAGACGAGATGTAAGTGGGCACCGTGCTGGTATCTGCCTGTCTCTCTATCTTCTATCCTCGTGTGTTATCATTATTGGCAACTGGAGACTCAAAGTGCTATGAAAAACTGCTGAGCCAGCACGTTCCTCGACTATGACGAGCGATGAGAACGAGTGCTTGGTGCCGCAATCCCCAAATCGGGAATCTGGCAGGATGTCTGAGTCTAGCAAGGTTGCAAGAGCTCAGGGTGGGTGCCCGTCTTCGTGGAGGCGCTACAGCCGAGTACGATGTTGGCGATGCAACAACAAGTCCAACTTTGCCAAAGTTACCTTATCCGCAAACGATAGCAGGAGAATTGGGTCGTTGTCGTCGTCTCTCGTCAAAACGATTAGCCAGCAATGTGCCAAGCTCACCAGACCACGCTTTTTGATCGGAGCGTGTCGACACCAGTGGATCGAACCGTATCTGGTGCTCAGTGAACAGCTTCTCTTTCTCCTTAGTGTTCGGTCGAACAGGCAGAAGTTAGATCTATGTCATGCGCCCATCTGCTCTTCTCTTCTATGCTCTTCTATTGTGACCCTTACTGCTCAACTTGATATTGCTTTGACTGGCCACATGTTGCATTACAACGCAGCGAAATAGCCACACAAAGAAATTGCCACTGCCAATAGCATCCAGCAGTAGCACAGGTACCGGTACTGCTATTGAATACGTAATAACTGCACCAACGATAGATCTGAAGAAGGGCACAGGGGAAGGCTTAATAAACAATATATAATATATATATATATATATATATATTGGTAAAGTTATAATTCAAGATAAAGAAAGCTCTACTACAGCCTGAATTGTGAGTCCTATAAGAGTCTATAGATGCAATTTATTTTATTGCCGTGTTAGATTCATGATATCGAACATGAACTTGGTACATATGACATGATGCGAGTGATTATGGTGCCGTAGCACGAATCGGCGAAGGTGCCATCTGTTGCGTCTCTTTAGTTTTAATTTTTTAATTTTTATTTAAGCAACGAGCCCAAGTGAGTCATTTTGATCTCAAATCTTTGACACTATCGTCAGTCACACTATTCAGAATCAACGTGGCCACCCAAAGGGTCAATGGCATTTCTATTTTGGGCACCTGCTTAACCGGACTGGGAAAGTGGCGGCCTCCTTCGCTGCTATTATTATTTTATTATTATTATTATTATTATTATTATTACTACTTTAATAATTATTAATCTAAATTGTCAGTGTCGAAAGGCCGCTCGGAGGGTCGGAATGAGCAGAGATCTGTCTTCTATTACCATCATTATTATTATTATTATCCTCAGTCGTCGATTACCGATGGCTTTTTTGCCTTTTTCGTCTCCGTTGCATGCGCGATTTCCTCCGCCATCTGCTTCCTGTTCACTTCCTCTGTTTCCGCGCTCTGCAGCGTTCGTCACGTGTTGCACCGGCAGGACCTCGAGGTCCGCTCTTGCTCGAGTCCCGAAAACCTAACTCCCCCAGGGTCGGCCAAGTCTCCATCGGTCTTCGTTATCTTACCACTCACTACCGGCTCGACGCATTCTAGTCGTTCGTCGACTACTGTCTGTCTACCTGGCCGCCAGCGGAAGCCCCCCTTGCGCCCAGGGGTGGTGTACCGACTTGCCCTTTGGGGTGTGCGACGCCCGGCACTGCACCCGATCATGGATTGCGCCCAAGGTGGTCGCTCTGTCTCAATGTCGAGAGGCGGAAGTGCAATTTCTCGCTTCACCTGCGCAGCCAGGCCTCGCCGCTGCTACTGCTAAGCGAACTGCTGACTCATCTTCGTCTCGGGCTATGTCTCGGGCTGGTTTAGTCCAGGCAGACTGGCTAAAGCGGGCCGAGGCGTCTCCTCTCTCGCCGAGCTCGGCCACACTTTATTTCTATCCTGGCTGGCTTCCTCGGCAGGTTTTCGGAATGGTCGAATACCTGAATCGTCGTGCACCTTGTGGACTCTGAGGATTAACCCGTACCAGTGAGCACCCTACGCATACGAGTATATTGCTCGACTTGTTGTCCTCTAAGCAGCTTCGATGCGGAGCGCCTGCTCTTCGGGCGCAACCTGCTTCTTTACGCTGCAGGTTCCTCTCTCCTATGAAATTGGGATCCTTCTTCATTTGTTGTCGTCTTGAGCGTCGTTCGTTTCGACTCAAACGCTTTGTGCTGTATATGCATCGCTAAGCTCACACTTGTACTTTCATCGTTGAGGGCGACCCTGCCAGCCGCATGAGGTAACGTTGTGATACGTTCACTGTACATTTTATACAAGGGTATACCTAGCCACACACCCGCTGTAAGAAAAATGAGGAGAAGTCGTGGAGTAGACGGCGTAGTGACAAGTACTATAGACACAGTATAACAGAGACATATGTACGCACGTTGTTGAGGGTGGAGTCGTTGATTTGAAAGTAAACCTCGAGGGGAGATGCGGACGAACTTTACCGTCAGTGGTGGTCACGCTTTCTCGTAGTGAATGTATTAATTCATCTAGGTAGTTTTCATTCAGCTCTTAAGTACAAGACACTTGGGAGCATGCAAACAACATAGAAGTAACATTTACTTCAAAGTCCATTATAAGACGCGTCCATGAAGTGTAGTATATACTTGGTGAAGGGCTCTCTGAAAGGAATTCTTCACACTTCTTCACCTCTAATACAAATGCGGTTTGTTGTCAAGCGAGATTAGCACCTGCCTTCAAATTCAAATGACAAGCAATAGTACTAATACTACACAAAGTCCGAACTTTTCTTCGTCGAGTCTGTCAGGTTAGCCTGATAATATGTGTATTGTACGCAGGCAATACATGTCGTCACTCATCAACCTGGAATAGGTACCCAGTCAGCCATCAGTGAACCGCTCTAATATCTTCAAATTGTCTACGCACAAAAATGATTAGAACGGCTGAACCTGTCTGTCTGAATTCATTCAACTTCTCGTTGGATATCTTGCTATAGATTGCTAGCCAGGAATATAATGTGTATGTATGTCATAACAAATTCCATGGCCCTGCTGATAGTGCCGAGCAAAAAAAGCCACCCCATAGACTAACTCACCATTGTCTCCCTGTGTGTTAATATGTCGTTTTTCAGCTTTAATTTTGTTAATCATACGATGACTGCTAGATGTAAATCGTCGTAATTATTTTATCATATCATACGCTATATTATTCTGAAACGGCTCACGAGAAACTACTGTCCAATTTCGCTGTCACCTTGGCGTGACGTCGCGTTGCCGCGATTTCACCTGTGATTTGTACGTGGCCTATTGACTAATAGCAAATTGGCGAACGCTTGTACTAATACAATAATGATAAATATTTAGATTATAACGATTATTGTCATTTTGATTATTTGGAAATAGGATGAACGCCTTAATCATACAATTGATTTTTGCGGGATTTACTATAATCGTATTACCAATCGCGCTTATCAAGCTAAGCGGATCTTGAACTGCAGTTCCGAAAATAAACCACTAATGAAATGAAGCAGTTCCAGACACTCGTAGATTGCAGACAACTGCACTACCGTATGCTGAAAACAAGGCCCAGTAAACATGGGCGACTATGGGAGCTCATCGGACACAAGCGTTAGACTCAACGGCGCGAGTGATACACCTCTGAAATCGTGTATCGACAATATCTCCACTTGTTTATCGCTAGAAAATCAGCTCTTCTTTCTTTGGATTTAAGTCGAAACTGACTGTCAAAAGTTTGGTTCGAGTTTTCAGTTCGGCATCGCCACCCAAATGGGCACAAATTACAAATCCGATCGAGTAGAGATATTCGATGTCGCAAGGACGAATTGACTTCACCAGCTTGCACCAGCATCGTCAAATTATTGACATATTCAAAAAGACTACTACCACTCCTACTAGCGTCACCACTGAGTGATTATTTGTCTCGTCTAATCGAATATCGCCTAGTCTCACGAGCCGCTAGATTTTTCAGGGTGACACACGTCGACGACAGTGCCAACTACATCGATGACAAGCGCAACAGACAAGCGAAGTCGGTCTCGCGAACATATGCACTGCAAATTTGATCAATTCGCCAAATATCGACTATCTAAGCTTAGGGAATAGCTCGCTGACGAGCTTGGGAGGTGCGGGCCGCGGCCGAGAATCGATTTGATGGGCGAAATGAAATATTCATTCATAGAATTTCGCTGCACGTTACGTCGTAAGGCAGCTCTGGCATTTATGCATAGCAAATCATGAATGGAAGGTGTTTGTTGTTCACGACCATAGAGATGTGACCGAGTTTTCTTCAACTAGGGATGTGGGGCAATGGGATGTAGATGTGTAGATCTTGTACAACTCGCTGAATAATCAGTCGGTAGATGTACGAGATTTTCTGCCAGCCGCGTGTGTAGTAACATCGACGCGGCGTAATTATTGCAACTTAACAGGGCGAATTTGCAACAATTCGTGGAATTTTCACGGGAGGCTGTTCATCGACGTTTGTCCTTCAGCGGTGGATGTTTAGAATGCGCCCGTTCACTCTGGAACTGCCTTGCTACACCGGTGGGTTAACGTAGTCTTAAACGTAAACTGATTGGGACGCTGACGTGTGGATGATATTTCGAGGAAATGGCTTCAATGGACCACACGTCGACGTTTGAAGAATATCAAACTCGTGGTTAACAACAAGCGGCATTCTACAAAACGGCGAAAATTATGTGGCTGCTTAATCACTGCAGTCCTTAGTCGCGCCTACAGAACGACTATATTTGTAAATCATTTCGATTTGAAATGCCTCTGATTTTTTGGTATTTCCCAGAGAAATTGATGGACGATATGCGCGAGCAAGAAATAGATGGATTTGGCGCCAAAACAAAAAGGCAACACCGTGTCGCGCATCAACGCGTTCGTCGCGATCAACTGGATCACTGTGTATCAAACCCAATGATACATACGCTACTATGTGCTAGCCATTCGACTATTCTTTCCGAATACATTAAGAGATAACTAGCTTTTCACAGATCGTTTCACCAATAAATTCAATCACAGGATGATGCAACTATCCGCGCGTCCGCTGATATCGTAACGAGAATATGCGAAAATCATGACCATCTGATTTAACCAAGAAAACCATTTTGATAACCATCTGCGCCATCTCGCGTCCATGTCGAGGCGTTGGAGACGCACGCTCATCGTAGGAAAGCGGACCTAGTGAAAATTCTACGCGACGTTTCTCCGAATTGTTCAACTTTGTTTGTTGCACGTTGCGAGGCCAAACAAGCAAATATTTTTTGCCCGAATTCGAATTCGCCTACTTCGTCTGACAGGTGTCGACAATAAATTATCACCGATTCTGCGATTTGCTCATTGCCCCTCAGCGTACACGTTCGTACACATACGAATAGCAAGCAAATGATTCGGACAGCAATGGTACAAATGAATGAATATGCTCACACGCTCATACCGAGCAAATGAACATGCATCTTTGACCATCACGCACGAGCTCTAGCTACCACCACCACCACCACTGGTGTGGTGACGTGCGGAGCCGTGTGTCGACCGCACCGACAATCATAGCGAATCATACGGAAAAACACACACAACATGTGTGGACACAACGAATGCCACCGGAGTTGTGCGGGATCCACTCGAAACCAGCAAGTGAAGCCAGCCACGGAGACAAACAAATAAGCATGACCAAGCAGAATGGCCGAACTGCTGCCCCTGCTACTGCTGCTGCTGATCAACGATGCCAGGGGACTTCGGTACATGGTCACCTCCTCGACCAGCGTCAATAACCCGTATGTCAGCAATATATGCATTTTACACTGGGCGTACTCGCCGCCTTCGACTTTTCCGATGACTTCTTCTTCGTCGTCGTCGGTGTTTTTTCTTCGTCCCCTTTTGCCACTGAAAAATGGCAAATGAATACAAAGATGTCTACATCGGCTTTCCTTCTCGGAGTGACCGGCTGCGGCGGACGCTGCCGCAGCCACCATGCCGTTCGGTTGTCAACACGTTTTTCGGTTACGTCACGAACGGACGAACGTGGGATGATGATGATGCGATGTCCGTTGAGACTGTTCAGTTTAATGCGGCTGCTGCTGCTCCGTTGAACTTCTTCGTTTTCTTCTGCCCTACTGTCGCTACCTCCGACTTCTTCTCTCTCCTCGCCCTCTGCCGCACGCAAGCCGCGTACTGCGGTAGACGCCGTCTGCGGACGACTGTAGGCGATCGCTACTGCGGTAGGCGCCGTACGATGACTCATCCCACCCGTGGCTACCGCTCGTTCTGTAACGGCGGGAGCGGCGCCCGGCGGCAACTCACCGCTGAACGCACCGGCCGGGATCAAACCCCGAAGTCATCATGTTCGTCGGCCTCGTCGTCAGAGTCAGCAGTACCACTCGAGCTAGCTGTGTCACGTTGTATCTCCGTTGTTGATTGATGTTCGCCAGGCGGTGGCGTCGGTGGTGGTAGCGCGCCGGTGGTGTCTGACTGGTCAACACCACTGTTGAATCAATGCTTGCCAAGGTAGGGAGTGAGTCGTCCGTTGGTCGGCCGATTGGTTGGTTCGCTTCGCTGGCCGCGTGCTCCTCGCTCGCTCGCTCGCCTGCCTGCCTGGTTGATTGGCCTTCCAAACGAGTGTCGTGTCTTGTCTTCCTCGCCGGGCGTTCTGGTACCATACATACATTGCGGCTTATTTGACGCTTCTGGATGGTTGCATACGGGGATCGACCGATTCGCCTGGAGGGAGGCGGTGCATAGTGCCAAACCAAGTGTAATGTGGGTAGGGTTTTTTTTATTTGGAAACCAATTCACGGAAATTCTAGCCGCACTGTGTATAGGGTATTGCAAATCAACAAAAAATCGATAGAAACTGCCGAAAGTGTCAAGAGATATCGGACGCGTTCGCATCGGAGCTGGCTGCCATATTGTGTTCTACATGACGGCATTATTACGGAGGGAGTATTATTTAGAATGTGATTTTGATGGGAATGCTTGTTTCTTGTAGAGTGGATGAGAAACTCAGACATGCGCGTACCGTTGAACTCTTACGGAGCAGATTCGGATCTACGTAAAGCTACAGATAGATTATAGATGCTCCAAGTCGTACGTTAATCCAACACCTCCTATGTACACATTGCTCAAGGCTGTATGATAACTTAAATGGCAATCCAGTGCAATTACGCAATGAATCAGGAGGTCCATAATGCCTAAGTCGTGCCAGACTTGATTAAATGCAGCCGAAATATGTGGCTGGTTGAACGCCACGTCGTTCCAAACCAAACACTTGAAACCTACCCTCGTTGTTCATAACACATATGATTATGATTTACTGAGATCTTCTTGGTGAGTCAACTTTGATGTGTCAATAGCGTTGAACAGAATTCGTTTGTAGATTATGTGCCCTGGACCTCAATTCTCTTTGCTCTGGTACTCACCTCCGACTCTCTCTCTCTCTCTCTCACTCTCAAAGTCACAGCTTTCCCAAAGAAAACGAGAGATCCGTTCCACTCCGTAGACTTTCATTTGTTGTTGAGCTGTTGCTGTTGTTGTTGTGATGCAACCATTTTCTGTTGTTACGTTACATCGCCGCCGCTGCCGCCGCCATCACCGGCGTCGGCGCCGCTCGCTGTTGTCGACTTCTTTTTGTCCGATTATTTTTCCTCCCCGATTCGATTGCGCTGTATCGCTCTCGTATTTTGGTCTCGTCGCGATTTGGAATTCTCAGATTCAGACGAGAAGCAAATGAAGAAAGTTGCCGAAAAAGCGAGCGCACCTCTGACGTAATTCGCTCAGGCGGTCCCAGACGACGGATCCCACTCGAGATAGCGCGCTAAAGCTGCGGTAAGCGGATCAGCGATTTCATCGGAATAGCATTCATTCACATGTTCAGTAGCAACAGACGAATTGTTGATTTAGAACTTAGGCGTATGCGAACGCAATCCTATCATTATTGTTGTTATTATTCGCTAAATCACCGGCAGGGAAACATCGCACGTGAACGCGCCAACGAGTTTGCATATTTACTGAAAATTGAGTCACAACAAACATTCGATATTACATATTCAATCGATTTCAATCGTATGTGGGGCTAGTCACCGGAAGGCAGTGAAAGATTCAGTCGCAGTGCATTTGTATGGGCGTTGGGGCAATTAGCGAAATAATACTGGCGTTTGCAAGACGCTAGGTAAGTAGTATGTCGTGGAACACATGGACGTTGGCACTTATTTTCTTCATCGTGCTCGAAAGGTGCCGGCCCGTACAGCATTGCAACTACTTGTTGTGGAGGGTAAGCGTTCAGCGATGTTGGCAAAGAGAACTGGATTCGGGACTGAAGTCATGCTATCGTAGCCAACAATAAGACGTGGCCACCGTTGGTGAGACATTAATTTCATATTTCACAGCCATGTATGACGATAGATAAATAAAAAAAATATATATATATACATATGATAAATTTATATCTTCGTCGTAACAAAGGTATCACGCAAGTCATCAGCCACACTGGTAATGGTTTGCATCTTTTGGAAGATTACCACGTGATCGCCTTTTATATCACTTCATGCCATTGGCAGGGACTGATTGCCGGCAGGCATACTAAGAGGCAAACGTCGTCTGCAAGTGTTGAAACGCTACAACCATCTGCACATATATATATATATATATATATATATATATATGGTGCTTGTTGTTTCAAGAAAGCAGCACGTTAACCAGCACGCAAAATGGCTAACCCAATTCTGTCGGAAAAGCCAATATTTACATCGAGTGGGAAACATTCATGCGTATGTTTGTAAAATTGGTCCTACAACCACTGCAACCACCGCTGCTGCTGCTGCTACATTCGCCTATTGAGTACTTGAGCGAAAGGAAGTCACAATTGCCTAACCAATCTGTCAGGTAACACGAATCACTCGCAGTCAATAGCTAATAGATAGTGACAGTAGCGTAAGCCAGTGACTGACGTCTGGTTCGTCATTCGTTGTCCGTTCCGATCGATTGGTTGGGTCCCATCGGAAGAGCGTCAGGGAGCTTCGTTGTCTTCTGCTTGTCGCTGGTGGGGTCGTCACTTTGGTGAAGAATGACACATTCGATATCGTGATGATTGCCACGATTCGCGTAGTCACCAGTGACTCATCACGAACATGCAGATATTACATGGGGTTACCTTTCAACGGAAATTTAAGGCCATCCTTCTAAAGTTTTCAGTGCCAATAGGAACATTCAGTAGGATGGAAATTAAATTGTGTAACTCAAATATGTAGATGAACTTCGAAGACAGCCATGAGGGCTCGATTACGGGCTCAAGGTAAATTATCGATCCAAAAATCGGTCCTCCTCAATGATCGTCACCACCAACTATCGTTAGGATGTATTGTATATTATTCTTATTATGTGTGAATTGAGTTGTCCTCTCTAAGCAACGCTGATTGATGGCCTGAACTGTGTCGTCAGCTGTCGACGACGTGATACCAGCCGCAATCAAAACCCATAAATCAGATGACAATCAACAATTAAATGCAATCAGCATGGCCTAATTATAATACGCAGTTTTTGAGTTAACCATCTTCCACTCTTACATGCCACGTGATAACAGATAATAAGAGAGCTTAAGCATTATAACAATTGCAGTTCCTTTAAAATAGAAATAAAATCTTTATACCTTTTTGTTTTTTCCAGCTGACCCTCAGCTGTTCCCCTATGCGACAGGCCTCAGCTCTTAACCTTTTTTAGGTATTACTATGAGGACCTGTATATATATATAAAATCTTTATACCTAAAAGGTCACAGATTGAAATATGTAGGCTCGGATTTTTTGACAGAATATCCCTTCGTTGTTTCTCTGCAAGGGTTACCTCGCCAACTTTGAAATGCCATCCTCAAGAAGCTGTGTTTTTCAAATTCCATTAAAAAAGGGGTTAGCCTCACAATTCATGGATATACAGCAGACGATCCATTATCACGCGTTCGCCTCTTCATGTTTCGAGCTTTTATAAGCAGTTTGGAAGTGCGTTCCACCCTGACAGCACTATATCTTATACTCCATATGGCATCAAATGGAGATCGAATGGGTAGAAACACCCAGACTACGCTGGGTCAACCACCCCCCACCTCCACGACATGCTTTTGTTGCATTATGCATATGGAATGAAGCACTTCTATATATATATATATATATATATATATGTGTGTGTGTGTGTGTCAGGTGTATTGTGATAGTGAGACAGACACTTAAACACGCATGGCACTCAAACTAAAGTTGAAAAGGAAGCCTGCGAGGAGTCTATGCTATCACCCTGCAGTGGACGCATGTATCCATGTTATGCGAAGTATAGCTTTGCTCTTTAAGTTCGTCTCGTGCTGCTCGGAGACTCGCCTCAAGTGGGCCGTTGCTCGTTTTATTGTAGTTTTTATGTGTTGCTATGATCTTCTGTGTTGCCTCTTCGATTTGTCTTCAGCAGAGACTTCTCGGTGTGTAACGCTCTTCTGGGTCCAGTGGGATGTCTGTGACCGACGCATCAACAGCACGTATGATGGTATTGATTCGAGCGACATTACACAATTTCTCATGAAAACATGAACCAACATCAGCGGTGGCGGCCTCTGGGGGAGGGGAGGTCAAGAATCATTTAAGCTGAACATGGTGATGACGATGGTGTCGACAGAAACTCGCACCCTTTCGATCTGTCTAGCATTTCGGATGGTGCCCGCCTATGACTTGTGGGCTAGAAGATGGAGAAGTGTGGAGTTCCACAAACTCATCGAGGCACCTGAATTGTACGATGACAAAACGATTTTTTCTTGCTAGGGCAACCATTAAGCAACAATGATAGCTGTTGACGCTGTCGTCGAGCCAAATCGAGGCTCTCGCTACGTCAAATATCTGGCTACTCTTTGCTCATTGTTCCGTTGTTGTTTGTGGTTGCCTTCAGACGCTCCGCGTTCGCAGGCCTGGATGGAGCGATGCGCTGCCGAAACTAGTTGACCCTTGCAGATCAATCAAAGTCCTTCACATCGAACAAATTTCTAATTAGATATGTGTATCAGTAACTCATGAACTCGTTAGAAAAGACAGAGAGAGCTGTGCTAACACATTCGGCAGAATAAAGTCGCCTTCGTTTCCCTGATATTTTGTTTACAATGATATACAGAACCCATATATATATATATATATATATATATATATATGGCATGCCCAACAAGTTGATATCACGGTCACGTGGAGACAGCTGACATAAGGGTTCACTAATTCTGGTAGCTAATCGGTGTAAACGTTCTAGATAGAGATATACATCCGGTCGTGCCGGTTTCAGCCAATGCAACAAATCAGTACGAAGTCATCAAATATGGACGGAACAATGGTATGACTAAATAAGTGGAGACCAGCTGCGGCAACTTCTGGTGACGGCGGGCCGAAGTCTGCCAATGTTATTTGAATGGGCAAACTTCAGTGGCACAATAACTTGGGGTATGTTGGCAGTCGTTGAACGTATTTAATTTACATCACAATAGAAACAGAGGACTGCAGCGCAGCTTTATCCATCGAGGTTATTAACAAGGGCAAAACGACTTCACATCTGGCGAAAACCAAATAGCGTGTGTGTTGTATTGTACCTCGCATAGAGCCACCATGCAGGACCCTATTGTCTATTCGCTGTGGTCCGTATATAACTGAATGTCGATCTCCTGTGCAGTATTCGCATGCATTCTAACCCTCGTGCATCAACCCACTAAGCTGCGCAGTCCCTTTCGATGTTGCTGTCGATTGGTCAATTGTAGTCCGGCAGGTGTTTCGACATTCTAAGAATGTCGTTTGTTGTAGACATTCTAAGAAACATCCCCTTTGGAACTATTCTGTAGGAAAGTTTCAGTCACTTCAGTAAAGTTATTACATCAGACGGTTTGACCATGCGTTTATCTGCCTATATTGTTTTATGATTAATTCGTTATGTATTGTATATATTGAGGAGACGAGCTGAGTTATCGACAAATGGTCTGAGGGCTTTCTACATTTTTGAAAACAATTAAACGAGAATGTATCCGTGCGGCAGCCCCCGAAGCCTAAACATTCTCTATTTTTGCCAGCAGCTGAGTCCTCCCATCAGCATTCATACGCCCGCTATAGAGGTAGGCAAGTTAATCTATGTCCACTTATACAAGAAAGCTGATTATGAAATCATTCATCTAATTCCCATAAGCATTGCATTGTACGGCCTCGCATTTTGAAGCTGGTTCTTAAAGCAACCACTACGTACTTCGATATATATATATATATATATTGGCTTAGCAATTACGCCTCTGTGGACTTGTGGCTTCGATGGTATCCAACAAGCAGATCACTACAGAAGTTCATCGAACCATTGGATCTTCTGACAAATTCGAAGTGTTGCTGAGCTTTCTGTTGCCTTTCGATGAAAACGACGACAGCAACAGCACCCTCAATATATATACATGTAAAAAAAATTATATATATATGCATGTATATATATATATATGTAAAGATGCTTCGGTTATGAATTAAGCTAATTATATAACGAACGACAATTTTCGAAGTAAACCTCCCCAGACTTCATCGGCCTTCATGGATAGCGTTAAAATTACAGATAACACACGTTTTAGCTGTTGACGTACTGGGGTGGAGAAGCGGCTTTCTTTTTTATAATCACCAGGCCCGTGTTGTAAATTACTTGTCATCAAACCGCTGGAACTGGCAGCGTATCGATAGAAGGTGGTCTGACATCTGCATGTGTCTACAAAATGTATGAACGTATTGAAAGAGATTACACGAGCATAAATTAGACGCGATTCACTCAACGGAACAACGAAACAAACACTTTTGAATCTATAAATAGTCGCCTACAAAAAACTGGAACGAGATCGTTGACGTTAGTTGTGAACTATAAGCGATAAACGTTTTTTAGCTGCCGCACCCACCTGTCGCACCCGTCAGGCAATAGCGGACTTCGAGAGAGCTTGTAAAACGCTAAAATATAACACATTTTGTATGTTGAAACAAACACAGAGTAAACAGAGCATGTGAATGTTGAGTACGTGGCACGATCTCATGTTATGAACAAGTGTTTATAAGGCAAAAAAACATTGAATGCATGAGGCTGCAAATCAGCTATCATCCGGACCTGCTCAGCATGGATAGTCTGAATTGCAAATCGTGTGACCATTCGCCGGTTGCGAACGATCCGTGGATGGACGTGTAGACATGAACGATTCAATAAATCCAAGAAAGCGCGGTGCTTTTCGATGCTCATTTGGGTTTTCAGGCCTTCGTCTGATGGAGGGGTCAAGAGGTACTGAGGAAAAGTATGGAATAGTTGGCCACATGACATCGAAAACGGCAAACGTTTGCTGGTTATCTGTATAATATGATTATCATCACATCGCCGACCGACAGTGTTAGTCAAAGTTATCGATGAAACGATAAAATCCGATCTGTGAGACAAATCATGTTTGGCCCTGTGGGTGTCTCTTCCACCAAATTAGTGCTATGAATCGAATGCAGGCTCTCTCTCCCTCCCCTGACTCTCTCTCTGTCCGGATAGCCTGTGCTCGTGGTGCTGTAATCTGATTGAAAACGTGACTAGAACAACGTGAGAATAGTACAAACAGCCCTGGGGCTATCATTTAAGCTTCTGTGATGATCGGCTCACCTGGTTCATTTTCGTGCGAAGTGGTACTCACTCCATTGATCAGTTGCAGAAGACTGATTAGAAATGATGCGGTTAAATGGTGTCATTATGTCTCGGCCTATATGACGGGCGAGGAGCGATCTGAGAAAAACGCCTAATTTTGCATCAATTTCTAACTTTCGTCAGCGTGAGTCCTGAAGCGAGTCGCACGAAGGCTGGGTGGGAGTACAATGAAGTCGGCGAAATGACAGCTATTCTTCATGCTTTTGTGCCACCCAGCCAATGAGTATTGTGTTTCAATGTTCCACCTACTCGCTGCCCGTTACCGATCATGTCTTGTTCTGTTCTATCGACGTGCAACGTCATAGTGGGCGTCGCTGATCGACGACTGGACCGCTGAACATGAGCTGTGTTTCGGGTGAGAGCTAGTTTGCATAACGAGGTGCATACTATTATGTTATTAAATATATGTAGTATTAATACAATATATATCGGTTGCTGATCAATCCACTGGTAGCTCTTGTGGAGACAATTTAGTGTATCAGTAATTTCGCTGTCGTCGGACAAAGAAACGTAAGCACATCGGGTGTTTTTCATCGTGCCCGATGAAAAACAACCAAGTTCACTTCAAATTGTTTTCCTCGAGAGAAAACTGCATAGTAAACATATCTGTCCTGTTCATTATCTTTCTTCTATCCCGTTTGGAAAATATAGATAAGATACAAATAGGTAATTAGCCCGGCCCATTGCCATAGCAGGAGGTGGTAGCAATTGGCGTCGGTGAGCAATCGTTTCTGCCTGGATGCTCGTACCGGCAGGCGATGAAGTTAGTTAACACAATCTGCGCCACATCGGTAGGGTACACATAGCCAATGCATCCCACAGATGACCGATATTTAGCAAAAGCAAAATTGCCAATCTCCTGTCGTTATGTTTACTGGTAGATTGCATCGTTCAGCCGGTGAGGAATCAATCAAGCATGGAGTATAAACAGACAGGGAGTATATAATCGAGTCCATCTATTTACAACGTGTAGTATACGTTTGTTGATTTATTTTTTTTATATCCAAAATCAACGCATGCAATATGCGCTATGATGAATTTCCCTAAGGGCAGAGAACATCGCGAAGGAGCAACTGGATGCGAGGATCAACTCGATGCCTATAACAAAATAAAATAGATGGACGAATCAATTTGTTCAGACTAAAGTGCCGGCTGTTAGTTGGTTGTGTTGAAATTTCGCTGGTTCTGCTGACCTTAGCCACCGTGGATGTGGGACGTGTCTTCGCTGTCAAATCAAAACTGTTCTTTGTTGTTATCATCAAAACACTCAGGCTACCTAGATAAGTCTCAGCACTAACGAGACAAATGTTTTATTTTAGGTTTTTTTGAAAGGGCATAATAAACTGGAAACGTATTACGGAGAGTGAATTAATCACAGAAAAAAAGCATTACTTTTATATTTCATTTACGCACCCATGAGGACCGATGTGGTGTCGAGGACTGCAACTCAATGACATCTACCCTTATACATCTTCTACTGCCCCGGTGGGAGAACTAGCTCCATGTTTCTGACCTGGCCGAAGTGGGCCGTCTCCGGGGCCTATCTATCTCAATATATAGCGAGGCATGGACCAGCTCTCCTAAGCTACCCCTAGGTGTCCTTCTTCGACCACCACCTGTCGCCCACGTCGTTGGGGGCCTGTAGAGGGTTGACAGATACCAAAGTTGCTGACCAACTCTTGAAGGTTTACGTAGAATCGTTCGGCGTTACACACTATCGCAAGCTATGAACGAGCATAAGGCGAGCATATTTGAAGCAGCCTACCGCCGACCTCCGGTGGCATGGCCAGAAGAAACCTTCTCGCCAGCAGTTGGCAACATGCTCAACCTTGAGTGAAGCACCACATCAAAAATCGTCGTCTGCTTATCGCATTTGCAACCTGTAAATACCCGTGGACAGGTGTAGGTGTGAGATATCTTCTCCGCTGTCGCCTCGCCCCCCAAGTCCCATAGCCGTGTCGTGCCTTCAGTGATACTGCAGTTGCACACCCCAGCCAAGTTTCGAAGAAGATGAATGCTCCAGCTTAAAGTCGGCGCAACAAATGTGACCTGGGACACCTTACACTGCTCCTGCAATGTTCTCATGTACGAATTTCAATTTGTCTCCCGATCCTTCTATATCCTACCTCCCCATTTTTGATCTCTCTCTCTCTCTCTCTCTCACTTTCTATAGCTCACTGTCCCATGCGGTTCCATGCAGTCGTCCGTCTCCGGGAGGAGCAAGTCCTTTGGGACTCTGGCCCTCAGTCGCCCAGATGAGTTCAGATCTTATCCGGTGCAGCCTATAACTAACTACAATATCATACATATGTCACTGTAGTTCCATTGAGTAGGCTTTGTCGAACCCGTAACGATCGTGTCGAATTTAAACCACGAGGTATAGGGGCTTTTTACTTTGCTGATCATTTGATCCTACTAAGTTTCGGCCAAGATTAGAGGAAGAGAGTGAAAAGTGCAACACGGCCAGCCACGCACAGGCACACACACACACACACATTGTATTATATATGGCGTGTCTGTGAGCACAGAATACGAAGTCTCAACTAGCTTTAACAACGATCTTGTGTATCGGATTTGCTCAGTGCAGGTGGGGCGAAACAACGAATAGGGAGCATAGCTTTGGATTTTGGCTGGTGGTGATTTCAATGAAGATTAGATTCGTGTCTCTCGTCTTTACGCTCCAATCTCTGTTGAGCCTCTTGCTTCGGGTGTTCTCGTTCGGACGAAAGATTAAATTTTAGCTTGCGCCCTATCCATGTCGATTTGGCTGGCGGGGTTATGCCGTGGTTCAAGCCCAATCGAGAGGTTGACTCCTGGTAGCCGCCTGAATGCAGGAAAGACTGAAGTGGGAGTTCCTTCCCTGTAGTGAGTTTCTGTACTGAAATCGCAAGGGATAACCTTCCGGTTGGCAAGAGGAGGCAGCTGGGTGAAATCGAGAGCGCATTGTAGATTTCGAGGATGAGTGAACGGTGTAATCGAACCCGCTCGGTCCCTTTAAACGGCACCAGTTCTGACCAGCAAGCGTCTGTACTGCGGAGTCTCGTGTGCACAAAATCGGCATACGCTGTGCATATATTTCACCTGGACAATTAAATAATAATTCGAAACGGCAAGGCATAATAATTTCAAGTTTTAATTTTATTAACGCTTCGACCTTTATAGTGTTAACAGAATGACTAATGTCAATGGACAATATCAATAATAAGTCGCTTCTTCATATTTATTCTGAGGCGGTTGCCGCGAATAATGTTATACTGTGAAAGGTCCATTTTGAGTCCATCCTGCGATATTCGAGCAATGAACACGCTTCTCCCAATAGAATAGAGAATTTGTTTTCAAGTCTAGTTTTACGTGTTCAATTTCGCCCTCTAAAAATAGCTCCGGCCAATTAGTTGACGCACAACGTCCGCATTAAGAGTTAGCTATCCACCGGGTGAGTGGCGTCTAAATAAACGTACAGATAAAAACGCTATTTCCTTCTTCCTCTCGTACGCGTTCAATGTCCCTCTCGAATCTTTCCCCACCTCTGTAGGAGAGCCACCTAACTTCCAAGGCAAGAAATCACAGTATTAAGAGCAATTAACAGATCTGCTGGAGTCGTTCCACTTGCAAGCGGGGGGTCAAGGTCTCTCACAGGCTCGAATACATTCGCCAAACGAATTTCGTGGCTGACACCGACGAAAGCCGGTTTTTCTTGCTGCGGATCGTGTTGGCACGTTCTCGTAGAGTAGCTCATTTCTAGGAATTCTTTAGCTGGACGCCATTGTCAGCTAGTTGTATTGAGTTCAAACTAAGAGCTATCAGAGATGGAGACCAACGGCAGCCTCAAGAAGAAGAAGACATAAAAAAATTAAAAAGGAAGGTGCACCAGGATGCGTTCAGAGATCGTCGAAGCGGTGGCGGGAAGCTGAGAGAAGCCTCAGTATGAAACAAGAGTTTTTTAGCTTCAAACAAAAAACTACTTAACTAATTTAACCGAATTCTACAAACGGGGGCAGCCTGTAGTCAAGTCATTCTCATGGACCACCTTTTCAACATTTTGCATCATTCGTTAGCGACGTGAACCTTCCCTCTGATCCTCGGACGGCCAGATTATGAGAAAAAATTCTCAATACATGTCTGGATCCGAGAGATGCGATAGGCATTCGGCGTCGTGTCGTAAGATAAATGTTCGGCCGAAACTTCAGCGGTCAGTTACAGCTTCTCCAGAGTCCATTATAATGTAATCGTTGACGAGGTGTTGGGGGGAGCGACTAGCGAGTGCTTCACAAACCCACAATAATACCACTGCTAAGACCAAATTTTAGATCGTGTAGAGGTGAAGGTGAACGCGAGGTGAGGGCCAATGAAAGGTGGGGGACTACCTAAGTACTCTTCGTTAAAGGTTACTGGCAAAAAAACAAGTTGGGATCCATTTGGATTCCCTAGGGCCCTGTCCTCAAGACGTGCTTCTTATTCTGAATATTATTAGTCCACTGGATACAATACCCCCCGTTCGCTGTGGTACGGTACAAGTGGAGAATAGAACGCCGATGCCGGTCTTTTGATCTATCCTTTTAAAAGGGGTCTGAAGTAAAGAAATACTAATATAACTCAATTCAGTGCATGGTAGGCCTCTATTCTATTTACGATTCAAATGAAATACTCGCTTTTTTTTATTCCTATCATTCCCCATAGACCTCCAACAATAGCAATTAATAATCGCAGTGCTAGATCCTCTCAAAATATAGAACCTCCAGAAATTACTTCGGTATATAGCTTAATTCCTCAGATAAACTGATACAATTTCCATGAAAGCGATCGGCACTCGCAATCGGGAGTCGGCAGTCCACGATTTGACATAGCTCAGATCAAATCCTATTAGAGCTCAGCTGTTATGTGAAAACGCCTCTCTAGTGGTGATTTTATTTACCGGTTGACGTCTATAGGTCTGCACTTAGCAGCGAGACGAGCAAGCTAACAGGGGGTCGGCGGGTTTTTGTGCAACTGTGGCAGTCACTTACGTCGTAGGGCAGAAAACCATCACCTATCACCACCACCCTCTATTCTCAACACTAACGCAGTAGTGGTGGTGCGGCGCCGGTAGTGGCTATGGCAGCCGCAGTCGTGAACCTATAGCGAAATAGCGGATATACCCCAGTCGTTTGCCACGATAGCTCGTTCTTGATAACCTGCCTGAATAATGCATGCCAGCGGAGCCGTTGCCAACAGCACCTTGTACTAGGGCGTAAGAAGCAAAGTTGTGTCCGTGAAAAAGCTCCATGCTCTCGGGTCCCCACTGTCCGACGGGGTGGCCCTCGCGGGCTTAAAAGCAGTTCATCGACTCTCAGACGTCGGGTGACTGCGTCACCTACCACGGCCGCTGAAGGGGTCGCAATGGTTGTTAAGGAGGAAAGACACATCTACCCCTTTTCTCCCACAGCGCGTTGCGTCGCAAGCATGTCTCCATCGCTAATCGGGTGATCGGCTGATAGCCTGTCCCTCGAGTAAGCGTACCCCTGCATAACTTCTCGGAGATTCCTATTCTGGTTTTATTGACAAACTCCCACTATTGAGGTAATTCAAGATGCGGAGTTTACTGAAGAGGGACATAGCTATATGTTACTAGCATTAACCGCAGCTATCAGTGGACGCGCCATGCCATACGTGCTTTTATATTTAAACAAATAATCTCAGTCGGTTGGCCGAATGTTTAATAGCGGTAGATCTGAAACTATAGTTCATCTTCACGGATCTCGGAAACTAAAGCCGTTAATTCATGTTAATTGCTACCTAGTAATATTATGGGCTGCACACATGCACCTCATTATCAATAAACTATAACATTAATAGTAAATATAATATATAAGGCTGTCCGGATCAAACTGTCCCGCCATTCGAATGGCGCACAATCCGAAGTACGCGATACAATGCGTTCATTTTTGGAGTGGGCACGCGGCAGGAATGTGGCTTCCTTTCGAACACTGAGTGCTTTTGATACGATCAGAAAGATGGACACTGCAGCAAAAAAATCAAATTCCCCCAAAAATCAACGGGAAAACATCAAGTTTTTGTTTCTCCAAAAACACCCTCCAGCTGAAATCCAGCGAAAATTAGTGAACGCGTACAGCAGGTCTGCCTTATGCCTGCGAACGGTGCGAAGTTGGTGCAAGCGATTTAACAGTGGAAATTTGGACACTGATGACCATGAGGCGGGGACCACAAATAAGGTCCAACGAGGAACGAACGGATTGACAGAATCAAGGCAGCTTGTGAGCTAACTAGAGCTTGGTCCATGAGGTCTTTGTCGGCTGAAACTGTGATTCCTCGGGTGACATGTCATGAAATTGTCACCAATATACTGAAGATGAAGAAAATCAATGCAAAATGGGTTCCCTATATACTGAGTGCTGAGCAGATGAAAATGCGTGTGGAGTGTTCGACATCTAATTTGAAGACTTATACGCAACAAACCAGTCGCCTTTTGAACTGATTTAGTTCAAAACTTATTGGAATTTATCGAGCGGACAGTTTGATCCGGACAGCCTAATATTTTAGTAGTGCGAAAAGGCGAATTATCTGCGACCCCGACTGTTGTCGTAGTCAATCAAGATACTCATTGAGGCTTTCCGTTTTTGCATACCCAGCCAACACCTTGTACACCGAACACAAAACCAATTTAGAGCGAACGCAGGAAGCTTTAGTAAACCCAAGGTCAGTAACATTATTGACACTATTGTACATTTCATCTACGAACCGAAGGTTTTGTAATCTGTATTTTGCAATCGTGTGCGTCGACACTAAAACTGGAGCAGACGATAAGTCCGGTGAAGTCGGAAATACACTACACGATAATTGTCGACAGTTCTGCTTGACATGCTGTGGTACTATTATATTTGTCCTACTTGTTGTTCTACTGAGTGGGCACGTTCCACTTAAGCAAGCGCCCTGTGATGACATTGACGTGCCCACCCAGTGCGACTGGCCGAGCGACTTCCGGTGTCGCGCCGCGAAGTAATATCACGAATAGTGATGCTTGTCCCCGCTGCTCAGTTCACCATCTTATAACGTAATCAGCCAGTGTTGTTGTTGTTGTTGTTTATTTCGGTCACCCAGCAGCAGGTTGGTGATGAATAGTTTGTTGCTCTGCCATCGTCATTCGCTGTCAAAATAGGTTGTTCCTTATTCTAAGATATATGTCACTTATCGCAGCTCGAACCTGCAGGCTCCGACTTGTAAAGCCATAGACCTACCGCTATCCAAGCCACCGGCTGCCTGGTTCTTGCAAAAAAATGCATCAGATCTTTGTGACGTTTTGGAACAGCTGGAAGACCCTCATCCCGATTTACTCCTGCCTGGAAATTCCACAAGGAATTTACATACAGAATTCCTGTGCGCAAATGTACAATCCATAACTGCTGCGTATCTATTCAGCTTGAGGAGACGATTCGCTCCCGTCAGTCCAATCGCTTCGCTCAGGCGGGCAAACGCGACTAGACACGCGACAACCATATGCATTGTGAGCCCGAACACGCGTATCCACCGTCATTGCAGGCGTAGTCTGGCTTTTGCCTTTTCAACTCAGACAGAGGTCAGCGTCTCTTCTTCGTGGTTCCGCTTTTCAGCTCGAATATATGTAATTGAGAACGGTATTCAGTCATAAGCTTTCAGCCTTAGTCAGACTTAGTTGCCGCTATTGCCCCTTCATACCGAGTGTCTATACTGGCTACCACTATACGGGTGTAGTGCGATGCACGAAGGTTTCTCCTATATAAACAAATGTGTGTGTAGAGGAAAGGGGAAAATAGCTTCTGTATTCACGAGAGGAGGTACGGTCTCTTCAGGAGTACAACACACCTTTGCGCTTTCTCTATCTCTCTCTATCTCTCCTTCTCTTCTTCTCTGGTGTAGTTCTGCCAGACAGTATTATATTATACATGTGGTAGTCGTATGGATATTGATGCGGGTCCGAGCATGTGACACCCAGAAGTGGGCCGGTAGACGAAAGACAAGACGGTAGCTCGCGGCCAACCGGAAGGCTACGGCTTTCTCCAGAACGCCGGTCGCGAGTGGGCTGTCCTAACCTCTCGGGGGTGCCCTTCCCCCGACGACTTGTTCGAGAAGCATAACGACTCCGAGCACATTGGGACGGTTGCGCTTAAATCCAGTATCGAATTCGTCTCTTCCCTGTGTGTTGGCGATAGTTTTCTACGTACAGTTTAGCGCGCGTAGTCATTTAGTGATCACACATGGCGAATCAAACTCCAGGTTGAACCTTCATTATCCCCATCGAAAGGCATCATGGAGAGTAGCCATACCCGACCAACTCAGTTCACTGAGCGTAAAGGCGGCTGCAGCTGACGATAAACGTCATTTCGGAACAGCAGGGTCGAAACGAGTAGACGCACGTGGTTGCCGACATCCCATTGCTCCCGTTCTTCGACGCCGTGGAGGAGACATTTGATTCGGGTCGCGCGAAACCAATAGTCTACCTACACTACGAGTTGGTGCTTCGCACGAATACCTTCACGTACAAGTGAATTTGATTTGTTTGAGTTATTTCGTTAATTCGAGTAGTCGTGACGTGTTTCTGTGTCTGTGTTTGTACGCGAGAGTGCAAGTGTGAAATATGTGAATCTGGGACAGTTTATTATAGCATACAGTTCGTGTCAGTGTTTGAAACAGACTATTGACTGTGAGTCCGTGCAAGCTTTAAGCCTTCGAGCCGGTAGAACGTGAAACAATAAGATTAACTTGTGTTAAATTTGTCCACATTGAACAATACCACAAGCAACTTTTCGGCATTCATTTTCTATTTTCGTGCCTTTTCTTGTGAGGTGCGATATGAAAGTTGTGTCGACCAGCTCAAGAGACAATCGCTTGACTACACAGGTAGCAAGTTGCGAAATAGTGATACAAGTTATTATTGATTTTGCCATGACTTAACTTGTTACAAAGTTGACTCAACCTTGGTGATCGTATGAAACTTGTAGTTCAAAACGGAGATCTTGAAAGGACTTGCTTGCACCGATCTCGAATCAAGTTGGAGTCTTTCATAACAAGCAGTGCGATGCTTGAATTCGAGAAAAAGCCCCTTATTTATAAAATAAAACGCAAAGAGAATGCGAGTTCAATATGTTTTATTCGGTCAATCCATTCGGTAAATGAGGTCGTTCAGAAACAAATATATTAGTAAATTTTATCAAATTGCATTTATAGTGGTGCTCATCCATCTATATCTGTATATATATATATATATCTATCTATCCTCAGAGTAATGCACACCCTGCAGAGGAGCAGTCACCTAATCGATGAACTAATCCGTGGATTATATTTTTTTCTGTTGTTTGAAATCCCTATTTCAGTTGGACAATATCAGAGCGTGTCTCGATCTTCTCCAGCAACTTGGAGTTGACGTCGACGACATTTCGCCTCACGGTAAGTCACCGTCGACGGATGTCTATATTTTCGAATTAACACATGACCTGTGTTAAACCAGGGAACCGGAAAATATGCTGTTGTTTACGATTAATATAAGATTCAAGGAACGTTAAGTTTCTTTCTGTTATTAAAAGTATAGCAGCGTCGTATTTTTATTGCTTACGTATAATTATCGATGATTTCGGCATTAATCTATTTCCCTTCCCGATATTGATAACTAATATCACACTTTCTACATTGGCTACTTTATCAAAAAATTACTAATCTGTCGAACGAACCTGTCCAGAATTAGTCGAATTTCTTTCCATTTACCTGCGGGTCACATGAAAATGTGTGAAAAACTCCCATCGAACTGGAATCGCAAATTGTAGCGAATTGTAGCAAATTTGCCTGAATGCAAATGGCATTCAGCAGCCGACCTACAGACGGTTGTGCCACCTGCTGCAGAATAAGGCACAACTCGAAAAAATAAAAAATAAATGTCGTCCACCCAAATTAATCCTAAGCAGCCTGATCCTTATTTGTGTAGATTTGTAACTGTGTTGCCTGATAATCTGACTTGACATTTACAGATATCCACGAAGGTCACACGAAGCCAATCTTGAGCCTGTTCTTCGGTCTGAGCCGTTTCAAGCAGACCCACAAACAGGCGCTCAAGATTTCGGCAGGCTTTACACCAGCTCCAAGCACCTTGTCACCCGGAACAGTTCCGTCCATAACCTCTTCGTCCTCAAGTCTGACAAATACGAATGACAAAATGGTTGCCGCTGATCTGCTTTCCCCCCCAGCCGAGATTCAGTCCAGGTGGGTATCGAGGCCGATTTGAACGTGTTTGGCGCACAATGATTTCAAAGACTACACCCGATGAAAAAGCGCTGCAAAATACTGCAAAACTCGAACAAACTACGCTTGTTAATTATTTCTCGTTTCTCATTGTGTCACCGCACCAACAATACAAATTATAGAAATATATATATATGTATCTATGTCGGAAAATGGAATGGTTATTATTGCCCACTTACTCATTGGACGCATACATTCTGATATCGATCGTCTGCTGCTCGAGATTCCGGACAGAACTGCCTATACAACTTCTGAGATACTGCAATGTGGCAAATCGTAATATGAAGCTTCAGTCTTAGACTCTGTACCGAGATAATACAACGGTGTAAAGCTAGGCATGAAAAGCTAGTTGGTATTTGCATATACATATAAAATAGACAGAAAACCATGAGGGTAAGGAAGAAGTCATTAACTCTCCGTAGGGACCCAAATCTTGAGCGAAACTCGCTTTAACAAGACTTGTGGCTCTTCAGATAAATTTAACACGCATTACTGCGGCTAAACACAAGCCTTCTTTTGTTCACAAATGTTGAGCGTCAAGTTGTGAATTTATGAGCTTTATGGATATTACAATGGTTACTAAAATATTAGACGGAAAATATTTCAAGGCTTAGCGGATATTGTCATGCAATATTAACAACTGATTGGCGCTAAAAATATAGTGTCGGATGTAATGCAATTAAAAAAACATAAGTTTATGTTCAATGACTGAAGCTATAATTTTTTTACGTGTAGTTCAAAAGTTACTTCTATGAATTCGCCACAAATCTTCTCTATGAATTCGCCACAAATCTTCGGCGTGACCAGTGGCGCCACCTGCTGGCTCTCCCTGAAAGCCGTGTTCATACTGAACATTTTTCTTTACTGCTACCTTCACCAGAGGGCGCTGCGACCGCCAAACGGCCAAAGAAGCGAACCGATCAAGTCTGCACGGAGAATTGCGATCTCTCGCGCCAAATATCGTCTCGGGAATTTGAGACCATACATTAATTATTATTATAACACTAATTATGGTACATATTAAGATAAGTAATAATATGAAGTAGACACATTATATCACCCACGACAGCATATATATATGTATTAACACAGAGCACTATTATTATCATTATTATTATATTTATTATACATTTTGTAATTGCAATTTGCCAGAGGGAGTGTATCTAAGGAAAATTGTCAAAAACAAGTATAAACTGATGATAGTGTAGTAATTGAAAGTTGCACTAACCATATTTGTTTTCAACAGTTGTGGCTGAAAACGATTTGATGTAACTTCTGACGACCGATCCAAGTGTCCTCTGTGGATAAAATCTGCAAATTTGCTACGAAGAGCGGTATTTACACAGAAACATCTAAACACCAATAGTCTGGAACAATTTTCTCAGCTTCAACCGTTTACTAATTATCTAGAATTAATTTTGGACAAAACAAACTTGTTCTTCTTATAGTAAATTTCTGCTCGAGGCGCAATTGACCAGTTTTCGAAATCATTAACCTGTCTCATATATGATGCATATGGTGCGGTATAAATTCATGCGAAACTGAGTCAAGACATATATACCTTTGTTACACACGGGCACAGATCACCACATATACACCTATTTCTTATCATCATGTGTGATCATATGAAAATTGCTTTCGAGCTGTAGTCTGCAGCTTCATCTCACGGTGCTATCTAACGCTGCAAACCTATGCGGTAAGGGACGTTCGACATCAGAAGAAGCGTGTCAACTATGAGCGGGTGTGACCGATCAGTAATCAGTCGCTCCGCAGAGGTGGAGCGGCAAACATCAGCCGCCTGACTGACTGACACGATGGCAGTTTCAATCGGAGGAAACGCGAGCGAGCACCCTCCGGGTCGAGGAGGACACTACGGAGTGTCAAACCCCTGGGATCAGCCGACAACAAAACACATTAAGAAAATTGAGTCAGCTACAAGTCGGTCGGTCGGTCGGGCGGTCGTCGTACGCCACTCTGGCCGAAGGAGTTTACACGGGACGGGTGGTGAATGACGCTGAAATTTGCTTTACTTCGTGTTGATGACGAGAGACAACCTCTCAACAGAGACGTCTTACAATTCACCAATTCGATGTTATCCACTATTGAAAGCGTTGTAGCAGGTGGCTACCATTCGCGTTTCGATACAACGAGAGGTGTGTCCACACACCATGAAACCACCTTGTCATTACGATGATTAGTGTACGACTGGACGTGTACCTGAATCATATCCGGCTCAGGGATTCGAAGTTTTATTGAGGTTATTATTAATATTGATGATGACAAACGGCATTGCTGCTGCTGCTGCGAGCGGTAGCATGTCATTCACTGACAGTGATAGCGATGTCCTGTACGACTGCGGCTGTATGATAAACTAGGCGTAGATCATTTTAGCTAAAGTGTGCGTGTTTTTTGTTACAGGTTACCGACATTGACTACTGGCCTGGCGCGAGTATCGTTTCTTGATCGGCCGGGTTCCACTTCGTCAGTACCTCGAAGATATTCAGCACATCCCGTCCTGTTGCAAGACAATAACAATGCGAGGTTTGTATATTTTTCTGAAATACGTTTTTTTTTAATGTAATCACTCATGCTGATCTTTGTGTATGCAGACAATCAAATATGTGTTATATTTAATACTTTTTATGACAGATATAGCGTTTGAGCGTATATTCATCGTAATTCTAGTCTCTATGACGTTAAAATATTTCTACACTTTAGTTCATTCGATCCATAGGAATATAGGCACTTTATAGCTGTGAGTGTATCTATATTATTTGCTCAGCGTGGCGCGGTTGAGTAATATTGTCACGGTGCACATTCCCTCTTAACCAGATCGCACTATACCCTCGGACACCCGAAGAACCATTCGAGTAATGGCCACAGTGCTACCTCGAGTAACAACAGTCTTAACAGACATCTGATGATTCAACAACAGCAGCAACTCCATCGCATTAGTTCAGGTTAGTCCTTCGCATCGGATCGATGGAGGTGGCCAAGGGTACTTTAACGGACGCCATATTTTTCCCATAATACTTTAGTTAGAGGTCTTCAGAGGTGCGCACTTACGTGATAGCGCGATATTACCTATATCCTCATGTTGCTTATGTATTTTGGGGGGCGCACTCGCTATCGTTAGGCCTTGAGTAGTAGTAGTCAGTGATCATTTGGTGGAAGATTCGGCAAGTCCCAATGGGCACAGGTCATAGAGTTAGTGGTGATCACTCCCGTGAGGTGAGACGCCCATAAGTGAATGCTATTGCATGAAGACTCATAGGAGTTCCTACCAAAATATATCTCTACTGCAATATATACATATACATGTATATATATATATATATATAGCTCCACGAAAGATGCTATAGCAAATCCATTAATTGTGATACAAACCACGCGTGTGCAACCCTCTAACGAAGGCTAGCAATGTCGATCTGCAAGCTTGGCTCGGGCGTGCCTACATGTAGAGGACACAGCTAAGAACACCTCCAGCAATCATTTCGTTCAGTAAACACAGACAGCATCAAGCAGACGTAGGGTCGTTTTGGCTGCACATGTCTCCCTTCGCTGTCACGCGAATTACGGGCTCGAGATTTTTGTTGTTTCCGAATGCAGAGGGAAAAAAAATATTATAACAGGTTTCTGTGCCACGCCACTGAACGAGACTCTCGGTTTTTAGGTCTGTGCAGAAGGTGCTTTTACACTTTTACAAAGTGCTTTTACACTGCGAGGCAGTTCAGTCGTCCGACGCGAAATGAATCAGCAGTGTGCTATCTACAAGTACATTGTTGCGAATGTCGTTCTGTGGTAGTTTGCTGATTGCGGCCCGCACGTCCACTCGTGCTTGCTACGATTGGGGCGCATCTCTATTTCAAAAGATCTTCGTCAACGTTTTGTCCGACAGCAAAAGTAAAATGTATTTATTTTCACCTTGTCATACATCCGGATGAATTACGTACAACACTTTCCGTGTGCTACGCATTTCCTATTTGAGATCCTACTCATATTGAGTCATTGTATATTGTCGATAAACGATAGCAGCACAGCTTTGCATTCCAGCAGTGCAAACCATTTCTCACGTTGCGTCCGTTACTGGTGCGGTGAATCTCAAAATTGTCTGGTATTTTGATTTATTTTTAAAGCCATCCCGATTCTCTTCGTGAGCCTCGCCGCCGCCTCCAGCAGCAGCTGTATTATACAAAAACAGCAAAGAAATGTTCTCGGAAACAGTGCCGCGCTGCCGACCGCCACCGCTGTCCATTGCGTGTCACTGGAAAGTGGCCGAAAATAGAAGTAACTGTCCGTGGTTGATGTGTCTCCATGAAAAAGCGAACTTGGAAATCGCCTCCTCTTGCTCGCTTGTGACGAGCGGGGTAGTAGATGAAAAAGGATTTTTCACAAGGTCGGAGCGGGTCCGCCCGACGCCGTACATTGCAACCGATGTTAGCGCTAGTCGGCGACGGAGCTATGGCGAGCCAATACGCGTCTGAGGTGCGGTGCCAGACCTCCGACTGGCCACACTGGACATCGCTGTGGGAACGGAAAATCTAGCGCGCGGGGGGGGGAGGGGGTTGAAGGAGGGGTGAACCCGGCCAGTAAATAATGGCCATACCACACGGAACACATCCATTCGGCCAACGTAGCCCAAGCTGCCCCTCATCCCAAAGTTGTGCAAGTCAGCTTGGACCTAAGGAGGCAACCTAAGGCCGCTTCTGCTGCTACTGTTGCCGGTGCAAGCCGCTGTTGCCATAGCACTGCTGGCCATGGGTAAGTGGACAACGCGGCGGGAGAAGTCGGAACGAAGTGGAGATTGATGCTGTCCGCTCATCGCCTGCTACTCGGACTAAATAAAAGTTCCAAATAAACAACAACAGTAGAAGTTGTAGTAGTAGTAAGAATAATAATAATAATAAAGAAATGATGATGACTGGATACACTGCCATATACAACGGCAACACTCAGTGTAATGGCGGTTCAGCATCATGTTAAATAATAGTAAAAACACATTGCATTAGGATCGTACGAAGTCGTACGGCGTCGCGCACTCACGTGTTGGAAGTCGAGGTTGCCACTCAGCAAAGAATGCCGAGACAGACGAACCGAGATCATAATTGACGTATTTTGCTCGACTTGAAAAATGAAAGCGGCGATTTCGTCAAATCATCGTGGCTACTAGTTGCAGGGGACGGTGAGAATAAGGATGCGTGGTGCAACTCGAAGGCTGGAGACCCATTTCGCGGGGCAGATGGTGAACAAACAGTGTCTCGGATTGTGGTGGGTCACTAAATGGATGGCAAAAGCGAGAATGAGAGACATTCACCCAGATACACACAGACGCGCGCTCACGAACAAACAATGGATATGTGTGTTCTCTGATGTTAAGACGGATGACCTTTAATGGCATTTTGACGACGGTGTCTATCGGGATGGGGTGTAGTTGAGCGGGAAGTGGTCCCGGAAGCTAAGAGATTTTGCGCGGAGGCGCCTATGAGCGACGGGACGTGCTTAGCACGAGTTAGGTGGCATCTTCTACCCCAGTATCATTACCAGCATCATCGTTAGGAAGGAGATAGCATAGCGGCTATCGAGCAGGTTTGTTGGGTATCGCACCTGAAGGGATTGGAGAAACCCGAAGCTAGAACTATCCGTTTCGTAGAGATCGCAGCACAACGACAATATATGTCTGCATTTTGTTACTACTTTGTGACATAAAAGAGAGCTTAAGCATTGTAACAATTGCAGCTCCTTCAATAAACCAATAAACCTTTACCCTTACTTTGAAGCTGGTTGAAGGCGACTTTAGCAACGCCGACACAGAGGCATTCTCTAATTGCTGTAATCTTTCAATTTAAAATTAGAAGTTGAAAATTCAAACATCACTTTCGCAATGCAGTTCAACCTATTTCTGGGCGTATTCCTTTAGGCAACGGGTATTCTTCATCTCCTTATGCCAAATCGATTTGTTGCCATATATCTATGTGGACTATTCCTCGATAATGAGATCTTTCCTATGCGTGGAAGACAGCGAGGTGAGATCTCGTTTCGATTTCCCTCAACGCAAATCACGGTGTCATCGATAAGCGCGGAGTTATCGTTGCCAACTCTGGCTTCTAGTTGTCCAACCCTTGCCGATTCGCATCTAGCTGCCGTGCGTAGCAACGCTTGAATGCCTCCATCTATCTGGGGCCTCGTCACGACTACCGCTTGCACACACAACCCTACGACCGTACGCAACACGAAGCTGAAGGAGAAAGTTACCTCCCAGTAGAGTAAGCCACTTTCGATTGGGTGAGGCAACTGCCTGGTCGAGGGGGTCAGGCAGTTCCGAATACTGAACACTTCGTTTGCATGGCCAAGCGTCAAAAGCGTACCACTTTATTCTTGCCAAGTTTCGCTATCACGTCCTCACTGTGCTCTGTGCGGAACAAGTGGAAAGTTGGCTGTTGCCAGAGGTCGAGGTTAAATTGAGTTTCCCTGTCCACTTGTGTTGGGCTGTGTCGTGTTGGCGCCGATACTAAATACATCACCCTCATTGTCACATGCTTGCTCTCATTCTGGCTCTCAGGTCGGCGTTGGGCCACGATTTCAGCTCAAGGCTACGCATGAAACGCACGTCCATCCAACGAGCTTCAATGAATGCGGATAGAGGCAGTGAGTCGTGGAGATGCTACCCCATCGAATTATGTCAGTTTCGTGATAAGCATATACTGTCTTGCTCAGTGTTTGTCCGTGTACATTGATTGCTCTAACTCTGATTCGTTATGTTAGTTCACTACGTATTTGCTGAGGGAAACGTGTGACCATCTTTTTTCTTTTGAGGGCAGGGACATCCATCAACTATATGATATTCATACACGAATGGCTATTTCCTCGCAATTGCCTGCTAGTCACGGTGGTATACCATCGCACTTGCTAGTATGGTTCACGATGAGTGATCGCTTTCCGATAGCCGGCCTGGAGCAATATCTCTACATGAATGAGCACTAAATATCAGTGCGGCATTTTGTTCTTAGTTAGCCCTGCATCGGGTAGAATTGACTGAGTCTACTCGCATATGGTGCTACGAGTGGCGAAAACAAACCACACCTTTTCATATACACATCCCTTATCAATATATAGACTACTGGTTTGCTATATCATTCTACTGCTAACCAGTCAGCGAGGTAGTATCGCATTTGTCTACATTGAACACAAAGAAGCTTTGAATCAGGAAATCAGTCTGGAAATTATTAAAAGGATTTAATCGTGAAGCTTAGAAATGTTGCGTAGAGATCATATATGATAAACAAACTCTTCATATACACTAAGCAAAATGCATTTTCCACGGTGATCCTTATGCATCCTTAAACGATAAGTTAACTGCGAGAAGCAAGTACAGCTTGAGAGCATATTCGTGCATCTAGATATATATATATATATATATATATATATACACCCGTGTTCACCGTAAACCATTGCCCGGCCGCTGTTCAGTCACATCCAGCACCTAGCTGCTCGTCCCCATAGAAGATGGGGACGCGGCGACGGCTCAAAGATGCGCATCCAAAACTCTCTCGAGCGACTCTTACAGCAGGACAAGCAAAGTCAGGGCGTCGTCCTGACTCGAGACTATGTATCAGGTTGCCCGACGGGCAGGTTGCATCTCGCCCTCCCATGTTTCGTAATGGTCGTCCTGGTCTGTCTTCGAGTGTCCACTTAGAGCGTGGCGGCGGCTGTATCGGCAGTAGACGTTACCTCGCCGGCTAGTGACTACCTCGCAAGGCAGTGACGGGGCGGCCGTGGCTCGCGCCCATTGTGGGGGCGCGAGCCACGCGATGCGTGGGTTGCCATCCTCACACAAGATCAGCTCAGGCCCCACCACCTCATCCCGACCGCACATGATCGGGAATGATTTATGAACTCGCTGGGTACGTATACTACACAACTAGACTAGGGACAGTTCGAAAGTCCTACACGACACTGCCCACAAGCTTGGGTCTGCCGGCGCCGCCACTACCGCCTAAGTCTATGCCTGCTGTTCCTGTTACCCCACACTGCCAAACTGGGCTAGCTCCACACAAGCAGCGTAGTGGTACCTTAAGCCGGTACCTCGAGACCGACGAGGATCGGGGTCGTGCGCTTGCTTGTGCGAACCCAGTTTGAAGGCAGGGCCCTACAATGTCTGTGAGACAGGCAGTGCATCCCATATCAGAATTAATCTGAGTAAAGCGAGAACACGTTTGTGGGGTGATGTTATTTGGGCCGGGGTAAGAGAGTTAGTTGAATAGTTAATAGTATGCTTTCGTCTCGTCACATCGCACAGGCTATGTGTACCTTGTGTGTAACCTATAACATGTGTGCATTAAAGGCGCTAGCAAGAATTGCTGTCTCGACCGGCTCCTTGTGTTAGTGGGCGTTTGCAAGTTTGCGTTCAAAAAGCTATTCATTTTTAATTTTGGCTTTAGTGGCATTAGTGAATACCACTTTGTGAAAAAATGCAAAAGTCAGTACAAACCACATTTTGCTATCAGAGGCACACGGACAGGAGTGTGAAAATGGACGACAAAATGGCTACGAAGAGAGGACTCCAAAATACTTCTAAAGTCAGGAATCGCGTAGTATCTTTAGTTCCCTCTCCATACTCTCTGTGTTTCTGCCATAATCTCCATGAGCTGGCTGCCCTATTACACGCGAGTCAACGTCCGAATTTGACTTATAAAGGAACACGCTATTCACCGTCTTGCCGTCAAATGAGTGGTCCAAATTTCTAGCTTCGTATTATATATGGTTCTTGGCAAATATTGTTGATGCCCGTTGTAGTGTGCTCTTTTGCAACCTTAGTATAGTTGTTGTCTGCAGAGTCAGATCCGTCCAGTAGGTTCATCTATACGTTTCAAATGCTGCTGGTGTATCAACAATTGCTATTGTTGTCGTTGCCATCATCATCATCATCACCACTGTCGCCTCAGCCTCGTTGTTGCTCTGAGAACACTGAGTTCTCGCTCGCCGCGAAAAGCAAACGTTGTGTAACGCTGTTGTCTTCCATTTGCTTTTTCCCGCTTCGGTCCCGTACATCCCTCTTAGTCTATTCTAGCCAACCCTCCCTCCGTTCACGTCATCTCCCTGTTACTTAAGCTTTTATTAAGTGTCGACCAAGGCGGCGGCTGCAGGCAGCGAAGACGGCTTTGTTTTGGATTTAAGCGACATGATTTATTGCCTCGCACGAGCAGGAGCTGGAGCCCGACGGGAAGCTGTATAGAAAAGCATGGAGCTATTGTTGAAAGGGAGGCGTGAATGTACCGAACGCCGCGTGAGTAAGTGAGAAAGAGAGAGCTCACAAAGCTACTACTCGTCTACAGGGGTAGTAGATAGCTAGTAAGTGAGTGAGCCAGGTTGCGACTGCTCGGGGCCCACGAGTTGAGCGGCACCTTCCCAAAGGTAAAAGCGGTGAAGGGAGTCATTTGTCGTCGGGAGAGCCCCTCCGTCTCGCAAGTCGAACCGGACGTGTAGGTATGGTTGTGTGTAGGTACGCAAGGCTTGAACAATCACCTTGCTGCATGGCGGCTCGATGTTTGCTAGTATACCAACGCTGATAGATGAGACAGATTGGCTTAAGACGCCTATTATGGTGAAAGGTATTGTTGTGTTATATAAAATATCAAAAATTATCGAGTCGGCGAAGATTTCGTACTTCAATTATAAGGTTGAAGGTTCATATTGCTCATGGCGAAGCTATATGTATATACGACGAGCCCACGTTAACCTACCGCTATGGGTGTACCAGCTCCTTATTACTGGGTCATGCCAAACGGATGGGAGACAAATGCGGGCAAGAGGACGTGTTCACTAAACGCTGCTACAACTAGTGGGAAACCCTATATCACCGATTAACAAACAATATAAATTGCTGTGCCCAACCGTTTTCTGGTAGCACGACGCAATCGTTTTACGATACAATTGAAAAGACGGCTACAGGTCGTATCGTGCCTCATCACCTGAAACTCAGAGTGAATGCGCATCCGATCATTAACTTTCATCATCTTTTCTTTTGATGTGTTGTTAAGTAACTTCGTGTGTACATACACAAGCAATACATGGCCATAATACGAGCGATGATACTATGATAAAATACAACTAGGCAGACTACGTGGACATCTTGCAATGCAAGACACATACACACATATATATATATATATATCAGGCAATGTTGCCATGTTGTTTGCCTCATGGTCTTCGGACTTCTGCTCGTCTCGTGGCGCCCTCCTCAGCGAGACGACTAGGTCTGCTCACCTGAAAACCCAACGCCTCTTCTGTTTCCAGTGCAGTTGCCTGCTGAACAGCGAGAGAGAAAAAGGGCATGCCACTTCCTCCACTGTGTGACAGAAGCAGCAGCAGTAGCGGCCGGCGCCGTTGTGCAGTCGGCTTCGTATAAGTAGATATTATAGATCCAGCCATCCGGCTCTGCGAAGCAGGCGGACCCTTCTTCTCCTCTCGTCGAGGGCTGCTGTTGCGCCCCCTGCTGCTGCTGCTGATGGCGATAGTGGTGTCTATTCCGCTGCTGCTGCTGCTGCATCTGCGGCTCGTGCTAGCGGCACCACCACCATCACCGTCGTCGTCGTCGCCGCCAGCGCCGCCGCAAATCCACGTCTGTCGGCCTAAGCGAAGTTTATATTCGGTGTGAAGTACACTTAAGTTTTATTGCTTCCTGTTCCCCTCCCGCGCACGCTGTTCCCGGTCCGCCCTGACGCAGCCTATGCGCGCAGACTTCTATGTGCATCAAAGAAACACAGCTAGCCAGCTAGCAGCTACTCCTGGTGGCCGGCCCCTGGTGCTGTCATCCGAGCTTGCACTCGCCGTCGCCCCCATCAGCAGCAGCAGCAGCAGAAGGTTGGTTATCACCCATCTTGCCGGCCAGGCCAGATGCTGACTTGCGTGCTCACTGCGTACTGCTAGTCAAGCCGGCTTGCGTCGTGCAGCGCAGACATGGCTTGCGTCGCGTTTGTGTATTTCTCGATGAATTTATCATGAATGAGTCAGACCATCTGTGTATGTGTTTGTATGTTAGCGGCGTGTACGCACAAACGTATTCATCCATACTCTATGGGATATGGCATGGATACCCCCTTCGAATTTGGCTGAATCCCCGGCCATCCCGCGTTGGACACTGTTGCGTACTTGTCAATATGTTCGGCGGCAATCACTCGTATCCAACAAAAACAGACACATACAGACGCATATGATCATGTTGCCCACTTGACCGTGAAGTGTTTGCTGGCTTATGTCATTGTTTATGACCTATTTACCTTCGATTTTTGCCGCGTTTTGCCGTTCATCCAGAAACACAATATAATAAGCTGCCACCATGACGGAACTAGTAAACCCCGATGAACAGCGCCATCCAATTGCATCTGTTTTTCAAGTGTACACATGTCGCCGGATATATCGGGCTGTCCCCTGGTTGCGTAACAGGATTTTTCCTAATTTTTATTCGAAATCCGCTCGGAACTCACGGGAACAATATCCCAATATGTGGCCAGAAGGATCTACAATACACATTATTATAACAATGTATAAATAAGTAAATGTTATTGTCTCGCAAGGTAACTGTGGAGTTGATGTGGTCATTTCGTGCCCATAGCATTATCATTTATTCCCACACGAGTGGGCCGTTATCTCACTTCGTAGCGGCCTTCATACGAGACGTAGCCTCGTGTACGGGTCATATGCGATCTGCTTATAGGACAGTAGGCGAACGAAGAAGGATCACAGGAGAAGAGGCGAGGCAGAGCGCAACGGTGGAAGATCCGCCTTTGCCCGGAAATGGTTGACGCGTGCAAAGTCATGGGTAAGGCTTTGCTCTGGACGAGATATCTCTTCGTTTCACCTGCTGCTGACTTGTTTAAACGGTACCTCTAACCGCACTCTCCACGCAGTCCGGCTGCCCTTTCAAGCGTTTCCCGCGAAACGCCGCCTGGATACCTGACTTCGTGCGTCCCTCCAGCTTTTACTCTGCAGCTATAACGGCGGCCGGTGGTCGGCAGTATATTATCATTTTCGTCTCTATTATTACCGATGAGAAGGGCTACGAGAAGGCTTTTGAGAACTAAAATAAAAATTTTACGGAGATGCCATTACATTACACTCATCATAGAGCGCATGCGCTGACAATATCTGGCAATACTCGACCTGCAGATAGGCGAGAAGCCAGAGAGAGCGTGTGTGTGTGTGCGTGTATGTCTGTAACGGTGCATTTTCGCCCGATTATTAGCGTCGGAATAGGAGCAGTTTGAAATTTGCCCGACCATTCACCATCTCACGTTTTAAGGCCCGAAGAAGGCCGTCGACCTGCGCACCCCGCTGTCGTAGCATGGATTTCAAAGCTATTGGTCCCACTCGAACGATAAAGCACTTAGCGTTACCGACATCATATTGCGATATAGTTTTTAGAAATAGCCAAAGAGCCTCGTTATAGCGGTCGATGAAGCCTCGTAAATTGACACCGCTTACATGGAAACGAATGAAGTATTGGGAAATTCTCTGAAACCTAAGCCACTGTGCGGGGACGCTGGTTGTCGCAACGTTGGCGTGTTTCACTATTCCTCACGGTGGCGAAACCCTGAATAAGTTTGTTCGGATATCTCCCATTCTCTCAGTTGTCATGCAGGCGGTCAGTGAACGCTAAAACGCATTACACCGGCCCCGCAATCATATTAGCTCCATTAAACTACCGTTGGAGTGTTGTATTGTACCTTGAATTAATCCACTGTGTCATCGGTGCGTGGTGACCACCCGCGAAGGTTTGGTGGTGCGTCGACGGAATTATAGTTGGCAGAGGATTTGCTGCCTCTTGTACATGAAACGTGTCATTTTCGAGCCCAAGAACTAGTTCGGTAATGACAAACAAAGGTACTAGTAAAGGTTCAACTCGGGTATTCCTCTGCGCGCGAAATCGATTATCTCCGATCACGATTAACACATTGGCAATTACCGTGCCGTCATTCTCATATGGTGCATTCTACTACTAAACGCTTCGCGTGACCGTCCGTTCAGACCTGGTTTCCCCGAACAATGATCAGTTCGGCTCTGACAAGAGTCAAATAACGGAAGAGTAGCATTTAGGCGCGTTTTTTCCACATGAAACTACGAAATTAAAACCCCAAAAAAATTGTGTTATTCAGTGTAATAAAAGACTGCCTGTTTACTTCCAAGATATATTTCAGATATCTATGATGCACAAGCTCTTGAATGTAGACAATGTGGTTCAAGCAGCTGAGATCAATAAACACAGTTTGTTTCTGCATAGGTGTGTCGTTGTATCCGATCAGATCGAACCCGCCTAATCCTAACAAGCTCCTGTTCAATGATCCTTGCCCTGTCTTGTACGTCAGTGTCCGTGGGTCTCTGGTTATAAGTTCCTTACTACCATCGGATCAGCAAACCGTCATCCGCTTACCGTGGGAACAAACAGGTGAAGCGATAAACCCTCTCCAATACGAGCCTTAGACATACGTCTGTTCACCTCGCATTGAGAGAATGTCCTTTAAGGGTTAGAGGGCCCTCATTGTACACGATAGATTGTAAATATTTGTTGTAAATGTTAGCCAACAACAACTACAACAAAATAACACATGTCACCGACTTGCCAAGCAGAACTTACGACTTAGATTATTGTGGGAAGCTGGCAAATGGAACGAACCCCCTTCAGGGAAATTAATGATTATCCGTGTATGTACGTGCAATCACGCTGATCCTTCATGATATATATATATATATATATACATATATATGTATATATATATATATATGCGTAAGCACGATGTCGCACGCATTTCGTCCTTGCAAATAATTGATGTGGGCATTTGGCAACTCTAGGATTTCAATCCTGCGTATATTTGGTGCCGTGTGTCTTGTGGAACCACAAATGGAGCGCGATACTAAGCGCGGATGATCCTGGATGCAGACATCCCACAGCAGGCCTCCGTCGTGAACAGCGTGTAACGGTAGTGGCCGGCCAAGTTTTCCGGTAGGATAATTATTTGCCGACGTTGTCCGAGCGGGGTCACATAAGGTTCAAAGGATCGGTTAGCTTATGGTGAGAGTGTCAACAACTTTGCGTATGCCCGAAAAAAGTCCAGTGTTCTATCGAGAGAAACGAGACCTTGAGGCGTCAGGACACATGAGCCGGGAACTCGCCCAGTTCCTGGTGTTGAACTGCGCCACAATTCGTACTTGCGGCACAATTCGTTATCGATGCGTTAGCCAACATTTGTACCTAGAGCATAGAAAGTGCATAGGTACACAACACGAGCACACAGTGACCCGTAGGCACACTGAATGAGTCGGGAACAGGGTAGTCCTTTATGGTAGAATGCACACAGCACACTCAGTGCCTCGGTGCTCTTTACCGGCCGAGCGAGCTAGGGCGCAGGAAGCGGTGTCTTTAATCAGGGAAGCGGTTGGGTGGTCGAGCGCTTAGGCGCTAACGAAGTCGAACCAGCGCAGGAAACTAAGAAAACTACTCCGAACGAACGAAGGAAAGACGACGACGACGAAGAAACTAAATGGAAGCACTCACTGCCACCTGGCGCTCCATCTACACAGCCCAGCTTTGCCTACTATTACGATGTACGTACGCACCGCCACCAGCGACTGCTACCACTACTACCACTGGCAACGATTCTCGGGTGCTTAGGGAACCCTGCAGCAGAAAGTGTATCGGTAACCTTTTTGCTGTTCGCCGAGCGAGCGCTAGGTTCGATCCTGGCAGTTGCCTGCATCGTCAACGCTCTGTTCATTGGAAAGTATATGCACAGATATCTACGATCAGTAGGAATAGAACAAATATATATATGTAATATATACATATATATATATATATATATACATATATATTTATATATAGCATATTGTATTCATGAAATAAGAAGTGCCGTAGTATATATCGTAGCAAGCATTCTGCATATGCGATAAAAAGGGACCTCTTAGAAATGGGACAATGCACATGCATAGATACATACACATTGGTGAAAGTTTATCTTTATTAGAACATACTCTTGACCTTCTCTCCATGGTGTAGTGGTGAGCCACTTGGACTGCTAGACAGGAGGGACCTGGGATCAAATTCTGACACACTTCGAGAATCTTTCGACTTTCTCACTTTATCACCTTTTTTTATCTGTGGGTTCTTGCAAGGTAGGACCGGTTGGAAAATTAGCAAAGGGCTCCGACAGGCTCTCCTAGTAATTCCTAGAAGGACGTCGATTCCTGTCGGATTAAGTGTACCAACCCAGGTAAAGTACTAAGGCCTGTTATACAGGGAACAGTTATGTTTCAACTAGAAAATTACACAGAAAACAACATAGCCATCGCTGGTAATAGCATGGCGTCTTTGTGTCTGACGCCATAAGGTATCTATACTTTCACATAATGCCACCTTCAACATCGGCTGCATGGGCGACTGGGCGGGATACAGGTTTACGCTGACGCTCCATTGTGTAATGGTTATCGTGCTGTAGGAGAAAATTCCACCCCATGCTTGCACAGCTCTGAGGAAAAGACCGTCTTAAGGTTGCCTGCCTGCTTGCGATGCGACGCGATGCGAAAAGTCCTGTTCTTCCTAGAAGTCCTCCGGCTCCTATTCGAGAGCCGTTCATGTAACGACGCTCTTACTTAACTCAAACAGAAGCACACCATTTCGTTGACTACAGGTGCCATCCAACGAACGCCGGCCGCAAGCGCCCCAACATTCAGCTCCGCGTTCGGGCTGGCGGAACTTGAATTGTTCCGTTTAAGTGACAGTCGGCAGACACACGGCATAATGTGGCCGGGATGAGTACGACGGTGTGCTGGTGCTCAGATAGACAAGCTTGTAGCGCACTTCGGTTAAGAGATGTAAGGAGATCATATTGAAGTTAAACGAGGGCGCGACGAAAACGCCACCTTGGAATCCCTACGTTTGTTAAACAGTTGTACGCATCGTGGGCACACTGATGGTTCTATATACATGCATACATTCAGACGTGTACGAAACTGCGCAAATGACGATTACTGTATCGCAATTTGATAAACGCCTGTCGAGTTTATACAACGCTTGCCGTATATTTCTGTCGTACAGATTCATATATGACGTCTCGATCGAACGTAAATGTTAATCAAGTCCAGGTAATAGAGGTGCAGCTTGAAAATGTGCAAATTGTTGTTATGACCTTCTGGATCTGACTGAGATGCTCTCTCAAACAGAGTGCGCTTGAAAATGACGTGTATACGCAATGCAGGGCAAAAACCCCTTACCGTTTTGTCGTTCAGTAAAACACCATTATTCAACATCAATATTAAAATATTTATCGAGGATTCGAACGGAATTAATTTGCGCGACGTACTTTCGGGATGAACGACACTTAATGTGAAAACGCTATAGCTAAATGGTCCGGCAACCCAAGTGGTCATAACACGCCACAGCTGGTACTTATTAATTTCGGGCCGTGCTAGCTCATTAAGGAACCGATTCGCGATTCTGAAACAATGTCGAACCCTGAAAATTACCTGTGTTCGCCTGGAGCCTCCCCCGGTAACTAACTAATATGACCAAAACGGAAAGAAAGTGATATTTAAAGACCAATGTTAGGAATCAGTAAACGACAACTACGCTTCGTTGGTTTCCATAAGCGAATCTATAAACCTGTCTGAAGAAGTTGTATCACACTAACATCACAACAGTAGTGTTCGAAGAGCCACAGCAGATGACGTTGAACCCGTGGACAGAACACTGCCCTGGCAAGCACCAGCAGATCCATCGGCCGGTAATGCAAAATCAACCTTTATTGTATATCCAACATAATGCAGTTCTCATAGAATTCGAATGTTAGCTCTAGATTTCGGTGTTCGTCCATTACCGAACCCTCGTAGATTTAATAGCTTAAATCTGGTTGCCTACATATAATCTTTCTTCGAAATTTCTGTCGTCCTTATCGAAGGGCATTCAAGTCAATTTAAGTCGCACTCCCAATACCAACTCTGCCTCCCTGTGCAGTCTCTTTATTTAGACCCATATATATTAATAATATTGCATCACTAAAGGCAGCGTTGGCCGGTGATGGCAAGACGAGAGTTGCATCAATTTCTAATGAAGATAGTCTCTTCATAATTGAATAATTAATATTCCATGTTAGGATACGCCTTTTGTCGTCGATCAACTCAACTCGTTCATCCTTGTGATTTTTCCAAACAAATGTTGTCTGTTGATTTGTTTGATCTATAAAGTGATGAACAGTTGTTGCTGGCGGCACCGTCCCCGTCGTGCGGGCCCACCGTCGATACTGTCAGGGGGTCGACAGAGCGTATTCCTTCTGAAGAATAATATCAAGAAGAACAGAAGGAGCAGGAGGCAAGCCTCCTACTTACCTTGTCCTAAGGAGAAGTCGATCGGGGGGTAGAGAATAGAGCGGAAGAGGAGAACTCAAAGGTAGAGGTGTGTTGTATGGACGTTGCTGTTTGAAGGTAAAGCCACGAAGATGCTAAGAACAGAAACGCTGGAAGGGAGGCCACCACCGGCACCACCAAGCAAAGGAACCTGAGCCAAGCTTCTGTTGGCCATCCTTATGAAGCGAGCCTTAGACTACTATGCCCGGCATCGGCTAGTGAAGGATACTAGGCGGGTAGGGGGTAGTCGGGTGTAGACGAAGCTTTGCTAGGTAAAGGGCGAGACTTGAGGAGAACGGACGACAATGACGGGGGCAGTCAGGCGGGCCGCCAGACAGTGATGTATTATGGAGTGGCCAGCAACCCCCGGCACACGCACACACTCACATACACGCTTACTTTCTACCTCTCAGAGAGTTAAAGAGAAACGAGAGGAAAAGCTACTGCGTGGCCGAAGCGGTACTATCAGACCGAAGACCCTTCGCATGTCGCATGCGAGCCGCGAGCACAACAGCCCAGTAGAGCCCTGACCCTGCGCCGCTGTTGTTGGCTACCTTTTCCTCTCCAAAAAGGAGGAAGAAGGGGGAAAGAAGCTACCTATATACTACGACTGCATCACGCATCGAGGCAGGGCCTGCAGGCAAGCAAAGCTCACGCTCATGGGTATTATGCCCGGCTAGGAGGAGAATGCATATGGTCTGATACTCGCAATAACACCACGATGGTGGGTGAAGAACACTTTTGTTGGGCTGAAGGGAAAAGAAAGGCCCAATGTTCCTGAAACGCCACTCGTGGTAGTGGCCAGTGCGTGCAGACTGCGGCCTCGATGCAGGACGGGAAACAAGCCTGCTGGCTGGCCTATCACCTTGCCATGTGTTCTAGGGAGGCAAGCATGCATTACTTGGTAATTACGGTTTATTTGTTGACTACACTATAACCTGCCCCTGATCGAGTTCGTGGTGAGTCATCAGGGACGACTCGCTGGTTGAGGTACATAAATAGTAGTGAGAATTTGTTGGTTTTCGCGTAATTCATGCCATTCAGTACATAATTGGTTAACTGTATGATTTGGATGTTGGACCGAAGAACGTTACAGGAAGGGGAGAGAGTAAGCGTTGAAAACGGTTCAAACCAACGTGGCACGGAGTAACTTGGGGGTGTCAGCATGGAAGATTAAATGCAGTGGCATCACTGATAATTGTATCTTCCTTCTGAGCTTATCACGATCGTCAAGTTAGAGATATTCCCTCAGCATATTATACTAATTATTTTATTGGAGATCCGTTCCATCAACTTGGTGGATGGGCCCCGCCGCCTGTGGGTTTTTGCAAAGTATTTAAATCTAGAAAATCGAAATTATTATTATTGTTCTGCTTTTTAGCAGAGGCCTAGGTGAATGACTGCTTCACAGAGTTTTAATTCAGTATGTCAGAAGAGGAGGACAACTGAGAGTCAGCTAAGGTAAACGTTTTTAGGGAATCAATTTAGCAAAATTTGTTACTAATAAAATACGTTAGCCATTTGTTAGATACGATTTACCAAGTGAATTTTCTATTCTCTGATTCTCTGTAACAAGCGAACGCGTTCCGCTCTGGGCTTTTCGCCTGATACATTCGGCTAGTCCAACTGGGTAGAGAAATGTGTGTTTCGTGGATGGACATCTACGAAGTCCGATCTTCGCATAGTGGAGTGGTGTGAGAGAGAGTGAGCGAGGGACAAGAGTCAGAGATTCCCCACGAGATCCGAATTCCAGCAACGGTTGTGCTGGCTGTCTCACCAGTAAGCGGCATTCACTGGTTGAGCTCTTCGTGCTTCCACAAATCCCTTACACACACACACACACGTACAGATCCGTTTGTCCCGAACCGACCTTCCACGGCTGCGAGTGGCGTCCTCGAGATGCTCTGATCCTAGTAGTTCCGACGAGCTGCCCCCCCCCCCCCCCGCCACTTTTCCCTGTTCCTGATTTTCCCTGAGTACGATGAACGGCCCGGAATCCGGAACAGAAATCCGGGCCCGTCACAGCAATAGCGGCTGCGTCGGCGGCCTTTGATGCTCCACGAACGTCACCCAATGGACGTGGTCCCCCTTCGTTGTTCCGTTCGTGTCCGCCTTTTGTTGTCGTCTGACCATCCACATGGCTCTTGTTGTCGAGTTGTTAGAGATAGGGTAGCTCCTTCGTCTCTCTCTCTCCTCTCTCCCAAGCTCGCTGACTCGCTGCATAGAGGTTTTGAGCGCGGGCAGGGCGACGAAGAAGGCGTGCGTGGGAGTTGTCCGTTACGAGGGGAAAGGCGTCACAGACTGCTCCGATGCTCCTAGCCCCAGCCGTAGGCCTAGCTGAAACTGACCCTCATCCCTGCCGTGGTGCCCATGCGCAAGCAATGTACGCCAGCAGCTACTCTAGCTGCTGGCTGCCAGCATTCACTCGCACTCACTGGTCGAAAGGCTCGTAGGAATGCTACCTCAGTCAACGGTCCTCCATCCATTCCTTCACTCAGTGGAGCCAGTCACTGCGAGAGCGTAATGCTTCCTTTCCTCCCTCGACGATGGGTGGTGGGCCCTTGCGAGAGCGACGAGATGGTGTCGTCGCCAGTGACGGTAACAAGATGCACGCGGCGTAATATTTCACGGGCTAGACGACCCGCGAGCAACGGATGGGTGTGGGCATCGGCCTGGTGGCGGCTGCGGCGACAGCGACAGCGGCTTCTTAGGGCGCTCAGGCCCTGTTTGGAGGCAAATGAAAGCGATTCCCTTTCATTGTGCAGGAGCGGCGACCACCCCACCCACCTGGATAGCTCGTCCGGGTACGCGCAGCCTAACGGAGACGGCGACAGATCGACGACGTCTGGTGGCCATTTCTCACGGTCGCAACCATTATCACTTTGCTGGATAATGATCGTCTTCGTTGAGTTCGTATTGATGCAATGAATACAAGAAAGCGCTGCCTTGCTATGCGTAATAATATTGTTAGAAAATGGCCCGATATGGCAGGACGGGTTGCTGTTGTATGCACGTAATCGCATGCGAAACTTTTTTGCAACGAACAATAGATATATTGTGTGGATATTGTAGCGCGTTAGACGCGAGTGAGAGTGGCGCGCAATTCTAATTTGTTAAAAATTATAACGAATTTTGTGGTCTCGTCTATCAAATCTAGACGAAGTGAAACAAAGAGCGTTGCCGCAAACATGTTTGGCCAATCAAAAAAGTATTTGAATAAGGACGTGAATTGCGTTACCTGACACAAGGGGACACCTTATAGTTATATCTAAAGCACTAATCAAAATTTGTGTTTGCTTGCTTGTTCTTAGAGTGAAAATTAATGAGCTTCATTTTACTACCCAAAGACAGTTCGTTGAATCTCTGGAAAGCAATTTTCTTAATATGCGTCTATCTGAGCCAAAATGCCAGAGGCGGACGTCTGTTCTGTTGATTCCCTTTAAAGGGCCATCCCTTCAGGTCCAACGACGGCTTTATTTTGCCTTTAATTCTACCAGCTCTCTTCTCTCCAACTCGCTCTTTGCAAAGTCCTATGCGCAAGCGAAGGGGCTTCCCACAAATCGGGCCTTCCTTACGAGACGAGCCGTTCTCTGTCGGCAGGCTGGCTTGCCCTGGATTCTAATGAAATACCCACACAAACACCACAACCGCGACCCACCCCACCCAACCCTGTATAGTAAAGTGGGATACGGGAGGGGCGATCGGATGTGTACCCACAGGAGCAGAAGACTGCTACTTCAGGGTCGGTGTCGCGTCTTCCCGTGAGGGGTTCGCCACTTCGAGTTGGCCGTGCGCGAAACACCTTCACTCAGCAATAGCGTCCGCTCTCCTGAGAGTTGCTTCTTTGCTCCTTCATCGTCGTTGCCCTGACGCATGTGTCTTGGGTTCGTTGTTGGCCATAGTCGTTTACCGTTCGCCGTCGTGAACAGGACCGGTAGGATGCGTAAAGGCAAGCCACCGTCCCACCGAAGCCCCGCTAACGGGGATCTCGCAAGGTTTCTGCTTCAAGATTCCTACAGTCCATTCAACAGCAAACTCCACATAACCCTGAGCCCTCGGAGCATTTGTAAGCACCCAGAATCTTGCCTACTATTGCATCTTATAGCACGATGCACCTATAATCACCTATACTACTCAAGACTTGCTGCTGTTCTACGAGCCGCATGTCGATCTAGGCTAGGAGAACTGACTGCTGCTTTCCCTGTATGCTTCTGATTGAGCATCGCTCTCTCGTCTCTTTCTCGGACTCCCGCGCTCCCCAAGTCTTGGGTTGCTCCTCTGGGTTCTCCCGCTACACCCCACCCGGTGCCCAGGATACCGATCTTCTTTTAGTCAACCTTGTCTCTTCTGCTGCAAGCCTACACCTAAGCTAGGCTAGGTGCCGTGGGATACGTACCTTCAAGAATCCCGCTCTCTCACCCGACGCAACTAAGTATTGCCTACTCGCCTCCGGCTCGGACCATGTGTGGCACTCAGAGAAGCCAGCAGAAAAGCAAACTACCCAGCTATCCTTGAAGCTGGTGGCCTCCTCCGAGAATCTCTAGCAAGATCGAAAGAAGTCAGACCTGCGCGACCGGCGCTAGATGAAGGCTAGCATATATATAGCAGCAGCAGCACCTAGTAGTTGCTGATGCTGCTGCCAGTAGTGTCTATCGCCCCCAAACCAAGCAGCGGCAGCAGCCATTGATGGTGGCAACCATAAGTTATAATTTGGACAACAGTTCCGACGCCGCTTCAACTAGCATCACCATAGACGCCACCACTACCATCAACACTGGCACCACCCCACTTTGTCGTGTCACTGATTCTTTGCGCCTTTCTCCCTTCACAGTGGTGGCCAGCGTTGGGCTCTCTTCTTGTATTCGCGTCTTTGCCCTTGCGTCTATCTCTCTATCGATACACACCCACCCACCCAAGCACCCACGAATTCACACAAGGGACTCACGCTTTTCTGTTGATCCAACGCCGCCTGCTGACTACCTCTAAGTATTCTCTTTGGTGGCCAGTGTGTCCGGGCGACGGATGCAATGGACGAGCAGATGTACAGATCTCTTGTTAGCTGGCGGCAATTCCGCTTTTTGTAGAGATACGAAGTCTCGGTAGCCTTGGTGCAGCTACAGCTGCTTTGCCTTGCCTCGGACCCATTCGGGGTTTGAGGACACGATGTGACGGGGCGTGGGCGTTGTCACTCTATCGCCTCGGTGCCCGGCTATTGTTGATGCGAACATTCAGTCGGTCAGTGGACGACGAAAAGATGATCGAAGAAGATGACTATCTCACGAGGTAGGCGGGACGGTAGGTCAGTGTGCCCTTGTGCTTCTAGTGGCCCTTACCATTGACCCGCTCCGTAGGCCTGCTGGCCTGTTCGACGACACAGGTTAGGTCGCTGCCTAACTCAATGCATGCTGGCCCGTGCTAACGCCATACAACGGTAGACACACCCAATATATCGGTCATACGAAGTCACGGTTTGCAACAGACGCATGTCCTACACAGGCACTAAACTGACGGGATATCTATTCAGGCTAACTCGTTGCTGTGACGCTATCGTTAAAAGAGCTTGGTGAGAGAAAACTAAACAGTTCATCTACAGAGCTGATCGTTGTCCTTAATATGAGTATGGATTCTGTGGTAGCAGTATTCTATCGTAAAATGTCACGGAGCTTTACATTTGTCTAGAAGAGTAAGATTTTGCGACCCTCACCACCATTCTTTGAGCAAACAGCGTGTACAATATTTTATCTATATCGGGTAGGAAACATGTCTATATATATATATATATATATATGATCTTCTGTTCTCAATATTCATATATGCATATCGTTATTCCGAACCATAACATCTCTTCTTTCTACGAATCCAAATCGAGTTCAATATCCCGCAAGGGTTAACACCGTCGATCGCGCTCAGACTTTCCTGTTTGATCCGACAATCTGCCCCCTCCCGTTATCAAAACGATGAACGCCACCATCTTTGCCATCAGCATCATCATGAATGAAAAATCGTCGGCATCGTCATGAACACGAAACCTTGACGAAAGCGCCACAAACTAACATCACTTATGTCTAACAATCCACTTGCTGTAAAGTAATCAGTAATTTACTGTCTCATACCATACTTATGTCTAGATGTGTTCGTGAACGGGTCAAGGCTACGCGCGGATTCCATTACAGCATATCGTTCCATGCCCGTTGAGGGCCATATGCTCTTCGTGATCATCAGCATGGTCGTCATCATCGACAGCATCTGCATAAGGCTTGGTAGCTAACGCAATATTCAGTATACAGCCGAGTTCTCGGATCTCGAGGTGAAGAGAAAGTCGAACCATTCGGTTGAAGTCGCTGAGCTGTGCGTAGGCCTTGCGAGGTCGTAAGGAACGGTCCTCAAACATCGATACCACCTTCCGCCTCGACCGCCCTTCGATCCGCGAAAATCTCCTAAGACTCTCGTAATCCTGAGTACAAATTCCTGATCAGCATCAACATCATCACCATCAATATCCTGATCTTTCAACATAGCATTTCATTGAGAATCTCTGTCTGTTGAAGAAAAAAACGGAAGACCTTTATCCTGTGCGTAGCGAGCAACTAATGCAAATGGAGCATTTGAATAAGCCGTTGAGGTTTCCGCCATCTGCGATATCTCGGAACTGTTTCTTGGTCAGGAATTGAGCTCGTATTCATTCAGGCTCGGATATGCGCAGGTTCGAAGCGGTGGGTGATAGCTTGGTGTAGTGTTGGCGTGTGATTTTCCTGAGCACGATCGATGGCCGACATTGAGCCGGGAATACTCGATGATCCATGGCTCATACAGCGCTTTGACGCAGGTTACCGTATGTCTGTGCAGACTCTTCCCCAACTTTTCTTGACGAGGTTTTCGATGTATCGATGACTTTATTTCTGTTCATCATGCTATCTTTAAAAATGATTGCCTTACGTCCAAGAAAAAAGAGTGCATCTACATTCATACGGTAGGTTCGTACTGTATTCTTTATATATTTTGCCATCGTAGTTCGTTTCTGTGCACAGCAGTTGCTGTTTGCTTCTCCTCAAAAAACTTCGAAGGTTGTTGTCTCGTGGAACCTGGCTTTGGTTTTCTTTGAATCCTTCATTCCATGGCCTGAATTGAACAGGCCGAGTTCGCCAAAAGAAAGACGAATGACGCCCGATTCATGTGACTGCATGTACAATGGCACTAGTAATGCAACCGCCAACTGCACCCAAACTGTACTCTGGCTTACGACCAGCCATCACCGTGTGAATCGTCCACTGTTGTCGTCCATGAGGAAATGCTCGTTCGGTATATACCTACATTACAGTTAGTCCAGTCACACCTATGGAACTTCCTAAATACTTCGTTCAGCGCGCGTTTTACTTCAATAGGAACAGTAGATCGATGATGGTGATGCATCGCGTAAAGAGTGACTCTCGAGAGGGAACAGATCTAGGTGGCAATGCTTTAGCGGCAGGGAACGTAAACGAGAAAAACAGCCGCTGCTGCTACGGCTACAAGACAGCCGGCTGCAACGTTCCACCTGGAGGAAGCTGTCCCTTTTCCTGGATAAATTTACAGCTGAAATATGATGACGGATTGATGTGTGCGTTGTAGAACGAAGCGAGTCGAGGAACAGAAAGAGAGTAGTCTGAGTGGAACTGAACCCAACTGGGCTGCTGCATATTCACATTAGTCGATGCAACAACAGTTACGATATTCAACAGAGCCACTCAATGCTATTGGTTATCAATGACTGAAAATCATTAGAAAAGCACGTGCTATGCCTTTGGACGACCGACGGACCTACACGCGTACATGGCATTGCTGTTATAGCAAAAAATAGAGAATGACTAATCATGCATAGTTGTGACATACCGCGCAATCCGGGTTTCCAATAACGTACTGAGTGACGAGAGATCTCGGAACCTCGCATGAGGTTAGGCTTGCCAAACACCTAACAATTTAAAAAAAAGGAAATGATCAGGTAGCAACGTGTTGACCGAGCCGACAGCACGAAATGCGAGAATAGCAATTACGTTGTGGTCATCGATGATCCAAGTCCGACCGGATCAGGAGGCACCGAAGATCGAAGTCCAAAATGCTGAAATCCATTTAACTATCAGACTCGAGCGCGACGGCCTTCATCCTGTTAGACAAATTGTTGCCTGGACTAGAGAGGTATATCGATGCACATCTAACTGCTCTACCTATAATGTCATAGTGCTCTATCTGCAATGCTCTATCTATAATAATGTAACAAAAGTGAATCACTAGCAAGTAGGTTATTGCCAACGAACTCCGGGGTACGCTTGCATAACATAGATATGCAGGCGTTTTTTTTAGCCGATTCCCAGCAGTTCCTCTTTCCAGCCTTGTCGTGGCTGGCCTTGACCGCAGAAAAACGAAAATGATAAAGAAATCCAAAGGTTTTCCGCGCCAGACAGGATTTCCTTCCGAACCATATGTCCCTCCTGTCTAGTACTTCATGAGAGACTCCCCGCAGAACCAAATCATCAAAGGGGAACTAATAGATAAGGCTATGCCGCAGAAACTAGATGGCGTGCGGCCAGTGGGCGAATGCGTACCGTCCACCTGATCTATCGGTTTGGTCTGTCTATCTCGCGGGGAGCGTTCTATGAGTGGAACCTTTGAGTGGAACCACGCCTTGTTGTCAAATGGCCATCAGAGACAGCTCGGAAAGAGGAGGAGCTAGTCGATACGGTAGCACCGATTGCAACGACTCGTTTCCATCCGAATGGAACATTTGGCCAGCTGTCCATTGTGATATAATAGTAAGCGGTTAATGAGGATGCACTCGGTCGCTTCGTTCGGCCAATGAAATCTAGTCGATTGACTGCATTGGTCAATATATGTACAACGAGATACAACGAGATCCTTCCGTCACTCTAGCTACTACTACTGCTACTCGCTATCGCAGTTTGCCCTTGACATCTACAATGTACGTACAGGTATATCGTCTGATGAGCTTTTGGTGCATAGCGATTATCTGATTACATCACTAAACATTCGCACACACCCACACATACTGTTCTATGTTAGTAAATATCATCTCAGGCTATCATAACGTTATAAATATGTGTGTATCACAGTCTCCATGTACAGGATGTGTATTTTGTGTTTTTCAGCTGTTTCTGGCGAAAATCACCTGCACATATTATATTTCGTTAACCGTGAAACCTTTGCTGTTCGCCCCGTCGAAGTTCATCCACCACGGATATAATTACGGGTCGATCTATTAATTCTATTTGGTTCGATTTGTCGCGAACTACCGGGACACACACACACACACAGGCAAGCACACATTGCTGTTTTTATACGATTCGATGCGATTGCGACGGTTTAATTGAAAATACCCAACTTGTAAGGGGAGTTATTGCAACGAATGACCCCCCCCTCTCTCTGCCTTCGGTCCTCACCTCAGCGACCTCGTCGCACCTCGACCGACGTCCCGCTTTGTCCCGATGGCTGCGGCTAGAACTGCAGCTGCTGCAGGTGCCGCCGTTTTAACACCGAGAGGGAAGACAACACAAAGATTTCGCGACAACTCTCCTAACTCTTATTGGAAGGGCAAACGAAAGCCGGGGCGGTACAACGCAGCGATTCAGGGTATCCTCCTGGTCCCCGAAGCACGGGCACCCCACGCAGTAGTGTCCTGGGCTAGTCCTGGATCGCCTCCCTGCAGGACACAGTGGCAGAGGTAGGGGCAACGGTAAGAGGCTGGGCCTGCCGGGGCCTGCGTGAGCCTGCGGGCGGCGGTTCGTGGAGCTACTAATTGTAACGAATCGCCTCAATATCCTTCGCCCACTAGCGTGCTACTGCCATTCTCTCTATGCTCTCGCTTGGGGAGGTTCTTCTTGGAGGGATTATCCTCCATCGACCCCCGACAAACTCCGTACAGACTCACAGCAACCTCACCTTGCAACGCGGTGTTGGGGAAGCTACGAGATAGGAAAAGGGGATCGGATCGTTGGGTCCTACCCCCATCTCACCTAACCTCCCCTCGAAGCATAGCAGTGTCTTGAAGACTAATGCCGCTTCCTTTTGGGAGGATATATCTGCCATACGTGTATGAGGCATCTGCTGTTTCAATGCTGGTGGCTGTTGTGCTGGCGGTTCTGCCATACCAAGTTATCGCAGCATGTTGGTGGGTGAGAAGGCGCATATGTATTGTGCCTATTATACATAGACTCCAGACGGTCGATATAGTGATGCCGTTTGTTAGGGCTTCGGGGTTTAGTTGTCTATGAAGTTGACTGCAGTGACGCTTGTGTGCAATTTACAATGTCCTGCCGAACTCATTGGTAGGCTGCCCTTCTGAGGACAACGGCATTCTCTAATCTGCTTTTAAGAGTAGAGTGAGTGAACTCTAAATTGTCTCTAAATAATGTGTGTCCTTTTGTCACTATATTTTATGATGTTGTCCGTTTCGAGCAACACCTGTTAATGACTATACAAAAGTCAGGTTTTGAAAAATAGCCGTCTCTAGCTCGGTTGCTACACGCCCGAAAACCAATTACTGGTAGGGCACCGAATACAACGTCCAGCGGGTCTTCGTTTCGAAGCATGTCAAGCCCGTAAACAGAGGCGCCATCGTTTCTACCTATGCATCCATCTATCCATTTACACAATAGGGTGGCCAGTGCTTCAGGTCGGCAGGACAAACTCAATTGCCTCTCAATATCCTATTTAATCGAAACGAATCAGATTCAGTCGCCAAAGGCTTCCTTTTGTGTGATGGCATTTATAGGATTTCGCAAGAAGCGCTACTCTCATTCGGTTCTGCTAACTACATCCTTAATTAGGTTTGCAAGTTCATTGCACCTATACTACCGCAAATAATTAGGCTAGTGTTGGTTGTGCACAGATGCTAATTGTGTGTCCACGGACAACAAAGGGGCCTGCTCCTTATCAAATTCATTTGAAGGAACAAAGGCCGTATAAAAGGAGTTTGGCTTCCTTCATCTCAAGCTATATGACTCGTCCCAAGTGTCGATACAGTCAGACGTCTACACGAATACACCTCTCGTCCTACACAGTCAGACGCATGATTAGTGCGTTCGTGACAAAACATAGCCTTACGACTCCGATCGCACTGTACAGTTTCCAAAGAAATAGATAAACACCGAGGAACGGTGCGCCATAAGTGAAGTAGACCATTCCAAACATCGACTTGCTGTCCATCGTCCCCAGACATCAACCCCAGGAATGTGCCCGTGTTTAAGATGCCGTTGTAGATCCCTCGGTAGATTTCACCGTCCCGCTGTCCAACGTGTGTAGCTGCCCCTCGCGCCTTGAAACCCGCTTTATTGTGCACAAAACAGTGCTGATACGGATGCCTATGGTGGCACATTTACTGTAGAAGGCGTCATGATGTTGTCTCGACCCGAGGCTGAGCGACGGCACGAAACGTATCCCGCGAGCTATCTATTATATCTATCTATGTATCTAGGAAGCAGGGATACGCTGGCTGCCAGCATGGCATGCAATGCACTGTGTCCCTACACGCTACGTCTATAGCATCCTACTCTTGCCAAGTCTATTTTCCACGTAGCAACTGCTAACAGCAGCAGCAGCAACAGCGCGGCCGGAACGACCCCAATCCCCCCGGCCGGCTCCGTGTAGCCATAAGATAGGCCGATTCAACCCTAGGTAGGTTTGCAGGTTGAGCGTGTGTACCTGCCGTTGGCGCGCTTGGGCGGTAGCGGTTGCTCCAGGGCGGGTCGGCCTCCCGGCCGGCCGCTCGGGTCGTCCTCCGCCAACAGTGCAAGTGTGCCCCCAACCGCGATGTGCACCACGATCTCTTGCGCTCTTCGTACGATGCAGTAGATGGGGTACATAGAGAACGCGATTGCAGAACGAATGGTGCTACACTGTTCAAGTTGTGTCAGATACCGCACGAGCAGTGCACCACCACTAGCAGCACACTGGTCGCATCAGATCGCATCGCATATTCAGACAGCGGCACTTGCAGCAGCAGCAGCAGCAACGACTGTAGCATCAGTTGCAGTACCAACTGCATCACTGCTGATGGTGGTCATGGCAGTGGTTGTGATGCTGCTGGCGAAAGTCCGCAGGGGACCAAAGCAAAGGCAGGACGGTAGTCGTTGGCAGGACGGTGGCATCACGCGAGGGCAGCAATGTATGGCGAACATCATTGTGGCCTCGGCGAATGCTTCCTCCATTCTACTTCCCGTCTCCTCTCTCATTGACGGCTCCGCTTTTGCTATTCTACAGCGACGGCTCCCTTCTCCCTGCATATAGTACATAGCTGCTGTACGAGCTCTACCTTGCTCGCTCTTTTTTTCCTTCGCTGCTAGATGCTCCCTGTATGGTCAGTCGGTAGGAAGGAGGATCCGTAGCGGTGTAAAGTGAACTGAACTGAAGTGATTTTGTCTCTCTTCGATCATATAGCAACCGCTTTATGCCGCTGCCGGTGTAAAAGTCCCGTTGAGGAGAGTCCCGATATCATTCCACCGATATCGAGAATGGAATTGGGCCTCGTTTAGCGCTCGCAGGGCGGGGATAAAGGTGGAACAATAATAATAGTAGTAGTACAAAAATACTGTAGTTGTGACTATATGGCACAGTGAAATGTAAGAGACATCAATATATATATATATAATTTCATAATTCATATGCTTTACATGATTTTTTATTGGTCAGCCCTATAGTCCCGTACAGCCAAAGTGGGCGAGGTACTCAAAACGGTGATGGTGTCTCCCATCTGCACATACTATGATAAATAATAGTTGACGAAAGCATGAATGACCCTCCGCATTTGTTCGCCGTTGAGGTAACAAGTCTATGACAGACTCCTTCCAGTTGGTTGGCTGTGATTGGGCCATTCCCGCCTAAGGTTTCGAAGGTAAGAGGATTTTGTGGGTGAGACGAGTGCAAATCACTACATTGCGTTAGTTTCGCTTGCTCTGCACACGCCACAGTGTATCTGGGTTTTTGCTGACACAGTGACCGACGTGGGAGTTGGGAGGGCGGCGAGAGTGTCTGTTTGTCAGTCACTGTTTCGTCCCAGCTTCCCCGGCGGTATGAGAACGTATGATAGTTAACCCGTCGGTCCTATGAAGACCTTGGGGTTCTCTTGCGCAAGCGATGCCGGCCGAACGGAGAGGCCTGGCAACGGCTTCGTTCAGCTTTCGTGTGCAGCAGGTAAGGTAAGCTTTATCGATTTATTAAAGGAGCTGCTCACAATGCTTAAGCTCTCTTATATGTCACGTAGCTGGGATTATAGAGGGATATGGTAGGGGATTTCGATGATTAACAAACACGCATACGGTTTTGAGCCACTCAGTACTGTTTTGCTTAATGCAAATTATTCTTGTATTGTCTGTCAATTCCGATGGGCGATTGTAGTCGTAGTAAAATTCGATTTTAGTTGATAGTCCAGATGATAATCAATATCGATATGAAGATATTCGATACTTAGATTCGATTCTTGAGCTTCACTTGCCACAGTAATTCAACGCGGTAATTCCGCCACCGAGTTTGCTACACAGATATTTGTAGCCGAGCAGATATCCATGAATAGCTGTCACCATTTATATTCATCGTCGCGCAATAGGATACACCTAAAAATTCTTAACGGGTATCTATTTGATATGCCTTCGGGTGCCTATAGCATTGGTGGGTATGACACGCCCCCGCAATGCTACCTGCAATAACTCATTCGAATGAGCCATCACGTCCATATCTACGAATGTATAGTGTAGGCGCCCATCTAGGTGAGAGCTGATCTCATCTTTGATCACTCAACCGAGTTGACGAAGGCTGGTTAGTGGCCGGGGAGCACACTAATGGGAAAATATGGTATGGTCGAATGGCGCATTGGGGCTACGAGAACCGTCTCAAAGTGGAGAACTCAAAGTGGAGTTATCGTTATGTCAGGAGAATGAGCGATAGCTATGGTTGCACATAGTTCCTTTGCAGGCCCGAGAGCTCCTATCTGAGCTGGTCAGGTAGCCCGCACGGTGAGAGTTGGGGTAAGCATCTGCTCTTGCAAAGGAATTGCATTGGCTTAGACCAGTATCAGAGATAACTATTGCTTTTATTATAATACATCCTATAACCGTTGCCAAAACATGATGAATTCAAGGGAGCAATCTCAATCTTCTAATTGCAAACTGCAGCACAAAATTAGAAACAAAACGTCGCACCATTTTCCATATAATACCTAACACATTTAATCATATAGATGAACGCTAGTGATATACAAGGAACAACATAATTTTTTTTAGCTGCAGCAATGATCTTGCTTTTTATACCACCAAATTTTATTGCAAGCTATTTAATGTTCATGCCATATGGGCCATACATTTTACGAAATGGGTAACGATGGTCATATGTATGAATATTGCTCGATGCATGCCTCCAACTGTTGCCATGATGGAGCGAAGCCTATAGTTAGCGTCAGGGCTTGAACTCCTAATTTAACCTTAAGGCAGAACACGTTTTTGATATTTTCAAGAATGACCGCATGGGTCCATTTACAAGTTTCCCCTTGATTTCCCTCTCTTAGATCTTGAGAGGAAATTAGAATGAATGCGTGTGTGAACTGCCCGAACCGGATAACCTTCCAAGATCCTCAGACTCGACCTTTGAAGGTGCGTTAGATAACCTCTCCTGCATACATTTCACCTACAACCATCGGGTAGGCGGTGGCGACCTCCACGTGGTCGGCGTTGGCGAATTTCGAATGCCTTTGAGAAATCCGCCTACACATTCAACCACGTTCCAGCCATCCGCCACCATCAGCTCGGTCAACGTCTTTAAGCGCTTCTTTCAACCTTGACAGCTTCACTGGGTTCGGCTGGCGGGCAACGACTACTGCAGCTTAGCCACTTTTTAACATTCGTTGCCTTCACTTCCACTGTGGATTCGTTTCCTTCTCCGGGCAGACGGAGCAGAGGTGGTACCGTGCGGCACAGAGCGTGGCTACCATCAGCAGCAGCAGAATAGCTTCGTCCCCCTGCGGCCCGGTTCGTTTGGCTAATTTGGAATGCAAATGCCCTCGTCTTTCCCCAGCGGTCCTCTATAGTTTCCCATCCTACTTGCTCACACAGGCGAACACACACACACACAGTAACCGAACGACACAGCGGCCGGCACCCGGGCCGAATGGGCTATGCGAGCCGTGATTCTGTTTTCTTATGGAATCTCACGTTGCAACCTCCGGTGGCTCCGGGACGAGTCTCGATGTGCCCGCCACACACTCAGGACACACAAGCACGCTCAGCGATGGTGCTCCGCGGTCTGGTCGCGCATCGGCCACCCGGCCGTCTATAGCATTGCCGGTGCAAGGGGATGATGCCAACCAGTCGGTATATACATTTGTATGGGTAAGCGCGCTTAATCACGTTATGCTACACCATCGTTGCCCATTAGAACCAACCAGAGCGCCGGCTCCCTCCCCGGCATGCCGTCCCGACGCAAATCCAACTTGAAGGCAAGGAGTATACTATATATATATACTTAGAGGGTATAGCCGTTATCCTGGCCCTGGTCACTTTCACCCAGGTAGAAGGCTTCTGAGCAGGGTCTGTTGCAAATTTGAGGTTTTACCAACTATTGGGTTGGTCCCATCTGCATCAGGCAGGGACTGAAAACCGCTAGGATCACTTCACTCGACCACTTCAGATGAAGCCACAGATGGACGATGCATTATGGCATCGAATTTCGCTTTCGCGAAAGGTGTGCGGCGTAAAATCCTGGCAAAACTTACGGCTACGATTGAAATTGAGAAGTAATCTTGATTTTGCCCTTCTTTAGCAATGTGGCAGCATTCGAACAAACTTTGATAGCGAAAAGGTTGACTTCCCTAATTGCTTGCGCATCGATGGTTTAGAATGATAGAGCCTTCGATCATGGCGCTGAATCGCTCTGCATTGCTATTCCACCCAATTTCAGTGACTGTTGGAGTTTATGAGGTGGTACGACGGTGCGCAGTAAAAAATGCTTGCCAATACAACACGATACACCACGTTTCGATACGACGCGATTTTTCTTTACTGAGAGGGGAAGACCGCTCACAACAACAGGGACAAAGCCGATCATCACAGCGACCGGATCTCACAGAGATAAGTCCACCATCACTTGATACATCAATGTGTCAGTAATGGAAATCTCAATAAATCTTTGTCCTGTATTTGCTCTTTGCCTCCACTCGCAAGAGTAGCTACCATATTAGTGTAGGACGGCTGAAAAGACGACCCAAAAAAGCACAAGAACACAGAGAACTGGAACATAGATAGTGAGCACATACGGTGAATTATACTAAGACAGCTATCGGCACGATTTGAGCGTATGCGTACTCACGGATAACTTGCAGCGCCGTTTACTATACTAAGTAAAACATTCCATTAGTACTATAAAACAACTAATTTCTAAGGATTACTTGTGTCATTTTAGTGTTTCCTGCCTCAAAGGTTTCAACGGTTTGAACATGTCAAGGGGTGTGCTGTTTAGTAATGATTTCATGGGCTAGGAGAAGCCTGCTCCCGTTCTTTACAGACGAATCTTTTATGCTATGGTCGGTAACCCAGGAGCCACATTGGCCCTCTAAATGGCTTCTGAAAAATGCTGGAGAAGAAAGTCATCTGTTCTGGCGAAGCATTTCTGTGTGCACAATCTTCAGAAAGCCAAATAACGTCTTATGAAAAGTAAAGTTAAGCCTGTATACATATAAAAGTATTTTATATTGCATTTGCAGCTACCCTTTGTGGATTGGTTGTGTTATAATAGCCAGTGACCAGGCATTACGTTGTGCTGGACATAAACAACGCGCATAAAACAATTCGACATTCTCCTTCTATGTAAGGTTTTACGAGGACATTCGACGTAGGTTATATTTCACAATACGTTCACCGCCATATGTGCGTCGATGAAAACCCACATACCTTCCCTTGGCGTCGGCAAAAGCTGAAACTTTTTACTGCTGAATTCTTTCAGACACGCTCATTAACCAAGTAAACTACCTGGAACCACCATATTACGTGTATGCCCAGCCATACATTGGCAATCCCAATCTCCTTAGCCCCGCATCAAGACGCCCATAGAACCTCTGCGTAACGACAGGCATGCGTTCTCTACATTTTTCATTATCGAGCCCCGACACCCTATCCCGAGTGCGTGATATGACATATCGTACATACAGACAGACATACAACTCATACCTGACCATTGACACCTCCAGGGTAACAGGGTCCTTTAGCGGCCGTATTCCTCTTACCACATCACACACTCAGCCGGTATGAGCTTGTTATTTGGTGAGCGCCTAACCTTGCCCGCGTGCGTAATTATCTTCCTAATCCTTAGAGGCGTCTACTTTCTGGCTTGGCGGCAGCTCTCGATGGACTCTCGCCTCTGCGCGCTTGTGAGGATCTTCTCTCATCTTCTCTGCCTTTCCATGTCGTTTCCCCACCTTCGTTCAACCCGAACAACATGGGCAGAGAGCCAAAGAGCACAACGACACATTGAATGCAGACGACACATTTACAACCTTATTAATCCCTGTCTTCGCCCGCTAACTCAAACGGCCCGGCCCGAGTCCCCGAATCCCCCGCTGGCACCAGCTCTGTTGGCTCGCGCCGGCCCGGTGTCGTCGTCGTGCTTAATGTACCCAGCATTCCCAAACACCGTTACCCCTGCCCCGGTCTCCGCTCTAAAGAGCGGCGCGCATACACAGCATGACAGTCGTTAACCGCTAATATTGCTTTATTGCTTGCCGCTGCGGACTGAGAGCGAGAGAGAGAGAGAGAAGAAACGGAGACCGGGCGAGGTTGGGCCTGACACACGCCGCCCGCGAGTCATAGCGCGAAGACCGACCAAGCCCACAGCTAACCTCACCGCCGGTGCGGCATGGGCACTACACGGTTGCGCGAATCTAAAGGGCAAGGCTAAAGGTGGGCTTTACAATTAATTTACACATGGCTGCACTAGCGGATGAACTCCTGCTTTCTGTATCTCGTGCCCTGCTGTGGGGAGGCGTCATCTTGTGAGACGAACAGGAACTATTACTACATCAAGAAAACCACATACGGAAAAATGTGTATGTGGGTTACTATATATGTTCGACATTCGAGTAAGGGCAAGGAGGGACTTGTTGGGAGACGCGGGTTTATGCCATCGAGGTTATGCCGAGTCCCTTGTTATGCTTCACGAGGAACGAAAGCGGATTAAATCGGGAATTAGCCACCAGTTCACAGCTCTGTAAGGCATCTTGAATTGAGCCGGCATCCGTCTTGCCATCTCTTGAATGACATACGCACAATATTGTGGACGCACATCCGGCCTCATCGACTGCTATTATATAACGCTATGGCCGGTATAGCCGTATAATCTTTATCGCCTCTGCCCATTCTCTCTCTCTCTTCAATATATATATATGTATATATATATACGTAAGTACAGTCTACTCCCACGTTGAATCTCTAGTAGTCTATGCTAATTCGACGATTAATCTTTCCCCTCTTGTTATTTATCAAATTCCCTGAAATGATTACAACGTGAATTACCACCACCCCTGGTCAACCAAGAATCGCATCGATGATATAGCAGAACAGAGCCACTAAGGAGTTTGCGTCCACTCGGACAGCTCTGCTAGCGACTCATTCGGATCATCGGGTCGAGTAGCTTCTTGGATCGAGAAGATCTCTCTGAATTAATTGTAAATTCGTTTTCACACGAAATTTCCACCTGGACGCACACTGCTGGCCCGTCCCTGCTCGCCAATAAGCTAGGTCATATTTCTCTAATACGACCACCACTGGTCTTGACGCCAGCTTGGGTCTGGGTCCACCAAGACTCGTAGGGCGGTGTGTTGCCTTAAAGCCTAGACTCCTTCGCTAGCCTTGACTCCCATCTTCTGCCACCCATGAAACGAGCCCTAATTCGCCCACCCTACCCGACAGTACGCTTGAGCAGCACGAGTGTCGCCTGCTTGTTCCACATCTCCAGCAGGTCATAAGTAGAATGGAACTTCGGTAGACTTCGGTGTTCACCGAACTCACCTTCCTTTCTATCTGCTTCGAGGTCCAGGCCAAGTACATACGGACGTTTCTGCTAGCGAAACACCGTAGGTTCTGGGTTAAGGTCTACCAAGGTGTCATATGCACCTTCTTCTTCGAGGAACCAAAATCGAACGAAATCTTAAAGAGGGATTCGCGTAGACGATGTTTAATGCTCGTTGTCGACTACGGGCATGCCCTGGTAAAGTAAGCCTGCTCTTTTTTACGTACGATCGGCAGGCGCGACTAAGGAGGCCATGGTAAGGACTACTCTAATATCGTTCTACGTCGACGTTCCTCTTCGATAGGTCAACGTTCTGCTCTGTCGTTGCGGTGCTTTCTCGGGGGGTGCGGTGAGAGTACAGCTCCTGCTAATACGAAGTAGATGAATATGAAGGTGAACATCTTCTAGTTATTGGACTGAATCAATCCACGTTTAAAGGGTCATGGAAGCTAGAGCTTGAGAGACACCAAAATTGAGAATTGTAGAGAAGCTACCTCGATATTGTGGGTTACATTTTACCATTTATCCGGGGCAAAGAGATGACAGAATATACCTATATGAGCAGTTAAGTTAGAGGTAGATTGTTCCTATCAATATATATGTATGCCTGCAAAGCGAAGGATTTATTTAGCACATACAACTTCAAACATACAGTAATTTGGAATTTGGTGGGGACCGAGGCCGTCATTGTCTCGAGGAAGGCGATGCCTGCAAAGTATTCTGAAAGCTGAAGGGTTTCGTTTTAAAGAACAACTATCTTCCTCCTTGGGGGGCCTCAGAGACTAAGGCAGAATGGGTTGTTGTATCGATTAGTAGCTAGTCAGGTCTAGTTTGGTCGATCTGTTTACTCCTAGCCTCTATTCAGTTCACACTATTTCCTGACACTTCGTTTTTTTGCTGGCGACTATTTTCACATACTTAGTGAACCGTGCTCCGCGCACTTTTAAGCCAAAGAATGAACGAGAAAAACCCACAAGTAATTACCTCAGCGTACATCAAACGTTGATGAAAATCTTAAAGCGCTGGCGGGAGTTCTGAAATAGCCCCCCGTCCTCTGCGATGTTTTAATATAATCTCACTTTTTTTTGTTTTTAAAATCCACGTTACCGCTTAAATATGCGTCAACAAAAACACGGCCCCAAAAGTTCTCGAAAGGTACCTTCGAAATCTCAAATGTTGGTTAGCCTCCTATAGGGTTGGCTAACGTTTCGAGTACCCTGTGTATTTGTATTTTATGCGCTCGTCGCGTGATCCGAGCTCGAATATTTTAGATGTCCAATGAAATACAACAGAGGTAGCTGGTTCATGTTATCGTCTCTGATTGAAGACTATGTCTGGACAACGCGAAGTCCAGTCGCTGATGCTACATACGCCGAACTAGGTGCTTTCTCTCAGTGGAAACAATAGTACGCAAAACATAACTTTAGTCTGTCCTCCAGTTTCGGTTGACTACAATAAAAACTTCATTGCTTTCCGTCAGCTATAGAAATTGAAAATCAAGGCGCTTAAGTGCTGAAGGATCCCCCTCATGCATTCATTATCGTTGTAGCGCTATTTTCAGCAGGGATAAGAAAATAAGGCTGTGTGCCGGTGGGTGCAGCCAGTTTGCGATTCTATGGATCTGCTATGGTCGCTTCGGTCGGTATTAAACTTGTATTAGCGGCGGCTCCCGAGTCAGCTGTGGCCCTATAGCCCCTGTGTCCTTACCTAGGACTCGAATGTTCGTAGTGCCGACCCATTTCTCCCTGAGTCTCCTTTATGTCTCCATTGGGTGGCTTCGTTTGGCCTGCGTCTCTGGGGACCCAGGTGTCCCTCGCGAAAGTGAGGCGACATCGATCCCTTCAGCAGACTACGACACAATCCTGGTTTCTCGCACACACGCACTCCATGCCGTGGGATGGGATGCAGGACGGTCCTAGGCGCCTGTCCAACTCCAAGCCTTTACGCCATCCTGACGAAACGCAAATGAAAGCCACAGGCGTTCATTTTGGCACCAGCGGGCGGGACACGATAGCGTCAGTGTGTAAGGGCGACTTTACTGTTAATTCGATATGGTGGTGGTTTATTAACAAAGACTGGCTATAAGGTACAATAAGTACAGTGATTCCATTGTGACCGCAAGACTATTTCAGAGAAACTGAAACATTTTTATGAAGTCTGTGAAGGGTTAAGTTTAAGCGAGACCATGCCGATTTCAACGATATCGGAGATTCGATGTCCGTCAGGAACGACTCAATAGTTTACATGACGGGACTGCTTTCAGTGCAGGGATGATTGAAAGGGGCACAACTGTTTTCAGCGACTCGTGTATGCTTGTGCGTTACCTGGGTCTTGGCTCGCTTCTCAGATAGAACTAACGACTATCTAGTGCCAACCTGGACGGACTTTATATTTCACGTGGTCGAGATAAAAAAAGTACATTTGCCTCACTAGTTATTGAATATATAGAACAGATTGATTGGAAATCTGGCGTGCCTCTAATAAATAGTCCTGACATCCGTCCACATTGCAAATTTTATGAATTTTTTCGGAGCTCTTTTTAAGGCAGCTCATACGTATAGCAAGTCCGCCCGAAGAACTCTGCGAGATTGACACAGCATAGGGCACGCACGATCAGACTTCGTTCATTTTCAACTCATCGGAATCCTCGAAGCCCTCACGATCTAACCGGTTTTCCTGTCCAGCTCTGACGGGATAGTTTTTCATCCATCCATTATACTAGTTCTTCAAGAGCTACCCCTTGTTCAGCATCGTACCGAGACGACGAGCTGAGCTGACGTGCGCCAATCGGCCTTACAGTGTGTGTGTGCACCTTCCCAAAGGGAGGTCGGTATTGTTATTGCTTAACACGTATCGCATCGAATCGCTAAACAAACTAAAAATCCGCAGCATCTCCTCACCTGTCACGGCTGTGATGCTGTTCAGGCGGAATTCTTCGTCGCGTTCCTCGCCGTAGTGGCGTCGGCAGCGGCGGCGACGGAAATCGTGGTTGGTCGGTTGTTGCTCCCCCTGCGCGAAAGCGAAAATGCCATTTTGTCCAACGCCGGCCACGCTGCTGTCCACTACGACGATGCCGGAGACGCTCCGGAGCGCCGTCAGGTGATCGAGGAGGCTCAGGAAGGCACGGAGCTTGACGGGTAGACGAAGGCAGCCGGGAGACAGGAGGAAGTTGGTCGTAAAAGCGGTGTAACAAATAGCGGTCGATATTTTATACGGAAGAACATGCTGCGGTTGCCGTTGGCGTTAGCGTCGTCGACGTCGTTGTTGTTCTTGCTGTCTTCGTTGTTGTTGTTGTTGCCATCGTCGTCACGCAGAGCCGCCCGCGCAGCCGATAGACGCTGTCGCTCCTGATGCAGGTAATGTTAAGGTCCCCTCTCCTAGGTCTTCTAGGGCTTTGCGGTGTGTCCATATAAACTTTACGGCTCTTCGCCACCCGCTCATGTTGACGACGGGCCTGTGCGCCTGGTGTGCGGCTGCAGTTTCGCACCGATCAACAGCAAGGGGCAAATGGCTGTCATAGGATGGATGCTACGGCGGATAGAGCTTCGGCAAACCATGCAGATTGTGCAGTCAAGCGAAGGTGGCCAGACAGAGAGGAAAAGAAAAGGTAGCGTGAAAAGGGAGGTAGCTGTTCGACTTTCACATCGATTGATTGTGATGAAGGGGTGCGTAAGATCTATGCCATAGTGATATCGAATGTAGCCACCGTATGCGTGAGTATCATAGGACGAACAAGTGTATCAGCGGTTTTGATGATGCAGTATCGGTAGTGGGTTTCTGATGACGGCAAATACGCATCGTTTCGCGGTTTCGATGCTAACAGACAGCTAAGACTTATGCTGATATGTCCTTCTTTACGTGATGTCGCCGTGTTCACTTGACTCAGCGAGCTTCCATGTGCTCACCTTAGTAGCCAGTGAGCAAACGGAAGGAAATAACACGGAGGAAAAACCATTTGTCATACGGTTCAGGACAAGACGGGACAGATCTCGGCCCATCCAGCTAAAATGGACGAGGAAGTCGAGCAAGTCGCGGGCCACGATTCAAGCTAAAACAAAAATGGCGCCAGCGGGACGTGTTGGGATGACCTGTTGAGCGAAGTGGTGGAAGTTCCGCGATTGACGAACAATGTAATGCGCCTAGGAACTCTTGTTTTGCTCAGCAGATGTCATAGAACGAACTTGTGTTACAGTCGTTGACTGTGGCGGAACTGCCAGCTTGACCAATACAAAAATCTGTACAGGCCCATGTCTTTGACAAATACATTTCGAACACTTAAAGCATGACGTCGAAATCTTGAAACGAACTTAATCTAAAACAACAAAGATTTGCCATTTGGTGTTCGTTTGCTCGGGTTTGGGTCTTTTTTTCTCTCAATTGTGTAAAAATTGACCAAGCTTTACCCCGGAATTCGCTTTCCCCCCGGAGACCTTCTCAATTGGCGAGCATTTTACTCAACAGTATATTCAGTATATTAAAACATGTATAATTCTACCGCGGTGACTATATATTTCGTGGAAGGAAAAATTGCGCAGGGGGGTATGCATCAGCTATTATAGATCGGATCTGAGCTGAATGTCAGATTGTTTTTAGTTAGAGGACAAGAACAACTGTACGAATCTTCGACAGGACAACGCATAGGCGCCAAGCGCATACATGCCTTCTGTTCAGCCGACGGCGATCTGACGAAGTACCACCAACGTTACGAGAGTCTTCCGGACCGTCTTCCTCGTGGCTACTGGTATTACTCGTGCACCTTTATCGTTCGTCTGTGATTTCGAGAAGAAACAGGTGATAACCTAGCAGCGGTCCCTTGACAGAACGGTGACCTCCTTCGAGTACAGCATTTTTTGCCCTGCCATATTATATGCGCGTCGGCCGTGGACACCACCCATCGTTAGGGCCATTGCCAGTATGATTAGCGGGGTTGAAGCCGGCCAGTGGAAACCCTCTGGCTGTTCCTGGCCGCCGGTAAGCCAGACACCCAATGCGCACTTGGCTCGAAACCAATTTCGTGGTTTCACACGCCTCTTCTTCAGCTTCAGAACTTACTCATTAGTCACACTCTCCTCGAATCAGCTTGCAGCAGCAATTTTTATGTTGATATGTTTAGAAAACTGTGCTCTAATCGTTCTCTCCCAACCGATTTCCCCATCGTTACTATTATATAATATTTGAACTCAATCGTCTCCCTTCATCGCATGTACTGTACTTTGAGCTTCACCTCAATTAAACTGCCATGACATTATCCGATCATGATTGGTATTCTTCCACAGCGCATCGCTTCCCATTCACTGCGCTCTAGCAGCTCCAGCGCGAACTACAGACCCTCCTACGAATCTCTAAATTTCAACCCTAACATTTTCCTCTGTAAGTAGCTCTGCGCTAATATTCCACGACAGATAAAGTCGGCCTGTAAATGAGAATAAAAGTGTCCACTGTCCTCAATTTCGCTTACGTAAATTGACGTTTCAGACCGAAACACCCTAAGAGGAAACAGCACCCCAGCTCATTTCTTGTTTCAAGCTGATTGACGTGAGCCGAACTCAGCCGAACCTTCGTTCAAGTGACACCTGTCCTGGGCACTTGCTCCTCTTCTGTGTTGATAATTTTCTTAGCCAGGCACGAACTAGCTGATTGTGGCCATTCCTGGAGTATCGGCTGGCAGAGGATAATTTTAATAGGTCCCTCCGTTCGTGGCGCACTCCTAACCGGGGACCCCGGCCCACTTTCGAGAAGGACGGGTCGTCGACGACCGTTACGTCGGCCATTTCTACCTTACGCGTCGGCTGCTTGCTGGCGGGTGGCGCCCGCGCGTTTCGTTCGACTACAACGAAGTAGTAGTTGGATTGGGTTTTTACGCCTTCAAGAGGAAGGAAGGTGGTCCCTGTTGTTGTTGGCGGCGGTGGCGGCGACGGGCCCAGTAGTTATAGCCCAGAGCGCCGAGTCCTGCCACGTTTGCGAGGGAGGCAAACGTGCCGCCGCGGCAGGCTGACACTCCGTACATCGTAGTTCCGTTCGCGTGAACGCACGGACGGCTGCCTGCAACGTGGTCGCAATTTCGGCAATGAGTTTAGCAAAAACAAGGGCGCCGTGACGGTCGCCGTGCTCTGCCGCACAGGGGTCGTTCAACGATCTCGGAACGCCAAGAGACCGCCAAGAACATGGCACAAAGGCGAAAGAAAGCAGCGTGGAGAGGCGGGCTGAACAACAAGGAAACATCGTCGGAAAGAGAGAGAGAGGGAGCGAGAGACGGGTGAAATGGTCCGGTGCTGTGTTCGTCTGGCTGGGGGTCATGCCGCTGAGTGGAGCCGAGGTCTCGAAAGACGGCGGTCGGGGCAAACACGTGAAGTTGTCATTATTGCCCAATTTGCATTTGAGCACTCTCCACCGTTTCGTACTCCCGATCCCCAATGGCAACTGCTGTGTTTCAGGTCCGTGCACAAGCAGGATCGCCAATGGACAGAGCTGGCGTGGCATTTCAAAGAGTCGACGGTCAGGCAGACGCTCTTCGAAAGACCCCGTTCCAATAAGGAATATTCAAATGATACTGTAACAACGACTGTGACATGCGGATAGAGCAGCACGACGAACAGCGATTTGTGGCCGTTTTTGACACGTTTCTTATACCAAAAATGAAGGCACGTACCACAATTATCTCGTGTGGGGATACTGACGGTAAAACGCGTAGGTTAGTATTTATATATATCATATATTGCCGATGTAGCGCGTGTGATGATTTCTCGTGGCAAAATCAACGACGAGTCTAGGAAGAATCGGGTTTATGGTTAACAAGATAAAAATTTCGCCACAATGGGATTCATTATTCAAAAATCGACATTTCAGTTTTTTGCCATAGGGTCGAATAGGGTGTTTCTACGAAAACACTCTGATTTTTAAACAAATCTCAATGAAGAAGTTACGCATATGTCTGTACTCATATGTCTGACTCTGTGGAAGGGCGTAAGAGTTACTCAGCCATATTGGAAATTGAGCGTAGTTTTTCGATTGTCAACTGAGATGGCGGGGAACCGGGGTGATTTCTGAGGGTTTATTCAATACTAGAACAGGGTAGTTGACATATAGGATAACGGATGCAGCTATCTGACTCGAAGAACGAGTTGGAGTAACTCAATCAGTGGAAGTGGTCTCGCCGCAGTTAGGTTACAGTATCGCTGGGGAAACACAATTAACTAGGGCAAGCAGGGTAGGGTAATCGGAAAACAGAAGTGATGTAACGGACTAAGAAGGACAATACAGTGGGTTAACTTAAATCGGCTAATAGCGGAACTGCAATTAGATAATTGCAAGGGGAGAACAACAATTAGCGTGACAGAGTATCGGGGATTCGTGAGACACTACAACAAAACAAATAGTATGAGGGAAATTATACGGTTCCGGACTGTCCAGCCCAGGTATGCTCCGTACCATATCAAGATAGACGTGAAAACCCACTTGAGGAATCAATTACCAGTGTATAATAGTTTAATCATTAAGAAGGGGCCAATATGCCCTCATGTGAATCCGTTGTCCGTATAAAAATCTTGCGCAGCGAGATTGTCAACTACGCACACGTTGATTGTGCATGCAATCGTCGTCTAACAACGATAGCGCCCGTGGCTGAGCCCGGGAGGAGCAATTGTTTTGTGTTCGTGTGTCGGCGCTGGTAACGATTTCCCCTTCTCGGCTCATGTGTGGTTTCGTTACGACAACAGGTGGCCTGGATGGTTGGAGGGCTGGCCCGATGGCTGGTTGCTTGGTCGGCTGATTGAATAGTGGGGTACTCTGTCTATCTGTCTGTTTGGCTGCCTGGCTCTTTATCTCTCACTCTCTCTCTTTCCCTCTCTCTGGATCCCCCTGGAGGACGAGCGGTGGCTAAGGAGTCGGAGGTGTTGCAAATGTGCTGCCCCGAGAAGATCTCAGTGAAATGGTAGAGGATAGGTAGATGGAATGGAGATTACGACAGTTGCCGCAGGTGGGGTGGAAGAAGCAGCAGCCGCGGCAGGCCACAGTCTGTGTGTGGACCGGGCCGCGCCAGGCCCCAGGCTGTTGGAGGGCAGGCAATCGCATAGGCATCTGGGTAGGTGGGGTGCGCCAGGAGAGGTGGAAGGCCTTATCGCGGCTGCCCGGCCTACTAATGGAAGATTACGACGAGCAGAGGCTGTACAGACTGCACAGAGACGAAACCCGGCCGCAGTTCATCTCGACGGCGACAACGGGGATAGAGCTAGCGGCGAGGTATCTCCATTGCTCCTGCTTCGTCCGCTCAATCTAGGAGTGTGCACAGGATTGGAGGCCCAGGACGTAAGGAGATTGTGCCGAGCAAGAGATGACGGGTAACGGAATTGTCCAAATTGCTCAGTGCCAACCCCATGATGAAAGATTGAATGCATGATATAAGTACGCGATCATGTTCATTTCGCGTATTCAGATACGTGTCGATCTCTTCCGAGGCAGAAACGACCAGTACGCTCCCGGTGGCAAAATGGGATTCAGTGCCGTTGGTTTCGACAGACTCGCCGATGTTGGCGCACCTGTATTTTGCGTATGTGTACATAACGCACATGCATATGCACGAGTAGGTAGATTGACGAAAACAGCTGGTTAGCGAGGTCTATATAAGCTCGGGTCGACAGCCGAGAAATGCAACGAAGCCGTGGTGAAAGACGCGCCCAGGAGGCCACGCTTGTATTGCACGATGAAGGCACGCCTTTTTGCATTCGGTCACGACAAAGTCGTTGGAGAGACGCTAGATAAATACCAAGGAAAGAAAAGAAACGAGGAAGAAAAACGTCCGAAAGGGAAAACCGCGATAGCGAATGGCAGCAAAAGCTAGAGCGGCATAGTGGGGGGGGACTAATGGAGTTCTGTTGGGAAGAGAAGTCGGCGTGTCCATTTCTCGAGACTATCGCAAAGAGAGCCTCTTCGATCATGTTCTGAGACTGAGATGGCAATCTTCCGCCGTCGCCTAACGCTACCCTGCAAGTGAATTAGTTAGAACATTTCCAAGCAGTTACTGTGAAGCGAGAGAGCTGTAGAAACCCGGTCGTTTAGTACGATTTAATTTGCTAATGTTTTCATTCGACTAGTAGGTGAATTCATATGTGAAGAATACCATGCTAAAGCCTCTTGAATCAGGGATATTGCCCAATTATCCTCGCAATTCTGTGATATTATGATGTGTGGCTTTTGTAACCAGAGCGGACCCTGGATAGTAAGCTCTTCTAGCCTCTGCTGAAGTCCACTGACTGTTTTTCGTACAAAAACTACCCTGCTACAGCTAGTACAGCCATGTGACAATCGGCCCAATTGGTCGCTAGGTCAGCGTAAGGCTCGAAGTGCACTCCGGGATCCAAAGAGGGTTGTCTCTGCCATTCTACCCATAGGAATAAGTTAGTGATATTTTTTGTTGTCCCACTACGGTCTCGTTCCAGCGGAACAAAGCATCAGAGCTTGTCAGCTTCGCCACAACACTGATAACCTTCTCTCGACATTGATCTTAGGGTATCACCCACATGGTAGAAGTACTATGTATATTCCTTAGGCTTGGTATATATGATATACATCTGAAACAGATGCATGACCAGTGCTAAAGCCACGTTGAGAAATGGGCGTCTTTCTCAAGCTGGGCCTCGGCAATTCGTTTGTGGAATGGTGGGACGCGGCGGCAGTTACAGCAGCAGCTCCGCACGTCTTCTATCGTCGTCAGAAGTTCGGACGGGTCATATGACCCTCTCCCTGCTTCAGGGGCTCTGTGTTAATGAGGCCTGGCTACACGCCTGACAGGACACCCACCACAAGCCCTTCGTTCGAGGCGCTTACCTCTGCGGTAACCCATTCTACTCGCCTTATTGCCATTCGGGACGGGCTGGCCGGCTAACTCGCTAGCTACCTGGCGGTATCTCAACGACACTGTCCCACTAGCAGAATGTCCTTCACGACCTCGTCCCTCGATCCACACAGTCCGCACAATTGCACCTCGCCTTTCATGCTCCACCAGCCAACCCGCAGACTTGTTCACCGGGCGATGGGGATCGCAGGCGAGGTGCGGGTGTTCAAACTCAACCAAAGCAGGCCCATTCCGTTCCCATTTTGCGGTTGAGGTGCTGATCTGTTGCAGACGTCACATATCTGCCTGATAGAGGCCGGTTCGACTGAAGGGGCTTCGGGCTGCCACAAGCTCCCAACGAAGAGCCTGCTTGTATCAAGCAAGTACAGTGACGGAGCCCCGAAGCTGCCGCCTCTCTCCCTCCCATCTCGTAGTGAGGCGTGGAAAAGCTGCTCGAACTTGAAGCGGGTCGAGGGTAGCAGTGGTTTGAAATGGTCCCCCCACAAATGCCCCACAATTTCGACGCAGTGACTGCTGCTAACTGTGCTGCCGCCTTCAATGTGCAGCTCGGTTTCAATGTGCAACCCACCTATTGGTGCGCGCATACGCCGCGCGTTTGGCTTGCGGGTTCGTGCGCTTGTGCTAAATGTCAACCCTTAGCGGCAGTTGCGCTCATATATAAACGGTTGGTGTGTAACAGATTCGACTCTTATCACCGAAATCCAACACCATGATATGTCTGGCCGTCGCCTCGCTCTTGCCCGACTTGTCGGCGAGAATCCCAATGTCATCTCTTTCTCTCTCACTGTCTGCCTCTTTGCTGGCGCTTTGGTGCCCGCCGTCGCCTCCGAAGAGCTCCGTCTGACCCGACCACGAAGCTTGTTCCCAACAACCATGTGTTGTATGTTATTGCCGGGGCGGGTTCGGGTCGGCTTCAAGTTTCACAACCAGCTGTTGTGACATTCTCGTTGGCACAAGGGCCAACGAGAGAGGACGAGCTACGGCGTAGAAGCGAGATTCAGTTCAGAGTTGCTAGGTGGGGTTAGAAGAATAAGAGGAAAAAGAGGACACCCTCACGAGTTCCTGCGAAAGAGAGAGAGAGAGGCATTGATAAAGACTGGGGGGGAGGTCAGGCTTTTGGGCTACTGACCTGTTGGGCGTTCTCGGAAATACATTTCATACGACATGATCCGTTCCACTTGTTAACATGAACGACGACACTAGCAGCTATCAATCAATCGTCTCGAACGGATATGTTAGATGTGGGTTAGCACACCTATCCAAGGCAATGTGTGTAGTCTAGTCGCACTTACAGGAGGCGCATCGTCTTGCGTAAATAAAAAAAACCGTTGATCGGTAGAATTATAATACTGGGATGGCCGTGTCGATCGTGATTGCTATTCGTCACTATGTTGATGGCACTGTAACCACTGTTCAGGACCAACACCAAATGACCTGCAAGTCATCTTATTGTAGCCTTATGATCTTCTTGCTATTACGTTGATATTACGAACAGGTTGCAACCTCGTTGATGCGCTAGCATACTAAATCGTCAAATATTGTACTACTGAGGTCTATATATATATATATATATATATATATACACTCTCATTGCGAAGGCCCCGTTCGCTTCCAGACCGACAGCAATCCCGACCGACGACAACGAAGAACATTCCGTGTTAAATTTATCTTTATGTTTGTCCGGCTACTAACTCATCTTCTTCTTTTCTATCGTTCTATTTTGTTCTTGTCACCCAGTGACGACAACAACAGTGATAACAGTAATAACAGGCGCAACACACGCTACTTCTGTTCAAACTCCATGGAGCTCGTGGCCCCTACATGCCCCCTTCGTTGGCTACTCCTGCGCTTTCAGCGCCACCTTTTTTTTTCTCTGTTAGCGATGATGTCTTTTCTTTCTACTCGCGTCTCGCGCACTTCTCCTCTTTTCGTTGCTTCGTAGCGGCGGCCTCTATCGTCATGGTGGTAGTGTAGCAAGCTACCGCAGCTGCTCTATGGCACTATTCTTGCTACCCGTCCTCAAAGCTCAATAGCCGACCTGAGTCCATTTCTCTCTGCGTTCTCTTTGCCTTTGCGCTCCGTGGAACGTTCGCAGAGTGCGGGCACCTCTTGGCGCGAGTACGGACGGAGAAAATCTGATTAAAGTCGACGGGTCCCGAATGCGGAGCAGGTTGGAGAGAGCTCGACACTATGGCAGGCAACGAGGTAGACGGGCATCAGGCTAGTCCTGTTTGGGAGGCAGTACCGTCAAGGGAGAGCAAGAGGAAAAAGAAGGACAACCCTGCTTCAGGCTGTGTGGAGGTATCGCCTGCAACGGCAGCACCCATAGTCATACTGTCCAGTGTCGGTCGGGGCCTTCGTCAGAGCAAGTGGACCAGTAAAGGAGGCACAACTGAGAGACGAAATTGGTTAAGTCAAAATACCATAGCATTCCCTACGCACACGTCCCGGGCTGGCACCGTTTAGTGGGACGGTATCGATACCACTGAATCGAAGAACTCGACATGTTCGGTATAGATGGCATGGGTGCACTGTACAGGGTACCATAGAGAATGTGGTGAGAGTGTGTGTGTCTGCCTGTTTGCCTGTGTAGAAAAAGCACATGGTAAGTATGTATACTGTTTGCAATCCGTACATCCCTTTCCCTCGGTGTTGCTGCACAAGGGCAGAGCAGACACAAGCCTCTTCTCCTACGATACAACAGCAGTGGGAGTTTACCCTAGGAAGTCGTATGGAAAGACGGGTACCCCGCAGTATTAGTAAGTACCTCGATCCAGCCAGGTGATCGGGCCTAACTGCTGGCGCCGGATAAAAACAAGCTGTGGCAAGCAAGGCTCTCGGATATCTGGGAGGGAAAAGGGAAGACATCCAATAGAGAACCGGGAGCCAGTAGCGGCGTTAGCAGCAATGGCGGTAGCACCGTCGTGTCAGCCGGCGTCGGGCAAGGAACAGGTGAATGGATAGTGAAAGTGTCTGTGAGCCGGGCTGGAGGAATCAAGAAGAGTATCACGTAGATAGAGTTCGAGAGACTGACTGACTGAGAGAGCGAGCGAGCGAGCGAACACGAGAGACCAGTCGGTCGGTCGGTCGGCCGGGCCTTGGGTCTTGTAGTCTAGGTAGATACAGCCACGGTATGTTGTGGAACCGTAAGGAGTGTGGAGCCTGCGAGTTGAGGGCAGAGACGATGATCGGAGAGGACAGACACAGCGAAGATCGCGAAGAATTGGGGGTGTTATTATGCCGTAGGGAGAAATCGCTCCGTCCCTACGGCTGCTCAGCTCGGCTTGGCTACACGCCAACCCAAATCCTCCATCTCATTGCCAGAGACGGACCCCGTGGTTCATTCCTCTGAGGAGAAGAAACTGGATGAAGCCCAAGACATGTGAAGGAACAAGCTCAGAAATGCTTATCCACTACGAGAGACTGGTTCACTGCATAGTATGAACATAGGATGTGCACGACAACCACGACCAACCCCTGTGAAAGTTATGGGCTCTTTTCTGATACCTACATAGGTGATTTTGATGCAGAACTCACTAAAGACTGAAGTCACTAAAGGGTAGTCGAAAGGTTGACATCCCTAAATTGAGCTCATCACGTCTGCAGGACAATGTGCTTTCGAATATCCTTGCCCTTCGTGGCGGTGAATGAAATTCACCCTTGTCGCAAGAAGCGCTTTAAAAATGAATTTCTTCAACGTTCCCGCATTACTAACAAGGCATATTTGTTCAGAACATTTGAGTTTATATTCCTGGCCAGCACGTATATAAAATATAGACGGGTTACAAATAGACGTATGTCTTTTAGATTTCAAACGAAAATGCATCATGTGCGAATTGTGGGACCCTCACCCACTAAACCTTGAACATCAAGATCTCGGCCGATGCTCTAGAACTATTTTCATATTACTTCAGACGACGCAGGGATCCCGGTCCATCCCCTATTTCGGCAATAAAACACGATTCAGCAAACTCAGGCAATGATGAATATTCTTATACAGACAACGTCATCCTTATGCAAGCAACCTGCGTGCTGTTCCGTTGACTTCCTTGTTTTGTATTTCACGTTGGGGGTTTGTCCTTCGCTACATTACTTGCGTGCTGAAGGCACAATGTGTACGTGCTAGTAAGTGAGTCGTTAGTATGTTTTGTGGCCCGCCGGTTTCCTTATCGACAGTTGTACTATGATGGCCACGCGTACATCGATGTAGTGGTGCTTGCTTATTGGATCAGTCCGACACTTCCGGCCTGATAGGCGTTAAGACGTCAGCAAACAAGCAGCCAGCGAAGGGCCGCTTTCCTCTTTCTTTTTACCACCATCAACCGCTGAGGCTAAAATCTGCACATGGGATAAAACCGAGCATCGCTCTACTTTCGGCTTTTGTGTCGATTTCTATACGAAATCGTTTGATGAAAACCCATCTGCCTGGGCAGCATGTCTGCCTTGTTCACATGGCTTGCGGGTATTTGCGGCAAATGGCGAGGCCGGCGTTACCTTACGAGGCGGGCGTCATTGAAGTGACCACTCGGTGATCGCTTTCAGCTGCTGTTTATCTCAACGGAAGAAGACCATCCGATTCGAGTCTGATCATTGAGAAGAGTAGATGGAACACACTGTGCCGCCCGCCACGAACGAAGCAAGACGATGTGTTCATCACTAACGCAGGGGAAATCCAAAGAGAGGGTCCCTGATGCACGAACCCTCGTGCGGTTTCTGTCGAGTTCAACTCAGAACGGTAAAAAATAAGCTCCTTTGGTGATAGTCACCTTCGCCAGTCAGAGCTTTTATGCATCCCTCAACAAGTGCTGAGAGACTCTGCTCTCTAAATCTAGCGGATTGAAGCGCCGACGCGACGCGACGAACCTTGACACTTTCGTTTGGCTAGAGACGCTATACGCACAAATTCGTATACACAACCTCTCACACACGCATACGACACACTGTCATAATCCTAACCTAACTGTGACGGAGGCATTTGCAAACTTCCACCTGAAAATCGTCTATCTCATCATGCCAAATGCCCGCGTATCAGGTCGTATTGTCTATCCGCTGATACAATTCCAACTTCCGCCGTTATATACCCAAGCTGCGTTTCGGTGTCACGAGCCGTTTACACTGTCACACAACGCGTAAATCCTCTCGAGCCGCTGACTAAATGTGATAGTCGCAATCACAGCGGCATTCATTGTTTCACGTCAGCAAAAAAAAACGTGAAAAATTGTTACTTGTTACCTTCGTTTGTTGGCTGCATCGCCGCGTGATATGTTGCTGTTGCTCTATACATTCGCGTGCATTGTTATATCCAACTGTGGCTGTTGTTATTGTTATGATGATCATCATCATCACCATCGCTGTTATCTTTGTTCCGCGTTTCTTCGTTCACCTCGCTGAAGTGCCGAACAGCCGCCTCCCCACCGGAGGCGGCCTTCTTAGTGAGGTTCCTCTCCTGTGGCCACCTCACTCCTCTGAGTGAGGTTTCCAGCGGACGCCAAACGAATGTGCTTCGTCCGTGCGGCCATTCCCACCTAATGCAGAAAGCGACTGCAGCTACGTCCGCCCGACAGCGACGGGGACGACAACGACAACCCTACAGCGGCAGCAGCAGAGGCGGCGGCGGCGGTATTCTCTTCCCTTGAAGAGCGTGCCATGTTACGCCCGCTGCCCGCGTGAACTCGCTCACTCACAAACTCGCCCGCCCGCCCGCTCGCCCGCTAGATAGATAGTGTGCGCGCATCATGCTTGTATAGCTTCTCCGCGCGACTGCGGTGGCCTCTTCTATTGCTGCTTTTCTTCCTCTGCAACTGCTATTTCGTTTCCTGATGTTCCACTGTATGTTCTGTGCTGCCGGCCTCCCTGCAACCGGTTCCTCCTTCGTCGTCGGCTTTTTACTTCACTTTCCGTTGCCTCTATGCTCTTCTTGTGGCTGTTGTTGTTGTGGCTGTTGTTGTTGTTGTGGTTGTTGTTGTTGTTGCTTTCTTTCAAATACAATGTGCTTTAGAGGATACCCGTCTTGCCAGCTCATCGTTGCCGCCGCCGAGTATCGCTGTACTGCCCTGAGGCCGAGGCGTCACGCGCTGAAGGCATTAGACTGACGTTTCCGACTCGAAGCGGTGGTTCCCTCCGCCTCTGCTGGCTGCCTGCGCGCCTTTCCACGCGGTAGTCGTTTTCCATTCCACTTCGGCGTTCCTCTTCGTCGTCCGACTCTGTTGCCCGACACCGGCCCACGGCATCTTTCTGCGCTCGACTCTTCGACTCACCTTCTTTTTTTTCCTTGATTCTGGCTACTTTTCCCGCACCATTTCCTGTAGCACACCGCGGTAACACTTTATGCTCTGTGTGTACATATATATATATATATATATACGATAGCTATGGGGGCAATCTCGACAGCCTCCATCCACGTCGTGCGCTCTTGAAGACGGCAGGTCGAGATTCTGACTTCAGACCAACGCTATGTGTATCTTCTTGATGAAACATCATCATGGATGCTTTCTCATGTCGAGCATAGACGCTCACGTCACCGTTGGATTAATAATCGATCTTGCTAACTTGATCTATTACATATCCCGTTAAATGACGTATGCTTCAGTAACGTACCGCGAAGGTGTGGTTCACACAGATATGCCTCCTAACGTGGTAGCTTATATATGCATAAGAATAATAATAATAGTATAATAATACAATACAGTTATTTACTGTTTCATTTAGCTTATACAGTGAACCGTAACCGGATCACACATCTACGATACGGTTCCATTCCCGATGGGGGCGGCTGAGGAGGTGGTCGCAGCAGCGTGTAAAGCACAAATCTAAATTTCCTTCCGAAATGCCTGCTTGTATGGCCACCAAAAAACGCGTGGCATAGCTCGAGCGAGGCTCACACTGGAGAATCGGATAGAGAAGGTGGGGTGTACAGAGGTCGCGGAGATAGAGACAGCGAGAGGGAGGCAGGCACTTGGACAAGAGATTTGATATATGCGACTGGGACGTGATGTCATCCCAGCACAGGAGTCGCAGAGAAGCGAACGAGGTTGGGGAGCGTCAGAGGGTTACAAGTTCCGCATCTTCCGCTGCATCGTAGCACCGCTGAGGTGGGAAATCGCTGGCTGATATGTATCGTCGATCCTTCCGTGGTTTCCCTGCCGGGCCGGGCGGCCCAGCGGAAAAATTCGTGCGCCGGACTCGCCGAAGCTGTCCCACAATCGCAATTGCCTGTAGCGACGTTGACGGTGTGCCCTGAACGTATTGTGGCCATAGGCATTATATTGGACGTATTATGGTTTTAAGCATTATATGTATACGTATATATAATATTGTGCAGTTTTATGTGTGGTAATGCTAAAAGAAGCTGATGTAAATGAATATGTAAGGCAGCAGCACTCACTTGCACTGATTCCAATAATAAAGCATCATTAATGCCTTTCCGAATACAAAAACAAGGGTAGCTGTTATACATTTAGCGCAGCCTGCCAACACAACAGCTGTTACTTCGACGCCCCCTAGAAGCAACCAGTGCAGTGTACGTGAACTTGGTGGACTAGGGCAGAGCCTAAACACAGCATCCAGAAGTTGTTTCACTGTCGATTTCACTTTTCAACCAATATATATATATATATATATGACGCAAACGTGGACATTCTCACCATATGGACCGATTGTGCTTCAAACGTCCGACAATAATTAACGTCGAATCTATCTCGACTAGCACCCGAGCAATAGTAGGATGCATCGATTCGGAGCGCGCGCGTCCCCCCTCATCGCCTTCTGCTGAGATGATTGACGATGGGTTGTTGTAGCCGGCCGGTCGATACAAACGCCGCTCTTTCTACTATATCTCGACAAGTGGCCCTCTCACACCGCACGTCTCCCCATGATGCTCCCGCTGCTATAGCTGCTGTCGTTCTGTGCTCACATTGTCTCCCTCGCTGCAGGGCTACACTACACGGCATTTGACCGTTGTCCCGTCAAACACGTGGTCAGATGGTCAGGTCTGACAAGCGATTCGCGTTCGTTTGGCTCTGCGCGTGCCTGCTTGGATGGTTCGCCTCGCCTACGCTCACCTGCCTGACCGCCGACCTGGAACAACGACCACATGACGACTATCGCAGTAGCAGCAGCAGCAGCAGCAGCGGTCGGAGACGCACACTTGCTGGCTCTAGCTATCGGCTAATTTGATAGCAGCTGCGGAATTACCACTGGCCACTACCACTGGCTCTATTATATAATAATAGTGGTGGTAGCTTGTGACACGGCTTCGTTCGTCCTGCTCGGAGGGAGGGAGAGACACGAGTGGCGAAAGGTGAACATGCTCATTCGACGTGTCCTGCTCAAGCCCTGAGGGCACGACTGGTCATACAGTGCTGGGAGGCTAGCACAGGTGGCAGATTTCGACGACAAGTAAAAATCGCCTAAAACGATACTTGTGTAGAATTTTAATGGGAAATCGAAGAGGTTAAAGACTGTAGCGGGTTCGCGAGAGAGAAATCGAGAGACAGGAAGTTGCTCAATTTGGAGAAATGAAAAGCAAGGATAAAGCGCTGCCAACGGTGGGAGAAAGTAGCTTTGTGAAAATACTTTCGGTATCAACATTCGAATCACACAGAAATGATATTCGTATAAATCTCTGTCTGAACAGAATACACGTTAAACCATGTGTACTACATATTGTATGTTGTGGTTTAAACAAATGCAGCTGGTGGGACCAGATCGTAAGGTAAAATCAGATAAAAGTTAGATAATCATCTTTATGGAACATATGTTACTCGAACTAGGCCTAAATGTTGTTTGAATTTCCCTCGTAAAGATTGCATTGTCAACTCCGAGCTATTCCATCAAAGCGCACAACAGCGATCGCAAAACAACGTACACGTTACAGAATATTTACGTAGACAAGTGCATTCTCGACGTCGCACGCCGCTGCGTCCATCAAGGTTTCCTTCAACGAGCTTTAATCCTCCAATGTCACTCTGGCCGTAAATCTATCAATGCCTAGCGGTTAGCCAATTGGTTCGAACATCGGAGCGGGCGACTGTCCATTGACAGTTTTTACGCCTTGGCGCATTGTTCCGGACGGTGTCGCTGGTCGTCCGGCCGAGCAAACACGTCACTCGCGGCTCGCCCTAGGCAAGTAGGTAGATGCAGGCGCGCATCGATTGGGTCGCCGCTGTCGGGTCTATTCGGTCCGTCTGCCGGTTTGGCAACAGGGGGGTAGGGTGACGGGAAAACTATGTGACCCCCCCCGCCCGCCCACGTGACGAAGCCATGTGTCGCGGGTCGACATCGAATCGTTCCACAACGTGACCACGTATTTAGATATCCTGGAATCAGACACTTCAGCGTCTGCGTATCGAAGACAATCAGTTCATCTACAATTGGGACGGATACATGTGTGCCTAGCTTGATCCCGGCTGCCTCCAGCAGGGGACGATGTGTTAGGCATCGTTTCGATGTACGCTCCTCGTGTACGGGAAACTGGAGCCGCTTTGGATGCAGGTCACGGGACGGCAAGGGATGCTCCCACCCCCCAGAAGAGAGACAACCCGGTAGGTTAGGCTGTATAGCAACGATTTTCGCGAGATCGAAATGTCGGTTGCGTCAGGGGAGACGGTGATAGTGGTCGACGGTGGCGGCAGCGGCGGAATTAGGCAGAAATACGGCAGCAGCGAAATTGCTCGTCGATGTGGTCCATGTGGCCCGTGGGCTTGCCCCCATTCGACCGCTGGTTGGGCAATGTTTTACCTCCGGCGACGATCCGCTACTGATCGCATCTTACCCATATAGACTCGTGTACATACACACACCCACACATGCGTAAGCAAGCACGCACACGACACCTACACTTCACGGCGTTTTACTCGTGGTCGACGAGAGGCCTATCCCAAAATGCACGTTCGTGCGATTATTCGTTCGTCCGATATTTTGGCATTATCTGCATGAGTTCTTCGGGTAAAGAAGTTTAAGAATTGTTCCCTCTAAATATCGATTCAATTCGTGTAGATATGAATTATTTGGTGTCTCATCTTTGTGAACCGACATACATCTATGGATGTAGCTGTCTCGTAGGGAATCATTTAGTGTATGATATGGCCAGTGGCGCGAATGTCTTACGTGTTATATGAATATGCACGAACTTTTAGCCGTACCAACCGCAAACATGATAGCTCACTGCCCTTGCCGCGTACAGGTGATGCTGTTAAATCTTCCTATCATGTCATGATAAGGAGGGACACTGTAGCATCATCGAGAAAGGAGAGCTCCATAGCTACCCAGCCAAGATCTAGCCTACTCTAGCTAGATACCGATCTATCTTGGTTAGTGATACAAAAAAAAACACTGTCCACCTATATTACTATACCATACATATAACTCTCGGATAAGGTAGACCTCGGTGAACCATACCTACTAGACAAATTTAGCCAGCCAGACACATAGAGGGCTTTCAGGTGAAAGATGTATTCATATATCGTGAAGGTACAAAGAATTTGCGATTGAGTACATAGGTTCATTGGTACCACAGGTGTTCACGTGTCTGCAGTGAAACGAGGAGTGTACTGTACTGTACAACGGCAAGCCGAAGGGGGGATTGACGTACATATTAGCAAAATAAGGAATATTCGAGATTATGTCCAAATTGGAACAATGAAGAAATACGGAGGCAGGGTGCTAGCTTCTGGTAAACTGGTGGTAGACGTAGGCCGGCGTAGGTGGCCTACGTCTATAGTGAGGCGAGGTGTGGCCGATAGCGGTAACGGCGGTGACCACAACCACTGAACGAGACCACAGCGCGAGTCTTGTAACTCGCTTGGATGCGACAGCCAGACGGACAGTGCAGGAGGGGCATAGGTCTCCTCCTGCGTCCTGTGTGTGGAGGGCGAACCAGGACAAGAACATGGCAGAGCAGATGGAGATGAACGAAATGAGAAAGGAGAAACATTGAGAGGATAAGGGAGAGAGGCAACTACGAAGCACAGATCAAGAGTGAGTAGTAGCAGTAGGCGGCCAGAGGGAAGCGCGGATGACTCCTCAGGGATCTGCGCGGCAGCGTGCGTTATTCCCCTGTTGGCCAGGAGGCCGGGGAACAGCATGAACTGACATACGTGGACGGACATACAGTCGTCGCTCCCTGACGTGCGTCGCCTCGCAGAAGCAGCCGCCGCGGTTGCTGCTAGCGCGGCCAACAACCATCTAACATCAGGCGTTGCCAACATCGTGGCCAATAGAGACCCCCCCGCCCCTGTGCACACACACACACACATATGGATGTACATCGAACAGGCAGCTGCAGCATCAGTACACCGTCGCCACTCGCATATACGGCAGACGTAGTGGTCCCCGCAGACAGGACCCGTTAGAGAGCTATTCGTCCTTTTGCCGTCGTCCGCGCCTCTCTCCCCTGGACTCAAAGGGACTTGGGGCTTCCTTTCGTTGCTCTTTCTCTCTCTTTCATCCTCTTTATCTGCACATCGACTACTGTGCCACTTCCGTCGTTACATCCTTCTTCGCTGGTCATATGGTGGCGTTGCGGGTGTGCCACCCAGAAGACATTGGCCATTCGGGTCCTCTCGACTTCAGCCTTCATCCAGCCTTCGGCAGTGTCTCGTACTTTTTCTACTCACCGTCTTTGTCCTCTCGGCATCAGCGTTGATCAGCCGTTCGCTTCAGCAAAGGCGACGCCGACGACCTCCTTTCTTGAGCGAGCCGGCCGATCAGATGACAGCTCCTTCCTGATCAACCAACTCCCTAATGCGCCTTCCAGCGCGCGACGTCCCTCGGAGAACCAACCTAGCCAGAGCCATTTCCACTACGCTGTACCGCCACATCAGTTGGCTCATCTTCTTTTTGGCTCAACTGCTTCGATCTTTCCTCGGATGGGCCCTCATCCGACATACACGCTCGCTGTTTCCGCCGCACCCCTCTGGAACAGCAAGCTGGCAAGGGATAAGTCAATGTCAGAGACGCTCGCCGATCGTTAGAAGAGATCGGGTTATCGTATCAAATTGGAGACGGAGATAACATTTTACCTTCCATCTTCTCAGCGATACCCCACTGTTCTGTACCGTTGACCGTTAAGCGGAACAACTTGGATAGTGCAGCGTCTTATTATTATATTAATAACAATCATAGCAATAACGGTCATAAGAACAACTGGATTGATCAAAACTTCAACTATGACTGCTGCAGTTATTTTTTTTAAAAACTTGAGTCGAATTTATCATTAAGGGCCACGCTTATTTATCCTCACTCTTGGCACATGAAATAGTTCTGATCTGTTGTCCAATTATTTTACTAGAACACGCAAGTACGTCATGTGAGCAAGCACCATTAGTCTATGAAATACGATAGTGTATTTCGGCGAAGGTAAGGTTGTGCTTACCTATATATATATATATATATATATTATAGTGGTTATTTGGCTTTGCATGACAGTAGAGTATCGGCAATTACCTCTCGACGTTATGCGTGAGCTCACACGAACGCAGCCCCTCTGACGTTCACTAGTGAAGTTTAGCCAGCATACTTTTCGTGCTGACATCGAGCATTAAAGTCAAAGAAGCCGATATGGCCTTACGAAATTGATGTTGTGGGTTTGCCGACGACTCAATGTTGTTTCCACAGATAAGGTTACAATCTGGTTTGTTCGTCGATTACGAGTATACGCCGAGGTATTGGCTGGCTGCCTCACTCCTTTGTGTTGATGGCCAATCCCATCCTAAGTATCGTGTGTGTCTCACATCCCCGCGGGATAGAATTGTCCTGCTCAAAAGAAAGCCGCAATTGCAACACGAATTCTCGAGATCGCGCTTCAGGTGACACAGAATCGTCCCCACAATTTGAGAGCCCCCCCCCTACGCTTGTAGCGTTCTCCACCTTCGTGATATGCCATTGTACATTTGAGCGAGAGATGATCGTGTGATTTTTATCGTAGTTGGCCGCCTAGGCTGTCCTAGGAGGGCTGGCGGGCGGTTCACCTATTTCGCGGTAATCTTAGGTTCTGGCGTTGCCCGATGTCGGGGGGGGGATTTACTTCCGGTTCCACAGTAGCGCCGAACACACCCACAACGATATCCCAATCCAGGGTAAAATGCCACCATAGGGTTGAGGGGACTGCAATGCTCGAGAGCCGTGCAGTAGAATTGCTTTGACTTATCTGAATTGAGCACAGAAACTGTTTCCGATTGGCTACGCTGTACCTCAATTGTCACTCAGCCAGCGATAACGGATCGGTGTAGAGCCTCAGGGGCGAGACAGTCCTGTGATGTCGTATCAGTCATTCTACTATACAACCCGGCCACGTTTGTAAACCTCAAACGAATTTCTCCCATTGGATAGCAATATTACCTTACGAACGCCGTAAGGTTTATCTAATTTTTTTTATCGCATCTATTAATGTATGCCTACTAAACTAGCCTATCCCAAAGAGCAAATGTTGGGTTATTTGAAGCAAAATAAGCATCGAGCACGCCCAGCAAATCGCGAAGACACTTTCGCAAGTAAATATCATAGAGACGTTGGTAATCTTTTCTTGTGAGCGGTCCATTGGTTGGGCACCAATTTCCCCATAACTAAACATCTGATTAGACGCGTGCCAACCATCGTGTTTCGAAATGTCACTGCGCCAACGTGGACGATCACGAGCAGGCGTCGTAAAGCACAAACTTCAGCAATGTATATACGAGTGACATCTTGATTCGATCTAATTGTCGGTGTATTTCGTTCGGTCTGTGTGGCTTTCAGGTACGAGTCAAGTCGTCGTCGTATGAAACGAACCAGATTGAATCTGCATGATTATTATAATACAAGGCTCCAAAGCAGCTCAGCTGAGAAATGCGGGTGAGTCGAGTTGCGAGTTGGAACAAAGGCGTGTCTTCGATCTCAATCACGAACTAGTAGTTAGATTTCACCCTTGATTTGAAAGTTAGCTGTATGCATAGAGCTCCCTGCGGGGGGTGGGACACGGTATGCAGCTCAAAGTGGAAAACTGCCTCATGAATCCAGTGTGGCCTAGACGAATTATTAAGGAATTAACTAAGCTTTTTAATGAAGATAATTTCTTTAGATTTTCCGTGCGGAGTTCCATTTGGGCTGAAATCGAATGTGCAATACAATACGACTTGACTGCATGCGCAAGATCGCTCAACGAAACGCTTCCGGCAACAGCTAGACAATGACCGTGTCCAACTCATGCAATAACTCTGAGACCTATTGACAACCGTCAAAACACATACATATGTGATGACAGTTCGTTCTCGAGGAAACATTTCACCTATTTCAAGGCTTTCGAGACCAAACTGATTCGCTCGGGTTTTCCACTCTAGTAACATTTTTCCATTAGCTTATTCGTCGAATGCCTAGTATGCGACTGTACGTCCAACTGATGTCCAATGTCTCATTCTCTCTATCTCTCTCTCTCTCTCTCCCATGGGCTATTTTCCTCTAAGAGAAAAATAGGCGCATCAGCGTGACCTAAGACTCACGAGTCGGGATCTCCTCAAGAAGAAGTACTGAACGTCTCCGAGCGCAGAGCGTTAGCCGATTGTCCTCCCTCGGTAAGCAAGTGGACCTTAGAAGCTAGCGGCCGTATGCGCTCCACTCGTTGGCCTTCCATCGTCGTGGAGAAACGGCTCGGGGGAGTCGGGAACCGCCGACAGGGATCGCCGACGCCAGTGATGGCTGGTTCCTAAGGCCTGAGGCCCAATGGCTGTAGCCGCCCCGGTTGTAGCATGGTGCTACATTCGTTGGCTGTTGGCTGAGTGCTTCGTCAGTTTGCCCTTTTGCACTACGTAGTGGTGGTAGCAGCACCGCTGCTGGTCCTATCGCCGACCGAACCGAGAAACGCTAAAGCGTCGTGGCTCGCTAGCCAGCTGGCCGCTCCGACCTGCCTGGCTATTCCCGTATCGTTATTTCGGCGTTGGTGCCCACGTCCGGTCGGTGTCGGTAGCGCGAACGAGGAAACGAGACCCGGCTCAGCGGCACAGGACGCTGCCGGCGCCATATAGCCCTTGCTGCTGCTTCTGCTGCTACTTGCCACTGATCGCTCCCTCGGGTCGCATTCGCAAGATCCGGTGCCCGAGCCGAAGGCGGCGGCCGAAAACACAGAACTCACCCAGCGGAGAGCAACGACGAGATCGGTAAGCGGTGTGGCAGCGTGTCAGCAGAGGGCGAGACACCGAGAGAGAAAGAGAGAGAGAGAGAGAGACACACATTGAGCTGAGGAAAGTCAGAAAGGAACTGCTCCTTTGCTGTGTGCTAGGGAAACGCGGAGGAAAAAGAAAAGAACGATGAGGAGGACGAAGAAATGGAGAAAAGTGACCACCGAACAGCCGAGGAGCACAAACACCCCCACAGGCACACGAGAGCGGTGACTGGCCGCTAGCCGGATGGAGCGACACGAAGACAGGGGATCAGGGGAGCACCCGACAACAACGACAACAACCCCCAAGTGTACCTAGCGGTAGATGACGACTGCCCTTCGCTAGGCAACGCAGATCGCGACCGGCTACACGAGTAGATATAAAGGAAACTTACAGAAAGTGAAGACGGAACGAATAGACTTGGGGCAAATGTCATATATTGTAGATGTATTGAATGCTGAACTGATGCTACAAGGCAAATATATGAATGATTCAAGAGATGGGTGTCAAACGGGAGATCGCAGTTGGTTAAAGCTCCGTAGTTGTTGTTGACCTCACTTGTATTACGGCACAACGTTATTGTGGGTGATGTAAATCAAGTATTTGCTGTAGAATGGAGTGAGGTGACACTGTGCAACATTAGCCATCATTGGCTGTCTCGGTATTTTTTTTTTTGCGCTACCGAATACAAGGATGGGTTTTTCTAAATTAGATGCTATGTGCATGTATTCCACGGCCGGCTCGTAGTAGTAAAGTAAAGTAAACAGTAAAGGTTTATTGGTTTATTAAAGGAGCTGCAATTTCGCAATGCTTAAACTCTCTTATATATGTCACGCAGCGGGGCTCGAACCTGCAGCTTCTAGCTTCCGATAGAGGCTTAACTTCTAGAGACTTAGCCGTCCAAGCCACTTAGTAGTAGTAGTAGTAAGATTGTAGTTGTTGACTGAGAGTCAGCCCGAAAACCTACGCTAGTAAGATTGTAGTAATGGTACGCGTTATATTTGATCACCACACCAAAGGTTGCTTTTTAAAATTATCGGACTCCCCACGCCCTCAATGTTGCTCCTCCCCCAACAAAATCGATATTTGCTCAGTGCATTTCCCATATTATTATTATTATCACTACTATTTCCCCTCGATAGCTGTTCCTTCACCCAAGGCCTACAGTCTTCGGCGATACTGGTTGTAGCGCCTATTCATGGACACATTCGAGAACGCGTCCCCCGCCACACTGAAACGTCCAGTGGATTTGAGTCGTCAGACGACGATAGATCTATCGGCGGTTGTTGCATCGCCGTCCCATTTATTGCCGCATTCTCGTTCTGGGTTTCCGTCCACAGCTTGCTGCCGCTATTACCTTCACCACTTCGTGGTGCTTCAGCGGCACTTCGGGCGCGTTCTTATCGGGTTTGTTTATGTTTGACGCGCTCTCACTGGCCGGGAGTACCCGCCTCCCCGAGCGATCCATGCAACGCTATGCCGTACTAAGCCATGTCGGCGGGCCGCTCACCGGCGAACCCGCAAACATCCATCGCCTACTGTTCGCTGGTGGGTTCTCTGTTGCTGCTGTTGCTACAGCAGTTGCACCACCACCACCGTCGCCATCTGATCGCGGCAGCACAAGAGAGTCAGGGCATAGTGACCCTGCAGCGCGCGCTCTTTGGCTGCGTCTACGGCGGCGGATGCTGCTACTGCTCCTCGGTGTGTCCGTGTGTGACCCTTGGGTATTTCGGGATGGGCCAGATGGTGCGGGCCAGCGACGAACGGCCGCTGGCTACCGGGCGTGTCGTCTCGCTGCTGCTATTACTAGGACTATATGGCATCCCGCGAGTTCGTAAGGCGACAGAATGGCGGTTGGTTGGCCGGAGCTAGCCCCCGGCGTTGGCGGGAAGGGGAGAGAGGTTATATTAGCCTATTGGGGGCGGCCGCCACTATGCGGCCACGGCCTATGGCCGTATCCCGAGGAGCGCTGGAGAGCTTCCCCCAAATACTCGCAGCCAGCAGTTGGCGGCGAACTCAGGGGCTGAGGGGCTGTCGATGGGGCAAACGCCACTGCGGCTGCTGAGGTGGATGAGGTTTGTACGGACGGAGGCGCCCAGCAAAACGGAGAGAGGACGTACACATCATAGGTAGGTACATAGCACAGGCAGGCATATATATAAGCGTCATATAAGCACTTGGGTAATTAGGGTCGCTGGTTCGGTTGGTCGGTCGGCCGGTCGGTCGCCCTGTAGGCCACCTAGTGGGACACCCAACCACGCACCGAAGATAACAACCCGTCATTGCATACGAGACTGCCCCTGCTGCGGCTGCTGTTGACGATGACAACGAGGCCGCGCGGCGGATGGCCATGTGGTGATGACGAGGACGGATACGGCCGCAACGAGGTCGTCCGTATCGGTTTGGGCACATCGTGTACGAGCAATCTGCGAGGGACAACGGCTAGGGGAAGTCGTTGGCCAAACAGATGAGTCTGATCACCGCGTGCAATCTTCTTAAGACTGTCCTACCGAAACAGGAACCAAGGGAAGACGAGTCAAGGTGAGCTGATGGGAAAGAACAAGTGTGCCTTAGCTCGCGATCGAAAAGTGATACTGGCAGTGACCGCAATAACGATCGGGTACCGTCGAACGACCGTACTCGGGAGAAATAGATGGGATGGCCTGGCACGAGTTTGTCCTTCTTCAAAAGTTATTCGTGGTCAGTTTTCCCTCGTTCTGGCTCATTCTCGTAAAGTCGGGGCCACAGCGGAGCCATAGTCTAGCCCAATCCTGGCGTCAGCCTTCGGGTCACACTAAGTGAACTCTGCGTCAACATCAGCCGAGTCATAGACCCGTCCAGATTCCTTATCACTTCTGGACACAACCTTTGCTAAGCACTTGTCCATTACGAACGTACATATCTGCAGCAGGAAATGCGGACGCTCAGCTGTAATCATCCAATCTGAGTACTTTTGTAACTTGGCTATCTGTATGTATTTTGGCGTTTATAGGGCTTGTAACTCTACCTTGTGACGCGTGCTATAGAAAACGGGGTAAGTGAACACAGGGCGTAATGTCAATATAAATACATATAATACCATACTATATATATATATATATATCGTGTGTCGTTGCCCTGCCGGCACTAGGGTTAGCCGGGCAAGCTGTCTAATTAGTGCGCAGCTGTGTAATGGATGTCCTTTGCATAACTACCCCATTACCCATCTGCGTTGGCTGATATATACGTATGGACGCTGCGCTGGGGTTGACGTTCGTCTACGGTGCACACCGTCTGATGTCCGTGTCTGATGCCTCCAGCGTCTACGAGTACGCTACCAGCGCGGAGTGAGCTGTCCTCGGTATGAGCGATAATCTACGCATAATATATCTATATGCAGTCGGAGCCACTGGTAGTCAACTGTCTGAACGGCCGAGCTTCGGCTGAACACTCGGTCAGCCGTTGAAGGAACACAGTGTCCCATACCTTATACCCGCTCGCTGTTCGCTCGCGATCGATAATCTCGATGTAAGTCATTAGTGCTATAAAACGATATTGTCTGCTATAGGGATCATTTTTGTTCTAGATTTCATAAACACGCGACACGCTGAGGGACACCTATAACAAGACCGCACATGAATGCATTATTATCACAGGTTGCTCCAGTATGTCGGTCGAGTGCTAAGCATCTGCGGCAGCACAGAATGATCAGCTTTTATTTAAATTGAGATAAGAAAACGAGTTAATAGAAAGTAGCTTAGCAATAGCTATATATATATATATATATATAATAAAAAGCAATCGTGAGATTAAATGTTGACGACGATCTCTGTACTGTGAAGTAAGTATGATACTTAAGACACTTGTCGGAAAATTCATAAGTATATACATTCGTCCGTTTTTGCTCCAACGACAAGATCACTGTGTGGCTACGATGTGGTCAATGAACAGCAACTATGCTCCACTCTGTATATTGGTTAAGCATCCGGACACTATTTTTGGCTTGATCTGATTGACGTGCAGATATGGCCGTCAGAAAACCGTTGAAACCGACATAATCTACGGCTGCCCCGGGGTTAACCTGTTGTACGGTTCTCGAAGGTAATCTCCGCCGATCTGCGTGGTGCACCCTCAACAAGATCATATGACGCTGGCTTAAAACAGCGAAAATAAATACTACCATAAATCAATGTACTTGTTAATCCAATAATTTTCTACAAATTGCATAGCTCTTACTAATAAGTGGCGTCCCTGAGCCCATCTGACCTTATGTATCCACCTATTCGAAATATGCATATTCTGTCAGAAAATCCAAAAGTTGCAAACACCTCTCCTATTGTAGCATTTTACAGAACAAACAAACCTACTCCATATATATATGGTTAATTTGTTTATTTACCCGACGTAGCTGACGTCAGGCAAATAGACAAATCGTGACAAGAACCCAATCCTGGTCGTAAGCCAAAACCGTTTGGGTGCATCTGATGAATAGGTGACCTCACGTAAACTCTCTGTTTCTTTCTCTCTCTCTCCTAAGTATGATCCTAAACCTGAAATTTGTGGAGGGTTTGAACAACATCTGAGGCAAAATCGATCCGCTGTTACTCCTTCCACATATAGGCTAATAGCTGCAGAATCTCATTCCTCGTATCCATAACTCGGTTATTATATTCATAGAAAATGGCACGATTTTGACACAACATAATAATAAGCTCAAGTCAATATTTTTTTTACTTTTTATTTTGCTTTGCGCTTAGTTCAAGATGGAGAATCTAATCTCATTATCAACCGCTGTGATGCCATCGCACTGGCCCCTTTCTTTATTGCTATTTCTACAATTATTCATATGAGCATTATTCTGCTGTCGGTCGTGAACAAGATACTATGATACAATGCCATGTTTAACGAAATGCTATCCCGTTTCAAGTGAAGGCGTTTTCGCCAATCTCCCCCGTCAGATCACGCCAACCCAATTTGTTCACGCTTATCAATGCTGTTCACGTTTAATGTAATCTGTGCATTGCGATCTGTCCAGCCTCTCGGATCACTTATTCTGCTGAATCCTCTGTATACAACAGTACAAGTCGGCCCGCTGCACGTGTTTCATGAATGAGTGATATACCCACCCGGCGTCCATCCCTGTTACAGCCACCGCCCTATGGGCATTTTTCCAAATGACCCCAGTCTCTCCTCCTGCTCGAGCCGGCCCCTTGTCCGTTCGCCGTCTAATGGCCGTTCGTTTACTGGGCCGTTGGTTCCATACCCTTCCTCTCACTGTGCCCCTCGCCAGAAGTGGTGAGGGCCATTCGCCGTCTGGGAGCCCCGCAACAGCCGGTCGGAGCGGGCGCGCTCCACCCGGCCACCGCAGAAAGGCCGGGAGTTCGATGAAGCGAACGACCGCGCGCCAGCTGGCCCCCGCACGGGGAATCAACGGTGGCTGCCAGGTCGTATGGCGGCCTATGGTCGCTAATTCTGCTGTGATGCAATGATTGAAAACGCTATTTTCCATAAATTCGATTATGATTGAAACAACCGTCGGAAACTAGGCTCAGACACCGAAACCGTCGAATCGTACTGGCCTTGTTTCGATCGATAGAGGTGAAGCCTCATATTTGTCTATAATCGGATGATAGCTGATACGTTAGAACACACGTCAACAACTCGGTGTCACCGTTTCATAGGAGAAAGTTCGTGCAAACATTGGTGAAATCACATCGACGACGCCACACGAATATGACGGCAACTATGAATTGTGAGGGAAAATTATCACGCCGGTCTACTCACATACATGAATGGATTAATCAGTTCGAATTCGTAGTGGTGTCAACGTACGCTGTGGTTGGCAGGGCGCAGGATAATAGCATCATTTAGTGCTTCGTTTGATTACGACGTGAACAACGCGGACAGCGCATCGAGAATTGGCTACACTGACCGGAATTACCACGGAGCTGTCAATGACGTTTTATGTTGTCGACTATTGTATGACACTTATATTTCGTGAAACCGCCATTTCGGGATAATTAGTGCTATTCTGTTTAATGAGATGTAATGTGAATGGGTTGAATGAATCCATATTTTGCCACTGTGACATGATGAATGGTCTCCACGTTATGGATTAATTGTTGTGTTGTTGAAATCTGAAGCAAATTCGACATCAGTATTCGCGTGGTCCGAGTTCAGCGTGGGGCGAAACGAGTTTAGCAATTGTGATTTTGAGTAGTGCCTTCAACGCAATGCCTTCTCGGAGGCCACGGCTAGAAGCCTGATACTGTTGAATGCCTCTGTTTAAATGTGACTATGCACTCCACTGAAGCAATTGAAGTACTGCAGCTTAACTTAGAAATGGCCAATGTGCAGTTGACCTACGCTCGATGACTCGTCGACATCGACGAGTTGGTATCATAAATAAAATGTCACCGCCAACGAATCTCGTCGCACAATTGTGATCGAGTTGTATATAAACAACTCGCTTTTCACGTAGTCCGTAAAATACCTGGGCGTTAGTTAAGCGCAATGCAATAGCTCTCCGCTAACTGAAATATATGGAAATAGCTCTATACGAAACGACGTCAGCAGTTGTCGTGCGCAGGACAGCGAACGGAGACACTGCCCAGGAGACAAATCGAACGCGGAACCAATTCTACAATCGAAGGAAAATATCGAGCCACGGATTGGTTTCTGCAACGAGATCATCTTCAACGGAACGTGTCCTTGCTTCAGTTAAGCGGACGGAGTAAGCAACAAGCCCGTTGTGTCGTTCATCTATGGGTGACACAGTACTTCGATCGCCTTCGGTAAAATAAACCCTGTAAAATACATCACCCTTTCTCTGCCTTCCATAGCTGACCCTCAGCTGTTTGTCCCATCCCGGACAGGTCTCGGCACCGCTGAGTGCTACTGCCGTGTAGTCGACCATACCGGCGAAAGTTGGGACTGTCAATGAGTCGGCAGGCTGCACCAAAATGATTCGCCAACATTAACCCGATATTGACCACGGCTATGGTCTCAGCTATCATAAAGTTCAACTGAATAAAATACCTACATTTGCGTACGCGTCATAGACCACCACGTTCAGTGTCGAAGCGTCCGAGGAAAGAGAAATTTGTGTAGTGACATTTTCGCCTCCATAGTGCACGATCAACGAGGTTCCGCCGGCGTCAACCAACTGTGTTTTGCCTGAATCTATCCTTGTGTGCGAATGTGTCTGTGCGAGTATTGACGTCCACAAGGAGAGACCTATATCAGGAAGGAAATAGCGGACTACACCAACGGCAGCTGAGTAACCACAGCGCTGGGCTGCGTTGATCACAAACGAGGTAGGCGATAGATGATTAAGATCGTTTTCTGCTGCTGCGGCGGCGGCGGCCGGCGCACGGCTGCTGTATGGCGAATCCATAATGTATAATGCGTATATGTGTGTGTGTGTGTGTGTATGCGTGTACGCGTGTATCTGTGTTAGCAGTGGTCCGATAGTAATGCGCTACAGAAGTCGCTGCGATGGAAGAGATTCATCAGGCCAGCACCAATGGAACGAACCTTTTGTGCCGACTACCAAAGGATCGATCAGTGGAACTGGGCCGCACTGGCAGTCATTACTTAGACACAAACGCGCACACAGATGCAACTCTCAGAAGACTTCGGTGACACGCAACCAATCCAGCAGCTATTTGCCTATTTTGTCGAATCAGCTTTAGCGAATCTCTGCGAACTCGCAGTGTTTGGTCCCGCCTCCCATTCGTTTTCCCTAGAAGGGATCGATTTGAGTTGTTAACCAGATAGGCGTCGTACTGTAGTTAATTGATGGTGTCCTACAAATTGTTCTTGTTAGACAAAATTTGAATCGAATTATGGTCGTAGAACAATGTTGGTAATTGCAACTCAATTGCATTGCGAAATAGCCTCCAGTGAAGCTGTGTAGAGTTTCATTCAGGCGAGTTTAATATAAAGGTGACCATCATGGGATATTCAGGCGCGATGTCTTTGCCTAATGCCTATATGTTGATAGAATCAAAATATGTTTGCAAATCGAAGAGTTATGAGCTCGGTCATCTCTAGCTATTGAATACCAACAATTTTTGTATCGCCACAGCTAGTTATGCGTATGCATAAATTGTCTAACGAATCAGAGTATCGTGCATGACCCGTATCTCCAGAAATTTCCTCATAGGAAAACGCAAACGCCGCAGGATGCTGTTCGGTATTTCTTTGCGGCTGGTAACTATTCAATATGAGCTGATGTTGACGAGCCGTTGTTAAAGTTGGTGGAGAATTTCATTTCGGTTGCAGTCTAAAATCTTACTCTTGCGCCGAGATGAGTTATCTTCGAGCTGCAGTGGAACTAACGGAGACACTCCCTAGGTCATCGGGAACTGTTATGCACCAGAGCTGATCAGCAGAATCAGCATGAGGTAGAGCAGAACAAACTGTGTACAAAAACTTATCACGCATATTAACAGTACAGAATTACATATAATCATGTACCCTATCCCAGTTCGTTTCATGAGGTCAGAGCTCGATGCTTGTCTGCTTACCTACTGCTACTCGTGTTATGTGGGCTATGCACGGAGTGATGTTCTGGTTGGATGTCTATATTTTTGGTTTGTCTGCCGTACAATTGACTATGGTGTATTGTCATTCGTTGGATACACATTGCGTGTTCATTCACTCATTATCATGGCGTTCATGTAACTTCTGTTCATTCTAACGATGATGACGTATTGAAATAGTTCTATCCACTGGAAAGTTCGGGAGTCATTTCGACATCACGACAGGGCGACGCGGGTTACAGATCCATTCGCAATAGTCACTGAGGACTCGCACATTGAATGCGCCGGCTATGACTGACACGGTCCAATATTGTTTTTGTTAACTTTTTATTTGAGCCACTCATTGACTGTAGCCAGACTTCGATGCTACAGTAATAGTAACATTTGGAGAAGCAGTCTAAACTTCGCATATCAATAATAATAATAATAATAATAATAAGAACACTACTATAACACTTCTCTCGAACGACGTGAATGATGAGGACATCATCTCATATAATATATATCTTAAATATACGGATAGTCTACATCGAGTTGGATGTGCTTCGCGACGGCAGACCCTCGAAGGAAAGCGGTTGTCGTGTGTACCCAAAAGTCCGGCATCGCCCATCCCTCCCAATGCGTACACGGGGTCCAACACGCAGCGGGCAACCGGAATCGATTTAGAAAGGCGAAAAAGACAAAGGTAGTTGATGAGTTGACCATCGATGGCAGGCCACATTCACGCGGTGAGACAGCATCATCGAATGACAGGTTCGTCGATGGGTCGATCTTCGTCCACTTCACCGTTCGGCCGGCAAACGAGCTAATCGATGTTGTCAACTTACTGTAAGGTTCCCTGACCCACCTGCCGTGCCATTTCGTTCCAGTGCTGGCGGGTTGCACTCGTGGCTCGGAAGTGCGCCCCGACTTTGTAGGTGCGTGCGGTGATCGATCTTCGAACTTTCAAACGCGATCTGCCGATTGAGCATTGGTCGACCGGTCGTCTGACTTCGATCTGTGAACCGTGTCGGAAAGTTGCTAGGACGGAGAGGTGATCAGAGCGAAAGCCGAGCGTGTGGCTGGCAGATCGGTGCAGATCGCTCCGATTTGGTCGTCGTCTCATTGAATGCTGCCACGGAACGGAAAACAGCAGAACTGACGACAAAGCAAAACTTCTCATTTTCGAGAAGGCATCTCGAAGGGTGTTTCTCTTGTTGTTGTTGCTGTTGTTGTCGTTATTACTACGACGAGTTATGAAGTGCAAAAGGTGCCGTTGCGACCTCGTTGCGTTCAATTGACTTACGTTTGTGCCACAGACACGGCGTCTGCCGGTTTATCCGTAAAGGCGCCCATGCTTCTGCAAGAGCTCCAACCCTCCTATGCGTTCGATCCCTCAATGCCATCTCGTCATCGCGTTGAGCTCATTTCGTACAGTCTGTTAGACAGTTTGCTGTTATTCAGCAAACTGACGCCAGCACCTGACGAGTCGCTGTCAAACCAGTAATCCTCCAAAAAATCTACATGTCCGTACTCATAGAATCGTCGATACACGACGAAGTTCGAGATGAAGGCATTCGTTGAGCATCGACGCAGGCCGTCTGTGCGTTCTGCATCCCGTTGAATGCTTGATGTGAACGTGAAGCACGTCCACAACAGCAGCTCAACCATTGTCCGATACTTCTGCGAGACCCTTCGTCCGACTTGGCCGACCCGCTAGCAAGCAACACTGCTCGGCCCAACGCCGCCGGCCCCGACGCCCGGTCATCTCCAGGCCAGAGCAACTTCGACGCTGTAAGTTACCCACTGCGAGCATGAGCCGCACCAGCATCGGCTACGGCCGTGTGTCCGCCGTCGGTGCCCAACTCGCTGCGGTGCCCAACGGTGGCGCGGTGCCAGTGCAAAGTGCTGGCCGTGGCGACGGCTTCTGAAAAGCCAAACTTACACAACGATAGCGGACGGACAACCCGCGCATGGAACCGAACCAGAACGCCGGCAGCCCAGAAGTGCGCGCACAGGCACAAAACAACGATCGGCTCCGCTGACCAATCCTCTCTCTCTGTCTCTCTCCTTCTATTACTCTTCCGTCGCTGTATACCTTCAGCGACTGCTCGCGATTCGGCCGTCGTTATGCTGGCGGTGCTTCGTCGTGCGACGCACCAGCGAGCACTCATGCGAGAAGTTGAACGAATAGCCAGCGTTACGTTCAACGGGTAGCAGCGACGCATTGATGTGGACAGTGCATTCGTCTGTGTGCCCTTGTCGGCTGCTGGTGCTGAGGGCGCTACTACTACTGCTGCTGCTGCCGCCGCTTCGAGCAACTTCAGCCCAGACGGTGAAACAGTAGGCGTAGTATGACCGATACGTTCGTTTTTCAGCCCCATATCGTCGCCGTAGGTGAGATATATATATATATTATAACAATGTCGCGGCGTAGGCAGATATCTCGAGCGAGCAATTTCGATGTGATTGACTTTGTGTTCTGAATGTCACCGCGATTCGTCGAGGCTGACTCGGGTGAGAAAGTTGTTATAGATCGAGCGGCGTTATTCCTCTTGCTGTGTTTTTTTGCCGAGATCAGAAGTGGCTTGAAACGGCACATGGCAGCTTGCGCTGACATTCGCGTGTGGAGAAATTGCGTGGCTCGATGCATCGAGCAAGGCGTCACGATGACACTGCCCAGCGATGATGATGCTGCTGACAGTGATGAGCGATGATAAGGTCCTAAGAGGGGGGATTGAGGTGGCTGTTGGCTTCGTTTCCGTTGGTTGTCCGCTTCAGTGACCCCGAAGAACACTCCTCACTTGAGCTGATCACGTCTGTCTTCGTCTGGCCTCGCGCGTCTTGGCCGTAATCTTATGCTAATTCATTGTTAGATTTAGGCTTTAAAAAGTTGCTACCCGACCGGATGTGACGCCGGACACATAATGAGATGATTCTGCGTTGATCTCATCTAAGGAGCCGCTTCAGCGAATCACTTAGATAAATACGTGTGACTCTTATCGAGTTGGCGAACTATTGCGGGTGAAGTTTAGAAGCTCGTTGGTAACTAACTCGACGAGCGACTATCAGGACGTTCTGAGTGCTGTAAATAGAATTACATATATCGGACAAGGCGATAGTTAACCTGGTTAGACTTCGTCGACGCTTTTTGTTAACCACGCATTAAAGTGGCTTAATGAGACACGGTAGCAGGAGATCCGTCTGTTGGAGAACAATGATGCTGAGACTATCCTACTATTTTATCGGAGGACTGTATGATTAATTAACGTAAATCTGTTCAAATCTTGCATTCTGTTAGACAATCAGCGTGGTTTGCACGAGAATGAAATCGTAACGAAATCCATAATAAAAAGCGCAAACACGAATTTGGCCCTATTACATTTGGTAAGTTGCTTAGTTCATATAGGTTACGGCTATTTCTTGACATCAAGATCGATGCCAAGACATCGCAATTTGACAAGCAACCATGTTGCTTCTGCTTTTGACCATAATATCATGACCAACTATGTCAGCTGGTATCGCCGTAGCCACAGGCAAAGGAACATACAGCGCACAACACAGCAGCGGTGTTGGCGTTCACCCTATACAAGACACGTCACGAACACGCATAAACTTCATATAGGGGCCAATTTCGAGACAGAGGCTTCTCTTGCCGCTGGGAGAACATCGAGGCACCAAACTACGCGCGGATGAGCCCGTTGCCACCTGTCGCATAACGAGCAGAACCTCGATCACATCCATCTCTCTCTGCCGGCCCCCGTGTGGACACTCGTACCCTAACACACGTTCATAGCTATGAACCACGGAGGCTGGCGTACACCGTCGTCACACTTGTGGTTGTTGAATTGGGTCGAGTCACTTTCGAATTTGAAATAATCGAATGTCTTCGTGGTCGGTCATAGCTCGATCCTGGGTTGGCCCCCATCCCATAAAGTATCGTGGGGCGCGAATAAGTTTCGACCCCGTCGTCTTCTTCCGCAGCTGTTAGCCGCTACCTGCCCAAAGCCGGCGGCTCGTTTCGCCCGCGGAATGAAGCACAATTTGTTCTCCCAACTCCGTGTGGGTGGAGGCTATTTGAAACAAGCTAGGCGCTAATGTGGTTGAGACATGCGATGCGCACGGGTTCGTTCAGCTGGCACCGCTGCTGCTACGGCTGCTGCTGCCGGTGCAACCATCACCACCGCTTGTAAGCGGCGGGTGTTACTCAACGAGTGACACACATAATACGAATGTAGATAGGGGCTGGCTGGCTAGCCGATCGTTGCTGTGCTTCGTCGGCTGTACCGCTCTTACCAAGTACTGTACATTGGGTTGAGCTTTCTTCTACCAGTATTTCTGTTTATGCAGGCATAGCGTTACTCAATTATCTGCAGGCATGTGGCCGCATACAGATACCTTGCTACAGTGTAGCAGTGCAGATGTCTGCTGTGCATGTGTCCGGGTGTAAAGGTTGGTAGTTCACTCTCGTAATTGTCAACAAACTGCAGTGGCTAGGAAGTAGCTAGCCCTGGCTGATCTGGGCTGGGCAAACTATCGATGCTAGTTACCATGCCACCACCGAGCTATTCAGTCAGTTCGTGCAACCCCTAGTGTGCGTGCGTGGACGGTTTGCGCGGTGCCGGCTGGGGCTTGGAACATCGATGGGGAACATGGATGCTCAGGATTACCGTCAGGACGACTGCTATTGCTGTTGGCGTTCGCCAAAATGTAGAATCGCCATCGAGTGACGGTGGCGAAAGGCAGCGAGCTGCCGATTACCTCCGATCTACCTTGGCCCACACTGCCCCCCCCCGACCTCCGAGAGAGTTCCAGCAAGGTACAGCATATGAGACTGGCAGGCAAAACAGCTCTCCCACCGAAAGAGCGGGAACACAACAGAGAAGAACGCCAACCGCTAACCGTGGTAGAAGCAGTTGCCGCAAATTCAGCAGTTTTTGTTTGTGGCGTGCCACCGTGCGCGAGCTCTCTCTCTTACTCGGTGCCTGTAAGAGAAGGTTTGATGGTATTTACATCGTAGGTGGCAGTACGGACACACGCGTCCGAGATCCGTCCACGCACTAACACAGATGCGCCGACACGCAATCACACCACTGTGCCAGTGAGTATGCGCACTCAAATAGTAGAGTAAAGATTTCATGGGGGTAGCAACAGTGGGATATCGGGGGAGGAACAGGACCGGGTATCGGCAACAAGGCAGCGGGCAGACGGCGGTAATGATGCTGGTGGCTACTGCTTCTGCTGGAGGTGATTGGGATGACGAAAAATGTCCACAGGAGTGGCGGCACACAATGAGAACACGACTACGATGCATATATGGTTTTTCGCGCCCGCCTGTCGTGAAATATGCTGCAGATTCTCACGAGGCACAGAGCAAGGTTGGCTTGATAAAAACGGCTCGTACGCCATAGTGCGGCGTACAGTGCTGTGACACGCGATGTAGCGTTACGAATGTCCATAGTGATATGAAGATGACCGAACAATGTGATCCCGTTGGACGCGTGAATAGTATCGTCTTTAATTGGTGAAAAATATTCGATAATGACAAAGAAGCCTGAATTATTGGGTTTGACAATGAACATTCGTTTGCATGACGGCCGTTTTGCCCAGCCAAGTCTCGAAAAAAAAGCACCTGCCTAATTCGTGTTATGTATATTATGAGATGTGTTCATTCGCACCGAACGACTCACCCCGTATACGATCGTCATAGAGATACACCAAAACCGATTTTGGTTACACATTTATGCCCATTCGGAACAGCAAATCTATTGCTTCTGTCGTTGTAAATCGTAGTGTTGAATGCGTCCCCGCCACAGGGTCCAACAGCTTCAATAAGCCCCAACCCCCAACGCAGAGTCCGAAGTGGATCGGCCGACGACCAAATAAGCCAGATGAACATTGGATGGCCGAAGGACACAGGGGCGGAGGTGAATCTACCATGAACAAATTGGTCCGCTATGAATTACGTTGGCTGTTGCTTCTGTGTGTGTGTGTGTGTGTGCGGATGGACTGTGCAGTGGTGGCAACAGCAGCAGCAGTAGCGACGGATGAACAGCTGGCCGGCCGGCCGGTTCCCGCCGTATAAACATCCTTATTCACTCCTATGGGAATTTTGCCAGCAGGACCGCAAGAGTTTCGGGTCTCCCACCTTTTTCGCTCTGCGCTGCTTCCTCCGAGCGTTCGTTCCCAAGAGCATGAGGTACGCCGTGTGTGTGCACGAAATGTGGCGATGCCGTAATGTGATGTGGTGTGCCATCTTTCCCAGAATGTGTAGACTCGTGTAGCCACAAGTAGATCCCATAAGTGAAAAACATATTGAATGCGGCGATTTTTATTGAATTGGATATATGTATGTATGTACATATATATATATATATATATATATATATATATATAGTATGTCTTGACGCCGTGGATGTATGAAGTATTTTAACATTCAACGCGTTACTGCTACTACTTAGTATTGCGGGCGAACCACGACGAGATTGTAGAGATAGTTTCTATTCGTTATCGATCTGAACGCATCATCATAGAAGTGTTTACGCATGTTTGTGTTCTCCAATATTGTTTCTCGAATACGCACATATTCTATCAACAGTAGACCAATGCTCCACCTCGATTCATCCTTTTGATGCCATCTTTATTTAAAAGTGCTTTAAGTGCTCTCTACTATACATTTCATACTTTACAAGTAAGTTAACGCATTTTGGGCCGTCTGTACACGATTTGCTCGTGTTCCACATGTGATAAACTCCGTTGTGCCATTGTTATGATTCCGGTGACTGAGATCCACTTGTAGCACTTTTATATCTGCACAGAAATAATCAACCTCGTACAACACTTTAGGGCTTTTCTATTCGCAATTCGGGCTATTTCGCTACTTCGCTCAACTTCGCGTTGCTTCGCATGACGGTCGTCTTTCTTGCCACCCGGTTATGGCCTACTTAGGTCACACTGTTTCTTTCAATATCCAGCCGGACAACGAGCGTTCTGCTGCCATTAATGAATGGCGGTAATAATCGAATTGCTCGAACAGTCGTGTCTCGACACTTTGTATCTGACTTGATTAATTCACAAATTACGTTGATCATAATTACGAGTGATAATTGAATTATGAACGCGTATGCGTGTGTGTGTGTGTGGCGGGGGTGGGCGTGTACCTTCGAATCTTCTTCACATTGCATATGGCTCTACGACGTTTCGATATCTCGCTGGCGTTTGTTTCTCTCGGGCTTTCTGCCCCATGCTCTGTTGATTATTAAGGTCTTCCCCTTCGCGCGGATGCGTTCCCTGCGCCCTCTCTAAAGGCCTGAACCATTTCTCCAGAGGGCTCGCTCACCCCGGACAGGAGCCGACTCACGATTCCATTACGAGTTCTCTTCGTCTTTTTCAATTTTCACCGAAACTTGTAGCCGATGTTTTCCTGCGCGCTGTGGGGACTAAAACTTCGGAGTTCTTTGATTAGATAAAGCTAAAAGTGGCGTGCGCAGCGAAAGCGGAAAAGTGATTGTAGTTTTACATTTTCAAAAGCTATAAGGAAAAGCAGACATACAGAGAGGAAAGATAGAGAATATCCCATTCGTCGATTTGCTGATGGCGTGAAGACAGCAATTCGGGATGAAGGATTGTAACTTAGCAATTCGATACCTTCGACGATGTGATGGTGTCGCTGTAGATAACTACGCTGCGCTGCGAGCAAGATGTATGCTGCATTGTACGTGTTGTCTTAAGACAATGAAACGAGTTGAGATCACTATTTTAACTTTATTTTAATACGAATATATTTTAGGTCTAAAAAAAAAAATATATATATATATATATATATATTGGAAGCAGTTTATCTGAATGTTTTAATGTATTTGCCTAGACACGAATGTTCTCGAACCTGCCTTATACATACTATTACATAATGCATTCATCAAAATCTACTCAGAACCATTTCGCGATGCAATAATGCTACATATCGTATATCAATGCTGTGTTATTGTCATTGCCTGTTAGGGGAGTTGTTGCCCCCCCCCCCCCCTATATCTGTATGATGGTCTAGGAGGTCTAACTTGGATGGCTCGATAGTGAGTCTGCCGCCTGCTGCGAGCCATCGACAGGCCTGCAGAGCAGCTTGCCGATTCGCTTACTACGTGTTCACCATATTGGTTCGCAACTCAGCTGATCCGCTTTGCCTCCCAGCCCGTTCTAGCCACCTGGGGGTCTGGCGCTTATGGCGAGTGGGGGTGAGGTGGCGTCCACAAGCTATCATTTCCATCATCTACTCGGTCGAGACTTCGCAAACTAGAGCACGTCTTGTTCTGCCTCAACTCGAACCCCCGCCCTCGTCCCGGGATAGAACGCGCGGGACCGCCGCGCGGTATTGCGCGCTGCTAACGCCTTCTCACATAGACCCGCCCTTGTGGTTTGTGCTCCTGGGCTGGTGTTAGCTGACGTTCTTCCTGCGCAGTGCGTCCTGTGTGCAGTGGCCCATACCATCTATGGTGCCTCTGCCACGTCAGGGGTAACCGGGTGGACGGCCGTTCCTTGCCATCTAGTCACCGGTCAGGATCAACGAGTCCGTCATCAGTGGTCTTCTTGGCGACAATTCCCCCCTCTCTCGTTGGTCCCGCCTCAGCTACACTTCGTTCAGCGGTTTGCCTCATATTTCCCTTCAGTCCGTCCGTCCGTCCGTCGCTACCATAAGGATTTCCCCCCCCTGAGTTCGTTCGCTATTCGCTTGTCCGATGATTAATGTCGAGGAGAAAGCGCACGAAATTTTAAATCGGTCAGTTCACCACTATCGACGCCCCACGTGATCGTCCGTGCGGATGGAGTGGCCACCGACCACTGCGTCCTCTCAGTCCAATCCGAGCCGCAAGGCCCACACGCCCTTAGGCTTCTTTTTTGGGGAGTTCGTTCCTACAACAGTCCAATGCCACCGCGCGTTGTGTGGCTTGTGGCGTCCGCCTTATTTACGAAACTCAACGCCTTGCCAGCCATCATTCCTAGCTTCTTGAGCCCGCGGCGACAGTAGCAATGTCGCTCACCTGGAAATATCGAAGCCCCTGGATACGAACTGCAAACGACTCACGAATGGCCTTTTGGCAGCCCGCTCGAATTTGACTGGGCTGAGGGAGCGCAGCACGAGCCTACGAATTGTGGGTGATTGAGTGGAAGATATGAGAAGTTGGACGGCTTAGCCCATTGAGTTACCCGACGGCAACATGCACCTGGCCACGGGAGCTCTGTAGAATTGCATTTCGCCCAATCAATAAGGAGGCCATTTTTGTTGGTTTATTATTTAGCAGTGTTGCTTGAGAATGCTGTTGCAGGGAATCGATGTTGCGTTGTGGACTCACCGATAGATGTATCGTAAATCTAACCAAACTAAGAACATTGATGGGGTTCATAAGAAATAAGAATGAGAAATTTGCAAGTTGTGTTGACTGAACACTTCAGACAAAGTGTATCTGAGGCAAAATCGTGCTTCAACTAGACAGAAAATCGATTCGAACAACATCCAGCGTTAGCCTACCTATAGTACTCAGTCGTCTAGTCGCATTCACAACAGTGTAAGAGCAGAACTGTTTTGACGCGGCTACAGTGGATGATATAGGTTAACGGCTGGGCAGCCGTTAGTTGGGTATTGCATTTGCAATAACATGGTTCCTTTCAGGACTAATTAAAGTAGATTAATTCCTCCGTAATGTCCTAGTTTTCTGACTTGCTTTCTCCCAGATCAGAAATCTCAATTTTACTAGGAAGCAAAAGTAGCCAATACTCAATGCTTCGATAGATAAGTCACGAGTTAATTCTTAGGCTAATTTTCTCTCTTTCTCGCTCTCTCTACCGTTGTCGTATTTCGCACTTTATCGATGGTCATAGAATTTCTTAGAGAAACTCCAATCGCGTAGACATGTTGGTGTTCAATGGCTACACTGTAGTCAACATTGGGCATAGGCGGATATCCGAGTGCATCATGGAGTTCGTCGAATATTCTGCGTAGTAACGCGCCGAATAACAATTAGATTATAATTAGCTTCAGATTATATGTATGATTATTAATTACCTCCTGATATATATATATATATTCGATTATTTTATTATTTTTATATTAGTTAGCTCAAAAATTTGATTTCTAATTACACAGATTAGCTCCGGATTATATTTACAACCACACCCATATTGTCACCACCTGTATGACGCGTTCGTATCATTCATAAGCTGTCTCGCAAAAATGTACGTCAAACACAAAACGTGACATAATCGAAGCCAAACAACACGATTACAAAAGCGGATGGCTAATCCCGAATACAATGTATATTTTCTCTCGACTTGTCACAGTTGAATATTGTTGATTCCTATAATCATCATCATGATTACTTCGATACACATTTTATTATTATTTTTGCCGTCAACGAAAATACACTTTTGGAAAATGATTGTTGTTCTATTCTTCGGGAACAGCCGATTGGCGTCCGTTCTTTCTTCAGTCGGCGTGTTTTCGTCCAATTTTCTATATCCACAATGCTCGTATACCCCGATCACCCGTATCCGCCTCGTCAGGGACAGTCTCGCGTCGATTGTCGCGCCCAGTGGTCGAATGATCAATACATACAAATTCAGACGACCAGGGCGGTGGCTTCATTCAAAATGCGATTCATCACAGATGGCTGCAATGCGCTCGCTCAATCAATCGTGATTAGTAAAAGCTTTTGACGAGATCAGCTGCGCTGAAGGAGCCAGGCGCGTCAAGCAACACCCTTAAGCTATGGCGCTAGCTTGAACGACTGTCGTGATAAGTAGGACGCTAACTGATTTCCGGCTTCGTTGATTTGGAAATATGAAATTCCTAACAGAAACAGATGCCATTTAAAATCACGGAGTCTACAGGCATCTACAAAATGCTATCCTAACTTATGCATAGTAAAGGTTTTCCTGTATGAACACAACTTATTCTAAGCTCACTATTATGGGTACGCACAGGTACGTTGGTGACGTTCGGGGACATTTAGGATGAATGGGGGGTAGCATTCCTAATTGTCTTCAAGTAGGAAAATATTTAATTAATGTTCAAACGTGAACAATTACGGTGATAGCAGATTGACTAATGAAAAAGCTGAGCAAGAAAAAGCGAAGGCTGAAGCGAGTCGCCGGACACATTTGATCATTCTAAATTAGTCTATGATTGGCTGTTCTATGACAGTCGAGTACAGATACGATAGTCCCATCCAATATACATGGCGGTATGAATATATTAGAAAATAACGTATGTTCAAAATTCAATAGAAATGACTGCCAATTTCGTATGTCCACTTCATGATGGGTGCGCTTGCTTCTCGAGATGGATACCCGCCTTCGTGGACAATAAAAAATAGTCACGATGAGTCAGTCATAAGGACACGTCTACCACAGCGTACGAGGCAGATATATATATTATTGTCACCTAAACAAAAACAACCCCGTACATGCTCATCGTAAGCTATTAATAAATATATATATATATATATAAATATATATATATATATATATATATATATATATATATATATATATATATATATATATATATATATATATATATATATATATATATATATATATATATGCATCTTGTGCGACCTAATCATCTAATACGCGCAATAGAGAGCATGTATCCTGGCGAAAACCTGTTTTGCTGATTGTTCGTTCGCGTTTCGTGCCTTGCTTTCTGCTACTGATTCTATGATTGCTACGAACACCTCTCCTCTTTCAGGGTCGTTTTCACGTAGGGACACAGTCAGCGACAACAGTAGCAATACACAGCGAACAAAAAAATTTAACGAAGAAGACAACGATTGAAGCTCATCTCATCATTTTTATGCTGCACAAGCGGCGTCTCGCCTCGTGAATCTTTGATGGTAATTATACCGCTAGCTCGGTGCCGCTCGCTCGGGGGCTGGCCGAGCGAGATTGTTGCTGGCTGCGCTAACAGCAGCAGCAACAGCGAAGAAAAATCGTTCCTCGTCGCCGCCTTCCGCTGTTTGTCTAGGACTTCTCAAAGGCGCACTGCTCTATGTGTGTTTGTGTACGCGTGTGTCTCCGTCGGGTCGGTGTTCTTTACGGTGTGACCGACACTGCCCTTTATGCTGTGTCTGTACAGTTCGGTGCCTACTGCATTGCCATGTAATTGGCCTATGACAGACAGGAAAATGTATATAATGCATATGGGGTGACGTTTTGCTTTTACACTTTGACACTATGCTATATATATATATATATTATATAGCCACGTCACTACTTGCTGCACAGGTCAGAACATTTGGGCTACGATGGACTAGGTCCAAATTGGCAAAAAGTGCGTCGAGAGCGACGCAAGTGCGCGCAGGCTGTGTTGCTCATTCCAGAATGAATAAATGAATAAAAACGTCGGCGACGATATCGAATATTGAATATCTTCTGTAACTAGAATTTAAGGAGAGAGTACACTGGTGCGGTCCCTTGATCGATTGCCTTGATTTCTGGAAAATATTCGAAATCTAGATACAATTGAAATATGAATTGCTCTGATTAGAAAACGATCAGCGTATGTTCGAATTTGGCTTTTCCATTAAAGAGGATGGTGATATTCGACATCATCAATGAATTGATATTTATTGACTGTTATCAATGCAAATTTGTGTGGTAGCAAAGTTCTCTGACGTTGCCAATCGTGTTGTAGCACAAGTCTAATGAAATTTTGATTACCTAGAATTCGACCCGAAAGCAACCAATGGTTAATTAATGATAGTCAGTTAATTAGAATGAAATATTGATTTAGGTTGCGCTAGGAACTAATAATTGGGAGCCAGTCAACTGTACGAAGGTCGCGGCATACCAAACCGGCCACTTTCCAGATATACAGCTACCTGTACATGGTAGCTAAGGAGCAATTACAATTTTCACAGCATCACCCCAAAACGACGTCTAAACGAAGTAACTTGAAAACAAAATACACGCGACGTGTCACAGAATTCAACAATTCCAAAACATCAACGCCAGCAACGATAGCCACATTAACGTCCCAAGTCAACGGATATAATAACACAGCTTGAAAGGTAGCAATATTCACAGCAGCGTCTGCGCTGGCCAACAGCAGCAGAAGCAACAACTACAACAACAACAACAACGACAGCAATAACAGCAATAACGACAACAACGCAAGCGGCGGCGGCGGCGGTGGCCCGTAACTTGAACGAAGACGAGAGGCAGCAAAACATTTTCTGTGGGTGTATTCCACCGACGGCAGCATCAGCGGGGCTGAGTAATGGCCACATGATTATATTTTTCTCGGATACGAGTGGCGAATGGCACAAGTTACACATACGGCTGCAGAAAGCGAAGCAGAAGTGTGCAAAAGGGCGACCAACACATGAGACCTTCGTAATATGACCGCGCTCTGAAACGCGAGACATCAACGCCGAGAAGAATCCGAGTATTGCAGATAGATGCCACTATCATACAAACTGAGGTATGCCTGCTATGGTAGAGCAAATAGGTGGACGTAATTTATCTGTTCGATAGATAGGGAGAGAGAGAGAGAGAGAAAGATGGCGAAGAGGGCCTGAAAAACAGCTGAATTCTGACCAAAATGACCACATATATGATAGTGCACAAATGTATGTGTGTGTGTGTGCACTGTTCAAGACGTGATTCAATGTCTCGTTATCTTCAGGTCTGTCCGTCAGTCCGGCCCCGGGATCGATCTGGGTGAATTTCCATTCGCAATTGCTGTCTGCGTCCGAAAGTCGACACAGCCCATTCTCGTTCGTGATTTTCGTCTTCCAGTCCGCGTGTACTCTAGGTCGATCATATGGGGCAGTAACCTGTAACAGCAGCAGCAGCAGCAATTGTAGCGGTAGCTGAATCGAGAACAGCGTCATTCTACCGCCGGGGCAACGATTATTCGAAGATTTAGGCATTATTATTATTATTATTATTATAAAATACAACTTAATGCAACGTCACAAGCAGCCTCGCTAACAAGATCTCGCTGTGCACGAGAATATATCGAATGCAAAATGGCTGCACGCGCATTGATCTTCTCATCGTACATTGATTTATTCACTCGTCGGTTTACGCAATCAAGCACTCAGTTGGCCTGTCACTTGATGTCTTGCTGGCTCGCTCACCCATTAATTTGCTTCGTCGTCGTCGCCAATCGGTCGTCGTTGTTCGTCGAGGAGCAGTGCCAGCTCTCGCTTTCGAGGGATATTTGACGATTTTTTGACAGTTCCAGAGTCAGTTCTGTAGCACTACTACTAACGTTGTGAGTAAATGGTAACGTCGAAGACATATTCCTATACACGAGGGTGCACTCGCACAGGGACACCGACACGGTTACTACTGCGGTGTGACCACCACAACAACGACCGTCACGATGCAACAGAATTGATTCTGCTACTGCTGTTGCCGCCACGAGAAGGCTGGATATCGCGCGGGAGATCAACAATGCCACGTCCCGATGTTGTTCGCTGTTTGTTGTTCGTTGTTTCAGTCGTGTTGATGGTCTAGGCTGGCTTGGGTTCAAATCCTGCCACACGTGGGGAATCCTTAGATTTCTTTATAGTCATCTTTGTTTACTTATGGATTTTTGCCAGGTATGATATGGTTGAAATATAAAGCAATGGTGACCCTGGCATGGTAGTAATACCTAAACACTCGGATCCGAGACGATTCCAGGCCAGCCGAGAGGGCGAGGGAGAGAGAGAGAGATCCTAGCTATGAGTGTTTTTGTATTATAGTATGGAGCAGATTGACGGGCAAATGAAAAAAATGACGACACACACGTTTCGTCTTAACAGACCCATTAATGTACCCTGTAGAAACCTCACCTTTGCATACAGAGCTATGCTAACTACAGTATTCAGCTGCGAATTGAAAACCTTCACACCATATATAGGATATAGCACTGCTGACCGTGTCTCTGTGATTCTCTGCCTCGGCCAATGTTCCTCGGCGATCAGCTCGTACATACATCCGAGCTTGCTTCACAAATGCCTCGTCAACGCAATATGGTTGACAAGAACTGAGAGAACACTTCACGACATCGAACGAACTGCTAAGCTCCTTCCTGCTCGCTGTCAGTCGACGACGAAGACCACGATGAAGGGAACGGCTCAACACGGCCTCGTGCTCGCTCTGTGCGTCTAAACCCGACATGGCCACTGCCGCCACCAGTAGTAGTACTACTATGATATATAGCAGTATCACATCCCATTGTGGCCGGCTATGCCACGCTTGTCATACACAAGTGACCCCGAATAATTTCCTCTCGTTTAACTTTCATGCGCAGGCCGAGGCCGCGTGCCGACCCCTTCCCGCCGCCGCCGCTGTAGCAGCGGCCACTATATTCTATCGGCGTCACCGCCGCGACCAGCAGCAGGAGCACCACCACCACCACCGCTGCCACCATCTCCAGCATCGCGGAACGAAGGAGCAAGCGAGTTACCAAGCCGAGAATAACAGGGGCTTAACGCTGCGGTGACATTGCATGCGCTATATGAAGGCATGTATGACACATGGGGTAGTGAGAGACGGCGGCGGGGCAGTCTCGGGGGGTCTCAGGGATGGCGAGATACGGCCGCTCGTCACAGCTCTTTGTCGTACGCCCCCGTCCCCGTTGCACTTTGGGTGACACCAGGTCTGGGCTGGGTGACTGTCCGCGCTTTTAGTTGTTTTCATGCAAATATCCACCGTTTATCATATGCAAGCTAATGCAGCAGGCTCCTAGATCCATCGTCCGAATTACATATATATATATATATATATATATGTCGGGCCTTTTGCCGAGAAATGACCGAGAACGAGAGCAGCTTGGGTGTCGTGTCGATGCCTGTGCCGATGTAGACACGCGTTTTGGGAACTACAACAATGTGCACTTGTATTTGCTGCTGTTGCTGGTGTAAACGCCCGTATAAAAGCGGGACTCGACTGAGGCGTTTGGCGGGCATTGATGACGGAACAAGCTTAAGTGAATAATCTATCGGATCTTGTGGTCTGCTGTGTTCTCGTTTGTTTATCTTTATAAGTGCGAGCACATGCATACATGCTTAAGCTGTATACACGGGCTAGATACGATAATTGTACGTGGTGCGTATCGAGTGGCGATAACATTCTATGTAGATTAGATTTCACGTACATTATTGGACATAAGCTATTCCAATGCTTACGCTCAGCTGGGCTTCTTAATATCGCCATTCTCCTCGTCAAACGACAACTAATATCTATATATGTATTCTATATATGTGTCATATATAGTTAGTTGAGAAGCGCCCACAGATAAGTAGTTGGCCTTCGGGCTTGGATTGTGCTTCAATGGAGTCAGAGTGGAGAGTAAACCTTCGGTGACCACGGGTCCGGTCGCTTGTAACGGACATGTGCGACGCGCAAGGCTGTGTACAAGGCTGCCAGGGTATCGCTGTAGCGCGATAAAACGGTACCAACTGCTGCTACATTCGATTGAGGAACTACCCAGTGGAAGCTATGTGACTCGACTCCACGATGTGTCTACATCATATTATTTATTTTCAAATTCAAATTCAAATTCAAACAAATGTTTATTGACGGAACTGCTATATACATGCTTAAGTTCTCGTAAAAATAATAGTTAAAAGAATTATTGCAACGTATATTTTATATATAAAGGGTACACATTTTTTTTTTGTACAATATGTAAACATTGGGTAAGATACAAAACAACTATCCACAAAAATATCTACATCTGATTGATAAAAAATTTTTTCACCTCCGCTGCAAACTTTTTTGCCGAGGAGAGTGAACGAATCTCGCGAGGAAGAGAGCCCCAGACTGCCGGCAAGCGATAAGCGAGAGCATGGCGGCTAGATTCTTTAACGGCAAAAGGTATCACAAACTCAGTTGGTCTGCGGGCCGTTCTTCGAACCACAGTGGTAATTGGGAAAGTAATGTCGTTTGGAATACGTCCCTTCGACATCTTAAAGGCAAGAAGAGCTACGTGAATCAAATACATAACGCTCAGCTTAGGCAATTCGTACTTCCCCAGAATGTCGGCGACGGAGTCGGAGCGACGTCTGCCAAAGATAGCCCGTAGTGCGTCATTCTGAACAACCTCTCCTCTCCGAAGAATCATGCTGTAGCCTCCTCCCCAGATAGAGATCCCGTAGCACAACAGAGGTACCAATAAAACTTTATAGAGGTGTAACAGGCCATCCACAGGAACCCCACGCTCTCTCAGGCGACGCAAGTTGGCCACCACTGCGTAGCATTTGGGCATGAAGCTCCCTATGTGGTCCTGCCAGCGCATGTTTTCCTGAAGCGTAAGGCCAAGGCACTTCGCAGACGATGACCAGTGCATCGTTTCACCGGCTACCTGTGTCGGCGACACCTGCACATTTCGTTGAGGCGGGCGAAAGAGAATGAGGTTGGTCTTGGTCGTGTTGATTACCAGACCGAACCTTTCGAAGGTGTTGATAACCCCCTCCACCTTCTTTAGAGCCTCTTCGATGTCGAGTTGCAGCGATGAAGGCCGAATTCGAAACAGAAGCGAAGTGTCGTCCGCGTATGCAATGGTCCTACAAAATTTCCCACCAGCGATTTTGAGAAGAATGAAATTGACTAGAATTAGAAACATAAACGGCCCTAGAATGGATCCCTGGGGCGTGCCAATGTCAACTTCCAGCCAGTCCGATTCGATGTCCGCTACTTTCACCGCCTGTCGCCTCGCGGACAAGTACGAGCGAAACCAGTCAACGACACCGGGTTGGCATCCAAGGCACTTCAAGGCCTGCAGGAAAAATGTATGCCGAAGACAATTGAACGCAGCAGAGACATCCAATAAGACGCCCAGACATACCTGGTTGTTCTCAATGGTGTCAGATATTTCCTGCCACAGGTGGGCCATTGCGAGTTCAGTCGAGCGTGCCCTACGAAAACCGAATTGACTAGCTGAGAGAAAATCTATCGAGTGAAGATATTTCTCCAGGCGGACCATCACTACCTTCTCGATCACCTTGGACAAGTAATCAACCAACGAGATTGGTCGGTAATTTGACAGATGCTTCCGATCCCCCTTCTTCTTATATAGTGGTATAACTGAAGCGTCTTTCAACTTGCGTGGAAATGTCCCCCTACTCAGCGACAGATTGGCTATGTGAGCAAAAGGTCTCACGAGCACCGCCGACGCACGTTTTACCAGAGCGCTGGGGATCCCTGCTGCGCCTGTAGACCAACTAGCCTTCGTAGATTCAAGCACTGTCTGAATCTCCACACAGTTGACTTGGGAGAACTCAAATGTGGTGTTTCGACAGGGCCAGATCGATGTAAGCTCCGGCTCGATATTATCGTCGATCCGAAGAGAGGCAACCGTTTTTGAGCCCACCGCAGCAAAATGAGTATTTAATTCATTCGCAATCTCCTGCGGACTTGTCAGTTCGCCGGATTCGATGACCAGGGCTGTTGGCAGTGCCGCTTTTTGTCTCTCCCGTCCACAGGCAGCGTTTACAAACTCCCACAACTTCTTTGCATTCCCTTTATGTCGCCCAAACTGCTCTCGGTAAAACGAGCTCCTAGCAATTTGAAGGTCGTGTCTGTAGCGACGAAGACTATGATAATACGCCATCTTAGATTCTAAGGATCTATTTCTCAAGTACCAGCGGTATAGTTTGTTCACCGAATGGCGCAGACTCCGAAGTCTCGCATTGAACTGGAATCTCTTTTGCTGTGGAGGTCTACGACTCACCCTGACAGTGAAACACTTATCGTATTCTCTCGTTATAATAGAGCTGAAAGCCTCGAAAGCCTCGTCCGCGTCCACCGCCTGGTAGACACGCTGCCAGCTCAGTCTGCTAGTGTTCCCCAAAAACTTCTCGATGCTAACACCATCATGTTGTCTGACTAGATTCATCTCACTGTCATCGGCGTCCCTTATAGGTAAACAATTGGGCTATTGTATGTCAACTGCCAGCTAGAGCGAAAGCGATGAGAAATGTTAAGCAAGTTGCGAACCACCCGAAACCTTACTTTTATTCACTAATTACTAGAATTATCCTCCAGTTGCTCTTAGATGGCATTAACCTTGTGTGCACCCAATTCGTGCAAATTACACTTCACCCAAGAAATATGTCGAGGTTGATCTTATGGCATAGATAGATCGAGTCAAATATGTCTTCCTCGATTACATATCATGGCCACACTGTCCACAACCTTCAACATCTGCACCCGTCCACCTCGCCTGCGAATGCAAGCACTGTAACAGCGAATTTACGTGTTCACCTTGCCGACAAGCTGAACCCCGACCACGGTACGAGACCCTCGGGTCAGACACGGTGAGGATCCGGAATCGCTTCCGTGATGATCAAGCCTTTGTCAAGTTAATGTGCTTAGTGCTCTTCCCTTCATTTGGTCGGCCTTGGACAGGCGGAGGGCACTCTCGCGTGGTACCGCCAAAGCTGTATGTCACAGCGACACGCGCTTGGCACGTTCGGGCCACACGTGCTGAACGTTCAATCCCTGTCATTTTGCCAAAACACTCCGAGAGAAACAAATTAACCCAGTTGTGCTGTGATCCTGACAAAAGCCGACACATAAACGGGAAACAGCTTGATTCTGGCGGCCCCAGGAAGTCGCTTTTTCGGGCTCCTTTGCCGAACAGCCGACCGTGGCGGAGGGTTGGCTACCGTAACGAACAACATTGGCCGCAGTTACGGAAGGTGTCGGTGGCATGACAGCACCACCCGATTGGGAGCCGGACGTTGTTGACGGATGGCATAGCCACACAAAACCCTCTCTGAAAAATTGGCCAATAGGCGTTCTCGAGACGACTGTCATCGTAGCTCAAAAACGGAATGCTAGCAATTTGCCCCGAATTGAGCTATTTTCTATGGCAGTGTTAACTCTTTCTAGTAAAAATTCACGAGATTATGCCTTTTGGTGTGCTAGCGAAACGGGTGTCGAGGCTATTTGGACATAGACGTGCTTCGTCCGTGACGGTTGAGAGGGGCTCTTCTAGGGGTGACCAAAACGTGTGCCGAGAATTTGCAGGGGACATATGAAGCAGTTTGCGCGTAGTAGCCGATGATGATGGGGTCTGCGAGCTATGGCGCGCGGATGATATATTTTCATACGTGACACAGTTAGCTCCATGGCCATATACATGTTATATATATATATATATATATATATATATGACAGGTGCAACCACAATGTTTAATTTCTTGCTATGGGAGAATTGAGGGAGCCAGTGTCAGGTGACTTCAATCGTATTATTTGCAAAAAGCCTTCCGTAGACGCCACTCGTTAACCTTGGCTAAATCATCGATAGGTTACGACAGCCAGTATCGATGATAGTAGTTATAACAATACTAATAACTATTGAATGCAAAGTACTGTTGTGACTTCAAATCCCCATACTGTAGTAGTATATGTCGCCGTTATGCCAGTCGTCAGATACTGACAATAGCAGAATCCACACATATTCATGAATACCAAACAACAACAGCAACATTCGATGGTTCATGTCGCGTGTTCCGTATCCATTGTCTTCAAAACATGACATTCGAACAAACTGCTTATATTTCGCATTATTGCGATGGTCAGTCGGAGCGTATACGATCTCGGGAACTGCTGAAGCCTCCAATAGAATTTCGCGCACCCTCACGTACCAGATACCATTCATTATCATTATTACAGCTCGACACAGCATATCGATCAAACAGGGAACTACAAGGAGAAGAGACAGACCTATCTCTACCCGTAGTTCCCGATCGGTAATCCAACCCAACGAGTGGTCGAACGTCCTGTTTGCTAGAGCGTTTGCTCAGCCTACTGTCGTCTACTGGGCTGTGCACGTTGGCCGGTGAACTCGATTCGCGGCTTGAACTCGATCGACATCGCCGAAGTGACAGGGACCCGTATTTTATCTATTCGCTTCCAAGAATATGTTATAAGTATTGGTCCATTGCTTCTGTTCACTGCTACTTGGATTTATCGAACTTACCAATTGTCTACTTGAGCAAGTCGAATCTGTCCTATTACACAAGCAAGGTGATGGCCAAAAGGTGCGAAAGTGATTCCTTGGATGTTTAATGTTCACTGAGAATCAGTCCGGAGGATAGATTTCATTTCCGGCTTTACTCACAGCCAACATTTAACGCCCACGGTACTGCTCTCTCCACCGTTGCACATTGGCATTTAAAGGGGTCCGTCTAGAGCGCGAGAAACAGAGAGAGAGAGAGAGAGTCATCGTTCGACGGAGTGATTGTTGGTTCAAACGTATATATGGAATGACTTCGAAGAACGTGATAATAACGTTAATCATAATAACGCTGGGAACCTTGATGTACAATATTCGAGCCAGGGTGAAAAACGTATCCTTTTATATATGACACCATATATGTGCACCATATAGATGCCCTATTAATTGGCTTGTGTAATCAATGTACTGGTGTATCTCTGTTATACGACATCTATCGTTTGCATTTCCGCGTTAAACCCGGAGTCAATCACTTCTGCTAGCCCGCACGCATGGGTGCCTGGATACAGCAGTATTATTCTGCTATTTTTCAATTCCGCAGACGTCCACTGTTTCCGTCTAGAGTCCTCGACTATGCTGTAATTGGCTAAATGCACGCTGTCGGAAGAGGCCCGTAACTCGTTGGTTGTCCGTTGTGGCACGACCCCGTGGACTCCTTTCGCCTGTGAGGTCTCAGCAAACAAACAGTTTCCCTTCGGGAAAAGATGTGGGAGAGCATGCGAGCACGCGAAATGTCTACGGTATCGCTTCTGTACATCCAACGCCGACCATCACTGTACGCCTCCACAGCGCTTTGGCACTTTCAGTAAAACGGCAGCTTGCCGGAAGGCAGTCGAGGATGGCTTCAGCTTCAGCGTTTACCGCCGTATGGCAGGCGTTCGTGTTCCGCAAACTTCTTCTCTCTTCATACAGCCGCTCCGTGCGGCCGCAACGGGACTAGCAGTAGCAGCAGCAGCCGCAGAAGAAGGCGCCATCGCGTATGTGCACAAACTATAGCGGAGTGGCTCAGCGCCACCCGAAACGCCGCGTCACGTGTACGCGTGTAACGTGGTACAGCAAACGGAGCCAGCTGCTCCTGCAACAGGTGACGTTGTACAGTATCCCGAGGACGCAGGACTCTCCAGGGGGTTGGAGCGAGGCTTTGCTGTCGTTTCCAATGCAGCGAACGGAATTAGACCGAATACAATGCTCTTGTGGAATATGGGCGTTCGGGATTCTGTGTGGAATATGCACACGCATCTACTGCGCCTCCTGCGCGGTCTGCTTAGTGCCACCACCTCGTGTCGGAGTTCCGGCTGACGGGCGTATACACACACATCTGTTTCGTATCAGCGGGAGTTCAAGAAACCCAACACTGCGCGAACTGCGGGACCACATATCATCATCCAGAGATTTGCCAAATTGCGCAGCTGTTCATGATCCTTGATTTGAGTGCGTTACGCTAAAATGCTCAGCTTCAATGGTTCCTTCGGTAGAATAACTAGTGACCTTATGTCGCTGTCTTCCCAATGATATATATATAATATATATATATATATGAGAGAGAGATTCATAGAGCCTCATTAATTAATTAAATTGTCGGCAGGAAGAAAAAGCTGTCGCGATAGGAGTTTTATTTTTTGTAAACTTTCACAATAGTTCCTGCACACCACTGTTCATTCAGCGAAGGGAAATGACAAAGAAACACAACAATTTCCACTGGGAGGATTCGTGTCACCTTTCTTTCTGAGTTTTTTTCTTTTCCTCTGTCGTGACACGCCACAATGTCCCAACGCATGCTTTCGTTATTAAACGCATTCCAAGGTTGTTCGGTGTTATTCTGGAATTGTTTCGAGCAATTCTCTAAAAAGGTGGCATTCCTCCATTGTTCGCTTGTCAGTTGAAGCTGTTTCTTCTGGAATTGAAGCAAGCGGCAGTGCCAGCAAAAAGGGTTCGCAATAGTGTTACCTTAACCTGAACCGACTGCTCGGGCGCAGGTTCAAATTGGGATCATCCATCTGACCGTGTTCCACGGCGACAATAGTCAACGGCGAGAAATTTCCAGTGGAGTAGAACGCGGCAGCGGGAACTAATGCCAGGATTTCACCTTCGCCGCTCCATCCCTATTCGCCGCGTTCGAGGAATGAAGTGGTTCGCACCACGGACAAATGTAGATGATCGCAAAGAATCTACCGCTTCACGTTGTCGTTACTTTTATACGTCCTTCTGGGTGAAGAGACAAGGGCAACTTCGAAGGAAAACGCCAGCACTTGAGGGACCCTGACGTTGAAACCCTGTTAGTGCACTTGTGAATTTGTCATCCAACCTATGATTATTATTATTATTATCATTATTATTGTTACTGAGGAGCATGCTGTAGCTGTGATACCAATGTAAGGGTAGCTATAAATCGTACGCAATTACTAGCCATATCGAATCTTCCATATGTAACGCCACGGCCTAATCAATACTATACAACTGCCGTTGTGGGTGGAGGCTTGCCAAGTGCATTTGAATGATTACTTAGACCTGATTGTTACAAATATAGCATTATATTCCGCATCATATCTCTGATTTGATAGAGCAAGCCGTCGGCTGACGTGTCAACACTTACGTGAATGAGTCCACTAATATATCAACGAATCGAATGTTACTCATCGAAAATTAAATACGTCACGGGAATTCCTCTCGCTGATTCTCAAATGCCGGCGCAAGTGAAGCTCAATTAAGAATTTGAATTTTTACAAAAGTGATTTATGTATGTTATGAGAACAAACGAACTGCTTCGGTAAGGTTCTCTTCATATGTTTACACCTTAAGATCAATTGGTTGATTGTATCTCCAAATCGCCACATATATGATACAACCACTAAAATTCGCTTAGCTTGTGTAGCGCGGCTATTACAGCGGTATCTCTGTATCGTCCGGCTTATCAGACGCTGTCCGTTCCGGTGTATTATACTAGAGATTCGAATCTGATCCTATTCGCGCAGCGATGCCCGGTACACAACGTTCATTTGCGTATCGAAAGCGCCCGTGGATTTCGATGGCACCGTTCATACGGACGAATCTCGTCACCGGACCCGAAGGCGGGGGCTTAGCGCGCGGTATACCTATATCGAATTTCGCTTCTGCTGCAGTCCTCCTCACGGAATAAAGAAAGGGAATCGCGACGTTCTAAGCACCGCAACCCGTATACCACGACGAGAGGCCATCTGCCTTTGGAGAGCGTCGAACGAGACGGGACGGTATGTCTGGGTCACAAGAGGAAGAAAGACCCTGAGCCAATCCGTAACGATCTAAACCATTTTCCAACGTGAGTGGTTCCCTCTGTGCCTCTGTGGTTTGCGTTCGGCAGTTGGGCGCGTCCCGCATTTCCTATCGGTGTTCGTTCGGATGTTTTTTTTCTTTTCTTTTATCGGCTAGAATTGCCCGCACGACGGAGAGCGCCTGATTTGAAATGATGCTTGCTTCTTGCTGTGGCTAATTCCGGTAACGTTTAGCTAGCAATCGTCGGTGAACCTTGATCGTTCGCATGACCACGCTGACGTGTCCCACTGCCGATAGGTGACGAATAGGCTGTTCGTTTTGATGAGGATCGCTATTCATCTGGCATTTACAAATGATGATCCGTTGTTAAATGATCTCTGCTCGCCCATAGGAGGTCGTGGACAATACTGCCATAGATTTTGTTTGGTGCCTATGTATACTGGGAGTTTTACAAGCGGCTGTTGTAGCGGTGCTTACTATTATATTTAGAGCGGGCTGAGAAAGAGAGGGCTTCATTTGAAAGGGGTCCGATCCACAAAAACGGCCAGCTAACGTTAGATGCGACGACTACAGTCGCGCAAACGTGACAATGACTACGCAGAGCAAAAACAAGGGGTTGAGCAACAGAGATAAGCAAACCCCATCAACTGAGCTAAGTCAATTGCAACCGCTGCCGCCCCTGTCGCCGGTTGGGCACTGCGAGCTGGGGGACCACAGGATGCAACTGAACGTGGTCAAAGCGACACTTACCATTGCCGTGGTAGCCGCCTCTGTCGTCTGCGAAATGTCAAATTTGAATTGCACTTTTTTCAAACAAACGTCTGCTTCTGGCCGCGCTAATTAAACATGATTACCAAGTCATGGTAAACAATTATAATAACAGAACCTCATTCGAAAGCAATGCTCAATGCTACGTAATGTAAAAGCACCCAAAGCTAAGTAATGGCCGATTCTGTTTCCGGATCAATCACAGTATCTGCTTGTTGCAGCAGCACAGAAACAGCTGTCGACTCAGTCGATTTCGTTCTGTAAATAGAGGGCGCTGCACTATAGGCCCATGTTTATATCCTGGTATAGTGGGTCAAAAGGATTCCTTCTAAACGCACGTCCGCCTAAAAATCACCCAATCCGTCCTAATGTATCTGGCGAACCATGCCGCTCGTTTTTGCAAGAACTAGAACCTCCTCATATTATACTACGCCGAACCCTCTCTGCTACTCGGAGCACTCGTTCATGAAGTAGCTACGTGTGTGTATGTATGGACAATGTACTCTTGCCTATAATTGCACAGTTCCTCGTCAACCGCTGGTATTCATTTTTGTTCAGTCGAGAGGCGGACCTTCTCGTCAACTTGAGATAGGCCGTATTTAAAGTGAATGCACTGCCCGTCCCAACATGGCCGCTAACACAGCCAGCTAGTCTAGAGCCGGCGAGCCCTGCCGGTAGATGGTAGCTGTAGTGGACGTCTGTAAGGAGTAGATACGAAAGCTTCGGCCGCCCCGGGGCGTTCGCTCTGGGAGACAAGCGTTTCGGCGAGCGACTGCGATGCACAGTGCCGAGGCAGAAACGAGTCAAACGGGAATGGTTGGACGGGGCTCGGTTGGGGGGGCATGCAAACAACCCTTTTTTGCCCTGGGAACCTGCCGGGGGTAACGGGGCACCCCGGGAGACAAATGGTGTCGAGAGCAGTGCGGATGCCACCGGATAGAACGCCGAGGAAAAGCCAGCCAGCCAGCCAGCCAGCGAACGGACCACCGACGGCAAAGAGAAAACAAAGATACAAAAAGGGGAAAATCGTGTGTGGGCGGCGAGAGTCGGTGGGGTGGATGGATGCGAACCGGTGGCGCTCGGAACCCGATGCGCCTGAGTCGTCGGAGCCCCGTCAGCGGCAGAGGGAACAGGGATAGAAAGAGAGAGAGATGAAGAGTAAGCAACTTTTCCACGTGGCACGTTTCACCCAACTACACACAACCCACGGTAGGGTTGTGCGATGCCGGACAGCAAAGGGGAATAGTGGGGCGGCCGAAACCAACCGAAGAACAACCCGTTTGCTGTCTATGGCATGGGGCAATGCGCGAGGTGGAAGTCGCTGTAATGCACAGCCTTGGTAGAGAGGGCACTTGGACGAGTGTATTTGCTCGAAATCAGAGATCTGTTTCGAGGAGGAATTGAACGGAATCTGGTTACCGCTTAGTGTCAGGTAGATATAGAGTTTCAAGGGAGGAATGCCGCAAGGTAATACATAGGCGTAGGTAAAACGAATGTGCCGTGAGAAGCTCCTGCATGAGTTGAAATACGAAAGTAGCCACTTAGGTAGTCTTGACCCCATTTTTTTGGGTGAAACATAACTGTGTTTGTTGGTAAACTTTGAGCACGTTGGAATTAAAACATCGAGCGAAATTGGCGCCAAATCGACGATATGGGATTTCGAGCTAGTGAAAGGGAAATTAGCTGTTCTATTCTCAAACGGTGACACCATAGTTATTTTCTCTAAACTACCTATCGGGTGCATACCTGCATAGATTAACCGCCAAGCTGTGTTTACCTCTGGATTTTTATAGTAGTGTCCATGTTTTCGCTAAATATACGGTTCCGCGTATATGCTCTCTGAGTGTCAAGTCAGAGAGTCGCGACGTGTGCGTCTGAGATAATTCCGCCAGCAGAAAGGGTAAAAGAGGCGAGCGTACACAGCTATGAGTTCCTGCTGAACAAGTCTGCCATCTCCGTGACCCTAAGGACACAATGAACGAGAGGAAGCGTGCTAGAGTGAGAACTAGAGACATTGGGAGAGAGAGAGAGGGCAAGAATGGTATACCCAGAGGGCAACCGAGAAAGTTTCGAAATGAAGAAGAAGGCAGTGGGTCGTCGGCTGGGCTGGGTCATCGCGAACCGCGAAAGTGTTGGAGGGGGCCAAAATAAAATGACATAAGAGGAGAGCAGCAAAAGCAGCACTAGACTCCAGGCGTCAGGGGTCAGGGGGGTGAGGCCCCCGGCGGGAGGCTGCAAGCGCCGTCCAAAAGTCAAGAGAAGTCTGTAGCATATCCCGAGCTGCCACAGCGGCTTGAAACGTAAAGAGCCCAGGCTCTTCCGCGCCGGCAACACCAGAGCGAGACGACAACAGTGAGAGAACGTGCTTGCGAATGATCTTCAGTTTAGCTTAGCACAACGGGTATTAGGATCAGCCAGCCATCCTCTGGCCAAATGGCAATCGAAAGCATCGAGCGGGAGTTATAACGCCAGGACGTTGAAAACGGCCGCACATGGGGCTGGCTTCTATGATCTACGTTAAGTGTGATCTTCTCAGTTGTTAGTTGAAAAGATAGACACCACCCAAAAGACTATAAGATGAGTAAGGTGAACAGTAAATAAACATGGTGCATATCTAATACTACGCTAAAATATATCCATTGTCGAATTGTTTATGTAGTGGTTGGCGGTACAAGACAGAGGTCTTCGGATACCCCGGGGTGATTGTTAGTCAAATTGACGCAACTCAGTAGTATCTTGTCGAGCTTAAATAAGGCACAAAATAACTATGAGCTGTCGGCGAGTTGTATCCAATCTGCCACCAATATCTCTTGCGAGCATTAAATAAACTAAAGAATGACGATCTGGTTCAAGCACCCTCCCCCCCCGGATTCCCTCGTGTCTGCTGAGTTAAGCCGGTGGCAAACAGCTCCTAGCGTAAAAAATCTCGAACCTCGTTCCACTAAATAATAAGAGTTGAACTGAGATTGCGGTAGTAGTTAGGGTCGAACGTCCGTTATCCGTGACGACCCGTCACTGGCACGATAGCGGCCGTCGCGAGCCGTCTGACAACCGTCGATCCGAGCAACCGACAACGCAAGAGCTCGATATCCATTCCCACAAAATCGACGACCGAACACTAAGCGAATGAAAAGGAGCTGGTGAGAAAACGGCCGTTTCGCAGACGACGAAGGCAGCAGCAGCGGCTGAAGGGATGGATCAGCCGAAGGGATCGTAGCGTTGACTGGGCAGACAACGGGGTATATTCATTCCCTGTTTCAACTAAATCTTTCTCTACTCCTCGGCCTTTTTTAGACATTTTCCCTCGCTGAGCTGAACTGCACCCCCTGCTCGTCTTCAGCAGTGGCGGCAGAGGCGGCCATTGCCGTAACCTCTTTTTCTGCCTGGGCTCTTCCTCTCTTCGTCTCGAGCGCCGCAACGGTAGCTCTGCAACTATACTGCTTCTTCTTTGACGACACACACACACACACATACTCGCGCTTCTATTCCACTCTGCCCTTTGGCCATAAATCTCCCGTATCTTCTCCTGTGCCTTCCTTCAAATTCCCACTCAACAGACACCACCCGCAGTAGAGGCGGTGGCGGATTGTAGCCGGAACAACGGGGGTAGCCGTTTCTATCAGGGTATTCCCTGTACTCGAACGAAGCCTTTCTTTCACGTTGTGCCAATAATAGCTGGCAGCGAATAGATGCCGACCGAGTATCAATGCGTCTGTAACTACTGGATCAACATTGCTACATCGATATGGGCACACTCGTTTATACGAGGCAATTTTAACTTATATGTATAATATTCAATTTACAATAATTTAACATTCACCTTATGATGTTCGTTGTTTTATGCCCAGAAGGTATCAGCATTTGTCCTTATTGTTATTATTATTATTAACATCACGCTATTATTTACTCACTTTTCGTTCATACGACATTATCTCTCTGATTTATGTTTGGGCGTTCCAAATTAATAAACTCATTTTACAGTAACTTTTCTCATTATCTCATTTCCGATCTCCAACGCTTTGATTAGATTTTTCGACCGATTGACTCAGGTTCTACATTTTAACATTACACGTTGAATTGTTTCATATGCTTTATTGCATATACAACACCTTCAATTATTATAATATTATTATATTTTGACATGACAAAGTTAGGTTTCAACAATCCTCTGCAATCTTTACGTATTTCTGGTGCCGTAGCTTTGGTGTCAATCAGTACATAAAAAAGTAAAGTAAAAAGTAAAAAAGTAAAATGGGTAGCGGTACTTTGTAGCAGAATAAGAAAGATAATTCAGATGTTTTTGTTATCTTAACGAGAGTTAAGCACAAACAGATCTGCTAACACAGATCAAATCATTAACAGGCACCGAAAAACTCAATATATGAAAGTAGTGTGCATATTTATTGCGTTCACTTCAATTGTTGGAAAACTTCCGAAATGTCGTATTCAGCGCTTATTCTCATAGAAATTTAAGCGATTATCCAATACCCCATTGTTCGACACGATCCGAGATCGCCCTTAATTAATAAGCAAGTGTCGACATCTGCGTTCGAAGCGTGTCGAATATTTCGTTTGTGCACCTATTCCTTTCTTATTATTTTTGCCATTTTTCACAACAGCACTGTGCAACATCGCTGTTCCTCCGTTTGCAGCAAGCACTATTTTTCGACGGATCCGTGGATTTATTTTTATTGCTATTTCGGGTCAGTTTTTAAGTATGCGTCGGCGTATTGGCCGCGATCATGTTGTCTCCAGTCTCATTTTTCGACATCGCCTGCTCCAACACGGCGAGCCCGCCGCCTCTTATAACGTGATCAAACAAGTCCGCTGAGTGTTACACATTGGAGAGGGCGTCCGTCGAGACACCAGCGGTCAACCGACTGAACATCCAGATGTCTACATATATAGTGTGTTCTTTCTATTTCAACGCAGCTTAGACCAGATTGTCCTGCCGGTCCCATTCGGTAAGCATCATCCCCAACGAACGAATCGCGCCAACGTGTTTCAACAATTCGCTTTCGTTTACACCACGATGAGCCTTTTCGGGGTCTCCCTCTCTCTCTCTCTCTCCCTCCCCCTATGTCTGTCGATGTCTACGGATTGTACAAGGGGGAGCATGAGACAGTGTCCAACATTGTAAGAGTCATCGACGTCTAGCGATGATGAAGAAGATATCGTGCCTTTACCGAACTGTCGTAACTAGCCGAGTATCATTTATCTGTCCGTTTGCAAGGTGGAAGTTTAACCCTGTGGGAATTTGGACAAGACCGCTTACAGTCTGCCTTTGCGGACAGTATAGTAACGTCGAGTGGATCAAGTCGATACTTTCACTATGCAAATGTGATACTTGAATATCCATTCTTGGCTCTCTCCAGAACCTGACGATTGTTCTATATTATACGATTTTTAATCGAAGGATGGGCACCGACCGGTTGCGGACGCTTCTTATGTATATATATATATATATATATATATATATATATATATATATATATATATATATATATATATATATATATATATGCATATACAAACGACCGGACCATGCGGAATTCTACAGCTACGCTGAATAACAAGTATTGTGCAGAAAACGTATATACTCAAATAGATCACGCGCAAAAAACGTTTGGTTGGTGTCATTTTAGCAACAATGTATAGATTTTTGAGTACCACTGCGAGTCTATTGTTGTGTTTTTTTATTGGATACTCCGGATGTCACACACTTAGCAGTTCATCGTTTCCCCCTTTCATCCGATAACTGATGACGTGTCAAATCGACTACCGACTTCAACACCAATCAGCGTCCACGAGCGAATGTCGACTTTTCGGGGACGCTTCTAGCGACAGCAATCGTGCACTCGATTGCTCACCAGCTCATATCTCTCTCTCTCTCATGACGTGTATCGTGCACGGATGGGTCGATGCACGACTCATGAATCATAAGGGACACTCATAGACGCGCAGATACATCTAGTCACTCGTACAGCAACAGCTAACAAAGTGCGTAGCCTGCCGGCATATGGACAACATCATATTCATATGTCCAACTCACGAATCAGCTCCCCTCTCTGTCCACAGTTCTCCACACACTGCTACGTACGAGTCGTACGCTGGGCAGCATGTAACAGGCTACCTGTAGCCTCGCCCTGTATCACTCGCAGATTCCATGCCCATGCCCCATACTCCTGGGCACCTACGCATATCCGAGTGAAGTAGGCTCTGTGGCCCCCTCTGTATCGGGAGACATCCACTTTGTTCTCTCGATATATGGGGCTCTCGTGCATTCAGTTCGTACGACCTATTTGGCGTGGCCGTTCTCGGGCCTGCTCGAGACATCACTGCCCCAGCAGGCCCTAGATCCCGGTGCCGATCTCGACTAGGCGATTGTTCTTTAACAGAGTAGGATAGGAAAGCAACACTCATCTCACGAGGAGGCATCGGTCCGCGGCACTTCCCTACAGTTAGATTGCTGCTACAGCGATCTATCTCCAACAACGACGATGCTGCTGTTGTGACGATGTCCGGGTCGAACGATCGCAGAAGGTGGATCCGTCGGGTATTCCCCAGGTCGCTCGCTTCAATTAAAGTCTTGTCAAATCAGCTTCAAGCAACGTTCCTCAAGCCCAGAACTGCTTCACTGCCCTGTGATGCATTAAGATTCGATACACGCATAGGGAACTTAGGCCTTACCTGGTTTTCCGCTCGGAATTCGTTGACTTTAGTTACGATAGCGGACTGAGGTGCGGTGGGGTGGCGCCGAGGGGAGAGACTGGCGGCCCCGGTAGCGAGGGCTGGGGTATCTGGTACGTTCGTATAGTCTGGGCGTAGTACATCGCATGATGATCGATCGCCTTGAATCGACACTGGTGCAGTAGAAATTGCTGTACTCGTACTACTGCTATTAGAAGTGGAACTACTATTCTTAGTGAGCTGGGCACTCGACTAGCAACGTCAGTTGATGCGGTTCCCGCGCGAATTCAACGAGATCCGCAATAGGGGCAGAGAACCAAACGAGAGAGAGAGGGCACCCCTGTGAACGGCCTCTGCATCTATTTAATAGATACTCGTAGATAGGTGGGAAAAGATACAGTGCTCAACGACCCCTTCTCCAAGGGTCTTTGGTCAGGCTCGATTCGACGACTATTCAACGCTATACGCTCTAGTGTATCTTCCACTTTGATGGTCATCATCGTTCGGAGTAGTGCTCACTCGCTTCGTAGCACGCCGTGGGCAACCTTTGGGCACGAAACAGATATCACCAGATTCAAATATTACAATAATGGTCAACATGCGCACGAGTAGATCCGCCGTTATTTAGCGAGAGCCAATCATCCTAAAATCTTCCTCGCGTGTACAACACGTGATGTCGTTCTTACCGCTTCTACGTAAAATACAACGAAACGTTGTTCGAGAAGCATTGCTAGGTAACGCTTGTCGGCATCCCTAGAAACGTGTGTTTATGAACTACTTTTTTACTTAAGTAAACGAGGCCGGGTGGAATAACCCTTACGAACAGACATCCACTCATGTGTCACCTTATTTACAGCTATTGTTTTGTTCTGCCTAATTAGTCGTCGGTTTTTCTAGAAGAGCGTGTACCCCGAAGCCGCGTCTGGCTTCTGGTGAGCCAGCAACGTATTTCTTGTTAACACCTAATTTACATTTTGTTGTTTGTTGTGCTTTTCTCGATTGCCTTCGTGATAACTTCCTCTGTTATTATAGTAAGAACTGTGCTCGTCTCACATTAAGCAGCACGTTCTGCCGAGCTCTCTAACAGCGCAATATATTAATAGTGCACGTGCTGTGTGCGGCGAGAAGATGTCGCTCTGCTATCATAGAGCTACTAAGCAAGATTTATTAGTTCTATCAATTACCTTAAGTAATAGTAGTAGTGGTAGAAGAAACAAATACTGTTCGCGCCTGATGGCCTGCCTGCAGATCTCGGATCATTGACATAGTCATAGTTTCGTGCGAATCATTATAATTAAAATACATTTACTGCGAGTTGATTAGTGACCCTGCAACATCACCTCAGCTCGCCCGTTCACTATTTGTCGATGAAATAATGGTACATTCTCTCTGTCTGGTTTCGTTCTGCGAACGATGAAACGCCGGTTGATCACGTCAATCCACACACAATTTCGTTGATGATACCGTCTGCCCGCTTCTGATGACCCTACGCCGAAATACAAAACCTGACGTATGCACCAAGTTTGAGAAAACAGAACATCCATAATACACCATTCAACACATCCGAATAAATATATATATATATATATATATATATATATATATATATATATATATATATGCTCTGTTCTGGTAGAGTTCACCATTTAGAAGGGCATCAACCCTCACCGGCACCATTTTCCTTCCTGTTAGTGTAATCAATCACTGCTCACAGCAATGTGGTGACAGAATGACGCGTTTCTATCGACTTCTAACTTTCATAGTCGTGTCGTACTTATTTAATCAAACCTTCCGTAAGGCATCATGGATGCTGCCGACTGCCGAGGCAGAGGCATCCCTCCATCACAGCGCTATATATGTACCACCACCCCCCCACATGCAGACCTAGTCACGCATGAACACACAGAACAAAAAAGTGATAAAGATCTATCTATCGCCAACCGAAATGATACAGGAGTGATGTGTGTTTATTTCTCCCAAGCCTTGAGAATGGTGTGATTACACTTGGAGGCACTGCCGGTTAACTACTATGGTACACGGTGAAACGTATCAAGCGGCGATGTTGCAGTACCAATGAGGACAAACACAACCTGGATAAATCGACCGGTGGTGCGATATGGCCCAGGTCTCCGATTGAAATTCGGTCGTGGCTGGCCTCAGGGAGGTACGGAGACATCTGTCGCTCGCAGTAATACCACCATACAAGTATTATAGATAGCGGGGAATGCCTAATGGGAGTCGGACCGAAGGTCCTTTAGCCCTTAAAGAAAGGTCGGATACCTTTTATCGACATACTTGCAACTACTTGTGACTGTACTGGAGGTCAGCTGGGACAAACAAATAATTAAGCGACTTTTTTAGGATTTGATAATCGTCTATGAGGTAAGCTGTAGTGAAACAGACACCTAAAATTGTTAACTTGATAGTTTGCTATAGAACATTCAACTTGTGTGTCGACTTTCCTTATAGGTGTAAAACATATTCATTTTGACCATTTGCATTATATTCATGGTTGCCTTAGAATTACAGATGCCCGTATTATATATTCCGTATATCTGAGTAGAGTCGAGCTGTGGCCGGCGACTGCTATTCTGTTGTAACATGTCACGGACAAACACTTATCGTAAGGCTGTCCTTCGTTATGTTATAGTCGAATTCGTAAATCTATCGATCGTAAAGTAAACAACCATAATACTCAAGTTAAATTGAATATATTAATAGTAGTGAACTTAAAAGCATACGATAAGCAGTGCTGGCCTTTCTCAGTGGGTTTATGCAGCGTTTTCTTTGGGCGATTGCTACAAACGATGTAGGGCCATGACAGAAAAATAGCAAATAAAAAGAACGGTTACAATCCGCGTTTCAATATTCACACGATGACGACGAGACGTCTATTCTATTCTAGATACTGAGACAAACGAATTTATATATATATATATATATATATATATATATATATAAAAAAAAGCCCCACTGATGGGAAATTGACGATGGCGACTCGAAGTTAGCAGCAAGCGACACTTTGGCCAGGTGCTCTGAAGACATCTGCACTCACCCCCATCGGTTCACCCGGTGACGGCTTCGCAGCGCCGCCACGAAGCCGAAGTGTGGCTTTTGAAGAGTCGTCCCCATAGGGCGATTGTCGGACTTCACACACACACACACACAAGTCAGCTACATCATGAAGGGAAAGTGTGTCGTCAAGCCAATGTCATTTCCGACACTTTACGTTGAATGCCACCATGGACGCGAATGCGACTACAAGCCAGTCAGTTACCGACTGGTTTCGGGGCTTAGTGCGCATATTCAAATGATATACTCCACGCAAATGTATGGTAAGCACGAACATTTGTCGACAAATTGAAATCACCTGCATTTGTGGCTGAAAACAGTGAGATACAAGTTCAAAATGGTAACTTGACGTGCATCACCCCCAAAAACGACGTGATTCGCTTACGAAGTTGATAGCGGCATTCTATAATATTATAATATACCTATACCTATTATTGTTTTGATCACCCCTCTGAAGTTCTCCGAGGAATCGACTGCTATCGATTGAAATCTCATCAACGTTTCCAACGTGAACCCACGCATCTGATGGCGATACATGTGGCCAGAGATCATTCTATTTTCGTATGCCAGCGGCAATAAAGAAACTTCGTAGGCTTTTTCGTTTTCAGACTTGTTCGCAAATGTCAGCTCTCTTCCCGTTTTTATGTTTACTCAATGGAAGACGCGTCACTGTTTCGTCCTACTACGAGAAGCTTTGGATGCACAGTTCGGAGTGTTTCTTTACACTGTTCGCTTGTCTGTTTGATTTGCGCCGTAGGGTCCCCTCTGAAGTTCCCACGCCAAACAGACGACTTACCCGAGGAAGGGGATCAGCTATCAAAGCCAAATTTTCGTCTACGACAAGTTCACGATCGGGGAGCTGACCGAGATAACCACCTCTGACCCTGGAGAAGCTATGTTAATGCATGAGAACCTGACTTATTAGCTCTCAATAACAGATCCCCTAAAAAGAGTCCCTTCATCCGCCAACGAAATACAGCGGTAGGGGGACGGGTAACATCTTGGTGTTTTCGAGATCTCCAATGAGTGAAAACGCTCATAATGCGCATTGCAGAATAAAACATTGTTCCGACAAGTAACCAGTTGTTTGTTTAGCCCAATAAGTAAATACTCATTTTTATTAAAGCTACGCAGAAAAGTGGCCCTACAGTAACTACCGGGCGTATTGCAAGTTGAACAAAAGACGGACTTCTAGATTAAGCTAGAAAGCATTTTTTATCAATTTGTAAAACCGCCATTAGTGTTATGATTAGTGTGGATAATGAGCAGACAGGTGCACACAAACACAGACACATACACAGACAGTTGATGGTTCGAGGTCTAAATTCGGCGTCCACAGCATCGCAATGAACAGAATTCACAAAAGGGAGTTTTTTTTTGTCGGCGGAGATAATTTAACAGTTTCTATTGATCATCACCACATGGTAATGTTGGGATCCATCGTTCTACTTGAATTAAAAAGGCTTGCTGAAATGGTTTCTTCCATCAAGGAGGGCGTCACACGTGCACACTTTGATAAAAGCCTCCGAATTTCATGGTATATTCTGGCCATATGGCCAGCTGCTAATTACAATAAATAGGGTGAGTTTATTTATAATATAATACCACATACACACATATATATATATATATATATATATATATATATATATATAGATGACGGCATCCATATAGTCACACGTTTTGGGCAATGCTCCGTAATTCATTACCAAGCCAGTGGGTGAGATTTGCGGTGGAATATCTGATCATGAAGGAATAATTGCTTTCGCGCAACGTGCGATATAAATGATTTGCTGCGCGAGAGTCCCTTTCCGGATTATCGTTTGCCGCGTTTGATCTTCTTGGCCGCTCTGAACCCGAATAACCCGGAGTAATGCCTGTGTTGCGTTGAAGCACTGCAGAAGATTCTTGCATCATCTCGGCATCTCCGTAGAAAGTTCCCCAAGGCAAGTCTATTATTTTGGCTGACACTAGAACTCTCCAGCACACATTAGGATACTTCCAAACGTTTAGATGTGATGAACCTTTCGTGCTTGTAGATGCTATTAGAGATGAAACGTCGGTCATGATAAAAACTCGTTTCATGTGATCAGAGAAGCAGCAATCGGTGCCACCTAGTCAACTGCTTGTCCCTTAAATAATTATCCCGAAATAAGATCGTACATAAACTGTTCAAGCGATTACATCTGCTACACACGACACATCTGACAGAGCGCACGACGAATTTCGTTAGTGTTCGCTATTTGGAAAGCACTATACCACTCGGGCGGCAGATGTCGCTGGATATCGGCGTGGTGACGCACGGAAGCAGTGTGTCGCGTTTCCTGCATTCTATTGCCACTCTTTATTAGCTCGCCGTGAGAAACTGTTGTATAGTGAAGCTTTAATTGGTGCTTGCCTCTCCGCCGGTTAGTAAAAAAGTAGTATATATATATATATATATATACGACATCGGTGTCCACTCTGTGATGTGTCCCCACAAGGAGAGACCCGACACCGTAATCTATATGGCTCTAGCTGCTTGGCTCTGTGGGTCCTCCATAGACTCAACGTTGCCACAGCAAGCAACGTGGTCACACTCTGTACGGAGCATGTAGCAAGTGACTGTTGGGAGATCTAGAGAGGAAGGGAGAGAGGGCGAAGCAACCCAAACGAGCATCACCGTAAGTCAAGTCATCCAGGCCGACCCTCTGGGAGCTGCCTATTACACTGATTGGAAATTGATACAGCACCAACCAGAGTGGCTAGTGATGACCACAGCTAAACCCAGTTATCCTGTGTATCTCTGCTCTCGATACGAATAATGAGCCGCCCCGGACGTTCCACAGAACTAGAAGGAAAATATGATTGTGCTACTTGCCTTCGAATGGACACTTTATTACTATTATTATTATAGAAGGCATTCTGATGTCAACTGTTGATGCTGATGCGAGCTATTTTCAGACATTCTGTTCACATTAGATCATATATTGATATAGGGAAAAACTCGCTTTTCTGGTCAACCTGACGACAGGTTAAACTTAGAAAATACGTATATGCTAATACATCATACGCACACACACACACACACCTACACCTATATATAACTAGTTCTTGGTTTATATGTTTACCCCTTTCATCCAGAATCTAACAGGTTATATACATCAATTTCAGTAGCCCGTGATCTCGCGGTTTATGAGCCACTTGAAATTTACGATTGACAGGTGTGATCGTTGAAGTCAGCCATATGATGCGATGATGAGCATAGCAAACGGTTTTTTATCAGCTAGTCACATCGCATTTTTATGAAACACCGATTTTAATTTCTCTTTTTGTTGTTGTAAACAAGTGGGTCAGTAGACTCTAGATCAACGATGGCCCTCCTCACGATCGAGATTATTATTGTCATTCAATTTATTGACTACTGTGTACAACGGTTACTCCACCTTTGCCAGTTTCTCTATTTGTCGCTTCCCGTGTCAATGCCAACAAATGCTGGGTGACAGACAGCCCACGAAACAGAGTTACAATGGCGGGTCGAAGGCTCTGGGAATCGTTGCCATTACCTGCGAACTGGAAGACGTCGGTGGACGTACTTATGCCGACGCTCGGCGAAGTCCACAGCGATTATTTGTCGAAGTCAACGAAGCAGCCACTGTACGGTGAATGGATATGCGAGCCGTTTACCGGGTGAAATCGTTGTTAGCCAGAAAAGCCGTCGTTGTGAACGGAACGAGTGGCGAAACCGTGGAATAGAGCCCCGTGGCACAGTGATTAATTTCGTCTTTTTCCTCCGCATAGTCGGGCTCGGGTATTCGATTAGAATTCGTAGATATTTCTACACACATTTGTATCATACATGAGCACATGTGTTAGCAGCTAGTGAGCTGGCGAATTGGCCCTGCGATTCAGCTGACATGCTGTAGTATCATAGTTCGACGATGAAGCATTAGCCAAGCCATGATATGTATCATGACCAAAAGGAGTGGAATTACATTTCTAGGACGTTTCCGGTTGTAGTCTGGCTCGCATACATAAACATGCCTTCTTCATAAATACGCACGTGTGATAGTGAATGCTTATACGATACGTGTGATAAGCGATAAATAATATTACCAGGAATTATAGAAATAGTGTTCCATATCGACCCGCCTCTAATTGCAATAAGCCTACAGTTGAACTATTGCTTTGATGGTTAGCTAACAACAAATTGTGCATAAATTCTTGCTGTGGTTGGCGCCAGCCGAAGTCGACGATAGTGGTGCACTCATCGAAAAACGAACAATTTAATCACTCACCCGAAGATTGCGTATCTAATCGGATATACGTCTCAGCCGTATAGACAAAGACACAACGGACATTCTAGCATTACAGGCCACAAACTCGACTTGCGCTTGGACATCATTACTGGCTTCTCTTCATTTCTACCACTATTAGTGGTTGTCTTGACAGAGAAGCCTCATATAGCTGTTATCTGAAAGATAGGCAACCTGCCCAATATATGAAGATTCTGACATTGGCCATGCTCGCCAGCCAACGTGAAATTTTCGTTTACATATGATCGTATCGACTTAGACCAAGTGAATGGAAAAAGTGAATGACAAAAAAAAACGCCGGACTCTCAGTTGTCAAGAATTATCCTCAGTGTGTCCAGTCATTAATGTAACAACCATATAGACGAATCAGGCAGATTAAATCGATTTTTTTCTTAATGTATGCATTCGTTTTTGTAAACATTTTTAATCTTCCCCTTAACGACCTTTTCGCCGTGTCCAAGCCTCTCCGTTACGCCCTTGTCCCGAGGAACGCCTGCGCAGCCATCTTCGATTTATGACCCCTGAGTTGATTTGCATTACTTACCGGTGCTTCGTTTCTTGCACTTCTCTCTCTCTCTATCTCTCTCATAATGTGCCGCCTGTGCGAACTGAGCGTGGCCGGCGATATGACGCTAAAAGCAACACGGGCCTGACAATAGCCAATGACAAACCAGCAAAAAAGGGAACAGCCGCCGTATTTATGGCTGTATAATCGACGGCCATCACGTGTGATTGGCGCGGTCGCCGTCGACGCCTCTGCTACTGTTGTTGTTGTTGCTCCTGCATTTAGATGGCATTGCCAGGAACCCTATAACCGATGTAATGAATATCGTAGCCATTAGCGATATTTCCGCAGCGGTTGCAGAAGCCCGGGCGGTAATGAACACTTTCCATGATCCAATTTCTCTCTAATAATATCCATCCTTTGTCGTTCGTTACCACCTTGCCATCCCGATGCTATGTCGTGCCTGGGTCGCTGCACTTCAGTCTTTACGACACATCAAGAGCCTGTGCGGCTGGTCCCAATCGATAATGGCGAAATCGTCATACTCTAAGTGTATGCGATTGACGCATTACGCTCTTGATTGTGTTGACCGCATCAGAATTTACTGCATCAAAATCGACAAATAAGCGATATTGTCAAATGAAGAAAACAATACTACGCAACCAACGATGGGAGTCAGAAGATGATGGACGTAATGGGATGAAGCGGCCGTGAAGGTTTCTTTTTCGACGAAGTGGAAGAGTGATTCGCTACCACTCACTCGTTACGCAATAACGTTCCGAGTTAGGCTGGTTGGTTCAATCAGACGCGTTAGTTCGTCTAAACTAGAGCAGCTATTTGTCAATCGATATTTGTCAATTTGAAACCGAGCGTGTCACATCTTGCAGGAGCTGACCCGAGCCTTTTGTGTGAGTATCCCCGTATCGATATAAACGATCCACATTCTAAACCATTCGAAACTTACAAGCTAGTATCTACTTAAGTCATCCGAGTACACAATCGGAAGCATTGACTCATTACTTGATTAGCATTATTATTATTATTATCTATCATCTCTAATATTATATTATCCATCTTAAACTTACCAAGTTCCTCGATGCGAGTTTGTCCTCAATTTCCTCTGTTCCGCTTCTGCAAAGTTGCAATACTGTGTGACTTTATATTGAGGGGCGTTCACGAAAGTTTAGCTTGTCGTCGCTACCCTAAAATTGGCCATCCATACGAACTCTTCTCGCGTGAGATACTCTCAACTTGCCTCGTTATACGGGGCCAGTTCGCCCCGGAGAAAATCGACCCGTTTCGCTCTCTCAGCCGGTTAGCTAGCAGCGTTGTTAGTGCGTTGTCTACCCGTCAGTAAGTCGTCATCCGCCCGTCCGAAATCCGAGCTCACGCTATCGCCTCAAACCCTTTCAGGCTAATGGACGTTGGCGAGTACTTACTCTTACTCTCTCTCTCTCTTCCCTCTCTCGGGCACTTCCATTCTCCCGTTTCCATCATAGGTATGGCTCATATCGACGTCACCCATATACCGATCAGGCATGGTCACCGCTCCGAACTGCACACAAAGTGATTGTCGATAACACACAAGGCTGTCTGGCCACTTTGCTTTTGTCCATATGGTGGTTCCGTTTGCGTATATTGCCGATTCAGAGGAACCCAAGAAAAGGGGGTTTCATTGCGAACAAAAAATTTCTGGGTGTACACTTCTGATAGCTGTATATATTGCGGATGATGAAGTATATATATATAAACGTTTGTAAACATTTAAACACAAAACGCGCTTTGTAAACATCTAGAGTAGTCTATAAACGTCCATGCTACAGATGCCTTCTACAAGGTCACCAACTGATGATATCGAAAATGGCAGTCTGCTTTTGGATTTATAGGGTTTATTAAGGAAATATGTACAGAGTTTTACAAGGCCATATGGGACTATAAAAGAAAATGCTATTCTGAAGCAGTAGAGTAGGTTAGGTCACGAAAACAGGCTTAACCCATCACTATCATAACCAGGCGTTTAATATGATTGTCTCATAGCATGCACAGGTTCCATCTCGTGGCTGCTCATTTTCAATGTATTCCATGTTCTATTAACATGTGAACAACACAAACATCTATTGCAATGAACGTACCCGAAGGCGTTTAGCCAATTGAACCCGTAAAGTAGGTTAGTCAGGTGCCGGTCTAAATCCCGACCGTCAAATCAGCCTCACTTTCACTTAAGTGACATCGTCACCGAAAAAACTTCTGCCATCGAGTCGAATTCGTGTATCTGTGTGTGTGTGTGTGTGTATGTCCATGTCTATGAAACGTATGTGATCGAAACAGATCTCGCTTGAGTTCCCTGTACAGTTGGGTGGCCTGCCTCTTGCTGTATCTTCTTGTATCGGCAAGTTACGGGGTACCGGGTTAGTCTCCGGACTGGCTATGTCAGGTTAGTGGTGGAAGCAAGCGGGGGTAAAAATGCTCCTGTTCTGTGAGGATACGAGCATCGCGGTGGCGGTGGCCAAATGGCGAGGGACCGCCGCCAGACACTGAGGACATATATGACGATGGCCGGCATCACCGTCAGCAATATGGATACCATCGCAAATTATTTTACAACCTTTTCCTTCCTCCCTCCGGTCTCATCGTGCACTAGCCCCAGTAAAGAAACCCTCAGAATGCATCACTCAGCTTCATCGTAGCCTCGTGTATACTATATGTATATATATATCTAGATATATATATATATATATATATATACATAGTGGCTTGTGAGGAAGCAGTTTCGTGTAACTCGGAGTGTTCGTCGCCTGGCATCTACACAGAAACGGCTCGTATTTGGGCGCCACTTCTACAGCTAGCTATTATGCTCCGCGCACAGTGACGAAGATACGGAGTGTGCCTGAGTTGCGTTATTGCAGTTCAACGATAAGATGCTTAGGTACAAAAGTGAAGGAGAAGCATGATGGATCCTTGGTCGACCTCAGGAGTAGGAAGCAACGTCAAGTCGATGCGGCAGAAAGTATTCGGATGAATAGTACAACCGATTATAGAAAGCTGGCTGTGCTCATGAATGTCTACATGCGTACAGGTCGGTCAGTGAGTAGAAGTAAGCGTCGTCGTTGTTCCCTTGGTAAACACGAAAAATAGGATTCGATGACATTGTCGATCTATAATATGTTGTAATATGTGAGTTCCTACACATTCTTGAAGGTAAGCTTTCTCCTCAACCGCGGAATGATGCCCACGTTGCTATATCTCCGATGAGGAAGTTCAAACCTCAGCGAAGGGGAAACTACAAGTTGATTGCGTGATTTATGGGTAAGGTAGGCGTACAGTAGCCGAGTGAAGTCTGCGTTCAAATTGCCTCAAGCTGCCACAGCATTTTCGAGTGAGTAGACTCACTCACTACAAGGGGAGGCTATATTTATAAACAAACATTGTAGGCCACAGAGTTGCGCCCACGACTTGCGGTAGTTGTGTATGACTCTCGTTGACGGAAGACCTAAATATTTTACTACCCAACTCAGTTCGTATGTTGGTATTACGTATATATATATATGACACGTAATACCTCGGAGATTTGCGTGGTTGTAAATATATATATATATGTATGTATTGATATTTGATTTTGAGGCAGGCAATCCTTTTCTTATAAATCTTTGGAGAGGAATACGCTGTTTTTGACTGTTTGCCGGCCGTATAACGAAGAGGGAAAATGCGCAAATATGTGTTCGATCGATCGACAGCGCTTGCAAAGCTTTCCGCCACTGGCAACAGCAAACTCAACAACAAGCAGGACAAAGAAACACCGATGCTAGGCTATCGATGTCTACAAACGCAGGGTGGCAGAGTCAGCTATTACTTTTTGAGCTCGAGTCACTCCGGCATTAGAGACGCACTATAAGGCAGTGAAGATGAACTCCTCACACAATAAGAAATTTGGTTGTGCTTCAGGAACAATTCGCAACACGTGATCCGGGTCAACATCTAGTTTTCTTAAAAGACACCGACGTTGATATCGTGGAAGACGGAACTTGTCGAACACCTATTTGTGTCATAACAATTTTTCGCCACCTAAGGTTCGCCGTGAACGCCTTAGCCATAGAAGAAGACGCCCTGTGAAATGAGCACTGCGAGCCGTAAATCGTAATTCAGCAACAATACGTATTCGAAGGAACTATTCTGTCGCTGAGGAGGACAAAAAAGTGTTTGGTAGAGTTTGTGAACCAGCGGTTCGACTAGCAGCCTCTGACTCACTCGAGTCTTTTAGGCAATTGTTTACTTCTCGGTTTGCACGAGCTGGACCAGAATGCAGTGCTTTAGATAGTTCCCAATGCGACTGTGGCCAGGTCACGCACTAAAGGGGCTTACCTTGCGCCGGTATAGAAACGTATTTCCCCGCACCGGAAGTAACCGACGCTCGGTTAGGATTTTCTTTTCAAGCTCCACGTCCACTAGCCAGCCCACTCGCCCTTCTCCTTTGGCCATACGTCTCGTAGGCTTCGTCCACTGCTATATCCGTGCCTTAACACGTCGCGGGGTCGCACAGCTCGTCAACTAGCAACCACAGTAGAATTCACACTGTAACCGCACAAACTTGTGGAAAAACCTTGTCCGACAAGATGCTTAATGGATCATGAATTCAACGGTATTAACCTACCACCGGTATATCATTAACAGGAGACAAGTGTATCACATTCAATATGCCGGGGTATTCCGCAAGTTAACAAACGCCCAATGTTGTATTATGTAACGGTTGTCAACGAAATGGCAATGATCACGCTGTAGCGAACGTCTTACAACGTCGCGTGTATTTCGTGTGACCTCTATCTTTTTTTGGAAAGCAACTATAACGTTAAACATTAAATGAGAATTGTTCTATTCCTTATCTACTTCAAATACGAGCGCTTCTCCTCCACTTAATAAGATTTTCCAGTCCCCTATACGAGTCGCACTTACTTTGAATCCTTTGCGCGATGCCCGGCGGACGATCTCAGAAAGGAATCACTCAGAAGTACACGTACAAGGAGTATAAGGAGCTCATCCGAAGTGCCCTATGCGACTTCGGGCGGGACGTGTTAACTTCACGTTCCACGAATCGCCCGCCGGTAGATTACCACCCACGGCGTACTTGTGGACGTAACGTTGTCAGTAATTCGATGGGCAGCTCCATCTACCAGTGGATCGTTTTCTGAACTAGCCATCAACATACGCTTGAGAATGAACGGGTTGTAGCGATAACGGTACGGAACCCCACTCCGCAGTTATCGCGTGCTTTCAGCCCCGTTTCTTTTGACAGAGTTTGTGAGCACTTTTATCTGCTCTGACGTTTATCCTGCCTTCTGCCTCTTGACGCCGTACTTCCCTTGACGTTCTCCGACTCGGATCAGGAGGAGAAGGACGACCTCACTGCCTTAGGAAAGTGGGGAAAGGCAAAAATCTTCCACCCTTCTTTTCCCGCTTGAAATGACAAAGGAGGCTACCCCTTCGCTCGAAAAACGACTGCCGATACAAGATGCCTCTACAAAGCTCTTCACACGTTCAGACGACCGGACTGTCTCCGACTTCTGGAAACACGTTTGATCTGTCGCTGGATGTTATTAGATTACATCGAAGGGCTTGAGTGGTCTTCGAATTTCGACATGTGATGTTTGCAACTCCCACCCCGCGGGTTTCCGAGCAGGCTACAAATGACGGCGTTACTCCTGTAACTGTAATTACAAAGCGGAACGGAAGAGCCTTTTTAACATTTATTACTGACTTCGACATAAGAAGTAAATATGAGCGTATTTGCAGTATATGGTAGGTGGATTCTAAGATCACAGCAGATCAACCTGTAGTAAGGAGGCATCAGAATTCCATATAGACGACCTCTTTTTCCTCTGCCACAATATACGAGGTCTAACACGGTTTCCTCTTCGACGGAAGCCCGTGCTCCGAGGTCCCGGGGAACTGCAAGGCATGCCCGAGGGATAGAGGTGCGAAGCTTCGGATGGGCGGGCAAAGGGCCCAAACTGTACCGCAACAGGAACGGATCGCCAGACACTAAAATTAAAAATTCCTTAAATTCACTTCGGAGAAGATAGAGTACCGTCTGCCTCTCTGAATCGTCTTGTTCCCTTATAGCAACGTACGAAGCCTATGCTTATGAAGCCCGTGCGTTCGCCCGTCGGTTCAGCCAGCTTTTTTTCCCCGACGATTTAGCACCCTTCGCCGCCAGCAATCTCCAAGTAAACTAAACTTGTCCAATGTTGCCGCAACATGGTACATACCCCAAAATCTCTTACGACAATTCCCTGCCATTGGATCTCTCTGCGGATGGTGTATTTATCTAATTCGCATTAACGGTGTTGAGACACCGCAGTTCTCACTAAAAAATTCAACCCTATATTGCCGTTTCGTGCAATATTCGAGTGCAGTTTGACGCTTAGTCGATTAGTATCGGCTGCCACAGGAGATTGCACTGGGTAAGTGCTTGGTGACACTGAGGTCGTAGAAATACAATGTAAGGGGAGGGTAGGACGTTGATTCGCAACCCACTACAGTACTTAAGGGCGGAAGCGTTAAAGCTGCTGTGGGAACAACAGCTGCTGGAACAGGATGGCTGAACGCTAATGAAAAAAAAGTTTGTTCATTTGAACTGATGACCGAGAGGATAACCTAAGAGTATTAATAGTGTTAATTGAATTGATCTATGCAATGTTACAGCTCATGTCAAGAATTGTTCGGAACTATGGTATTATGAATACGATTTAGAATAGACTAGAAGAAGCTATTGAGGACTACCTGCGTTTAGAAGGCAACTTTATGGGTCTCCTGACTGGCTATCTACAGGCTCCTTTTGTCGACTGCCGGCCAAAGTAAGGCATCTACAGGCTTACTTTGGGCGGCAGTCGACAAAACTTAAATGGACCGTTAACCTGCCACGGCTGATTATAATTTGTCGTCATTATGTGTGTGAACACGTATAGCTAGTTCTTTGTAATTTTGTGCGCAACATCCGGTGCTTACATGTAATGTTTGCTTGGAAGTCCTTGCCTACACGGGGTTCTTTTAGAAAGTTTTCTAGAGGCAAATTTCACAATTTTGACTTATGCGTCTAACTTTAAGAAGTTAGCTCATTAGTTTGTAAGAAGAGTCTGCTTGAAACGATGCTATGGCCGGTGACCAGCACTTTGTGAGAAAGCCGATCGCAACGACACACATTTTCTCTTTGCTTCATTTCTAATCTTTATATCTACCTATGTGTGGATCTTGGAATACTTAATTTTTTTGGTGCTTTTATGATTACATGAGCATTTCTTCATATCATGCATGTAGATTTAGCATGTTCATACGTTTGGCATAGTCTTTGTTGAAAGATTACAATACGTTCACTTAAATCTCGGGGTTGAAAGTATATATACTATAATACTATTATTGCATATGGCTCCAACTGTATATGACGTATATTCCGATTCAGTTCTGCCGCTATCTTTCAGTTATTTGGGGCTGTCATTTACGTGTCTCCCATCATTCACCAGTGCTCTTGACCTCCCTGCAATAAGAGGTCAGCCTTTCTAGCACTCACTAATACAGCTTTGCGTGTTCGTCTCTTTTCAGGTAAGCGAAGCTGCGACTCCCTCAATTCGATGCCTGTTAGTTCTCAATATACCCCTTCTTCATTGTTGTCATTTATTGCTGTTACCAGAAAGTTGAAGGTGTCTTCATACATCTTCCACGTCGCTGTTGTAGTTGTACGAAGCAGCTGCGGGTAATGTTAGCAGAAAACAGTGGCGTCTTCGTCTCTACTGTACGTAAGAACTGGTTCAGCGGCCGACATGGAACTATAAGAGGGGTTTGGTATATGACATCATTCTGCTCCGTGTATTGCACTTGACTACGGCTGCTTCAGGACTGACCCGGCGGCCGCAGGTTGAACTCTATCGTAGAGTCACAAACCCGTTCAACAGGGAGTATAGTTTGTCACACCCGCAAGCACCTACCTACTTCCATAGAGAAATAACACACACACACATATCGTGTGGATACCCACGCAGACGTTCACGCAAACGGAACATGCTGTAATGGCCGCAGCCAACTCGAGAAAGACAGCGGAGAACACAACACCATTATTATGACAAGCGCGCCGAGGCCAGAGAGCTGGAGAGAGATAGAGAAACAGGGGGGCTGGGTGCTACCGAGGGAGAAAATGAACGAGAGGACATGGAGTGGCGCCTCACCATTACGGAGACAAATGGAGATTACGCTACAACAACTACCACCTACTACACTACCACTACTACTGCCAGCCAGTACTGCCACTGCTAGTCACTGACGCCGTTGCCTCGCTAGCTGATGGTGGCGGCGAGGTTGCTGCCGGAGAGGCGGCTCAGAGTCGTGATGGTGAAAAAGGAAAAAGAGGAAAAATAAAAGGTGGTGGAGGCAAAAGACACGACGAAGGAACCACGCGAACAGAGGCCCCAGCAAAAGAAGCGGCCATGACGCTTGAAGCAGACTCTTCGTTTTGCGCCGGCAGCGGGTGGCACTTCTCGACAGAGGGAATCGTACGTAGCTCGAAAGGAATAAAAGGAAAAGAATAGCGTGTAGGAACATACAAGGGAGTCGGCCAAGGAACTACTCCTCGGAAGAGCGAAAGCGAAGGATTGAGAGAGAGAGAGAGGTAAAGGAACAAGAAGGAACTTCAAGGAACAGCTGCCGTTGCGGCGCACGAATGGAAACGGCCAGCCCAACGCGGTGCCCCGTGGGCCACGGGGTGGAGGGGACCTACAAGGAGGCCCTTAGAGAAGAGTGGTGTTGCCTGTTTGCTAAATAAAACAAAAACACCAGGACGAGCTTCGGACATCAGGCCAGTCGTCTACAATCGGTCTACATTTGTCCCACGCTTACAGCCGCCTCGAAACGATGCAGTTAACGAAACGAGTGCGTCACAGTTGAGGATCTTTAGATCCCCATGCGTATAAACTGGGCCTGTTTGTACGTCTACATATGGGTACTACGGCTAGTGGTAGAGCAGCCATGGCGTTTGGAATACGGCTAAAGATCCGAGAGGATTGTTGACCTTCTGTTGTTTGTTGCCTTGATTCGCCAGCGGGGTGAAGCCACTTTTGGAACTAAATAGTCAACCAAAAGCGAAATAGGACGGGGCCCTTCTCGCATTCAAAGTATCACAAGTTGGCTACGATGTACATAGACATTGAATTCATTTTCGGGTTATGCAACTCACACGATCAGTGCCGGAAACCTCATAACGACGCTAATGCAGGCTTGTTCTAATGTTAAAGTCCCAGAGATACTAGAGATGTATTTGTCTATGTCGGATATTGACTATTATTGTGTGTCTTAAAATACACATTAATTAGGCTAAGAAGTTGGGGACAGAATGTCAGGTCGAGGCCGTCATGGTCCCGAGGAATACTTAAGCGAATGAGAATTGGCCAATTTAAAACTAGGATCTTACAAAACGCAAATCTTATCTATGCTGAGTTCTAGTTGATTATGCAGTCAGCTTGCAGTCACAGTATTGTCTGCAGTGTAGGATTACTCGAATTATGAATGGTGAAGGAATCAAAAATGAAATCGATTCGTACATGTGTTACTTTCTGTCGCCGGAAAGCATTTTCTATATTGCTGCCAGTGCGAAATGTAAAATAGAACATTCGAAGGGTGCTTGAGGGACGTATACATAGCCCAATCGAATTAAGTAGGGTAAGTTGAGTTTCTAACTCAAGATTTTATGTGTTCCTACAGCACATAATCTATCGCTCGGGTTAAAGGGAGAACACAACGAATAATGAAAAAGAAACCGTACAGATCGAAGATCATTTAGCGATCATGTAACTAAATTCGTCTCAAACAAACAGGTGTCTCGTCACGTCTCGGCAAGGTCTGCAGTGTCAGGCAATCGATTATTGCTAGGTCGAGCAAGCGTGATATCTATCACCTGATCCAAACAGACTTATTTCGAAGTGCACTAGATCTAGCTGAGCTGCATAAGATTAGCCCACATCGAATATCAAAGTGGGAACTCTACCGATAAGGTTGTGGTGGACAAACCCAGCTGACGGGTTAGGTTACAACAAAGTATACAATTGAATTGCGAGAAAAGGGAAGAAACAAGGGAGAGCAGAGAGAGAGAGATTGTTATCCTAGAGACGGTCCCTGTTTAATGGACGCTTGGGACTCCTACCTTTCAAAGGATTCCTTGAAACAAAATCGACAAGGCTTTCATATAGTTCGCTTATTGAAAGAGGAGCTCGGATAAGAGCCACCCAGGATTCGCTGAAGTGGAAAACAAATAATCGTTGTGGGAAAGTGCTGTATTTACGATGAAGACACATCCAAAGTAGATTCGCATGCTTGTAATGTGCCCCCTGAGTTGTATAATATGATAAACAACAATGCTATTCTGTGCCATCTGGAATTGTGGAAGCGGGAATGACTCGTTCTCTAGCCGCAGTCCATGTGAGCATTCATTCGTGATATATCTGCATCGAATCGGCAGGAGTGCACACCACACCTATCATAAGTACATCTAAGCTACGTGTAGGCGTGTGTTAGATGTGCAGCCAAGAGGCACACCTATACACAAAAGGAGTCCCAAAATGAACGAAAGAAAAACGCCTACCCGATGTCCTTGATCGATCTATTATTATTATTATTATTATTGCGGTGTCCAACCTCTGTCGGTGTTCTTGATGTCCTTGTCAGGCAAGTAAGCAATCAATCTATCTTAATGCAATACCACACATTGCCTTGGTATCGGCATTTTCGTTGACTTAGGTAGCTGGCCAAAAAAGACTAACTTCTTAGCTGGCAGGCGGAATGGGAGAGCGCCACGGCTACAAGACATTCTCCGTCTATCATCGTAGCTAAGCCCCCTCCGGCTGCTCAGTGTCCGTTCTGACTAAGCGATCCCCTTGTTCCTCGAAAGCGAATCCGGTTAGTGACAAGGTGATGGCGTCGCTTCGTAAGGAGCTGCTAGACCCAGAAAGAGTAGTGTTGGTTGACGCACGCACCGACCTAGAGCAAGAACCTAGCCCTCGGTCATCTCGAGTGTCAAGATGGAGTTTCGTCGTCTCTCGCTCGTCGAGGCCACGAGACCGGGAAGATAGCTCAAGTTACTGATTGATGTTCTGCTATCTCGTGAACTAGCGCTCTCCCTCAACTAAGCACTACTGAGAGTCCTTGGACGCTATAGATGGCGTAGGGTAGGAACAGAGCAGAAGAAGCGAAACAAAATTGGGCTTGGGCTTGTTGAGCGTCCGTAGGGCGTTGGGGTTCAAGATGACGGAGCCAGTGTTAACCTGATCCGTCAACAAAATCCAGGAGGTTCGTACGTCCGAGGTCCTTGCTGGTCCTCTGTCGTTGGTGGTCGAGTGGCGAGTGTGTGCAACTCGCCGAAGTGAAGCAGTAGGAGGCCGAGTCCTCGTCGAAGCTGGTGACCAAAGCGGGACGTTGGGGGACCGCAGGGTCTCACCAATCAGTTAGTACGATACCGAGATGCCTGCCTCTTCAGCTGTTTCCTCCGCCGAAAGCCGCTTCCTCCTCAGTCTGCTCTTTCGGCCTTTTTAGGACGGCGAGAAGGCAGTGGGCCTCCCTGGAGATCAAGCGGGTAGTGAAGGCTTTGGTGTCCGCATCGGTATCCGTTTTTCTCAGCGGCTATCGTACCGTAATTACTCTCGTATCTCTCTGTACCTCTCGTTCACCGTCTGTCTCTCTCTCTCTTACCCCGAACCTGCCTTCTTGCTGTGAGCAGATCTTGTCCTTCGAGGATAAGCCGCTCTCTTCAAATACTTACCCGCATTATATTTATGTCCAGTTGTCGACCGTCGAACGGCCTCTTTTTCCTGCTTTACTGAGTGAGCTACGTGTCGAGTCTGTAAAATAATATACGTGCAACGTCTAACGCTGTTATAGATCGGATACATATATGAGATTACACAGGAAGACTCGGAGATATCTGCATCCGTTCCGGAGTTGACGCCATCAGCGCACCAGCAACAGTACTGATGCACCCTCTCTGAAGGGACATACAACCGCTGTATAACCACTTGAGTCCTTGAGCGACGGGATATCCCAATGACTTCACAGTTCCCATCGTTATACTGCATATGGCATTTTGGCGGTGACGTGAGAACCACAAAGTTCGGAATGAAAGAGGCGACAGGTAAGGAAACATTGCTCGCCGGGGGACATTGGACATGCAGTGTTGGCTCGCGAAGCGAAATCTGGCAAGCGCGAGAGGGGGAGAGAGAGAGAGACGATATGGGACAGCCGGCGTCGAAATGGCCCTCTTTGGGGACGGGTCATCGCTCTGTCATCAGACTAGATCCAGTTTCACCCCAGCGCCGAATAAGAAGGAATAGGGTTCTAAATCACTTAAAATGTCACGAGTGCACATGTATTTGCTATTTCTATATTACATCTGTTACACTATAGTCGATCTACTGATACCAACCAGCAGTCGTAGCAGTAATTTCACACGCGGCGTGCTAGGAGCACTTCTCAATTAACACTTTGTGTCTGATCACGCTATTACCCAAGGCTTGCACAGGAAGACGATACCCTATTATTAGCGTGAGTAGCTGATCCTCAATCCATGTTTACTTGCGAGGTCGTCGTTGTGCTCTGGGCTCTGCATACCAACACTGCAAGACAGACGAAACAAGGCTTATCAGCGACAGAGGACGCACTGTCTTCATCACCTTCTGCTAATCCCAGATTTCGTCAGATGAGCGGGCAGTCAAGCTGGAAAGCATTATATCTCACTTCGTCCTCGCTGGTATGATGACTGAAGGGTTTTCGAGGAGTCCATCTACAAGGAGAGCAAGAAATACGAAGAAATTTTGATCAACTTAAACGACAGAGAGAGGCGACGATGTCGTGTATATCCAAATATTCATTCATGGGTCAGCCTGAGTGTTGCCCTTCTTAAATTTCCCAACAGTAGGTGCAACGTAGTGCATCTAAGCGTACCCTACCTGGAACATAATTGTTCGAAAATTTCGAAAGGGGAACCCTCATGCTGACCTATGAACGAATATTTGGATTATTGCCGCATGTATAATGTGCGGACACGGCCCCCGTTTCTTGGTACACAGCCGCTGAGACAGTGTATATTAGATGATGTTGCAGCCCCCATAATTACATATGCGAGAGATGATTTTTCTGCGAGTCACAGGAATAGCTTGTAGCGTTTTATAAGTGCCCGTCTTTTAGATGTGTATTTGCCAGCCGCACTGGAGAGGGCATGGGATACATGGGCCACATTGCCGCAAGGGTGTAAATCCATAAATCTTTAATATCCCCGGACGATTTCTCACCTCATAACAGCACACTGCTGCTTATTACCCTCTCGCGCTGCTATACCTGATATCCTCTTTCGCATGAAGCGTTTTCGTTTTTGTCAGAATGGTGTTATGAGAGAGCGCAGTCGTTTGATGTGACCAACGTAGGTATGGCCTCGAATGACGAATCTCACAGGTTTTCTAACTTGAATCATTAAGCTACTTTCGAGTACAGGACGTAACCCTTCCTCGCCCAACCGCCATTTCTATTCGCAAATCAACTGTTGTACTAATCCTTGCAACAAGTATCCCTTGAGACGAGAACTACGATGGACATTAGATGAGGTATATGCAGGCTCGATGTCACGTTATAGTACCAATATCTACACCTCGAAGTGGTAGCAACGACAACTTGTGGATTCAACGATTTGTCCACAATTATTTCGCGTTGTTCTCCCACGCACGATGGGGGCGAATACGGAGAACCCCTTGACGAAGCGGCCTCGGTCCGATTCGGTGGTCGTGGCCATGTCCGTCAGCTTGTTGTTATGCGGCTCTCTATGTCCTCTCTCGGGGGAGCCGTAAACGAATCCAAATATTTACGATTACGCTCCTCCTCCTCCTCGTCCTCAGCTAGGACCTCTCTGCTACAGCCCCCGCCATGCCGTCAACTCCCCAGCCGGGTGTCGTTCGTTATTCCCTTTCGACAGCTTCGTACTTCAGTTCTGCTTCACGGATGGGTCTCTCATATGTGTTTCGGTTTTGCCTAGTTCTATTTTCTGCCTATGTATATGTACACCTGTGTGCGTGTGTAAGATGGGAAAACACGAGTCGAGTATACAATAATAGTGTAAATACATATCTCTGAGTGGATCTTTTTTGGAGTCCTCCTACATCGTCGTGTCCATCTAAGCCCTGCGTACACCCACATAGAGATCTAACTTTATACCCCCGTTATAATGAGGCCGTTTACGCCATTCTGCAAATGAGGCAAGAAAAATGTTATCTACGGCCCTGTTCTTATTTGGCCATTTTACAGTGCAGCTGTGTGCCATGTCGTCGAACAACGACTTCAACATGTGCTTGTGGCGTATCCTTAGAGCAACGTTTCTGTGCTGGCGTTTAACGTATACACATATAACGATGTTTGGGACGATTATTAAATGAATACGCATACACCCAGAGATATATACGATTCCCATTAGTATTCCGATCTTAATTGCACTGATTTATAGGAATCACACGTCATCGCTTTTAATTCGCACAGCACTACAGCTCGCCTCTTTGCAGCAGCGGCTGTTTTCTTGCATAATATGAGGGCATTTTTTTATCACGAAGCTGATAAAGGTCTTCTCTGGTAGTGACGACAAAGCCCGCCTCATCTTGAAGAGCTTTGATCAGATGCTTATTATGGACACAGCAAGACATTGACACCGTAACTTCCCAGGCGTAAGATGCCGTCAAGCATCGAAATCACTGGCGGGACGTAATCAATATTATGCATGCATTGTCCATATTTCTATATGGTAGCGAATATTCGCAGGAGTATAGTCAGAAGGCAGGGATATCCTCCTGGACCGTTCGCCATCGCCAATGATACCGTTGGGCAATCTTTATCACGGGTGATGGATGGTGTCTGAAATGCATTGGCAGCCCCAAGAGAACTGTGCTGGTCATTAGTGTAATCAATATGCCGCTAGCTAGTTGTTGTCTTACGCTGCTAATTAAGTACATATAAATGGGCCAAAGCCAAAAGTCACCATTAAGCTCTTGACAATTGCCGCCGGAATATTTTCCCTTTTACACCTGTACTTCAGGAGTATTGATTGATAAAAAAGTATACCACGTTTGACATATGAGCAGATCTAAGCCTGATAATTGACTTCTTCGGTCTTGTCTCATCCCTTAGTTCACCGGAATCGCGTATAAGCGCGCAGGAGATGTCTCCTGGTTAACTCTGTGACGTTTCTTATATGTAGCACCTTGTGCTAAAGTTGAAAACAAATCAAGTGGGACGGATATAAGGTTGTTTTTGTTTGGAAATGTGTCATTATGCTACTGTCCACAGTGGGGCACATATATGTTCGTGTTTTTCTTGAACATCCTGTTATCTCCTGGCTGCTCGTTGGAAACTGACGAGCATCATATTTTGTATAACGCGAGTCACATTTTCCTATGGATAGTTGTGCAGATAGAATATATATAGCATATCTTAGCCGCAAAACACAAAGTCGACCGGTTACCGCGAAAGTTCTCGTTTTATTCGAGAACATCGGCCTTTGACTCGACAACACAGGAATCTCGCTCTCCCGTTGTGGGTTGAGAAATTCGCCTGACAAGACATTTGTGCCTTTTCAAAGACAAAACCACAGCCAAGCAGCGATCGTAATGCGAGAGACGTGTTGACGAGGCATTTCGCTGGTTTCCAGCCTTCACCGCGCGACCATACCTTTGTCTACAACACCGAAAACGACCTCCATGGCGTGTTGAAATATTCACACGACATTCTGGATTCCGTGCCGGATGTACTGCTGTCTTGGGACATCTATTAGCTTTTCGGTAGACGTCCCTTCAGGGTACGTCGACCACGCAAGTGTTGTAGCCATCGCATAACAACAGGCTGCTAAAATTGCCTGGTGCAAACGTGCGTGGCAATTGGCCGTTGACTACTCGAGCTGGATGGATCCCTTTTGGAAGGAAGGGGTTTCACCAAGTCAGCATAGCGCGGACTGGCGTGCTTATTCGCCACGTTTCTCGGCCTACGTGACAGCTACGGTATGGTATATGAACGTTGCTGTAAATTGCTGTGAAGGGCTTATAAGGTTGGGTTCTCTCGGGTGGCAGTAAACTGACCTTGAAACAACAGCTCCGATAGCCTACTGCAGTTTCGCGTTACCTGCGTGCTCGTGCCGTTGGTTTTGCATAATACAAAGATCGGCCTGTGTATGTCACGCCACCTGGCGTGTCAGGGGGGGTGGGTTCGTTTCTATTTATCAGTTCTGCAAGGAGAGGATCGAATATCGAGGCGATCGCTTCGGACCCGATTGCTAATCATCAACAATACACTTATCCTATAAATGCTGTACACATATTCTTACTTAAACTTCTCAGTCAGATTAGCCTGGTCACCCTAATGGTCAAGTACATAGCAGGCCTACAAACGTCGCCCTCCGACAGGCATTGCTTTGCATTCACTGACAATCGATATGTTTTCGATCAGGGGCCGCCGTATTCCATTTGTATGAGCACCGAGTAGTAACGACAACTAAGCCAATTATTTGGAAATAAGAGATACTCTTATGGCACGAGTAAACGCTGCGATCTACATCATTTGCAAAGATCGTTGAAATTCTTCCTGTAATACAATTCAAACATTTCTTTTGCTGCTGAAAAGCGATCCGTCTCCGAGGTACTGAACAATAGCAGACTCGTGTTTGGCGGCGACGCAAAAGCCTAGCCATTGTCATTAGCGTCTCATGCACGTTTGACAAACAAGAGCGGTTACTGCGATTGCGGATGTCACAATAATTTGTGCTTCTTCGCATCAGTAGATCCGTTTCTGCGTATAGTGCATGTACGAAATTTGTAGAATAACCCGTGTCAACCAAGAGCCGGGGTCCCTATTGACTGGCTCGATTGAATCCGTAATATGGTTTTTTAACCCAAAAATGATCTCTGATATATTAATGTTTTATTTGCCTTCGATATGATTGTTTCACTAAACTGATTGGCCACTTGGCTCAGATAACAACAATGAATAATCAATCATTAGATTCGTTCACGTTTTGACGCGTTAACTAAACAAACTTGATTGATTAGCGCCATCGTCAACGGTACACCACGAATAGACATTTCCACCCAATATAAGTAATGTTCCTATTAAAAACAATCAATGATCCGTGCATTTGAGGCTATCCAGTGTTTTCTGCTTTTACGATACGAATTGCCCGTCGGATTGTTGGACCATCGCCGCCGATCTCCTTATTTACAGTATGGCCATGTCGAACCCTCCGTCTAACCATTAAGTCCTGCTGGTGCAGGACTCGTTGAGTCTGACCACTCTGTTGGCACACGCTACCACCACAATCAATGCGGGAACAAAGGAACACACTGTCTGTTACCCTTCATAGCAGTGCCCGCGCAGAGTTCTATGCTTGGAAGGAGAACCCATTTGCTGTCAGCAATATTTCCCACGCCTTTGCACGTCGTCCCGCCCGATTGGACGTTGGGGTCCTGCGAGCTGGAGCTGGAGAAACGGGGCCACCCTGCCCGGCGAGCGCTGCTTGAAAACGAAATCGACAACACGCTGGCACTTGTCGAGAACAACAACAATAGCAACGATACGGCAGACAACACGTCGACACTTGTCAATTTCGTCGACGGCCTGCAGCCGGCTAATCGTCGAAAAATTAGGTTTGTTGCTTTCGTTCAATATCGTACTGATGCGTGAGTATCGATCAGGCTGCGCTGACGAGAAATCACCGAGCAAGAAACACAGAATCGTACAGCGGTGCCTCTCGCACACACATGGGTGGGCTGCTCTCGCCTCGGATAGCTTGTATCCTGTCGATAATCCTGACGGGGATCAAATCCTGTGGTATCAGTGGGCGTTGGCTGGCATTTTTACAGTGCTAGTACATTGGTCGTCCGATTCAAGTCCTATCTTTGGATAAGATGAGATAACACGGTTATGTAATTCCATATTGAAGAAGTCAGTTTATCTAGGATCGGCCAGCACAACGTGCGCTAACCAATTTCGGGGGTGCGTCTTACGAAGCAATACCGAAGGCAGTGGTACCGTGGACGTTAAATGTTGGCTGAGCGTCAGCCCGGAAAATTTACTTTTAGCGCACAAGATACAGAAAACTAAGGTAGTTCGAATATATTAGGAATTAACTAGGCTAACTAGGCTAATTTTCTTCTTTTAACATAATGGTAGTAACACGAGCAGACATTTTAATCAAGAGTGCCCTTCTTACTTACAGCTTATGTAGCAGCTTGTCGCGAAAGGCTACCTGTTTAGGCGAACGAAGAGCGATTTTTAAGGCCGAGGTGCTCCTTGTGTATGCGAAGCGTAACCGAACTCCAATAAGGCATTTCATTTCTAGGTGTGGACTGGGGCTTTGCCAACTATAAAATTAGCGAGAGCGGTCCTATGGCATATTAGGGCATAGTTTAAATTATACCGACAAATTTCTGTTAATAACAATTCCATAATGCCAATTGTATCTGGTGTTGTCCAAATGTTGTCTTCAATTTGGACATGGTTCGATAGAGAGAATTTATAAGTCTTTGTCAGATACCAATGTTTCAAATGGGGGGACTGGCCCCCGAAAACCCAAGCAATAATACAAGGTATCAGTTTTATATATTTTGTCGAACGCATGACCAACATATTACGTAAAACAGTTAACATATTACGCCATCCAAAATTGGCGCCGCTAACTCCTGCTTCCTCGATCCGCCACAGATGGCGCCACCGCCTCTTGGTCCGCAATGGTATTTGAAATCCGGCTAGAGATTCGCGGACAATTCGGCGCGATCAACTTTGACGCAATTGTACTGGCAATCGTATCGGGGAAGCGTTGCGATAACTGATTGAAATTGATAATATGACTATCGATCCAAGGAATATTGAAGGGTAGATACACAGTACGATGATAACGAACAATGACTGCAGATGTCTTAAACTGATAGGCGTTTCTTACGGTGAGAATTTTAGGTCGACTTCTCTTTTGTCCTGCTGGGCTGAAGTGTTTTTGGCATAATGTATACAGATTTCAATCACAGACGTTCTAGTTGTTCAGTACTTGGTGACTTCTCTTATCCTATTTTGTTTTTTCTACGAGAACTTTACTATTAACTATCCTGCAGTTCCGTAAATAAACAAAAATATTGTATTGTGAGAAATATCACCTACCCGACGGTCTGTAGGGTAGGTTGCGATAGCGTGATGGTATTCGTGATAGACGGGGTATTCGTAAATCTGAATTTCACGCTTCGTCAGGATGGTGCTTGATCGTATCCCGTTACCTATCTCTAAAGACAACACGGTTCTTTGGTGCGTACTGATCGCCGTCTCGTACGTGACTGACTCTCCAGAGACCGGAGAGCGTCTGCTTTATTGTTGCACCAAGGATACAAGTTTGGTGCGAAGTTTGCTGAATGCGTACCTATGTACGTGTGTCGCACACACGCTCAGGACAATCGGAGCGTCATAATTATTGTACATTTCATTACAAGTCCCGTGAATGAATTATTGAGCCTTCGATTTCGGCAACACTAATGTAATAGAACATCACAATTATTGACAGTCCACCCTGCGAGGTATCCGGGACAGGTTACCTCGCACGGACCCGTTTACTAAACATTATACAATTTCTAACGGACAGAGAAGTTGGGCTGCACGACGGGTAACATAGCCATTTGCGTATTTAATCGTATATGTCCGTATTACACCATCTCGTCCGGGGTGGTCTTCTAGAACGCGAACCAGGTTCCACTTGACTCGAGGTATGTTGTCTTCCTTCAGCAAACACACATCACCGACTGCGATTGTGCGCGGCCGTCCTCTATTGTCTATGTTCGCAGTGCGTAGCTGAAGCAGATATTCGCGGAACCACCTGGTAGATAGCGATTTGAAGTAGTTCGTCCTTTGAAGGAGCGTCGAACGTAGCTGGTCGGGGTACGGCTCGTCTGGCACCCTACCATTTGGGCCGAGGTCGTCGAGTGGTATTTCTGAGCAGAGCGCAGACCTGATGGGGCCTCCATGGATGAAGTTGGCAGGCGTGATCGCTGGCGGGGCGTCCAGGTCACCACTGACGTACGTGAGTGGTCGGTCATTGATCACGGCGGCGAGTTCCGAGACGATGGTCCTGAGCTCTTCGAAACAAAGGAGACTCCGACCGAGCGTCTTAAAAAGCGCTACCTTAAATGTTCCAACCAGACGTTCGACAAACCCGGTGCGCCACGGCGCGCGAGGACAGCTGAACGACCATTCAATCCGACGCATTGCGAGCAGTTCGCGAGATGCCGGATCGCGCACTGAGTTAAAGAGCTTCTTGATGTCGGTGGCGGCCTTGACAAATGAGCGCCCGTTATCAGAGATCAGTCGGGTGCAGCCGGGATGAGTTGCGATGAAGCGACGCAGGGCGAGATGGGTGTCAGATGCGGTCATCGTGTGTACCAGTTCAAAATGCACAGCACGGGTGCTTGTGCAAGTGAACAGCGCGACGTAGGCCTTTGCTGTTGCGTCCTTTGTGCGAACGTAAAATGGTCCACAAAAGTCCAGTCCCGCCGAGTTAAAGGCAACTAAGAGCGTAAGTCGCTCTGGCGGCAGCGGGGCTTGGACCTGGTCGGCAGCGACCCCATGGGCCTTTCGACAGGTGACGCAACGATGGAGGATCGACTTGATCACCTGACGGGCTCGGGTAACCCAGAACCGGCGCCGAAGCGCGGAGAGGATGACGTTCACGCCGAAATGAGCGTTCACCCGATGATGATGCAAAATGAGCAACCTAGCCAGACGTGACTCTCCCGAGAGTACAATTGGGTGAGTCTCATCATGGATTAAGTGCCGACCCTGCGTCAGTCGGGTCTTCACTCGCAACAGGCCATCGTTGTCGAGGAACAGGTTGAAAGAGGCGAGTGGTGACTTCGTCGATGGTCGTTCGCCACTCCTCACTGCTGCCATTTCGTGCGCGAAGTAGTGCTGCTGGGTTACTTTGATCAGCAGTCCTTCGGCGGCTTTGCGGTATTCGACATCCGACGCCATGGGTGGTATCTCAGCGCCCCTTTCCGTGCGCTGTCGGCACAGTCGGACATATTTCTGCACCATAACCATGACTCGGATTGCGCTTTCAAGGCTGCTGAATCGGTTGAGATCGATGACGGCTGCAGCAGTGGTTGCAGCGGCGGCGATGACACGGCGTTCGCAGGCGATGTAAGGTTGTTGTTGATTTTCGGCGGGGCGCAATTTTTTACACGGCCTGTCTTCTTCACGAAGTTGCAGCCATTCTGGGCCCGACCACCATTCTTGATTAGCCGCAAGTTCCGTAGCCGAGATTCCTCGAGTCGCAATATCCGCAATATTGGACACTCCCGGCAAATGGTACCAGTCGTCCGGAGTTGACAACTGCTGTATCTCAGCTACGCGGTTGCACACAAATGTTTTCCAACGCGCCGGTTGCTCCGCGGTACACCAGTAGTACGTCGCCGACGAGTCCGTATAATGGAAGACTTTGTCGACCTTGATCATGAGGCGCTCCACTATGAATGACCGTAGCCTGGCCGTCATCAACGCAGCCATGAGCTCCAGTCGCGGCAGAGTGAGTGTGTTGCGTGGCGCGAGCCGGGACTTGGCCATCAATAGCACGCAGTCGCTGGTACCATCGGCGTAGTTGGTCTGCAGGTAAGCCGCAGCTGCATAGGCAGCTTCGGACGCGTCCCCGAAAACGTGTAGATGATACGTTTTGACGGGCTTATTGGACGGACTGTATTGGCGGACGATGCGCAATTCGAGCAAATCGTTGAGCTCCATCGCCCATTTTTTAAATTCTTCGAGTGGTGCGCCTACAATCTCTTCGTCCCACTTCAGTGATTGACTCCAAAGCTGCTGTATGAGTCGTTTGCCACGGAGGGTGTACGGTACCAACCATCCAATCGGATCGAAAATGGATGCGACGAATCGCAGCACCATGCGTTTGGTCGCCCTGGAGAGTGAGGTGGTCTGCCTGGCTAGTGACGTAAGCTGGACGCGAAGATGATCGGAAGCCGGAGCCCATACGACGCCAAGTACCTTCAAAATTGCGCCCTCGTCAGAGCACGCGCCAGCCGACTGCATACCACATGTCCTGAGGTACTCCACTACGCCCGGCGAATTCGTTTTCCATTTCGCCAGTCGCATGTTTGCTGACTCGAACCATGTCAGCGCCTTGCCGATGAATAGCGTGGCCTCAGACGTCGTGGGAAAGCTTCGGAGAAGATCGTCGTGGTATAGTGATTCACCCAGCCTATGTACTGCGGCCGGGTCCACCCGTTTGAATATATCACGAAGTGTCGCTGCCAAGAGGAATCCGCTTGGGACGGCTCCCCACGTAACCTTCTTCATTTGATAGCAACGTATGCGATCGTCGTTTGGACCTTGCCAGAGGAATCTGAAAAGCGGGCGATCGCGTTCAGCAAGGTTGAGCATCATGTATGCTTTCGTGATGTCCGCCGACACGGCTACGCGGTGCAACCTGAAGTTTAGCAGTAGCTTCACAAGGTCAGGGTTGAGATTTGGTCCTGGCAGAAGGTGGGAGTTCAGCGACGTTGTTCCGGGTGCAGATGCCGAACAGTCGAAAACTATTCGCCACTTCTCTTTCCCGTCTGCCTGCGTGATCACTTGGTGGTGCGGCATGTAGTAGGAACCGTCGTGATCTCCAGCCCGTGCGCGCTCAAAGTCCGTCACTTCCTCAGCGTGCCCGTCGTTCAAGAACGCCATGATCTCGTCGTTGTATCGCTGAAACGCGGTAGCATCGCGAAGCAAGGATCGTCGCTTAGACGTGAGCCGTCGCACTGCGGTATCGAGGTTGTTAGATAATTCGGAGATCGAACTTCGCTTAGGCATAGTGACTGTATACGCGTTTCCGTCGTAGACCAAACCTGCATTGAATTGCTTCACCGCCTCGTCTTCTTCTGCCGATTGTGCGCTGGCTGGTGCATCGGTGACACCCACGGCCTCCAGGGACCACAGCCGTTCCAGGTCGCGCGCTGGCTTCGAGAGAGCAGCTGCGCAGCATACCGCGTGGACACGCGCAACGTTGACACGTGTCGTTCCAGTCGAAACCTTTCCGGCGATGACCCAGCCAAACTTTGTGTCCGTCCCCACAAGCCCCTTGGTTACGTCCAGTAATGGACTCCGACGCACGATACTGTAGTAATAGTCGATGCCGATGAGGATAGCCGGCGGGTCTGGGTTCGCCCCGTCGAGATGCGTGGGGTCGGCGAGCTCATGCGTTCGCCCGAAGGTTGCGATCGCTTGCAACTCTTGCTTCGAGCAGCGGTTTGAAGGATCCACTTGGAAATCGTACGAATAGGCTGAGATGTCAATGCGAGTCGGATCGTCGTGACAGCTTTCCAGACAGATTCGGTAACGTTGCATCGTCGCTGTTCTAGCCCCGGCCACTCCCTTGATTGTAAGCTCGGCTTGGCTCTGCGGACGGACTCCGTGGAGTTTACCAACTGTTGATGGTAGCACAAACGTGAGGTCACTTCCGGGGTCGAGAAAGAGTCGGACGGGAAAGCGCTGACCGCCGTGTACGATCTGAGCTCGGGCGGTCATCACAAGTGAGGATGGCATAGCTACACATGACATAGAAGACACTGATCTTGAGGTGGCTCCATTCAAAGTAGCAACGGCCGTGGTGGTCGGTCGCTCACTGGGGGGATGTAGGACTGTGTAATGGTCCCGTCCCTGACACGTACGGCACGGCACTTTCACACCTACGCACTGTTCGCCGTTTAAATGTCGTCGGCCGAGACACACAAAACAACGATTTTTCCGTTCCAGTACAGCTCGTCGCTCCTCATAGTTCATTGCACTAGAACACCGTGAGGGACGATGCGAGACATCGTTGCAAAATACACACGCTCGAACATTTCGTTGGCTTGAATTGGTACTAGTGGTGGTGGCAGCTACCGTTGTTCGACTCTCATATGGTGGCGGATGTACAGCTGATCGGTTCGAACGTTGCCGCGGGGGGTACTTCGGCCGGTGGTGTTGCATGTTGGGCACACTGCTCTCCTTATCGGTTCTATGAGGCTGGTAAGTGAGCATTACTTGTTCCTTGTGGTTAGTGTACCGACGAAGGTAGTCCACTAAGCTTTGAATACGTTTTGCCGCTGCGCAGCCAGACATTTCATCAGCTGTCTCACTGTCGTCGTTGGGACCGCCGCTTGAGCCATTCGGAGCAACAAGTTCGTCTCTTCGCTTGGACTCAGCATGGTCGAATAAAATTTGTTCGGGGATCGCTCGGCTTATCGCTGCCTCGTAGGTAAGCGCAAACTGGGCCAGGTCGACGTTAAGACCCTCCATCTGCAAGATAGAACCTTGCACGTTGTTCAGTAATTGCCGTAGGCCCCTGACGTCACTTGTTGACTTCACTACAGGCACATTTAGAACGCGGTCAAGTGTTCTGGCGCGCTCTATCGAGACCTTCCCAAAGTTTGCATTCAACAGATGGAGCGCTGTGTCGTAGTTGGAGTCGCTGATTTGCAAATGTTGGATCAACTCTCGCGCAGGTCCGCGCAGCAGTTTCAATAGAGCAATCAACCGTTCCGTTTTGGATGCCGATGTGCGCCTGGCCATCCAACTATCGTATTGTTGACGCCAATGACGGTAGTTGGTTTGCGTTCCGTCGAATGGCTCAGGTTGCGTGTCGAGCGTCGGCGGCGGCGGGCACAATGCGACGGAGGTCATAGCAGCATGCTGAGCATTGTTGGGCAAGATTGCCTGCTGATTGCTAGCTGCACCGACATCTGGTGACCCAAGATGACAGGCACGACCTGAGTCTCGGCCGCTCAACAATTGCTGTAGTTTAATGACGTAGCGATCCATCTCTGAGTTGTGGACACAACTCTCGTCGATGTCCCGTTCCAGTGCTTCAGCAGACATATCAGGGTGGTCCTGCACCTTGTCGTCAAGTTCTTCAATGACTCTTTGGCGTACTTGGATAAAACGCATAGCCGCATCAAGCTCCAAGGCGGTAGCTGGCTCACTTTCATCACGGTTAGTCACAGCTTCAAATTCTTTTACTTGCTGATTTCGAGTTCGTGTCCGGCGTTGTTTTAAGGTGCTAAGCCGTGTCGATGATTGATGAACACCGCTTCCTGCTGGCAGCGGTGGTTCCGTGGTGTTTCGTTGATTCGGGGGTGGGCTATGGTCAAGTGCCATATTTCTTCAACTCGTCCACGATACAGTTACACGTCAGAGTCACAGTCACAAGCACAGTTTGTCACAGTCACACTAGGGGTTGGTCCCTTAGACGGCACAAATCCACCAAATTTTTAGGCGATCCGATTACACACCTTACAATGCACTGGTCGCTGGTTTATGCCCTTTCTTTTAATTACTCAGATCGGGCGTAATCTTCAGTGCACATTTGAAGACAGATCTTTACCCGACATTCTGTAGGGTAGTCTTCTATTGGGTTAGGTCGCCACTAAACTTCGCAAAGTCACGCATGACTCATCGCAGGGCACGGTAATGCGCGGTCGGGGGGGGGGGGGGGTGGTCGATTGGTTTCGGCAAATTCGTAATCGAAATGGCCTACTCTGCAGTGAAGGTGGGTAACGGATTGGTAGTTTATCCTGGTCACGGCACCACTGAGAAATATCACCTACCCGACGGTCTGTAGGGTAGGTTGCGATAGCGTGATGGTATTCGTGATAGACGGGGTATTCGTAAATCTGAATTTCACGCTTCGTCAGGATGGTGCTTGATCGTATCCCGTTACCTATCTCTAAAGACAACACGGTTCTTTGGTGCGTACTGATCGCCGTCTCGTACGTGACTGACTCTCCAGAGACCGGAGAGCGTCTGCTTTATTGTTGCACCAAGGATACAAGTTTGGTGCGAAGTTTGCTGAATGCGTACCTATGTACGTGTGTCGCACACACGCTCAGGACAATCGGAGCGTCATAATTATTGTACATTTCATTACAAGTCCCGTGAATGAATTATTGAGCCTTCGATTTCGGCAACACTAATGTAATAGAACATCACAATTATTGACATATTGTATTATGCGGGATAATAATGTGAGGAATCCCACAAGACGACTTTTTTATAACTCTTTTGGATTTCACATTGCTATGATTCCTCATGAGGGAGCAGGTATCTATCAAGTTCTGTATGTCAGCCATTGCGAAGGGAATTTCAACTCAAAACCGAACTCACGGGTCAAAACTAACCTGTACGCCCCCCAGTGGCGATATTATTACATATCACATGCCCGATTGCTAACCATGAGAATCGCTATCGCAAACCACGTGGTTGTTCGTGTATATCGGATATCAACAAAATTCGGTATAAGAGACACGGCAGGCCTACACAGCTGTTTCTGATTCGCACTTCTGGTTGACGGTGGTGCACCCACTCGGCCAACCTCAACTTGAACGAAGCTTATCGTTGCTTGTTTCGCTTGATGCTGGTTGGTGTTCTTCTGAAATCCGTTAAGCAAGCCCCCAGCAGGCCAGCCCTTAGCAACCGACGTTTGGCATCAGTCTGAGGAGGAAACAGTGAGCGATCCATCACGATCAGTCGTCGCGGACAGCCGAAGCTGTCAGCGACACGCGACACCCAACGGTCGCGATGACGTAGCAGAGACCAGCAACAGCTCATCGGAGCATTGTGAACCTGAGGGCAGAGGAGTTAACCGGGACGGTGTCCTCTGATCCGGCTGAGTGCGGCTGTAAGCAAATGCTAAGAGTTGTGCTTCGCAGCGAATCTTAACTTTGATGCGATACAATCGAGTTAGTTCGAAACAATTCTTCATCGAATAGCGAAGATCTGGAACAAATACGGCTGCTGTTTATTCCGGGGGGTTGTTGATCTTATCACGTTTCATTCCGCTGTGCGGCTCTTTTCACCTGGACGGCGGAAGTAGCGGTGAACCTAGATAGGTGACGTTGAATACTTCCGCTTGGAATAACAGCAATAGCGTTCAATTTCACATGGAAGTGCCCTTTTCATATTTTGAAAAACAAAACAACGCTCCTAACCTACCTCTCTCCCTCCATCTCTCTCTCTCTCTCTCTCTCTCTGAGAGAGACGGACCTACCTCGTTTATGTAATGCATCTTCGTCGATTGTGTATGTGACATAAAAACTGTGCAGTCGTCAACGTTACCATGCTACCGTCATTCCAGCTGTGCCCGTTGTCCGTCCTTTTGAAATGTTGACAAAACTAATAATTATAATTAATATATTCAAAATAATAATTAGTAACGACTGTGTATACTGGTCTATTCCAATAGTTGGTTCACGTTAACTATAGCGTATATTCACATAACGCTGGCGTCCAGCGGTATTCATACCTTCCGTTGTCGACGGGGGCGTATGTATGTCATGCATGTTTGCACGAATCGGCGAGAGCCCTGTTGGCGGGGAGGTCCCGGGTGACACCACCCAGCCGCTGGCGACCCTGCCAATGGTCATGAGTTGAAATCTCTTTTTAGCTCTCTCGAAACAAAATCCATCCGCAAATTCAGTCAAATTCGGTAATGCCTTTCTGTCCGCCGGAGGGTTGATAAATCCGCCGATAACTCGGTGTGTGCGTGTGTCTGTGTGTGGACGTCTATGATGATCGGTGATAACGTCCATGACGATCGGTGTCGCGGTCTCTGGCACCTCGACCGCGGCGGCGTATGGACAAGGCGGGGAGTATCGGCTAATCTGAAGTGCATTTAGCGTCCGTTTCTTTAAATACCATCATCTTTGGCGTATCTATCGTCAACAGCGTCATACCGCAACCAGAGAAATGGTTGAAAATGTAAGCGGTCGGAATTTTTTTGATTGATCGGTGGCCAGGCATACTGTTCATGTGTGTACAGACGCCGATTCGACGTCCAACAAAGAAAGCCCTGCCGCTCTGCCTCGGCGATGATGAGGGCGCAGGAGAGACAACGAACAAGGAGCGAACAGCCAGGATGTAGCAGCAGCCATTGGAACGTTGAACTACCTACAAAAATCGATATTGAGCGAGAGATCAGAATCTGATCATGTCTGCAATAATACCATCAGATACAAATGTATATATATATATATACATATGCATAGTTTAATCGCTCATATTGAGTAGGTATGTGTCGTGGCTGGGTTTGAATCTGCGGCCTCTGTCTTTTTATAGCCGTGCATATATATATATATATATATATGTGAGATGAGAAAATGTTTGTAGAGGAAAAATGCAAAGCAAGTCTTTTGAGAAAGCCGGTCGATGGTTAGTTAGTGTGACGACAAAATACAGGAATAATTCAATCGAGTTTTGACATTAATTTAAAATGCCATATCTGAAATTCATAAGAACTCTTTCAACTAAAACTACACATACGGTAACAATGAAAACACTTCACAGAGAAAAGCTGTCTATTTGGGCACATATTATTATCTAATAATAATCTAATAATCTGCTATATACGTACGCGCAAGCTAAAATCACCGTTTTAGTGAAGTGCGAGGTTGATTAATTTGCACAACTTATTCGGGTCCATGTTCACCAATTACTCAGCTCTCCACACCCTGGTAGATCATTCGCTGTCAGGAATTTGAAATGAGACCATTTTTACAACAGCTCCATTCCACGGCGAGATGACCAAAGAGCGGGTAGCCGAGAGACACCGCTTCGACAGGCGGTGACTGTCGAGTTGGACATCCACTGTTGTTGCTGTTGTAATATTGTGATGTTACGCTTCGGCAGGCAGCCAGTCTCGACTCACTGTAGCATTGCTGCGGCCTAAGAGCCCCACGGACCCCCATAATTGGCCTGCCTGTGCTCAAGCCGCGGGTGGACAGTTCCGTTGACTCATCGAGAGCATAGATTTGGTTGCCATTTGTTTCGGATATATATATATATGTGTGTGTGTGTTCACGGTGCGTGCATGTACTGTTATCGTATGTTTATGTAAAAAGCGAGCCTGTTTAGGATTCTACGAATATCAGTTTGTTATATTTTTTTAGCCACCCTTTCTCCCTTGAGTACATGATTTAAGAATTATTCTCAAGCAACGATCGCTTTCACTGTGACGTGAGACTTTAACACTTTAAACAAATTCCGAGTAAGGCCAGAAATTGATGCCTCCAATTTGTTCAGGTACTCAAGTCTTATGCTAACATTACCGGATGTGGCCTTCACACGCAGAGTCCAAATGGCGAAACAACAGCGACCCATCGGGGCTCATTAAATTCTGCTGATTTTTTTCGAACTTTCAGCGAAATAGCCAGCATCACGCTGATATGATCTACAAGTGTAAATCTCTCTATTTCTCTATATATATATATATAGGGAGAGAGAGAGAGAGAGAGACGCGAGAATTATTTACCTCTGCAGTAACAAGATGTCGATCGAATGAGTTGTTGTCGATAGAATCGACGAAGTCGATTTTCACAGAACATCAAGATATGGCACGTCAATCAGAAATAGCGTCGACAGCAACAGAAATTGTGGACAACTGAGACGAAAAAGGAACCTCGCTTTCCTGTCCCGCTGCCTGCATCGGGTCGTACTTCAGCGGCCGCTTGGAACAGAGCAAGAAGCCGGCCGTAGAGAACAGTGCGTCTTGCTCCGCGTCACTTCGTGGTAACAACGTAATTCCTACTTGACGTTAGGCAACAATTCTCGGTAACGAAACCGAAGGACACACACACACACTGAGCCCGGCCGTCATTTAGCAGGAGAAGAATCAGCAGAATATGATATGATAGTATTAGGGAAACGGAATCACCCCAGTTACAGCCCGCGGTGACTTGTCTCTACCGATGGCGACAATGAATCGGTCGATAAGTCACCGCGCGCTGTAACTTGTGGCGGTGCAGCGCTTATGCAGCAGCACTGTGGCCCAGGGTTGCCAAAGGTTGCGGGCTCGAGTGGGTTATTAATAATAATTATGATAATAAAGGCGGGGGCGACATTAGAGATCTGCTAGATCAGGCTAATACGGACCCAAACGGATGCTGTGTGCTTTTTTATCCAACTAGCAGCATAAACCCTCATTGTTACCTATAGTGATACCAGAGTTTCATGACGATACTGCGGATGAAATGGTAAACGTTTTATTGGCTTATTAAAGGAAATGCAAGAGAGTAAAGAAAAACTGAACGAAACAAACGGTGAAAAGCATCGAGAACTAGGCAACATTTACGCAACGTTTCTGGCTGACGATTGTGACCGCTGGCTGGTAAGAGAAGATACTCGTCTCCCTGACCCGTCCTGTGAACATTCGCCGCCAATCCCCCGTGTTATGAGACGCTTGCCACAGTTCAACATACGCGTGACAAATCCCCGAGATTATATGAGGTGATCGGGGACAATATAATCATACGCTAGGGCGGAGGCATGACTACATCTTCGGTTATCACCGTCGCCTGATATAACGTCCACCGCCGTTACGAGCTCGTATACCTGAGGACAGCCACGATGCTGGTCGATAACCAGCTTACAAACGTGCCGCTCGTCTCAGATACATAAAATATATACATACACATTGTTATTGACGCTCGTTTGTTAGCCTGAGCCAGTAAACTCGAACAGTAATTCGGTCCCGGCTGCTGCTGCTGCGGTTACAGTTAGTAGACATCGCAAGTAGACGTTATTCACCCCCTCAAGCAAAGTGGAGTTCGACAGGAAAAGTCGACGATTGATTTGATCGCAAATCGCCAAAACCGCCACCGAAGTCAACGGCCGGATAGGCCACTCTCTTCTGGAGTGACAGAGTGGATTCAAGAGAGATATGCGCCTTGTGCGCGCCTTTGTGTGTGGGTTGCTCAGCTGGTTAGGTTGGTTGACTTCGAAATCCGCTTAAAACAATCGGATGTGATTTCGAGGTCTTGTGACGGGCGGCAAAGTGACGCTTTCTGCGGTGACGGCAGGCTGACATGCCACAGCGATAGCGTGATGAAGCGACCCGACACGCCGATGGCCAAAAGTGAAACGAACAAAAAAAAGAAGCTGTTACGTTGAGGGTGACGTGACGCTCGTCGGCTTGAATAGGCTTGAACACCACAGAGGCCCGCCACCACAACGAGATCTGGCTGAGCAATAGGGTTATACGCATCGAGCTATAAAGTGATAACGCTCGCAGCCAGACGAATCCTGGCTAGCGGATCGTAAGGAACGTAACATGACATGTATTATAAATAATAACATAACCAAAACACGCGTAAACGTCGCCGAGATTATTATTCGCGCTAAACACGCATGAACGTCATTTACAACAACAGCAGGTGGCTAGCGCTCTTGTTTTTCTGTGATTAGTCAGAAGTAAAAAATGCCGCTGAGTTGCAGCGTCGACTGAAATAGGTATGAACACAATAATCGTCGTTCCAACGTTGCTTTTGTGCTTGTCATCGCTGTAAGCGCGAGAATTATACTGGCCTTTGTAACTACTGTCATTGGTTAGATTGCCTTACTATTTTATTTGTTCTAAAGTATCCTAGGCAGAAGTCGTATACCAAACGAGGTACGCCTACTCATTATTAAGAACCGAAGCAGCTTAGAAGAATTAGGACCGATAGTAACTAAATAATTAATTTAAACTCGTTCATTTCAGGTAAGCGTTGACATGGGTGATAACATTTCACCGCTAATGTAACCAGCCAAATGATGATTTTGCCGTATCATTAACATCACCCGAACTGAAGCAGTTTAAAGGTAACCGCTAAATGTTTAACTTGCATTTGCACGATATGAACATATGTCGCACACGTTGAGGCCGGACACTAAACGTCAGTGAAGTGTCCTGTGACGATAAATGAAGATTCACCTCTCGAAGAGAAACTAGAGAGATAACTTGAGCGAGCTTTCTTTAAACAGACCAACGCGGAGTTATATGATAGTGACGTTTGCTTCGAGAGTCAAATTTAGAATGAGCCCGTCGTGCGAACGCACCTCGTCACAGAGACTTAAGAATTTTATTAGTAAAACAACCTGCATAGCTCTGATGCGGTATGGGTCCCTTTGAACACTATTTTCGCAATTCATCCCGTTGTCCGCAACCGGAGCCAACTGAGAGCCTACGTAGGTTTTCGTAATGACCATTATTATTAGTAGCGCAAAGGTAAAACTCGCCGAAATTTCGCCAACTCTGCGGACACTTAATGATGAAACTAGTCACAATAGAGGCGACAACGGCTATGTATATTAACATCGCGCAATGTTACGAAGCTTATAATAGAGAAAATATTGTTATTATTATTAAGATTATTATTTACTATGATTATGATGCTGCGTAATCCTCAAACCGATCAAATATGCTTTGACAAATTGCGTGGTCAGAGGCAAGAGACAGGCGAGGCAAGGCCTCATTTTTTCTTCATCTTTCCAGTGATTAAACGTTTCCATGTAGGCTAGCCTAGATAAACTTCCCGTTCTGGCCCGTACAGTCACACGTTCTGGTCTGACGGACCCGAACTCATCTCATGATATTTTCCAAATCGCTGCTCCTTCATCATCCTTTAGCTTCAAACGATAGGTCGATCGATCAGGGTGGTGCTATGTTGAGCAGTGAACTTTACTAGTGCCACCTGTAATATAGCAGGCCAGATACAACATGCCAGAATGATACTGGCTGGGCTGACCGAATGCATATTCAAACAACCCAATGAAACGAGACACACGGGCCGCCCCGCGTCCCGTCGCTGCGCGCTGTTCAGCGATTCTACAACGACGATATCTACAATACGATCACTCCAGGGATCAGCGTCTCGACGCCCGGCTGAACAGCCGGCCAAACAGACAACACACAATCGCTCCCAATACGGTGGAACCCTGCAACCATCGACGGTTTGTGTTCGTCTAATGTGCGAAGTCGGGCAAGCTGGAAGGCAAAAGGGTGGCGGTCTGGGTGAAGAACGCGGTAGGTGAGGCGGGATTTGTCATTTATTTTTTGATGTCCTACCAATTGTATGCGTTCACTTGCCGAGCTGTTCCAATGGTGAGGTAAACGTCAGCCGCTGTTGTTGTTGTTACTGCTGCTGCTGCTGCTGTTCCGCTAGAAAGGCATTTCTGACTTGATGTTCACCACCAGCGTTCTTCGTGGCCTTTTTCTTCAACCCGACGAACAAAGAAGCTGGGCAGCAGCAGGAGCAGCAGCAACAGCAGAGGAAGCAGCATCAGCGGAACGCAAATTGTAGAAATGAATAACTTCTCTCCGCCACAAGACGGAGGTAATACGTTGCCGGCATTGAAGAGCAAACTGCCGCTGAGGGAGCTGCTAGATGGAACAATCATTAGGGCGAGACGATCGAGCGGGCGAGCTAGGTAAGGAGGTAGGTACCAGGCGGCCGGGCGGTCCCTGGCGGAGCGTCAATACAAGACAACAGCAACAGTTCTCAACACTGACTGAATGATGACGGCCAGCCAGAGGAGCGGCCGCAGCGGCCGTTCGTTGCTTGGTTGAGCCAGACTGCGTGGAGATGCCGACGGCAATGGGCAGCCACGGCCGCCGCCGCAGCCAACAATCGCGACGGAGTCATGGTGATGACTCCGTCGTGGTGGTGATGGACAGTGGCTAGATGGATGATTGATGTTGGCGACGATTTTTGTGTACGGCTACATGGAGTTCGATGGAGACGCAGGAAGGAAAAGAAATAAATATTAGAAAAGAACCACTAGTATAGTTGAAAACGAGCTGGTGAGCAGGCCGGTTGAGGGCGTGCAAAGAAAAGGAGATTCAAGATGTCTATCGAGCATTTGCGAAACGAGCCTAGTATGATTTGCGATATCAACGATGCGAGGAATTAGAGGAGCACGATGTATCCATATTTATGCTGATGAACTGATCTGACCAGCGTCGTTAGCAGGGCAGGTCCCATTGAAATTGATGTTTGAAATGGAAGGATTTCTTTCTAGTTGATTCTAGTCCTTCTACTAGGACGTGTTTTGGACGTGTTATATATATATATTTATATATATATATATATATATATATATGTCCAGCAGCATTATTTTGTATGAGTATGTATATGTGTATTCGTCTATAGTGACGAACTGAAGCGTCACTTGTACAACAAGTTGCTACAATATAATTATTTTTCATCTATGACACCCGAAATACTGTTGACTCTCATTTTCAGCCCGCTGGGTCACAGCGTTTAGATTCGACACTTCTGCTAGTCAGACCGTTCTATTTGCAAGTGGCCTTCTATTATGAAGAACCATGTTTGCCAGCGACGCACGTCTTGCGCACTCGTGAGGACCAGGCGACGACAGATCGCATTTGAACGCGAGATCAACGTCACGTTCAAAGTCTTGCTCGTCCCGCTCTCCAGATCATCATTATCGCTCTGACCGCACACTACACAACGACTGCAGCTACGAGTCGGTAGTTCGGTGCCCCTGTTACTCCCAGCCGACAACAATGGCCCGCGCGACCATCAGAGCTCTACGGTCGGAGCAATGGGCGGCTGGCTGGTTGCAAGCAAACAAGCAAAACCAGGCGCTGTCTCCCGTCTGTAAACCAGACCCCCAACTGCCACCTCCCCTCGAAATGGAAAACCCCACGGTGTTTCGCCTCGCGTCGGGCTGCACCGTCCACGACGATGCAGGTACAATAAACAGACATATATACAGACATCCCGTCTCAACCCGTCCCACTCTCAACCCGTGTCACTGCTCAATGCCTCCTGATCCAGCAAACCGGCGAGGCTCGACTCGGCGGCCACAGGTCAGCCCGGAACGTTCGTCCAGTACAACGTCCGAAGGGGAAGACCTCGACGGCTTTAACTTCGCTTACATCACATCACCGAGCATCATCGCCGCCGCCCGTTCTGGAGAACGGCCGCATTATTCTGTGTTCTATTGTGCTACTGTACCGCGTACCCGCCGCCACAGCCGCCACGACCAACTTAAATGAGGGTTTGTATCTGCGTCGTCGTTGATGCTATTTCTACCAGTGGCTCTACTAGTGCTTCGTCGTTGTAGCTGCGTCGCCGCCAGAAACGCCGGCCGGGGAAGTTGGAAGTTGGCACGGCATTCAGGTCCTGCCTCCTGCTCCGGACGATCACGGCGGCCCAACGGACAGAGCGGATCGACCGACGTTAGCAAGCAGGCGAACGAAAGACCCACCGAGTGAACGCAATCAAGCCAATGCAAGAGCAACACGACTAGCCCAGTCCGCAGAGCAAAACAGCCAATTTCACTCCCTCCAGAGACCTGAAAGTTGCCGATGCACGTGAACGTCGAATAGCAACATTTGAGAAATATTATCATATAGTACTATGATTATGAATATTATTATTAGTACTGTTGTTGTTGTTATTATTATTATTATTTATTGAATTGGTGGACGTATCGAACATATAATAAAGCTGCTTGGCAAACGTACTCGAGGGCCTTGTAGTAACGACAATGTCTAGGTGAAAATTTGTCTCAAGAGAGAAGAGCTGGGAAGGGACTATTGGTGCTCCGGGGCCCTGTAACCAGGGGACAGGAAGAATGGAAGATCGCGACATGATCATGAGCGTTCTATTTATTTGCGCGTTCGACATCCACACGCAAATTGCTGGTCTCGTTAGCCCAGCGACGCCAAGGAGGTTGTTTCGAAACGCTGAACTTCATGGTAAAGACGTATGCGCACGATAGCTGTATTGTGTAACAACATTTTCGACACATCAGAAGTCACTTCTCAATACAGAATATTCAGAAGATCATCAGCAATTGCAAATGCGGTAAGAACTCTTAGCCTAATTTACTATCCGCTTCCAAGCAGTTGATAATTGCGCATGTATCTCTAGTGGAACGTCGTTGGTCACTAGCAAGCGTCCGTAAAGGTTAAATTCAAGGGCAAAGACCCTTGAAAGCTGTTAGGAAATCCCCTCGTGTTATTTTCTAGCCTAATTATTAACTCACGAGGAAACTAAATGGCCAAGTTGCATTGGGTGTTGGCCAGTCAAGATAATTGCAATTGCCGAACGATATGCGATCAGGGTGACTCTTGCTGCTGGCGAGAGGTCAACGCGCCGGTATACACAGATTAGAAGTTGAAAGTGTATGCTCGGGGAGAGCATCTATGTGAGGAAGAAATATAGTAAGAGCGCCGCCTGATTGAAAGATAGCGGATGTGCAGCAGCATAGCGTTCAGCGAAGCGACTTAGTTTCTCTCGGGGTTTGGTCTGATGTAGGAAGATTATTTCATAGACTTGCCTGTTTGGTTTGGTCTGGGGTGACCAACGTTCTGTAAATAAATGCTCGAATTCTCCCGATTCTCTCTGATCGGCCGGCTCGAGCGACGACGAATGCCGTGGAACGATGGGTTACAACGAATCATTATGATCAAGATCCATTCTGAATGTTCTGCTTCCTCTTGATGGCGCAGCTCGTTCCTGTTTGTGCCTTCCAATAGAAGAACTGCCGGTAGAACTGTTGTCGGAAAAGTTGACCGACTGCTATTGAACCGACCCAGATCCTCGTTGAACTTCCAGCACGCTGCGTCGACGTGGGAATCGTTCTGCGATGTTGCGGTGATGGTGTTATGACGCTCCGAGCTTGTTTATACATCGAGAAGAGTTTGACAATCTTCGAAATAAGCGTAATCAAGCGAGGTGAAATTCAGCCTGTATATATACTTTAGTCTTTTTCTTGCACCTGTAGCTCAGTGCTGATTCAGATTCCTTGAACCGACATGAGTCTAGAGGCTGATCTATCATTTTTTGCTGACAATCAGAGTTCTGCAATAGCGGACTGGATAAAGGCAGGGAATATTTCTCATGGATGGATTCAACCTGCATATTCTCCAAATTTAAGCCCTTGTGATCATGCTCGTTTCCATACATTAAAACGGGCAAACGGTATTGCAGATTATTCCGGCATTGATTTACTTCACGAAGATATCGACTACGAAAATAGGTGTGGTAACCCAAATAGGAGATATACTGCCGTTCAGAAGCTCTCAGAAAGCTGGCTCCAGTGTGTAAATAATAAGGGGGAATAACTCTGAGATATTAAAACAAAAAATCATATTATCATATTTCTATTTCAATTTGTTCAAAAGTTATCAAAGCTCGTTTTGCTATACACAAAATACCGCTGAACGTAACCTAATAATAATAATACAATAGACAGCTGAAATATCGTGCTGATATCGATAATTCCACGCGATATCTCCTACTATGTATTCACTCTCTTCGAATGTTTTAAACATGCGCTGGTCCGGACATCTCAGCCTCAATACTCGAACAGTCGATACAGTCAATATTAAAATCGAAAGATTGGATATCATTTTATGAAGTAATCTCAAAATATTATTTGTCGGTGAAAATCCAAACGAGTCGAATTCAGCCTTCGTGTAATCAACACGCATCTATGTTATTGGTGATTAACAGTAAAAAAAACAGATGCTCGTCAGCATCATCCGGCATAAGCCCACTGTCGGTTGTTGTCACATGTTGATGTAATACTGTCGCTCACCTCGGTGGACGGCCTGCCCATGCCAACAGCAACAGCTGTCGATTTGTTTTTTTTGCTCCAGCGTCTAGATATTATGGCTAATCCTCCTGTATGAGAACCTGTCGCTGCTGTCGTCTGTGTTTTAATAATAGGTCACACTAGCTTACATAGGCGGCAAGTGTTCGCAGACTTAAAACACGAAAGGCTTCAGGTGGTATATGCCATTTTGGATGGTGGACTTTTCATGAAATTCCCCCAAGTGAACAATGGACTTTCTATCTGAGTCGACTATATGACTTGCACGTTGAAATATTACAATCGCAACAGCTATTCGCCGCAGCTGCACGTAACTAAACTAGAGCAGACAGACTGTTCATGTTCATATCATAGTTTTCCCGTTAAAGCCAAATCGTAGGTATCGGCACCACAGCCGTGAATATCCTGTCTGGGTATATTGTCGCGCACGCACTCAGTCGGGCCAATTGTTAGCTTGTTTTTTTTTAATTTTTTTTTATTAATGTGTACAATTCGTGAATAAAGTTAACCCATCAATTGAGTATATTGTGCGCCGTGGAGAACCCTTGCAGTTTGATCAGGCTAAAGTTTCCAGTTGTTGTCATCGCGTTGAAGTCTCTTCGTTCGCTTTCAACACTTCCGATGGCGAACTTTTCGTTATTAATTTGTTCTACGAAGTCGCCGTGCGCTACTAGCAGCAGCGAAATACTACTTTGGGGAATAAGTGATTCTTCCCTAAATTATCTCTATCTCTATTTGTCTCTTTGCACTAGCGGCGATGAAAGCCAGCTGTGCCATATATGCTCCGCCCATTTAGGACACTTGGAAGTGACTTAACCTTATAAAACAGTCGATATAAAATAACACCCTGTCTAACGTATACGTTCCTGCAAGGACATAGCACCATAGTGGTATCAAAACGATTTCGCTTGGCCGAGAAAATAAAGGACGATAATCCTGAGTTGAAATGAGCCGGTTAATTTGTCTCTCAGCTGATCTAGATGATTAAAATACAGCTGACATTGCTGGTTTACGTATATGTGTCGAAATCGCTACCAAGTTCGGTGGTTGTTTCCAACGGCAACGCAACATATATTATATAATATATATATATCGATGTTTATAATACAACGAACTGCTATATATATATATATTATATACAAACCTTTTCCTGCTGCTGCCAAAACCTTTTCTATGAGGTCTAGCCTCGTCTAGATCTATGCAGTGACGCATATCGCTTGTTGCTTACAAACCTATCTACGTACATGATAGCAAAGTATGATATAATCGGATGAATTATACAGGAACGTGTTCCTCAATCCACATCTCATGTGAGGATGTTCCCATGTAGCATAGCGCGGTAGGTTATGAGTTGGTTGTTGTTGTTATCGTCGTCGTCGTCATTGTTGTTGATGTTGTATGGGGTGCCAACCCGCGTATATTTGTGGATGTCTTTCTTCCACCTCCACAACAAGAACACTTCATCTGCCTCTTCTAGAGCTCCACACAATATCGCCGCATAACATTATAACCCTCATTGGAAACGATACGTAAACAGAACACATTATCTACCGCTATAATCTTTACTGAAATACCGACACGATTCCGTGAAACGCGGCGGTAGAGTTCTCGCTATTTTGCGCGTTCGCGAAGTCAAACGAGAGACATACTCGTACTTCAAGCGACGCAAGCATCGGAGACGCGTCGAGAGCAGCTGTCATAACAGGATCTGAAAGGAAGCAGGAGGGTGTATAGAAACGAAAAAAAAATTATTTGAAGGAGCATTCACAACAGTCACGCCCCTCCTGAATGGAGTCCTCCTTCAAGAGGCGCGCAGAATATTCCGATCAGCTAGTTTCTTGGACTGGTCAAGTCTTCGTTGCTCTTACGTTGCATAGAGCACTGCATTTATCGTTCGCAGGAATCGCCTCCATTTTTATCTGATATGCGTATATATATATATATATATATATATATATAATATATTAGCTATTCTTATCAAACCGAATCATCGGAGCGTTGTTATCATATGGCAGCTCATTATTGCCTCTGTGAATTTATCTCCTTCTCTAACTCTTTCCTTGACAAGTCGTCTTCATGATGTCAACAATAGAATTTCGATCAAAATTCACCCACTTCGATCTGTAAGCCTACACGAATTTTTTGCGACGACAGCAGGACCAAGAGCATTTGAAACAACAGCAGTTGATCTACACTCCTGTTTCTGAACTGAGAACGTAGCTTGCCTCTTAACACATAGAAAGTCCTCAATAGTACCCACGCCGACTTGGAGCAATGTTCGTACCAAGGTATTATTCAATGCTAAAGCAGTGTAATGTATACAGCACCTGCTAGTGTTCATTTAGTGTGATTATTATATACCAATGGACAATCACCGCAGTAGCCACTCACCGCAATTTTTCAGTGGCAAACGAAGGCGGGTGTCGTCACAACAGTAACAATAATTGCCGCAAATATTTATCATTGTCTCTAGCTGTCGGCTAGCCAGTAACCGATCAAAATTTTCGTCAGCACCAATTCCAATATCCAGATACCTCGGACATCCCTCATATAATCTTCGCCCGAAGCGGTGGTGGTACGCTATGCCACGCCCCACAATCACACGTGAGGACAACATCAACTCTGTTGATGATGTTGCTATCGCTGCCATTGTTGTCGTCGCTGATAGTGCTGCTGCATCGACTTCGATTATTCTCTATTCTATCTACGATATTCATCCATTTATCTGTGTATCACCCTGCTTCCATTGTATTCTAAATACTATCCTCGATTCTACTGTATAATATATATATATATAATATGTGCTTGGGTGAGTCTGTGTGCGTTCGATTAGCCTGTGTTGAGCGCGTGTGCATTTGTGCTTGTGCCTGCGAGGGAGTCAGCAGCCCAGCACAACAACACCGTTCGTGGAAAGGGCACGATACTCACTCCGATACCCATACGATTCTGTCGTCATGCGGGGAGAGGGCTGTGCTCGGCAGCATGCGTGCCTCCTTGCCTCCTCCTCATCATCATCGTGATTCGCTGTGGTCCACGCGGGTCGACCGTCCAGCCGGCTACTAGCCTGCCTGTGGCGGGCTATCGTCTATGGTTGCTCTGTTCCTCTGCCGGACCGACTGGCTGCTGCTTGTCTATTGCCTGCTGGTAGTTTTTTCCCTGCTGCTGACCGACCATGGCAGTGGTGGCGGCGGCGGCGACACATCGCTGATGCATCTGGCCGAACAGCGGTAGGCTGTGACCAGCCGCGGTGAGAATAGCGCACCGCATTCGTGCCCACAATAGTCCAGCGGGCTATTCTGTCACTCAGCTCTGCTTGTGACTAGTGAGTCCAGGCCACCGAGCAGAAGTAAGTCACTTAGTCAGTCAATTCGCCTGCCTCAGACACTGACGACAACAGTAAGCTAGTAGCAGTAGCCCGTGTCGCCAACGAACGCGCGGCCCGGTAGGTCGGTTCCAGCGCAGTCCTCCGCTCCGAGCGAGGTGGTTCTGCTCATGGCCGTGGTGGCGGTCAGCGGATGAACGAACGGTATCAGACGGACTCTTGAACGGGACGGACACTTCGGGGACAGTTCGGAGGGCGCGGCCAATCAAATTCACTCCCCCACCCCCGCGTCCGAAAAATCGTGTTCGTCAGCTCAACGGGCATCGTCTAATCGAACCAGAGGCGCGGCCCGATTTTACGAGCACGCAGTGTGTGGCCACCTAAGGCCACGAAAGCAAAGTGAAGTGCAACTAGTTCATGAAGAGTAACTGAAATACTTTGGGAGTCTGCGCAATCTGTTCACTCAGCTGGATAGTACGCGAATACCCGAACCTCGATTTAAGCTAATCAGTGAAAAGTGCAAGACAACCCAAGATGTGCAATATGGATAAGCCAAGTGAAATGCGATGTAAGAGCGTTAATTTCTGTCGTGGTTACAAGCTGTCAAATGGGAAGAGTGTTTGTTTAGCAAATAGAATATTTGAAGGGTCAGTCGTATGCTGTAGTGGCGTTCGAGCATATGGCGCGAAGGCAACGCCGACGTGAGTTTATGTGGTTCAATAAGCAAATGCATGAATATAGGTCGTTGCGGTGATACCCGGTGATTGGATATACGGAGGGGCCGCGTTTTTTACAAGTTTTACTCAGTGCTGAAATGGCGTATTTTGCAACTCTTTTGAATAAGGCCGGTGCGTAGGTTGAGAACATATCCTTCAGGATTCGCTTCCAATCACAGTCATGCGTGCACAATCGCATGTGCAGGTATACAGGTATACATACACATCTCCTTTTTCTCATGAAAGCTAACAGGACACAGTCCTGTCACCTTTGCACACTGACATCGTTCAGGAGGGCACGCTTTTCGGAACTCAGACAGGATAAGGCCGTCTCATCGATGGCCATCCTGACACAATCACCCGCTGACCTCATGGCTCGGGGCTTTTCCTGATGACGTCACAGGATCCCGTGGTCCGAGCTCCGAATGGAGTGAGTGCAGCTTCGGTGGGAAAGGGGAGTTCAGGAGAAGGCCGATTGTCAAGGCATTGCGAAGGTCATCGTACGCGATCATAGTCTGTGCTTTGATCGTATACAGAGTGGTGACCACGTGTGCTCCGTGTCCGCGTTCTTCCCTGGCAAGTATGACAGACCTCTGATAAGCTCACCGTCGACTCCCGAGTATAAATTGTTATATTATTCACGCTTCAATAGGATCGAGGCTATATTTCGACTTGACAACAAACCCCGACCAGATACCCCCCTATCGACGGGAACAAACAGCTCAAAGTGTATTGCACTTTATAGAGGGGTAACGTCGAAATGAAAGTCGTGCGCTTGCACAAAGCTGGCTGACACGATGAATTGTGATACCTCAATATAAGGGTATACCTTATTTGATATTAACAGACGATAGTTAATCCTACCAACATTGCTGAAGGTTTTTGCACGCTTTTGCGATTCTCGCCCGATAGACTGACACGTATTAGCTTACCAGTAACTGCTACAAGCAATCCGTCATACCATTAATAGTACATATATATAGACAAATATATATATATATATATATATATACACATACACGCATACACATATATACGCGTACCTACTTCTCATGGCTGATTTCGTGCGTACGATTTGAACCACCGTCGTGCTCTGCGTGCATTCCCATGTGATTCTAGCCCATTCACGGCCGAATTCACTGACAGCTATCATACTATCCATTTTGCAGATGATGATGATAGCGATTAGTATTTTCCCAGTACCACTTTTACCTGTGATTATTACCTTACAATCGGCATCTATTGCCATTCTGTTTATTTGTTTGAGAATGCTCTGCGCGAGAATGTCTATGATGGTGTCTGTGCGTTTACACTGGGCCGCATTCGACGATATCGGCGATTTTCAAAACACGACCCATTCAAGGAAAACACAATATCCAGTTTGTTTTTATAGTTACGTGCGTTCGTTCCGTGCTGTGGATTTCGCACTGATACGGCTGCGAACCGTCGTCGTTCTTATGTCATTCATAAAGTAGCAAGTATCACGTATAGCTCCACTGTTCTTGTGCTTCCCCGTGAGTCTTCAATTGTCGAGACCATCGAGAGTGCATCCGCACTAGTATAATAGAACGCGATACGAGAGTTTCCATTCATATGACCCGAGAGATCACGTCACATCATACACGGACGAATACCCGCACGAGCATAGACAAGGGCACTCAAGGAGTCGGTTCAGTCATTCCATGTGATGCCTGTTATTGCCACATGCCGGTTTGGCCATGGCAGCAGTAGAGACCACTGCGGCTCGCTTGTTTGTGAGATTCGTTTAAGGTAACTATGTTTACACTATTACAATATTGGCTGAGTAGAGGTTGTGTCGACGACCGTAGGCAAGGTCAATCCTGTCGGGTGATGAGCCCGCGTGATCAGTGATCCGAAGTGATCTATCATAATTGCCCTCCAGCCGGCCCCGTACTCCAGTGATTTGCGTTAATCTCTGGCCCCTCCCGAGCGGCTTTCTGATCGAGGCTCTCTGAGCTGACAGCGTGTTGTTGTCGTCGTCAGAAGTCAACCGTGTAAACCAAGTAGTCCACACTAAATAGATATGCGTACGCACGCATGAAGCAGATGATGTAACACCGGATTAAACCGAAGTCCTTCAGCTGATCAAATATGTCATATCGAGTCGTAGTTTATCAACGCTTTGCCAACGGTAATTTGGCCATTGGCCTAAGCCAGTGTCCACTGTCGTCGCGTTATATTTATCGCGGTTGCTCGTCGAAACCGGCTCCACCGCTAACTAAGTGGATCAGGGACTGGCGCCCCCACTGCCGGTGCTGAGTGCTGATGGCGATACTCGCCTGCTGCGCAGGTACACGCTATCATTCGCTGCTTGGAACGGATGCGAGGTCATTCATTATCCCCATATCTCGACCGCCGCCCTACCAGCTCCTGGGGTTCACGGGCGTGAGCGGGCGTAATGGGGGAGTATAGTCCTGTGCTTCGTTCGTCGGCAATAGTGCGGAGAGCCACTCGTCGGTCACCCAGGGATCGGCCAGCATTAGCCCGCTAGAGCCTAGCTGAAGCTCCGTAGATTGAAATTGTATTGTCGTGCGTGGAGAATGACAACGACGAGGATGACACAATGCAAAGACAAAGTGGCGCCGCAAAATTGTGATAAGTTGTACGAGAAGCTTAACTAACCTCAACTGGCGAGTTAGACCTGACAGAAGTCCGAGTTAATCGGTGACTTTCATAGTCGACGTGACTCAAGTTGCAGCTATAGAAGGTGATGCGGGTATTCAGGCTTACGAAAAAAAATAACGCGAACTGGACCCCGCCCATGGATATGCACCCATATATCTATATGTACCGCCAGGCAAATACTGCGGTTGGTCATGTTTGTATGCTCGTCGGTGGTCGTCGACCAGTGTATTGGGAGAATAGCGTTCGACGGAGTTAGCTCAGCCTGTTCAGGACTAAGTGGCGAGGCATAAGAATATCAACGTGTGGAAAGCCCACTCGACTGACAGCTCTAAAAACATCTGTCTCTAAATTCGCTCTGTCTGTTCGTATCTCCCTGGACATTTTAAGGATTACGACTATTCAGGAGTAGTAAGGACGCACGCCAGGAGAATGCCAGAGCCCTTCGAAATAACCACGAGCAATAATTCCCTCGGTTTAATTTTGCTAGGAATCGACCTATCCTATGTGTGAATAGTTAGTCGTCGACATTACTGAGCTTGAACCATTTCGTGGTGTATGGTCCGTTATTCTCGTTGGTCGTAGTTCGCGTCCGCAATCTGTTGTTGAAGTGCGCTGGCAGCCAGCTCTTGTCTACAAGTGTCCGCTGTCCCTCATAGTTTCATCCACGGACGACAGCTCTGTTCTAATCAATTTCAAATTTAACTACTCAATTAGATGGTTTAAATTCAAGTAGACATTTCTCGTTTGCTTGTGTCGGATCATCTACGATGCCCGCTGCTCGGCCCGCCACTGAGTTGACAATTCGTAAGCGTTTCCATTGACAGACAGCTTTGGCGACCTTTTCTCTGCTCGCGCAGCGAACTCTCAATGGTTAGGCGAGAAGATACCTGGGAGTAAATTGGCGCTGCCTAATACCAAAATAGATCCAAGAGAAAATAGGGAATGTGTAGCTGGGGAGGGGGCGGGGAGGCGATCGTGCTTATATATTTTCTATATATTTGTGCTGTGCGTGAGACGTTCTGCAGCTTTGTTACTCACGCGCCCGAATAAGTGTTCATCATGCGTTCAAACATTACCTCTATCCAGTGACGTTTGTTTCGTTGGCTTCCTGAACGATGGGAACTGCCAACGCCAACATGACAATGGCCCCCAACTTGACGACATCTCCACAGCAGCGCGAACGAACAACGGTGGAATCCACGAGTTCTAGAACGCTGCATGTCAACTAGCTAGACTGAGAAATGCACTGGTATGCGTTGAGGGAATGTTCAAAATGTGGTAAATGGATAACTCGTTGCTTGCCTAAGCAAACACACACACACGACAGTGTTAGCAAGGCCACCAGTTCGAATCTCTCCAGCAGTATAATGTTGTATTATGGCAACTTGCTGAGCTCATATGCTATTATGCTTTAGCTGATGAGAAGTTCTCGATCTCGATGCTTATGGGCGTTTTTCGGCGACTTTACACAATAGATATTCTCTCTTTCCCGTATATCGTTAATGCTGTTATTTGGTACTCGAAGGGTGTGGACGAAGCCTGTCCTTCAAACGACCTCCATGAGCAGAAATATTTCTAGCGGCCAGGAAATATTTAGGGACATATTATTATTATTATTGCCCAATAGTAGTACCTTCCATGTGATGGATTCTATAGTCAACAATGACTCAGGGTACGCTTATACGCTTATAATAACTATTACCTTGAATTCTTGTAGAAAATTCCTGTTTGAATGGAATGTGGCTCACCATACTTACTACAATGCCTCGCGTTGGGCAGACAAACCTTTCCAAAAGTGGACATCTTCCAGTCCACAGACATTTCGACAACACAATCACCTGTTCCGTCATTCATTGAAATTTATGAAGTTTTATTATAAATGGTCGTTCGTCCAAAAGATGCGCACATATAATAAATACATGTGTGTGTGCTAGTGTTCTTAGTTCGTATAGACAGATATAATCGACTGATCGATTAGAAATGTAAAATGAACAACTAGCGATCAGCAAACATTGCTGACAACATATTTATAGTTGGGCCGAACAGCACATGTGATCTGCTGAATAATATACTCATGCAAATAATAGTTTGTTTGTCAGCGGCAGGTTAGGGACCATGCTCGTGAGCGTTAAAGAGGAGGCGATCCAATTCGTAGAGGCCATTGCCTAAAACGAGTACAACAAATATATACATGTATATATATATATATATATATAAGCGACGTCGATATATGGCAACATACAAAACGAAATGGGTTCAGAGCCGATGATGGTGGCGACACCATTTGTTGGCATAAAGCGACCACGATGGCTGCACTCGAGACTCGGGCCTGGAGTTCGGGGTCCTTATTTAGCCTTCGAGGCGGTGTCTTTTTCCTTTCAAGGCTCGTCTAAACATTCATCTGTCGTCGTCGCTTGTCGCTGTTCACATACACACAGAGGAGCCACTGAGCGCTGGTGTGATTCCGATTGGTGCTGGCATCGAGGCAACAGCAGTCGCATTTAGCATGTCGATACTCCATCCATCAGTGAGTGTGGTAGTCGTAGTCGTAGATACATATGCCATTACTCGAAAGCAGTGTTGCGGCAGGTCGCTTGTGGCTGTTTACAGGATTCATTATCAATAGGCCGCTCCAATGTTTCAATATTGACCAATGTCGTCCAAATGTCGAAATCGCAGTCGATATCAATGATAGATCGGTGGAAATTTCACGGTAAACAGATGGACAATCTAAACTAGATACAAAACATTGCATTATAGCCACGGATATGGCCAACGTAGCAGAGGATCCAGTTGAATACTGGAGGATAAAAGAGTTCACTTGTTGCGACAGGGCGCACTTACATCTTTGTTACAGCATGATCTGCTGTCCCCAACGAACATTAATCAGACAACCATGCCTACAATTTAGTCCATAATCCTATCGTTTGTCTTCGTTTCAATCCTGAAATGAATTCCTAATAAGGTTAATTAAATACTCAATTAAAAGTAATCCCCCTGTCATGTTTATGCTCATCTTGTTCGAATTCGTTGTCGTTGTCCCGCCACCGCGGCCAACGCCCCTTCAAACAGCTCACGATATTGTATTGTATTGATATGAACAACAAACACAAAATGATTGACTTCGGAAGTTGCTCGCGGCCGTGACATCGTAACGCGAGCCATTGCCGCACGAAATCTACTACTTTCGGCGGCTGCTTTCGTGATCATTCGATGTACACAATTGATGAAGAACAATTTCATTTGCATACGATATCATATATAAACGTTGTCTGCATCGGGAGACAGCTTCACATCAAAACGCCGTTGTCACAATCGAATCATCTGTAGCCTACAGGACGCTCAGATAGGTACCAATTCGACAAGAGCAAGAGGGGGAGGGAGAGAGAGAGGAATAGTGAGAGTGTGGGTGAACATTGGAATATAAAAACAATATCACATTTAGGCACATAAGTAGTGGCTGGTTGTAATTAATCAGAATTAAGTGGACGCGTTGCGTTAAATCGTCTCCATCATTAGCGCCACCATCGTATTAGCGATAGATTGATGCGGATGATGATGATGATGCTGAGCTTTTTATTGTCTTCTTGGAGTCTCGTACAAAACCAGTCAGTCGTTGTCTTCATCTCAGCCGTGCTACCGTTACGTATGATCGAGCTCACAGGTCTTATTTCGATTGGAGAGCTGGTAAAACGTTATTATCGTTTGGCTGGTTCCTTCGATTTTCTATAAATCCGTGTCCTGTGTTACCGTTCCTACTGGCGAAGCATCCACGCTCGCTATCATGACACGGCATTCGATGCACTGACAATAAATACATTTCTATAGATCGCCTTCGGCGACAGGCAGCTGGCTGGCTCATTATGAGACTGATCGCTCGTTCGTACGGATACTTGTTACTACTGGTTCGAGCAGAGCGCGAACTGAATCAGCAGCAGTGGCTGCAGGTGAATCCGATGTGGATCGTTGATCAGCAACGGCTTTATTATGTTGAATTTATTTGCTTATTTATCTATTTATCCAGATTGATAAAATGAGCTGTTCAGTATGTATGGATAGAGCTAGCGTGAAGTGATGTCGAACGAAGAACAGTGTCATGGGTGTGATTGTTGGGGGATTTTTCCATTTCTTCCGAAAATCGGGACAATTACGAGGAGCGCCTGTTAACGCCAAAGAAAATATTACCGATCGCCATTGTAATTTTTATCGCATCTTGGTGAAAGTCGAAACCATTTCGATGGGAAGCTAATGAATCGTCTACCGTTGGATCGCACAGGCTGCTGAGAGCGACCAGCAATGGGGCAATTGATCTTTGTCCTGAGACAAATCGTCTATGAACAGGCCCGACACTCAAACACTGTTTTCTCAACAGTTCATTGACGAGTTTACAGCCGTGTGCCGGTATGGATCTTCTTGGTACACCTAATCTTTACACTTGCGCCTCGCCTCTGTTCCCACTCGTGGAAAACGTGTTTAGAATCGACATCGAGGTTGACGGGCCCATCTTATCGGGGCAACGAATGCAGCCTACCAACGTCTCGTAATAGAATACGACGGCCATAATAAGCATTTCTCATAGACACACATACAGACGCACATAAACACACCTAAATATAGATAGGCTGACATCTACAGGCTACGCTGTGCTTTCGGGAGAATTCATGCGCGATGGTGGTGATACTACAGAATGGGCGGACAATGGATGTCTTCAAAAGCCAAAAGAAATGTGGGATCATTTACCTAAAGCGTCGTCTCATGCGTGGAAGCCACCCTTGAGCCAAAGCTGGCCGACCGCCTCGATAGTGAGTTGAGGTGCGACAGGTCTGATCACCAACTCTGGCGAATCGGTGTGAAAAGGGTGGATCAATGATGGTCAAAACAATGCCCGAAGCCCGCAGTGACCCAGTCCAAGTTCGCCAGCCACCATCTCATTCAGCTGCCGAGGATGCCTAAATGCCTCTCGCCGATCCCGTGTAAACATTCAGGCTATAATTCTGAAAGTGTTGGCAGCAGCAGCACCTATGTCTTGGTGCTCGTATTGCAGCAATATTGGAATGTGCTCACGTGCTTGTTTTTCGATGGGACTAACCTGCCCTCAGGGAGAACCTGCCGCGGCCTCTAGTATCGCCACTAATTCGCCCAGTCTCCCATGCTGGAGACAGTGGTCTCTTGCTCCATTCTCCCCCACACGCACACACACACACACGCACTCACGTACGCAAACCCACACAGCCACTTTACGGAATAGCGAGACAGACGAGTAAGGTGAATTAACGCGGTTTGAGCTATCAACCAACGCAAACGACTCTCAGCGCCCTATCGAGAGAGAGAGAGAGAGAGAGATAGAGACAGCGAGAGCAGCGTCCAGGCGGGACGGAGAACTGACGATAGCGTAGAACGGCTGTCTCGCCTTAAGATCCTCCGGTGCTACCTCCTGACGATCGCATGATCATTAACCACAACAATAGCAATAACAACACCAACAGCGACAACATCAGCGCGGATATTCACTTTACTTCGACGGTGGTCGCTAACCTCCACGGCTGTGTTCTCTAGCGTACGCCGGCGGCTTCGGTCCTTTACTACACCCAGTGGTTGTAGTTCTTCTCGCCGTAGCGGCTCTGTGGACGTTAAACGTTGGCCGAGAGTCAGCCCGAAATAGTTTCGTTTTGTGGTAATGGTGATCTCTCGCCCCGTCCGGTGTCAAAAGAGTTTATCGAAACGCCCATCCCGTTGTTGTATATAAATATTCGCGAACCACTCTACAAAGCGCTCGTTAGAGAGATATTGCCTAGATGTTTTACCGGTACTGTTATGGTTACGTGAGTGATACGTGCCTCTTGATGATCATAAATCATGAAGAGATATGATATTAAGGTGATGATAGTTAAGGTGTTCTTTTTGTTCTGTGGGGGGATGTGATATGCTCATCTATCGATGTGCATGCTGATGCGTGTAATGCTCGATTTCAGAAGAAGTCTCAAAGAAAAGCTCCGTGTAACGTCTGTGTGATGACTAAGAGGCGGTGGATTGGCATGATCCAAACGGGTTGGAAATCCGCGGCATGTGAGAACTCCGAAAACAGGAAAGGAGATCCAGAAAAAATATTAACGCAGTAGGCCTACTGGGAGATACTTCCGACTGGACTGATCGTTGCTGCGGGCGGCGACGGTGGTGCGTCACTGGGGTCAAGTGACTTCTTGTTGTGATTGGTCTGAGTTGTGATTCATGGAATAATATTAATAATGATAAGTGATTGTTAGGGACAATGTTGGCTCTAAAGGAAGTTAACCCTTCGCGGAATTTGTGAAACCTAGTGAAAGCCAAGTACGGAAATAAGAAAAAATCAGCAACAAGAATCATGAAGACCATGAGAAGAGTGCAGGTTCACCCTGCTAAAGGTAAGTGTAGATGTATTAAGTGCAGTGCATTATGAGTATGTTACAAGTGGAGCTCGATGGCGTGGTGAATTCGTGTGCGCCGTGCAACCGGAGGAGACACGTAGGTAGCTGCACGGGTTCGAACCCCACAGTTGCATTTTAGGGGTTCGTCTTACGAAGCAATGCACGCTGAGAATCACCCCGAAAAAAATATAAAAATGTGCAGCAGACTGATTGTCCGCGGAGCTATGCGGAGTTCTATTTGTTAACGAGAAGGTAAATGTAAAGCTTTATTGGTTTATTAAAGGAGCTGCAATTTTGAAATGCTTTAGCTCTTTTATATGTCATCACGCAACGGAAACTCACCATTTGTTAGTTGCCCCTTCTGTATGTTAGACATACAGCAATTATACGTAGCAGGTCACGTTAGTTCGTATACTGGCCCCCGAAATACAAAGCTTGATACCGTCCATAGAATTACTAAATTATAGTCTTATATTTACAAGGGGTCTAAATGTTCTGTAAGTTGTCTTAAATTTCGATGATCACCTGCTCAATTATTAACACATGTCCACGAGGTATAATTATTGCCTAAGTTATCTGAATAATTGAAATTAAACACATATCATTGTCGTACACCTTTACGATTGACGAATATAAGTTCCATAAAACATAGTAACTTCATAACATTTAACACATATAATTATAAGTTGGACGTATTAAGAATCCAACCCTTGCTTGTACCATTTTTGTTCGGCTACGATCTAGCATTTTTGTTAGGTAGGCAATGCACTGTGTGGGTTAGCTATTTCTGGCACGAAATTACATCAGCATTACTTCGACAACATCTGCATAGCAGCTATGAAATATTTGGAAATATTCTCATTTTTTTTCAATGTCTCCTATCTCTCTCTCTCTCCCTCTTTCTTTCTCGTAAGACAGACTCCATCATCTGTGTGGTGAGCCCGCGAAAAGTACGAATGACCCCGACCATCGTGGTATATGTGTCATCAACAAATGTCGATGATAATTTCATAAGGAGAAACAGAGAGACGCGAACGTGATTTGCAACTTGCTCGAAACACACTGAGTGCTACTGGTAGCTGGCTGGTGGCGTCGGCCGTGCCTTTCTAGCGTTTTATAATTTATGGAAGAAATCCTGTTTTGACAACAGCAGTCTCCTGTCCTCCTCACGGCTTCGGCAAAGATGATGTTCTCTCTCTCTCGCTCGCTCGCTCCCTCTCATCAGCAAACATGGTTTCTGCTTTTTTCTCGTCGCGGCCTGCCGTTCACCCGAATACGGGGCGGTATGACGCGTGTCTGAACGAATCGCATCCCATAAATTTCGTATTCATATCAGCAGAAAAAAGCTGCATGGGTTGAGATCCTCCTCGGGGCGGCCCGTGTCTCGTCTTGCGCGTTGTTGGAGCGCAACACTTTGTCGAAATATGGCAAAGGTGGCATTGGTCTATTTACTGCTGCTGCTGTTGTAAACTATAGTAATGATTTGTATGTAAACTAATAATATTAACAAAACTCACAGATAAGAGTCATCATTTACTATGTACAATTAAATTGTGCGTATTTTGGCAAATTTCGACAAATGATTTGTTGATAAGCTATTCCGGTCCGGGCCTCGTTAGATGCAGAAATTCATCCTATAAACTAACATCATCTACAATGGAACAATTTCCTATCCTCGAACTTAGGCGTACGCTGCTGCTACCGCTGCTCTTAAACGCGACGCCAAATCGAGTGGCTTGCTTTTGTTAAAAATGACATATTACTAGAAACATATATGAACTCCAACGACACAGCTACGAAGATAGTTGGACCTTGCGGTCCGCTCTGCAGCTCAATGGACGTGAGTAGATTTGTCACATTCACCGCTGTTAGATACCGTTCGTCCAACAGCGGCGCTTTACGCCCCGTCAGATAGAGTGCGGCATCGTACGAATCAATTGACGATGCACACAGCGAACTCATCATTGACCAGACAACATCACATAACGCCACGAGCTCTCTCTCCTCTATCTCAGCCTCTGTTGCCTTCTGTATTATCCGTCTTGGTTTGTCTTCTCGCTTTGTCACTCGAATAGCATCCCCGTTCATTCATCGTTCAGCTGTTCATTCATCTATGTTCGTCAGTCAGTCACCACCACCATCATCATCATTAGCATCAGCACCGTCTGCTCTACGGTGAAGCAGGCAGCGAGATGGTGATGTGATAATAGTATAATCGTAGTACTCGCAATGAAGACTGCTGCTGATGCTGTAGCTATTGCTGCGACATCATCATTGAAAGACCTGTGGTCGCCGCAGCGGCAGCGGCATAGGCCTGTTTTCATCGAGTGCGCCCCTGCTATTCCCCGCTCCCTCTCACTGGTTCTTCGTTAGTCAAACACTTGAGAAACACAGACAAACAACCGCCTGCACCCTAAATGTATGTCGGCGTCGTCTATCCGCGTATACGTATATACGCTGTACATGTATGTGTGTGTGTGTGTGTGCGTCGGTGTGTCTACGAGTATATATAGCATAAGATGATATGTCCACCTGCCACGTAGTTGTCTTCAGTGCTTGTTCTTATTTGGCCTTTTCCCCGATTGTGTCCCGCACGCGTACGTCGTCTTCGAGTCGAGATCGAGCAAAGACACACACACACACAAACAAACAAACACTGTTTGCGGTGAGGATTTACTTCACCACAACACACACACGCACACGGTTAGATGTGTTGGCGGCAACGGTGGTCGCGGCTGCTGTTGCTGCGCAGAGGGACCGTTACGGTGATATTCGACCAGATCTCTTCGGTCATAACCGCCGCGTGTCAACGCCCATAGCTGTCACAGGCACCGCTGGTTAACGTACAGCAGCATACGAATATTACGACGGCTACTGGTTGGTGCCTGCTGTTATTACTGTGACAAAATAGAAAAACGTATACATTCATGCGTACTGTGATTGAGCAGCGGTCCGCGGCTTAGCCCGATCTGGCCGATGGGGTCTCACGATGACGACAACTGCTACGTTTGCTATGTCATACGACAACTGCTATTTCAACCGATGTTAATAATAATAATAATAGTAATAATACTAATATTGAGATTGAGAAAAGAGAGAGAGAGAAAAAAGTGGAACGTGATGTTCGTGATCTGGAACCGCCCAACAACGGTGATGCCTGATGTTGTTGATACACTACTGATGTTGATGTTGACGCTTCGACGGTGGACGGATGCGCGTTTTTGTTGTTCATGGGTGTGTTTGTCTGTTTGTGTGTGTGTGTGTATTGCAACTTCTCTACCATTCCTTCCGGCGTTCCCTTCATTTCATGTTTGTCAATGTATATATATATATATATCAATATATATATTGATGAACACGAATATGATATATGTTTAATTGAATGTCTTTAATTTACATGGCAATATTCTTATTCGATACGCAGCGGCTGCTTAGTTGCTGCCCGCAATCCGTTGGTAATATCTCACCGTCAACGGTACAAAATATTATATATCATAGTCGGTGTATTGTGCGTTTTCGAATATTGTCTTATATAATAAATATATGAATATTCTCTGATGTGTTTTAGATTCATTTTTGAGGGCCCTTTTTAAAAATTCCTTTTTGCTGAGAGGAAGCCCTTCTCATACAGACATAACATATCCTTCTTATTCAGATGTTAAAAACAATTAAATGTCACAAACAACGAACACCTGTCCTCATGGAGCCGCTAATATTTGCGCGGTTCTGATCAGACCAGCGATACACTTGTGTGGACTCGCTAAAAGTCAATACATGAAATTCAATTCACATGACTAAAATCGCCAAAAGCATTTAAGACGTGAGCGCCTACGGTGAGTTTCACGTACGATGGAATTAACGACTAGCTTGTTGTAGATCAGCTCCATTAGTCCGACACGAGGAGGCGATGTGCGTGTGTGTGTGTGTGTTGTTCATGAAGAATAGAAAACGCATCGATAACCAATGTCCCAGGAAAAATTAACGTTCTTGATGCTACCTCCCAACATCACGTACATCGTGCCAGGCCACCAAGCCGTGATAGCCTCAGGCCACTGAGCACATCGAACGGACATGAACATATACCTGGTATAAATTCACGTGATGACGCTCACGTGATTTAATCCTCGTCGCATCGACATTAGACGTTGCCGCTATTAGACGTTGGATCACTTCCAGATACAATACATCTTCATACACGAAGAGCTGTTGTATAGGGCGATGGGAAAGCGATCTCCTTCGATATTTTCGGAGATTTACAGACAAATCAAAAGTCAACAAATGAGGCGACGATGAGGTGATGATGCGCCTGGAGGCAACTACCAAAGCATAATATATATATATATAATCTATGGGTCGAGTAAACTGAGCAAGAAAATGTGTGTAAAAAACGTGTGTACTATCTGACGGAACATCAAAGTCACTCGTGAAGCGAGCGAAAGGAATGAGTAATCTTTTCTCGCTGAACGGCGTGGGTCATCATTTCTCATCGGCGAAGAACAGAGGGAACGGCCATACGAGCAGGCGACCGAGCAACCGTCCGACCACACGAACGCATCAACGACCAACAAACAAACTGAGCAGCGGTTTCTCCACTTCTTAATAATTCCATATTGAGTGACATGTGCATGAATGACATTAGCCGGTGGAGCGCGCGCCATCATCAACAGAAGATGGATTAGTGGCACTCCCCTCGTGATCGACCTTTGGCGGCCTCCACTAGCAAGGCGAGTTGTACGAAGGAACAACGTGTGAATGAGTAGACGGACAAACTGAAATGAAGCCATCGGTCTGACTCCGGTGAAAAGAGAGAGAGAGAGAGAGGGTGGCTGTATCCAACGGGAAAAGCGGCTGATGCTGCAGAAAGGCGAAGAATACAACCGTGGAGAGAGATACGCGACACGACGAAGAGTTGGCGGATAGGAACGAAACGAGAAACGGGTATCTCTCTATTTTCGATTGGCAGAAACGGCATTGCTGATGCCGCCACCGCTAATCGTGTAAATATGATAATGTTTCTCTTTTTTTTTGATTTTGCCTGTCGCCGTGGACTCGTACGAGGGGAAACTTCTCTCTGCGACTCGCCACGTTGAGAAACTCGCCGATTGCGCGATGATACGTAGCGTTGGTCACTCACATCGTGGATGATCGTGTGGCCGGGGAGTTTGCCTCGGAAGACGAGAAGCAATGTCTGCCTTAGCTGAATCCGGGCAATAGTCAGCTTACAGTTGGTAACATGATCAGCACAAGCTGCTGTTGTCGGTGACGACAAGAAATTGTCAAGTCGTTGTGTTTCGTCGGAGAAAATTCCCAAATGTATTTGACAGTGCCCGCTCCGCAGGCAGGGTCCGTCGGTGCTACCACAAAACGATATGCGAACGATATGTTGTGTTAACGGGCGCCTTTGTATCTCCATGCAACTAGCTGAAGCGGAGAACGAGTTTGACTAGATATATTGGGGCCGCGTCGATCGCGTTGCTGCAATGAATCGCATGAATAAAGTGGAGCAAAACTGAATCGCGTCGGCAGGTTTACACTCAGCAGTCGGCCAATGAGCGTTCGTGTATATGGATATGGTCATCATTAACATCATTTTGCTGATCATTATTAGGGCTCATCGTAGAGGATCGAATCTGACCCAAAACGACTGTATACCACACTGCCCGCTGCAGGCGAGAAAACCTGTTCAAAACAAGTGAACTGTTTCGCTGCTTCATATATATATAGATGATACCTATTACATCTATATAAATATATATATATATATATATATAGATGATACGTATTATATATATATATATATATATATATATAGATAGATGATACGTATTACATCGTCCCTCCGGATGCTCCTTCGTACAAACAACCCATAGAGCGGGACAGAAACCAGTGCTACTGGACTAGTCGACACTAATTATCATAGAATGACCGCAACAACGGACACAAAAGTCGACAAAAAATCGGATCGTCGCATTCATCGACCACGAGCAACTCATTACTCCTGCAGCTAAATACAAACATCATCATAGTAGAGGTATCATGATAGTGTTATGCTGCCGTGCTGCCTATCAGCTCCTGATATTGATGCATTTGTGGTTAATTAGTACGCGATCATTGGGATCGTTAGAGTAATGAAATACGAGACGCTGCTACTTCTCCATTCATATTATCCGGGGACACGAATGGACCATCGAAGAGGTGGAGTTGTAGCGCTTCTTCTTGTTGTTGCTTTTGTTCTGCTAGTGTGTCTAGCTATTTACTCAGTGTAAATCTACTACTTTGAATGAATGGGTTTGTGTTGTCAATGAGCGTTGTCGCGATCAAACACTCTGCAGTCGTAAGTTCGAGATCGACACGTCCTCATGTCGGAACAACACATATTTGTCAAACCAGCAGCTACATTGTCTGACTGCGCTGTCTAAAAACGTGTCAGTGTACGTTAGCATTGTCGTAGGATCTAAGTTTTCCACCTTCCCCAGAGATCGAAGTAATGCCAACCGTGCCAACTCTGGGGAAGAGATACACTCTCAGCAGAGGATGGTTTTAGCAGGCAAAGGCGTTTTGTCATCCACGTTAACTCCCCTGCACTGGATCGGCCCACTTTCATCGAGATTGGAAGGTGTCTCTGGTGGTGTCCGTACGTTTGAAGGAAATTTCCTCCTCTCAAAAAAAATAATCTAGGTTTTCTATACGAGAATCGTCAGTGAGTGCCGCCGCTGCTATGGTGAACAAGCCGTTTATGACACATGTATTATATGATGCGCAATGATAGTCGATCATCGAAAGCTGACATCGAAATTGAACAACAGTTTGTCAATATTCGTTCTGTTGTTCTGTGTGTATGCCTCGTGTTGAAACCTGGATGAATCTATTGTAGAATGGAATCGCTACGGCACTGACCAAGCTGGAGCAAACCTTGAATCATTTTGAAACGGACCTCTGCAGCAATACGATGCGCATTTCTCTCTGGAAAATTCAAACTTTTTATAATGAACAGCGTGTCCAACGTTCGTCTACGTTCGCTTCGATGACTCATCGTGCTCCGTGGATATCCATTTGGTGGACAGCACGGCTTATGTATGGACTCAGACTGTTGTGGGTTTCTCTCCTTCCGTGTCAACGGACGGCTCGGCCGCCCACCAGCCCTCGGGCTGGTAGACACAATTAAAATCGATACCTCTTACTACCGCTGGCTACGAGTACTCAACGTCCTGTACAGATTGAGCTGCCAAAAGTCGTTGAAGGCTTCTGATGAGGAGGATCAAAAGAGCAGATGGTGATGATGAATGGCATATGCTGGGGCGGAATTGCTGGAGAAGAAGGCGATTCGCTGAGGAGACCGTATTCTACTAAAGGTGTCCACTGCTCCCGCTTTTACAGCTGCTTTGTGCTAGCCACCCTTGAAATATCATAGCAATATCGATTTTATTATATGTACGTGCGATGCATAATAGATGCCTCGATGGTGGCGTTACTGTAAGGAGTGCATCCACTTGCAGAGGACCAGATCGACAAAGCACTGGATCGGCCCACTTTCATGGAGATTGGAATGTCTCTGGTGGTAACCGTGCGTTTGAAAAAAATTTCCTCCTCAAAAAAAAAAAAAAAAGATCGGCAAAGCACAGTGCACACGCACCACATGCAAAAGAAACAGCAACAAGTCCACATGTGCAAAGTAGAGTATTTAAAGTTTATCCAATACGAGATTCGTCCGAACGCCGGCAATACCGTCGACCATAGTGGAATATACAATATCTCCATAAACGAAGATGATCCTGAATTTCCCAGATACAAACGATTAGTATAGGCAGGCATTTGTTGTAGCAAGCTGTCATTATCGGTATGTAGGAGCCGTAATGTTGTATTATCTATTAGACTTAGATGGGCAATAGGTTTTTCCTCACTTGAGGTGTGTCTCTCAACCTAGTCAGCTCTTCTGGCAGCCATCTAGCTTGCTTGAGTTCACACCCCCGTGTAACACCAACAAATATAGTCATTGAGAACAGCTCCGTGGGATGTCTACTACATGTATAGGTCGGCACAGCTTTGCTGAAATGCAAAACCTGTCGTACGATCATTTACGTTCGGGCTTGTTAGTATCTATTTCGGCCCGACCCTCCAGCGTTATAACACTTTTATGGTAATATGAATAGGGTTGGATGTAAGCAAGTGGTGTTGCATACAACACCCATATATTATATCTGTAGGTGTCGGGAAGGCACAAAGTTTGACATGCGTCTGTAAGTGAACCGGTGGCGTACTCTCTCTCTCAATATATATATATATATATATATATATATATATATATTGTTGTCTAACTGACATTCGAACGCTGTTGTGTTCTGCTGGGGTAGTATTTTTTTTGGAAAAGTTAAGTCGTGCCCCACATCGACGCTTGGGATGTCGTCCCTCATCGGCTTATTGGTCTTGATTGTCCAATGTCGCAACTTATTTAGTTGAAGCTTTGCTTTGCTTGAGACACTGTAATCTAATACTTAACATTCTCACACGTACCACTGTCGAATCCATTGCGGTAACCCTTTGCCAAGCAATGTATGGCCAATTAACATGATAATTCGTTGTCATGTAGTAGTCGTATCTTCAAAATCGAAAGGAGGGCTCATTATGAGCTCACGATTCACGGAGATCCCTTTTCCAGATGCTTTCCAAAACTACGCACGAGCTCAGAGGCAATTTTCCAAGGCTGGAAAAACGTTTTCTCATTGTGTGGTATACAGCCGCATGAAAAAAATGCGTCGAATATCGTCACCGCCGTATATAGGTATGTACATCATGTCTACACCATTTATCAACAGACCGGCTACAAGTATGGCCACTGGTTTCAACGGAGTATCAAAGTCAATGCTGTACACAGCACACCGTCCAAACGAAAACAAATTAAAGTATCGCTTATTTCCAGAGAATACATGAGTTACTCTCCAACCTTTCACCGTCAGCATGAAACCTTTATATTCTCATCACTACCCTACACTTCACCCTGAGTTGGCACAATACCGCCGCCTTCCGGCCGGGCATCACCGCAGGTACAGCTGCCGTAATTCACCTGGGTGACGCTGGCTTTCATTCTTAATACTTCACAATTTATATGGCTAATTACGTTATTATAATGGTGGTAATTTGCGATGATTGTCTGTAATTATTCGCGTCGACCATTACAGCCATCCCGTTATAGCGAATCCTTACTAACTAACTAACTAACTGGTCCTTGTGTGAAATAGCTTTTCCTTACAACGCGCGCGACCCCCTTGAACGATATACACACACACACACGGATACACACAGAATATACAACATACGCAGCGATTCGCAGCGATGCACTTTAGCCACTGTCTCGATGAATGTCAGAACGGTGGTTCTACAATACTAAAATAACAACGGAAGATTTGTCGCTACTGTCACTTTGATAGTTTCTCCCTAAGCAGCATATACTCACTCACACAAACACACACACACACACATACAAACTCGGACACAGGCGCGCACTAAGCACCCATATATCAGAAGCTTTCTAGGCGACCTCCAGATCTTACGCGCTGATTGCAGTGCGTCTAGTCGGGTAGGAAAATCAGGCGAGCGATGTTGTCCAGGGCTACAGTTGTTGTTATTCTTGTCTATTATATGTGTACGCAACCACCGTGCGAATATCGCAGTGGTGTATCACGGTCCGTGTTGCTCTGTCTCTGTGTGAGTGAGTGTTATGTGTCTGTGTGTTCAGCATTAGACGGTTGGGCAGCGGCGTAGCGATTCCGCAGTGTGAATGGCTGCTCGGGGCTAAACAGCGGCAATGGGCGATTCGCTGGTGTGCTACCGCGCACAGAGTAAGATGAATCCAGTATATGTATTATAATAAGAATAATAATAATAATACAAAGGCGCCCACTGTCCTTCTGCCGTGGCCGGACTACTTCACTCAGCTGCTGTGCTTCTTTGTTGCCTATGGGAGAGGCGGGGTCTAACAGCGTTAACTGTATCTGATCAAAGTTTCCGCTCATTCGATGTTTTCCCAGAGTCGGGCCATTTGCACATGCGTGTATATACCGGAAATGTACTGAAATCGTACCACAGGAATTAGTGCATTCTTGTATTCGAATATCTACGGTATCTACGGTAACGGAGCGTACGATGGTAATCATGGTTGCGATCGTGGCCGCCAATGGAGCGGCTATACATTCTACACGATGACAGTTCGGTTAGAGCTGCCACCATCAGTTGGCTGAGAGTTAGCCCGAAAAAGTTTAGCTTAGTTCGGTTAGAGCTACGTTGTCCCCTGGGCTGGTCAGCAACGTGACCAGGTCGATGGTATACCACATCGACAGATCTTGTAGCAAGCCACAGCTTTGCAGGTACGACGAGCCGACGAACCATTTATCATACAGATTATACAATACAATTTCGATAAGAGAACATGTGGGCAGTTGCTATTAAAACTCTTCGTATGGTTTCTTATCAGGCTTTGCACCAGGGCCCAGCATCGCCTAGGTGTGGCCACCTCTTGTCGGCTCAAGCAATAATGAGGAAGATCAAAGAGGTTTCTTGTCTCCACCCTAACGGCTTTGTTTCCTCGCTGCGATCGAATACATCCTCAAAGCAAAAGCTTATATTGTTGTACTCTTTGTTCGCTTGTTTAGCTCATGCCATACGAGCCTGCTCCCGATGAAAATGATACAACCAGCGGGCTCTGCTCTTCGACGAAACCCCTCAAAGACAAACAGATGTAATTTCCTCAGCGAAAGTAGGTCCCAAGCGTGGTAAAGTACTGATAATTTCGTTGCATGAGGCCTACCACCGGTATCCTTTTTCACCCAGCGACAACGCCCTTCAGGGCATATGATGCAGTGAGTGACCGCTCGACCGTCCGCCCGCTCGCATGCCACACCGTGAGTGCAACGATACAGAGAACATCGACTGCCTGCTCATCCGTCCGTCCAGCTCAAGCTGTGGCGGCCCTGTCGCAGGACATTTGTCCGAGTCGAGACCACTGTGAGACCACGGCCACCGGGGCGCGAGTACCTGCCGACTTTCAACTGACTCGTTGTATAATCGAGGCAGCGGGCAACCTTAAGACAAGCTGGTGGTCTAGCAGACTCACTCCTATCGAGCAGTCGTCCAGTGACTTCTTCGTTCCACTTTATGCCGTCTCGTGTCTATCTTCAACGAATATGGCCGGTTGTGTGACAACTAGCTACCCCAGTCACTCCGACAGTGGGGAGGTGGCATGATTAGGCCGTCTGCTGTAGGATGACAGTTGAATGCGGCGCAACGGCGTTCCCGTGTCATCTTTGAAGCGTAGATGAGCTGCGCTCGATACTGTATTATATAAATATTGCTGTAAGATGCTTGTATATGTCAGTTCGAGACAGAAATGAGGCAATATATCACTATGACAACTCATGCAGACCGGCTTACCACTTCACGACGAAGTCACAGCCGTTTTTGACAGAGTCACCGTTTTTGATACAGGTCACCCCGTATCTAGAGAAGCATTGAATACGGGGCAGATTGTGTGTGTACGTTTGAAATGGCGAACCGATAGAAACGCTTGTGGAAGTGTAGATATTCGCAGACAGAATTTTAATTAATGCTCTTATTCATGCGATTACTATCGAGATAACGTGTGTTCTTGGAAATATTCAGATATCATTTATTTTCGTGTTGTCACTTCTAATCCGCCGGCCAAGTACAACTGAATACGCCCATTGTACTAGATATCTACCTCTACGAACGGGATTCATTTGTGATACGGCGAGGAGATTTTTGAGCCACATTGAACTATATCAAACGGTTGAATATGCATTTTAAATGATGTTTTCACACCACCGATCACAAGCACGAGCGATGTCAACCGCCAATGATGTCAACGTTCTAGTTGTCTCATTCAAGTCGAGGCTGCACTGTTCCTCGTACAGACCAGTGACTATTGTTTATTGCACATCCGATTACCCGGCAAAGTACATGCCCTCTTCCATTTACCCTATCAATGCGCAGACTCACCGGCTGCTCGAGTCATTCCCGGGCGGTAGCGTTAGATGCGCGCACCGTCAGCGAGTCCGCCAGTCTGTAGCCAGCGAGCGACTGTTTCTCTGGTTCGAGACGTTCTCAAGGCGCGCTTTTTATAGTACCTACTTACTGCTCGGCCAGTTCGGTGCTGCTGCTGCTGCCGCGTTCGCGGGTGACACATACAAGCAAACACACATACGCACACACACAGGTCATCATAATCCGACTGAGCCATCTGGAGAGGCATCGTTTTTTCCACGAAGCGCACGAAGACGATTTCGTCAGGCCGCTGAGAGACCTGGTCGACCCGTGCTATAACTATCGGCAACTGCGGCATCAACAACAGTATGACTCGTTTCGCTATCCGCAAAACAGCCAAACCGATCTTCTCCGTAGGGTGCCAATGCTCTCCGCAGCTTTACCTTTCAGCGTTCGAGCGGTACCGGAGGTAGTGGCCGCTCGGTTTCGGGTCGGTAGACAAACTCGCGTAACAGTAAATGGAAATCATTGGTGCGGAGTCACTTCGAGCTATGCAATGTGTCACCACCGTCCCTTGTTTTCTACACAAGTTCATACGCGATCGGTGGGGAAAAAGAATCGGTATATATATTTTGCAGTAGGTCGTCTTCCACGAGATGCGCATCGACCGCACGATCCGCATTGTCGGCCTGGACAGGGAGAAGAGAGCATTTGATATCGAGCTTCAATTTAAATAATAATATAAACAAACATCTAAATAACCCAGTAACCATGGCGGGGTATGAGCACAATGTCGCGACTGTGCCCATAACTGTGCCCACGACTGTGCGTAATATAGCATAGTTAGATCAATAATTGTTATTGTATTGTTTTTTTAGTCGGCGATTATCAACTAAAATTGTTTATAGCCAATACACAGTGTTCTGTGTCAGTTTCAAATGCAATGCCACTTCAAGGGGATTTCGTTGATTATATATATATATATATATATATATATACATATATCGAACGGTAGTGTTTTTTCTCGAAGTCCGTGTCCGTGTTCGTTGGGCGGGAACCTGGGGGCCTTAGCCGGCCTGAACAATCGCACACGATCGCCACACAGCGCTGAGAGCATTCTGACGTGCATTAAATGACCCTCCTCGGGGTTTTTATTTGAATCTGGGGCTGCCCGAGATCACCTGATCGGACCGGCCGCCATATTGGATCCGACGGATCTCCGATACAGGGCTCGCCATCACCACCACTGTGCTGTTCGTGTCGGGACGAGCAAAAATAGGCGTTACACCGCGGTCCTAGACGTACGGAGACGGAAGTTCTCGATTTTTACCTGAAATTTCTGCTTTTCTGTAACGCCCCGACATCCGGATCCGGAACGTCGGACCTCCTGACCGGGACCCGAAGGGGCCACCATCGGTTAGTTCGTGGCAGGGGGAGCACGTAGAGGGGTTATACCGGCACCGTAGCCCTCCGGAGACGTGAGATCTCGATTTTCGTCAAGAATTTTGCGTTTTTGGGGACGCTGACGCGCGGTAAAGGTGCACCGGACCATTTCGGCGGCGCTTCCCCCAGGGAGCGGGTTTTGGCCATGGATACCCCCCCCGGGGGGGAAAACCCCTTTAAGGGGAGTAAAGCTTTGCCAAGGTCTCCGCTAGACGCAGGCAGACTATTGGTCGGATCTGGCATAGCAGGTGAAGCAGTAACGGTCCCACCAGGCAAGCCAATAAACCTGGACAGCGACGAGGATGATATGCAAAGAAAGGAAAATGAGCAAAATCAAGACGAGGGCTCCAGTAAAGGGAAGAGAACGTGGTCGACTGTTTCTCCTGTATCCCCGGGCGAATCGCAAGACAAGGCCGAAACGCCGGAACGCCTGCTTCCTTACCTCAAAAAAGTAAGTAAAAAAAGCAAGGGAATGAACGTTAAGACCAACGATCCTCCAAGGGACCATGCGGATGCTTTCAGTAAAATCAAAGATTCAGTTTCGGAACTCAATGACTTGCTGGGTAAACATAGCAAAACACATCTAGACATTACAGCAGCAGTAACTAGGTTGGACCTGGTAGTGTGGTGGTGCGAAACCATGAACAAGAAAAGGGAGACGGGCTCGCTGGCCCATCCCCAGGAATGTTGCGAGGGGAGTACACGCATGTTGGATCAGATCACCAAATTGCAGAGCGAAATAGGGGAGGTCCGAAAGCAAAATGACCTGCTTCACGAAAAAAATGAGGCGCTCAGGGGCAGCCTGGAGATACTGCAGCAACAGGCAACTCCCAGCGCTGCCTCAGACGGAAATACGGGGGCTATGGGGACGCAACCTACGACAGGAGGGGTCCTATGCTTCATGTGCAACAGACAGGTAGAGAAAGACCGTTTAGAGCAGATCAGAGCCGCGAAGCTTACCAAGGAGATTGAAGAAGCTTTGGTGAAGGCCCAGACGACGGAGCAGCAGCTCGCTCTTATCGATAGGGAATGGCCCGAAGGAGCTTTCAAGAGGACAACGATTAGTCGGAAGACTATCACGGAAACACGACCCACGCGGTCGATGCTTGTAACGCAAGGATCAGATAAAGACAAGATCTTACTGGAAAAGCTGGGAGCGCAGTTTCCGTCGGTGGCTGCCGCGCAAAATATACCAGTGGGAGCTGTAGTCACTTTCCACAGTAGTCAAACAATCGAGCTAGACGAGGGGCTCACAGAGATTGAAGGTTTCGACAACTCTCCCAGGTCGATTACAGTGGGTATGCTGGGAGCGACCAAGGACTCTCAAGGCTTCTTATGCACTCTCCACAAAGTTATGGCAAAAAGCACCATGCTCGCAAAGGGAGAGGCCATTGCTTTACACATATCGGAGGAATGGGATGGCCAGGAAATCAGAAAAGCAGTGGAAGTCAGCTGCCAGCAGAATTCCTGTAAGGTAGAACTGTCTATGAGGAAAGGGCTTGAGCTTACCCGGGCGCGCAGCCTCTCTCAAACCAGGGGGCCAAAAGGTACAGATGAAGTCAACACGATACATAGCAATATCAGGGTGAAGGCAAAAGCAGGAGAAAAGATTGAACAAGTCCTCCAGGCTATCAGTGATTACGTGAAGCCAGGCGAGGCCGGAGTAAAGATAGGAAAGGTCAGGCCGGCGGGCACAGGTGGTGACGTACTTATTTCCATCAGTGGGGCTACAAAAAATGGCAGTATCTTGTTCGCTGACATGATCAAGAAGGGTGCCGGGGTGGAAGTTGACGTCCGCGAGGCAACAGGACCAAGCACGACGGTGGTACTGCATAACGTGGACCCCTTCCTGGGCTCCAAAATCACCGCAGAACTTTGCTCAGTACTACGCCTGGCGCCAAACACAGAGCTCATCGTAGAGGAGAAGGCGTGGTTAGGAAAGGACAATCTTTGGAAAAGACGCGTGACGCTCCCTCGAGCTCTGGCCAAGAGGCTCATAGAGATGAGGGAGGTTAAACTCGGAAGCATGACATGTAGACCAGAGGAGTGGGTCACGCTCCCGACGTGCTACAACTGCCAAATGGTTGGTCACGTCTCCAGAGAATGCAAGCGGGACAAAGTAATGGGCCGGCGCTGTCACAGGTGCGGAGACGTCGGTCACTTAATGAAGGAATGCCAGGCCGGAAGCCAAAGATGCTATACGTGCAACGAAGAAGGCCATGCAGCTAACTCAATGAGATGCCCGGTTTACAAGGGGCTGATTGAAAAAAAGAAGAAGGAGACCACCCCGATTACGGTGGAAAAGGAAAATGAAGAATCGCTGCAAGAGAAACAGAGGAAAGTGAAAAAAATGACTGTTGTAACAGAAGACGGCTTCACGCAACCGAGGAAGACGGCTAGGGCTCCTGCGGGAGCAGGAAGCCCAGACTCCTAAAATGCCTAGTTTTAAAATAATACAGGTCAACTGCAATCGCAGTAGGCCATCTTACGATATGGTGGGCGAGATTGCAAGTAGGAGAGGGGCAAAACTTATTCTTGTCACTGAGCCAAACAAAAGCCTGGCCCAAAGCAAACCGAACTGGGTAGTCGATAACCGGACAGACGCCTGTATTATTACTGAGCCCACCACCACCATTACCAGACAAGGGAGAGGAAATGGCTTCGCGTGGGTCGAAATAGAGGGAATAGGTAGATTCTACTCCTGCTATATCAGCCCAAATATAAACGGGGCTGCGGTGACAAGTACACTGGAGGAACTGGCTGCCTCCATGAGGGAGACATCGGCACCCAGAAAGGTCATAGTTACTGGAGATTTTAATGCAGCATCCGAGGTCTGGGGTGCGCGGGAAACCAATGCCAGGGGAGAAATAATACTTGATTGGATGGCGGCAAACAATATGGTTGTCATGAATACGGGAGAGGAACCTACGTTTAGGCGTATCCGGAGAAGAAATACAGGCGAGATCGTAGAAGAAGTATCGCATCTAGATCTAACTTTGTGCAGCGAAGAGATGGGGGGAGAAATCACAGAATGGAACGTTCTTGTGGATGAACCCAATCTAAGCGATCATCTCTGTATCGAATTCTCAATCACGACAAACAGACCAGGGGGGTCGGCTTCCCCTACACGTCCTCGGTTCAGGGTCAGAGATCCAGAGATAATGAAAAAGGCACTGGCAAATGCTCTCAGGGAAAGCGGAACGCCCGACACTCCAGAGGAGCTGCACCGAGTGCTCCTTAAAGCCTGCAAGAAAATCTCGAAAAGACCGACCCACCCTAGACGAAGGGCTCCGGTCCAACCGAAGTATTGGTGGAACGACGAGATCAGACAGTGCAGGGAGGAACATATGCATGCACGGAGACGCCTCAAACAAGCGAGCGCGCGCGGAAGAGACACAGCTGACCTCCTGCTGTCCTTCAGACGAAGTACAGCATCACTAAAAAGAGCGATCGCGAACAGCAAGAAGAAGTGCTGGAACGAATTTCTCGCGGAGCTGGACAATAACCCCTGGGGGCGCCCGTACAAGCTAGTGCGAGGAAAGATGAAGACGACGACGAAAGTCGATTTGCCAGAGGAGGAGAGACTACGTGTCCTAAAAAAACTCTTCCCCCGCCACCAAGAATTTCCGAGAGAGGAGTTTCAGATGCGGTATGGAGAAGAGAACGCGGGAAACATCCCACCAGTCACGATCTCAGAGGTACTTAAGGCGGCAGAACGGATAAAAGCCGGCAAGGCCCCGGGCCCAGATGGCATTCCGCCAGAAGCGGTCAAAATACTTTTCAAGGAGTTTTCGGAGACTGTTGCGGCTGTTACCACGGGAATGCTCCGAAATGGCAATATACCAGCATCATGGAAGACAGCGGAGGTAGTTCTCATCCCGAAGGGAAATGGAGGGTACAGACCAATCTGCCTCATCAACACGTTGGCTAAAGGCTTCGAGATGATCCTTGAAGAAAGGCTGAGGACGTTCGCAGAGGAAGAAGGGCTCCTGTCGGCACGACAGTATGGATTCCGAAAACATAGATCAGTGCACACGGCAATCCATAAAGTGGTAGCAAAAGCCGAGCTTTTACATAGCTCTTCCCGCCAGACCCGCCGACTAATGGTGGCAGTCTTCCTCGATGTTAAAAATGCCTTCAATAGCTTGCCTTGGAAGGCCATCCTGGAGACACTCAAGAGAAAGCTAGTCCCGCCATACCTGGTCCACATAGTCTCGGAGTATCTGTCGGAGCGAGCGATCACAAGCGCGGGCACAAAGATGAGCATGACGGCCGGAGTACCGCAGGGCACGATTATGGGACCACTGCTATGGAACATCGCCTACGATGATGTCCTGTGCCTGAAGGGCCTCCCCACCGGAGTCGAGACACTAGCATACGCCGACGATCTGGCAGTGGTGGTCGAAGCGAAAACAAGCGTGGAGTTGGAAATAATGGCCAACAAGGCACTGCAATCTATACATTAATGGATGTGCATTATCAACCTTGAACTGGCTCCGGAAAAGAGCGAGGCAGTAGCCCTAACCGGAAGAGTGGCCATTGATCCTCTGAACTTGCTATTAGCGGACAAAAGCATCAAGGAAGTGGACTATGCCAGATACCTCGGGGTGTATCTGGACAAGGGCCTTAGAGGCAGCAAACACATCAGGGTAGCCATAGCGAAGGCAAACAAGGCAGCAAATGATATCGCCAAGATTCTCCCTAACATACATGGGCCGAAACGGGCTGACCGCAGAAAGCTTTTGATGTCGGTATGCGGCTCAATCGCCCTTTTTGGGTCGGCTGTCTGGTTTAAACGCTCTATAGCCACCGCCAAAAACAGAGAACTGTTAAGGAAAACGCAACGAATGGCAGCTCTCAGAATCACTCAGGCGTACCGGACGGTAAGCACTGCCGCGGCACTAGTCCTGGCGGGCACCCCACCCTGGGACCTGTTAGTCGACGAAACACGCAGACTCTGGGAGAAAGGATCAGAGGGTTCAAAGGACGCAGAGAGAGAGGCCACGCTAACTGCCTGGCAGGATGAGTGGACTGCTCTGCGCAGAGGCGATCCTGGCGCAAGGGTCCGAGATCTTATCCCGGACATCAAAAAATGGCTAGACCGCCCCGGAGGACAGATGGACTTTTTCATTACCCAGATTATCACGGGTCATGGAAATTTCCAGGCATACCTAGATGACTTCAATGTCACACCGCAATCGGGAACCTGCGTCCACTGCGAATTGGGCGAGAGAGATGATGCTGCGCATACTCTCCTCGTCTGCCCGGGCCTCGAACATGCTCGGACGGCAGCTTTGGACAAGGAAATGGCCCACTTGAGAAGAGACGGAGTTTATTCGGCCCAAAACCTGCCTGTTATGCCCAGAGGCAATATGAGGGAGTTCGTGGACTTCATCTGCGCCACAGCAAGCGGCTGGAGGGTCGGAGCAGCAACAGCGAAGGGAGTCCTCGAAGAGAAGGGTCGGCTCGGGCGTGCGCGATTGCAAAGAATACTGACAGCGGGAGGACAACGAGAAAACGACAACACCGCAGGTCCAAACACGGATGAAGAGCACCCCGAAGGGCTGAGAAGTGGTCAGAGCGACGATGAGCGACACAGACGACGCACGTTAGATCCGGGTTCGCAGGTATTGGGATTAAGCGCGTCTGGTGAGGCGGGGAACCCGGAGGGTGACCCCGACCAATTGTTTCGGTAGGCATCCGCCACCCTGTCAGTCCGTAGTACTATTAAACGAAGATCCGGACTACAGTGGTGAAGCTTAAGGGAGGCTTTCTTAGAGGTTTTCCAGGCACGGAAAACCTGGGGTTTTAGTGGGTAGCACCACTCACCATATACCACCGAAATGGTGAGTCCCACACTGTGCGGCCCACAGTAAGGTGGAAACCGTTCGTGCGCAAAGCATTTCCCCCCTCCATAAAATATATATACATATATATATATATACATATATATATATATATACATATATATATATATATATATATATATATATATATATATATATATATATATATATATATATACATATATATATATATATAAATATATATATATATATATATATATATATATATATATATATATATATATAAATATATATATATATACATATATATATATATATATATTTGTTTTATGTATATATCATATATACGTCATCCTTTTTGATTGCACCGATCCACTTTCTCTCTCGTAAATCGCCACAGCAGCTTAGGTCCGATCGCGCCACTGGTTCACACTCCCACGGATCACCGGTCGGCGCTGGCACATCGCAGTTTGTATCCTATTAGAATATAATACATACCCATGAAGGCGGTCGCGGCGAAAATTAGCTCAAGTTTCCTCCTCTTTCTGTCTGCTTCTCGCTACGCTTCTCGAACCCTACCACTGGTAAAACTATTATAGTCGAATAAAAAAAAGCATTTCTTGGATGGCTCCTCTTCATCAACAAAGCGTTCAGTATTCGTTGTTCGGCGCCATCGATGCTGTAGTTGTTGTCCATGATTTTGTTGTTGTTGTTGCTACTGCTGCTGCTGTCTCCTCTCATTTCCCTCTCGTTGATTCTCTCAGTCTTATCCAGCTGGTTGCGCTCGAATGACTTCTGAATGGACGACGCTCCGTAGACGCGGCCTATGGTGTAGTTGTAGTGGAATCACGAATGATGATCGAATCTAGAGCGAAGCATCTAGCAAGCGAAACATCGAGGGAGAGAGAGAGAAAGAGAGAGAGATGAAAGACCATGGGAATCAATAGTGGCCACAGAGAAGTAACAACAGCAGCGGTATATATGAACAGCGCAACATGAGATTCGAATGACAATCATAAGGCAATCTGAACGAGATAACAATAAGATGGATTCTGGGTAATTTTCTCATCATATGGTGTAATTCAGTCATATATGTATATATATATATATATATATGTATATATATATACGTATGTTTGTTTGTCATATGATGGCTAGACGGCAAACAAATCGAAGGCAATTGATTATTTCGTTGTCGTTAATATATGCATATATCTTTATATATATATATATATATATATATATATATATATATATATATATATATATATATCAAACGGGCACTATTTCTAAGACGTTGTTGTAATCGACGAAATCAATCAAGGATCTAGTTGGCACTTGTAGTAAATCTATTAAACAAGTCATAAAACGAACTACAAGGCATCAGCAATATCCGAGGAGGCGACACATGGAAGTGAACACAGATTTTTAGTAGCATTGTCCGTTTCTGAAAAATTTTCACTTCAATGCAAATTAAAAATGTGTTGCGAGGAGGTATTATAAATAGTCTTTTTTTCATCATCCTATTATCAGCTTTTGGTGAGGTGACAGTTCTTGATCATCAATGACGAGTCTCGGCCGACACAGCCGACAGTAGAAGCTCCACATGGGGACCTCACCCCAATGAACTTACTTCATGTGACAGACAGCTGCACTGCATACGCAACCGCCACTGAGGCAGTCCAACCTCTGAATCCGTTGGAGCGAACCCCATATCATATTATGCAACAATCATCAGCCGTACGATGGAACGGCTACAGTCGCCGTTGTCATCCCACGAATGAAATAATGATTGCAGATACATATAAAACACTCGTCCCGCAGCTCTCTCTCCGTCTGTTGCTATATCATCTGGATACACATATGTATTTCTGATCTATTCTGGATGCTCATGTTGACTGACGGACGAATAAGCGAAAAATGTCGCTGCGGCGGCGGCTGCTCTGGGTAGATTTTCTTTCCTGATGTCGAGTAATGATGTTTCCACTGTTGTTGCTACTGCTGCGTTTCGAGTCTTGATATCACGCGATCCGTGTCCATGTTTCGTCGCCGTATTGAGCCGAACGACGACAGCTTTAGCGATGCTGTCATCGTTCGCTGCGCGTTCGGATCTCGAAATAGGAGCAAAACAGCAAAATGGATGCAGAGGCAATAATGATGACGCGCCTCGATCGAGCGGCGTGTTCGAGGGCTACAATTATCACCACCATCAGCGATGAACGGCTACGGCTGACAGCGGATGACAGCGACCAGCCACCCCGAACACACACAGCCCTCTTCCGAGAGCAATCGAACTCATACGTGCAGTGTATGTCCGTGCGCAAACCGACTGGCGACACTCGCAGAAACTATTATACATGTAAAGTGAGTGAGGAATCAACGATGGTGTATGGGCGAAAAGCGACTCGTGGTGCGGAGCTTGGCTGAACACAACTTTACTCAACGCCATCTGTCTGCTGGTCGTAAAAATAAGGATGAGCCCATGCACTGGTGGACTTGGAACGGCATGCGCCCCAGGATGGCGAACGGGAATATTGTCAAGGGTTTGATGAATGAGGTGCACTGCAGTGATCGTCATCGGGCGAAATACTGACATACTCAGACCGTAGCGACAGCTATTATATGAGAAGGATTAACAATTAGCAACACCTCTCTCACGGGCAAGCGGTGAACGTAACACATATGGGCATGATTGAGGGAGTACTGTATGCCGGGCGGCGGCGGCGGCCGGATTATATAATGCCACGGAAATCGTCAGATAACGAAGGAGTTATTATATGTATTATGTGCTGATCATTTACATTGTTGGACAAACTTGTTATAACGATGTATGATACATTTACAAAGATCATCGTTCCGCAGAATGACAATTGAGAAGACGACGACACTTTACAAAGGTTTGCCTAAGAAGCCGCTGAAAACCCGTTGTAATACTACTCGCTCGCTTCATAACACAGTCATTATACTCCACCTTCTCCACAGGTTATTCAAGACTATGCTTTTGTGTATGTGGCGCAAAACGAATCATTGCTAGATGTCTACCAAACATCCCCTCGTCGCATGTATAATACCAGAAACAAACAATCTCTGATTCCACGCTATAGAATCAGAGAAACCTGAACGTACGCCGCGTGTGTGTTCTGTTCCGGTGGCGACGTTGTTTGTCTGAGTCATTTTACATAGGCAGTGAAATCGTCGCCATCCTAGAAGTTCGTTTACACGAGAGATAGCCATGGCAGAAAGCACCGAGGAAAGAAAACATTCATTCAAACATACAATGATTAGGAATTATTTCTAGGGATTATTAGGGGGAGGGACCATGCCATCATACAGCCATAGCAACAACAACAACAACAACAACGAAGTTGGCTTCTCGAAATATCAATTCGTTGCATCGGATTGTTGTCTGTATCTGTTCATTGATCGTTGTTCGGCCACTTCTCGTGTTTCAGGATAGGACAGGATAGCGTATGAGCAGAAGCCTTGCTACCAGACAGACCCTCAGAGGCGGCCTCTGCGGCAGGCGGAGGCTCTTACCGCTGATGGAATCGGTCACAATTAAATTACAGCATACAGTTACAACTGTTGGGTGCACAGGACAGTTTGTCGGTGCGCAGACAAATAGAACGCTTCATAGTGAGCAACGACGACATGATGCTCCCATCGTTTCGATCCCCTTCGTGCTTATTGCCGCTACTGTATTTGTTGTTTTATTACGTAGCGATGCAGACAAACACCTACCGCAGTGTATGTATGTCAACGCGAGTCCTATTCAGCAGCTATTTCCGTGTCTACGATAATTGCCTGAATGAAACAATGACGACCGGGGAATACCAACCGAATGAGCGTGGGGGAACGAACCTTACCCACGACTCCCTCCGTGCGAACTCGATTCGTTGTAATGTGCACGCATAGATATAGAGCACTTTATGTGCACGTTGCGCCCCCTATCACAAACGACTGACCACATGTTCGGAAAATGGCCTATATATATATATATATATATTTATATATATATAGTAAGTACACCCTATGTGACCAACTAATGATAACGAATGGCACCGTGCCTCTACGAAGAGCTCCATTGCTGGTCGGAATCTAGAGTTATTGGGACAAGCATGAAGCATCACGTTGGAGGTACAACACCGTTAGTAACATATTGCAATTTTATTGCTCCACCCACTAACCGGGATCCAATCTATTCTTGTACATACTCGCATCATTTAGTTGTTTTGGGTCAGCGCCTTTTCGACAGCGTCCCATTGTTCTTGCGATGCCCGCGAAGAACACCTTATAAATATACAATGCATTTTTTTCGGCGTGAACTTCGACACATCGTCATCACAGAATCTTCATAGACACTTTGTTATCGTGGCGATCGGGTTATGCTCGAGGCGACTTAAATATCTCTAGTTATACCACCGACGCTGCTCCGAGGCACCTTTACGCGCAGAATAGCTCTGTCGATCGGGTGACGAAGGCCAGCGTATTGATCGGGACGAACCGCTGATGGGTCGATCTATCAGTGAATAGGAGGGCCGGACAGCGCCCGTGTCGCGTGCTCAGACCCCTCGTGCGATAAACGAACAACGTTTCTAACTGGTAACTTTGGTCTCGCGAGATGGTATCGCACTTCGCTTAGATCCATCCACGAGAGGAGATGATATGAGGACTATTCCGTTTGTAGAAGTTAGACGGATCGAATTGATGGTGCTGCCACAGCGGAACGGAAACTAACTTTCTTAGAGAATGAACTTAGAGAGCAGTTTTGATTTTTGAGCGTTAAATATTTCCGTGATCTTCTTAACATGGTGACAGAGGAGCTTGAAAATTTGAAGTGTATTTCGTACACATGAATATCTGATTCATACCGTATCTGCACCGCTCGCATGTGATTAGGATCCAATTGATGATTCGACTACCGAATGGCAACGGCTTGCCCCAGCGAGTTCTCGCCGGCGTTCGAAACCAACCAAGCTAAAGGAGCCATAGGGCAGTATTGGTAATGCACTAACATGACTATAGCGTGTGCGATAATAATTAAGGACAGTACGCAGACTGCGCGAGACATCTCTTGGCCATTTCGTACGATACTGCTCGAACGAACATGATACCAGTGGTACGAGGTTTGTATCGTTTTTCACCGGCAACCCAACCTAACACTGCCAGCCCGTGGTTAGCGCTGCAGATCGAGTAGTCAAGCTGGACGACGGATGTAGCTACTCTGCTGCTGTAAGATCGTAGAATGGTTAGCTCTGCGACCAGAAAAAAGAGCCTACGGTCCGGTTCGTTATTGTGCCTGGACACAACTCTATCGAGACAAATTCAGACATATCCCATATCCGTGCATCGTGAAAGAGCTATAATATCTCGCCCTCTTCTTCTCGCTAGGTATCACCTATATAATAATCATTACGGGGTAGACGATGTATTCATGACGAGTTCAGTTTTTCCCCGATCGTTTGTCCGCACATCTGTACCTCAATATCTCCTCAATAGTAGGTTTCTAGGGAAATTAACAAATCGTTAGCCGAGAGACGGCATCGAGCACTCTGAACCACATCAGCGGTATGAGGCCGGCCCCCAAATTGGGTTCGACCCGGAGAAAAAAAACGCCAGCTACAAGTAAGGGCACCGTGAGCGAGCACTGCGAGACATTAACAGCAGCATCAACTAGCGAACGGAGTCAGTGACTACCACGAGCTCGTTCCCATGACGGAGTTTTGGTGGTCCAAATCCGCCTTCATTGAGCGCGTCTTACAAGGGAAGCGATGGACATTCGGATGATGAGGTTTCCGTTCTTTGTTTTTCGAAGCCAACTGTTCTGGTCTGATTAAATGGTTCCATGATCTGGTGGTTGACGGTTTTTCTTCGTTAAGAAATTTATATTCAAGTACATTCTTTTTCTACTCGTTATATAATATATTTCCCTTTTGTATATACCACTCTATAAGACGCGTCCCTGCCAGCCGATGTGTGTGTGTGTGTGGTGTGTAGTGCAATTGGTTGCATGAATGTTATCTAGTTTAAGAAAAATCCTACGGACTAACCAGCTTCCAAGCAATAGAAGTAATCATGGGAGAAGGACGATTCATATGGAATATCGATCATAGAGAGCAGATCGAAAATGAGAAAAGAAATAAAGGGGCGGTCGCGGGCGACATCGCGTGAAACCCATAAAATAGAGTTGACGTTTGGGTATCGCTTGTGGCCGGTAGATAGCGGACCGGACAGCAGAAGAATGGGATTCGCTGGCCGAGCTAAAGGCGAATGCGTTTTATGATACAGAACACCCACGTGTGTGTGTGTGTGTGTATGCGCCTTCGTTCCATAATGTTATCTCTGTGTATATTCTACGCGAGATCAGTACAGCGACGCCACACGGCATTTCGATATACGATACAAAGAATTAGTGGCGCCTGAAAGTGGCTGTAATCGCAATAAGCCGTCGATGGGTGAGGTCACCTCCGATAGTTAAATACGGTTCCCGTTTTAGCAAAACATTGTACGACACAGAAGCCAGACAAGCATTAACTCCAACTTGGGATGATTATTATTAACAGCATCATAGAGGCTTCTGGGACGCGTTAGACGTCAATTACCAAGCCAAACGAAGCAGAACAACCCTTGTTACCACTTGTACATGGGACACAGCCGTTTGGTGTGCGATGTAAGATGAACAAAAATTGATTTGTACGGCTCAATAAACGTAGTTGTATAATATATAAGGTGAAATCGTTTGAGACGCTCGGCTACGCTCCATCGTCAGTATCTACGGTACAGCGGGATGACCGATTGCAGATAACTTCCTTGAAGGGTTTATCTGAGCTAAGCTCTAAGCGCTAGAGGCACTCAATACGCTCTTATGAGATGCCACACGCTGGGTTCCTGCCCAGCGAAGATAGTCGAATTAGCGCGTGACCACATCATGCACATTGTCACCAAGTTAGAATCGGCCGTACGATAAACGACCTGACACGCCAGCACTAAATATGGCGAAAGAAAGCGCCGCAGTTTCTGTTCGGGTAGTGTAAAAGGGAGGCGCCCCTCATTCTGCATGTGTAGATATATCGAACGAGACATAGTCGTGTGTGACGTCGAGACCGATATTGTCAACATGTTGCTGATGGCCCTTGTGCTCTTCCATTGTTACATCATTGCCCTCGTCGCCTTAGGTCTAGAGGCTGTTAGCAGATTGGCAGACGATATCTTTGCGGGTCTTGCCTGCATCACACCTGGCAATGCACTCCACTGGTTTTTCACCGGGCCACCGTTCGGTTCTTGTTTAGTGATATTGTTGGACAGCTTTACTCCGGCACCGCTAAGACTTATCGTCATTTTGTTTCTGCTGGGATGAGCCAACACCTTTTACGGAACTGGATCATTGTTCGTGGAAACCCTATTGTCCCCTGGTCTCTCTGGGCAATGAATCTGCATGTGGAAGATACGATATTGATGTATGACATTATACATTTCGAAAATAATAATAATAAGGTAAAATGTATATTGGTTTATTAAAGGAGCTGCAATTTTACAATACTTGAGCAGTCTTTGAATGTTTATCAAAGGGATATGACACCAAAACCTACATATGTACCATCGTCGCGTTACACCGAGAAACCAGCTTCGAAGTTTAATTATATGGGACATCCACAAAGTAAATATCTTCTGCTGAAAACGCCTGTCAATCGTATCCCTCTGGAGTAATATACCAATACGTTGTCAATGCGTCGTGCGACTAACCTGATGGATTCTGACGAAGAGACAAGGCAATATGCTTTAACAGGCAGCTCGTTCCGTTAGTTCGTGATCAACGATCTAATTGAATCTACAGGCATATTAGGTCGAATCGAGTTAACTAATAGATCGCCGCCCACGAGTGCCCGGCGATATATATATATATATACTCGGGCAGGCATAAATGCGAAGGCACGAACAGCGCCCCAAGCGCCGCCTTAGCCAAGGCGCGCAAAGAACATTTCGTGGCTGTAATCACATGTCCCATTGTTTACCACTCCCCCCTTTGGCTGATGTGTATGCACGGATCAACGCTGCTCGATATCCTCCGCGAATTTTAATTTTTTTCCTTTTCTTCAGAGACGTACTTAGGTAGTGACGCATAGGGGATGTCAAACGTTGCGTAAAATTACATCGGAGATTCTAAATTGTTACTAACATTTGATGGACTATGGGGATTTTGCTCGTTCTTGTTTGTACTATATAACATAACATACGATAACATTGGCGGTTTATTTACGGAATCGCAGTTTAAACAATGCTCAAGCTCACGTTAAAAAAAGAATTAAAGTGAGAGTGTATTATCACCAAATTGGTCCTGCAATTACGATTTAATTGTTATAATAGATTCTACATATTCATTCTATAAACAGATATAAACATTCACATATTTAAATCATCTCAACAATTCACAATACTCAGATTATTTACAATTCACACAATTATATATAGAATTATCACCGCAATATTTTCTTAATCTCATTGGCAAACTTTGCTCGCTGACATCCCTCGGGAGCGAGCTCCAAACCAACGGCATCCGATATGTTTAAATATGTATTTGTAGAAATAGAACGTAGAGAAAAATTTTAGGGCAGGCTGCCTTCAGAACTCTCCAGCATTGGATTGAGTAATTTTCCGAACGCTCTGTGTATATGTATACATTAATAGTATATGTTATATTCCATACCCCGGATATATATATATATATATGTATATAAATCGATCGATCGATAGATCGATAGATTGTTGGATATCTGCACGTACTTGAACTGTAATTGGTGTCCGCTCGAAGGTCAAATTCAGAAGCACATATATTCTACTTGTTTCCTTAGCCTTTGCGACACTTTGACAACTTTGCCGGCCACTGTTCGAATGTCCGTGATCACCTGCCACAGTTGGGCGACATGATTTAGAAGTATCGGACAAACGAGGCACTCCGTCACTTGCAACGGTGCAGACTTCATTCAGCGACCAGCCTGAACATCGCCGACATCGTTAGATTGTTAAGCGGGTGATGATGCCGAATTGTCACCGCCCTGTCGTCGCACTGGCCATAAATCGAACCTTGCGAACAATTAACGATCTTCGCAGCGACGACTCGCCTTTTAGTGGTGATGCCTATACTGGTGCTTCAACCGCACCTGCCGAAGCTCGAGGAACTCGCACGCAAAGACGATCTGTATCAGAGACAGATGCAAGCAAAATGGGTCGTGTTCATGCACAAACAGATCGATCGATGTACTTACCCATGATCAAATCGGAACGAAAATATTTCAATATCCAAACGACTATATATGTGAAAACGGCAGCAACATACCGCCGAGGTCCCCCCATTTATTTATAGAAATGTTTCCAAGTTCCACCGAGTGAACTATAGACGAATCACAGAAACAGAACCACCGTTAGTTGACGGCTTTTCTGATTTCTTCGAGGCAAAAGGAGGGCGCGGAAAAATCAAACGGAGAGAGATGATGATCAGGCTTCGGCTACCACCGTCACCACCCCTGCCACCATCGTATTATGCGTACAGTAGGTGTCGAAGAAGACGCTAAAAGCGGCCGCTCGTTACGGAGCAGAGCATTAAGTGTGCGTCGTTTTGATGAGCATCGAAGAGAATACGTGCTTACGGTGCCGGCCGTGCTCGCCTTGAAAAGGAACATGCGAGTGTGTCCACACGACGTCTATTGCTTGTAAACGTTGAAGACACGTTCCATTGCGTCTTGACAGTAGTTGGTAGTTCTCGCAATGGATGGCCACGCTACACCGCCCGTTATTGGCGTGTTCGATACCTATATATATATATATATATATATATATGTATATTGATGAGGACCAAAGACCGTATACGGGCCGGACCACCAGTTAGTATATATCTATATCGCGCGCTCTTCCTGATTGACTCGTTCGTACGTTATTACCTGTGTGTACGAATGGCCCTCTTTTGATTTATTTCATAATTCACATGGTTAGTAGAACGATAAGGGAGCTAGTCAGTCCCCTCCATCCAAAGTGGGCTAGGTACCCAGAATCCCGACGGCGTTTCCTCTCCGCTCGCCTTTTATGTATTTTTTCCCTCCTGCTACTGCTAGTGCTCTGATAATACAGTGACCACGGCTGCTGTTACATATAACCAGCAGCGCATCGGCAGCGGACCCGGCCCCGAGAACCAAAAATAATCTGCCGAAGAGGTACAGCAAACCACAGCGCACAATGCTTGTCCCGTTGTCTGTCAGCCCGCTGAAGCAGAGAATGCCGTTGGCAGAGCTGACGTGAGCCGCTGAAATGTGAATCACCACTCGACATCAGACGTTCTGCACTCACCGTCTATCGAGCATCGAGCTGACACGGTCGTATCAGAAAATCGGTGTCAGAGTCGGAGACCCAATTAATTCAACCGCAAGAGCAACGCACGGCCAATCACTATCCCCGCGCAAACGTCGGCAGCCATACGCCGCAACAAAAACAATAAATAAAACAAACATGAATAGATACAACAGAGATAATGTCTGTGCGGCCGCCAATCGTATTCTATGCCTCATGTGCGAGTGCTTCGCCGTGGAGAACGTCCGTTGTTATTATTGCTTTATGGCTATTGCGGCCGACTGCTGCTTGTGTTGGGATGTAGGTGCCGGGTTTTTTATCTGCGATTCTCACCCAAGAGACGATTGAAGTATTGCATTTATTTTTATGTGAGATATGCTATGATTGTTTCGAGGTGACGTGTGTTTGCCGGTCAAGATAACAGACATAGCACAAGAGACAGTCGATGATAAGAAGAGCCACGGTTATTAATTACACTTTTGTGGTTTTCATAACGACAATATACATCGGGTGCATGTATGGTTCGTGGGCAGCCCTCAGTGACATGTGTCGTGATCTCGGTTGATTTTCGATTTGCGAATTGGAGCGTCAGTGTGATGTTGAAGTTGTGCGCGTCATACGTGCCGCCGTTGGCGTTTCATGCATTCGATCAGTGTTGGAGAAACAACCTTGTTATACGCCTGGTCAGATACAGCACTGCTGCAGCTATGATGGAGTATCCCACTAGGCTATAACTACAAATTATGAAATACAGTTTATAACAATAATAATAATAATAATAATTATTATTATTATTATATACGCAATAATCATGATTTTTCGGTCCTGACACATGCTGCTGAGTAGCGTTTGTTCTCCTGTTTAATATTTGCCGCAAAGTGCGGCACCCACTCAAATGGCAACCCGCCATGACGTCATTTCCCGTTTAATGGCCACGTTAATTACAGAGATAATAAATCCAGTTAGTAGTCGACTAACGAAAGCCACGTCTTGGCCGTTGTTAAGAGTTCTTTTGCTTTTACAGGATTCGATATATAAGTTGATATATTATAATGATGCTGCTGCTGCTACTGCTTATCTCTCCAACTCTTGGAACATTCTGATCCTCGTAACCGGCCTCACTTCAGTGTGGCCTCGCTCCCGTTGGTTAGAGTAACAATTAGGTTGTACAATTTTCTTTTTATCATTGTCTGATTATGTGCTAATTAATACACATTCACACTACACGCTCACACACGCATACGCACTGGCTTTAATATCCAGAGAGTTGAATGTTTTCGATTTGGCTTTCTGCATCTTCATCTTCAGCGATTCATTCAATCTTCCTTCGACCGACTTTCGACTAATAGCTGACGCGAGCCCATCGTCATGATAATGACAATGACGGCGAACGGTGATCCTTGTGATAATGATAACAGACATGATAGTGCTGGTGGTGGCGTCTACTATGATGCTGGTCGATATATATATATATATATGATTAATAAGTCGTAAAGATAAGCGGTCAAAATCAAATCGAAGCATCGTATTGTCGACGAAAAAAATTTCGAGTCGTGTTTCGACTCGGAACTTTGGCACTAAACTTCGCTATTTACTCTGCTGATCTCTTGAAACAACCTCACTTTTTTGTTTATATATATATATATATATATATATATGACTCCGTTGTTTATTGGACGTTTAAGGTAATCGATACCTAGAGAACCATTGGGAACGCTTTTTGCGGAGAAATATTTTCCAATATACTTCTTACCAGTGATAGTTATCGGTCCTTTTATATTCTTATTATTTAACTATGCGTATAATCCGCAGCTGCGATTGCACCAGTCACCAACTTAAATGCGGCGCATCCATAGCCGTAACAATCTAAATCGATACTGCGTCGTTATCCTCTCTGGGTTCTCTTGCAGCAGCGAACACAAACACAGGGACACAACCCGCTTTCGATAGGAGAATTTCCAATTGAGTACGTCCCATTGAGATCCCTTCAGGTGATCGATTTAACCTTCATCGAGCGAGTTGAGTGTCTTTCTCTTCCATTACATCTTGGCATTTTCTGTCTTCATGGACAGCGGCAGCAGCAGCGATCGTTGGCTGATTTTGGCTCCATCATCGCGCATCATGTGGTCGTTCCGATCAAAACGCCGACAATTGTTGTATGATAGCTTCAACGTGATCAGCTTTGGTACAACTCAACATCTTGTGCCGTGTTGGAATGGATGCTCGCAAGTGAGAGACCAATTTCAGAAAGACAAACAAACAATGAGACAGCAATTACTAAGATTCATCCCTACCCGGGGGGCTGCTGATGATGAAAATTCGATTCGAACAAAGCCAAGTGGTATATGTGTGTGCGTGTGTGTCTAGATTGAGTGAGTGGACATTTTTGTGTTTCTACTTTTAGCTTAGGTCTCGTTGACGTATTGGTTGATAGAGCTCGCTGTGATCGATTGAATCACTGAGAGTTCTTTGGGCTATTGATGATTTAAACCGTTATGTCAGTGGGCGTTAGCGAAAAATGCATGTATACCAGATTAAATGGCACGCTCGTGGAAAATTTGGATAGGTTTCAAGCGCAAATGCTGAGAGCGGTGCGCTCGCTATTAAGAGGGTACGTGTGCCGGAGAGAGGCGTTTGTTGCTCGCTTGCTTTGGCCGACCCGTAGACAATCTTCCTGAGTCTTGAGCGTCATGGGGTCTCAGAACAAGCTGAGCTGGAGCCGGACTCGGCCGTGGGTGCGAACAGATGATTTCAACAGTTCAGCTGGCGAATTCGCCGTGTTTTACGACCCCCGCCCGCGATCTGTGTTATCCTATCAAACGCATTGCACACATTGTACCCGCACTGTAGGGTGTGTTGAGTAGTTTACAAACTTGTCAACCGTCAATAGCACTCGCCTCGTTGAAATCCACCGTATCGGCTATAGTATTGATCTGTCTGTACCGTGGTTCCCTCTCTGCCCGATCGTTCACAGCAGGATCGACAGGCAAACGATTGAAAGAATTCGAACATCCGTAGGTCGATGTGAAGGCGACCAAGCAGCAGCAGCAGCCCAAGTGGACTACATATGGTGCTCCGACGAGCGACCTAACGATCATCAAGCTAGACAATCTCTCAGTGTTGGGCGAAAATATAAAACATGAATTATGCCGAGTCACGGTACTGTTTGTCTGTGTTGTATCAACGTCGAGAAAACGGAAGATGAAGCAACGGTTCGTTTCGCCTCTCAAGCGAAATGCAAAAACTTTGTGAAACGCTCGATGCAGTGGGGGTCCTCCTTCCTCCCGGAGATCCGAAAAACGCATCGGAGACTACGAACGCTGCAGCTGTCAGAGCAGTGCCTGACTCCACAACTTGCGACACCCCAACAGCTGTATTATGTACGATACAGCTGTTTTGCCGTTTACCGTCCTCTCCTCGACAGATACGCCTACTTACGTCGATGGATGAACGAATTTATCAAGGAAATTGCGTAGAACGTGCAAAATGCGCGTACTTATATAATTAGTACATGACGGTGCCGAGAGGAAGGTGCACTTGATTTTGTTGTCACCATCGTTTGCACAAACGAACGCTAACAACGAGGTAGACAGATATACTTCGTTGTCGCTATAATGACTAGAAATATGTAATAATGATACATATACATATATACAATCTATACGTATATGAATAGCACTTTTTTTTTCAGCCAACAATAATCTATTCCGGGTGATCTCGACGGGCTGGTCACCTACTGTGAACACCGTCAATCAACACGATAACGTAATGAGCAAACTGTTAAACTGGCTATCAACTGGTCATCCGTTTTCAAAAACAATGAGCATTGTTTTCGTCTTTCTCGCCTGTGAAAACCTCATCATTACGACACCGAGCATCGAAACAGTGAACCCGCATTGTTTCACAATATAGACTATGTAGAATAAGTAGAATATACAGAGTAGCAGCAGCAGCAGCAACCAACCGGTAAACACTATTCCTGCCCAGGTCGGCACTGGGCGGCAGGTAGACGCAGGCCAAATGACGGTTTCGCGGAACGGAGCCTGCTGCGGATTTGATTATACTGAACACGAAAGTAGAAAGAAACAAAACAACGCGTTGAAATGGGCAAGTCGCTGCATTGGTGTTATGTAGAGAAAATGCCCAAAATGCAAAGTGGTATTTGGTTGGGGTTCACAACTGGTGTACCTTGATGATGACCTTGGGGATAAGATGATGCGATGATTGACCAAAAGCAAGACAGCAAAAACGAATATTTGTTCGGTAAATTAGTTGACAGGGCGAGATGGGCGTGTACTTCGATGTGTGGTGTTAACTAATATTAATTAATATATGCTGTAAAATTTGCGCAAGCGAGGTTAGGTCAGTGGAATTGTGGTTCCACCGATGGGTTGTCGATAGCCGGTATACAGCGCAAGGCAAATTCAGGAACAACTTTTGAGGTACACATGCATGCAACGCCCTTCGAAAATTGAATCATCTCCGCGATGATAGTATTATTGAATGATAGAATTGCAATGATGATAGAATTCGTCTCTCATAGAGGTTGAAAGACCTAACAAGGCTGCACAAAGCAATGGAGGCTAATGCTGAATTAGGGCTGGATATATACAATACAGCGGTTAGATCCACGTGTTGGCATTTGTATGCCGGCATGACGCTCAGATGAGTCTTAATTCGAACTGCGTCCCCCTCTCCGACAACTAACCGATTCCATAGGAACCTTCGAAGAGACGAGACAAACGCCTATGAAGAAGTGTCAACGAGAGTTCCAACGCGTCCGTAAATCCGTCCGATCAGTCTCCTCTCCAGTTTGTCAACAATCTATATCTTTTCTTGGCTTTCTTGTTTGTTACACTCTTCTCATAGACATACCCACGTAACGGCAGTCACACCACCAGCATATCGATGCCATGGCATGCGTATTGCTTAATCCGGCCATAGACGTGTACCGCGGACAGACACTGCCATTTAACATCCACTCTATGGGTTTGCTCCTATGCTTGCCTCTCAGCCTACCTTTGGATGAAGACCATAATTATTATGGCTACGTACCCGGCCGCCATTTCAAGATTGAACAGCTAAGCGTTATATCGAACCCGCCATACTTTGTCTTGAACCCTTTGATTTAAGGGGTACCTTATTATTAATGCTAGTGATCACTGCTAGTGTCTCTGAACGCCGATGGATGTCATTTATATTAGCACTGGCCGGGGCCCGTCTCAGCAGCATTCGACGGACCGGAGCGGACCGTATTTGCCCGCGCATAGTTGCTAGACACAAATCAACCTTCGTCTTGTCATCGGCAACTCCCCCTTTGTTCCTCGCTCATCGAATCTCCTCGATTCCGGCCATCTCAGCCACCGACCGATCTCGCCATTCGCTACTCTCGTTGTTGACAACAACAGCAACAACATTAACATTAAGGTGCACGTCTCTGATTTGTTTCTGCTTGATCGTTCGGCGTCGGTGCTGCGCGACGAGTCCAACCCGCCCGGCTCCCGGATCGGCGCCCTCCTCCGCCTGCGCTCTGAGCCGCCTTCGCGAAGTGGCGAACGGCTTAGGGCATTCCGTGCATTCTCCATAGTTCTCTATTCATCATCGTCACCGACGTTGTCGCCGCCGCCTCGTTGCCGTCGTTGTCTGCAGCTCTGCACCGAGTTGTCGTCGTGTGCTCGCTGGCATTTGCCGGCCAGCATCCGACCGCGAAACAGGCGAACTGAGCGAACGATGAAGTCTACTCGGGCGATTAGAGCGCCTGCCAGCGTTGCCGCTGGTTTGAACGGGTACGGCTGAAGTCGAGGCGGAGAGACAGGCGAAGAACATCATAGCAAGTAACGGCACGAGAAACAGAGCGGGCGTCGGGGCAGCAACGATTGCTAGCTGCACAAGGAAAGAAAGGATCCTGCCAACATCGCTGGTAGGAGTTCGACGCCGACGATCATCGCCAAACGCAGCTCAGCGGCCGCGCACCGAGAGTGGAACCATACCGAAATAGGAAGACTCGCTCCAGCGGTTGCCTCGGCCGCGGTCGTTGTGCCGCGGTAGAGCGGGCATCGAGAAATAGGAACGAGATAAGAAATAGCACCACAACAAGATTGATGCAACTGCAATATGAAGTATAACGATGTCGAGGCGCTCAAATCAGCTTTAACTCGAGCGCGTCGTTCGTGCTTCGAACGGACGCGCCGCCGAGATCCTCTGCGGCAAAATGCTGCCCGGGGCTTTTTTCTGAGCGCTTTTCTGATCGGTTCGAGAATTTTCGAAAGAAAGCTATTATAGCTAACGCCAACGATGAGGTAACGCGCAAAGAAGATTTCGCCCTTTGCGACGGCGGCGGCGGCGGCGATTTTGTTCGCTCGTTAGCTTGTCATAGATTTCGTCACCTCCAACGAGGCAGAATCCCGAGGAGAAACGTTCGCGGAGCTTACCAACCTTTCGCCATGGTCGCACACGCGTCCATATGGAGTGTCACTGTGGTCGAGAGTCAGTCTTTGGCCGCCGCCACCGCTGCTGCTGTCGTTTTTGTTGGTTACTCACGTAGTGGAGTTTATTCGCTTTGTCGGTGTTTCACTGGGGCGTCTTTGCCATTGGCTTGTCGGCAGACTAAATCAACTGACTCAGCAGTGTTACTTCCGAGCAGCGTAGCTGTTAAACGAACGTTGTCGTCGTCGTCTAACGAATGTTCGATATGCTAGGAGTTCAGTATCTTGCTCATTTCGAGTACATGCACACGGTGCGTATATCTAGACAGACATCGATTCAACCACGATCTATGGAAACAGAGTGATAGAATGATCTTCTCACGTTTATCAATTTAACATTGTGCCCACTTCTCGTCTATGGTTAATAGAGCACATTGTGACCTGCTATAGTAATATCGTCGAGATATTGATGGCTGATCTAATCCGTGTAGGGCGGCTGAAACAAGAAGGGAAGATTGCCTGAAGAGAGCTAAGACTTCATGTAACTATCATTAATTAATATTATTATTATTATTATTGTTGTTGTTGGTGGTCGTTATTTTTGAATATCTGCCGGAGCAGGACACCAACGGATCAATACGATGTCTCTCCAGTGGATCCTTCTGTTAGCTTCGCTGAAGTGAAATATTATTGCTTTGGTCATTGTTTACTGTCGGCAATTTCTATTGAATGATTATTCTGAGATGTTTTACGTATTTTTTTTCCAATGCTCGAATGAATGCCCCCCCTCCTGGGCCCGCACTGTCCATGAATTGCTCATGTTGCCAGCGCGGAACAGAGGTTGCGCCATCTAAACAAAAAAAATAATGCCGGTAGCACCGAACGAATGACGATTGTTGTTATCGAATCGATCGACGAAAAATTGATTCGCTTTTAATGTTTCAAAGCAGCGCTTTCGAGCCGTTTCCATTGGCTGGGTCTGTCTGCCATCTCTCAGTAGCTTCGTCAATTGCCTTCAGCCACACTGTCTACATTGCCCGTCTATGGACTGAATTCGCATGACCGTTGTGGTGGTGGTGGTGGTGGTTGTGGAGGTGATTAGCGTGCCCGGAGCGATTTTGTCCGGAGACATTAGCGGCGTATACATCGCCGGTCGTCCTGATTTCAGCTTTGATTTGACTCTAAAGTCGACGCTCGTCGCAGCAGGTGATGCTTAGGGGGAGGAGTGTTCCTCAGCTGTTAGAACAGCGACAACAAAAAAAAACACAGACATTGATATCGACGAACTCTGATGTCTATGTCGTGGCCACACGATATAGATATTATGATGCTATTATGCTCGCACATCGATGCTCCAGTTTTGATTCTAGACGGGCTGTTTCGACGGTATTTGCATGCAACCATATTTGGCGATTATTCAAATTTCCCACAACGTCGAGGCCGCTGGTGCTTCATTTAGTTTACCTCGTTCATAATGAGCTTCACGTACCCAGGAGGCATTGTCCCAGCCAGAAGAGTCCCAATGCAGCATTATCCATCACTGATGATGGCAACGCCAAATGGACAATGGTCACTGTCTGACGTCTTTACTATCATCATCATCATCCTCGTCATTGTCGTCGTTGTTGTTGTTGTAGTAGCCGACCGCGTTTTATTATAGATGAAAAAGGGCATAGTCCTGTTCAATTTTAGGTTTTGTTCAATAGGTCCAGCTTGTTAGCAATTTTTTCACATGTTCGTATATTCGTATGACATTCGTCCCTTTGCTACCTACGTTACATCGTAGGCTCAAATATGTACGATATGATGCACTGCCGAGTCAATATGAAAAAAATGTCGATTATTGGCCGAGTGAGATGTCGAATACATTGGTGTCTAAAATAAATCAGAATAGAACTACTCTGTGCATTCATATGATTACTATATATATATATATATAATAGCCACAAATCTTATTTTAATTTAAATCTTTAGCACGTTTTTAACGTTAAACCAGTCAAATACAGTGAAATTGTGTAGGAGAGTAAATGAATACCTCCGATTGCAAGCACGACAAAACAATCACTATCTCATCAGAATAAGACCCCGGTCTCAACTTTGCATCTTTCTGCGAAAGATAAGATAAAGAAGTCCTGTGTTCGTGACTTCGAAAATTTATCTCAATTATCTTTAATATAATGTCAGTCAACATCAAAATCCAACGCAATTTCATTCCTGCCCCTCTGTCAGCGGTCTGTATCTCTTCAGGCAAATAGTTACTCGACATGACAATTATAATAATGATAAAAATAATAATCTTATTATTGAATATCGAAGAATAGGTATAATCAAGTAGAAACCAGATAACAGAGGAGAGGCTATATTATTGAAACAAACGGTGCAGACGATTACCCAAACATCTATCTATAATAAATAGATAATCATATCGTTGTTTACGATGACTGAACGACGAGCCTCGAATCAACAACCTATCCAAATTTTAATCAACCCGTTAGCGTAGCAATCAACAATGGATCGCATCGATGAAGATATCTGATGCCAGACCGAGTTTCGTTACAGCTCACTGATGACTCAACAAAATTAGGTCACAAAGCAAATTGTGTGAGCACTCGTGTTCATCTGAAAGAGATAAATAATTGAATAGAAAAAACAATATAAAATAGAAAGACACGCTTATTGAGGTTGAAATTGGGCTGTTTTAGATGAAATCACTATTGGTCGCTGGCTCTTGCGCGAGTTCTCTCGTTGCAGGCCGCGATAATACTATTGTGCTACTAATACACCTCACCAGATGACAATTACCTACACTTCGTCGACGTTTGCTGACCGCCTGATGAAGTTCGACCCGCGCAAAGTTGACAAATGGACATTCGATTTAGCAACAGCCTTTCATCGACCACCGTCGCACCGTCCCCAAAACCCATCCAGGGATTTTCCCTAGCGCGACGTAACTAGCTGGCTGGCTGGCTGGCTAGCTGGATTCGGCTGAAGCGCCAACCCGTCCGGTGACTCAGCTAGAATCTAGTGGGCACCTATTTACAGCATGGGACTCTGCCTCGCCGCCGAATGGCCAGCGAGAGTCGAGTCGGGATGAGGTGCTGGCGAAGGCGAAGCGATCTTCTGAAGTTGGAGCTGCTGTTGAACTGATGGATCTGTCCTTCCTTCTCATCGCCTGACTTCTTCTGACTGTCATTATCGCAATCACGATAATGTGACGACGACGAGACGGTAACGCCGATGGTTGCCGACGTTTGTGTTTCTTATGGTGCTGCTGTGCCAAACACAACTCCGAGCAGAGAATCGACGCGACCGGACGAGCTGTCACTGCCTTACTGTCGACACACGAATGCCGATTCAAGAAACAACGAAGAGATTCGCTGCTCTCTCGCCGCCAGCAACAACCTGCCGGCAGACGGGATTCGCTGCCGTCGGGTGCTGCTGCTGCTGCTTGTGCTACTCGTGCCGTTGCCCATCGTCGGCAAATGTCTGCTGTCCCCATGAGATCTATGCGTTCTCAGGGGTCGTACGGAAACAGTGGTGGCCGTCGTGTGGTCTGCTTTGTCCGAGGAGGAACACGATATGGTGGATAATGAACTAGACATCTGATGGCGCATTACGACGGCGTGCCAGCTTGGGGGGGGGGGGGTATTTCTTCAGCAAAATCTTCGTACGATTGGGCTAATATGGCAGAGTGTGCCCTCGAGGGGCAACAATTGAATGAACGACGGATTGTGCTCACTGACATGGCTCTGATGAGAATCGCTTGTGGATAGGAATGGCTGACTCTTCCTTACAGTGTACGACGGTAAAGGATTCCGTAACGGTCATATAATCCGTCCGTAAGTCAGACGATTGAAATAGCGAAAGCGGCTGCTCTCTCTATTATATTTCTCTTTCGTATGACTTAGCATTATTCTACCTTCAAATATCTCCGATGTTCCCTCGTGTCTCTCTCTCTCTCTCTCCCTAGATGGCGTCTAGCCATGTGACGATATGAAAAAGCAGAATTCTTCGGTGTGACCAGTCACAGTCGCTGTAATAATGAACAGTTCATCCGACCTGTTTTGGACAGACAATGGCGCCTATAAAAGTTCTACATACATACATGCATATATCAAAGGTCATCTATCGCTCAGAAGCTGTTATTATAGTCTGGATGCGGCGATAACCCTTGTACATATTATTTGGTTTGTGGCAGTGTTCATGTTGCCGTCGAAAGCAGCACTATACATTGGCCCACGATGACAAAATACACCGGGCAGACAGAGGGATGTACTCTTTATCGTTTACATCCTCAGTTACATAACAACAATAATAATAAAATGACAGCTGGCCGCACATACACTCTAGTGGGCTACTCTCGTGGTCGTCGGAACGGCGGGGTTACCCGAGCGCGTGTACACCTGGACAGAAAACACAGATACGAACATTGAATGAGGGTATAGGACAAAATCTAGAAGCGCTCTCGAACACCGCCTGTTCTCTGGAACAATAATAAAGTTGGTCACATAAGCGAGGCCTCTTGTATGGTCATGTCCAGGTGTCGAGTTAATGATTACTTATCGTATATACTAGTCATTTTATAGACAGAGAACTCTGTGGCTAGATATTGTGGATATGGCAGATATTGAAAGGCGTCTAGATACGCGCAATCAATGACTTGGATACGAAGGTAACTCCTTCAGTAGTAATCGAAACAGCTGCGTCGCCAGCTACATGATATCGGCAAGTCATAAAACGGGGTAATTATGCAGTGTTTTCTAATTATTACAAATATTCTTCCTTTGTTCCGTTGAGTTGTTCCGGGTGACTTCCGAGTGCAGCCTCGAGAGGAAACTACCATTCGATTTCAATTCTTAGCCAGTGCTAATTCCTAGCTTGTCACACAATTCGATTTGTGTTTTTCTTAGACTCTACTAGAATGCATATGCTATGTATATATATATATACGCACGGTGACAAATATTAGAAGGCAGCGGCCGAAATGATCTCATGCATGCATACATGCTGCAATTTGTCGCTTCATCACCATTCACATGCAACGAAATATCATTTGCTGCGGTAGCATACTTCAGTAGCGTGTACATGTCACTGTTGTAACCGATCTGTCTGATTCTCATTCTCGATCTAATCATTTTTGCTCTGCCGTTCGCCCCACTTATGTTCCACGCGCCTATAATACTACCGCTACTACTGCTATCACCACCACCACCACCACCACTACCTCCTATCGACTCACATTTCTAATGATAGTATCTATTACGGTTATAGCCATAATAGCACCAGTAATAATCTAATAGTACACCAATCCGACATTGTAATGGGAATATTTATGCTAATAACAATAATAATAGCGGATTGAAGGAGGGCGACCGAGGGATAAAGAGATAAAGGTAGACATTGATAGCGGTGTCTCTCCACCTGAGTGTTCGTGGCTCGGCCTACGAATGTCATGTCGTTGGTCAACGTGTCGTCGCCTGCAGCGACTGCAACTGAAGGCGACTTCGATGGCGCCAACCCGATTTTGCCGATTGTCAAGTGAGCGTGGCGCAGCAGCGGTCAGGAGTTGTCGGTAGATGAATATGGCCACATGATATAGAGTAGCACTTCGTAAGCTGTCTGAAGCTGGTTAGTTGTCTCGTCTGGTACACCGTGATATGGTCCAGGGCGGAGGCGTTAGGCACCATTGTTACATGAAGGACAACGATTAGCAACTGCTGCTGCTGTCGCCGTCGCCGCCGCCGCCACAGCGAAATAATCTTATCCTAGAAGGAAGATGGATAGGAAAGGAAGATGAGAAAATTACGACCCGGTTTTCTGTGAGATTTCTATGCGAAACTATGGATTGTCTCTGAGCGCGGGGTTTGTCAATCGTTGGCAACATAGCAGACCCTGACTCGAGAATGGTGCTCTGCTGAAGATGCATTTCATTTACTTTGCACGCTGTTATAGCACAATATATTATAGAAACTTATACCTGAAATCTGGTGAAAGTGGGACTTAGATTACGCCGGGATGATGTGTTCGAATATACGAAGGGAACTACCTTCATGTCAGTTCTCGAAGCGAAAACTCCCGTCGTAGTCATATGAGCGAAGCATTTCCAGCATTCGACAAGGGTAGAAATGAAACATTTTGAGGCATTCAAACGGTAAATAGAATTCTTCTACACACGGTGTCACCATAACAAATTTCCCCCGCTCTGTGCCAGATGTCCATTCCTATCGAGGAAACGGCAGACTCCGTTAACCAAGGTGACGATCTCAGAACACTTTGGACTTGTGATCTTTTCTCGTTTCTGTGATGTCTACTCCGCCGTGCCGGCTCCCACAAATATCAGCCGGTAACCCGTCTGCTGTTTGGCCGGCAGCTGACTGACAGCTGCGTCAACAAAACGCGCGATGATGGCGGGCCCGTCGTCGACAACCGATGCCATGTATAATAGTCGTTCGATGGGGTCGTCTGGACAAGCTCGCCCAGGCCAGGTCAGGTCAGGAGATGCCGAATGTCGGTCCGCATTCACGATGATGCAATCAGAAAGTCGAGAAAGAGCTCTCTCTCTCTGACAGTCCGCTTGATCACCAGTAACCACCACCGAGAGCTAGTTCAGCCGCGTTGTGTTCGTCGTCCAGTGCGAATTGTTCCAGGCGGCCAAGGTATCTATCTATAATACTGCCCAGCGGACAGACGTAAATGCAATACTACGGGAAACGCGGGATTGCGCTGAGCGAAGATGTCACCCAGAAACAAGCCGCAGGTAGTCGCCGGCGTGGTCATAAATCCATCTGTGGTCATTCGTCCGAGCGAGTTTGTGAAGAGGGACAACGGACGGCTCGTCTTCGGCCGGAGACAATTCGCTCGACACGAATCGATAGCTAAGCGAGAATGGACGAATCATCACGAGATGGATGCGTCCATTGCTTTGAATACAGGGAGATGTAGAACGCCTCGGGCAAGTGAATGGAATCAACGTAGTTGTACGCTTACGTAACTAGGTAAAAAATGCAATTCCACTTCGACTCAAGTGGTCCCGATTCGCTAGCTTGTCGATGACGTCGATCGTGCGGGTATTGACAGGTTCGACCAATCATTCAAGTCAATAATAAAAATGAAAGGTTAATAATAAAAATAATAATAATAATTATTATTATTATCATTCTCCTGATCTGTTATGAGGTGCACCGACAGTTCGGTCAATTGTTTACACATAGGGTTTTAAGTAGGTACAGTTTGAATGAATTTCTACCACCGTTTCTTTTGCGGCCCCATAGATGACCACGTGTTTTGGTAGCTGATTGTTATAGAAAATGGCTGAACTTCGATAGAAACAGATCAGGCGCCTCTATTGCGTATGCCTGACGGCCACCAGTGAACGTTAAAAGCTCCCTGGGTGTGCTGAATGAACTTTTTTGCTAAGCGCTATATTTTAAAGTTCGTCCGAAATAGTAGCCGTTATTTCTGCTGTTTCGCGTGAGCTCTTCGAGGCATTCCGAGCGGCTTTCGGAGCCAATACGACTCTTTGCACTCAGATATGAAGTTTAGCTTTTATGGGGTTCTGCCGTGACGAGCTGTGTAATCTATCCAATTCGAATAACGAACGTGGAATCAACTTCACCGGATCAACCGTCATTGGTTTTAGACCACACCAGTGTCGCTTTGTTATCAGAAGTTTGTTCAAATATTGGCCTACACTATCATTCGAATTATCTAATACTAACAGAACGTGTTAATCTTATACTCTCCGCATTCGTTCTTGTGCTGTAGAGACGATAATTGCTATCGAGTTTTCGGTTAAAAATTGGCAAGTATGTTTTTGCTCCATACTACAACAACCACAAGCTCACAACCCTCGACAGAGCACCTATTTGCTAAGGGGATTCTTCCATCCACATATCTTCATATTATTATTCAATACGAAAGATCCTCTCCTGAGTTTGTCAAGAGATGATCATCCCCCCATGCCTCAGGGGGTCAGAAGCCGTCGTTCGACACCAATTACCAACACTCGCTACTGTTATCCTTGTGGCGTGCGACTTTACGAAAGTCCCCGGTATCACCACGCTTAGGAATCTAGCCTTCGGAGGGTGTCGTCGCCTTGCCCTGTACCGCGGCGTTTATCTCTAACGCGTTCGTTCTCGCGGGGCCAACCGACCGACAGTCGCTAGCGGCATGTTCTCAGTGCTACGGTGCTTGCGAGACTCGGCAGTGAGCCTCAGTCATCTCGCCCCACCCCGTGTAGTTTCGTTCGCTACGACAATACGAGTTACGTGATCACCTTTACGACATCAGGCCACCGACATTAACGGGTCAGATCGGTCGGCTTGACATCTGTCCAACATACGAACAGTATAACCTTCCCCTCTGCCTCAGCATGAAGCGGCAAGCGGCCTGCGCTGTTAGCGTTGCGCCCTTCGCGACGCCTACGGAATACTTCGCGGAAGACTGTAGCAACTTCGCCTTAGTCAGATGGAACGGCTAACGTTCGCGAGAAGTGAAACCAATAGCTCATGCTGATCAGTTCGTCTCACACACACACAAACACTTGGTTTCTTGTACGGACGCTATTGTCAGCGCGGATCTGCTGTACGAGGCGATCAAGTTCATTTTCGCGTTCGACTGATAACTGGTTCAGTTTAGTAGCGCTTGCGACGATCGATTCGCCTTTGAGGTCGTATCATTCTGCTCGCCCAATATGTTGCGGTTGTTTGCAGACGTTCGCCCCCCGTCCCCCCCGGCCGAGAATACCAGGTCGTCCATGTCAGTTGAATTCTACTACCTGTTGTCAACCTATCTATCTACCTGTCACCGTTATTGACTCCTGCACAGCCCTCGCCGCCATAATTTTTGCTATTGACGCTCAAAGACGTCGGCCCGCCTTAAGATCTCGCGCCAGCGTCTTTGTCTCATCTCGACAATACCGAACGGTGTGTGCCGGCCGCACTGTCGAACCGCTGTACGCAAAACATCTTCACGCTTCGTGCACTGTTTTACATCAAGGCTATGCATAGTTATACGCGGCATAAACGCTCCGCGATTCGCTTTGAATGAAGCTACGCCAAAATCGCCTACGCCACACATAGAAGACTGACTTGTTGTTTCACCCGAGTCTGCAGTAGCAGGCAATTACGACAGTTCGTGTCATTCAAGCCGTGTGATCATATAGCACTGATATGGTTCGCACATCGGCGTCTCGCTGGCGCGCTTCCGTGGCTGGCTGCGACGTCCAACTCACTAGTCAGTGCGACCCGTAGGCAGGCACCAGCAAGTAAATAGGATCCGCAGAAAGAGGCGAAGATGTACCTGTTATAGTTCATTCCGGCTCGAACCCGCAAAGAGGGGAAGAGACAGGACAGGGATCAACCGTAGTAGTGCTACTACAAAAATATGGTTATATCAACGATGATTAGTGTTGCACATATGCCATAACTGGTAATGCCTCTCTGTGCTTGTCTGTCCGCCTGTACCGCCGTTCATCAGGTGTTCATTCGAGACCGTGCGACAATAATGATAATGTGATTGACGATCGACGTCAATCGTTGTAACCAATCCGCTTCGCTCTTCCGTGACACTTACAAGGGCTACGGAGGGAAACGGTGCTACCGTAGTCGCAATGATCGTCACGAACCGGGTGTCAGTGGTGGCGGTGCTGACATCAGCCCCCAGTGACAACAAATCCAACGGGATTCATGTTGGTTTGTCATGGTAATGTCCGTATGGCGAGCTTCTTCCGATAATGGCGTACTATCAAACTAGAAGCTGCCAATGAGGCTAACAACAATAGGTCGAATAATGTAGATAGCAAATCGCTGGCTTGGTGGATCGCACATCCGGCGAGGATAGTAGGCACATGATGATAATGAGAAGTCAGAAGTCATCCAAACTCCCATTTGTCAACCTCTTTAAAAAAATAAAAACAACTCCCATTCGTAAATTTGCTTGTGTCAATGCTTTGGAGCTAACTGTCCTAATAAAGACGTGTTTTTCCACCTCTGTTTCTAATAAGCATACTCATTCTACAACAATTATAATTAGACACCTTTGACATAAAGCACGCTACCTGCAAAAGATTGCGAACGCTCATCCAATCGATCTGTCCCTATGCGACGAGACCAGCCAGCCATCAGATGTGTGAGCGCTTCTTGAACTGTCGACACCCGAAGGGCAGTAGTCGTCCGTTTTCTCTCGCCTTCGCCGGCAAACAACACCCAACATCCAATGTCGTTATTCTGGTTGTGCATTACTGCTTTATTATTGCGTTCGCTCACAGGTCCATTAATCTTACCGGCGAATCTTTCAGTAGCATCCGACCCCGATCGCAATTCGCGGTCTTCGCCATAAACGCTTATCGTCTCCTTTGTGCTGATACCGTAGAACCGATAAGCGGAGAGTGCCCCTTTGATTTTGGCCGTAGCCGAATGCCATGGCGCAAAAAGCATTCACACCCACACAAAGTTCGATGAGAACGTCGCAAAAATAAGAAGGCACAAAAAGTAGTTCGAAAATATCGTCCATTCGCGTCCATTGCTGTATGCCTACTCGGCTGTTCGGCCACCTTTGTCTGATAGAATCCAATCATTAGAAATGTGTTTGTGTCGAGCAGTTTATGACGAAAAAAAAAATCGTATCGTAATTGCATAGGCATGCCCCTATTGCCAGCATTTTAATATAAGAATATCAGCCTTTAATCGTTACCGAGATCACGCTGGCAATTCTCGATGGCTTAACTATGACGACGTCGCTACTTGTCAATGTCCATGTCAACGGGTTCGTTAGCACTCAACCCGCGGTTGCCACCCATCAAGATGCTGCCTCGGATAATCCGCACTCTCGATGCACGGTCTGGTTCATTTCGAATAATTTGGCAAACTGATCGAATTGTGGAGAAAGTCTGTTTTAAAGACGAGATATTCGTTCGACTCATGTCGGATAAGGCTTTGCCTCGAAGCCTGCACACTATACAATGTCGGTGGCGTTCTTCGTCCCCATAGTTCATTGAAGATCATAACGCGTGGGAAACTCGTTGACACCGAAATGGCTCAGGCGTCGGGGAGAAACGCCGGTAGATTTTTTTTGCCGTTCGCACAGACTAGCGCGCGCATGCGCCGCTCCTGTGATTGAGAAAATTACTATTACCGCCGAATTCATAATATTAATCGGACAACACAACAGCCACTTCCAGTCAGGGGGGGCAGTCTGCTCATGTCGCCTCGTTGAGCTCACTAACAAATCGGTTGACAAATCAGGACATTTCCATTTCTTCAGGGACATTTGCATACAAACAAGAATATGTAGCCAGCTGCAGATCTCGATAATATAGCAACAAGCACATACTGCTAAATCCGCATGTATATATATAGATAAGTATATATTTTCTTTGACAGTACTATATGAATGATCACGTTTGTCCGACTGCTTCCATTCGTTTAGGACCAATTGTCTATTTCGCGTTTAGTCACAGCGAAATGAGTGTCACAGTTATATACATATACATATGTATGCTCCATGGCTTTCGTTCGAGGACATTTTCGGTTGCACGTTTCATGCTGTTATTGTTGTTGTTATTGTTAGTGCTGTTGTGGGCTTGTTGCGATTTCATTCAAAATCAAATCGGGAGGGAAAAAGTCTCGCCCACGCTAAATACATAACGACACCACAGCCACGGCAGCAGCCGATGACAACGTCGTGTTATAACAAAGCACGGCGAAGGGAGATGCCGTTTCGGGGAAACCGTTCGGAGAGAGAGAGAGAGAATCAGCTGGGTTCAGTTTTAGGCCATGCCCTATGCTAGACTTTGACGGCGACGTCGACCGACAACCGTAGCTGAGTGGCTGCGTAAACAAAATGAGTTGCTGTGCATATTTACCCAATCAGAAGCGGTATTGGCTTCGGCGGCGGTAGCGGCGACAATTTCGGCGTTGCCAAACACGCGAATGACATTCGCTGGCTAGGTCCGACCGAGCGACTGTAGGCCGTCGCGAGGTACCGTTCGGACTGTGTTGCACACACGCGAAATATTGGTGATTAACCCCGGCGGATCAACAACCTCCTTATCTTTTCGTGATAAATAGCGAAAGACAGAGAAAGCGCCCCAAGAGCAGTTCGTGCTAACTGGCACCTACTTTGACGGTGGCGAAATCATGGTGATTGTAGTTTTTTTGGAGGAATCTCAAAAAGTCCATGAATTTTATCAGTTTTTTGCTCGGAAAATTCTTCACACCCCCGCGCCACCGAATTGATTATACGATACACTGACGTTGCGGGTCCCGTACCTCGCTGTCGTGCCACAGGAACAAGCAATTGTCAGAGACATTCCGAGACACTCTCGAACACTTTTTTCCGCGACCGACATCGATGTCCACTTCCGTTGGCAGCTTAATATTCGAATTGTGCATGCTGGTATACAGTTGGCATGTGCGTCTGTGGGCATTCGTTTCGCATATCTTTCCGACCAGAATAAATAGCGTTTCCGTTCCGAGTGGCGACTTATTAGAACTCATGTTCGACGTCACATGCATTGCTCGACTTCAACGTCTGTAGTATTCCTCTCCGCCCACCTTCTATGATATTGATATATATATATATATATACTCTTCCTTTATTCTCGGTCTCTTTAGAGCGTCCGCTGAATAGGATGAACACGGCAGTGCTATAAATACTGGTAGCTCGAAATTGCCGATGAAGTAAATATAGCTGAATGTGCGGCGCTTTCTCTCTTCCTCATCGTCGCTCTTAATGAGTCGAAATGAACAAATTATGGTCGACTTTCTCTGGCGCGGTTGTTTCCGTTCCTGTAATTGTCCATCGATGCCACGAATACGCTCCAATATCCTGTATCCACTATCCATCGATGAATGCGTGCAAGCAACACGCGTTCGCGTACATATGTATGAGATCCGTTGCAACCGACTGCCGTCCATCGGCGTGGCCTGCGGGACACGAATTATGGTCAAATGCATGCTACAAGCCGTTGTCGTATATAGCTGTATGCGGCTATTTGGTCTAATTCGCTGGTAGCCGCCGTGCGAGCCAGTCACAGAGCGTACAAGAGAGCGCACGTCCGCGCGGTAAGCGAATGTTAGGCAGACAACCGCCTGGGCCTGATATGCTATACAGCATATGAATGTATGTAAGCCAGTATGAATGCGCATTTGAGTGGCGACGCGGAACGATATCATTTAATGAATATTTATATGATTATAATAAACACGTATTTTTATGAAGTAGTGCAATAATTAGCCTCTACATGTGTGTATGTCAATATGCATGCATGCATCGGTGGATAGTTGACAAAAAAAAGAGATCATGCATTCAACAGGGGCTAAAGAACGATAGTTCTGTAAAGAAAATCAATTTGATGATACTGTTTATTATTTGGAGGTTAATGTTCTATTTGGCGATAATATTATCATGGCAGTATGCACTATCTAATCGCGGATTAACATCTATGATATCGTAAGACAAAATAAATCGGCGTATACAAAGGGGCGTAGCATATATGTTAATAATACGGATATATATTGTAAGTAAAAGGCAAGAGATTGAGGGAGAGCTCTTCCTCATGAAATTTCGCCCGGTTCGCCGGAACTCCATGTAAAACATATGTAGTCGTCGAATGAACGGAATTGATCTCTGTGTGACTCTGGCCAGTAACATCAAGAGGGACTTAGACGGGAGGAGGTCTTAATTGTCAATCGGTGTCGCAAACACCGCGTCAATTAACGATATATAGAAAAATCGATACCGTTGCGCCATGTGGGTAACATTGACGTGTGGGTAACATTGACGTGTATGATAGATCCTCTGGACATATAGACTTCGTCATGACAGATACGCTAAACTAAGGGTTGAAGCGCAGCTAGCGAAATTATTATAGCAGCACCATGATAAATCTTTCAGCGGACATCAGATCTTTGCCTAACTGTGTGATCAGTTGTGTGATTTTATCCATTGTATATCATACAATTAGCTTAATTCCGCGTGTAGCCTGATCGATTCTTGGAGGGTCACGAACCGAAAACCTTCGTTCGTTGAAGTTTGTGCCGTAATCAGTGAACGACATGCTAATTACTCAGTTATCACAACTTAAGTTCGCCAGTCCGCGAATATGGCTGCACTCGTTAAAGTTATTTACGAAAGTCGAAATATTCAAAGAAGTTGATTAATCAACGATGCAGAGACAATATGGCATAATACCGTAGTGGAGTAGGATTCGATCATCAAATGCCCTTATCGTTATCTACCACCAACAGCTGGTGTAAAGCGTCTCCTTTCCAGCTCACACCAGTGACCAGTAGTTCGATCGATTTTCGTTACGAAATCGGCCAGCCAATTAGCACGTAATCGATTAGCAGCGAAACGAAATAATGTGTTAGTCGACACAGTTGAACGCCTGAGGATTAGACCGATAGTACATCTACTCTGATGTGATACTAGAAAACGAAGAGAAGACTCCTTTGTCTGACGTCGTTAGACTATCGATTTCATTCTACCCAGCATCTCGCCTAACAATTCTGCTTACGTTCGCCTTCTGTGCCCGTTGTTGCCATCGTCATCTAAGTGGTTAATGACAATGGCAACAGCGCAGACGTCACCAAATGGACCCGGCTGCTCAAATTGCTTCTTGCTCTGTTCCGAAGGATCTATCTGTTATCGTCTATTCTCTCTCCCTCTCGCCCTCTCCAATTCGCTTTTGCTCTGTGGCTCTTGTTTCCGTCAGTGTTTGTGTCTGTATGTGTTGTGTGAGTGTGTATGTTCGTTGGTCATTGTGCTAACAATATATTGTCGATATCTACGGGGGCACACACGCTTCAAGCTATTCTCTGTCGGTCGGTATTGTATGCAAATCGTATGAGATGATAGTAGCAATAATGGTAATAATTATCGCGGCTTATTCGCACCGCTGCCGCCGTTTGGTGCGGAGCCGCAACGTTGTCTTATAGCTCGGCGTGGGTTTTCGTTGGAGTCGAACAACGACTGTACGATAACTTCAATAAACTCAGCGTCGCGGTAGAGAATGACAGCCTGTTCCTGCTGAACGAGCATGTTCGTTTAGTATCTCAACATTACGATGATAGGTTTTGTATCAAGAAAAAAAATTTCGTGCGTGAGCATATACCTCTACACAGCTATAGCTTCTCGTAGTCCGTTCGAATGTGGTACCGTGTGTGTGTGTGTGTGTGTGTAGTGTTATCAGTTAATGCTTGAATCATTTGTTGCATTGATTAGTCACTATAAAGCTCACACATAGCAAGGTACGACCACAACATGTATATGGGTGGCTTGTCAGCACACGAAAAAATTCTTTGACTGTCAGCCGGGACGGTAAAGGCAACCGAAGCTTTATCGTCGTCGTCCAGGTGAATATCATCGTCACATTATAATCAAACAAGTACAGATTAATCATAATGGCGCAATGGAACTTCACAAATATGACGATCCAGGTGACTTTCTTTTTAATATTTGATTACCATTCATAATGACATCACGGTAAGTCACTCTGAGCTCGGAGTTTCAGCCGGCAGTGTTGTCATACATCAGCAGACAGTTCTCAACAACGACCGACATTTTACTTAGACAAAATAAATAAATTATTTTCTTAGATAAATAGATACACGGATGAATCAAGTACGTTGTTCAAAACCTGATAACGGTGGCGGAGGTCAACGCAACCTGACTACTGCCTAGCGATCACCAACTCCTCCTAAGTCAGCCTTAGTCAGCACGATGTACACGAGTACTGTTTAATGTGCAGATCGCAGCTGGTGGCGACAACATCGCTAGCCTCCGTTGTCAATGATCTCCCGTTGAGAACCGTTTGATTGATGTTTGGCCATACATCAAACGACTTGGTGGGTACCGTACTCACCGGTCTCCGTTTCGGTGGGGCCAGCGAGGGCATGCATCTCCTTACTGACTTCCTATTGCTGTCTTAACTCAAGTTAAAAGACGAGCATCGCATCTCGTGGCTAAATGATCGGCTCAGAGAATGCTGAGCCGTCCAGCGACGTTGGAGGGGACGGCGCATTGCGGATGAGCGGAGAAACTTACTCCCCTAAACTCCATAACAAACCATGGTCATCAACTGTATGAATTGGGTTCCAACCTCCGAGGGATGGGGGTTGTTTTGCAGCGCGTGAACGTGTATGGGACAAAACACACAAGATTTATGCGTGATAACTAACTAATCAATTTATCGTTCCGAGTTGTTTCGCCTATGATGATTTGCTACAAATCGCATGTCGTCAAGTTGCGTTCACATGTATCGTGAGCCATTATGACCCTTGTGACTAGATGGGATCTGCTCTTCAAGTACACCACCAAATCATCGAACAGGAAATTCACAGAGTTCACCTTTTGAATTCGAAGAAATGCAAAACGGCAACAAACGATTGCACTAGAAGCTATTATATATTCTTACGTTTGCTCAAGTTAGTTAACGATACGCTCTGAGATATTATTCCGGTGCGAAGTAGCTCTTTATTGAATTACACCAAGCTATACATATGTACCTTCACGGTGCTCGAATCTGCAGCCTCGAACTTTCAACGGCAATACGAGTTTGTCGTGCAGGCAACCGCGCGGCCATTATGTTATTAGCGAATTATTTTGTAGATATCGATACGATTCAATTATCGCGTTGTTATTTTCGATTAGTGCTAATGTTACGTTGTTCTTTATATGTTTTACAGGTTCTCAGTCAGGCGTGGTTCAAGGTCCCAAGAGCGGTCTGGTCCCGCCGTCATCGCGAGGCTCCCGATCGAGTTCACCCTCGTTAGCAGCGGGTCATATCACGAGTGGACTCTCCAAGGGCATACCGAACCTCACTCATCAAAAACAGAGGTAACAAAAGTTCGCAAAATTCGAAATCGACAACAAAGTTGTCCATTTAGAAATTAATCCATTCATTGTAAGCGCCAGCTTCTCTAAAGTGCACCATTGTTCCGGCAGTTCCGCAACACTCTGTGCTGTACGTTTATGATAGTTTCTAACTCGGTCACTATTCACCGTTGATTGAAAATCTGTCCCCCCGTGTCCTTCAGTTATAATGGGATAATTATCATTATAATTATTATCAGGCACTTTTTCCCATCTGCATCGCTTCCCTGTCTCAGTATGAGAAACTCGTCCAAAAACGAATATGAGCCTCGATTGGACAAAGTGGTTCACTTAGCATTGTTGGTGACATGTTGTCTTCCTGGACGGCGCCTGCTCACTCTGTATGCGCTATCGCCTCTGTTGATTATAATTGCAACTACAGCTAGATCGTGCTGGTTGATACAAGGACACGCATCAGAGTGCTCGGCCTTCTCAGAATATAATTTCTTCTTCGATATTGATTGTTCACAATCAAAATAAACAATTACGACATAATTGCAGCTGTTTCATTCCACGCGAAAACGGAGCAAAGGCAATCTCATTGCATAGGAAGCTGTTTTCTTCGTTCACTGGGTTAATGCATTATTTCTATACGCATTGTATTGCATCCGGACGCCACAGGATGGAATCGTTCGATTTCTGTCATTGAGGGTAATGTTTCTCGCAAAAACACGAAGTGCACAAAGGCCAACGAAAACCATAAGGAAAGAGCAAAAACAATGAAAAATAAAGATATATATATATATATGCAGAAAGAGACATATCTTTATCGCTGGCCGCTGATCGATGTATCCGACAACGGCGGCGGCGGCAGCAATTGCCGCTGATAGTAGTCGCAGATAAAATACGCAATTCTAACGTAAACTGGCCAAAATGCAGCGGCCAGACCGAGCTTCCCCCCGACGGGTGCTCGCTGCTGGCTCTTCACTTTGCGGCGACCTCACGATCTGGAAATTGCAGCAGCAGTCGTGGAGCATCAGTGGTAGTGGCTGATGCCTTCGTCATCGTTGTTATCTTTCACGATCTGGCAATGCTCCGACTCCAATTCCGACTTCGATTTTCGTTTGTAACGAGGAGTCGAAAGTTGCATTGGCTTAGACGACTCGCAAACAGTCAGAGATAGAGATGGATGGACCCTCTCGTCAGCTTCTTCATACCTCCAGCTCTCTCTCTCTCTCATTCTGATAGACATTCACGAAAACCTATAGTGGGACACGAATACCGGGCGCCGAACAACACACAGCGGGCGCGATGTCCCTGCCGTAATTTCGCAGCACCACGGCGGCAGGACGCATCACGCATATGCACACAAAGACATTTTCGGTGCAGAGTCTGAAACAGAGATTGGACTGGTGAATCACGGGCTGCGAATCGTTTCCCTATGCAATGAGATGGCAGAAAGGTAGCTGCTGAAACGATGGAAGCTATTATGGTTATTATTAGTATTCTTATCACGATCATTAGAGGGATGATTGTAGCTGTGGGTTAGCTGGTTTCGCACGTTCAGATGAGATTATTTTCTGTGCATTACAACAGTGTACACGGAACGTATCGCTATTCCGTATATGAGAGTAATAAACGACGTTTTCAAGATACTGATTGTCCAAATGAATAGTGTCTTTACACGGCATTTATTTTACAGATTTTAGCTCAAAACTCAAAAGGTGGTTGAATTTGACATTTCTTTTTTTTATCGTGACCTCGCCGTGGCATAAGATACCTTCATGTTGTGAGCGTGCTTCGCGTATCTATCGTAACGTCGATTTAAATTTTAGGGCTCACGCCCAAAATGTTGCTTAGAGAAATCTGGGTCCATTTTGACAGAATCAGATGATCAGCTGGCTACCTCCAAAGTTACATTCGCCGCGTCGCTCTTGAGTTGTGGCCGTCAACGTTTGCCAAAATTTGAAATGTTCTTCTGTCCTGTGAACATCGTGTCAGCGCCGTCTATATTATATTTGAACAAAGAATCGTCGATGAAACACGAACGATATCCGTCAAGTCCTCTATTTCTGCTGCTGCTGCTGCTGCTGGTGGTTGTTGGATCAAGAGCCGAGAGGAACTCAGAGTAGAAAATTCCGATCAGTTTAACTCATTGAGCAAGCCATGACTATACGCCATCGTCAACCACTCCCGGCCAAAACGTGGACATAGCGTGAATTTTGCACGAAAAAAAAAATGAAATGAAAACCGAAAACAAAAAGTGTACCAGCAAGTTCATCCAGCGAGTGATGCAAGCTGCGGGCGGTGGAGTTCGGTGGAAGCCAGCTGAACTTGCGAGCTATTTGACAAGGGTGTTATTATGCCCATCGAGCCATCACCCAGTGATGGCTGAATTGCACCGCATAGAAGAGGAAGATCGGGCGGACGGCTCCAGCGACTTCGTCGATGATTGGCTTACTGCGAACACTCAAGCGTCGCTTGAATTTAACGATTTTTTGCCAATCTTTTTTTGGATGCGACACTGGGACGGGGATAGACAGACGTCAGCGAGCGTTTATGCAGTTCGCCAGTAGGTTGAGGATTGGTGCATAGCAGGCAAAGCAGATCCAGTGCTCGCGCGGCAATCGATGGTCACTTGACAGTAAAGAACGGCGACTCGACGCACGACCAAGCTACCGCGCCGCTGGTGGTGTTCAAGCGAGGTGTTCAAGGGCGCTCACTGTTTGTTGACGGGGTTCCACCACTGTGGCGGGGTTCACGTCAAAAGCCACGTGATTTCAAGCGGTCATTCACTCAGTATGATTGACGACAAAGCAGGAGTCGTCGATTTTTGTTGGAAATTTTCCAAAAACGCTAGAAGGTGTTGTGTTTTATGGCCGTCAAACAGACTTTTTCTGCCATCGCAAACAGCAGACAAAGCAGCTTACATAAAATGTATGAACAATACAATGCTGTTCAGTGGGCCATATTGAAACAAATTAATAATATTAATAATAATAATAATGGCATAAGTGCAACTACACGACTAAGTTACTGAGCAAGTTAAATGATGATTTCGAGGACCACGAAATGTTTATATATGGTACATGTCAGGTGTCTGGTGACATTATCGATGTAGCTCAAAGCCTCCATTGGGGGTGACCGCACGATCTCTGATTAATGGCGCTGCATCGCATGAACACCGTTGGATATTACAGCATAACAGCAATGAGGGCAAGCGACATTGTCTACCGGGATGGCGTACGAGTAATGACGGGGACTTGCAACGATAGAGTCTCAGGTTCGAACCCCACTCGGGCATATACGAATCGATGAGATCTTCATTTGCAGATTGCCAATCAAGTTACAAGAAAATGTAGGAACGACCATCGACGTCGACCAAAGCTAGAAATCACAACCAGAATTTACGGAGTGGGAAGTATATACCTGGCCGCACGAACACCGCCAACCATATTCGGCCCATTGTATCTATAATAGATCCGCAACAGAGCACACCTGCTCTACAATAAGCGTCGTCGTTGCTGTAGAAATTCAAATATTCTGGTTAAATTTGGGATGGAAACAAAGTCTGAACAGACAGTGAGAGAGGCCGGAAAACGAAGAGGCGGATCTCGCCAGCGAGCAAGGGCTGTATAACGAATTGCTCGCGCTGCAGCGTTGTTTCCGAATGTATGTCCCTTGCTTTCGTCCGAGATTAGCATGCATTGGAAGTAAGGTGATAACTCTTGTTCACACCCGCGTAGGAGTCTAGTGACACTTTAGAGACGGTAATGTTGCTTGCTGTTGTTCCATATGAGAACACGTAAACATGACGATCGCATGTCGCGGTATCACTATTGTAGAGACTGAAATAGAATACATTCCACTGATATACGGTTCGGGATGCTTCGAAGAATGAAAAAGGAACCCTGTTCTATCTCATGTCACTGTCCCCGCGTCTTTGATTCTATTACACAGCGTTCTAGCAATCTGATATCTCCTAATGGCTCGTTGCTCGATATTCACGGAGTTGCAGACGATCCAGTCGGTGTTCTGCTGCGCCTTCGCCGCGGCACTCACCGATGGACAGGTTATATTGTATTATATAATCAAGATGCAAACACCAACAGCCATAGGCACCTAAGCCGATTCGGCTTCCCATCCTGGATGCGTCCTGCCTGTTGGCTTATTGTGCGTGTAATTTTTTTTGTTTCTCCGTGAGATGTTCTCCGCGGCCTGCCGTCCGCAGGCCGCATCGTTTTGCACGTCAATACCGACCCGGGTGAATACCGAGTGAGATTCCTTCCCTATGCAAATGCTCAACAGCAAATGAAATAAATTGATTTAGTTGATGCACTTAGCAGTCTATTGTGAATACAGCGGCTATTGTACAGGTTGGGCGATTGACTGAGCGGGTGGACGAAATGCATTGGCCAAAATAGTGCTTTGTCAAATGAGGCATGCTGGCAGCAAGGTTGATCGGATCTCATTTGGGTTCGAAGCGTTTCTTTGAGTCATTTGTTAAAATGAAATACGCATGCTTTTCAACATAGTGATAGCCTACGTGGTGCAGTCTAGGCGTGTGCGTTTGTATATTCTATAGCTAGCTGATTGATCTCTCCTACAACAAATAGAGAGGCGTCATGATTACTGCTAGAGTTTTCATTAATTGCCTTGCTGCAAGGTCAATCATTCTGAAAACAGAAAATACAGCAATAAGAGGGATGGATGCTTGAGTCCATTGTATATTATTGTAGATATTCACTCATTTCATATATTTTCACACAGTTTGTATATATGTATATATATATATATATATATATATATTTGTTTCTCCAAGCCATTGTCGGCATCTCGTTTAGTACACAAACCAATGTGAGTCTCACATTGGTTTCTGTATTAAACGAGCTTCCGACAACGGCTTGGAGAAACAGGTCGATCCAGCCATACAGCACATAAACCATAATGCTACTCAATTTATTTATGAAAATAATGAATACGTTCTATGGCATCAACAGTAACGTTGATGAAAAGGCTCTGGAAGGCTGAACGAATCTATTCTAATAAAATGACCAGCTTCGAAAAATGAACTTTTCTTTGTAATATATGTATTATATTATATATATGTGCTGATAATTTTCTGTGCTATAATTGACACCTTGCTGCACTCTGCCCTAGTGTTAATAAGCTCGATCTTTGTCTGCCTTCCTGTTTCTCAATATGTAGGCCATCGTCCCTTGGCGGCTCAACACAATCCCTGCCACAGACTGCCTCTGGAAGATCATCTTCGATTCAGAAACCTGGCTCGATTTCAAGAGCTCCTAGCAGCCAACAGGTTAATCAGGTACCCGTTGCTGGCCAACAGCAGGCAGGATCAACCAAAGAGATCCCCAAACCGAAGAAAGCATCTACGCATGACCAGGCTCCAAAGCAACTTAAAGGTAAAAAAAACAAATAAAACACAAACATTTGACAACGACATAAACTCATGATTTAATATATTAATATGTACATTAGTCAAAAGATCTGTTGATTACAAATCTACAGACGCGTATTCCTGTGTATTCAGGGGTCTACGCTCACTGGACGTTTTGGTGCATTTTCAGCCACTAACAGGGATTCGTTTGTAGTGGATTTTGCGATATTTTTGTGTCAGTACATTGATACCTAATGCAGACACGAATAAGTATTAATTAATAATTGCGCTGAAACGTATATCGGGTGTCCTATCGAACATGTGCTGTGTCACATTTCGTTATATATTTGTATCAACGATAGTCATGTATGAAGCATCTCTAAGGTGTTCCTCAAAAGAGTAACAATGCGAACACCATTTGACAAGCGTGTTTCTATGTTGCTCTGCTTCTAGCCCCATCAGCGGGTGGTCTGCCGAAAACACAGATTGCCCAGGTGACCAAACTTGAACCAGCCGCTTCAGTGGGGTCATCCTCGCGTCTCCCCGCGACTACCCGAAAAGCCCCTGGCTCGTTCGGGAGCGCCGCCTCGAGACCACTTGCAGCGGGACTGCCTGCAACAGCCACTGCTCCCACGCAAAACGGGAATACGTCGGATCAGCAACAACACCACGTACCCGGATTTCAGAGTAACAGGTGAGCTTTGCCGAGGTGTCCCAAGGGTATCTGTTGCGAGTCTTACTCAACGGTGCAGGTGCAACAAGGACATCTACATATTGTATATATTAAGATGCACAAGAATATGAAATAAATTTACCTGATATTTTTATACTTACAAAATGTTTCAGAAGGAAGTAGCAACAAAAGCGTTTGAAAGCATGGTCAAAAATCATATATTGGATGGCAAAATATAACTAGAAATTCTTAACAAAATATAAGGGAGATTTCCGATTATAAATTATATCTACCGTGACCAATATAGCAAATTACTTTATATATAGGATTTGCTTACTAACCAACTGTCTGTTTGTTGTTTGTGTTAATGTTAGGACTGTGTCTAGTATACCCTCGGTTAGCGAGTGTTCGTCGGTTCTCAATGCAGCAGCAGCAAACACCTCTGGCCTACCGACGCCCCCGCCGTCGGGCCTGCGCCCTCCTTCAGGCCATTTCGGTAGGCCGAGACCTTCACGGCCCAGCTCCGTAGTCTCGACCGCGTCCAGCGATCATAACACGAGTGGTGGCAACAATTCTCGAAGAAATAGCCGTCTCCTTCAGATATCCACACCTCCGCTTCTGCCCGGAGCGATACCAACGTCTACGCCTCCTCCTCCGCCTTTGCCTCCGAAAGAGTTGGAAGTTGAGCGTAGCCCGTCGCCGTGCCCGCCACGTCGATCGAAAGACGACGCTCCGCCCTTACCTCCAAAGGCCGAACAGGCCGAGCGTTCCCGATCACCCCCGCCGAGGCCGGAAGCGCGACGTGTAGAGGACTTGTCACCAGCGGGTCACCAGCCTCACGTGACCGCAGAGCGAAACGTTGAGCTCCTACTCTCCGATGAGCCACCCCCGGCTGGTCTGAACGACATCTCCCCTGTCGAGGACACCTGCGAGGAGGTTGAGTGTCCTTCAGCCGATGATAGCGGCATATCGTATGAGGAACATACGTCATCGCCCAAGCAGAGTCCCGATTTGCTTCAACAAAGGCTATCGGACAGCTCGTCACTTGGCAGCTCTTCGCGGGATAGCCACATTTCGCAGGAGGACAATCAGCCAACGGTTCTTGAGGCAACGGCCGCAAAAAGCATCGAGTCTGCCGAGATTCGACAGACTGTCCAATTAGCGAACGGTCGAAACAAGGAGGCTGAAGAGAAGGCCGGACAGAAACGCAAAACGGAGGTGGTGGAGGACTACCAAGAAGAAGAAGAAGATCAAGAGGAAGACGAAGTTGTTGATGACGACGACGACGACCTATTACAAAGCCGTGAAGGAGATCTGCAACAATCACAGAACAGCCATTTTTCATCGCTATCGGACACAGTCCTTCTCATAGATCCACTGCTGATTAAGATACCGGAACCACCACTGCTAGAGGTACTTGCGATATTGGATGCATGGCTAAAACAACTAATTTGTTGGCACTTTAATTAATATTGTTAGTTTTATGTATTAATTTACAAAAAAAATAATAGTGCAAATTCCTTAATTATATATATATATATATAATAATAGTGCAAATCCCTTAATTATATATATATATATATATATATATATATATATTTCAAATTGCCTTGTAAGAACAGCAGACAGTTATCTATTTTCATGCTGGTAAAGACAGCACGTATGGTCGCCGCGATAGCTAAGTCGATTCTAAAGCATACTCACACGCCGATAACAGACAATCATCTTATTAAAGCGGATAGCGCTCCTGGTGGTTGCATGTAACTTGTTAACGGCGGTTGTTTAATATATAATAATTATTGCTGCAAAAAGCAGAAGCCTTATATATGATGTGTTACTGATGATGATAAAATAAATTATAATTGTTTAGATGAATTCTAATTTTGGGTGAACAAATAGATACGTACGTGTCGTATGGATTTGATGAATACAACACTCCCTGAATGGATTGTAGATAACATTTTACTCCTGACTTTCCTTGCAAGCTATTTGATATGGGAAAACTAAGCGCAAATTGAAAAATCTCATTAGTCAACTCTTTCGATATGATCCTTCTAAGAGTCTGAAACTGATCGCACTCATTTCTTGCAGATCAAATCATTGACCCTTCCAAAGCCGACCGCTGCAGTAAGGGGCACTCAGCAAACGACACCCGTGCTAGTATATCACGCTGATCTTGAACTCGAGCGCAATACGTTGCCACGCCGAGGTCCCGCCATGAACAAGGTGGCGATGGTTTCGCCGATGGTTAACCCGCATGGAAGCAACAATAATAACAATAATAAGCATTCGCTTGATGAGCTCAAGAAATCAGTGGAAGCCACTGAGCAGCAGGGTCAACGCAAGGACGACGACGAGGAAATCGACTCAATCAGCCCAATGCAGCCACTTCAGCCTCGTAACGCCCCCTATGGCAGCTATCTACGCACTCCGCCGGCGAATCAAGCTAGCCCAGGAGTGCCAAACCAGGGAAGCAGCCGATTCATCCCGGGAGGAAAGTACCACGTTCCGTCGCTGCGACTGCAGGCCGATCCCTCGCGGGTGGCATTCGCCCGCCACCTCCTGGCGGCCTCTCAGGATATGGCCAGACTCAAGCATCATCCGCCGGGTCAAGGCGCCGCCGTCCAGCTAGGACTAGGGCCACAAGACGATGTAGGAGGATACCTATCGGACGGTGACGTCCTACGGCCCGGTCGCGGAGGATGCACCACCGGAATTCTGGAAGAGATCCCGAGCGGCTACCTAAGCGAGGGAGGCGCCAGCCTCTACCGAAGACGCCATGACGTGCAGCAACAGTCCACTCAAGAGTCGTCGCATATTGCCGCTGCTCACATCGGTGCTCATCCGATGAGTCAGTTGGGCATCGCGGGAGCCCCGAGTGGACAAGTTGGACGTCCGAACTCCAACCATCCTCAAGGAGGCACTACCCCGCACAAGAAAATGGACCCTAAGCTGATCAATGTCCTTTGTGATGACAGGTTAGTACTCCCCACAGGGCTACACACAGAAAAAAAGGCCAAATATCGAGAAATTCCCTTCGTTAGTTTTCTTTTGTCGCAGTACAACTCGTACAAATTGTTCAAGTACACTAATAATAATAATAAACACTTTATCTCATGGCTACATTATTAGCTTCAATTTGAGTCTTACTCAAAATAAATTCATCGTTCATTTATTCGCTCGAGACAAATATATTCTCGTTTTGTTTGGTTGTTATCCCTTTGATTATATGATTTTGTTTTTCCTTGGTTTTTAGCTTGAAAATTCCTGCGGTAAATACCACTGTGATGCGCCATCCCCGCGTCAGAGCGTAAGTACAATATCACTCAAGTGAGATAATTAATAAGATAACGCATGGGCAACATGCGACAGTGAGATCTCCATGGGCATCGACGAATATGGTTGGTGTTCCAGACATTATGCAGTTGATTTATCCCCCCCCAATGATTTCCTAGACCAAGTTCATCTGGGCATTAAACAATAAATGAAATAACAGACAAATAAATGAAACAAACACAGCGTGCCTGTATATGTCGATTCGCGAGGCACGAAAATCGCAGCGATCTTCTGCCTCTTTTCCAGACGGAGGCCTAGACGTGTAAGCAGCTGCCTTGGAAAATGTATTGGGCGCGATTACAACATATAACGTCTAATACAAACACACACTGACACATAGTTCGTTACGTCTAAACTTGCGTACTACCAAAGGGCACATGTGTCTCTGAAACGGTTAGTCATAATAGTATACAATATGTTGGTATTTATTACACAATGCGAAGCTGTAATTCTTTGAGGGCGTCTTTACGGGTCACGTTGTTCATCTGTTCCGTTAGGCGAATTGCTATAATATGTGATTAATCTAATCACAGATTTAATTTACCCAATACGAGGCATGACGTAGCTAGACAAGCGACTCCTCGTCTTCCTCCACTGTGACTGTGGGAGTGAGCATTTGTAACGCGTTACCTCGCTAACTAACCTCGGAATGAACGCACAACACTCGATTAGATTGGGATGTATGTGCTTCATTATCTAGATTACTATTGCTATATACCCTATCGCTCCCAAGCAGCCGCTCCCAGAATGGTCCTTGCCCGTCCCCGTGTCGACGCATAGACTCTTACCGAACTTCCTGGTGCGGATGACCAGATGTGCTTAACCCCACCCACAAGGCAGACACTCACATTTACAGGGCAGCGCAGAGACCATTAAAGGGCGTCGTTGATGCGATGAGCTTCATTAAGCGTGAGAGGGCGGACCTCTCCTAAGAAGCGTCGCAGTCGAAATCGTTGCGGGGAGTAGCTTTGAGTTGCTGTAGTGGTATGCCTCGAGTGTCCTAAGGGACCTTCCTTAACCATTTACGAAACCTGGGTTTGTCCATCACCATACCGCCACAGGCCAGGCTTGCCTTCTTCCGGTAATCCTGCACTCGATGAGTTTTCCATTCAAGAGCAAAGCGGACAAAATCGTTAGAGAAAACTTAATAATACAGGCGAAATATGTTCATATTGGACATAGTTACCGACCAAGAAGTCATAGAATAGAAGTATCGCTGGGGGAACAGCTCACGATCGGAAACCGCCCTTTTCGTTGCATGATATATCTATTGTATTAAATTACGGCTCTTCTATTATAAGTTCAATCAAGTCGGGGCCATAGTCTCGCTTTCAAGTTATAGGACGCTCTTCGCAAATTTATTGGGATTATGGCATCAGTGTAATGGGAGTAATCTAAAATGTTCTTCGTGCGAAATCAGATTTGCTAAGTCGCACTCAACTAATCGGGGTGAAGTTTCACTTTGAATACATTCAAAGGATGACTGGCTGCAAGAGTTCATATTCAATTCCGACACGTAACCGCACCTCTTGAGGGTGCTTGTGAATGAGTAGTTGTCCTGAATTTTTAGATGACCAGGACCACTAATTGCATCTCGTAGAGCAGCACTTTATGAGTTCTCCTAAGGGGACTCGCATTCATCCGGCATAGCATACTGTCGTAAGGCCCGTAGACATAAGCACACATAAACGCTGTTCGTGTTAATATTATGCAAATGAAACTTGGCACCACGTCGGCGGCAAATCTCTGAGAATCAGTTTATTTTTTGCAATGCTACGAAGTAGTTGACGTCGATCAACGAGCTTGAGATGGTCTGTATTTGTTTTCTTTTACACGAGAGCCCCCGTCCAGCAAGAGGTTAACACGAATGTTTGAAATGCCTGCCTTCGTGTGTCCGCTGAAAAGTGCGAAATCGACGAATGAAATCACACGTAGAAACCGGTGGTTTACCATGAGAAGTTCCAAATGTGAAACTTTCTGAGCAGATGCATAAACAATACATACACTCATCCAAAAGTGTATATATATATATATCCCGTGTAGAACCACCTCTCGAGCGGTTGAATATTATATGTATTCAACATGCTCTGCGATAGGTTAGCGAATATTCTCGCGACATTTATTTACTATAATAAGTCGATGCGACCACGTGAACAGACAAATGCGCGCCGACAGAAACTCAAAAGAGCCAGGCCAGGCCTATTATCTACCCGTTTTACTTGGCTGAGGCTGAATTGTGAACGGGGCCAGGGAGGATCTTGAACAGGTCCTTTCAATCAAACCGGAGCTCGAATTCGTACATGACCATGCCCAGACACAGGCCAGTACTTTTTTTATCACTGCTACCATGGTCACGCAATGTTAGCGACGATTGCGTGAACTACGACCGCTCCTCGACCGACAATCAGCCCTCTACTCCACACGGTGATCACGGCAGTCAGCATAGCTATCATAAGGTTAATAAGATTAAAACTATCAAGCCACATGCTACTCATGAGGTAAAACCCGAGTTGCAGACGAACATGAAACAAGTCGCAGATCTTCTCGTTCTTTTTTGGCTAATCATTAGCGCTCTGCTCTCAATTCAGCCAATTGTGAGGAAAGGTCCCGTGCAGGACCTCCGGTCGCCGTTGCAGGCGGAATATCATTAGGTCGAGCCTGTTCTATGGTATTACGGTGAGGTACGAGAGTGACTCATATACCTTTTCGTCCCGTGCGCGTGGCAGGCGCACAGGGACACCACGATTCTTGTACAGGGTAATATTATGCAATATGACTTTGCACACTGGGACTACATGAGGCTAGCGAGAATGCGCGGCAACGGTCGATGAGGGGTCCAGATCGATCGATCGGACTCGCCATGCCACCGTGAGGATTTGAGGTCAGACATCAGAGAAACTGAGAACGGTGGCCGCAGAACAAAAGAGGACAGGTGCTCCAAGTTGTTTTATTTCACTCTGGTTTAAATATACAAGGCAACATATGAACTGAGGGCAGTTGTTGGACTCGCGTGTTTCTTAGTAGACATGGATGGAGGCACTACATGTGCGACTGCTAATTCAGTTCCTTCAACACGTAATAACAATTTCAAGATTTGCAACATGCGGCCAGATGTATTATATATATAAATATATATAATATATATATTAAGTGCTTGGGGCAGACGTCAGTGACCAAAATCTCATTTTAGTACAGTTATGCAGACCCTAAAACACCTTAAGGACATTGCTTCGAGTTGCGCACGTTCTACATTCAACTATTCACTTCGAATAACATGCTTCGCCTACTGGGCTATGTGTACCGCTGCGGAGAGAAGACTACAGAGGCACCCGTGGCCCACTAGGAGAAGCATCCCTTTCAAGCCCTACAATGACGCAAAATGCGGCGATACAGGCGACACTCCCGTGGCCGCGGCTGCCGACTGCCGTAACAAAGCGGAGCGTCAACAACCAGGCGTATATCTATCTATATGCATGTAGCAGTAGCAGCAGAAGCAGCAAGGGCTAAAATATTCGAAACGTTCTAATTTCGCCTTTAGATAAAATGGATGTAGTCCCCCTCCTCCACCGTGGAATCGCTCGCCTCCGCTCGCGCGGTGGCCAAGAGCTGAGCGGGGTTGAACGAAGTGGCTAAGCGCGTGGAGGCCCTGTCTCTCTCTCTCTCTGGCTATTATATAGCTGGCTCGCGGCGTACGTCGGGACCAACCGAATGAATGCCTTGCCTTCACCCGGACCTCCGAACCACCGCAGAAGCCTTTTTACGCTCGTTTCCCCACCAGTGCGATTTTTGTGGCTAACTGGAATTTGAGACTAGGCCACGAATCGTGCCGACAATACCCCCATAATGAAGGCGGGGGAAAGTGGCACTACTACTACAAGCCGCTAGCACCGCTGCTAAAACATCGGCTACCGTTGGTTGTGGCAGAGCACACCCAATAGCGCACCCAGTGCGAGCAGTTTTTGGAGGGGGCAACCCCAGCGCTAGACGCAATGAGCAGCCGGACAGGATGAACGAATACCCTCGAACGAACGAACCGACGAACGATCATTGAATGGATGGCAAATTGCAATGAGAGCCTCGGTGAAAACCGGAGAGGATGGGGAGGAACTTTGGGTGTGCGCACGCGGGGGAATTCGCGATTTGTTCGGGCCAGCCTTTGGAAAATGTACATGAAGCTGGCTTGCTGTTTTTAGAACAAGGTTTGCATATATTCGAATGGACCGGGTGGAGATGACTGAGATAGGCTGGATGTCAATTTATCTACACACATATATATATATGTTATCGTCAGCAGCATGGTGACAGAGAGACGTATTGTACTTGACACGAGCGATTTCCTTGGCTACGTCAGCGCGTGGAGAGCACTTAAGCTGATAGTTATTGACCTACTACTCAAAGAGACATCCGAGCTGACACTAGAAACGCGTTGTAGTAGCATTTTGGCAGAGCAGATCGCCATCCTGTCAACAGATCCACTCTACGATCAGCGTGCGCTTCGCGAGTTGGTGCACCCAATTGCAGCGTAACTCGCCCAGCTGTGACCAGGCGCAACATTAGTATTGATGATTGCACCTGTCTATTCACCAGTGTCAGTATATATATTGGCAAAATATAATAAGTCTAGAGAAGCAGCAGTGCCTATAACGTATAATCATACAATACATATAGTCATATTAATGGCAGCTCGCCTGGCCGCGGCGATGGTTTTGGTTGGCCGACGCAGCGCGTGCCTTATGACTTTATGATATTTTATGCGCCCTTATAGTGGTGTCTCCATGAATCTACGTGTACCACGAGTAGATAGCACTCGTAGCACTATACTAGATGCTAGATAGTAGATACAACTCTTGTTAGTTGTTCTCCCCTTCCCCCCTGACCAAATTCGGCCTTACTACATCCCTTGTTCGTTCCGTATGTGTCCCTACCAGAATCCAGTCTAGTGGCCCCGGATCACATTCGCATCTAGAGACTCGCCTGTGCTGTCATGTTTTGGATACACATTAGTATATATATATATATATAACCTATAATACATATGGCCGGTGGCGTTCTCCTCTACAGTTCGAAGCGATAAAGGCTTTATAGTTCCAGTTGTGATAGCGAAACGCGAGCTGCTCCCGAGGTCGGCTGTGTTCGCTTCGTTTCTATGTTGACTTTAAATAACGAAGAACTCATGAGCGATACGTGCCAAACTCAAACGCTATTCTAGCCCTGTAACCGTATGTTGCCCGCGTGTCCCTTGTTGTCGTAAGACATTACACGATTGCGCTAGAAGATGCTGCATCTCCAACTGAAACCTGCCTGTACTATTAGTTGCTGGGGATACATCCGTATAAATTCAAGTTACCTGGACGAGTAAAATGACACAGATGACATATATATGTATATTTGTATTTATATATATATCGACTAAGGAGTCTCCTCCATAGCGACTATATATATATATATATATATATATATATATATAGTGAGCAATTTTGGTATCTGATTGAAAGTTGTAGTTCAATTCAATTCAATTTCATTAGTGGTTTTCGGAACTGCAGTTTCACAATGCTTAAGTTCTCGCTTGAGCATTGTGTAAGCTCGTTAATTTACTCTTATCTATGAATCAAGTATAATATTATATAATATAATAACCGAAGACAAGGGTCGCGGAGAACTTCTTTCTCCTACAAGTGATAGGCGCATCCCCTCGATTACAGAGCGAATCTCACCGAGCTGTTGTCTATCCTTGAACATTTTATCGGCGTGTGAGGGGTGTGTGATAATTGAAGGGATGCGTTGACGCATCCTGCAGATGCCGCTACGGGAGCGGACCTTGAAGCCCGCTCGGCTTTTCGCTTTCGTCAGCGCTGTCTTGTCATCCATCCAATCGGAGAATTGGAATTTATTTCTCGCTAGCAAGTGGGCCCGACCTTATCCCGGTTACTTGCTTCGGCTTTGGCGCCCACGCTCGCCCGCCAACCGATGGCTTGATGGCTTTGCCTCCACGTACGTTCCTCTCGTCCGAGTGCGTTCCGAAGATAACGATGATCTGGCCGGAGCAGGGGGCCCCCTGCTCCGAACGAAGAGGAGTGAGACGATGAGAGTTGAGCGAGAGAAGGAAGGCTATTTTGCTGCGTTCAATAAAATGATTTTCCCTTCAGTTTTCAACCGGTACCACCCTAGCACTCTCCCCTTAACGATAGCTCTGAGCGGTGTGTGTCGAAGGGAACTGAAGGAACAATGCTCTGTGGAGATTTGGCTCTCGTAGTGCGGGCAGCCCAGGACGAACGAACGCTGAGCTATCATTAAATCTGATGGTGTCTCCTCAAAATCTCATTTTTCTCACCTCGACGCTTTTTCCCTAACGCGGCGTGCTCTTCGAGCAACCGCCTCGAGTAGTCTGACACTCACAGCTACGTTTAGCAAGCTGCTTGGGTTGGGTACTCGTACCATGTGAGAGCAAGGGAAGAACGGATCGGGTACGGCAGTCAACTCTCTATTGGGTACGACTTTCAGTTCTGGGGGATGGCTCGTGACCCCGCTGGGAATTTCCTGAATTCCCATCAAGCTACCACTCATATCGCGGCTATATCTTAGTGTGGTCCATAAGGAGGTGGTCCTCCCTTCTGTGTTTTCTCAGAGGACACACTGGTGTCCTCCGCTCGTCCAATGTCTGACGGGCCACCTGTCCCAAGCTGAGGCCTTAAGGGTGGCAGGGCTCTCTCGGATGGTCACCATTCATGTGGTAGACAACCGCCTCAAGCCGGACGGTTTCGACATAGGTACTGAGGTAGATATCGAGACATACTGGAGTGCAGTCTAACTTATCTTCTGCCCGTTGCGTCACTTTGGGGCGGCATATGCCATCTATGTGTACAAACGATGAGGGACACCTTGAATGCCCGAAAGGTGTGTGGTGTCTGATCCGACTTGTCCAAGACACGAGCATATAGGTGAACGACGAACGACAACCCATTATTTTTCACTATCGAACGTTTACCACGGCCATCATCATGATTCACTGCAGGGCTGCTCGGGTTCGGGCCGGCTGCTGGCACTGCCACATCAGTATAGCAATCAGTCGAGGTGCTGGCAAGAACGCGTGCTAGGCACTCCGGCAAAATTAAGAGTGACTTTCTGTCTGTAGACTCGTGTGGCTCCGGGTGCCACCGCCGTTTATTTGCTCTGATATCCCGTCTCGTACCTGATGCGACCCTGACTATCGCTCGGTTGACGTCTCTGGTCCATACACAGATATATATGTTTCGCCTCTACTTACCGGTAGCTATACAGGACGACTGCAGTAGATTGGGTTACGGCTGCCAGACAGTGATCGAGATGTTATTCGGGAAAGGTGTGTGTGTATTCAGACGTCGGAAATGTTATTGACGTCCCCCGGGTTATGAGTAATAGATCATATTATACCACTTCCCACGCTTGCAATAGGCACTACATTTATATAATAGTCACTACACTTGTGTATATATATATATATATATATATACATACATACAAGTGTAGTAACTATTATATATACAATGAATCATCCAGTTAGACTCTATTTCCAATTAGTATGAATACATATAGGTTTACCTGTGAGCCACTGTCCACGATCTAGTAGAGCTCGGGTCCGTTACGCCTTTATAACTCTGTCGGAGATTTGGCACCATCTTTCCCTCTTTCTCTCTCTCTCTCCATCTCTCTCGCTCTTGCCATCTTAAAAAGTCATCATTTTTCTTCTCCTCACCTTCATTCTGATCGAGAATCTTCACCCGTACTACCACTCCATCTACCCCATAGGCCTATATGAATTCCTCGTACCACGCACTAATCACCTAGCCCATGTCTTCAGTTGTTCGTTCGTTGGTTCGTTGGCTGGCGCTGAGTTGGCGGGCCCCTCTATCCGGAGGACTCCTTTGACTTAGAATTAGTTCTCTCATCTCGTCGAGGCCGCCAACTTCACAGGCTTCGTAAAGGCCAACGAACCGTGTGTGTACTGCCCTATCCTGTCCATCCGGGTCTCATCAACGGGCCAGGACCCGACCGGATCAGGCTGGGCCGACTCTTCATCGTCTGGCATCGTCTCCTCTACTAGCGCATACTACAACGAGTACGCGTATATGCGAGTTTGTGCTGTAATCAGCCCATAGCTGCAGCAATGGACCGACTCCGCAGTCGGCCGGCTGCTTGACTACGGCGCTGATGCGTCTGCCTCCCCGCGCGTCCTCCTGTGGACACGAGGCACTACCAGGGTGAAGTCTCAGGACACAGGGAGAATCGCATAGGAGTGCTAGAGCTATCGAGCGATAGAGCCGGCCGTTTCGTCTCCTACCCTCACTCTCGATTCTCACTTCGTGGCCCTCTCCCAGGAGTCGTTGAGTGCCGGCAAACTCCAACGGGAACAACGGACCCCACGCGCCACAAGCTCGCGCCTTGCTCGGTGGTTCTCTGGCCAAACGAGACTCCGAGCCAAACGGGACTTTCGAGCGAAACCTGACGGGGGCCAGATCCCGCCAGTTGAAGTTGAGTTTGTTTGTTTGAGTGAGGAGTGGGATAGTGAGTATGCAGTAGTTGGAGGAGAGCCGACACAGCGACTACCCATAGCCAGCCAGCTGTCGCGTCTAGTTCGTTCAGACGTGCGCCATAAAAGCTAGCTGGATCTAGATAGAGAACTGGTTGTCGAGGCTGGTTCGGGACACAACAGGATTCGATCATTGCTGCTGTTGAGAGTTGAGATGTACACGGACATCCGAAGTATGTGCGGCCTGCATTGATCGTTATTGCTTTGTAGTGAAGAGCAGCTTGGCACCGTGTGCGAATCTACTGCAGACGTTTGACCAAACAGCTGGCGTCGCCTAGGCTGGCGTCGACAGATTAATCTTACCCCGGTTGATGTGTCTGCGTTGACGAAGTTCAGCCGGTCAGACGCGACAGTGGCGATGAACCAGTGATAGACGGCAAGAGTGAGCCGTGTGTTTGTTAACAATACATGCTACGCAGTCTCCTGCAGTAGTCGAAGTCGTGTGGACCGCGGACGCAAATACATTACGTGTAGCTGCTTGCTCCAAAATAACCAGCAAGAGCGGGTGACGCTTTCATCGCGTTCTGCCAATGACGTGTAGAAGGCTACAACACGTAAAGTATTTCGAGAAACAACAACATCAACAACGACAATCACCAATCTAGATGTGCAACGGTGATACTGCTGCAGATGAACGCAGCGGTGACGCTGTTTCGTCATAGGACACTTCTGCTTAGAAAGTATGTAGTGAAGTAATCACAGAAGTCATTGTGTTTACACAAGCGTACCGGTGCGAATCAAGCCTGGCCGCATATTGCAAACTATGGGGCAGTATGGGATATGAGGAGCATGGACCGTGTATTCTAAACCAAGAGAAGAAGCCAGCCAGCGCACTCATCAATGTGTAGTAGCATGGATCGACGAGCGTTAACCGTTGGACCCCGGCGTATTTCGATCTACTCGGGGGCACAGGAGAGACTGTACCACCATAAACGAAGACTTTTGAGCAGGTCAGCCGGTGCGGTAGCTGACATACTGAGCCGGAGGTATGTTATAGCCTGTTATCTGTGTCCTTAGTTGTCCTTCGATGGGAATACTGCGTCCCGGATGATGGCTGGGGTAATACGTTCAATTGCATGTATTTCTTTTCTAAAGCGATGTATGTCATGTATTTCCTTCTGAAAACGAGCAAAATACGCTGTTGTGAATATTGTAATCATAAAACTTGGCTGAGTCAAGTGACTTGCAATTCAAGTGTTTCGAATTGTTGGCCTGAACTATCCGAAACTTAAGAACAGTGCACTCAGGTCTCTCTCAATTGTTGATTTTAATCGGGCATGAATTGCTGCCGTAAGTGAATAGTCACAATTTACCGATAGTCGTTTCGTCCGACTGTTATTGGTTTTACCTCTGAACAGGGATTTATGTCAATTGATGCCGATTTGTGGCATTACCAATGAAGATCTGTGAGGATACGTCTATATATATATATATACCTATATATATTAATGCATCTGAAGCAGCCACCGTCTCGTTTATAGTAGGACGATAGTGTAAGAGCAGGACACGAGATTTATTGGCCAATAACAGACGATTTCGGGGTCGTGGCCAAATCGTAAAATGCCTCGACTCTGAGACGTGTCTGTATAACCATTCAGCATAGTGTGCCGATCCCCGTGCTGGCAAAGGGTCTCGATATCACACATAAAGATTAATTAGCTTGCAAGCTATTACGATAGGTGCAGCTTCTCCATTATAGAACGATCTTTACAGCTGCTCGTGTAGCTGAAATAATGAACCCGAAAGCTGGTGGTATCAGAGATCTTAATAAGCGACGCTGGCTACCGTCGATCGATCATCATAGGCGATTCGCCAAGCAATCGATTAAGAACATGGTCCTGGCGTGGGCGGCACCACGTTCTTCGGACAGCTTCAACCTTTTGCGTACACATTTCCTTGACAGTGCGATGTATTCACGATGCGAATATGCAATATTGTATATATATACGATATTGGAAGAATTAATTCCTTTAGTTTTGTCAGGGCTCTGGGATCCATCTTATTATTGTCACCTGGAGGATATGTCAACTAGCGCACACATTGTGATGGGCACACTACTCTGTTTGCTCAGCGAAATCATACGCGTACCATGCTTAGTTTCAGCCTATCGATACAATATAAAGTTTTGCTTAATTAGCGGAACTGTATCTGTCTATAGTCGGTCCGTTCTGGCCGCTCGAATCTCCGACTGCTAAATATCTCACCTCGACAAAGTAGTGCTCTATGTTAACAGCTCAAAACGCTGCTGGCTGGCCATATTGGGTGGGGTGAACACATTTTTCATATCAGCTCGATGCATACACATAGATACATACCATCGAGCAATCGCGAATTAGCTATATTTACAGTCCAAAGTCGGGCGAGTGATGAATTCGTAACAAAAACGGGAACACACCGAACTTCACGCAAAGGTCACAAACTCGCCATGTTGTACAGCTCTCATCATCGTATCGCACACACTCGAGCGGGAACAGGCATCGTTGGGTAATATAATAAAGTGGAACCCCCCATAACATCAAGAGCTGAACTTACTGTGACACCGGGTTGAGAATATTAAATACAAACAACAAATTAGCCGTAGTTGCAGACGTTGGCGGAAGTGCGTACAGCACAGAAAATGACTTAGCTCACAGCTGTGAGCAATTATCGCGAGCAGTTTGAAAGACGCCTTATAATAACAGGACCTCTTGATCTGTTATCATTTCGTTAGCGATTGATGGTAGGAACCAGTCGCAGCAAATGTACGTAACGTGGTAATTTTCGAAGTTTGCTGGTTCGGGTCTAATAATAAATGGCTTGTTTAAAACAATGGATAAATGGTTTGCTGGGTGCCGGGATGCACCCTCCCAAGAAATACTCGGATCCGATTTTGTGCTGGACAGTGAACATAATTTGGCGTTATTTTATGTCCGTGTGCGGGCCTTACTGACACAGTACGGTGAGGTAAAGCCAAGAAAGGAATTGACAGTGTCTTTCGTAGTGATAAAAAAGTTTCCTTGTCTACGGTCATTGATCGTGATCAAAACAATAGTCATCAATAGGTACGATCACAGTATGCCGTATTACCGGAAAATTGAACTTACTGGAAAATAAGTCTACAGTCCAACAATCTCCACCGACCCCTCCATGAGGTGCATTGCCTCTCTTCGGTTATTTTCAGCTTCTCTGTTAATTTCTGCAGCGCGGAACATGACAAATTCGCCACAAGGACGGAATGTATGCAGGTTACTAAACAGATACCGAATAGAGGACGCCTATTTGACTGCTATTACCGAGCTCAGACGGAAACATACTCTTGTATTATAGATGCAATGTTCATTTGGCAACATCCCTGACAATCTATTACAGAGCAACTGAGAAAGGCGTACTTTTTAAACAGAAGAAGGTGTAGAGAGACATTCATGGGTGAGTTTCGCCCTCTGAATATTAGGATAACTCATTCGCGCATCGCTGTAATTATTCGCGTTTCGAGTACTATTGTCTAAAAATCTATCTAATCTATTTATATCTGTACCCTGATATAAATTACATGAGTAATATAATCCTATTCTTCAAACCCTTGAAGAAGCAGATCACATGAAGGATTATTATATTTAGCATAGATATAATAAGAATATTGCGGAATGGATATATACACGATTGCGGAAAAATGACGTTGTTTCGGGAGAAAGTAGTAAGGCGCAATCAGGGGAGAGGACTTCTTCCGCGGCCGTCTCCAATCAATATTTTGATTCCACTTACCTTATTACATAGATCGATCTTGAGGATGTGTTCGCAGCTTCTCACTCATACTAACAGCTGCTCCCATCCGAGCTGAGCTATTCACTGTGTATGCATCCATTTACAAATTGACCGGTATGTCCTACCACTCGCACTCGCATTTATATAATAGAATCGCAAGAGTTTGTCGATTTACCTGTTGTAGCTATCTAGCTACTACAGCTGTGATGATCTCTTACCTTGCCGGCGAAGCTGGCGCGGAAATGGCAAAATCCGGCAAAATCCTCAGTGGGGTTCCTTTAACGTTAAAGGCGACTAACCTTCCGTGATGATCACATGCTTGTTTGACATCGTCTGTCTGTCTCACACGTTCCTTCGGATTCTTCCTTTTGTTCCGCCACCAACTGCTGCTGGGTGTAACCTACTCCGCTATGCAAAACCACTACCTACTACAGCCAGAAGGCTGGGCTATGGCGCCATTGCTGTATGGACTATGAACTGGCCTATATCCTGCGACCCACTCCTTACGGGCTCGGGTGGCCCTCAGCTGCGGTGACGCTGTCATAGTGACGTGTTTCTTGTGTACGTCAGAGGGGACGTGCAGCAGTTAAGTTCATGCTGTGGTTTCCTGTTGGCGTGTCGGGCCGGTTTGTCGCTCTATCTTATTAGCTATTCTATCGCTCGCTGTTCCACGGCCGCCCCGATGCCCCTGGCGACTGCCGTCGGTTTCGTCAGCTCCACGTCAACTCACGAACGATAGCACGAAGAGTCGAATCCGCTAGATAGGTTCTCCCTCACCCGTTCAACTCGCTACTATACTACTACTACTACTGCGACTACCACTGTTGGTCGGTGCTGAACCGGGCCAATCCTTCCTTATCCCATGGTTGCCGTGAGCGGGGGTGTATTCGTTCGTATGTAGCCCTACACGTAGGCGTCCTGGGAGAATACGACCGTGGCCGCCAACGGTGCGAGGCGCTATTCCTGCTATTCCCTGCCGGAGGCGAGGCCCCCTTCACCTAGTCTTGCCCAAATCTTCTCCACCAACATTTAGATCTCCGGTGGGGTTCCCGGAGGACCCTCCTCCGCTTGCCCGTTATGGGGAAGAAGTGGTCCCGATAGAGGAGTGAGACAGTCCTACAGACAGGCCCCCTTGCTCTGTGGCAAGGTGCTGTTGTGGCAAGGTCTGCGAGATGTGGCCGCATTGAAGGGCATGCGGCGGACTCGCTGCCAGCTGCCAGCGGTAGACTTCAGAGGGACATAGAGATATAATATATAGAAGAATGAACGAAGACGGGGCGGGGTAACGGCTTGCGGTGGTTGAAGTCAGATGACGGACAGAGGTAGGCAACAGCAGTAGGACCAGCAGCAGGGGCATGGCAGCTTTGGCTGCTGCGGAGGCGACGGGATCGCTTTACGTAATAGGTATGTCACCTAGCGCCCGAGGGAAACCGGCACGGTCGACCCGTTTGCTGCTACTCAGCTAGTCAGGCGGCGGGGACCGCGGGAATCACCGAGAAGGGACGCTGCGACCAGAGGAGAGGAAGGATTGAGAGAGGAGAGAGACAGAGCGAGAACGCCCGTGTATTTCGGAGGCAAGGGGCCACCAACTGAAGCAGGGTTTCAGCCGCGCTATCTGTTCTACCTTCCGTCAGTGGAACAGGGCCTAGTACGCAATCCCACGCACGAGCCTGCACACCATAGGCGCATTTACATGTCAGGACATGGCTAGCACAGTTCGCATCGCTAAAGAAGGAAGTCGCCCGCAACAAAGGATAAGAAAAAGAAGAATCAAGGAATATTATTGTATCATCTCTTCGGCTGAAGGAAAGCTGAAGATAGTGGTGACGGTGCCGGTAGTGGTCTGAGGAAATGTTATTATTGCCGGTCAGGCAGTGGTGTGGCGTTATGAATAGCTACCAGTAGTAGTAGTTGTTGTTGTTGTAGTAGGTATAATAGCGTTGGATGGGAGGAGGACGTGGTCTCCCTATCAGTGCTGGTGTTGGGAACTGTACAAACCGATATATATATATATATATATATATATAAGCACTGTCTAACGCTGTATGATTCAGTTGTAGATAGATGTCATAGATGTGTATGGGTATTGGATATAGATTAGCCACACATGTACATTATATACATTTATAAGGGTTATTAATCATCGTATCTGCTGCTACCCTGATACCTGGGAGATATCTGCAGATTGCATTGTTCTTTCAATCGCTTCTGGAAGTAGGCTAGATCTATATGGGAATTCATTCATTGTAGTTAAAATGAAACATGTAGATATGGAGCACATTTACTGACATGTTAACATCGAAAATATTATATGATGCTTAACTAGTCGGTCGAGATGTGTGCTCAGATTAGCTCTCGGTCGGCCCGCCAGCAGTAAATCATTCGGACAATGCAGGATAAGATGCTCGTGTCGTCGACCACGGACGATAGAGGATGTCGTTGTTGGTCTGTCAAGGAAGGGTGCCAACCTCGATCGCCAAATCCCCGAAGTCGTGATAATAACGATGCTCGGCAGAATGGCATCATTTGTTACTAGGTACCCTTTGCATATAATTTTTTATTCTTCAAAGACACTGTAACACGACCATCAGAAGCCTTCAACAGTGTGAGCGAATGCCCACCTGTTGTTTACGAAACATATCGTAGGTTCAAATGCAATATATACGTGCTAAGGATAATCTTTTAAATGTATGTAGATCGGCTGATTTTTGACTAATTCCGTTCCTTATGGCATACCACTTACAACATCGCTTGCTGAAGCAATTCATGATCGAACGGGTTATCTCGATGCGCTCACAGGCAATATGTCGAAGTGGCAAACCAACCACCTCAAAACCCAGTTCGCGGTTGACACTTCAACCGAGCGATAGTTATGCCCTTGGCTAGCTATCTACAGACCTCGTCAAAGAGGGTATCACAGGATGGTCCGCTTAGAACGGTGTTGGTTGTTGGCCAATTCTGATGACATGCCCAGCCTCCCGTGGTGACTCACACCAGGGAAGACCCCCAGCTGTTCAACGCGCTCGGAAGCGCCACTCCAGCTTGCTCATCCTCATCGAAGTGGACCAGTACATACTGTATGTGCAGAAGGTCGATCCTGCCCGGCGAAGCGTTGTGCACCTCGGTAAACGTGTTCGACCAATTACTTTGCCAAGTTACAGGATGGGTTGTATTATAGCAGCTACATCACAGTTCACCCACTTACTCTAAGGTCCACAGGAGTGAGAGATGCGCGCCTCTCAAGTTTCACAGCTCCTGGGAATCTAGGCGTTCTGAGAGCTGTCAAAATATCGCCAGCAACGTTGAATAATTATAAAGCTGCTCAAAGTGTCGGACAATTTCTTTGCTTACTGCCATTTGGTCAGGCGCGGCACGCTGATGAACCCCCCTCCACGACAGCCATTTCTCTTTAGAGAAAAATAATACGAGGCAAAGTGGTGGAAGGAAAGTATAGATACGTTTTCATATATATATATATATGCAAAGGTTCCCAATACGCATATATAAACCATGCGGTACAGACGTGGAACGACAGTTTAAAGTTCGAATTTGTTGGCGGCGGATGTCTTCGAAAACGCTCAGAACCGCCCCCGGCAGTGTCAGACGGAAGCGTTCCACATGGAGGCGGTTGCAGAGTTCGGTCCAACTGGGGACATCACGATCGTCTCTGCCTCACGTCGCTGTGTGCTGCTCGCCTGAACACTACGGGTCTAGCCCATCTGACCGGCTTTGGCAATAACAATGCAAATACCAATCCGATATATATATATATACAGGCCATCGGCCGAATCCCGTCGAAATCGATATCATCACCCATCGTTATGGCCAACGAGCATTTTCGAGGAGGGTCGATTGAGTTAGTCGTTATATTCGACAACTTGTCCATACGTCCTCATACAAATACTCAATACTGGCATCACGCCCTGTCTGTGACGTGTTGTTGTTTCTTCTGCATTATCAATAATCCGACGTCTCAGCTAGATGTAATATACACCTATGCCTTATGTTTCCACAGCTTACCGTCACAAAAACCGTCATACATTGTGCAAGTAAACCGTATCTCCGACGTTCGGCAATCGGTCGTCAGATCTATTGTTATCTGTGCCATCTCACTCTCTTTGCCGCTCGACCTAAGCTCTAGACGAAATTTGAACTTGCGGCTTGAGAAGACTTAAAAGAGCGCGCCACCACTGCGGGGTTAAGGCGGTGCAGGATAGAGCATACGAGTCTTGGCTTGCAAGGGACAATGTGCTAGCAGCTTGCGGCTGGGGGCTCTCCCTTGCAACAGCGCTAAGAGACGGTGCTGCTGCTGCTATTGGCTGAGGTTCGGTCACATCGGAAGTGAGGCCGGATGTGGGACCTACCCCGACGCGCTCCAGACTTGAGCCAGCGTGTCAGCTGGCCATCCATCCCTTAGCCGTCGACTTCCGCTTCTGCTCATTATCTCAAGCAATGCGCGCGTTCTCGTGCGAGCCTCCTGTTCCTTGTGGCTGCTCTTCCTGCTTCTCCTCGGCCTCCTGCCACTCGCCGACGTAGTGAAAAACCAAGATCATCATCGTTCGCGGTGACTGTACTAGTGCGCGGCAGCGGGGCTTTTTCCCATCGAGGTCGCGGTGAGAGGGTCGGAAACTTTCTGCAGACAAGCACACGTCGACAAACGCACATCCTCCTGAAACTTGTCCTCGAACTTCAAAGAGTCAGAGGGAAGATGGCCTATCATAATATCATATTGAGGTGGCGGATTTGTGACGGGAGAAAGCAAGCTACAAGCTAAAGTCAATGGAGGCGAAGCAGACTAGACAACAGAGTGAGGAGTGAGGATTGGGCAACAATCGAGGGAAAGTTGAGCAGCAGGATAACGATCCCTCTATTTAAGTTAAACACCGACACATTATCCGGCTGCTCAAGTTAAATCGTGGGGTCGAGGGACAACCGGATGTGTTGAGCAGCATCAACTTCTGTGACTTGGGTAAACTTTTCAACCTGAGGACAAAGTTGGCTGACGTTGGAGACTTGATTGGAATGAGACAATTTATTTACAACTTTCTAAAAACAAAACAGAATTGGCTCAGTTTCACGGTTTACCAGGCCTCCACCCAATGGAAGCCTGGGGTCGAGGCCGTCGAAATTGGTCACTCATACAGGTGAGACTCTGTAACCGATGCGTCTGTCATCCCATCCCCTCCGGTGGAGCTATTTTAACGTATGGAAATAGTGCTGTTAACGCTATAAACTACTAGATGGAGTTTACTTCATTTGAATTAAGCTAAACGAAATGTTATCCAGCAGCGGCAGTATAGCAGGCGATATTGGACCTGACGCTATTTTATTGTCAACAGGTCCTCGAGGAGCAGAAGGGTCCAGCCACCACTTTGCTGCCTTGTTCACAGCTTCTTTCGCCATCTCTCTTCCGGGCCAAATCGGATCACACTTCGTTGCATTTTTTTGTGTATCATTCTTCTGCGTGACGACAGACATAGCAACTCGTCTTGCCAGCGATTCTCATCTGTCGCGTACATTACATACATATTTGATTATCGCGCATCTCTCGTCGGAGCGCTACGCCGGCGTTGACGTCCGTATCATGCCCGCCTTCGCCTTTAGCCAAGACGACAATCTAAACGCGATCTTGGACGAACCTAGCTTCAATCTTGCGTCGATCCATCGGGCCCATCGTGTTCGTGTGCGTTCTTTTTCGTACACAGATTCGCCTGCAGAGGTTTTTCTCCGTTCGTTGGGCGTCGCAGCGGCCTTTCGATCTCGGTTGCTGCCCTACCGTGCTGCGATCAGTCACCCGGATAAATATGGAGCACGGTAGCGTCGATTCCTGCCGGCGTTGCCGACACACACTCACCCACATACATATACAGGCCCAGGAATAGCCTGTAGGAGGGTGTATTGTGCGCGCGTAGGCCGAACGCTAGCGGTAACACTGTAGGACCGGTCGTGCAGCTGATGCAGGGGACACTCGCACACAACTGAATCACGGGCCTTCCCCACAGCAGCCTCAATGCCTATCTGTCTGCCTGTCTGCCGGTGTGCTTCAGCGATCTGTGTCGGATAGGGTGGCTGACGCGTCTTGGCATTGGCTGGTGTCCTCGCCTATATTCAGCTTGGTCCATCCTGGCATCTTTGTTCTCCTCGGGTTGTTCCTTGGCTGGCCTTTCCTCTGACCCGATCGGTGACTGGTTTCTGACTCGTTTTTCCCTGACAGGAAATATATATATATGTATATATATGTATCGAAGGCGCCGGCATCATGCCGATATTCCCGCTAGGCGTCTACTCCCTCGGTTCGCTGCTGCTACGTCCTAAACCTCTCCATGTCGCCCAGCCAACGAGTTCGAGAAGGATAACATTGTTGCCAGCCTTAGGCCCATGCTCGGTCGCTGTGTCACTATCTACTTTACCGAACGGACGAAGGAGGAAAGTGGCCAGGAGGAGAGGGAATTGCAATTCAGTCGTCCGCGGAAAGACATGTTACTAAACGCGAGACACAATTGCAGACAGAACAGCTGACTAGCCGAGATAAGCCGGACAACCACCGATACAGTTTAGGATAGTTCTGCTATCGGGTGGGTGAGCTCGATGTTCACCCATCATGAGCCTCCTCCGTACGCCTCGCAATCCTTGTGCAGCTGGGAGAGGCAACATATCACACTCAAGGCTCACTGGTTAGCAGTCTGAGAATTTTGTAGATAGACAAATCTTCTCGGCGATCAGAAGCTACCGACTTTGATACTACAGTTCTGTATTCATATATAGAATAGTCGACGCAGCAAAGTTAGGTTCTTGAATCGGGAAATTCGCAGAAGAAATTCGGGAAATTCGTCTTCTGTGGACTGAAGACGCCTATCGCAGCGTAAGTTAGAAAGTGATGTGCACAGCCTCTTCCCAAGCGCTACGTTGTATGTAGGGATGATACAGGGATTGGACATAAACGGATATAATTCGATGAACATGGACCCGATGTTTGCCGGGTCCAGATAAATACTTCATCATACTTGCGCCGTTATGAACTCACCCTTCACATAGAAACGAGATGAACGAATCGCTCCTCGCGGGCATATCTTCTCTCGGGCATCTCTGCCTCAAGAAGCCAATGAGTGCTCCAGTGGGGTCACCCAGACCCCTGCATTCGCTCCTGCTACAACAAGTCAGCCAACGAAAGTGCAGTGGCAGTCAAAACCCGACGAATGCAATACCCACCTTTTCGGCCACGCAAATGCTGAAGTGAAGCAAAGTTTAGCTGGGGCCTGTTCCGACTCGTTGCCAGCTCTAGAGTTTTCGGAGTGAAGCTGGACGCTATGGATGCAATAGCTCCCAGGCGGGACAAGAGGCGCCCCGAGTAGGACACGCATTATAAAATTAATTCCGCAACCACTACAACCTGTGCCTTCGACCCGATGCTCTCGGAGTCCAGCCGACTAACTAATAACTGACACACTCATTCACTCTCTGACTGACCCAGTGGAGTGGGTATGTTAGTACGTTTTATTTTTAATAATATTCACTAACACATCCATATGGACATCCGTAGATAACGAATTTCCCTCAACTGCCCACTCTAGCACCCACTACCCGTGAGTTGACTCCTGACTAGCGAGGTATTGTTATAGGTAGGTATTACAGCTAGCGAATCCTGGTGACGGCTCCTCTGCTGTTGCTTAACCGTACGTGCTTCACGGCTACATCAGGTGACGCAATGGACTTTCGACACACACACACACGGTGGATTACCTCGCACAAAGCATATATTATATCTAACGTGCAGATACGGTAGATTTAGTTTGTTTTATCATCGTATTATCCACGGCGGATGTTACACGTAGGGGTGAAGTAACGATCTCGCCGACTGGCTCAACACGGATTGGTAACTGACCCATTCCCGCTGTTGTCCCGGACTCTGGTAGCAAATGCCAATTGCGGCATTTCGGTATGAGATTGGCAGTTTGTAGCCAATCGGGCTAGCAATTGCTGTGTGGGACGAAGCGTTGGTGGGACGAAGCGTTTTGCCATGTGCCAACAAAATACATCATAGATGGACACACATTTGCATACGGCCTCATGGACGAACGACAACGAGCTGTATGAATGTACGGGGCTGGTTCGTGGATCATGCAAACCTACCATACGGTGGCATGCTACGGCCGAGTCAATAGAGCGGCAGTGGTACGCGTCGAACTCAGGCGTCACTCACTCACAGACAAAGGGAGAGAGAGAGAGAGTCAGTCCCGAAAAATGGACACGGGGCGGTTGGGGGGGGCGTCTCCCTCACATTTGTGCTATCGGCTAGGATACGACACGGCGACACTCGGAAGGGTCGCGACAGTTTGATAGATTCGACGGAGGGCGGTCGGGCGGGCAGCTCACGGGGAAGCGACCCGCGAGAGAATGATCGTTGTTGGCCCAATCCGGGCTTCGGTTTGACCCCACTCCCCAGAAGAAAAGTAGGATCTAATTTGATTGCGAGGAGAGGTCTTCATATGATTAACGTGGGCACCAGCTCTCATGGACGGACGTGAATAGCGGGTCTGCCCAAAACAGAGCTTCTACATGCATGCATGCTCACATGCCTACAAGGCATAGAGCAACAAATCATGCTGCTGAGGCGTTGCTCCACCAGTGAGCGGATTGAGAAACCATTCGCCAGACACCGATCAAGTGGCTGGTGTTGAGCACAAATATATGTCAATCGTTAATACTTGATAGTAACAAGCCGCGTTGAGTTTCGACACATTTTGGTCTATAGGACATCCATGTCACTTGACGATCGTCCTCACAGATCTATTGACATGTGCCAAAAGCGGTGCATACTAGAAATCTAGAAGGTGCAGATGGATAAGCAACTGCGAGAGTACCTCTCAACAGTCTTCAATGAACGCCTTCCCCCGAATAACACGAAATACCCATTTCTATCAAATACCACCAGGACATTTACATGTATATATATATATATATATATATATCTACATTCGAATACCGGCGACGGAAGCGACGAAGCGAAACGTTGCTGGGCAGTTGGATGTCGGCAAAAAAAATGAAAGCGGACGTTCGTTGCTATAATTAATTGAACAAACGAAAATGAGGTCGCCAGACCTTTACTCCGACCGCCATTTCTCGACCATCTTCATTAGGCAGGCACACCCCCTTGTCAGTGTGTTCCTTCATTTGTTGATCTTCATTAATCGTCATGACGATGATTTCATCAGAGTGAACGATGAGGCCACATGTAAGAGGCAGGCAGCTGTTGTCCTCATCCTCTGATGACCAACGGGAGCGTCATCCTTTGCGGTTTGCTGTATTCATTGCTCTGTTCACTTGTCTTCGTGGTGCTTCTGTGCTTATTAGAGGAGTGCTCTCCTCGATATGATCTGTACATCATATGACTCGTTTGTGGTACGACGTTTTATGAACATTCTACTCGCCAGGTGAACTCAGTCATGCTGGGACGAATTTAATGGCTAATAGACATCTGTAATAAATAGATAGTCGTCAGGTTGTTCTTTAATATTATGTATATATATATATATATATATATATCTATATTGGCCATTAAATTATATATATATATATATTTATTGGCCATTAAAATTATTTATATATATATATATATATATAGGTGTTTACTGTACTTAGGGCACACGGCCACCAAACATGCTACAAAAGGTGAACGCGAGTTTACCTGAAAAACTACACGTTTTCCTATAAAAGGAGAATCCGACGTCCCAATCATACGTAATATGATACTTCACTATATTGATAAGGTTACATCCTATTCTGTCGTGCGTTGTTGTTCTATTTCTAGTTTGGACGATAGTAGTTCGGTGTCGTCAGGTTGTCTCTCGGACACGTTCAACGAGATTTCGTCAACCAACGACGCGCTCACCGACTCGTCGCTTAGCTCCGACCCATACGGGGTGCTCAAGCGTCATGGACTGCATGCGCATTCGTCGGCGCATCTTCAATCAACGGTAGCAGGAACGGCCCAACAGCACGGCGCGGCCCACAGCGGCAGCGCACGGAATCACAGTAGCTCAACGAGTAACGTGAACTCGTCACCGTCACATATATCGCAGCAGCAACAGCATCTTCTTCAACAGACGCCGGCGCTAACTCAAAACCCACAAATACAGCAGGCGTTAGCAAAAAAGTGAGCCCTCTTGTTTCGTGTCTAACGAGATGATAGAGATTTTACTGGTTTGATGAATGTTATAGGTGATTAGGTGCTGGCATTCGCCCGGTGCTGTAAATAGTATGAGTGAGATATATACTCGTAGATATTGAACTTGAGCTAACGTATATATATATATATATATATATGATCACATTGTTTCGGGATGAGATGAATGTTGACTTCGAACAAAATGGCCAAAAGTTGCCATCCGTATATGGTAAGTAAGCAACAATCGGGATGATGCCGTGGTCCCTGTTCCGCAGTATTCGCAATTGTGAGGTAGTACATATTTGTTAGTGACACCCATCTACCCATACAAGGTCTGTATGTGAGTCTGCGGAATGGTATTGTCTGACGCCCGCAGCTCATCTTGACCACGACTTTCTTTCGCCAACTGTCGATGGCCAGGGCCCGTCACAGATTGGTGCCACAGACAATGGTCTCGTTTTGTGGTCACCCCACAGACCAGTCCACCGAACGACCCCAGGCCGTCTGTCGCATCTTGATCTTCTTGCCTACAGGAAGCTATGGTCGAGTGATTGGGGCTGTATCCAACTGCTTTTGGGGGCTACTGCTCGTTCTTGGATGCTGCTCTCCTTCTATTGCACAACCAGAGTCCAGGGGCGTTTCACGATTATCCGGACGAGATGGGGTGACGTGGGCAAGAGCTGGGGTCCGAGGATCCGGGGTAGGCTGATGCGTAAAGATTGAGCGAACCCAGACCAAAGGAGCAAAAGGGGGCCGCTTGTAACTGCTCTGCTCGAAGCGAACGAAAAAGAAGAAGCAAGAGGAGGAGACCTCCAAGGCAGAGAAGCCTCACCGGGATGACTGGTTCTCAGTCTACCCATGTAGAAGTTGAGGCTGCCGGATAGGACAACGAGTCGCGGACTCCTGGTGAGCGAGTGAGTCGCCAGGCTGGGGTGTTTGTGACATAAACGCCTGCCTGAACCAGCCACAGCCAGCCAGCCAGCCACCCAACCTATCCCGAGACGAACGAGAGTGCGCGCAGTGTGCCGACCAGCTATTTAGTGCTCTCCCACCCAGCTACGGACGCATAGATATATGCTCGAGGAGGTTTCCTTACCCGGGGGTATAGCACCCGTCTGAATTTCGAGGTTACAGAGTGTGTGCAGTGCGCAGTACCCTGCCCTTGCTAAAACCCCCCGAGGTGCACTAGCCATTTCGTGTATTGTAGCTGTGGAAATTTGTCAGAACGTAATCGTGCTCGTAGCGATTGTGACATGTGAAATTCAACTGTGCACCGAAACAATTTGTGACTGACAGTCACCGTCGCGCACCGCCGGCGAGGAAACCCTCGAGCAAGGAGCAAGGCTTCATCTTCAATTACCACCATGGGGGTACCCTTGTAATTCCGGGAGCCGCGATAGATGAATCAAGAGAGTGCATATATACAAGCGCATTTGTTGCAAGTTCCTCTATAGCTGCCATTATCTATAACCTTTTATTATTATTATTATTATATGTGTATAAGAAATATTTAAAATAAATTGGGAAAGATCTTGTAAGTCCATAGGAAACTCATTGCCAATTAATTTTATTTACCTTTTTTGTGAGCCTCTAGAGAATCGGTCGAAATGCATATCCTCCTAAATTATTGAATCGCGGATGAAATCAACAGTTACTTTATAATAATAATAATAATAACGATGATGATAATAATAATAGTAACACGTTATTTGGTATTTGTAGGAGTAAGGATGTTTCAGATCGCGGTGTCAGCGCAAGCGGTGATAAGGACAAGAAAGAGAAGGACAAAAGCAAGAAGAAGGAGGCCAAAGCCAAATCGAAAATGATGCTGATGATTCGAAATGGGATTCCTTCGAGCGAGGTCAAACTTTACGGGACCGTCGATCCACCGGAGGCGATTCTCGAGGCCGCCAAGAGCGAAAGCCTTATGCAACAGCAACAGTCACAGGTTTGAAATGAGACGAACTTATTAGAGAAAAATGGATCTTCGAAAGTTTACACAGCCCTTTCGAATATTTAGCCCACTATTTATCATTGTACCAGAGATTTTTCACGGAATTGTATCATGCAACAAATCGAATATTATCAATTAACTGTTGATCGTCAAGCCTATGAGAGTCCCTCGTACGTTCCCCACAGAATCTCTTCAAGTCTGTAGCGCATCATCGCGTTGAAGTTGCAGGAAGGCTCCTGGAGGCTACCCTGTCTTTAAAGCTTCTTTTTGCTCGATTGCGTGACGCACCAGGTTTAAGGAGTCGTATTGATTTATCTGTTTGACTCAGGCCGTTCGAGCGCGGGCCGAGGACGAAATGTTCTGTCTATATGAAGCTTTTTTTGAAGTAGCGCAGCGGACTGATGTCGTCTGTATTCACAAACAGTGCATGGCTTTGCCGATCTGACCCGCACTCCCTAGAGACGAGTCGACTAGTCCAATACGTGGCCGACCGCATTGAAAAGCATTCACCCGGGAAGCTATGCTCTGATGTCTATTCCTTGAGAGGCTTGTATCATCATCATCATCATCATTATCACGGACGAGGAGTACACACATATCAGTTTCTTCGTTTCGTCCTAAAAGGAGGAAACCCCACCAGAAATGAGGCATAGATTCTCTTTGGCAACTCCCCCTGCTCTCCTGATACGCTTGCCTGGCTGAGAGACGAACTTCGCAGGTGACTCAGACATCCCTTGGGTTCGAAATAGATGATGTGTTGCTCACAATAATAATAACTGACAAATATCCACCAATGAGGTGGTAGACAAAACGGTCTAAAAGACATTGCAAATTATATTTTGCAGCTGAATCAAAATTATTTAAATATATGGACAATATATTTAAATCGTTTTGATTCCTGCATTTCATTCCTGCACTGCAGAGCCAGGGGTCTAGGTTTTCGAGCAGAGACGAAAGCTTTTCTAATGCCAACGCCGTATCGGTTATATGGAGCCCTCAAATTGTCGAGTCAAACTGAGATCGCCGTCTGAAGTGAGCTATGCCATTCCATTTGTGATGGATGACCGCATTGTGCTATCTTATTTGTTCTGTCCGAAGAATCAAAACCAGACCGCTTAGAACTGCTTCTTTATCAAACCTTGTCCAGTTCCTCGCGTTCGGTATGGAGCGGCGAAATCGTGGTGCGTGTGTGGTCCATTGATGTTATGTTAGTGTATGACATTGCAACACTATCTGTATTGCTTCATACCTATCATACATTTCTACTCGTACTATCAAAGGAGCTCCTTGAGGCTGACCTCTGCACGAGAACAAATATGATTATTGTCTGACAGACCCATTGGAGCTGCGGCTGCATGTCCCCATGTTCATCTACTTGGCGAAGATAAGTGCATGGGTAAAAGCCTTGGTCTGCCCAGTCTCTCGGGCCAATTCGACGAATCGAGACCTGCGAATATCTAGACACGGTGGAAACCGATCCCAAGGCAGACACACCATATGCCTCAACCGAAACCAGATGACTCCAAACAGCTGTGCACAGTTTTTCAATCCAACTACTGCTTTGCCTAATGTATACATTGTGTCCTTGTTTCCTGTGAGGAGATCTAACCTGGAGACGATCGAGGCTGCAGAACACAGCGCAGACTAAAATTTCAATAGCTTATTGTTAATGGAACACTGGTCTCTAAACAACAACAAAATAGCGCGTTCCACCAAAACCGTGCTCCCAGACACAAAGGCGGGCTCGGCACTAATGTGTAAATGCATTATCGATCTGTTTTGTCGTGTCAGCCTCATAAAATTCAAGTCTCCTCGATGTGGGCGAACAAGCTTGCACAGCAAGCCGCTTTTCTGGAGAGAGTCTTGTCAGCAAATATTGCTCGAGAAATAGATTCGCTCCGCTATCCATGTACAGTTATTACGATACTCGGATAGTAATGCGAAATTAATCGCCTTAACCCGCCGCACAAGCCGACTGGTCATTCTTCCCCTTCCCATTGGAACACCATGTTAATTGGACATAGTTGCAGCGTCCATGTTTTTCGCTGTGTCATCGAAATATCCCTGTAAGCTGCCCAATATGAGGAAAGGCAAGAGTGAGAGATGGAGAGAGAGAGAATAAGCTATGTAGGTAGGTGTACAATAACATCTTCGCTATCTATATTATAGTATCTGGCAAAGCACAGAGGTCAGAATGAACGAGAAACGAACATACATGCATGCACACACCAAGAAACACTAACACAAATATTAGCAATTATGTGTGTCGCCTATGTATTATATTTATTGATATGAATGAAGTCGATGACGATGATGATAGTAACGTATATTTCGGTAATAACAAACTCCACCTGCCGACCAGCGATAATTTCGTTTTTCTATCAAATATATATATATATATAAAAAATCGTCATCATATATATCATAAATCGAACTCTTCAATAAACGATTCACGCCTGATTTCTGCTTCCGTCAGTTTGATATTTGTCCCGCGCCTCCATTGATCAATAGTAGTTGCTTCAACATTTCGAATCATCAACATTTGCACACACGTCTCGTTCACTATTCGCAGATGATGGAGCAATCGTCGACTTCATCAATGTTGCTCATGTCAGCCTCGATGAAATCATCCCGACCGGAGTCCGTCGCCAGCATCGGTTCGCTCAACTCGACGAAAAGTGCACCAGCAAAGGCTCAACAGCCTCAGGCAACTGACTTCGCTGAATGTACGCGCAAATTGAACTCTTATCTAAAATATGCTCAGTTATGATGTTCACGTGACGGAGAATGAATAGAAATACATAGATTACTCAGGAGCGTAGGATGTCTGACCGTAGGACAATTACGGGAAATGTCATCGATAATTAATGTTTTCTGAGTCATTCATAGATTGTATATGCAAGCACAGACGAGATAAACGAGCGTACAACGACTGCATATACTAATAATTACTATTATTATTATTATTATTATTATTAGTATTTATAAATCGTCATCATCATTATAAATCGTATTACAATCTGTTGTTATCAATCAAATTCACCTTCTGGCAACATCATGCGCATTCATTCGATTCATTCCGGAGTTATAATGAATTTGTGCTTCTTGCCTCGCGTTGATGACATTGTTATTTTTCGATGCGTATTAGGGTCCCCTTACAAACGGCGGGGAGGTTCGGGCGACGATGCCTACGCAACGCTCGAGGGTATCCAGAGGGCGTACCTGCACCAGCAGGAGCAACAGCAGCAGCTACAATGGCAGCAGGCCATGGCCAATCCGACATCTGGCGTCAGCAATGCCGGCAATTGTCACAGTAACGGCCAGGGTCAAAATATAGGGTCATCGCTCGCCTCACAAGGACCCTCAGGCCATCACCTCATGCACCACCCGTCACTGCACCCGCCGCGCACCAACAAGAGTCTTCTTCATGAAGCTGAGTCCATGGAAAGTCTCTTGAGTGCCCATTCACAACAGCAGCAACAGCAGCAGCAGCAGCAGATGGCTCATGTCCAGGTTTGTATCTGGGCTAGGTTTACCGAACGACAGAGATATTATATGAAACAAAAATGGACCAATAAAAACATTCACATAGAATCATTTAGGAATACTTCGACAACCTAGGCAGAGTAGTCTTGTTACAAAAACAGAATCGACACTTATTACCCAATATATATATATATATTATATATATACATACATATGCATATATATATATATATATGTAGGGTATACCTGTGTGTGATTATTATGATTATCACGAGGATAAAACACAGACACGACGGTGACCGACGTCCGTTCAGTGGCTAGAAGCACAATTTAACCTTTGTCTCGGTGTGAATCCGACCGGCGTGATTACGTGCGTGTGACGAGTCCAACAGATCGTATCTTGATAACAAGCGAATGTTAATCCTGAGCTGAAATCAGCAGCCAGCCCCGATGCATTCACCGTATCCACGAGTGCCGCATGAATCTGTTGACTTAATGACAGATACGTGAATGAATACTCCTGCTCGTCCAGAACTGCAAAATAGTAGAACAACACACGATGTCAACGTCGCTGAAAATATGATTTTCAAAAAATAGTTCCTTCCTATTCTATTCTGTTTCCCCAAATTGAAAGATACATCTTTCTTAAGATTAAGAAATTAGTAAATTAGTAACCGCGGACAATTGATGTACAGTTGTAAACACTGTCGATCTCTCCATGTATGTTACTCGGCGTTGTTTTTCTCTTTTTGTTATTCAGGTTACACAAATAGATTTATTAATTGCATTTTTTTCTAGTCTAGTGTCATCGTGGCCACCTGCTACGAATTCGCCCGCTGCTTGTTCATGCCCTCCCCTACCCTTAACGCAAATTGCTAGCCATGCCATAATAATTGTCCTCATGTGAACATTTCTAACTTTTCTTTCCTATGTAATACTGAATCTATGGATTCAATCTATTCACCTTCAAAGCCCAAAACGTACCGAAAAACATTCCGCTTGTATTTTAATATGCTTCCTCATCTATTATGGTACTTTCCCAAGACAATGTCAGAGACCCCAGTAAAATGTCACCTCGCTATGGCAAACGAATCCTTCCCGATTACCTAATATAGAATGATACTACCGTACATCCGGTGTGGGAAGTATGTCGATATTTCCTCTCTAGCTAATTTGCTCGAATGCCCCTATTGTAGTTGTGCATGACACCAATTGGTTGCCTCCGAAAAAAAAACAAATCAGTCAGAAGTAACCCAAATGCCTGCTACTTCCGAATGTTCCCTTCTCGTGCGTGTCCCTGACCTGCTCGGACCTGGCTATGCTCCCTCGCTCCATCCAGTCGGAGAGCTATCAAGGTCAGCATCAGACAACCACCCATCATGGAATCCATCACAACCAACACCAACAGCAGCTGCATCAGAACAGCCAGTTAATGTCTAGCAGCACTGGCAGTCCTGGTCAACAGACCCTGCAGCACATGAGGCTGATGATGCAGGCCCGCTCTCCCCACTCCAGCTCCCCGAACAGCAATAACAACAGCCCAAATGTAAACTTGAATACCAGCCCCTATAGCTCACCTCAGAAGGTGGTCCCTCAAAAGAAAAACAGCAGCAGCAGCTCGACTTGCTCCCAACATTCGTCCATTTGTTACTCACCTCCGTCGACGCCGCAGCGCTCGCACTCCTCAATGTCCCACCACCGTTTTGATACGGCCACCCCATCAAGCTACCCTGTGCAGTACTCACCGACGACCGGCACTGCCCGCTCGTTGATGGGTTCCGCTTTGACCTCGTCCTCATCCCCAACCTCGACCTCAGCCTCCACCTCGATCTCACCCTACAACCAACCTCAGTACCAACAGACAACATCAGCTTACGCATCGTCTTCGCTCAAGATTAATCGTGCCGAACGGAGGCAGCCTCTGGACTACGCCAGCAAGACGCTGCCGCACAACGCGACAATGGCAGGCGGAAGCTCCCGACTTCCCCAGGTATCAAATAGAGATTTCGGGAAACAACAACAGCAACAACAACAACACCAGCAATAGCAGGCGTTAAAACGCGAAAAGCTTAGCGAACGCAGCGAAACCTATAATCGGTCAGATATATATATATATGCGCATCTCGAACGAATCTCACAACAGGAACAGAAACGGAACTCTCATTTGCCGCACGATACCTATATATTTTGTATATTTATATCTATCTCTCTATCTCCATCTCTCTCTCTGCACACAGGTGATGGTGATATTTTCACAAACAAGGGAACAGCGCACCTCTGTAACTCTTCTAGCGTTGTTACCGTTGTTCCAATTAAAGGGATGCATTAAGCAAACGCATAACACGACACATAATGGTTTAGCTTATCTATTAGGTGGCGGTACACGAATCTACTGAAACGTCGGTAAAGGATAATAACCGCATCACGCACACCAGACACTATGGCTTTAACCATTTACTTAACACGGTACACAGGCACTTGTACTCAATACTCTACATATCAGAGCATAGCAGAACTCTGAATCTGATCAGTGAGGTGCAAAGATTACAAAATCTGTATTGCTTGCAAATGCTCCGTTGGGCGGGATCTGAACGCCAACCGGAACTATGGAATGAGAAACCCACTGATAAAAAACAGCGGGTAGATATCTCCTCTTCTTTGCGCGACACAATCATGAAAGGTGGTTAGCTTCCACTCGGGATACATGCTTGAACTTCAATTGCACATTTCGCCATATGGCTATTCAACCAACCTACTGGTATAGAGCATCTGTAATATAATAGCTGGATGGATCTTGTCTGAAAATGTTATCCCAAATACCCCACCCATTGAAGACTACCTGCCGTTCATCCGTGATACACTTCACTTCTTTGCACGCATCCATAACTCCCTATAATGGCTACTCCATGAGTCATCCAATCTGGCCTTCGCGAGGGGTTTTCATCTAATGTTCACATGCATTCATTTATCCTTCCGAATAGTCCTATACGCTTTCCAAACCTAGCTCATTCACATAATCCTAACTCAAAATAGAACACTCTATTGACGTTTGGCACTTACCCTATGGACGTTCCCACCATTGGCACTAAGCGTTCGCACTGATAGAGCACTTAATCCGGTGTAGAGTCGCACTTCGTACTGTTGTTATATATATATACATAACTACATATATATATATATATATATATATATATATAATAGGGTGGGCAAAAGTATACAGTTGTGTAAAACATAGGTCTACAGTTAGCAAAAAGTAGGCCTAGAGTTGAAACAGAGCTTCTGTCCACCGAAAAGCCACATTTTCCAAACTATAAACTTGCGTGTTACCCTTCTGCAAAGCTATTCTATGCCTGCTCCGCCCCCACATATATGCATATGTGTTCCTTTACGTCATGAGCCAAATATACCCTAGTGTTGATCTATGTGCTGTCTAATTACCTTGAGACTTGACAACTTTAGTCTTCTTCTCAGCTCATGGCTGGTGCCAGTCGACTTCGATAAAGCAACATGAAATCCCGATTATTCACCTACTGAATACAGTAGTCAATAAAATAGCGATAGTTTACTACCAATAGCGATGGAATGGCGATTACAGTGATTTGAACTAACGAAACAAACGCATGCGAACAACCCTTACCAACGAATGACGATGCGAAGGTCAGCGACCTACTAGGCCACCCTATGTCTTCTACTAGTGTACCGACAAAAAATAAGCCAAACTTGAAATGGCTTAACGAATTGCTAGCTTCGTTGGATGCCGCCATTCGTCAGAGTTCATGGCTCGAATTAATATCCGGAACAGTCCGACCGGATAAGATAGCTAAACCGTTTTAGGACCTTTACAAGTCACCTGACATCTCTTGCCGATTCGACATTGGTAAACCAACACTAGTTCTATAAAGAAAAAAAAGTAGCTAGGCATAACAAATCGCGTGGTCTTTCTTAAATTTCGAACGTTTGTTGAAACGATGAACATCGGAACTTTTTTTTCTCAGTGATTATCTAACGAGCGTACACGCATATTAACGTGGTCTTCTCTCTTGTTGTGACTGCTCAATCGGTGCAATCCGGTGATGGTGTTCCCGCGATCTCAGGGAGGCTCCCGCTTCTTGTACGGCGGCTCTCCGGGTGTGAGCCACGTCACTCCTCCGAGAGGCGTACGCTTTCCCAAAGACGATGAAGGTTCGTATGAGCAAATATACAGACAAACAACAGCGTCAGCAAAAAAGCAAGCTTACTGTCGAGATGTACTAAGTCAACAGTTTGGTAAACAAAAAAAACATAGGCTTCCAGTTACGGAGAGAAATTGGCTTTCACGATAAACGAACGCAATTAGAAGGCTACTTTTATCCTAGCCGTGAACCTATCTTCTCCAAACTGTAGACTTACGTCTTGATCTACTGAAAGCCTGTGCTCCCTAGGTCATATTAAGAGTGGGTCAATGTTTCTAGATGAAGTGCTTCCGTGTGAAAGGGCTTGTCTCACGTATATCGACGTTATTTATTTTCCTCGGGATTCGATCTATTTGTGGGCCTGAGCTGGGATTTTTGGCCGTTTTAGAAATTTGCCAATCTCGTTTTTAGTGGTATATAATAGTTTCTGAGTTAGCAGTATATGTATTTAAAGCGGAAGCGGTACCGTGGACGTTAAATGTTGGCTGAGAGTCAGCCCGAAAAAGTTTAGTTTAGTATATGTATTTAAACAGGCTTAGGTCCCAATGAACGACTTCATACTATTTGCAAGAACAAGCATCAAGATTAAGCTTCTCATTCATATTACAATATGGAAGCTAGTGGCAAATTGATTTCATACGTTCACAATAGGTCATATTGTTAATTAAGTTAATTAACACGAGCACCTAAAACTTTGGCTCAAAAGCACAAGGGACTAAGTCCATCTGAAATATGGCCATTTTAGCTTCCCCTATTCACGGAACCACTTCATATATACATATATACATATATATATATATATATATATATATATATATATAAAGACTGACTTGTTGTCCATAAGATCCGATTCCTGCCAAATCACCCCTAAACATACGAGCTTCTTGTTGTTGAATCATTAAACATCGTTATTCTCCTAATTATAATATAATAATAATTATTACTATCACGAATGTGTTCTACAGGTGGTTGTGGTGGCCTGGGGTCCACGCTATCGCTGGTGTCAACGACGTCCTCAATGTACTCCTCACCAGAGGAGCGGCACGCCCTTGAGCTCAGGAGGCTCCGTAAGGAGCTCGAGCACTCGAACGACAAGGTCGTCACACTCACCGCTCAGCTCACCACAAATGTAAGTAAAGCCTGTATAAACTTACAGATAGATATCTAGATAGAATGAACGAACGAGTGGATACCGTATATCGGATAACCTTGCTGTGGCTATATATCTCACTCACGAGCATCGTGAGCTGATTTCTCGATGATTTAGTTTTCATATCCGAAAGGAGTTCGGTGAGGGTTCCGTTAACTGACCATTTTGTGGCCACAAATTCTGTCTTCAGCGCACCAAACGATGATTATTTGGTCGAGCATTATGACAAGTGCACTACACTTTTATGTAGTCGAGTGTTAGAACGACCCATATGTACACGATTTATTTTTGCTCTTATTGAATTCAATAATAGTACCATGCCGCGATAATCGCTCGTAGAGGCTAAAACAATTATGAGCGAACATGAGCCAAATCGTAAATCAGCGTCGGCTTCACAGGGCGAAAATGCCACAGATGATCACTGTGCGGGTCGAGTTAGGCTCAAGTAAGCCACTGTAGGCCACGTTCGCCTCGGGACCCACAGCGGGATCAATGAGGTCGTGAACAGGCTTGACTTCACGACTCCGAGCTGACAAAAAAAAAGCAACACTCAAATTGGTCAGCAGTCAAATTGAATAAGAGGCATTGGCTAACTTTCAAACGTGCTTCCTAAGGGAGACAACGGTGAAATACTATGTGAAATGTTTCTTACCTACACAAGCCACCGTGTCTGCCCTAAACTGCACATGCGCTTATCTCCATAGAAGTGTGCTGGACTTATCGGACAATCACAGCTAAGAAGAGTAAGACCAATGACACCGAAAATAGAGAAAGGTGAACACCAGTCACTCCTTAGTGATTTTTCGACGAACTTGGGCGTTACTCGAGGCAATTTGGGTGCTGACTCTTCGTGGGCAATTACATGCGACGGTACGGATCGTCACTCCCTTTTGTGACTCCGCACGAAGGGAAATAATTATCGGGAAGATCGTATTGATTCGCGTATATATTTCATTTATTATCATTATTACTACTATTATTATTATCACTACTGTTTAGTACAGTTTTACTATACATTGTACCACTAATTCTGTATATGGGTAATTGCGTTGTTTTCGAGCTGCCGATGAGCTGCTGTTCATCTGTGTCGTACATGCGTTTAGACGTGCTTCATTTCTAAAGCACAGGGTGCTTCGACGATGATGTCGCTATCGTAGTGAACCATTGGATTGCAATGGACACTGCATTTGTACGAGTTAACGATAGCGCAAAGTGTCAAATCTTTTTGGCTTCCATCTGGGCGACATTAACGATCCCATGATCTCTGTATGTTGTATGTCGGACCTCACGTCAGGAACTCCCTGTGAAACACCCATCATGTTCGTGATTGGCCTCTTCGTTCGAAGCCATAGCCCCGATATGTACGGACATCGATGGCATACTGATGTACAGTACCAAACCACTTACACCGATACAACGCTGACATAGTACCACAGTGGCAATGAAAATTACCCTCTATATCTCTCGTTGCTGCTCGCCCTGCCCCCATAATATTGCCACCACCGTCATCCGCGTTCATTTCCAAGGCGAAAATTCCCATCGGATGAACACACTCGTCCAGTCGAATCGCTTTCCGATTGCACAATCCATCGCTGACACCTGAACCACAGTATCTGTTTAATACCAGTCAGCATCCGTGTGCAGAGGGAACGATGATATCCACACGGTCGCGTCGATATCACCGGTATCACTCTGGCTCTGCGAAAGCTCACGTCAGTCTCGCCAACCCATCGGTTGCTTCTTCTTCTCGGCTGTTTCTTTTTTTTGTTTCTGATGAAGGCGAGCATCGTTCTGTTACGTGTACACATATGCGTCAGCAGTCCGCGGGAAGAACGCTGAGAACGATGCGGGGCTGATCAAACGAAATCAGCGTGTGTTGTTTACGTCGGAAAAGGCAGAAGAGACTCGAATGGCGGGGCATGGAAACAGGACGAGCGCGGGAGAAATTGAGAGAGAGAGAGAGAGGGGCTGAGCGAGCTGGACGTCGTTAAGGCGAATGCAATGCGAACCTATTCAATTTGGGACGACCGGCGGAGATTGCTCTGCAATTACTATTAATATAATCGCTGTGATCGCAATTCGCGGTGATCGGAGCGTCATGTTGAGAGCAAGACTTCGCTTGTCCATATGTATATTTATATTATCGTTGTTGCCTTTCCTCTCTTGTTTAGTGAGCTTGAACTACTAGTGCAGCGGCTGGCTTGATCATCATCTGCTCGTCGTTGTTTTGTTCAGATGCTGTCACTGCTGCTTTGTGTTCGCAAATAAATATATCGAAGATGAAACAGAGAGAGAGAGAGAGAGTGAAGGAACAACAACAACGTTGCAACTTGCAAATTTTTGTTCTATTTGGTTGTTATGATTATTATTAGGATTGAATTATTATTAATCCTATTCTTACTGATTAATAATTACAAATTAGTAAACCATTCGCAAACATATATGTATATATATATATATATATTTACTTGCAGGCAAAATATATTTCTGTCAGCTCTGATGCTGGTAAACATACTTTTTTTTTCTACAAGATTTTGTGACACGAGTGTAAGCGGGTTAAAATCGCGACCAGTTCTCTTTAAATCATTGAACCTCACGTGCAGCCCTTGGTTGACCACAGACCTATGATCACACTATGGTTGACCGTTGCATAAGGATCTCCACAAATCTTCGGCTTACATTACATAATCTGCATTACAAATAGCCACGATTCACAGCTAAAAGTTGCAGACGCTAACGACGAGCTCGTCTGTTCCGGTCGTTCGGGTTTAGTGGGGCAGGGTTAGCCGGCCATAAAGAGCCGATAAACGCTATCTCTTTCTATTGTTTGTGAAAATAATAAAATTCTTCATCTTGTTGCGACTATCGCACAACGACCCACCAATACGAAGTTTGTGGGAATCAGCATGATCCTTCAATGATCATGTCATCTGCATCCACAAGGTGGCTCGCCAAGAGGCGTAACATAAATTAGAGGGGCAAACATGCGAGGTGAGCATTGCATTTTGCCGCTGAGGAAAAACGTCTCAACGAGTCAAGTCATCACGACAAATTACACCCTCTGTGGCTTGCTTTTTGGATGATTGAGTGGCCATCATTTCTTACGCTACTTCGTCCAGTCAGATAGTTTAACGCTTGTATGTGTTGTTGAGCGTTACAAAGATTACTGGAAGCGAGCGAGCGAGCGCCGCCTAAGCAGAGACAAATATACAGACTCTCTCTCTCTTATATATATATATATATATATATATATAATCACATCCATTAGAATTTTCTTTGATTTTCTGCCCGTCGAATGTGATGACTCCATCTGCTCGTGCCGATCAGCGAGTAAATAGCCAATCCAGAACGCAACAGAAAGCACAACCACCAACGAATGAGGGTTACCACGCGAGTCCGTTGTTGAATGCGCTCGCCGCTAATTGTTTTCTCGAACGTCCCGCCGTGGCATGCTGCTCCGCTTCGTCTAATCCCCCCACCATGGGGCTCCCCCTGGCGCCCTCTGCGAGTTGCCTACGCATTTTACCGATTTCCTCCTCGTCGACTGCGGTTTACCTGCGTCCACATCTTCTACGTGGTCAAACGCCGAAACAAACGCCGTGGCTCCGCGATATTTTCGTCTCGCTGATCTCCAGCGAGGACCAGTTGATAGTCGGTCCTTTGACCCTCGGGCGTTCTATTGCGGTTCCTCGAGGAAAGATCCGCGGTGACGGAGAATCGGCGAAAAGCTCACCCCGGATCACCGTTGCCAGCAGGTCGTGATCGTGCCCCGAGGAGAGATTTCCATCGCCCGCTTTCTGTCTATCGGACCCTCTGTACCTGAAGTTGTCAAGCGGCCTCTTCTGACATAAACGGAGCGGGCGGCGCTTTGGCGGTCTGGCGAAGCCTTTGTCTTCGCCGCACAGTCCGTGTGCTTTCGGGACACGCTGCAAACGTGAGGCAAGCTGCTTGTCTTCTAACGGATCAAGCATAAATCGGCGAAGAAGATATCTAATTCCATAATTTGCGATATATGCTTGCTCTTGTGAGCGTATCGCTCTGTTCGCATCAAATGAGTTTAGCAGGGATACTGCCTGTTGACGTTTCTGACCAAACAGCCACCCACCTCACACAAAGAAGCACTACTATTATTGCTACGTAACGCAAACGGCGCACGCGGGTCACCGAGTCCGTCGACCAACGGTTCCGACCATTTACCATCGTGGTGCACGCCGGTTACAAAGTGCAGTACGCTTTGAACGTTTCCAATGCTGTGAATGCAGACCACCGGTACGATTTTCGTATTGGCGACGAGCGCCGGCAATGGACCGCGACCAGAGACGGCAACAACCCCCCGATTTGTGGGAATCATCTATGGGATACAATTGTCCATTCTGGCTGCTGTACCAGAATGGACGGCCAGCGACACGTTACTTGAGTGAGCTAGTTTTACCGGTGGAGCTTCTCAATCACATCCGAGTTGTCGTACTGTGATACTGTACCGAGTCGACGGACGACGTTTTTTTTCGCGTCGTCTCGAATAAAAAAACAACAATAGTCACTGGTACCGGCCGACGTATTGAGTTGATGCGTCCGTTCGTCAGTCAGTCAGCTGGTCGGATTTTTCCTTGGGAACGAGCCAGTTGTTCTCTGCACAACGAAGCGTGACACGCAACGCGATACACCCCAAACCGAGGTTGCTTGTTTCCTACTTGTCTCCTTTCGACCAATAGCGTCTGTTGCTGTTCGTCTTGTCTTGTTGGGTGAACAGCCGGTGATCACAGTTGTACGCCTGCTTTTCCTCTCGTTGTTGTTGTTGCTGCTGCTGCTGCTGCTACTGTCGTCAATTGCTGACTGGCCCATTCTGGGTGGTGGCTCCTTGCGGCTGGAGATTTTGTCGACGACGACGATCTTATTCTTGTTCTTTTTTTTACCTGAGAATCGCAATACGATGAAACACTCCTCGAGTGCTTCCTGCTTGGAGTGATTCGTCGTCAAAGGCGCGGACCACGTCAACGTCAATAAAATGACCGGTCATTAAGAAACAATGTTACTACGAGGGCAATGACAATAACAACCGAGCAGGCGCTGCCCAAAGGCGAAGTCAACGAGAGAGCAGCAGCAGGGAGCATGAGATCTTCTTTTCTGTGCGAAGAACTCCTTCTCGTCTGCATCTACACTTAATACAAAAACAACACGATGGATTAAACTACGGCAAGGTTGAACACGTATTTGGTTTTAGTTAGCATACATTATAGTTATCGAATAAACACTGAATCTATTGTTATTTCTCAATAACAAAGCGAATATACATGATGCCACAAAATCTAGCCATCCAAACGTGTGATTACGACCTTATAATGGCCTTCAATTTGATTATCTAAATTAATACCAGTTGCTGGATATTTTGCTGTTGTTGTTGTTATTGAATTATTCGTTATTTCGTACGAACCGTTACTATCGCTCCGTCCAGGAAGGCATTTGCATATCCCAATGCTGACCCAAAAACGGGAGCACAATTGCAATCGCTGATATGTGGCGTTTACAAAGTGAACCTCCAAGATCCCGTCTCGAGATATATGTATTGTTACTACTGCTGCAACTGCCGATTCTGCTGCCGGGATTGTTGAAAATACTATCGTTCCCATCCGTACAACGTGTTCTTTCGGCTGGTCTCATTGTATTTTATCCGCATATTGGTGTGAGTGCGTGTCTTAAAATTCACCTCGTTGCCGTCATTGAATAGATTCTCAGTGTTGTTCTTGGTCGCTTGACGTTTGCTGGGTTTGCTCGATACCCCTGTGATGTTTTTTTTTCGCCCTCTGCTAGACAAAGAAAATGAGCAGAAGATCAAGAGCAGGTGATGATACTGATGAAGGTGATGAAGACGGCGGGGCGGCTAAACAAGATAATACCAGCAAAGACGGGAGAGCGTGAGAGAATGATTGTTCCACTCACACAAAACAGACACACACACACACACACACACACCGATATATACAACCGTAAAATGTTGTTGTTGTTGCTGTAGAATAAAGTAGTTCGTACTATATCACGTCTGAGTGGCGAGTTAGCCAATTCAGCCCCGTGGTCAAACAGAGCGTTTTCGGCCATCTGCGATAGCGCAGATACCAAAGGCGTTTTGTATCAGAAGAACCGTTCGTGTCTGGTGGACGCTGACGAGAATCGTCGTCCAGGTACTGCGGGACAAGGTCATCTAAGATTAGGGATTATGGAAGTTGCAGTTGTGCTGGCTGAATAATCGCTTGTCGTCACATTGTGTGTGCGGTCAGATACTATACGAGCGTTTTCGATGCGCATTTTCAACTGAGCGTTCGTTCTTCAACGTAAACCCCGGGCCATACGGACCGGGCAACAGTGGAATTTAGTTGATCGTGCGCTTTTCTCGTGGGCAATATTGTACTACTAAGCATTAGTTAGAGGCGTGCCTGTTCGCCCAAGTGAGTTTTAATGTTCGACGTGAGCCAGCCCGCCGGCGGGACCAAGGTTTCATGTTCGTGCTGTTTACGGTTATGTTGACGCTGGTGGCTAGCCAGCTGATCGATAATAGGTACGATTGAGAAATGGGAAGATTTGTTGTCAGCAGTGGACGCCATGTAGACCGTGTTTGTCTCATGAACTGTTGAACGATTGAAGTTCTCTTTCGATGTATAATACAAACGTGAATCAGCTGTTTACGGCCTGAATCGTTCCAAATTTGTCTACAGTGGCACGGGACACGGATTGTGTCCGCAAAAATAGCATTGTGTCAGTTCTTGTCCATATATATAACGTTGGTGATATTGTTCTGATAAACTAAAGAAGGTTAGCACTTGCAAACAGCTTCCTTCTCAACCTCAGTCGCCTTTACTTCACCAGGGATATCGCTCAACATAAAACGTCTTGTGTAGGAATATTATTATTATTATTATTTTATTTATAATACATGAACGTATACCATGAGTGAACCGTCGCGGCCGATATTATTTGCCTAAATGCAAAGACTGTACATAAAATCAATAAAAGGGACACGTTCCCACGTGAGGGTTGTCGTCCCAGGACGTCCCATATACACATCACTGAAACCCTCCGAGAAATTTATGACCTGGTAAATTTCGCATTTCAGCCGAGGAGCCTGGTCACGGCTAGAATTAGATTACTAACAACGGTTGGCAATCCTGTCCGTTGTTTGCTCACATGAGCCTGCCAACCGATGTTATAGCAGTTGTGCGTTCATCTCTGCAGCTTTCCAGAAGCAATTGTCGCACGCATTTCACGAGGCGTGCATACAAAACAGCGTTCGAACCCCTTCCCCCCCCCCGCGCTTTAATCCGGTACCCGACAGGGGAGAGCCTTGTATTTCGTTTTAGATTACTATGCATATCGAACGAGAGACGGCTGTATTTTACGAATCCACAGAGCCCCACAGACATCCGCAGGCGAATCTTGCAGTAGCTTGAAGAAGTAGCTTCTTGCCTTAGTCATTTTCATATACCTTGTGCGATTCCTCGCTCCCGTGCTACCATTCCATACATTGACGCTGACATCCTCGCCGTCGCTGCTCTGGGGGGGGTTGTTGTTGCTGTTGGCGTCGAACGCGTGATTTTCTCCTCATCGGCCTTCTTCGTCCGTATCAAGTGCCTTAACATGAGGGTACATGAGGATGAACACAGTGGTTTGCTCTATTCGACGCGTCGATGTACTGCGGTGATGACAACATACTTTGGTGTTGTCTAGAAGCAGGAGCGTGTGCGTCGTCGTTCGCGTTCGCTGCCTGCCGTCATACTACGGCGAAGCGCCAACAAGGACAGGGAGCAACCGGCACGGCCGGTGGACGACGATTCGGTGGTGCCGAACTTGAGCAAGTTGGCGTGTCACGTCCGGCGTTGTTCGGTATTCTATTTCTCGTCGGCATCGCCATCCTCGGAGTCGTTCTAGGTGTAATCTAATACAATGACAACGGGGAAGAATGGCGGATTTGGGAGAGCCGAAAATATTGCTATCGTGCTGTTTGTTGTCCGTTGTCGACGGGGTATATCGGACAGCGATAACGCACAATGACACAGTCGGTATCTTCTGTTACGATTGCCGCCAGCCGCTAGTCAGATACGATAGATTGTACGGCGGGGAGGAGGGAATTCGGTTCGTTCGGGGACTCATTCATCGTCGGGATGAATCCGCTGGAGGGACAGAGCTAGCCAAATGCGGTCTGCGGCGCCCCGGTAGCCCCAGCAGCGGCACCGCCATCACCGCGGTAATGACGAGAAGAGAGGAGATGTCATCGCAAACGGATCTATTCGTGAGGCCGTTCGTGATCCCTTCATTTCGAGAACTTACCGCCACGAAATGGAAGAGAGATAGCTTGTTGTTGTTCGATGCCGCCAGCTGCTGTTCCTGCTCGTACTCCGTACGAAGGACCTTTTTTTCCTGCTGGGCTGAATCTGTCGTAGCTCATTTGCTACCTCGTGAAGACATCGGCGTCGGCAACAGCAACAGCTGATGCGACAGCAAATCTTGACTCTTGATTGGATCACCGAGCGGTCGGTTGTCTGATCCCCTTTCTGTCGGCCATCACTTCAGCTCGCAGTGAGCGAGTTCACTCAGTCGCCTATACCTGCTTACCTTGTTCCGAGCCTGGTAGCTTTTGCTGGCTGTGCCGTAGCGGATAGAGATGCCACCGTAGCCCGCCAATGTTGTGTCGCATGGCTTGTGCCACTCGCTATCCCTGTGATGCGACTAAATGCGAGCGCTTTTCCTGCTGCCCTCGTACGTTAGCTAGGTGTGCAAGAGTCTTCGGAGGTAACGACACCATACTTCGACGATAGATCCGAACCGAGTTCGCCAGTGACGAAACGAAGTCTATGCCGTCCGTCGGCAGAGCTACCGCTGCTGCCATTATTGGACGGGGGCCCTCAGTCGTCAACGCGACAGATCTCTGCTCCGTCTTTTCTTGTTGTTCATTTGCTTCGTCGTTTTTGAGCCTTCCTCCATTATATTGCTCTGTAATGCGGACGTGATGACGTGATACGAGGCGGCATCGGCCCGCTCTTCGGGCGACGGCAGCCGCGACCGTCCCGAGCATCAAGTTCAAATCGAATGTATTATATTCGCCTCAGTAACGAAACAACGAGTTCACAGAGCCTTGTCGACGCCAGTGTCTCGGTCAGATACGGACAACCAACAAACGGACAACAACCTCTGCGCAAAACACATGCTCTATGAGCTTACTGGTGAGCGGAAGTATTACAACGACAGTGCCGCTTTGCTCGATTGCAGCCAGTGAATCGCTGCGGCAGCAACAGCAGCTGATCGGATCGGAGCAATTTGGCGTAACGAGACAACCCTCGGTTATTGAATACAGTAGAACAACCGGTTTGACTTCTAATAGATCACACGCATACACAGTTGTCCTGTTAAGTTCAAACAAGCCGTTGCGTGGCCACACCGAAATGTCCCATAGGCTGACACCAAGCGAATATACTTTCTGTTGTCACATTGTTGGTCGTCTAATTACGAGAGGATCGACGGAGGTCAAAAACAAGTGGCAATTATCCTCATAATTGATAAGCATCATGTGCGGTAAGTCTACTGAGCAGATGCTCGACCAGCAATCAACTCTTGCCTTCAATAGATCCATGTCAAAAGTATCTCTCGATGGATTTTGAAATGGACGCATACCGCTGCAGAGTATCTGTAAAATGGGCGTTTTCAACAGCTTCTTCAGTGTTCCTTAAGAATATATCATGATTCCACGACTGCTCTAACCGCCGTCGTCAATTGAAATGATACTGTATATTTGCGGCTATCTCATTCGGTCTCTCTCTCTCTCTCTCGCTGTTTCAACAGATGGCGATCCTACAGACCGCTTCGGCATACGTCAGTCATCTTTGGTTCTTGTCATCATTTTTTTTGCTCAGTAACAATTGGTAACTGGGGACTAACAATAATAGAAGCGACATACTGTGGCCTACGGTGAGCAACACTGTAATGACGCTCAATAAGCAGGGAACAGCGATATGCGTCGTGAGATTAAGGTCCCATTCGTCACAAAGCAATGGCCGTAGGACAGGGCCTGTTACTTCGTAACGGTAGCAGCGGTATCTGTTATGTCCTTATCTCTGTTCTTTCATTATCTCTCTCTCTTCTCGCCTCTGGAGTCGTTTATCGAAAATATGAATACCAAAAAGTTCGACGGGCGACAATAGATATAGTAATAACATCGCTTATAGTTATTATAACAGCCTCAGTGGCCTCAGATGGCGACGACAAAGATCTATTTTTGGGAGGAAATTCCCTTCAAAGGCACCGACACCGCCAGAGACATCCCAATTACGACAAAGGTCCTAACCAACCTCGAGATGCACAACACAGCGCTGCGGCGATTCCAAAACGCTACAATAATCCCGGCGTGAGCATATACTGAGCTCGCTAACAAAAAAAAAAGAATGCCCTCAATTCCCCGTTGAAGTGATTCCTTCGCCTGCTTCTGACTCTCTCTCTCTCTCTCTGTACGGAATCCCCAAAAGTGAAGAAGTGGGTTATTGCCACAATTACAGCTACAAGTAGCACCGGACAGACCACGGCACCTGCCCGACATCGTCATCGCCATCAGTTACCATACACCTGCCCACTAATAATAATAATAACAAGGATAAGTATCCAATGTGACAGCTAACAATTCGTTTTCCATTTCACTGCTGGCGAACGGTCTAAAACTGACCGACCACCCGAACGCCCGCCCGCCCGCCCTCCCATCCCGCAGCACTGCCAGTCAACTGCATCGGTCGACTGTTTCCTCTTGGTTTTATTGGTGCTTTTCATCGTCGACTTCTCTGTTGATGTGATGTTTTATTCTGTTTTTATTCGCTCAGGTCATTGTTTGCCATTCCGTCGTTAAACCCATCTCCCTTTCGACTGCATCGCCGGCAATTCTCGTCTCGATCTTGTCTCTCTGTGCGCCGTTCGGGATTCTCAGCTCGTCACAGCTGGGTGCTACAGTAGCGGGGTGGTAGCAGCTTTACCGTGTCGCCTGAAAACGCAGCCAAAAACAGCTCGTGGCGACTGACTGACACACAGCGCCAGCTGACGTGCGTCTCCTTGTTTGTCGAACTGTGTTAGAGGAAAATTAGCCACCGCTCACCGTGTAGCGACCCGCGTGCGCTTTCAGTTCTGTTCTCGATTTCGCTCCACCCTCGGTCTTCCACGTTTTGCCTGGCCCAGGACGCGTTCGTTGACATCTCTGAAGTTGAAAGTGAGACGCCTTCGGGACCGTGATCAGATGGTCGCGTCTGCGTTGCACTTTTGTCACAGTCGCGACGAAGTTAGCTGTCAGCGCAGTTCGGTTGGCGATGCGACGGTCGGTCAGAGGGGAAATAGTCGGCATATTCCCTTTTCCCTGTCCTCAGCGTATCTTTGTTTTCCTGACGAAGGCAGACGTCACGTTAATCGGCCTGCATTTCGGAGTGTGTTCAGAACGACGTTGCCCGATAAAGACGCTTAAGCAACTCATGGGCGGTCTGATCGAACGTAATTCGAATGGTGAACGTCGCTTGGACACCTCTCGCGCACCATCTGAACGTTGTTAGCTTCAGAACCTCAGATTCATTTTCGGCGATCGACTTCACCGCCATTTGATCGCATTGACTGACCGGTGATGATCATCGGCGATGCGTTCTCTGACTCCCCTGGGTCGTTTTGGTCGTGCATTGACTTCGTTATCGTCAATTTGTTACCATCAAACGAAAAGCTCAGACCCCAGTGGGCGAAGTGAAGAAGCTTTGACCAAACACTTCCCAAACTTCCGATCGATTGTAGGCAGCCGCAGCACCGCGCTATAGTCGACCTCCTCTTGCCAGCAATAACAAGCACAGCTTGCGTGTCCGTACATCTGTTTGCCTGTCTGTGTGGCCCCGAAATGTTTCCATGAAACCGAGCAATTACTGCTCACCTAATATCGATCGATCTAGCCTCGTGGAGCCGGCCGAACATGCCGATTGATGTTGGTAAGCTCAGCGGATGGCTGCAAGCGCAACTACAACACAGAATCTACCGCTGCAACTACCTAATATATATATATATATGTATGTATACATTTATGTATATTACCACAGAGAGAGTGCTTCAGGTTGTCTGCAAATATGCCAGACATTGAGTGCAAAGGAGGAGTCATATAGTGACTGATTAGTATAGCCTTATTTACCTGCTGACAGTGGACACTGTGTCGTTTGCCAGTGGGTATATAAATATGTATATGTATATATATATATATATATTATTTCAAATGCGGCGATCGTTACCCAATTTATTTATATGTTATAAAATCATTTATAATTGTCTTGTATAAACGTCTGTAGTTGCCGCGATTACTTGTTGCTGTTGCTGTTGTTGCCAATAGCAACTCGGTACTCGCTTGTCTATCTCGAGTTGATTGGGGTCACGGAGGATTTCAAGAGAGAGAGAGACTAACAGCTTTAATTGTGGTCATGTAGATGTGAATAAATCTGTCATCATTATCTGTCGTTTGATACTGCACAGATTGAGCATTTATTAATAATCAGCACCCATCTATCATGGACCTTTTTTTTCCATCCGTACGCTACATATTTATTATAGCATCGTCGACATAACGCTGGTATCACTCTGCTAGCTACCACTATCACCCGATGGCTGATATGGGTTGCCCTCAGCTGATGCAACGGTACCTCGCGGTAGAACTGGCGCGCATGAAATTTCGCTATGGTCAGCTTCCTTTCAACACCAAAAAAGCGATAACGAACGGCGCTTTTTCCCCTATTATTTACTTGCCCTGGGTACACTTCGTGTTTGGGGATCTTGAGTATATCATTCACCTCACCTGAATGTTCCCACACACACACACACTTATATATAGACAACGAAAATGTACAACAAACGCAAGAAGATGCCGTGGTGGAAAAGACACTTGTTGGATGATGGCATTGAAACATGGCATGGATGACATCGTTTACCTTCGCCCACGTTCCTCGCCCGTATACGCGACACAACTGAGGCTACTTCGTATTGCCTTATTGCTTTAGCGAACGTTGGACATCGGATGTCCGTTATTTTGCTCCGCGCCTGTTCCATTTCAGCATAAGGGAACACCTCAGTGTGCAAGGTACAAATAGCCCTTGTCGATCTTCATATCTCACAGCTCAGCAGCGCACCAGTACGTGCAGATATAACTGCTGGCAAAATGATCTGTCCTGCTTTTGGCGCTGGTGCTGCTGGCGAACCGCGCCCGGTTCTAACTGTCGCATGTCTCGTAATCTATTGTAACGTTACAATATGACATGAACGTATAACGAAATTGTAACATATACATACATCTATGTGTGGCATATGTTTGGCAGTTCGGTTTGAAACGGCTTTGAAACCCCACTGTTTTCAGGTGCAAGTTCGTCTGAAGGAGAAGAGGATGAAGGACAACAAGCTTTTACGATGTCGGTACCAAAAACGCCGCAGCACTTGAGGGACTATTACTCATTTATAATCTCCTTCTCCTGTTTACTGGCGGGTGCCTAGCTAGGCAATTTCTCTCTTCCACTGCCAGACAACTAGATAATATTGTATAAGCTACGTTTTGCCGCGAAGGAGCGAAACTGAATGTGGCGTGGTTTTTCTCGAAAACGCAACAAAAATACCTTCGGTTGGCAACGGCTGAGCGCACGGTGGAATAGAGTTAATAATGTGGTGGGGTGCCATCTATCCAGTGAAAGGCTTAACCATGCGCTAAGCTCTGTATGAATCCCAACGAAATGGCGATCTCATCGAAGATCATCGTTTTAGCGTCTTAGCGACCACCTCTACCCATTCATATCTCTCTCTCTCTCTCTCCACCTCTCGTGAAAGACCGCATTGAGTTTCGTCGACCATCTGTTTTCACCCGTGCGATTTTCACGTTGCATTGATTATTCTCAATCTCTCCAACAGAATTCACCGGACGAACACGAAGAGCAATTGAAAATGTAGCCACAGAAAAACGCGACGATTTTCTAAACACTTCCACCTTATTGCTTTCCCAGTCACCAGCAGCACCACCACCTCCTAAGCTGGCGTCATCGTTGACGGGTTTACGCTCAACTTTTCAGTCGGGTTGGCAAAGCCGAAAGGAAATTCTGCTCCCTCGATATGAGCTCGTAGGTGGTTGACATTTGGACAGCTTTCTTCACGGGTCTTCGAAGTGCGGAAGCGGGGTTTGACTCTTGCTCGTGTCCGCGTCGACGACCGGGGTGTCCGCGCCGGACGGTGCGCTTGCCGGTACGCTTGATCCCAATGTGGCACTTTGCCGTTGGCGTTCGATTCATAACGATTCAATGCGTGCGTGCTTGGTTGGGTGCTTGCTTGTTGTGCCGCCCCCGTGGCCGTGTAGCGGACAGTTCTCGTAGTGGACTACGCACAAATGGCGCGGTTGACATTTTCCCGCGCGCGAGCGAGCGAACGCCGAGTTGGCTGACCACCCATGAACCGTGGTGATCTGTCCATCGAGTCGTTCGTCAGATCTCGTCCAGTCTGTTCCCGCCTCATCGAGTAGCAACGGCGGGCGTGGGGGCGGTGGCGGCGACCCGATGATTGCAGTGGCGGTGACGATAAACTTAGGGACGCAGAGCACCTCGCCACCTTTGTCATTTGTTTCCGAGAGAGAATGTGAGGACCATTATGAGGTTGGTGGACGTATCGGTCGACGTGAGGTTCCTGCCGCTAAAGCTGCTTCTGCTGTTAGCACCGTACCGGTGGCGGTAAGGCATGGCTCACTCCTCGCTGGATCAGCGAACAACGCGCAGTCAATCACAGAGCAAGCAAGGGGTCAGCGCTAAACTGCTTCACCGGCCAGAACTCGTCGTTTACCGACCAATGCTATCAGAAATGGTGACAATCAAGCGTCGCGTGTTGTGCATCTTTCTCAGTGGAGAGCCGACGTCTCTTCGCGTCCCTTGGCAGCCATGAAAGCCACCAACAGTGCACTAAGCACCGTGCGTTTCTGGCTTGCGCCAGCCAAGCCAGCGCAAATGTTATTGTGGCCATAATTTACCCTCACGAATAGACAGATACATTTCGTTCATGAGTTCTTGCGTACTTTGTTAGAATTCATATCACATAGGGAAAGATGACCCATTTTACGGAAAGCTGTCCTCCTGATTGATGGTGAACTCACAGTAAAGACGTATTCGTCTTAGAAAGCAACAAAAACATTTCAAGCTCAATTATGTACCAATGCTTTTCTAATAGATGGATAGTATTCTACGGAACTATCGTTAGGTGACTTCGTTAATTTTCCATTTGCTCGCTTCGTTCTTGCTGCTGAAAGAGAACGCAAGCGGCTTCTCCTCTAATCAAGCGCATCAGTTCTCTATTGAACGCCAGGCGGCGGCATCTTGGTGTGTTTGTTCGTGTCATTTATATGATACCGCTAGAGTTGCAAACACTAAAAACACTAGAATGAACTGGATTTCCAACGTTTCGAGAATTAGCTCTAATAGTGCTGTAGATGCTCGATCGTGATAAGGGTATGCTCCATTGTCTAGCTAGATTCGAGCATATCAGGGTACTTTCTGACGTTCGGTGGTACCGAAGTTGGGCGTGCACCGGTTACGGGCGAACAAAGCCGCCACGGTGATGAGAGGTGAAACTGCTGTCGGGCAACGCGAGCTCGTTCGAGCAGCAAAAAGCGATCGTCCGGAGTTTCTCTGAATGAAACAGAATGAAATCAAAAACCCGTCCGTATACCAGTGAGTGCTTTTCCAGCGTTCGGAGGAGTGACGTCGCTGTAGGGGTTGCTGGGAAACCATGAGGGCGGCATGGCATCGCGGTGTGTGCCCTCCAATGCAGGTCCAGCACACATCGAGTATCAAACACCGCCGCCACCGCCGTTAAATCTACTTCGTTGCCATTAACGAGGTCGTGTTGAGCGTCGCGCGCCCGCCCGCGTGCTGGTGCTATTTCTGTCGTTGTTGTTGTTGTTGTTGCCCAGTGTCGTTGTACACTGTTTCGTGTGCGTGCAGCCCTGAGTGGTCATTCTGGGTGGTCAAATGTCCAATCCGCTAATCACCGACAACATATCGAATCGTCGTTATAACTACCAAACGATAACTACCGAAAATGAACACAGAGAGACGAACGCACAGAGAAGAGCAGCGCAGGATCAGCAACAGCCAAGTCGATGTATCACCGACGGGGGCGAACAGCAGTAGCAACAAAGACAGCGAGGAACGAAAGCTCGATGTTGACGGCGACACCGAACAGATTGATGGGTTGCTGTCTCGAGCGGGTGCTTAGGACAGAGGCTGGTGGGTGGCCAGCTGATAACGCGGCTAACAATACTGCGGCGGTAAGGTCAATCTTCAGTGACAGAATTCCTCGTTAAAGATACAGCAGAAAGATTAGACATGGAACAACAAAAGCAGCAGCGGGAAATGGTAGCTGAGCTGTTGGTGAGCCAGAATCGACAAATTTGTAATGTGCGAACGGCTAGTGGATGCCGGCGATAGTCGAATTGCCAAAGATAGAACAAGCAGATGACTATATATATATATAATATATATATATATATATGTGTGTGTGTGTGTGTTTGTTTATGAACGTGAGCAATTCGAGAAGGAAAACAAGAAGTACATCCGGAAAACAACCCTATGTTTTTGATCATTTGCATTCAGATATAAAGTCCAAGCTGTCGAGGTACCACGAATGCATCTCAACGCAACAACTGTTTTCAGTGAATACCATATGTAAATCTGCTCAGATGCACTCTTGAATCCATCTTTAGCCAGCTTCAGAGCGAATCCGTGAAGATCTCCTTTCATATTCGTGTCAAACCAAACAGGCAATGTCTGTGTGGAGACAGATATACATGTGCACGTATGATCGAAAGCTAATTGTCGCTGTCATGATCACCAGCAAACAGAAGCATATCGTCGCATATTCTTTCCGACCCAAAGGGCTCACGAGGTCTGGAGCTGGCAAGTTGGCAAAGTCCGTTGCCAACACTGGTCACCGGGCAGCCCAGAACAGTAAATATTAATCCACCAGGACCCAACACCGTGCGGGCTCCTCCCCTCGGCCCCTGCCTAAAAGATGTGATTATACCCTGCTACTGTTACTTCTGCGAGATCTACATAGGTCCCGTTGGCTCCTCGTAGAGGAGCATTGGATCGTGGCTCCCGCTGCTTTTCTCATCGCGCGCTTATCGCATTTCAGTGATGCGCAGAGGACGATAGGGCGCACAAAGACAATCAGTCACCATACCGTATTTCTCACCCTCACCCTGCCTCGACGTATGTGGGTGCGTGTATGTGCTTATATGTGCATGTATTTATGTGTTGAAGCGAGCCTCTCTTGACGCGATGTGGATCGGATAGGTAGGCACGGGGTAGCGCGGGGTTGTTATGGCTAAGAGCGGATTGAAGGGAAACAACTGGTGAGCGATGCCATTAGCGATATTGTTGTGTACGGTGTATGCTTCGTTGTGTTGGCTCCTACTTGCTGCTCTGCTGCATTAACGGCAAGTAATCGAGCAAGGTGAGGTGTGAGGCGTTTAGTTTTGTGTGTCACACGTTCACCTCGATGGAGACACCCATCCGAGGGAGGAAACACAAGAGCAAGTGGGAGAGCGATCACAAAACGAACAAAACCTACCTAGCTAGCTAGCAGCTGACTGGAGGCCCCATTGTTGATAACGCCCTCGACGAAGATGTACGATTGTGGCTGGGATATGCTCGACTAAAACGCACTTAGCCCGGTTCATTGACTTGCTGGTTGGTTCCTCGCGCTATGCGCTCATCCATAATACCGAGCAGATTGGATGTATGCACTTGGGGGGACACGCTCTCCATGTTCAATGAGTGTACACGGGTCATGTTCCGATTGGGATTGGGGGTTTCGGTTTGAGCCTAGGATGCGCCTATTTAATGACCATCTGGTTAGCTTGAAACGGGGGAGTCTATCTCTTGCTGTAACATATATGATAAAGCTTCATTAACACCGTCCCCATATGATATGCTTGGCATTTAGACTTTCCTTCAATCAAAGAGACGAAGCAGAGACCAAACTGGTGAATTCCGTTGTGAGGCATATCTCCCATTATGCTATTGTATTTATGTCAATCGGCCGTACCTGTACATCAGCACAATCTGCATCTTCAGAATGGACCTAATGATGGATGCATTTCGTGTTCCGTTTGTGTCTACACTTATGCTCGATCCTACAATTAAACCGATCTATCTATGTTTCCCTTGTTCGCCGGGCACACAAGAATATCACAAGCGGCCACTTGCACAGCTCATTGGCCGTTTGTTGATCTTCGCTAGTCGCCTCGTAACCTTCGGGGGTGTTAAGACCGCGTAGGCGGGGGGCCCCGTAGACGCGTGTTGGATGGGGTTTCAAACTCCCCTTTATACCATTCTCGCTCGATGATTTTAGCCATTGAAAAGTGCAGTATCCTGCTCAGTGATGCCCGCTGATGGCACCGCACATCAAATCGAAAGAACAGCGCGAAGAAGCGGACTTGTGTTCGTTGCTGTTTTGTTTCTCCCAGCCTTCCTTGAACTTGAATCAAGAATCCCAAAGCGCTACAGCACGCCTCATCGACGAGCAACTAGCAACTGATCAACGAATAGCTTCAGCTGTCTTCGAACGAAATAGAGAACAAAAACATGCCAACAGACGTCTGTATTCGCTGACACCACCCATACGCATGTATTTAAATAGCTACAGACGAAAATGTCTCGTCTCGCCCAGACGCTGCTGCTGTGATCACGCTCCCCGACTGACCGCTGACTGTTGATTCCGATCGACCTGTTGATGTGGTTTTCGGCTGGCGAAAAACCGCACCCGCCGCCGCCACCGCCGCCGCCGCACGTGTTCGCATAAATGTCCACCGTTTTGAAACGTGGTAGAGAATCGGAGAGACGGTGCCGATAGTTATGTCGACAACGTCAGCCTCTTTAGCACTGCCGTTACCCGCATCGATTAGCACGTCATCGTCTGGCGGTTAGCTGTCAGATGGTCTCACATGTAAAATATGTTGCGGCTTGTCGTACAGTCGTCTCGAAGCAAAGTGACAACTTAAGTAGCATATTTAGTGAGTGTGGTCATTTGTGATTTGTAAAAAAAAATTTATATATATATATCAAATATGTAATCGCCACTGGTAATAAATAGCTCGATGGACAATAGTAGGAGTTGTTGAAAACGCGACCGAGTGCCGCCACACGAACGGAACAGCTGAGCCTCAACAGCAGCAGCTGCAGGACACTATCGACGAATTGAGACGGGCACACTGCGCAGGCATCGTGGTTTGCTTCTATAGATTTTAGTGGTAACTCGCTTAATTGTCCTCTCATAATCTGATAGACGTTCACCATTTTTTGCGCAGCCATCCTAATATTCTACACAATTTCATGGAAAGTAAAAAATCGATACGATTCACGAGTGATGCCACTCGCCTCGCATCCTGCCTCATGCGACGGCCACACGTGTCAACTTCAATAAGAAAACTAGAACTGTGCGGATGCTCTGTCTCACCCATTAACGATGGTCGATGGCGCCAACAGAGCCATTTCGACAACTGCGATTATAAAGCAAGGCGCCACTCCGACCGACGACAAAGCGGCAGCGGGGATGGCCGTGGTTGATAATGGATGCTGCCCAATCACGGCCGGTTTGTTAGACAAGTTGCCTTACTATAACACATAGCTATATCGTACATATTTACATAGAAGAAAATAATTATTAAATGTGTGTATATATACACATATAAACAACATAAAAAAAATGTATATATATTTACGAATAACAGAAACGACAGATTGACTGCGACGCCGACCGCGTTCACTTACCTCGAGAAGGGATTTCGTACTTGGTTGGTTCGTTTGCCTTGTTGATTATCATTACTGTGGAATTTCACAGAAATCTGCACATATATCAAAAACAAAACTACTTGAACCCTGTGCGTGCTGGCTGGCTCCTCCATCAAATGATGTCAAGCACCTTCTTGTCCCGGTGGTATGGATGACCACTCTTTCATCAGTAGTACAGTATACGCCGATTCTGACCTGTCAACGGGCACATCTGGATGACAGCGACCGTGTCCAATCTCGATGAACAGCTTAATTGGCCGACTTTCGTTTTTTTAAATCTACCACTGGTAGAGTTCGTGGATATGATGATTTTATTTGAGGATTGATATTAGAAAATGGGTGTTTGACTCTTGCGTGGAATCGTTATCAGCGTCTCTCGCGGAATTGCACCGAACACTGAATCCATTGTTGAAATGCAATGGAAATATTCTGCATTGCTTCCTACGCAATATTTGGCTCAAGCGCCCAAAAAAAAAGACTCCGCAGACTGATCGTTGAATATTGCGATCATTCAAATATAGTTGAAATACTTCCACCATTTTCTAAGTCCTGCAGCGATCTCTCTTATCGAGCTTTTAGGACCATTTGTCTCAGAGTATCATTGGAATCTCAGTCGTAGTTATAGTCGAAACTTCATCTTATTTGTAGATCGTCGACCACTGTCTGATTATTACGCTTGAAGGGCGGACGTAACGAACACCTCTGCAGCTTTCGTGTGTAGACTGCCATAGCAACAGCGTCATGGAGACAAAAAAAAGATGAAGCCTAAATATTCTAAATAAAACATGCGTTAGGTAACCGAAAATATTAATGATGTTGAAACTTTGTATATCGTTTTCGCTTGAAAAAGTTCTTGCTCGATAAATCTCTGGCGCCGCTTGCCAATAGCGCAAGAATCAAGTCAGAGAAGACGTGAAAAATTATCATGGGATGAATGCCCTGGGAATATACCTTGACATAGCAAGTCATATGGCTATCAAATTAAGATATTGTGCTTACAAATAAACTTGGATTGGCGGATATTACAAGAACTGCAGCCAGTACTCATAGGTGCTCCTAAAATAGCAGAAGCTGACGCGTCGCTTTTCATGTAGACGTCATCCGGGTGACCATTTTTCGTCAAGATCTCCTCTTCCATTTACCTCTTCTTATTGTGAGTACTTTCCGTCGAATCTATTCACTATCTATACAAGATCCGGCGGATGAAACACATCACGGCCGATGGCCACATTGTGTACATCAGACTAATCGCCAGTGATTCCCTCTATTCCTCTGGGAGTCTTTACGAACGCACCTAAGCACGAGCCACAGCCAGTGTATGACGACGAGCGCCAGTGCCGTTGTGAATCATCGCCGGTGTGAGTTCTTCGGGGGGATGTTGAAACTTTGACCTATTAGTAAACGAGGCTATCTGATGAAGCTCGCACTAAGCAAGTGAACGCGACTGGTCTTGTCTGGTCGATTATATCGCAGTCAGGAGGCCACACGGATAGTGGTGTCAGGCACTCCTATTCAAACTCGTGAATACCACAAGTTGATACAATTTCGAGAAGGCAACGTGGTCGAGTGACTGCCGTTCTTCTATGGCCAACGTATGATCAGGCTGTTCGTCGAAGGTTGTGGCCAACCGATAGGAACATAAGTCACAGTTACAACAGGAGGCAGCCACTTGACGAACTACCCTAGGAGAGACACGGGCCGCAGAGAATCTAATTTTCATGCTAACGCGTCTAGCAGATGGCCACCATCGAGGAGGGGTGTTCGTAAAGGCCTGTTATTTGTCCAATTTTTAAGTATTCGTTCATTAATAGCGTTGTTGCAAGCGGAAAACGCGTGGCCGTGAAGAGCATGTTCATGTAGCGAATGCATACTCCTAACTCATAGAATGCATACTCCGAGCTTCTGGTTTTTCTTTGTGGCCCACGCGGGACCGCGGATTTTCAAAGATCCACACAGCTCTTTTCTGAGTTGGGTCCCACCGTGGCGTCATCGTCGTCGTCACTACCTTTGTCAGTAATGGACGGACGACCAATTTACAGAGAGCTCAGAGCTAATTCGGGTACAGCGCATGTGTGCGCTGGCACGCGCCGGCCGCGAGGCAGAGTACGCCACATAGGCTAGTATACGCGTGCGAGCGAGAAAGTGAATTCGTTAGGAATAATAAAACAAAAAAAATTGTGGGCTCATTATCATCATCACCATTACGCGAACAAATCCGACGAGGAGAAAAGACGGGCGAAAGTTAACTTTGGCCTTAAATTGCAAGTATGCTCTAAGAGTTTTACATGAATATGATTAGATATGTCCCGACGAGCTCGTCTGCTTGCTTCGAAAAGCCGCGTGAGGGGCCCTAGCTGCTGCGGGTTGGATTATAACATATATATGACAGGTCTCGCCGGGTGCTCGCCTTTGCTTCTATTACTATATATAATGTTTAGTATGGTGTCAGCTGCGAGTCGAGGAGCTTGCTCGATCCAGCTACAAATGCTCACCGTGGCAATGTGGGTGCTGCCATCAATTGACCCGCCGATGTCAGGTGTAGGCGTTGTCCATTCATACAAGACTATAAAAGGCCAGCGCACCTTGGGTTCGGCCGGTGGATTACGTATTGGCCTTTACACGAGATTGAATTTCAAATGTGCCTGCCTCGAATGTAAATATCGAAGACCGTTTTAAGTACACGGGTCACATCGTAGTCATCTGTAGTCCGGCAGGCCTGTCTATGCACAATGCTGCCGTAGATGGGCAAACGATCCTGAGAGCTATCTCGCTTCGGACCCTAGTTGATTTTTATATTGTACATGATAGTAACTATCTCGATGTATGTGACCTGCGTATACACAAAGTAGGCTGGGGCAATTGCCGGCACACATCAGAACGGGACGGCAAAATAGACGGAAAAGCGCATCGCCGCCGTTGCCAGAGTGGCGATTTCACTTGGCTCCACCTCGTTCTCGTTTTGTCGGAACTTGGCCAGGGGAGCGATGGGGGGGAGCCTTCTGAAAAGCACGAGCCTATCTCTCTGCACCATTTTGGGTCATCCGGAGCGTATGAGTCCATCCATCTTACGGGGTAGTGCTGGGAGACCTATGAAAGCGAGCGGCTGAAAGGGGACGTCCATATATTTTGACCCGGACAACCAATGTGCGCCATACATAAGAGGTCGTGGATGTCCACAAGGCACGGATGCGCGTCTTCTCTCTCTTTGTCTCTCTCTCTCTCTCTCTAGAGGGAACGGTGCAGATGGCAGAGAAAGGAGATGTCCACTGGTTGGTTGGTAGTGTTTGTATGCGAGGCTCTCCATGGGTGAACCCCATAGCTAACAGTGAGCAATGATGCGGGCACGGTGTCGTGTGGCCCTCCGAGGCGACATAGTGAACTGCATCAACTCGGCTGTGGCAACCCGAATGAGACACGGACAAGTTGGTGGTTGCAGCGGTGGTGGTGCTATTTGGACAACGCACTGGTACGCATGATCAACAAGAGCGTCCATCTTCGCTCCATCAGCTTTCCCGGAGTACCAGGTAGAGTGCAGGTATGTTCGCGCAGTTTCGGCTTGCCAATGGACGTAGTGGACTTACCACCACTTACCACGTACCATACAACAACCTATGTCCTTTCCAATGTCACCGCCACTTCGTAGAGTTAGCACACCGGTGAGCACCCCGGGAGAGCTCCGAAACGCAGGAAGGGGGCTACCGAGTATAAAGGACGAGGGGCATGGCTGGCCATTTGTTAGCTGGCGAACGCTGTGGCTTGGTCAGACATTACCACCCCACCAAGCTACCATCTGGTCAGCGTTCTCTCCTGGAGCCCTCATCTCCGCTCTCTCTCTCCCTCCCTCTCTTTTCTCCATCGGCTATGTCGATCCGCGGCCATCGCGCCTTCTCCCCGTGGAGACGAACGGTAACTCCACCCATTGGTGGCTTTCTTTAGCGTTCTCCGGCGACGCACCCTTGGTGAGCCACTGCTCTAGAGATGCCCTGAATGACTCGCCTGCAGGCCCCATATATACAGCAAGCATCTATGTACATAGCAATACATAGACGCACGGCTGCTAGAGCCAGCGTGCCCCTGACGCTTGCCTCACGATGCATCGGTACACTCATGGCGCACCGGACATGCATGGGCGTCTTCGTATACTGCTGAACTGAGTGTGCCATTGACGCACCAGCCCTGCGCTGTCTCGAACTAACGTCAGCACAAGGCAACGACATGAAGTTGTAGTAAAATCCATCCTAGCTAATCACATAAACTGGAGTAAAATTGGTAAACGCCGACTGTCTCCTGCACCTATGATGACGGCCTATGCACTAGAGAGTGCTGGCCTGCTCAGAAAATTTAAGTCCGGAGGGAGGTCTTTGGTGGGTGTCAAGGAGCCACACCCATGTAGATAGTGAATTATGTATCAGTTCTCTATCCCTCTTCTTGCTAGTCTGATCTGGAGAAGATTTCGGGAGGTCGAATGCTGATCGGGCATGCTCGAGCCTGGGCAGGGTCAAGGTGCCGCGTCGCCGACCTTATACCTGCTTATCCTACCAACGGCGGATGGGGGGGGTACAACGAGTTTAGTGGTCGTAGGCAGCCGATAAATAGGCTCCAACAATGGTTTGAACGACTGAAGGAACTGGCGAATGAACAAAGCAATGTAGCAGTACACTTAAAGTGGAGTACCTACCATTGAGAGTATTCGGCCATGCAATAGAGAGACGCATCAGATAGCCTTCCAAGTGTTTCATGATTCGTTTGCACTCATGTAGCTTCTCGAACTATTTGGAGTAGCATGGATACATTTCATCATGCGCTGCTGTAGCCAACAACGACGAACAGCTATCCAAGAGATATCCAAGGGAACTACTGGTCCGTCTTAGGGAATCATGCGCAAGTATATGCACAGGCTCAGCGAGCCAACAATGCCGACCAATGTCTCGATTAGTGCCAATAGAGTGCTACTCGAGAACATGTTCTTGACAGCCCTGGTCGAAAACAACTGCCGACCACGAGAAAATCATACGCTATGTATATGTGTGTGTGTGTATGTGTGCTTATTGCTTGATGACATGTAACCACTCGAAACGTAATCGGTAATTTCGCTCAGCTGTATCTAAGCTCGTTTTAGATCAATGCCATCAACTCAATCAAAGCAGTCTTTCAGGGCAATTATCCTATTATAGATACAGTATGTTTGTATGGGGAGATCCTCGTTTTATTCTCGTTTCCGAAATCACAAACCAAAGTACGGGCCCACTCTGATAATGTGGGCGATACGATTGCCTATCGTCTCTGTATTACATTGACACTTATTTAGCTGACAGATGCAGCATTCAATGATGACAGAGCCACAGAACTCGGAGAGATTTGCATCGCGTAGTAGTATAATACAACAGTACAACAGTACAAGTAGTATAATAATATCGAGGCAAAATCGACGGACGGACGGCCATTGCGTGAGAACCTAAATGAATATGGGAATGCTTGTCGCTGAGTATTCCCATATCTAGTATTCCATTCGGACTAGTGACAAGCATCCAACGAATCATCGGTGAATCAGTCCCTCCTGAGGTATCCTCGCACAAGGGTGTGGGGTGCGACCTGCTGAGACGGGAACGGTGGTAGATTCGGCCTTTCCAAGAGAGGCTTTCTGGCAGGCATCGATACTTTAGACATTCCTCCCCTCACCCCGCCTCCTCCACAGTCATAGTCCTAGTTTGTCCTATTAGGACTCGGTGTACTAGCTACGTGAGATGAGGCGAAACCGGTCGCCATCCCTGACCTCAAGGTGTACGAGTACAATCGACACCGTTGAGAGAACTACAGAGTGACATTGAAGTCGATACGCATGGGATCCAGGCATCAGCATCGTGGATATATAATAATAATAATACATTCAGACGGAGTGGTACGGCTTGGAAGTAGACAACGGGGTTCCCATGAGCAGTAGGGGGAACATTCGCTCACACGGGCGTCGTGTCGGGTCTGACACCAATCGATCTACCGGACTTCGGAGGAGAGCGCTACATATCACTCCAAGCGCGCTCCATGAGAGCGCGAAACAATGAGGTTGACATTTAGCTCACACTGTTGTTGATCTATCAGCAGTTACCATCGGACGATGAAGGACTCGGGGAACCAACATGAAATCGCCAATCCGGTCTGGGAAAGCATATGTGCTAAATGCATGAATTACCATCTGAAGTATTCTATTTCTCTCACTAAGTCTCAATCTCGTTCATCCACTTCAATCTCGATTGTATGCGACAACCACTCTCGTGGCGTTGTTGAGCAAGTTGCGCTTTGTCAACTAACATCCTTGTTTAGCAAATGCAGAAATAAATGATGCTTAGCTCGACATATATAGACGATTCTGGTAGCAGTATCCAAGAAGTAGATAGCATCACTTGTATTGAACAATGAAGATGCCTCGAGTATTCCTCTTGCTGGAGATCCCTGTCAGCAGTTCCAATTCACTTTCTGCTACGGAATTTTTTTAATATATGGTGCAAACTAGTTAAATTTACTTAATTTGGTTGTAGTCGTATTCGATACATCCGTGTTGCTCTCAGTTCCTGTACAACAGACGTATGAAAACCATATATATATATATATATATATATATATATAGTGTATATAGACTGCCAGCACAAGCCACAGACTTCATGATGATGACTTTGTCCATTGTCACGTCCTCTTTAAATGGCCTTACCGTTCGTAGTGTAACCATACACATCTTGCACAGTAAATGTGGATAATCACGCATACCCACCGCGGTAGTGTAGAGGCACTACAGCAGTTTGTTTGTACGTGCCTGCCTAAGGTTAACAGGCGACCTTTTGAAGTCGCCCGACGATGAAGGACCTACGAACTCAACCGAGTGACTCGGTGAACCTACACCGGATTGCTGTAGACACGGTGCGCCCGAAATAACGAGACCGGAACGAAATGGTCACATTTCAGCTGGTAGTAAATAATGCAAATTGTCTGAGACAGACGCACGCGGTGGGGTTTGTAACAACATTAGCGCCTTTACAGAAAACATCAGAATAATAACAGACCACGAATTCTGTCCGCGTTATTCTATCATTATCACCATCCACAGTAATAATAATAATAATAATAATAATGATTGTATAACGGCTCATATGAATCATCAGGGTAAGTAGCGCAGATAGACTTGCGTGTACCGTAAATCCACCGTAAATATAATCATCTGGGAAGATTCGCGAAGTGCTTACAGTTTGTAATGATAAGCACACTAACAACGAAAGATAACAAGCGAAATAGACAGTATACTTTGTTTAGCAGCGAAATTTGAGTCGTCGAATTTCGCCCCCACAGCAACGCGACCCCGGATAAAACTGAAGTAGTGAGGCAACACAGTACAATGTCAAAGCAATGCCATCATCTACTATTCAGTCGATCGAGGTCGTTGCTGTTGTTGTTGTTGTTGCGATCAAAATCACACTGGGTTCGACCCCGTCTTCCTAAAGCTATTTTAACTCTTTTGGCCAATCTGTATCTTTCGAAGTAGCACAACGCCAGTGACGAAGGCAAGATACACGCCAGTAGCCACCATAAACGACAGTGTCAACGATTTATATATAATCAATATATATGTATATATATATATATAGCTTTTTCGTGTCAGTTTTGGCATTGCAGAACTTCGCCTCTATTAGCGGCGGTTGCACGAAGACGGCCACTGCAGCGGCTTCGTGCTCTGTCATTCCGACAGGATCTCGTCACTGTCACAGGACAAGTCCCTGATCGCCCTTTCGATGGTTGAATTCACCATATATATATATATATATATATATATATATATATATATTGTGGCAAGTTTATTGGTCAACATTTCGTTCTGTCATTTAATTTCCAATTTACCACGTGCTTGTTTCGTTCGATGCGGCATTCGGATGCTTATCCACAATTGGCGCTGACAATTGGCGACCGCTGCGGTGTCGAGCCTTCTGTGTCCGGTGGCTGCTTGCAGACATCGCATTGAACGGCGGATAGGTTCACCGGGATACAGGCGACGCGATCAGTGAAGCGCTTCAACAATAGGTGGGGGGGGGCTTACCAAGCACATCGATAGTTCTGTCGAATTGCTCCAGTGGCCCGACTGCCGCCTACAGTAAGCCGGTCAAGTTGCGGTAGTATGTGAAGAGAAGTATGTGAGATCCTTTTACTTGATCTGTGCCTGACTTAATGATGAAATTGCAGGCTTACAGATTTACATACAACTTGGCATGTATATGAAGAATATAAAAAACATTATCACATGCATATGTATTCGTACAGGGGCGATACAGTGCGATTGGGTATAACTACCATTGATCTAAAAAATAGAAACCCTTCGAGTATTCTTTTTTCACCACCTCGCCAGTGCAATGTTCGAAGATGGCAGAACATTTCACATTTTTTTTTGTGCCAACAGTCTCACTGTCCACTGTACTGAGAAGGTGGCATTTTTTGCTACTCTAAACGTCGGTTCCAATTTGCTCCTTGAAATTTGTTCCTGTTGCCATTCCGCTATCGATCGTGGCTTGGACCACGGGGCGATTTCCTTCGATCTGTTCGCACGTTTATTGAGAGAAATACAAGTGTTCGCCAATGTTCGACAGTGACAGTCGTCGCGAGCACCAGCGACGTTCATAGCCCGGCCCCATACCGAGGGCAAACTCGATCCGCGTTCGATCGTATCCGATTCTCAATGATGTGTCCGATTTCCTATCGTTGTCGAGTTGATAGTAAACAAAAAGCGGCGGGGGCGGGGGCAACAAGCGTCGGAAGAATCAATCAAAGCTGCCGTCCCGTCGAACGAATCGTGGGTGTTCTGGACCCCGTGAAATATTCGGCTGACGCACCGACGATCCGCTCATTTCTTCCAGTTCGCTCGGTGGAGCCCTGCGGGGAGCAGCAACAATGCTAGTCATAGGCCGTTGCCGTCATCCAGCAGCTGCTTTTTTGGGCTTTATCTCATCCCATTGTCAGCTCAGCTATCACGCACGTGGTTGGACCAACGAACTTAAGTGGTGGTAAACCTCGCCACGTTTTTGGCATAACTGCCGAAACTTGCCGGTTTATGAAACACACATTTTTCCTGCTCGCCCTGTCGCACTTCCACGATTCAGCGACGACTCGGCGCGTCGAACCACACGTCTAATTTTGTTCGCCGACAATAAATAATACCGTTATGTAATGCGGCGAATTTCGGTGCCTCTCCCACCCCGTTGTTCGGATCGAAATCACGATGCGATTTGATCCGATTGGCCGCCATGGACGGCGAATCAAGTCGAGATGATGATGGTGTTAAAATGATGTCCACTCTATCAGCGTGGACGACGCCGGGGCGGATTCAAGGGGGATTTATAGCTTGACTCGCTAACGCCTGTTGGTCAAGCTGTTCCCCTTTCGAGAAAGCGTTCAGTTGTTGCTGCTGTTGCTGACGCTCCTGCTATTGTTTCGATTCTCCGCCGGCATTTTTCGCCCGTTACCGCTCGATTGTGTTTATGTGTTAGATAATCGAATGGAATAACTGGAATGATGTTAACATAGCTAAGCCTCTTTAGATGCTTCGTGACGCGACAACCGGTGGCACTCGCTTGTTGCACAGGGGTGTTAATGCTGCTGGGAAGGATTAATGTGATTTGTTTTGATAGAGTAGGACCACACGACATAGTCATCTGCGCGGATTCACCCGTTCACGCAAATAATCACGCTACCGTTGAATGTGTATTCGTTCGATTTGCTTTATCGAGAAACAAAAGATGTGTTTTCTCCGACACTGAGAGCCTGGCGAAGGTTTCCCACTCAACACGAGGGCTAGGAGACGGAATTCATTTTTAAACATTGCTTATACTGAGTCTTCGGTGACAGTACTAGTTAAGATTGACACGATGGCTTTTGTTGAAATTGTTATGTACTGGTGAGTCTCAACACTAAAAGGAAATAAAAGCGGTTGTATACCCCACATGAGACAAATTCTCCCTGCACGATGTATGCAACTGGCACACGTAATAATATCATCATTGCAGTAGTGTTAAAACAAAGAAAACAACAGCTAGAGAAAATCTATAACAACAATCAACCTCAAATTTCCATTCAGGTAATTCCACTTGGGTGTCGTTGTAGCTACTGATTACTAATTTGTTTTGCGCCAATCGCATCCCCCTGCGAAAAGAGTATCAGGGAAACGAATTGCTACAAATGGATTCATGATCTTCCTCATTAACATTCCACATTGTGGTGGTCATTACGAGGCAGGTTCTCGCTGGAGCAAACAACAGAGTGAACGCGGGATTCACTCTGTCCATAGGTGGTATCAGACCCAGCGACACTAGCGTCATAGTAAAGAAGAACTACAGTGGAGGCCTCGTAAGCTGTGTGATGATTTCGTGTGTTCCGCGAACAAAAGTCATTACCATTAAACATCAGTTATCGCCCTTTGGCCGGCTGTGGACACAGGCTACAATTGATGATGATGATAGTGATGATGATACGAGCCTGTCCGTCATGTTGCAAACATTATATCTATCTATCTATAGCTTACCCGCCACATGGTAGTACAGAATTTGCATTGACCGCGTATGTGTCTTTGTATATAACAGCACAACATCAAACTGATATCTCCATCCTCGCCCAAAACGAAAATCGCAAGCGTGTTCTATCGGAAATGATCCCGACGATCACATTCACCAATTTAACAGCAGCAGTGCGAAGCTGTTTTGTAGTAGTCCGGTAAAGCAAAATTCCAAACTAGTTTTTTTTTTTCTCTGCTTCTCATCTACTTCGTGAACAGAGAACTCGCATAAAAATCAACCTGTTCCTAAATGAATGAACCCAGCGTGGTAGACAATCAAGCGCATCGTCATTGTCACTTGCTCGCGTGTTTCGTACACGACCCCGCGCTTCTGCCGTTTCAAGACCTCGAGTATCATCATTTCGCGGAGAGGGAGCCATAGCCTGTGTCTGATATTTTTTGGCGCCTGTCTGGGTGTTGAGAGGGGGAAGCCAGGACTGCGGTAGTCGACAGTTGTTCAAATGCCTCGGCGCCACCGTGCAGCGAGGAGCGTTTCGTGGCTCTTTTCGCCACACTATGGAGCTGGCTTGCAGTCGTTGTCGTCGTTGTCTGTAGTACGGCCACAAAGTTTCGGCTTGTTTTAGCAGCAGTAGTAAATCGCAGCAGCAACATTATTCGTATGAACTCGTTTGAGTTGATAACCGACCTCCCGAGGTGCGCTTGTAATTGTGTGAGATATATAAAACAACACTCTTAATTGCGTGAAGCATTGTGCGTGAACAACTCGTGGATATAACAGTTGTTTTTGTTGTAGTAGTTGGATATTCTTGTGACCACCCTTGGATACGTACTATATCAACCGTATAGTGTGACCTACGAGCGCTTGTGTTCAACACGAAAATTCTCGAGCGACGAAAAGTCAACTTTGTGCCTGTCGAGTTTGTTTTTCGTGCGCAGTCTTCTCAGATCTGTGTATTAGCCAACGACGAGTTAGTTGATTTAACTCGAAAGAGATTCTACCACTTTTGCCGCAACGTGCAAAAGTCGTCGTAGAGTTTCGCCTACATACGACCACGCATTGATCATCATATTCATCACAAATCGCCAATTCGATTCAAATCTCAACAAAATTCGTCCAAATTCTTCATTAGCCTCCACGCGAAGGCTAACCGACCTTTGGACGACTGACTACTCGTGATCAATCCGATACTCACGGAAGGCGATATCAACGCACAAGTTCGAGCCACGAACAACGAGAGAACTACAGCGACAAAGAAGACGAATTTCGAAACGCGAGTTGAAACCTGCCAAAGCCTGCCCGTACTACGTCTGAACTTCGTAGTCAGCTATTCACTAGAGTGCGACCGAGAGCCATCCGCGCTATTGTTGAATTTTTGACTGCTGAAACCGCTGCCGGGGAACGGCCGAATCGAGTCGTGTTCTGCTTGCGCTGGGTGCATTCTCGGATATCTTCTCTTCACTTCGTCGAAGAGGTTCCTGCAGACTGCGTTGCGCTCTGGCCGTTCTTCGTCAGTGATATCGGCTAGCGATTGAAAGCAATACGCTGTGATCGCGAGAGAGGCCTGACGAGTTAACCTGTGCACCGATGTCCCACTGGCTGATCTGGCAACATACAAAACCCTGCTCGTTTGTCTCGTCTTGCAACTCCGAGGGCGGGCATTCTTGTTGCGCGTCTGAAACGCTGCATCTGTTGCTGTAGCATTGAATGTCGAACGGTGTCGTCTCCCGCGCTCTGAGACATGTACAAATGTAGTACAACATGACACGTGGAATGGATTATCTAAGAAACAGTTTCACCCTACCGAACAACAAGAAGAAGTCTCGATATCCACCGAACCTCAGCAACGAGGTCTCGTCGAAGGGCATACCCATCGGCTCAGCGAAAATGAAAGCTCACGCACACAAGGTGAAGACGGTCAGGCACGGGGACTCGGACGTGTTGGTTGGCGACCGTTTAGACGACATCTATGCCACGCTTCCCCGACGGCAGGTGCCCGACTTCTACGGGGGTGACTGCGAGGTCGAGGTGCAACAGCCGCAGCCGTCAGCGTTGCCAAAAAAGTCTACGCGCATGACGTTGGACGACAACTTCCTGTCGGTGTCGAACAGCGACATTTCGGTCGTATCGGACTACGGCAGTGGCGGCAGCGAGTTCGACATCTCGTTCCGGCGCAGCGGCAGGTCAACCCTGTACGCCACGCTGCGAAGGGGAAAAAAGAAGCTTTACAAAGACGAGAAGCCCGCCGGAGTTAGCCGGAATGCCACCGTGATTAGCGACTCGCGAAGGTCGTCCACGTCGACGGTTCTCTCCAGTGGAACCGGCAGCCTGCCCGAATCGCCCCCAGAGTCGGAGAGCGGCAGCATGACGAGTGGCAGCCAAATCTATGGAACGATTGGCCGGTGCACCTCGAAACGGAGGGAGATCCTACCGCCGTGGCTGTGCGACACGTCAACCAGCCTTCCGGCGACCCCGTCGCTCGAGTTGGCGCCAATCTTCAGAGAGCCGCCTGCTTTTGTACAGCCGCCTGCCAGCCGGGTTGGAAGCCTTGAAGATCTCCACCAAACGTCAGACGACGCGAGCTCACTGAGGAGTTTCGCTAGCTCGACGTCGGCCTCGACCTACTCGAACCCGAAGGAGGCTATCTACCTTCGGCCAGCGATGCTTGGCTCAGCCCCGTTGCAGCCGTCGCCAGCCAATCACCATTCAATGCCCTGGCAGAACAACAACAGCAGCATCGTGTACAAAAGTGCCGAAGAGCTTTGTAGCACAATGTGCTCGTGCCGAGATCGGGCCTGCTCAAACGTGGCTGGCTATCGAGTTCGCGCATGCAAAACCATGGAGCCATTGTGGGAAAGCGAGGATGGCCAGGTTCAGCTGCGCAACAACGAAAAGCACAAGTGGTACGACGCCCGAAAGGTGAAGCACAAAAGCTGCCCCGCGTTCCAGGTGAGAACCTATCAAATAGGCATTATTTCAAAACCGTATATGAGCTACAATGCATGATAGGTTCTTTGCGGATCGCCATAGCAAGTGTACGGAAGTTGTCGGGTGTCGTCTCGTCATCTATCGTACGTATTTTGTTCTATCTATAAACATTGACTATAGCGCACCTCGCAACAGATTGACGCGTTCTTGCATCGTCTGTTGGGCAATGCAAGTCTAGCCTTATTTTCTGAATGCAACATACGCATATCGTGTAATGGTGCCATTTTCATAGAACCAAATGGTGGTACAATGCAGAAAACGCAAGCACCACGCCACGAACGCGATGAATGAATGCCCCCCTATTGCTGTCAATATAAGAAGCGATAAACGAATAACTAAATATTAGTGCAGCGAGCCACCTCGGCCTGTGTCTTCCCTGTCGTTTTCGCCCTCTCCTTTATATGTCTCTATCTATTCATGTCTGCATCTCTCATTTTTTCTCTCTCTGTGTGAATAAAGCAAAAGTTGAAGTTGCTCTGGCTCGGGATTGGCGCGAGCGCGCGGAACTTCTGGGCCACGGCTGCTGTCTAATAGTTCTTCGTCGTTCCGCCGTCACAGCCGCAGGTGGAAGTACTGCTGCCATAGCAAATAGTAGTTCTGGCGTCATCGAGGGGTGCGGCGGCGGCGGCGGCGGCAGCCAACGGAAAATCCTGCCGTGAAGGACGACGACGACAGCAGCAGCAGCCGAAGCGATGTTTCCAAGACTCACTCTGCATGTTATAAATAGCTGGTGGCTGGCTGTGTCGGTGGCGGACACTGAATTCGGCGGATGGCGGTAGTGGCTCGCTCTATTCCAGTCCACTCCTTCTTCGCCGGCTTTAAGAGATAACCGCGTCGTCCTCGAATATTGCATTAGTGCTAGTGCAATATATTGTTTCTAGTCGCCACTATTTCCTGCAGCAATATTACTACTGCGGTTGTTGTTGTTGTTGTGAGGTTGGCGCAATGATGATGATGATGATTTATTCGCTTTCCCGTTCGCCGGCGTCGAGGTCCTATTCTCTATCGGGTGGTGTCTGCCTGTCAATCTATCCGGCGGGCGGCGATATCGGCGCTGCCGGTGACGCCATCGTGTCGCCACCGAGCCGCAGAACGCGACTTCGAGAAGAAGCAGAAAAAGACGTTGTAAGATAGAGACGATTGGCTGCACCAGAGATATGGACGCTGAAGGCGAGCCGAATTTGAAGGCAGAGGGAGAGAGAGAGAACGAGTGAAGGCACGAAAAGGCAACGCGTCAGCTGATTAGCGACGGCAGACGCAGCAGCCCCAGATTATCTGTCCAAGTGAACGTTGTTGTCGAAGTTGACAAGTCGAAGTATACGGATCGCAAAGTGGTATCAGCCTGCCGGCTAATGCCTGTTGGCTGAGTATCGGACGGGGCGGAGGCAGGCATTAAGTTAAATTGTACGAGATTCATAGATCGATTAAAAGATGAAACGTGCGCCAATCTTGACGCTTGTAAATTTCACTGAGTGTACGTGTACACTGATATGATTATTGAGATGGTTAATTGTGTCCGTATTTGTTAGCATGTAGTCCAGAAGTGATCTGGCAATGACAGTGGGTGGCGAGATGATGGCTAAATACACTCGACAATTATCATTAGTAGCTGCCCGATCCCAGCAGGATTCATCATAATCATTTGGCTATTTTCGGGGACACGAGTGATTAATTTGTTCCTGAACACGTTCAGCATGCTTGACGGTTATTTGGCCGTCGCAAGCTTCGCTGAGTCAGCCAGAGCAAGAAGGAGAGGAGATAAATAGATACACAGACCTTGCACCCATTTCGAAAAGTAGTCATCTGTTGCTTTACGCTACAACTATTATACGGTAGAGTCATCGGGGACCATTCGTCAGCTCGAGCACAAACAGTCTCGGTCAGCAGACCGAACATAGGTTTGGTTGGTTGCAACTTGCTCTTCTGTGTTGGCCTCGCGTTTCTAGCGGCTAAAACCGATAGCGGCCAGTCGATTGAGAGCAGGTAGGCAAGGCAACAATTGCGAGGCAAAAGAGAGATGGCAGTAATGATACAACGTTGCTATTGCTCCTGCTGCTATAGCAGAGAGCAAATGATGGAATCAGAATCAGCCACAGCGTCGGCTGATACACGCCACCAACAGCGCAAGCAGTTGTTGCATTTAACTTATTAGTGTTAGGAGAATAGGACAGCGGAGGCGGGTGCAGTTGCAGCAATCTTTGCTCCATCGTCGACTGGTCTCTTCTCGGGGTCACGACTTCTGTCAATCACGCATCGTCTGTGTGACCTGCTAATCAGTGGTAATTCCAGCCAGTTCGATAGATCCGGGCGTTTCCGTTCGGGGTCTTGATTCGGCATCAGTATCACGCACTAGCAGTATCGATCGACCGAAGGGTGCTTAGTTGCATTTGCATAGGGGATCCTTTCAGCTGTTGTTGTTGTTGTTTTGGTTCTTACCCGTGAAGCTTAGCACAAAACACGTCCAAGCTAAAACAGAACTCGCTGAGTTGCTGTCTAACTGCGCTAAGGCACCGACGAATCAACGAATGTTTAGCACAAAATTGTATATTGTTGTTGTTGTTGTTGTTACTGCTGCTCCTGTTGCTATTGCTGTTGCCACTAGCACTGTGTTGGACATCAACAACGTTTCATTGGGGTTTACGACCGCGGCAGCACTCGGCAGCATCCGCTCGTAGGCAATACAGTAACAACAACACAAACAGTGAAAACCGACAGAGGAGATTCACGAGGACGAGCGAAATCAGTGAGCATATACAACAGCGAGAATAGATTGACGAGAATAAAAACGAAAAAGCAAGACATAGAGAAATAAGGAAGGGCGAGCAGGACCTGAGCTGGGCGGTGTTTCAATAGAACGATTCAATGTTATAGAACAGGGCGATATCGAAACACAACGGAGTGACCGCTGGCATCAGCTAGCCCCAGCTATAATAGCTATTTAGCTGACGAGCGATCGTCGGTCGGTTTGCGCCTCCCGCCAGTCAGTCTTGTCGCTTCAATGCGTCCGTGGATCGTCTCCTCTGGCGTACTCTACTGGTGAACATGCTCCTTCATCGCATATCTTTATATCGTTGTCTCGCTGTGCGGCTATCTCCGACAACGTGTTTTGACTTCCCCCTTGCGTGCACACATATACACCCAATCCGATGGGACGTATTGTTATCGTGAGGAATGATGGCGATTGCGCTGCACCTTTCCTCGGTGTTAGGCCTTTCTAGGCTCAGGTGCTCCGTTGCCTCACCCATGTCATCGTGTGAGTGAGGCATAGATGGGCACGTGCAATACCCGGGTCGTTTCCCTACGAGCAAAAGGAACGCGCCGAAATGTACTTGATGATTGCGGCTTTAGCTGGCCTGTGCTAGGTATGTGTCAGCTCTGATTGGCACATGGACATAATTGGTCAGAGCATTCGATGACGAGTGTCGATGATGGCGAAAACGCCAATGGCAGCGACAACGAGACGAGGAGGCGATTGCGGGCCTGCAGCCACAATGATGTATTCGTGTTCGAGAGGAAGAGGAACAGCTACACGGAACTCTACGGGCTGCGGCTACCTACGAAGTTGTCTCCCCCCCCCCCGCCCCCGTCATTCGTCATCCTCCCACAATACCCTACGGTACCTGACCTTAGGAGAGTTTATTGTTCGTTTGACCCAGCCAACGGACGAATGCATGCATAGGCACATGCTGTGGCAGGAGCAACACCTTTCTGGCGCGGGGGGGGGAGGCTTGATATTCGTCCCTTCTCTCGCTGTGACCGGGACAATCGCTTGTGGTGCAGGAGGTGGCCTCCCATTGTTATCCGCTGGCGCCGTCGCAACTGCCGCGCTGTCATGCGCCAATGGCGTTTGGGACGACGCAACAACTCGGCTAGTTGTGGTTAAGGAACGCGTCGAGAAGAAATTGAAGAAGGAATAATTCTCTCGTTGGACTGTTTCGTCTTGTGGCGACCTACGCTCTGTTTCGGCCAGCGTTCGTGGTAGCCAGTTCGTTTCGTAGTAGACGAATGATGATCGTGAAACATCGGTAATCGTTCTCGATTTGTTTGTTATTGTGTCCACGAACATGTCACGTACATGAAGGATCATTTGTCTTTCTGGTAGGGTCCGTTTTTTTTGCCAGAACATACGGCAGCTTTTACATATAATAGTGTACACGGCTGCCTCTGCATATGCCGCTGCTGCAGAAACGTATGCCTAGAAGTTGCCAGTGTTAGCAGCGTGAAGGCCTCCTGCAGGATCTATTCCGAACCTGTAGTGCCCGGTACGCGAACCTCCGATGTTTGCGACGGTTTCGTTGGTAACACCGAGATCATTTTCGCTCTAAAATAGAAAAATCCATCGAAATTTCCAGTTCACCCGATAACATAAGATGGTCAAATTGACACAGGACATTCACTTGCCGTTGCCGATTTCTCCATTTATCGATGCGTTGCCGCCGTTGCTGCTGCGGCTGCTGTTGCTGCGCCTCGTGGTCGTCGCTGTGCCGTTGTGGAGCCGAACTGCCGCCGGTAGAACGTTAAAGACCACTCGGGACCTCTTGTCGGATCTCTTTCCAACGGTGTCTCTTCTCGTCAACGGTTCTTAGCCGAAGTGTTCACTGTTAGACCGTCTATAAACAGAGTCTAGGCAGCCATATAAACAAACACGGGACACAACAACGGGCTGTCTCCGGGCGGCGTTTTTCAGTTGGCTTGCCACCGAGTCTAACTGACCGGATAGACACACGCAGTCGTTGACCACCACCATAACCAGCCGCTGCTCTCCCAGTAGTTCACCCGGAAGGCGGCTCGTCCCAGTGATGATAGAAGTGACGCTTTCGCGCGTTCGATCCTCTCAAGCGGAATAGCGGGGTGGCCAGTTTGCTTGATATTCGACAGTGGACTCAATCGGATTTGTCAGTGACGGAGGGTCTGGTCTGTTCTTGTCGAAACGCGAGAACAGGTCAATATTGACGGAAGAAATACGATCTTTGATTACGTATGATACATGAAGAATGTGGTGTCACTGTTTTCTATACAAGGCTCTCTCTCTATATATATATATATATATATATATGTATATACGTATATACGTATATAGTATTTCATCATATCATATTAATCACTGAATTATACTGAATGCTCATTGACATTTCCGAGACATTACTATGACTAATTGAACAGCCATGTGCAACCGACTTGTCAGCAAACAGGAAGCGGGCAGGTAAATGTCATCGTTCCTTCAACCCTCTATTTTGTTGATCAGATTAACCTTTTGGTTGAGTAACCGTGGTTCTGCTTATTGTTGTTGCCCCATTTCGAGAACGTCCGCTTTACACTTGCTCCTCACATCCACCGGCAAGAATCAACGATGACAACGTTCGCTAGCCGGGACTGGCTAATATAGTTCGTGTGTTGATTTTCGTCGGAAATGCTACCAGAAAAGAGGCCGGCTATTTCCTTCGAGCTCCGGAAACCGGCCGTACCGTATTATACAGCATTGAGAAGTATTAAGTGACCCGCATTCGTCAGCGTTTCCAGCGAGGAAATCGCACGTATCAGCTTCAGGACAGAGGTGGCGATCGCGTTTCCTTTGTGTGGTTGCAAATTTCGCCCGACCGAACGGAGGATTAGTCCGTCCGAACGGTTGGTTGTTGTTTGCTGTTTTTGACAACCTCGGCAAAACGTGTACCTTGCTACCGCCCGGGCTATCACCACCAGCATCAAGTCGATTCAAATCTACCTGGGTGGTGGGCAGATTTCTAGCGAAGCAGATTCTAATCCGTCTGTCCCGACGTCGATACACGTCAACGCGGTGCATGCAGAAGGCCATTCGGAGCCACGACGCGTTATGTATGCAGAACACTTGTAGCGGAGAGGGAGTCACCCATCTGAAAACTACAAACGTAACTGTCAATATCCGTTACTGCTGCGTCTTCTGCCGCTGCTGCTGCTGCTGTTACCAGTAAACAAAGGCAAGCGAAGCAACCAACGAACGAAGTCAAACTTAGCTGCTGCTGGCAACAGCAATAAGCTGGCTGATCGAGACAAACATTGCATCCATGTGAACGCCTCGCTCAGCTCAGATCGTCATCGTGTCGGACAGACGAATGACAAGTGATATTTAAAGGAAGAATGAAAAATAGCGAGCGACGCGACGAATGAACAAACAAAAGAAAAAGCAGTTGATGTTCACCTGTAGTCAGTCAGTCACTGAGTCAGCCATCTACTCCCACTGCTCGCCATACTGATTGTGGCCGGTGTGGCAAAGATACGCGCCCAACCGGTGTTTACCTCCGGCTGTCATTTTCACTACGCTGCTGCTGCTGCTGCTGTTGGCGGCTATGCTGCGCCGCCTTTTGGGTTGAATCTGTGACACGGCGGTCCCTCCATAGCGGTGGTCGAAGCCGTCGAATTTTGTTCGCCCTTTCTTTCTATTTTCTGCGGGGCACGTTCGTGTATTTATTTTTTCTTCTGTATTTTATTACTATTATATTTGCGGTTGATTTCCTGCCCGCTTGACTGCTGGCTGTCCCGTGTCTGGTGCAGCGTTCGCTTACGAGCGCTGCCGGTTTGCGCACTTTCCATGTCGCCCAACTCCTGCCAGCTCCTGTTCGACGGTCCGCGATCGGCGCACGCAGACGGCGATCCAACGCGGGGCTGGATTCAGGACAGCGGAGCCACAAATAGCGGGTGGAGTAGGTACGTTCGTGATGACAGCGGCGGTGGGCCGACTGCTCTGTCTGTTTATATTCTACATGGCGTAATGTTGTCAGTAGCGTTAGGATCAGCCGGCAGGAACTGCGGTCGGCTGTGACAACGATTCAATCGAAGACAGCGAATTGAATCGTCGATTCAGCGGCGTTCAGAGAAGCAGCGATCGGCCGGCCGCCGTTCAGACGTCTCCAGGAGTCGAGCTACCGTTTTTCATAGACGCCACTCAACGAAGCTGAGAAAGAGTAACCGAGAGAGAGAGGGAGACCACTGCGACCGGTTGCAGTTGCCATGTGTGAAAACGAAGCTGCGTTCAAAGTACAGAGATATTTGCTTGAATGTAATAAGTGTGCGTCAGTAGACGATGATGCCGAAGCAAAGATTGGGTGGAGAGTCTCTAAATTCTTTGAAGGCGAATGAAGCACCCAATGTATCGACGGCAGAAATTTGTTGTTGCGTGAGGAAATGTCGGAGTATGGCGGGGGGCGTGGGGTGGGTGTGAGTGAAATGAGGTGAGCTTCTGCTGAGTTCTTACTGCTTAATCTTCGATGTGTTCGTGATTATGAGATACGTGGCTTGTGCAGCAACCATTTTTCGATTTTGTTTATAAATAACACCCAGCTACCGGTACAAAATGAATTCGAGGACTCCCTTGCAGTGGTAATCGTTGTTGGTCTTCACGAGTACTGCTTAAGGTGCTGAGCTTCTAGTCATCTATTATGTGATGCTATATAGCCAGACGCAATTCACACTTTTGAAAAATGACATGGCGTGGTAATGGATGGGCACGTTGGTGGACAGCAAGTCTTTCTGCTAAACCACATTTTCACATTTGTTGTACTTTGCAAATTGTATTCAACTTGGAAAATAAACGCATTGAGCACTAACAGTATTATTTCTTTGAATTTACAGGTAAGTTAAGATCTCGATGCGGTGACTCGACAGATGAACTCCCCCTCTTTCGGCCAACCCACTCGGAGATCTAGATCAAACTTATAACAACATTAAGTCAATTTAAATTGAGAATTAATTTCCCAGTTCGGAGATCAATCAGGGTCAGTATTGCATGTATTATAGTATAGAAGAGCCGAGCCCTTTTTCGCGTTTCCAGAAGCGTTATCATTTAAAACGGTACCAGCCCGAGCCAGTTTTCTTAATCTTTTACAAACGAGTTTTTGTGAATTTTTAATAATGAATATTAATTTGACATACGAGAGACGATGCAAATGAGCCCAAAACCCAAGAGACTTATCTCACAGAGTGGTTTAGCATGATTATATGCAGTGAGAGAGAGAGAGAGAGTTTAATCTAGCCTGATTGAACAGAGTTGGACAGAGTTCCTCCAGACTGTCATAAATACCTGACCTCGTCGGATTTACCACCATAGGTAAACCCAACTGTGAAAATGGCGGCTATACTCGAAACAGCAGGGCATGCGCATATTTTTGTTGGCAAGGCTATTAACAACTGATTATGTGGTACGTTTTCTGATGCTGTTCTAACGAACTAGCCTCTAGTTCATCACAGCGTTTTGTGCTGCCATCCAATCTGCGCCGGCGACAGACACGGCTTCCACTAGTGTTCAACATCACCAACGAGTTTTCTAGTCGTTTCATAGAAAATGAATACGACCCTTTTCATGCTGATTCGTAAGTGATGTCTGACACGTTCGCGTATGCATCGCTGGTCGTAGGTCAACATCGATATGGCTCTTGGCTGTGGAGCTAGCAAACAGGATAGACGAAATCCTATTGTCAGGTCGCTCCCTTTCGGATCGCCTCTGTGGACTTAATGTAAATAATATGTTTGTACCGTTTACGGAAATCTAGCTGGACCTTTTAGCGCTTTACGAAGCATCAAGTCTCGCGCATGAGTCTGATACGAGCATATGCTACGCCGCTCGGTGTATCGAGCTGATCAAGGGTCGCTAGCGTGTTACTGAAACGCTGTCAGAGGAACGTAATCGGCGCGGGAGCTTAAGGTCTCGATGGCCTTCAACACAGGCTGCTTTATCCTCTAAAAATCTGTCTTATCATAGTGACCATGTGAATCGGTCCCTTTATGAGCGTTTGTCCTAAAAGACGACTGGAGGCACCCATTGGAATGATTATTTTCGATGGTGAGGTGATAAGAACGCGGACACGTCGCAAAAAGCACGGCGAAGTTTACAAGCGAACTTTCTGTTCACCTGCATATTGTATCATCAGCTCATCGGACGTAGCTTCCCTGAAGTTTTTTGCTTAGCAGTCAGTTCGGCTCGCCTAAGGCGTAACCTAATGCCAACCTAAGCGTGCCTCTCTGCTGGCACCAACAGCGTGGGGCTCCATCTAACCACAGTGGCACGTCTAAAAAAGTAGTTTCCTTATTTTTACGATAGCTACCAGTGTGCGCTGCCGCTGAAACCTATCTAAGTGGACGGTAAATACTATGGGATGGTAAACTAACGTGTGGCCAGGTGATTCGTGCGGCGAAACCTTGACTCGTGTCACGTGCCCTCATGCTGATGAGACTCCGTAAAGCACTCTCGAGTGTTGCAACTATTTGGTCATTGTCAATCTCCAATAGACAATTCCAGTTCCATTTGTGATCCGCTTTGCCCTGTAGAGATCATGTTGGTTAAGTCAAATCACTCAGTTGTAAGCATTTGTATATGACCCGTTACTCTAGCGTCCCTCGTAACGCGGTGCTATTCATATCCTAACAAGCATAAAAAACAACGACGACTACGACAACAACAACAACCACAACTATTACCGGCGTATGTACAAACGACAATTACAATCAACAGAGAGAGGGAGAGAGAGTTACCAATATAGATTTCTCCCAAGATACTACTCTAATCACATGATTACTATTACTCCTGCATGGTGGTACGCATCGTTGTCGCCGAGCAACCACATCAACACAACTAATTATGTCGTTATTACTAGATTAGCTGCTAGGAGGCATAGCGAATTAGATCCGTATCACGAGTCATCAGTGTCTCACAAGGGCCTGTCTTCGCTTGCACGCTGGGTCACATGCTCGATTCGCCTGAACAACTTATTCTGCTAGGCCTACTAGGGCGACTGCAGTCTGCTGCTATTACCATTTACTCGCTACTATTATTAGTTCTGCCTCGTTGTTTTCCGAAAGAGAGAGAGAGAGAGCAATGAGTGTTTCTTGGTTGGCTGGTTGGATAAGGCGACATGAATTTAGGTCTGTTTCTCCCTTTAAGGCTACTCAGTGTTTGCCTGAGACGTCTCGCGATTGATTACCGGCGGCAGATATCCTATGATAGTGTTGTCAGTTACGCCAGTAGGACCGCGCCGATCATCATCATCTAGTCCAGATGCTCTGACCTCACACAAACTGCAGAACAAACTTAACAATCATAACACTAGTATAATGCTAGTACTGATGCGGCCTACAGCTGTGTGTGACAGTGGAGTCGATGATGTAGAGCTATGCGCATCGTCATCGTTCCTTCCGATCTGAAACATGATCGCGCCGCGTATCGCTCGCCGAACATTGTTGGCGGGAAGCGTTGTGGGCCACGTCATACGACAACCTGAACAAGCTGGACAAGCAGCTAAAGAGAGACATCGCTGACAAAGAACAGACCCAAGTGTGTTCCAGTGGCCTCGTTATCGAGGAGTGACTCGGCGGTTCTGGCTGTCATCTTCCTCTTACATCGTAACACATTGAAGGCACATCAAGGCACACTTATTGGCACTTGGCTTATTTTTTTGTTAGTTCAAACTACGCTTAATTCTGGCCTCCGCACATGACTGTGTTATAATACGATCTGCACGTCGTTTTGCAGAGCGTCGTCGTCGTCAGCCGAGATGCCTGTGCATACGAATACATGGTCACCACTTATTGACTCCATGATGGAGCATCCATCCAAAGGAATAGCGCCATTTACAAGGATCGAAAGTGATGATGATAATGCAACGATGTGTTTACAAAGAGATAAAGGCCAAAGGAGGAGAGGGGGCGTTAGCGTGTGTGGAGCAGAGCTACCTGCCGCTGTATTATTGTTTGGGCGTTTGAGCTGGTGTAGACGCTGCGTGACTGCTGCGGACGACCCTAAGGTGGCAAGATGTGCTCGGTAGTCAAGAACGCCGAAGGCAGTTGAAGAGATGAACCAACACAAACGCGGTTCTGTCTCTTCCTCCGATCACAGTCTTTGAGGAGTGTTTAACACGTACGCGATTATGCCTATGTTTCGCTATTTCGTTCCTGTTCGGCTGAATGTCTCGAGACTGATCTGAGCGACGACACGATCGACGGATGGCGCACGCTGAGTGCTGACGGCAGTAGCTGGGATCAGGTGGAGCTTGTACAATAGGCAGTCAGACAATGGCAGTGTGCGGAAGATGTGAGCGTGTCTCTCCTGAGGGGTCACTCGAAAGATGGTCGCCGCGTTGACGTTTGTGGCACACAGCCGTTGAGGTGCATCCTAATGGATGCTGAAGAGAGCTGTGCCTATATGTAGACTTGCAGGCAGAAGCGCAACAGAGTGGTTCGTCATTTCAAGTCCTGAGGCCACGGGCCTGCCGACTGCTGACAAGAAAGATTATTGTGATGTAGAGGGATGGGCGGCCGCTTCGGTTATTTTTGAGTGTGTTCAAGGCCGATTCGAGATTAATCTGGTTTGAGCAAGCGGTTGCCTAATCTGAGGTGGGGTATGGTTCACACTCCATGACGACCTGGGACTTCAAGGGAATGGTGACCCTCATATCGATAAGCTTCTGATCTGCTTGCCTCTTGTTGTATACCATCCACTGTCTCCTCGAAATCAAGGAGACACGAGTCTATACGGCCTGATACAGCTACAGAAAAGAGAGAATAGCGGAAAGTCAGCGTCTAGCCTTCATGGGAAAGGTGTTGAGGGAGGGCTCACGAGGTCTCAGATGCGAGCAACTTGGAGTCTACGAGACGAATTCTACGGCTCTGCCTGTGAATACAGCTCCTCCCCCCCCTGTATTTCGTTATTCGCTGATGTCGCAGGGCGGTCCGATAAGAATCCGTCCTGTTCGATCAGGCTCACTAGCTGCCTACTGGTCTGCACCTTTGCTTTATTCTAGTGCGTTTTTGTGGTGTAGGCATTCCCGGCCCCTCTTCTTGTGCGGAGCAAATGCGGAGCGTGTGCAATCGAGCAACTTTCACATTTATCTGCATTTTATCTGCTGAATGTCACGATAGACAGTCCCGTGTACTGTATGCGTACAACGTAACTGGGAAAACTTGCGTTGCTAGTCGAAATATACAACAGATTCTTGTAGCATAATTCGGCACAGACGAGGCCTCCTGCTGTACAATGCTGTTACTATTATTACTTCAGGCCATCCTCTTATTCGTCCCGTTGATCTTCAGGCGTTACCACGAAGCAGCCTTCACGATTCTGGTCGTTGTTCCCCCTTTATCATCGTCATATCCACACAATTTTCTTCTACTTAAATCTTTTTTACATCGTCGTTGTGTGGCCCGCCGTCAGTTGTACCTGCGTGCGTTGTCTGTCCGTTTCTTTTTCTGTGGTTAGTCGCAACCCATAAATGAAATAGGCGTCATTGCGATCATCTCTCTGTGTCGTGTAGCCCGTTGTCGTGGTATCGGACGATCCGTTGTGTTTCTCTGCTCCTCTTCTATCTGTTCATCTGCAGCAACGGTGTGGCCTGAGGGCCCGGCACACTCGCACACCCGGTGGTGTCCAGTCATCCTGTTGCCAGCAATAATGATGGTTGTAGTGCGCTAACAGTGGCAGCAGCAGCAACTGCAACAACTGCAACCCGACCGACAGTAGCAATCGTGATGGAGACGAGCACATGTAGGTACATACAATGGGAAGCACCGATGGCTCTACACCAGCCATCCAATGGCGATGCAAGCAGCTGTGGCTATGCAGAAGCTGCGCTAAGCCGGCGTTACCAGCTGCAACTTGGCTGTCGTCGTTAGGGGCTGCTACCCGAGAGCTCGTTTCTATACCATCTCGGATGTATCTTACAACCTATGTCTCTCTCTCTCACGCTCGCTTCTCGCTAAAAATTGTGTCAGATTTCACGACAGTATATTGCTGCCGCTCCTATCACCACATCGGCTGCTACTGCAGCAGAACAACAGATCCCATATTACGCTAGCTGTACCTTTACTATTATTCTATACAGTTCTGCCGTTGCCGCGGCTTTGCTACCATACGTATGCACCAGCTAACTGCAGAGTGGACGTTGGCGGGATGCCGCGATTGTAACGGCTCAACGATAACCGTTGTTTGGTTGATCGCATCGTCGCCAGATCGTCGTCGATGTTGAAGTTGCTGTTTGTTGATCTGTCGGCTCTTCATCTCTGGTCATCCTCATCTCTCTCTCTCTCTCTCACTCCTCTCTGTTGGGCTCTAGCTTCCTTGCTAGGCTGTATGTTCGTAGTTGGTCTTAGTTGTTGTAGCAAGATGAAGATGCGCCTTTTGTTCTTCCCGCTGCCGCGTCTGACCGTAAAACATCGAAGCAGCTGCGCTGCGTCCGTAGCACTGCAGCGTTTTGCTTCTGCAAACAGCAGCGGGCGGCGGTGCCGACGGCGATGCCGGAGACGAACGGGACTATCGCGGCCGTGGCCACGATTCAAGGTGCGGTCCAGCCTTCGCTCTCTGTTTCTCCGAAAAAAGAAGCGGCCGTTCAGTCCGTACGTCAGTCTGTTAGTGAGTGTTTAGCCATGTTTGGCTAAAATGGGTGGCGAATTTAATTTTGACTGCCGGCCATCCGCCGCGATCAAGCGCGCCCCAACATTCGCTGCTCAGGGCCAACCGTTTGCGGCGTCATCGTTGTATCTCAGCGGTCAACAATAGCTTTACCGTTTCGTTGTTCTACCGCTTCCCGCCGTGATAATTTCAGCGGTGGCCGATGTTGCTAACTGTTGGCGTTCATCTTCGTGCTGCTGCTGCCGCTGGCTGATAGTAGTTACGATGGTGCCGATGAGAAAATCGTTTCCTCTGGTTTGTCTTCATTCGCCGTGCTTTGTGGCGTACCCGCACAACGACCTGGCAAATCTGCTGACCAACAGTGTCACGTTCGCCCGTACTGCCGTGAGCCCGTTGAGTTGATTTCTGATTCGGCCGTACGGCCATTAAGCGGTCACGGGTCCAACTACGACGTCGCTGAGGATGTGGACTTGTACGACGCCATCGCCTGCATCTCATCGACGTTACGTGTTACCGTCTTGGTCATCATGGGTTTATCACTCATTATCCTCTCATCAATGCCGGCCTCTTCAATTTAGCATATTAGTACTGGTAATAGTGGTACACTTAGTAGTAGTAGTATTAGCACTATACTATTATAATCGTCAGATAGGGGACCAGCTGAGGGTGAGCTCGAAAAACAGTTTCTTTTTTTTATACTTTTATAATCGTACTGGTTGTACACTTGTTTTTGCTATTTTCTATTTGGTGTTTCGCTCCTTCAGTTTGCCAAAAAAAATCCTTTTTTTTTCGGTCGGTAACGCCCCAATAAAATGGCGTTGAAAACGTTTACCCTCATCATCTTCGTCACTACCACCATCCGCGATTTCCTCCCGTTTTTCTTCAAGTGTCGTCCAGCCGAACGATTTGGCGACGATTTCAACTTGCAAATCGCGTGTCGCTGCTACTGCGCTTCCACTCGGCGACTGTTTGTTGCCACTTCTTCAGCAAGCGACGACGTCGCGACGCGCTCCTCTGCTTCAGCTGGAATACCCGGTTGCTCTGGTCCTGATTTGTTACTGCTGCTATTGCTGATGGTGCCAGTCCCGTAGTGGATAGTGTTGTAGCTGCCTATACGTGGTGCGGCTGCTGTTTTCTGCTGGTGCAATCGTCACAGCAGATGTCGCCTCTGTTGGCTGATGACCCGGCCGGCCGCTGTACAGCTGCTCTCTCTACGGCCGCTGTCCGCCCGTGTTGACAAATGAGCGAATCCGATCGAAGTGTTTGTCGTCTATGGCCTTATCATTGATGTCTTTATTTCACTCGCTGCCCCCGTTGACGACTTCGCGTCCTCATTCTGTCGATGTCCGTTTGCGTCCGTGGCGGGAATCGGCTAACGGCGGCCTGCGGTAGAAACGACTTCACAGCAACAGCGGAGCTCATACTGTTTAAGCGCATCGGGGGAGCGAACGACTTCGGTGGAAGGGTGGGAAGATGCTGCAAATCCACAGGCCGACTACTATCGAAAGTCAAGCGCGTATGCATGAGTGTGTACGCACGTATCGTGACAATCGTTCGGATACGAGAATGGCAACGATAACGAACCGAGTTATTTATTGAGGTGACTCCGATTGATTAACACAGGCGTAAATAAGGCGCCTGTGTATATTCGATCGACTGTTTTATTAGCACGCTATCGGCAGAGCTATATCGAATGGCAGGCTACATTGATTCGAATGATTCATGAGGAGTCTCGTGGTGCTATAACAACAGCAAGAACAGGACCGACGCGGGAGGAGGTTGCCCAGTCAGAGAAGAAGTGGTAAGGGAGCGTGCTGTCACCATCGAATTATTGCGTATGAGATATACTATTATTATTATTGCATATTGACTAGTAGATCACGTAATAAGAGGCCAGCCCATCATGGGCATAACTAATAAACACATACACACACGGACTTGATATATAGTAGATAATATAGCGTATAGCAAGAAACGCATTTATAGACATGATTGCCAATTGGCTGGATTATTCTATCGATTGGATTTGGGGAGCGTCAGGATCAGGCGGAGATGGCCGGTCATGTTTGTCGATTATTCCGGATCTTCGTACGTTGATTGTACGTGATGTATCCTTATGCTGCACTAGTTCATAGTTGGGCAAATACACGATCAGCAAACACGATGGAAGTGGCCCATTCAATTCCGTGTCACTTATCGATTTTGGATTCTGTCCCGGCTGGCAGGCTCTCGTCCAGCTGACAGAGCTGTGCGTAAACGTTTCCCAAGAATCCTGAAAGGATTCCACTCCAACGGCGGACGTATGAGCGAAACAAGGGGAGCTTAACTAATCGTTTTCCTTGCAACGCCGTGGCGGAGGATTCCATCGGGAAAAGACCCACTAGAGAATTCAGAACGGATCATGTCCGGTTGGCAAGCGTTGTCGCATCTCCACACAGAGACTTCAGTCACCGGAGGTGTGTTTTTTTCGCCGCCGCCGCCGCCATAAAACTGTTTCTTGCTTGGCGTTTAATAACACGTAGTGAATTGGCCGGGCCACCGGCCTCTCTTTTTTGGCCCGATTACACAGAATAAATCTGTGTGAACGGCTTCGTCGTTTCTACTCGTCATCATTTGGCGGCTACTTACGGCCGCTGTTATTACAGCTACTGCTGCTGCTGCTGCTACGGCTGCCGATGGGCTGATCCCTGGCTCGGTCAGTCAAAGCCGCGATCGAAGATCCCACTTCCAGTGAAAGTGTGTGCTTTTTCCTTTGCCATACGCTCAACTTAACAAGGGCAGACGAGGAGACGCTGAATGGTACAACATAAAGGCAAATAAAGAGAATAATCGAAGGATAGATAGGGGGCGAATAGTGGTTTTTGGCCAGACTCATCTATGTCTCAGCTATGACTCGCTTGGCTATGATTTGTTTGCAGCAGCAACAGCTACTCTCCGCCACGGCTCGCATCGGTGTCGATGCTGCTGCCTTCATTGCTGTTGTTGCTTTTATTTCTGAGTAAGTGGTCGATTGAATTTCTTTTGCTTCTGTTGTTGTTGTTGTGGTTGTTGGTGTCGTCGTCGTTCGTCAACTTGTTTTCTGTGCTCCAGTCGTGTTGTGGTCTGCCTGCTATAGCTATTACAGTAACAGAGTACTAACAATAACAACAGCAATCGTTGGCATACGATGACTTTACATAGATACATAGATTTGAAGTTGCTGTTGTTGTTGTTAAATCAGCGGTTGCCCTGCTGCTGTTGCTCGGGCCCTTTGCTCCTTGTTCGGTGTTATCATCGTTCTGTTGGTGAGCGGCATCCCGTTCGGTGTTGACCGCCTACCTCTCCGGCGGTGTCGCCTCCACCTTGCTCAATCTGCAGAGACTCGAACAGAACTTGCGGTGCACAGCTCACTACCTGTGAACTGTGCGTCACAGCGCAACGACGTAATGGCCCCACTACACAGCACATACACAACACGGCTCTTGCTACTCTGCTGCTGCTGTTTCTCCGAGCCAGCCATTGCCTGCCTTGTCCGGGTCGGATGTTGCCGTCGGCTTCGTGGCTTAGTGTAGCCAAATTGCGTAGTGAGCATCATTTCTGTAGACATGCTGCTGTGGTTGTTGTTGTTGCTGTTGTTCTTCTTACGTCTTGTTGTTCACGTCGCTTCTCGAGTGTCGCTCGCCGACCAACGTTTGCGTGAGTTTGGTTGCGGATGCGCGTGTAGTCAGGAGCGAGTGATGAGGTACAGAGTGCAGCATAGCGGATCATCGGAGAAATCAATGGGAAAATGGCCACCAGCTCTCTGCGGCGGCTGCTGCTGCTGCTGCTGCTACAATGATCGCGATAGCAAATTGAGAAAGGAAGAAGGAATGCACTTCTCGGAACACGGTTCTAGGTGGATCTGCGTGTGTACATATATCTCGTTCGATGTTGGTGTGACTCATCCCCGGACTAACACAACGAAGGGCCAAACCCACCGCGGCGACGGCACCAGCAGCCAGAGGCTACCAGAGTGCCTTGATCGCCCCTGTCAGCGATGACGAACGTAGAATATAATCGCCGGCGGCAGCGGGTTGGGACCCCGCAAGTTGGGCGGACCTGGGGGGAAGGCGATAGACGCCCCATTCTTCTGGCTAAACGGGTAATCGTCTGCCGTGCCGTATGCGTGTGCGCGTATCGCCGGCGTCTCGACAAGGCACCGACAAAAAATACGGGAATGAGCAGGGCTTGAGTGATAACAATTGGCGCTACGTCATCTGAGCGGTGATGAAATTAACTCGGAACGGTCCATTATACCATTATTTATTATCAGCATGCGCCTAGCGTGTCGATAGCGTGTGGGGAATCAACGTGTTAGCTTGCATTGGTCAACGAACCAGATTGACGATTGGTTGAATACCGTGTTGACTTTGTCACACTCAGGAATGAATGATGCTGCCCCGGCTAATATACTAGTACTTTATTATAGTATAAATACCATTGAATATAAATTATATATATATAAATTGCAAATGTTGAAAACGCCCCTGGCCGAGAATGGATTTCAAGTTCCTGATGCAATCTGCCAATCTATCGCCGTTCGGAATCAAGGAGATGAAGACGTGTAAATTGCACGAGCGTTGACGCGGGGAGGTTGGCAAGGTGATAACGACAACGCCTTCTGTTTAACTGTGTCGGGTCCACATAAATCGTTGCGGTTGACGTGCTCTATGACGACCGCCCGTGAACCGAGCTGGCTGTAACTAGATAAGATAACAGTCCTTCTTATCGGCAGAAAACAGCATCTGGCTGTGGGTTTGCGGGGTGGGCAATTGCGAATTTCTCACAGACTTGGCTAGCATAACAACCTTTCAGATTGTTTTACGAAAGTCATGCCGCTTCGACTCGAATCTGGTTAGTCATCAAGACACTCAGATGCCGCTCATATATATATATATATATATATATATAATATCGGTGTATATAGTCATATTAACTCTGTTTTTGGCTGTGTCAGAAAGGGCTAGTAAGCTAAGAGTCAAATGGCGACTCAAGAACGCCACATCTCACGAGCGCGACTACAGGAATCCACAGTCGTTGGCGCGTCGATGTTGTTCATGTATCAATCTCTCGTGGTTCGCCGCCTGTGTCAATATAAATAACCCGCGAGGACATGTCGCAGACAGCGTTCGCGCCTGACAGAATCGACCGAGCACATGTTCGGTTCCGTCCGTCTGCGCATTTGTTCATTGTATATAATATTGTCAGAGATTGTCGATTATGGTCTCGGCGCGCGCAGCTGCTCTTGACACTCTACGCGCCGTAACGCTCGATAGCTTAGTAGCTGTAGCTATTAATCTGGTCGCGTCCGTTGTGCATCGATGATGGTGTGATTTACTGATGGCAATAATTAGTTGACCTTCTTCACCCAAATTGATCGTGTAAGTCACGTTCAGACAAGGTTTACTTTCACGGGCGCACCACTATAACTTTAAACCATCGATCGGTGGTGTTTCGTCGTAGGCTGGAGATTACCGTCACGGGTAGTCAGTGCGGAAGACGTTGCACAGCAATTGTTGGCCGACTCATTTTTTTTTTAGGTTATTGAAATTATTCGAGTGTCTGTGCTGCTTATTCGTCTGATACAACGGCTTATGCTTGTGTGCCCTTTGTCGCCAGATGGTCGTCGTCGTCTAACCAACGGGTATTACTACATTGTATCTGTTCTCAGCGGCAGTTGTCAACCAAAGCACGTCTATCTTTTTATGTATTTTATGTGAATAAACGTATGGAACTGATAGATAACTATTTAGAAACGATCCCAGGCGGTGTACTGGATATATAACGAACACATCGTACGTGGCACGTCCACAAATGACGCACATCGTCGAATGTAAACCTTTCTGTGTGGCCGGGGTAGTTTTAGTCCAAACGACCAGACAACCCGTGATAGCTGCGGAAGTTCTGCAGTGAAGACGTCTCTTCGCTAAATCTCAACATAGAGATCTAACGTTCCGATCCGTCCACGGTCTACTCCCCAGCTGTTCCCTGAACGTTCTCACAGCAAAACATTCGGGCGCCTTCTAACGCATTCAAGCACACTCGGGTACAGGCAGGCGGGCGTTCGCACTCTATTGCGATAACAACGCTATATTAACGTTCAGCGAGGCTGGTCACCAAAGGCAGTGATACTTGTAGCGGTACAGGAAGAGAAATAGCACTCGACGGTTGCCCGAATGTTCAAACAAGCGGCATGGACAAGGAACACGGCGGTTGGTAAGCCGACTGATTGACTCACCCAATGAACGACGATGATAGCACGCCCGCTCTGAGGTGCACTATGACTATCCCGTCGGTGTATCTAATTCAATAATAACAATCGCAACGAAGACATGACGATCCTATGAAGTATTACAATAATGCAAACAGTCGGTAAACGGTGACGGCAAAGCGGTGTCGTGCAGTCGAGGCTCGGAGTCGGGGAGCGAACTATGTATAGTATAATAGCTAGCCAGAATCCTAGATGGGTGTTGTTCGAGCCCAGCAGCTACCCATCGGATACTATCACCATAGAAAATATGCAGGGAAACGCCAGCTGCTTCGGCCCGATGCTATCGTCGTCGTTCTCGCGGAAAGGTCGTCGGCACTCGTCAAAGTGGCGACGAGTCTGAAACAACGATGAGATTTAGCTGCCGTGCTAAATACAGCGATGTAGGGCATCGGTGGATATAAAACAGAAGCCAGAGGGGCAGGGGGAGGAGGACAATCGTTGTTGTTTGATGCTGCCACGCCAATGGAAACGCCGGCCGTTTGATTGTTGTTTAGTTCAGCTAGAGGCATTGGGTTGGTGGGCAAGAAAGTGCTGAAAACTATTCTATTGTTTCACTTATCTCGGGAGGGTTGTTGTCCGCGGGGGCAGGAAGATCTGTAGGAAATCATTGCTCACTGCACCTATGCTACCTTGCTGCGGATTTGTGGTGGGGAATAGGGAATAGGATAGCCATTTTGACCTAGATGTAAATATACATGTAGTATCTAGTAGGTGATAATAATAATAATAATAATAATACGAATCATCATCTTAGTAATAATGATAATAATAATAATGATTATGTCGCGTAGCCTTCGTTGTACTAACGTTGTACGCTATTTCTGTTGCAGGTAAGCGTAAATGGCCACATTTTCGAAACTATGGACAGGAGAGTGTTCTATTTCAGCCTTATTATTCACATCACGTGGCTGGCTGCAATGCTCGTCCCGGTTAGAACGTAGAAGGTAACTGCCAGAAATAATCAACAACTGGGGGACGCCTACGTGAAGCTGTGACTTGCTATCGTAACCACGCAATTATGATTTGTCTGCGTGAATATGACTCGTAAGGAACTGGGCGAAAGGCGATCAGATTCCCCTGACTGTTTTCGTACAGCGAGACTGATTCGCTGTGTGTTGCTTCTATCTAATAGAAATGGTCATATCTTTTAGTGGCTCCGTGGCCGTCCATGGAGGATAGAATCGTTCCCGACGGAACTCATGAAACGGTGGTTCCGGTGCATTGAGCATTAGAAACGGGGAGAACAAAGGCAAGAACGAAATGGCTCTAGAACGATAAGGAACAGTAAGAAACAAGTTGCCTTCGAGGACGATGCTGCCGGGGCAAAGGTATCCTGGGGGAAGCAATCGTGCGGTGCCGACTTTTGTGTTCATTTGGGAGGCGAATTCTGTTTTCTTTTTGATAAAGCCTATTTCGCATTAGATGAAAAAGTGAACTGGTCCATTTAGATAGCCAAAAGGACGTTGTGTGTACGTATCGAAAATACTACTCGTTACTATTGTTGGCAATTTCGGCGTGGCGCCTGCAAGCCATAGATTGCCAATTGATCTAAGAATGGAAAGGCCACTCGGTAAATCGAATTACATTCAGACAGGGTCCTGTAAAGGTCGGGTATATACATTCATCCCGTTAGGTTTTCGGATATCCTACACAAAATAGGTGCCAGCAGAGTTCACATAGGTTCGGACCATCCATGATTATGCTATTTATCTCCGACTCATCACGGCATCATGTCTGTTGGAAGTTCGCAATGCTAGTTCGTAAAATCTGCAGTCCGTTAGCCAATGGATGTCGCCTACTTTTGCTACTCGAGACTGGAGCTCTCTCTCTCCCTCTCCCTTGGCCTTGTAGAGCGTCGTTCTCGAAATAAAAAAAACCTTCGAGTCACCAAAATCGAAAGCTGTTCCGTGTTTCGCTGCCACTGGTTTCATCCCTTCCTCGTTGAGCTGGGCCAATTTTTGCTGCTCTTCAGTTCGGCCAACGATATCGGCGTCAGCATCACCCCCAGACAGGACAGCAAGTTCTTCGTGTCAGCTGCTCCGGCCTTAGCCAGAACCAGGGCAGAGTAAGGGCGATAAGAGCGCGAGGTTGCCTGCTTGCTTGCTGAAGCTTGTCATTGTGTTTCGTCGCTCTCTCTCTCTCTCTCTCTCTCACTGTCTGAGCCGTTGTGGCTGCGTGCATCGTGAGTGCTGCCACTTGGTGCCTATTCCGGCTAGTACGATGTGCTTCTGGGTATGTGATCCCTCTTCAGTGGCTTCAGTGCCTACGACTGTTGGCTGCTGCTGCTGCTGCTGCTGGTTTGCGTTAGAACCAGTAGTATTCGTGGCAATAGCAGCGGTGGTGGCGCTCTGATAGCTCTCGTGTGTGCTCTGGTACAGTGGCAGCACTGCAGGCTGTTCGTCCGTATGGCAGACACACAGAAGTCTATACACAGAGTTGTGGTGTGGGGCGTGGTGTATTCCTACTCTCCTCGTAAACACACACCCTATATCTCACACAGTCGCTCGCGCTGAGCCAGACAGACAAAAAGTAAGAAGGACATGCGTTGGCTGGCTAGCTAGCTGAGTATCTCTCGTGGTCTTGAATGGAGATGGAGCCCCGGTGGTGGAGGCCCCCCGCGAAAGAGCCAGCACCGCCCGTCTGTTCGACTGTTTTGGTCCTCATGGTCGGCATCGCCAGGATGTTAGCTATCCACTATTACTACAACTGTGACTACTGCTACTACAATCTATTGGCGACCATTTCACTCCGTTGCCGCTGGCCGGCGAAGTCGAAAATCGTGAATGGACGGGGGCTACTACACCATCTGTCTCTCTCTCTCTCTCGGTCGCCACTGGACTGCTTTCTATGTTTCTCTCGTTTTTGTAAGCTCTCCATCACGATATACGAGATCTGCAGATACTAATACCACTACTGCTGATTGCTGTCTCGAATCCAAATCGTCCCAAACCACCGTAGGACAACGGCAGCCACGAACCTCGGCGCTAGCTGATTCGGCCTGCCAAATCCTGACTGGCCTAGCCTAACCCGAAGGCCTTCCCGGTGTTCAGTCCCGGTCTGCATTAACTAGGTCTGTCTGATGGGATTTCGGCTTTTGTTGTGGCTTAGACGATGACGATGATCAACCGTGGGGGAGGACCCTTCGAGAAACACCCAACAGGCTTCGTCCCGTCGAAGAAGTATGACGAGTTACCGCACAGTAGAACGGGGCCGGTACACACCGTCGGCGAGATTGGTCTTTGGGCAGAGATTTTTAGAGCAGAGATACCGAGACGGGATCGTTGTTCGACGAGAATTCGACTTGTGTTTCGAAGAGCAACTTTATTTAGTTGGATCACGATTTTGATATGCTCTTGATACCGAGTGTCCGCTGAGGAATAACAAGACGAATTCGAGAGACAAATAATATTTTTACAGTGATTTTACATTTGTTCCCTCCAGTGGCTCGGAGATGGCTTCTTCCCTAGTTTTGCCACACTTGCGTGTTGTTCTCTTTCACCACACACTACACAGGAACCTCAATCATAATCGGATGCCCGAGAAATATTACCTGAAACATCCCACACTCCTCCATTCATCCAGGGAATATATTCTCCCTATACGACCTGGCGAAACTGGCTCGATTCCCTTATCCCATCGATATGCGATCACCATTGGCCGTCAAACGCTTCGAACGAGTCAGTAGTAGCCGCCTATAATGGGAGGATACAAAATTTAATTCATTTAGTTCTCGTCGGGTGGAGAGCGCCTTACGAATTGTTGTCACCACTACAAGGATCTAGCTGCGAGTCCGTGGAGGAAGACGGCAACGATCAGTAAACGGTTCAGACATGTGTCGCCGTCTCAGCGGAGCGTGTCTGCGTTCAGTCGCCAATTAAAGTGTAGTGGCGAAACAGGGTCAGCTTTTGTGGCGCTGGCGGAGAGAGATGACTCGATTGTGTATGTGTCTCTCCCATCGATCGGTGGGTTCGTGTGCTGTGTAGAGCGGTGCGCTCAAATGCGCGCAGTTATTAAAAGCTGCTGCGGTGGCGGCGGCGGCTGGCAGCGTGCCGCTTCGAGCTGCCTCTTTCAACCGACGGATGATCTGAACGATGAGATCGTTAGCGATTAACAACAAACTGAAGGGCGAACGTGGCAGCGGGCCCTGTGCCCAGAGATGGGAGTGTGCTCCGATCAGCGATGTGAAGGCTAACACGATGCGACAGTTGTGCAAAAGGCAGGAGGGATGATGATCGAATGACAATATATATATATATATATATATATATATATATATATATATATATACTTATGGTACAATATATAAAGGAGTGGAGTTTTGTAGGGAGCGGAGCAAGCGTTCGTTTCACTCGAAGCCACTCGATGGCGTTATATTATATTATACAGTATAATCTTGTCAGATCTTGAAGTGGACCGCGTGGGAAGACTAATTTGCTGCTGCCTCAGGTTAGCACATATATCTTGATATCTCTTCCCTGCTAATGTTATCAGATATCAAGATACACTCGATCAGCAGCTGTTATACTCAGTACCTGCTAGTACATACCGAAACAAGTAGGTTGTGGTGTGTACTTGAAATGTACATAGATGTAAGCCACTCTTTTATCGATTACATGGGACAATGCAGTTATTTGTCAATATTTAAAGTGATGGCTTATTGTCAATATGGTTTTGACGCCCTGACACCGATCATCGGTGGCTCCCTACCGTTGTGACGGGTTAGAGACACCTGTTCCAGTATTTTCGATCCTCAACTCCACGATATTTATTGTTTGCCTGCGGCGTCAGCTTTGATGGGTGCCTTGTACACCACGAGCGTTAGCACATACCACGATGAGTTCACCCGTTCAATTAGCGTTGCCTACAGCTCAAAGTCGGTTATTTCAGTCGAATGGGAGGAAAAAATCGTAAAACATTTCGTCAATGTTTGTTCACTTTCATCAGCCATATTCAATATTTCTGTGTACGAGAAGAAGTTATACGACCCGAGAGAAATCGAAGGACATACAATGAATAGCTCGGCCGAGTCGCTGACGCACCAGTGCACGTTCAGCGCGCTTTGGTAGACTGCGAGAGGGGAACGTCACCGAGACGGAGGACGTTTTAACAACTCGTGCGAATTCGCGATGCATTTCTGTTGTTTATTTGAACTCTTCGATTTCATTAGTGTGACTTAGAGTGTATATATATATATATATATATACATATTACTGACACTATTGTCATGAGTGACAGAGTTTCGTCGAAGAATCGCATGCGCTAGAGACTGGGCAGCGAGCGGGTTCGGCTTGCTTAGTCAGTTCACGAACGAATAATAATAACAATAGAAGAGATGGCAGTGCTGCAGAGGTTTCCTCGCAAGCGAGTCCTCCGTCGCTACAGGCCCCTTGTGCTCCACTGCGAAAACAGACGTAAAGTTCGTCAAACGACGACGACCGACCCCGACGATCTTTCATGCGCTTTCATGAGGTGCCAGCCTTGCTCGTTCGTCGAGACTCCAACGACCGTTGATGGAGCTTTATCTTTAGCTGGTCGAGCCGTGGCTGTAAAAACAGCCCAAGCTTATATATATATATATATCTTTACCAGCAGCTACATAAACACATACAGGTGTGTGCGTGTGCGCGTTTTCATAGTCGTTGGTGATGCATCGTTACACAGGTTACAGCAGGGGTGTCAAAAGTTGGAGAGAAAAAAAAGTGGTAAAACTCTTTTTAAACGCGATCTGATATGCGGCTTAGTATACCATAAGCTGTGTTGAGTTGCCGTTATAATTCTAAAGATGCAGACGCACACACATATATCTTTATGTGCCGAAACAGATAACGAAAGAACAAAAGACAGACGGATTTATGATAGCGTTCGTGCACGGAGTGTTGATCCTGTCTAAGTGTTACATTTTCATGAACTATTTGACAAAAAGGAAAGTGCTATGAGTCAGAGACCCATGGTCGACCCATATGAGCCTATCTAAGGGGAAGATGAAAAGAAAAATTAGCCGCAACCCGCTCCTCGATTGTTTCATATTGCGTGAGGCTGGACAAGGTCTAATTTCCTGAGGTGGTCACTGAATGAAGGGCTGCCGTGATGCAGCGGCAGTGCCACGTGTTGGCAAGAACAGGAATTATGACTATTATTATTAGATTCTATAGATAAATTAGATCGATCATGAATCTAACTTAACGGCTCATCACAGAACACGGGGTATACAAATCAGCACCAAACAACAATTACAATTTGATCTAAAATATGCATGCTTGTATGCAACAGCCACATCATCAACAGTAACAACAGCCAATAGTGAATGTACATTTCGCGAATTCTCTGCGAAAGAAATGTGTCTGCTAAACACTTTAGGTGGCGCAGCACTGCTCGCAGAGGTGACATTTGTCCGTAATGATAATGTGTCAGCTTGCAAGTGAGTGTTTGTAATGGGAGAGCCCTGCCCTAATCACGGCAGGGTTTGAATGGTTAAACAAATGAGTACATCTTCGCCGACCGGCTGACGATGTCGAACGCATCATAACGATGATGCGTAGCACTCTAATAATGAGACGCTCCATCGGTTTCTCTGTTCGTCTGTATACCCAGCTCAAGCTAGATAGCTGCTACCTCGTGGTATTACTGTGGGAATATCCATTTTCGAAAACGACGAAGAGCGAAGATCAAATGGAAGTCTTCAGTGATCTGTCGCGGCCGTCATACTGCGTCGACAACACAGCGGACAACTCGGCAGATGTTATTTATTTTTTTTTTCTCTATTTATCGTCGCACGAGCGAGATCGAGCTGGAAACTAATGGACGAGCAGACGGCTCTCATTGCCGGTGACTTCTCCTTACTATAATAGTACTACCCATTACAAATGCGTACTTGTACACAAGCACCGTTCGTGTTGCTTGGCTCAACGTAAAAACTTGTTTTTTTTGCTTAGCCTGCCGATTACGTGAATGCACAGCGTCCCCAGCGTACCTACGCTAATAATGATAATTTTGCCAACACGATATTCACCCTTAATGTGCGGACCTGCGTGCGCAAGTGATTGAGAGTAAGGAAATTGCTCTGAGACAGAATTTGCGTCGTTTGTGTACAGAGCGGCCGGGTGATGATGATGGGGAGGAGGGCGCAGACGGAGAATAGATGTGAGAATCCACAGGAGGTGAACTTGTCAGGCTGTGTGAATGCTGATGTTGTATTTACGCTTTGAATCTCTTTTCGGATCAACAGCCCGCGGCTAGCCGGGGTGCGTCTCAGCCGGACCAACGAATAGAGGTGAACCTAGCGGAGTGTCGCGTCGGCGCCGGCGCTGCTGCTAAGAGCGGTGATGCTGAAGGCCTCGAGAACGGTCATTCCACTTTTGTGACCATGTGGATTGTTTGATGGGCCGATGTGTTCAGCTGGGGAATGGCGACAAGGGCGATAAACCACGAGAGGAACAGATCGGACGCAAAAGACACACGAAGGGCAATACATCAAAATCAATAGTGGTCAATGGGAGACGCTGACCCCAGGGTGTTATCCCCGAACGTAACCGTCCGCTGCTGCTGCTGCTGCTGATCGTTCGAGTTCATAAAACAGAGCCAAAAGCGAATGAATAACTCGCATTTGAGTCCTCGATATCGCTCCAAGGCCAGCGCTACGGCATGATCCATAATTATAATAAGCAAAAACAATTGTCATTACACGAGCGTGTCTCTGTTGCCAGCCATCATCTCTGAGAATTTTAGCGGTTTAGTTCAGTGCGCCTCGAAGCTAAATAGCAATTCGTCTCGCCAGATTACTGTGCCAAATCCATTGGACGATTTGATGCCTGCAATTTCGTACTGCAATAACCATGATTGTCGTTACCATCGTTGTCGGATCATGCTGCTGTTGTTGTTATGATTATTATTATTATTATTAACATGAGAACGACAACAACAACAACAACGATAGCGATGGCAATCTCAGATGCAATGGAAGTTAACATCAGCGGTGGGGAGTTGCCGTTACTCTCCCAGGTGCCGCTGTCTGTTTGAGCTTTTATTGAAATAGCATATTCTATAAGTAAGTGGCACTATATATACATATACTGCCACTTACAAATGGTGTTCTCGCATCAACTGGCTCATGGCTATCTATTCAATGGTGGCGCTCCTTATAGAGGAGGTCTTGTCAAAGCGCGACGAGTGACGCAGATTGTTGGATTGTTAAGGGGTAATTTTCCGCCGGGTTTAGCAGCAGCAGCAGTAGCGTCAGCGAGATATTGGAAATATGGGCGGGTATATTTCCAATGTTTTGCAATTCAATTCAATTGTCATAGTGAGCTGAAGTTAGTAGTAGTTATAGCTGTATAGTTGGCTTACGAATGACCTTTACCACTTTTCACTGCTGGCGAACAAAACAAAAAGACAACATACTTAATAATAGTATAAAGGTACAATACAACCATTGTATATATATTATAGTACGGTAAATGACAAAATGATCGGAATGAGAGAATTCGTCGTCTAAAGTTCTGCTACTGCCGCTTCTGCTTTTACTTGAGTTAACTAATCATGCTGCCATTGTGCATACTTCGTCCCTATTCGACCTTAGCGGAGACCGTGAAGTCCTTGACCCTAAAATGGACGAGCATCATGCAGAGTTCTGCAGCCGACGGAAAGAGAAGTAATGTGGTCGATTTGCAAAAAAATCGAACAACTCAAATTTACATTCGACTCGTTTTAAAGGACGTCTCTACCTGTAATCTAGTCCCGGCTTGATTTCGAAAAAAGTGAACTTCCGTTGCAACTAGGCACCTATTCGTCCCACGTATGAACAACACGTCGTGATGTCAGCGATAATTGGGCGCAACAGATCATCCATTCGGGTATGGCCTGGGCAAGCAAGGGTTGTTGTTGTTGTTGATTTGTGGTCCCCATGAGTAGTGTCGCCTCCCTGCCACACAAGCGGCATATGCGACAGCGACAGCTGTTTATCTCCTTGAAACATCGATTATCCCTCTTCGTTTGGAGGACTCGATTAGATATCGCTGCATATATCATCGTCTTTTGTTCTATCGCTGTCCCCAGATTGGACTATCCCCGAATCGAGTACTACCATAGCTGTCAAACGGTGTCACCGCTGGAATATTTCCCAAACGTTTTCACAGTGTTCTTGGAAACCCCGCCGTTCAGCTCAGTTAGATTGTCGTTGCTCACGTGGCTGCTGTTGATATCAGCGATTGGCGATGTCGCATATTCTCGACGTGGCCGTAAAACTGAGCCTGCAATCGCCGCTGACCAATCGTGCATCGCAGTGCTTGCCACGGCGGCGGCGGTAGCAGCAGGAGCATTTGTGTCCTCTTTGCCAATTCTGCCCGTCATCGTGATGCAGGCGACATCAAGGTGATTCCTTTCCTGCCATCGTAGTTGACAGAAAAAGATGTTGACGATATCAAACACGTCACCCTTTCGACAACAGCCCCAACAATTCCGCCAGAGGAAAGCTGCTGGAATATCCCGACCAGATTTTCAAGATCGACGGTTTTGTGGTTGCTTTTGATATGTGTCGTCGCTTGGTGGCCTAATGGCCTTACGCACTGATCCAACAAAGAACTGGTCCTGGGCTCTATTGAGAGGTCTCGCACAATAGAATCCGCTTTTTTTTCTTCTGAGTCTAGATGCATATTGTTGCGAACTTCTCAATGTGACACCTCTTCACCTGCCATCCATAGAACATGGACTCGGCAGTGTAGCTGGATATAATATTAATCCGCAAAGGAAAATGGCGGGCAATGCGTTCCGGCCCGTGTACGAAGTACGCTTCGAGCGGTCAGCCAACGGACCGGCCAGTGATGTTGGTCCGCTGAGTCAGAACACCCGAAGCTATACCCTGTGTCCGCGCCTTCTTCCATCTCATCGCTGAAGAATTTTAACTCCCAGCCTGTCTCGACTCAGACCATTATCATCAGGACCGGCGATTACACAGGTGGCCGGCACGTTCGTTGCTGCCAACGTTATTCCTCTCGTCTTCTGTTTGGTGTCTAACTATCTATGTATATATATATATATGTATCTATCCATATTTCTCTTATCTTGGCAAGAAGAAACCCAACGATGTGATGATGTCTATTGCCACCGTGCCGCAGCTCGTTGGTCTGCCATGTCCACATCGGCTGGGTGTTCCGGCGGGAGTGCCATGTTGAATTCAACCACCGTTGAATCCGTTCTATCTCTATGCACTTCCCCGATGCTCTTCGAACAAGCGACGTCGACGAGACGGGACCAAGCGAGCGTTCGAATTACTTTACGCTATATGTACCGATTCTAATCACCTCCGACGAGGCAGGGTTCGGAGCCTACATTGGCTAATCATCGATTACGAGCCAACCTCTTTCACCGAGCTGTCTGTGACCCGGTGCAACCGCTCCCGTTTCTAACTATTATACTATTCCTGCTACTGCTGATGCTCGAGCTATCTACGTACGAAGATGCCAAGTCACAAGCAACCACGCTGGCATCGCACTCAGACTCGGCGCCCGGCGAGTTCATCTGAGCGTTTCTCTCCGTTCTCATTGCTGTTCCTGTTGTTCGAGTACTTGTTCGGTTTGGCGGACGTGCTCGCCGTAGTCGTCTACTGGTTGCTTCGGCAGCCCGGACCGGCGCTCCACTCAGCGGTGGTGGGCTGAGTGTTCGTCGCGGCTGTTCTTTACCATCAGCCAGGAGTAGATCCATGCAGGGAGCGCGTTGGGTCTTCTATTCTGGTGGTAGGCATCACCACCACTACTGCCACCACCACCGCGAGCGAGCGAGCCGATCCCCGTCAGTGTGGGGGGCCTCCCCGTAATGCATCGCCTGGGTTGTTGCCTGGCCACCTCCGCTGGCGGTTGCTGGCGCCGCGAGCGTTGCCTGCGTTCGTAGCCGCCGCCTGTGGCCGCGGATTAAACCAGAGGGCCGCAAACAAACAGGCTGTCACAGCAGCAGCAGCAGCACACTCGGGCAGAACGCAGAACGAAAACCAGCAGATAATCAGATAGACAGACGTTCAACGTCGGCAACTAACCAAGACGCTGTGGCGACTCGCTGCTCGGACGTAGCCGGGTGGAGCCCCTCCACGAGAAACTAAAGTGGTACTCCTTGCCAGCAATCGTAATAGTAAGGTGGCCAGCAACAGGCTGGCAAATCTGTGCTTGCTATGGTCGTTGTCGTTGTGGCTGCCTTCGTTGGTGTTCGTCAGTCCGTCCCAGTGTCCGCCTTGTCTCGTATCTGCTGAGACCAAAATAGAGTCGTGTGGCTACTAATCAGACATTCGCATGTATCCACTAATACTGAGGTCGGTCTGCGGCGGCCGGTTGTCACTTCGCTGTGGCTTCTGTTTGTCAGTGAGCGATGTTACACGAACGGGCAACTCGGGGTGGAAAAGGTAAAAATCAATTGAATTCGTTCGAGTTTTTGTTCTAATTCCAAAGGTGAAAACGCTTTACGTTTACCGTCTATCGACTATGAAAGCCAATGAGAAGAGCGATAGCATATGCGTGCTTCGTGTAACGACAATGACGACACTGGCTAGATTCATTCAGGGAAGGTTATGTAATTAGCCTATGTGTGTTTGCTACCGCGCAGTGGCCGCGTTAGACACATGTATATATATATATATATATATATACATACGTGTTTTTTTGTTCCGTGGGTATCCTGTTTGTGGTCATGATTGCGCTGCGATGCATAGCTGGCTTACTTATAAAACTCCCCCTCGCCAATGGGGCAGTGTGACGCCACTGCACCGCATGGTAGACACGCTCCGATCGCCACATCTCAATGAAACTGAAACAAAATAACGAGTGGCTATGCGAACAGTTCGTTCGCACGATCGATGTAGGGAGAGTCCCCTCGCGATGCCCACGACGGTCTGCTGCCTGCCGATTACCCGTGAACTAGACGCGACTCAGGCGAAAATTGCAAACTACCAGATCTAGACATCTGTGGTAGACAGACGTTTGATCTCTGGACAGTGATGAGATAGCCAACTGTGTTACAACTAGCGGAGGGTAGGTGACGTTTCATTGGCGCGTAGACACCGCGGTCTCACATGACTAGCAACCGAACAACAGGAGTCACAACGGGACATTTTCCGTGTTGTTTTTTCTGCAATTCCGTTGGCGCTCGCCAAGGAAAAAGGGTCGCGACAACAGCTGACTAGCTGAACAGAACTATTAACTATCGCGTAACTAGTCGACGAAGCAGTCACCTCAGAATAATACTACAATAGATGAGAATGTGAAATGTTCAGCACCGATGACAGCATTCATTGGACAGAAGAGCAAGTGACGAAATGCAATACCAGTGTAGCAGGTTACTGCGGTGGTATCTGAGAACCCAAGAATCACACGAAGTAGAAGAAGGTGGGTAAAAAGTAAACACGTTGAGGTGAACATGGGAACGTCAACTCGTCGCCCGCGCCGTTATCAACTGTAGCTGCGTTATCGGGAGTTGGGAAAAAATCTACCAAGTTATCGCCTCACTTCTGCGCGTTGTCTGACTTCTGCGCGTTGGTATTCACACGTGTCCACCCCGAATAAGGTTTAGAGGCGGCGTTAGAATCACGGACTCAAACAGATATTTCGAACTGGGCCGCGACTTGCCGCGCATGTTAAGGATTGTCGCCCCTCCCGAGGGGAGGCTTGACGGCGGTCGTCGTCGAAGTTATTGTCCCATTGTGCTATGAGCTAGGACACTGTAGTGACCGCGGGAACCCTGCGAAATCCTGAATGAAAGAAGAACCAATGGAAGCGGTACGTTCGCCGAAGTCGTCAACGTCATCAGCGTGTACCTTCAGCATCGGCATGATCGTCATAACATCGATCAAGCAATTGCAGTCAAAAGTGCAGCTCTCCCCTGTCGATATGGACACAGCGTATCTCGTAGTAGGTACGCTATTCGTCGCATTTATTGCCGTGCTAACTTCGCTTCAGAGAGCTGAATCGTCATATCGAAGTACACGCACAGCTGACGCGCCCCGCCACGCCGACTTCTGGGCGGGCAAAAATTGCCAATGCCGAGGTCCTGCTGTCGCATGCACTGTCGTGAATGCGACAGTCCGCCTATTCGATATGCCTACATCAACAGCAGCAGCAGCTGCTGGTGCTGCTGCTCCCGCTGCTGCCGATGCCGCAGGAACCGAAGTGTAAAGGAGAGAATGTATCCTTTCAATGTTTTTGTTCGACGCGTCCACCCGTCTTCTGTTGGGTTATGAGCGTATGATGAGTTCGCGTTACCGCCAGTGCCGCTTGCAACTGTGTGTTTCTTCTGCTGTAACTGCCTATCGCCTATCGCTCGTCGACAGAAGTGACGCTGTCTCTCTTCGTGGCTTCGTCTGTTTGTGTTGCTATTCTACCGTATGAGCAACTTCCAGTAGCCGGCCTGTCAGTGGCAATCACTCTACCGCCTGGCCTTCTAGTGCTACAATAAATATGCTGATGATGCTCGCTGTATTAGCGATGCCTGTCTTGTCGCAACGGCTGACGCCGAACGAGTCAAGCCCCGCTCGGGGTCCGCGACAGGTAATAGTCGGCCGGCGGAAATCCTCTGTCGTTTATTTAACGTTGCAAAGTCACAGTTGTTGTGTCGATGATTCTCTGAAGAGTTATCGTCCGTCCACCTGGTCCAGTCGACGCGACCCGGGCGCTCGCCTCGTGCAAGGAGACGCTGCGAAAACGACGTAAGCGTGCGGGGGTGACGCTCAATGGCGGCTCGCACTGGACCGTGCCTCTATCAGTCAGTAGGAGCTTGCTGCAGTTGCTCGTGGACTGCAGTTCGTTACACTCCGATGACTTGTGATGACGATCACAAGCAAAAATGACAAGTGACGCTGGCCGCAAATCAAAAAGTAGCATACAGAAGGAATAACGGCGCAATTAGATTTGATTGGATGGCCGTCGTCATCCATTCATTCGGCTGGTCGCTATCAAAAAGAAATTTGAAATGTTGCCCTTTTCTGAACAAATCATCTCGCCGAGATGACGAATACAATAGACGACCAGCTCCGCTCTCGGCTTGCTCTGAATATATATATTATATATATATATATATATATATATAGATTCCAATGGTAAGTCTCGAGCAACAGAAATTCCGCCATCATCCGCTATCAGGAAAATGTTACCAACGGGCTCTGGCAAACGACCAGAGGGCAGGTATCAGTATTAGTAGGTCGGAGACCTCCGCCAATTCAGGAACCATAAATTCGTCTCCAAAGTGGATACTAATATAATCCGAGCGAGCGGCAAGCATAGCTCATAACGAGTCAGCATATCCGCGTATGTAATTCAAAGCCAAGTGCCGTTGATCAACGTTCATAAACAACCACTATCGCAATTACTACTTACTACTATGCGGCCAAACCGGCAATACGGTGACGCACCTATGTCTTCATTTTTTTTCGAATCAATTTAAGGAGTGGTTCCAAATTATGCCCTCTCTCTCTCTCTCTCGGCTGAATTACGTGAGCCCGCCACGCGGAGCAAGGCCATCTATTATATTTCCACATCGGATTTTGTTGCGTCGACGATTTGATCCGGCTTGCGCTCGACGAAGAACGAGGATTGAGGGTTAATCCGACGATGGATGGCGGCCTGCCTCAATGAGAAAAATAGCAGGTATACATAAAATCAGTCTGTTTTCGCTACGGCTCGCTGATCAATGCGAACTTGACGAAAATTCGACCTCATCGCCACCACAGGCGACGCGAGACCGAGCACAACTTTCCAAGTTCAATGGGCAACGTTGATGTTGGGGCAGTTGCTGTTCTTTAACTTGAAATTTTGAAGGTGGAAATTGCTCGTTTGTTTGCTGATTTATATGTATTACATATGTTTGTGTGCGCGTTCGTGTCGCTTGAGTGGCTATCCTGGGTTTGCTCCTCGCTGTTGCATCATTTTTTTGCCGATGGCATATTTTTCTTGAGAGTTAAATTTGATGAGCACACGTGGCTAGATAGTCAATGTTACCCTTTTGACTGTTGCGAGTGGTAGCGATCGGTGACGTGAACGAAGTCCACAATGATAGTTCGTTGCTGATAATGACATTTTCAATTGCACGTCTCCCGCATATATATATATATATATATATGAGAGGTTTGCCCAACTACTTTTCTTCGTCTTTTTTATTTGTCTTTATAAAACATTTCCTTACTACCTATCAGCCTTATTGAACCTTGATCCACGACCGAACCGATTCGCTTTCTCGTCATATTTTCTGCAAAGTCGAGAGCCAGCTAACTTACGCAGGATCCGTTCAGCTACTGATGCAAAGCACGTAAGCAGACAGGAAAAACAACTCGCGGCAAAAAGACTCCATATTTGTATTATACATTGATATGTGTGCAGCACACAACAAAGGTCTGTCAACAACGCCACCTTAGTATTTCCACTTCCGACTGGGCATTGCGTTTGCTGATTTATCCCGCTGAGACAGAGCAGACCGTTGTGCAACATATGGCTGGTGGCGATGACAGGGTATCCGAGAGACACTCAACGGACGGACGCGAAATATCTTGTCAATAGCTGCTGCAGTGGCAAAGGCGAGCGGATAACATCCCTTCCACCCGTAGAAACGACGAAATAGTAAAGCTATCGAGCGGTGAGCCCCCGCCGCGGCGGGACTTCCGCCGGACACGTTCGGCGCTATCGGCGCTCCGTTGTGGCGGAGTTCGAGCGGGCCAAGTTGCGTCGACTGGACAACGACCCAAACAACAACAAAAATAACGACGACAGCAGCAGCAACATCTTCACGAGCTTGTCATTATTGTGGCTGTGATAATACCATTACAGTAATGCTACGCGGACGCCGCCCTTGCCTGTCTTGGCTCTCTCTCTCTCTCTCTCTATCTCTCGGTGGTCATCTGTTTTATTAGCTATTTGATTCCACAGCCATGACCGCGAGTCGGCTATGATATTATGCAGACTATCCTCAGTGGCTTTAAGGCGGCTTTTCTTTATACAAATCAAGAAGGAATCAAATGATAGTTAGCTGATGAGAGAGAGAGAGAGTGAAAACAATGATCAGCCCAGGTCTGAAAGCCGACGAGCCCATTATTCATCGATGATGTCTACAGGTCTACGGGCGGTTTTCTACCGGCGAAACAGTTACCTGCCAGTGGTACAGCTCTGGGCCATGATCATGTTATAGGGTATCCGTGCGTATTCATATCGGTATATTCAGAAGCGATTTATGCCGGCCACTTTGCGGCAACAATAGCTCAACTATTCGGTTTAACGATCGGTTCGCCAATAGCATTATCATTCAGGTATTCATTCAGTGACCGCACAGGCGTACGCTTCAAGAAGTATATTTCCGCTATCTCCTCGTCATTGATTGTCCACTGCATTGATGTCTATTCGCTATTATGTTCATTCGATATAGCTACTCAATGTACGGACAGTAGCAGCAGCAGCAGCAGCACCCGTCTTTGAGTCAGCAGCATTTCCAGCACCTCTCTGCCTCCCTCCCTCTCTCTGTCGCTATCTCTAATCCAGTGTTTTTCTCCTAGCTTGAACATTCTACAACGAGGAGTAGCACTACTACTGGTGCTACTGCTGCGATGACTACAAAACGTCAAAGGTCTTTCTATCGGAAGTGTCGTCCATTGATTGTGATAGGTATGCGGTATATTATCATGGTATCAATGGATCCACCTCTTGTTGTCTCTTTGCGGTGTGTCCCTTACATCCCTTCTCATCGGGGAAGACAACAACGAGCGGTCCCTGATAGGGCCAAACGGCGATTACGGTGCCATATATATATATATATTAGATTGGGGTCTTTGGGCATCTGTCGTGCGCGCTCGGCGATAGGTGGACCGGGGCGAGGACACGATTGCGCCCCCGAATATTGCTGTGGCGCGAAATTGCAGCGCCGTAGCGGAGCAGTAATCGTGGTTCAGCTTTAGATCAGCGGGGAGGACCAGGGAACTCAGCCTGCTTTGACGGGTGGATTGAAGAGGATGACAAGAAGAAAATTGAATCGATGAACACCCGCAGCATGTGAGTGTGCACCAGTGCTCTTCGAGTTGGTTCGATCGAACAGAATTTAATCATCATCCTAACGATATTCCTATGGCACTGGAGGGCGGCATATAGCGTAACACCATATGAAAGAGGCCATAGCCGTGCGATAGCTGATCTCGTAGCTGAGTAGCTTGTCGCTGCCGAAAAATATATTACACACATCAAGAGGCCGCCGAGCGCCCTTACGTCTACTAGCAGGAGGAGACCACATAGAGCGAGAGTGGTAGCAAACATTGACCTTAGAGCGATTGGCCGCCGACCAGTGTCTGCGCTGTTGGGGCGAGATGTTTCCTCTACAGGTTCATCGTCTGAAGTATAAGTTGTCCTCCCCTGTCTCCTGCGCCTCGGAGCAGGCAAGCAGGTCCCTTCCGGTTCTCTCGGTGCTACCCTTCGGGAGGGCATCAAAAGTGGGTTGGGTCCCTCATGTCCTGTCGCTGTTGACGCTGCCACTTGGGTTGGCTTATGGATTTACATTGGACCATGATGATGATGATGGTGTCATGGTGAGACGGTGGGTATCTTCCTGCGGTGCGGCACGACGCTGGTGGAAGGCCGGGTCAGGAAGCAGTCCCAGAGCGGTCAGGTGAATGAACAAAAATAAATTGCGGGGGGGTCTCGGGTGTGGAGAAGCGGGATGGGGCCGACTCGTGGACAGCGATACCGCAGTCGCCATTCTTTGTCGCGAGAGAGAGGGAGAGAAGCCGCGAGTGGTTGAGGAGCACAAACGAGAGTGAAGCTTGGGGGTGACACAGGACAGATAAAGCTAGATAAGAGAGAGAGAGAGAGAGAGAGAGTAGACTTTGTGCTAATGAAGGACAGGGTGGGGTGGTGAGGTGAGGTGAGGTTGATATGTCATAACTTCAGAGGGCAGGTCAAAGGAAGACGCATAACTTTTCCCGTTCCCAGGTATAGTGTGTAAACATATCTAAACGAATCCGTGTATCGCCTATGTGGCATTTGCTGTGAATGCGATATTTAATGCTGTACGTTGCACTTATTATATATATATATATCGAGATAGAGAGAGGAAGAGAGAAATGATAACTATCCGTTCGAAGCCGTGCGTGCGTAAGGTATGAAGAAACCATCGGTAGATACATTATACCCGATAGATTCTTGAGCTTCTGACCAGCTGGTTCGCCAGCGCGCAGGGCATTAACAATTAAGATGATATACGAGATTATATATCGCTGCATGGGTGGAGTTTCACATAGGACGAAGGCAAACGGGAAATTATGAATGCGTTATTATTATATCGTTCCCACTCCCCTTGACAGGGCGGGAGAATCATGGCCTGCCTGCCTCCACGTGAACTTGAGGTGGACCAGCCCACGGAACAGGCTCGTGGTTCGAGACAGCAATTTTGACATTGCAGACTCTCATGATCAGCCGATTAATGCGTGACAGTGATCGAATCGACAGTGGTCGAATCCGGCTCGTATCTATGCCATACGATTGGGGCGGAGATTCATAAACTTTTACTTTTTTTTTTCACTTGATTGATTTTACACGTATAACAGTTTGTATTTATATTTACATCAGGTCATCTCGACCATTCGCTTCGTGTTATAACGATTTACGAGTTAGTACTTTGACGTCGACATATATTTTCCTGCTGTTGCTGTTGTTCCGACGCAGCAGCAAGCCGCACTTGTTGATACGTAGCCAGTCAGTCAATCGTCTCTATCAGTGGACACGACCCGGTGCTGTTGTATACATGCGACATCCACACATGGGCATTCTTCCAAGTTGAATGTGTTAGCATTTATACCTTCGTGGATGTGGTTATATAATATAATACTCTCATTTGTACCGGCCCCCATACCCTCGGATTGATCATAATAACAACAATAAGAGTAATCGTTCCTACGGACGCGGGTGATCGCGATACCCGTAGACTTACTTCATCGCCAGCTACCAGTGGTGGTTCGCGACGTTCGATGTGCCTATATATATATACACGCACACATAATTATATATATATATATATATATAGTTTTTTTTTACGTAAAATAATAATACTTCATAGTATAAACGGTTGTTTTGTAAGTGGCTATTCAATGTTTTCCCCGCTCCCCGTCATTCATCCATCCATTGGATTTCGTCTTCTCAGGGATACACGCAAGGCATTGATACTATTTCGTGCTATGTTGTCCTCTTTCACGTCGAAGATTGCAATTCACTCAGGGACACGACACACATACACACACACACACGCAATAAATATAATCACATATACTAAATGATAACACACTATATCCAGCGGTGTCACCTCACCACGTGCAGTGTGCTGGCATTGACGTACGTGTACAGGTACCAGTTTTTTTTGCATAAATTATTAATATTACAGCGAGAATAAAGAAAGTACCCTCTTACCCGACGGAGCCCTCGCTCATTTGATTCGATACCTTCCAGCTGTTTAGGCTCGTAAAAATATGACAGTGGCAATACGATCACGAAGTCCGTAGCAGCAGAAGCCACAACGGTAGCAACGACCATCAGCGGGGAAATGGCGCTTTTCAGTTCACGTAGGATTTCACTACCGAGTCGTCTGTTGTTTCGGCGTTCCCATGGCTGCGTACGGTCGTGCGTATCGGGAGTGCATAGAACACACGGCGTACAGTCAACTGTAACATGGCCATATTCTTCGGGTGGACCCGAGTCAATCGTCAGAGAAAAGGAAGCTGAACAAATCGAGCAATACAAATGAATCGTCCACCATTATACTACTTCTTGTTACAAATCAATATTCACATACAATTACGACAGACAGGCAGCAATTATTATAGAAGCATTTCATCATTATGTATCCACTCCACCTATTGTTATCGTAGGTTGGTTGTGGGTGGTGGACGCCGAAAGCAACAAAAAGTTTCTCTCGTTTCGACTCCGACGAAGTTAGTCACGCACCTCTGCTTAGGGTCTGCTGCTACTGTTGCAGCAGCAGCAGTCGTCACGCGTTATGCCTTGTTCGTTTGTATACGCATATATATATATTACTATTTCTAAGATGTATGTAGATGTGTATATATATATGTGTGTGTGTGCTCCGGTATATATATATATATATATATCGCTGTCGTTGTTATTGTTATATTTTTTATGTAATTATTATTTCAGACAGAAAGTATGCGACACAGAATTATCTTCATCTTCTCTCTTCCATGTATTCTATGTAGAAACACCGCGGCGCTTGTACAAGCACACATAATAATGACCATCGTTTCGTTGTTATAATTATTATTATTATTACATTGTGTGTCCGTTGTTTGTTGTTGTCGTCGTCGTCGTCGTCGATGGCGACGTTCACACCGATTCGACGCGTCCGTTGCAACCGAAGCGGCCATAGACAGCAATAACAGCCCGCTTACTCATTGGCTCTCAGTCCGTTTGCTTGCCATTACTTCGGGCTAATGCGGTTGCTTGTATCATTAATATTTGGCTCTGTACTGCGTACAACGGACCATTTGTATGAGTGGCCGATACAGTCCTATTCTATAATTGCAATCGCTATCATTGGGGAGTGTACATACATATGTAACAGCCGGGGCAAAGAAGAACAAAGGCGAGCAGCTCTGCTAGATATCCCGTCGCACATCGGAGACTCAGTGTCAATGTCCCTTGCCCGCGAGGTGCCTCAGGAGTTCACGCTCGGGTTATGAGATGCATCTAGAACGTCACAAGCCCGGGTCGAGATACCTACTTCTTTTTTTTTTTGTTATCTACCTATGCTTATTTATACAACGCTCAAAGTATGAATTGCATAATAAAACGAATTAATAAAAATAATACCCAGTTGTATCTGCTAAAATTGCTCCAACTGCTACGTGACCGGTTTGCGCCCGAGACCATTTCCATTCGTTCGCGCATACACGAACACATTCACATAAGCACACATAAGCGAGACGGGACCACTCGGGGCCGACTGGTACGCGGCATTCGTTCCGTTTGAGGCTGCTACTGCTGCTGCTGCTGCGGCCGCGATGGCGGCGCCCAGTTGCTCGTCTGTTAACCGAGGACTTTGATACGAAGGTTGGTTTGCTTTATTTTCGGGGCTTTGGCGTCGTGTTTTTTTTTTCCCACGCTTCCCAGCTCCTCTCCGCCTGTGTGAGCACTCTCTCACGATGAGGGCTCACCACGTCGTGTCGGCCGGAGTTAACCGTCGCCGAGCAGCCGCCTGTTCCTTATCACGTACGTATGTTCCGAGATAGGATTCACGCTGTGTTGCTAGTCGCCGCCGACCGTCGGCGGCGATACTTCGTTTTGCCGACTGAACGCTCGTTGCCGGTTATAGATGGGTCGTCCCTTGGTGTTGAGGGGGGGAAAAAGCCGAGAAGTCATCAGCCGACGTTTCGCTTCGTAACAATTGGTAGTAATGTTGTCAGTACGTTTACACACATGTGCTGATATTATAAAATGTTGTGATTTATGTGTGGCTCGCTCTACATCGTTGAATATACATATATATATATATATATATATATATATATATATATATATATATATATTATTATAGTGTCAACAAGTAGTGCTCGCTTAGTCTTGCTGGAACGCTGGCGTTAGGCTATTATAGCATTACCATCATTAGCGTATTAGTATTAGAAGGAAACAGGAAAAATTCGCTAATTGTTTGAAATTTCTGCTTCTGCTGTTCCTGTCGTTGTTGTTGTTGTTGTGGCTGTTGTTGCTGCTGCTGCTACTGCTATGCAACTCTGCTTTCCACGTACGACTTTCCCAGCCTCAGAATAACACATGATTATAATAGAATATTCAATTTACAACCTACTTGGGTCAAACAGGACATATACAGCATAATCTCGCTTTAAGTATTTTCTTTGCTAATTCTATTGTCGTTTCATTCGAGCGCTTTCATCTTGCTACAGTTGCGTCTATGCGGAGAGAAGTGTTATGGTGGAAGTGGTCGCCGGCCGTTTAGTCTTATGCTTAATTAGGCGCGCCTACAACCGACCCGGCCTAACAATAAGCCTGCTATCGGGGCAGGTGTAAAAGGTGTTTCGCCATCCGTGATCGTGAGCCGTACGTCGCTGTGTGCCGATTCCTCCGCTTGCCGGCTCCATGGCGCCCATACGGGGATGGTTCGCTGAAATCAACAGACAGCCATATCACAAACACACACAATCCGCTGGCAGCTACCGACACGAACGCACATTGACGATGTCGCATACTGATGATAATGATACGCCTGCAGTTTTTGGGAGAGCTACCTGCTGCTTCGGGCGGGAGTCACGAAGCCTACCCGGCTGCCTATGTACAGATGGGTGACTGGCACTCGCTCAGCAGGCTCACAACGGAACAACCAATCAACGGTTGGTGCACCGTCGTCAACGGTCTTCACCGTGTCTTCACTCGACGGAGGACGCTGTTCACTTGCAGATACAGATACTATGCATGTTCACAATATGGCTAACCTATTCAACGTTCGTGATCTTCGCTGGTGCAAGACGCGGCACAATGTGAAGCACATGAACTCGATGCGAGTATACATAGGCGCAACGGGTGTTTTGTCCTGTTTATGATGTTGGTCATTGTCATCAGGGGCATTGTCAAGGTCAGATGTGCTGACGACCGCTACCGGTCGCTGAAACGAATTGATGGTCTCTGCCGTCCAGTGCATATGCACAGCATTCCCGTGTCTTGGGAGTAGCAGCTTTACACGACAGTAATTGGGACAGCTCTGTTGATGGGCCAGTACTGGAAAATTTTGATTTATCACCCCCGCCGATTTATTGCTCGCGCGCTGCTGGCCACTGCTGTTGTAGCCGGCCGAGAGATCTTTGTAATTGGAGAGTCGTTGGATCTATTTGTACTACCAGCTGGCACTGCAAATAATGAGCATGTTTTTTTAATGATCATTTGCTTTACATTCTGCTAATTGGCCGGTTCATTGTTGAGCATATGCTACGTGTAAGTGCAACGAAGCAGTTATACGGAAAGACACCTTCACGAAAGAATTACTATTAGAACATAGATCATTTATTGATCGAACTACGACGCGCACAATGATACCGAAGTGAGCCTATAGGGGCGGACGATTTCAAATGATGCTTCTTTTATGCTTGTATACCTAGTCAAGCAAGCCGATCCCTCGTCATTTACTAATCCGATCCATTGAACGGCTCGTGCTCGACGTGTAATTAATTTCGGCAACTTTCGGTCTCGCCAAACATTGGTGCTCTAGCTTCAGTTATCCCAAAGTAGCTCAGATATCATGAAGTCAGCCGCAATCGTGCCGTGGGTATAGAGAAGATCTCCAAACGAAAATCGAATCAGGAACGGTCTACACATTTAGCCTTATTGTCATCGACCACCCCACCGCAACAGAACATCCTCCAGCCCGCTCAAATTTACCTCAGTAGCTTTCGTTTGGAGATTGCCTGCTACTTGAATGGCCGATACATTCAGCGGCTGCGTCCGATGCTCTCAGCGGCTGAACTTCGCCGCTGCGGTATGGTGTGGTGCTATATAGTGCGGCGGCTCGTCTGATCGATCCAACCCCGATCGACCCACCGCTGAGCGGACGGACCAAGGCTTTCGTTAGCTGGCCACAATCGCTAAATAGCCATCGTAGCTTGACTGGATGGTGATCGAAAATTCGTTGTCGAAGTTGGGATTCGCTCGAGTGGGCACAGCTGCAGACTCTGCTGCTGCTCCTTCTACTGGAGCTTCTTGTAGCTCGAATCTCTCTCGTTCCCTTTCTCTCTCTCTCTCTCTCTCTCTCAGTTTCTGCGGTGGTTCGTTTGTTCATTCGTCTGCTATAGCTTCTGCCGTTTACAACTGTGGCTCCCGTTCGTATTTCTCGCTAGTACTGGTCAGGCTACCGGGTCTAGCTGCACTGGCTCTTCTCGGGCTTGTTCCTCCCGGGCGAAGAGGTGTCGACCGTGGCGTCTAACCCTCCTTATGATCTGACTATACGTAAATAGGCAGCGTTCACCTACTTAGCTACTATCCATCTGGATGCAGTCTGGGCCTAAGGCTTCTAGCCGGCAGCAAAGAAGACGATCGGCCTTTCTGCCCTTTCGTGATCCTACTGCTCTAATACTTTGGTCCCGATCTTGGTAAGGTGTCTGATTCGGCTGCCGATGGCCTTTATCAGCGATACCTTCCTGTTCTAACGTCGGCTGCTCAGTGAAATCTGAATATGCCAACCGTCATCTGGTGTCAGATTCATATATCGTTGGTCTAGGCGTCCCACACGTCGTTGTCGAGTTGCTCCATGCTTCCTCCCTATGCTGAGCTTGGGTTGATACTGATCAATGACGACAAAGAGTCGCCTATCTAAGGTACAATAGTCAGTTACATATATAATATGTGGACGGGCGGATATCTGTGCCCGAGCTCAATGCGACGGGTTCGCCATTATCTAAGGACGTTGCCGACCTCGAATTGGAAGCAACGCTTATTCGAATACCGCGCTCATTTCGGCAACATAAAATGTTGAAGATCTGTTTTCTCCGTTTTACCTGAGTATATCAGACCAACGTACATAATATCGCGATTGCTAATTAATAAGCCTACCGCAGCCAGACAACAGTTCTGATGGTGGCGAGTGGAATATTGATGTGGACTGTAGATGATTGTCATCCTCAACAATCTAGCGATTGATTTAGGCCAGCTAACCGACGTAGCTGCTTGTGCAGTTGTAGACATCTGGATGTTTGTGTGTGTGTATATATGCACACGTGTGAAAACAGCGTCACGATCTGGTCTGGACGTCCGTCAATCACGCGCTCTTCACAGTGTGGTCATATGTTTGTGTTGTGGGGCAGAGCCGAGCGAGACGCTCCACTCGCCGGCTAAAACAGCCAATGGGAATATGTTGATCTCGTGGAGGCTGACAGCGTCCGAGGCCCAGGAGCTACTTGAAATGCGCTCAGCATCACGTACTTATATCGGCCACGGACGCTAACCATTATTATTATGCCTATTGCTTCTGCCGTCTCGGCCAGACGCGTCGACTCGCCAGAGCTGACTCCTATTCACTGACAGTCAGTGTGATTCCTCTCATATGGACGTCGTTCGTCGGGTCCGAACGTTCGAGGGTGATTTGACAAAATGCCGGTATTGAGTTGAACAGTTGGCGTCAGAGTGTCGAAATAGAGAAGGCGTCTTAAAAGCACTCAACGAAAACGCTACCTAGGCATACTAGGGCATTGTGCCTGTCGTGTTGATCTGCGGCCGAACACGAGACTAAATCTCTGCTTGAAAAATATATATCAACGACACAGCGCATAGCAGATAAATGAATGACGCCAGGGTGCGTTCAAATACAGATCACTAGATGAATGTAACTTTGCTTGCATAAATTGAGAATATCAACGCAAAAACAAATTCTCTGCCGCCTGTGAATTCTACTACCAGCAAGGCTATTATTATGTCGCATCCGAAATTAATGGCCGAAAAAACACGGAACGTTTTTTTGCACATTTTCACATCATTGATTCGCTTCTATTTCTCTTGTTCGTCGCCATCACATAATGGCACAGGGTATATGTAGTATCTATAATATATCTACATGTAATAACACAAATATTCAATGCCAAATCGGCTTTGTTACATCTGTCGAATGAAGCCACGCCATACACGTCCAGGACCGGACACCAAAATCGGATGCGAAATCTGTGCTCGCATAGGGATAAGTGAACATCTATTCGCATAACATTACTCGGACATAGTGTTTTTCTATGCACCTTTGTGTGTGTGTGTGCGCGTGTATGGATTTGTGTGTTCTTGTTTTGTTTTTGTTGTTCACGTCGTCCACACCAACCTGAGTATGTGTTTTAACGGGACGTGTTTTACCGGCAGATTTGCCTTCAAGCCACCCTTGGTCAACATGGCCACGAAACCAGACATAAAAATAGATAGACGGCAACAGCGAACGGCGTAGACTATCATAAACACCGTAGCCTCGAGCCGAGCCGAGAAAAACTATGGTAAAATCTGCCGACTCCTACGGAAGCGCATAACGGCAATCGCGTACAGAGTTCCATGCAAATAGCAGCCGCTAGCTAGGCAGCTAAGCAGGTAGACAGGTGTCATCCTCGAGTGGTTTCGATTCTCCGTACCTTCTCATTCCGGCGACGACAGCGAACGACATTCGTTAATTTCTTTTTGACGTTACTTCTGCATTCGAATCGCACCGCAGCAGCGAAGACTTCGACTGCTGCTACACCATGACCATTAGCACTGGTCGAGTGGTGGCCGTTGAAATTCATCGCAACGAACGGCGTACAAGTCCCTCGTCCCCATCACCGCCACATTTCTCCCCTGTTACTTCGCGTCTACCCGCGCTAATCCTGTTATTCGGCCGTCGGCGGGCGATTGCCGTAGCCGCTGAGGATTTTTGGGACGCTGCCGTAGCCGCTGCCGTTCGAGTGGCATGATTTATTTTGGAGATATTATGTATTATGCATCGATGTCATCGAGGGCGAACGAGGGCTTAGGGAGCTCCTTCGTCGTCTGTGGCCGCTTCGACAGTGGTCGCGTGAAGCGGCCCGGGGGGAACAAGGAAATACATACTTTCGCGCTGAAGGCTGTCAAACGGTGACTCTTGCGTTGGCGAATGCGATAACGCGACAAGTACAATACGACGGGCAATGTTTTGCCGAATTGAAATTCAAAGCGGCCGGATCGAAAAACGAAGTAAGGATATAGGAAATAATAATAAGCTTCAACAGGTACCACACGGATGTGTGGTAGAGGAGGAGTCTCGGGAAAAGTCGTGTAAAACTCTTGTGGGCACCTTCGCTCGGAAAGTATTGATCCTCAGTGGCAATGAAAACAATCACATTTTTTGCTGATTTGCATTACATATATATATATATATATATATATATATATATGGAATTATGTCAATGGACTAGAAACTATATATATACATATATATATATTTGTATAAATATATATATATATATTTATAGATGAGTCTGTTGGCACCGCCTATGATTTAGTTAACTCATAAGGGGGCACGCAGTTATCATGGCTCGACGTTATCATAGATCAATGTTCTCCGATTTGCCCTTTGATTACGTGCGTGTTGCAGGAGTAGGAAGGGTTGCTAGGTTCTCCAGTAATACTGCCTCGATTCTTGGCAGAGGTTTCCTCGACACTGGGCGAAACTCTATATTTTTTTCTTATTGTATCCGCTAACACATATGGACAGAGAAAGACAATGATACTAGACCGTCTGTCGTTTTAGTAATACAGATGGGTATTTCATTGGTCTCTCTTCGTAAGTGGACTCGATAGTCTATCAGGTGGCGGTTCGCATATCAAGGCTATTTTCATTCCATCCGTGCCATGGCGGAGTTATCATATAACGAAATCATCACCAATGTACTTGTATGATTAAATACACAAGAGGTGGAGATACCTACTCGATTGACAGGTGTCACCTGAAGCGTCGTCGGACACGGATAACAGTTATGTTTAACGAATTAATTTAACTGATAGTTGGTGTTCTATCGAAACACCGTCGAATCATTAGCGGGTATCTCGCGGGAGATCGGCCATTTCGTATATGAATTCGTATTACTACTTTCTAGCTCCAACTGTAACTGGCTCTGGCATCGTCGGCAGCGTCGCCAGCTGACAGCTAGCCTTTGATTAATGGCAGCCGCTGAAACGATTATTAATCACTGTTTGATTAGCAAAATCTATACAAGTCGGTATTGTTACGCTCGTATATCGTTTGGATACAACTATATATTTCTATAGACACAGTTCTTAAAATATCTATCTATATATATACATAAATATAAATGTGATGATAACTATTATCCTGATGCTGACTATTATCGCACATCGAAGTGAGTGAATAGTTCACCCTGGGCAGCAGTATTTTTCACGCCTTTGATACCGGGTCGCCCGGCCACAAAGTCGATTTTTGCTCTGTTCGTCTGACACTCCTATTTGATTAATCGATCGAGTCTCCCTTATCTTAATAAAAGTGTATATTGAAAACGTGCTATTGCACCAGCAGCAATCGTGGAAAGGATTTAAACTGAATTGTGAGACAAAACGAAAATCCACGTTCAACCCCTATCTTCTTCGTCATGTCGCTCGCTCTTGCCATTGGGGGAATGAAATATTGCAAAAAGGCAAAACGCTCGTCGTCGCCGCCAGACGCCGGCGATATGTTCTAGTCTAACTTCACTGTTCGAATTCAATGATTCTTCGAAACTACTAAACTCCCAAGGGTACACGAAATATACCGCGGACGCGATCTAATGCATCGTCCTCGACAGCACAAACAGCAATAAACTTCGTGTCTTCTTGTTTGTTACGTCATCCCATAATGCGCGGCATTGCTTTGCTCGATGAGATACTGCAGGCACTGTTATATATATACATATCAGTGCCTGCAGTATCTCAGATGTATATATATATATATATATGATGTCTATTCATTGTGCCTACCAATTTATTATTATTATTACCATGGTCATACCATAAGATCCGAGTGCGGAGATGGATTATTAGCCATTTCATTATGCTGTGATGACATTCGAAACAACAGACACTCATGCTAAAGTGGCATCATCTTGAGTAGCGTCGACATAAAATCAACATCACATGTCGTCAGACGAACGACGCAACAACAACAACAGCAACAGCGGCGGAAGCAGCAACAGCATATGACCACAATGGTAGCAACTGGTCGATGTTTTGATCGCTGTCGTCGTATAGGCAACCTATGTAATGGAGCTATAGATCAGATTCACGGAGAGTGTGTTTGTTGCCTTTTCAGCCTCATCGGCTGCTATAACACGAACGGCAGCATCAGTAGCAGCAGCAGCGGACGCAACTTAACGGCCAAAGTGTCGGGTGGCTAGCGAAGAATAACACTATATCTATGCTCACCTCAGCCTCGGCTCGTCCTTGTTGTTTGTGGTGCTGGGGGGGGGGGGTGATCGTGCTGCTGCTGTTGTTACTTCTGCAGCATTGTTAGATTGTGGTATGGTTTCGCGTTACTTTGTACTTTTGCTGTGACTGCTGCTGCTGCTCCTCCTCCTCCTCCTCTTGCTGCTGCCGCCTTGGTTAAGCCGTACGTAAGGTCTTCCCTTGGAATAGATAATGCCAGTAGCCTGCTACAGTTGTTATTATCATCGTTGGTTACCAACAATTATGTCCTCACACGGGCACCCCTATATGTTTAACAGTTCCCGCAGAAGAGAATAAACGATGTCTCGTACATAGCCATGTTAGATTGGAAGATAACCGACACACTGACAGGTGTGAGGGTGATCTTCATCACCCGAACACGGCAATGTCATCAAAGCCACAGCAAAAGTGGTTATATAGGAAAGAAAATTGGCTCGTTTCTTAGCTCCGGCGTTTTTTCCCCCCGATGAGCCCCGATGTTTGATTCCTGCAGCCAACGAAATTGCCTTGGTATCGCATCTTACGAAGTAAATTAGAAGCGGCCGAATTTCGATTTCCCTCGTTCTCGTATCGCTGTCTGCTCGACACGTGCCCGCTCTGGAGAGAATGACATTGAGTTCCGCGCTGAGCAAAGGTCGCCTATTTGTGCAAGGGATTTGCCGCGGCGAAGGAAAAAGATCGAGGATTACGAGGATTCACGTTTTTCCGCCGTACGTACGTATTCTTGTTGAACTGCTAAGGTGATTACGATATCGTCTCGCGATCGAATCTTGGCACTACGTTATGCAGTACGTGAGTCCCATGAGTACTTGGGTTGACGCAGCACACCAGCCAATCTAAGGGTGGTACGAAACGTCCGAAATAGCAACGAAAATAGTGAGGAAATTTCGTTCATAATCCCCGCTAAACTTGCATTGAGCCCCAACAGATTCGCATCACGATCATTTAAATTCGCCCGTGTGGGGGCGGGTATATCTCGTTGTATGCATCTCGACACGTGACTCTTGTCTACTTCGATATATACTATGAACAAGATGAATTTCAACAATCGCCTGCCGAGTTGATTCCACTCACATTAGTCAGGTTGATCTTTCATGAGATTCACCACTTGTTGCACTTTTTTCCCGCCATTTGTTTACCATTATCAATCACGAGGGCGCTGCACGAGGTGCGTTCAATCCGTGGATGCTAGATTCGGCGTAATTGATTCGCAGCTATTTTGTGTTGTTGTAGCTTTTCGATATATACCTATGCATATTTCAACGTCGTTCGCGGCTTGTTACCGTTGTTGTGTCCGTCCGACTGTTGGCGTTTCGTCTGTGGATTTTTGGCGAATTTCTCCCCGCTGACGCCATGCTATCGGACATGCCATTGCCCGCTATTATGTCTATGTAGCCGGTACGGGACACGAACACCTGCCACCGGTGTAACGGGCCTGCGTCGACTATGAGAGGGTCATCCGGTCAGCGGAAACGTTACCCTTGTCTCGTTGGAGGATACTGACGCCGGTGGCTGCGGCGGCAGCAGCGACGGCAGCAATGGCCAGGCGAATGTACCCGCCTGGCCCGTGTATAGCAATTCTCCGATCAGCTCTTCGCTGTTTAGGTCCGAACCGAGCGGTATTCGATTACAATAATAATAATAATACCACCACCACTAGTACCAACCAAAATTACCATGCTATGATACCGGAGGGAGAGTCGTCTGCACTGTTAAATAACTCAAAATGATGAGCAGCAGCGCTAGTGACTGGACGGCGTTATACAACAAGCAGTACATTGTATGGTAACAGCTTACGTACGTGTGCGCGCGTGTGTGTGTGGGTATTCGCGTGATTGCATGCTTTTGACTAAAGCGAATAGCCCGCAGCGAGCTACGGTAGCTACTGCTGCCAATTGCGCGCAGGTTTGTTGTTCCAAAATGAATCCATATATATATATATATATTAGCTAAACTTTTGCAGATGCTGCCATTGGGCATAGCCTCTCTGTGCGAACGCGCAGATCTATGCAGTTTGTCTTTGTACATTCCGCTAAAAGCACAACGGTTCTCATCGAATTGTTTTGACAGTCGAGTTGGATCAGCAACTGCGGCGCTGACGTTCGTGCACAACGTATCTGTACGCGTATAGTTTGAATCCCTTCATTTCTTGGATGGCCGACGAAACAAACTCGTGCCGCATACAGTAATCAACCGAGAGCGCACCTTGACGAAGCTAACAATCACAGTGAGAATGAGGCAGCTCAAGGCACCTGTTCGATTATGCCATCTTATGCTTTGTCTCATTATGGCATCGGAGTGAAGTCACCTTCTGTCAATTCGGCCGAAAACAATGCGAGAGATCTGATAAGATCGCCTTTTATTGTAAGATCAAGTGGATTGTTGTCGGACAGATGAATAGTTGGCGCTGATAAAGTGGTGTCAGACCTCGACCATCAATATTGCCCCCCCTCGTAAACGCATCTACCTAATTGATCGTAACGCGAACAATGTTCCTACATGAACCTGGCAACGTTCAGTCATGTATTACTGACAGATTCAATTACTGACTCCAATCAATCGCACGGTACTATCATAGGAAACACTTGACATCACACATTGGCTATACATGGCACTGTTTCGCACAACGATTCCACGGACATCTGCTAACCGAAGCCGTAGGTGGCGGAACGAAGCTCAGAAGGTCATATCATATATATTTGTTTATTTACAGAACTGCACACTTATGCACAGGTCTGTTTATTGTTTCTGTTTCGAAGTTGATCCTATTTAGTTCGTAGGGTGATAGGAATGAAGGCGATGGCGGGAACGACCGCAGGAAAGACTCTTCTTCTTATTTGCATTGTTTATTTTCGCTTCGTCTGTTGCGCGACCATTGTCAATCGGTCGCCCTCGAAGAACGTATACAAAGAACGTATATCCAGTGCTGAGCGTTTTTCCGAGTGTGTATCCTGTATGCACCTACCATCGATGGTGTTGTACCACCACGCCGAAGCCTACCTGCAAAACAAAGCATGCAGATACTATTATACGCTGTGACCGGGTCGAACACTGCGATCAACCGGCAGAACTATTCTGTCGAAGGCGCCGACGGCGCCTTCTCAAGTCAAAGCTTTTTCGCTTTTCGAAAGCCGGATCACAGCCGTTTGTTATCGACGCGTCAATTTTTCTTCGTGTTCTGTGTTATTGTACCGCGCTGTATTACTGAGACGCGGCGAAACTCGTCTGTCCATAGTTTGATAGGCAATTCATGCCGACAACGAACGGTTGCACACTGTTCATTGCATGCATTATCATATGCGGGAAAGAGCAACATAACAACAATGATTAGAAGAAGGTATTTCGAACGATATCTTCAGATCGAAGACGATCGAGATAGGCTGCCGCCGGATTGAAAGGGACTAATGCGCGGCGGTTTTTTTTGCATTTAGCCTTAATGGCAAATGACGATTGCTGCTTACGCCTATGGCTAGCTCGAGGATTCGGTGCAGATTCACTCACAAATAGGAGAAACGGTGATCTCGCACTTTTCGTCGTACGTGCTCCATCTGGTAATTAGCTATGCAATGTCTAATTATGCTGTATAATCATGAGTGCGTATACACTATAAGCGATGCTACCACTGATAGATGCTCCTCTGTTGTACTATAATATATATATTATAGATAGATGTATACGCTAATTTGGCCAAATGTTTTGGATTCTAGTAATTATACTAATTTCTCACTAATACGCTCAACGTGCGTGTGTGACCCTCAAAGACAAAAAAAACTCGCCGGGCCGATGTAATCTACTCACTGCCAACTATCCAACACTCAATTACCGATGCATCTCGGTGGCGGACGAATGTATCTTACGTTTATTGACCGATTCGGACCCTGGCACAAACTCGACAGCTCGAATACGTGCACGATTACTTGACAAATCTGCATTATACCAGCTACCCGTGTTACTATGTTTTCGAAAACAATTTACGCCATTCACAGCCATAGAATTCGTAGACCAGCGTAATTCATTCAAACTCACTTTGCCTCTTTGAACACATGAGTGGGACACAATTCACCGGTGGGGGGAGCAGCTGCTCTGCGCGGCAGCACATAATACAAGTCCACTTTACTCGTAAAAAATAGCATCTCTTTCGCGTCTCAAAGGCTGCAATCTACATTATATATGGTGTGGGCGTATCATTGTGTTTTTGTCCGGATACGAGCGAGTGCTGTTTTTCAACGTATTTGTGGGAAATAGACACGAACTTTTTGGGTGACATCGGAAGCTAGATGGCGTGGCGCTCGTGGTGTCATTAGAAAATAGCAAAAAAATTACATCACTTAAATTATCCTTTGAGGTGGGCAACGGTGAAATACATGCAATAACGATGTCACGACGATGCAACATTGGACTGTGAGAATGAATAAAGAACAACTGAGTCACTTGAAGAAATGGGGAGGGGGGGGCTCATTCCGGCGACAAGTAGCATGCGAAGATTTATGTTGAACTGTCATTTTTTTGTAGTGTTTCCAAGATCCCTTCTAATATCGGACTCTGGTGCCACCGTTCGATCTGAGCATATTGTTTATGAGAGAAAAACATGTGTTCTCCTATTTCAAATATCATAGCACTAACGGCGGAGGTATGGTCGACATCGCGTGAGATTGCACACACACACACATATATATATATGTATATATATATATATATATATATAAAAATCCTGGACGGGGATAATTCAAACACGATTTACTCATAGTGCTTGTCACGTGACGACCAACCGCAAGCTCTCTGATCAATTGCGCATTAGGCTGGATGGTTCAATCTATTGTCGCTGTGCCTCGATCAATGTTGTGTGTTGCCGATATCGAATTCTCAACGCAAGTGTGAGCGAATCGAGTTTCCTTTTAGCAGGCCCGCTGTCTTCTTCGCGCTGTCTCTTGGCTAAATGTCTGCCCCGTTCGTTGACTTCGCCCCGTTTCGCTGTCAGCCTCCGTCAGGCCGAGAGAGCGGCACGGAACTAAGGAAAATCGCAGTTAGCAGCAGCGGCAGTAACAGCAAAAACACGTATTATCCTCTTATCATTATGAGACATTTTTTCTCGTTACTGCCATGATCATAATAATGATAATGCCGAAGAGAGCCAACTTTCATTGTATCGCTCATCGGATTCATGTGTCAGTCTGATGCGCTGCACATACTGTGTCCACGTGTGACGAAGTGTCCGAGACGCGAACAGCCACAGACCACCACGAGAGTAGAGGGGTCTTCTTGGTGTGATTCGAGGATTGGCCAACACTACCGTCCGTTGACAATGCCGTTCAGGGATAGATGACCAATAGAGAGGATTTTAAAGACTCTCACAATTTGCACATGGCATAATGAAAAACAAGAGCAGCATTATTATTATTGTTATTATATAAATGCATTGCGCTGCGCCTTCATTCTAGCGCATCATATGCCACTGGGGTGCCTGTCTTGCTGCGTTTGCGAGCTGGATGATTGTTGCAGGGAGGAATGGCGGATGGATATATCCTGTAGAAAATTATAGAGTGCGAACACACACATATGTACAACAGACAAGGCTCACTCATACGTACAGATAGACGGACGCACACCGAGAGATTCATAATAGAGAGGCACAGAATTTGAATATGAGCTCGATTCCTTGCATCGTCAAGTAATTATTAGTGTGCGCGGGGCGATTAATCGACATCTTCGCTTCGGGAGGTCTTGGTTTTGTTCGATCACACGGATAGCTACCACACACTTTGTTCACTCGGATGATGCTTGATGCTGCCTTTCTGTCTCTTCCCTCGGATCTCTCTCTCCCCCTGCCTCTGCTAATGTGTAATGGACATGCGTAATGTGTGCTGCACTTCATCCACTCGTACTTCACGCATATATATATATATATATTAATATATTCTTCATGAGTTGATTCGATAAGTCTAAAGACCGAAAGAGTGGAAATTTGCCTGCGAGTGGCTGCTCATTCTGGCGTCACGTGAGCTTCCTCTAATGCTGTTGACAAAAGATTCCTTTTGACGGTTCTGTGACGGTTTCTGGATTTCTTTTCCATCTTATTTCTTCTCGGCTTCGCCGCAAGCGGACGATCGCACAAAGTCACAGCAGAATAACAACAACAACAACAACATCCGACAAAATATGGATGCGTGGCAAATCCGAACAAATGAACAGAACCAGCATCTGCCCAGCTGACATTGAAGTCGATCTCAGAGTGGTCTGTGGCGTTCGGGGTAGAACAAAGCGCGGGGGGGCGGGGGGGGGTAGCTCCCCTGCGCCACTCTCTTTCTCCCCGCTGGTCCCATTGATTATCGTCGTCCGCCTCACTCAGCTGTTCAGAGCGTCCCATGTTTAGACACTACCACGGCTGCTAGCTGACGATCATGACGATGCGGACGAGGAACTCGGAATTGCGACGGCGGCAAGTCCCTTCGTGTGGGAGTCGAAACGACTTTCGCTCGCCTTTGGCAGTGTGCGCGAAAGCGCTTTTATTCATTGGTTCATTCAATGATTTGACAATGAATAGTCACCCATTTGCTCGTTGATCACCATTCGCTCGCTCGGTGATACGGCTTTAGACATGATTCTTGTATTTTCGGTCGGTGCGTGTCGTTGGTTTCGTTGGCTTCTTTTTTTTCGCCTCTACGATCCTCGCTGGGAGTGGCTATGCTTGGCGATCTCTACACATGCACCGTGGTGATATGCGATATAGTACAAACGGAATTGTCGCAAGCTCACTCATGCAGATGGCACCACAGAGTAATGAGTCTGTTCCCAGCGCACACCGCCCCTCATCGGGATGTGCCGATTCGGTTACGGCTCAGGTGATGGTAGGCCATAGAAGAAGCAGCAAGAGCAGAGATCGGGGTGAATTGATGGGGCTGGCATAGTTTTGATGCGAGGTTCGGGTTTTGGTAAACAATTCAAAAGCTTGCCACTTTTAAAGAAAGCTGGAGGGGATCATAGGTGAAAGTACCCCAACATGGGATGCAATATATGCTGTAATCAATGCTGAAATCATGCTTGTCAATCAATCACTCATGATTGTATTATAGAAATGGCAATAATGGCTTCGACGAATAAGACAATATTTTATCGTTGTTTTGTTGGCGGCGGTAGGTCGATTTGGCACTTCGTGGGTGGCTCCGAAGAGGATGCTTGTTCAGTTGTACCCACATATATATATATTTATGTATATATGATTTTTTAAGGTTTTGCGATGAATACCAATTTTTCTATTAGTAAATCGACTTGTGAGTGATACGTGTACCACTCGGCCTGATGCTAACGGCGGATAGCTCGCGATCTATAATATTATTTGTGACTGATTAATCGTTGACAATGGCAAAATAGAATACGACGAGGCCTGATGTTTTGCAAATATTATGTACATTATCTAGCTGCACCACATCATGAAGGCGTTCCAACGAAAACGACTACAGACAGATGAAAACAGGGTTTCCATTTCATTGTCATCCATTCAGTGGCTCGGCCAGAGATGCCACATGGAGATACTATTGAATCGTTGCCATTGCCTCTATTCTAGCCCGATGTTGCGTAGAATAGATGGGCACAGCTTTGCGCATTTAGTAGTGGTACATTTAGCGGATCTTGCAGATGGAACTCTATTTTTCAAATCATCCCGCGACGGATACATTTCATTGAACAAAAATATGTGCCACCGTATAGGAGTTGCGGCGTAGAACAAAACACAGCATCACTAACGTATACTCGATTTGGTTCGGCGCCATCAGGAGCGACAAATTCTAGCTGCACGATAATGATAACATTATTATTTGTTATACTAGTCATTGCCACTGCCGCTAACTACGCTAATGTATAATAGTATAATAATTGATAGTCTACGGTAGCAACACTAGCGGCAACGGTGGTTATTAACAACATCGGTCTCTCCCGCTCTCTCTCCTGATAAGTCGCGTATCCGGTCCATATATATGCCATTTTCTTTAACTCGAAATGCTCGAGTTGTGCTCTGCTGTGAACAACTTCATTTTCTTGTCAGCTGCTATCAGCTAGTAGTACTCTCTCTCTCTCTCTCTCGTGTAACTCGTTTATTCTTTCTTCGGCCGATCAACCGATCAATTTGTCCCAGCGGCCGCTATCGGTTGTATCCAGTGTCACGGGGACAGAATGTCGTCCCTTATAATGCCATCTCTCTCTCTGTCTTTTGTCTATTTCTATTTTGCCTTCCCAACTTTTGCCTTTCATATAAAATGACTCGGTATCGCTCTATAGTATCGCGGGACGAATCGAGGTTGAATTTGTAAAATTTTTAGATTACGACCGAATCGACGAACTGATGGACTCGTATGAGCAACACCGATACTTCGATGAGACAATCTTCAAACCGGAATTGGCAAACGATAAAAAAAAAGCACACACACACAGACACACAGCTGAAAATCAAATTGAAATCGAAATTGGCCGCCGACTGAATTTACGACCGAGTTGTTCGTGTCTCCATTAGATATCGACAGGGAGAGTACACGTCTGGATGAAATAATGACGAGACCCAGAAGATTCGTTATTATCATTATGTTCCCAATCAATTTTTATATGGTGGGATAACGGCGAAAGCCTCCTGATCATACCGTATATGTAGCATTTGTGATATTCGCAAATATACAACAATCTTATGATACTTTAGCACTTTGGCGTCGCCATGCGCGAACTCCTTCGTACTTAGACCATGAAGCACATAGGCATGCGTTTTTATTACACATAATGTATCCTCATAGATGGACACATCGAAAGATGTGTTCACATCTGACGGATTGAAGATATTCTCACTCTCCTCTCAGTGGCATTCGTTCTATTATTGTATATTTAATTGAGACTTATTTTCAAACGTCGTCATGAATTGTGTGCGTTTCTAAGGTAGAAGTGAAAGTGTTTGTGAAGTGACATTATTCATGTGTCCGTCATCGAACGAGCACGCCCACCTTGCAAAATCTTCGATGAAGCAACCAATCAAATAGAAATGAAAAATATATATATATGTATATATACATTACACATTACAGAATGCTGTATCATATGGCTGACAACAACAGCAGCAGCAGCAGTTAGATGTTGAGTCAATATGAAACGTTGTCTCGAACGTGATCCGCCCAAGGGACCTACCAATAAACGAACGACGAACTGACTGACAGACTGATGCCTTTCTCGCCAATCTGGTCAGAACTTCCCCCCCAGTCAGCGCCGGTAATCACCTCCGCCGCCTCAACCGCTTATGTATTTATTTCTAGTCATTCACAGCCGCTGTAACGGCGACAACATCGATCCAGCATCGATCCTATCCAACATCGTGTTGTTGTGGTCGTTGTTGTTGGTTGTTGTTGCTGCTGCTGCTGCTGTGGTTCAACGGCGCCACGACACGCGCAACATTGATCGCACCCTCGTTCATCAAAATGTCGCTATTATTTTTATTTAGATTATTATTACATGTTTAGATGATATTTTCCTCAGTAGAAGTAGTAGAAATCATGGTAGCATTCGCTCCCTCTCCTCCTTCTATGATTACTATTGTCATCGATTGTGATTGTTGCTGTTGTTGTTGTTATTGTTGCGGTCGGCGTCGGCGTCGTGTTGAAGACCTGTTGATATCCCTCGCGAGCGCTTCAGCTGTTTTCTTTTTTTTTTTAGCCACGCCACTGATCCATCTGCCGCGGCAACAGCTGCTTGTTTGTTGCCCACTATCCTGTAAATGGATGGATAGATTAGATAGATAAATAGCTGCCAATAGCTGCCTCTTGTGCTGCGCGTAACCGACTGAGTGCGAAATAGAGGCATGACCGCCGATGGAAATAGACGAATGACGAGGCAAACAACGGTTGCTGCTGCTGCCGCGAATGCCGCTGGTATTCCTTCGGGATAGCGTCACGGGTCGATCGCCATTCACTGGCCCGCCATGCCACGGCCGCGGTCGTGACGATTTCGGCAGCTGGACAACAACAACAACATCAGCGATGGCCCGCCAGATAGAGGGAACGATGGTACAGCCAGCTAGAAAGTAGGATCATCGTGGTTGGTGGCTACTCACGAGTCAACACTACGGAGAGTCAATGATGACGACCCTTCCGTCAAAATGGCTTCTTCAGTCCAGAGCAGCAACAGCTACGACTACAACAGCAAAGGACAGTCTGCCAGCGCTATTTCATTGCGATGCTTGTTTCTTTTTGTGCTCCCGCCCGCTGTCGCGTTGCTGTCCAATGATGCTGCCGCCGTCGATGGTGATGATGACGAGATGGCCATTCGCGCCTCAATAGTGTATGGGCGTTAGACGTATTGTGTACAATAATGTTGTGTTACGATGCAGAAAGGAACGGACGAGAGAGGCCGCCTCAGGTCGAATTGGTTGGCGGCCGCCTGGTCAGCTGGTCCTCCCGTTCGCCTTCACGCGATGACACAGTAAATGGCGGCACAATGGAAAACGATGGCTTGTGATGGACAAATGATGGATTGGTGATGGTGGACGCGTTGAGCAATAATGGCTAGATAGTATAGCGATTAGTGTACGCTGTCATCGCATAGCGAGCATTTGGCTATTTGGTGGGGTATTGAATCGGCGTGAATGTAAACGCCCGCTATATGTAAATGTTATCTCAGCTGTTGGTTAATTGTGCTAATTGATTTATACTGACTTAGCCACTCTGTGGATAGTTGCATTTCATGGGAATCCAGCATGCCATCATGCCAGATCAATGGGAACCAGATTTGGTGACAAAATGTCGACAGCGACGAAGGACATTTTCACGGCCATGCGACGACGAATTGACCTATCATAAGTATTCGTGTGTATATATATTAAGGTTTTGTTTCAAAAACAACATTTCGCTTAGTTAAACATAGGACTCCTTGATTAACTTGCGCTTTCCAAATACAATACGATAAATGGTCATCTCTTTCTCTATTTCAGGCACACATGGTGGCGGCTTTCGAGCAGTCTCTGTCAAATATGACAAGCAGACTACAGCATCTTACCGCTACAGCCGAACAGAAGGTTTGTCTTCATGCTACTTAAAGCATACACAATTGAAGATGATCACATTTTCCTTAAACTCTTCTAAGTAATCATATAAAGCATGGAAGATGATAATGACTTAGCGGAAGGTTAGACGAATTCCAAGAAGAGCAACGTTAATGAGGACATTGGAGGAGATAGACATAGAGAATTACTAGTGGGGGTATTTCCAACTATGTATCACAGAGGTTAGTTCCTAGTTAGTTTTAATAGAGTCTAGAGATGCTGATATAATTTTTACAAGCCAAATTGCGTCACTTCTACCACCACTCCCGGTAACAGTGAAACAGTGATAGGACTCTGCTGGTTGTTTAAGTTAATCTCTCATCTTACACCATCGGCGTAGTATTGTCATATGGCTATGATAAAATATCTGCACTAAATGTAGCCGGACACTTGATCGGCAAGGAGGTGATTCGACCTCACATGTAAAACGCGTGTGTTTGTGTGTCACATGTCACACGACTACGATACTCGTGTTTGTTACCAATGTTTTCTTGCTGTATTTACAAAAAAAACAAAAATGCACTCGGCGATATTGATTCATCTTCCGTGTGCGCTGCTTTTCCCATCGATTCATTCATATCCTTCGTTCAGCTGGGAAATGATTTCTAGTTGAAGATGTCGACTTTGACGACGAGACCGTCGCGTTCATGCCCGAAAAAAGAAGTTTCTGATACTTTATCTGCCCTATTTCCTCTACCTGCCAATTGCTGGCTTTACGCAATTTCTGGTGTAAATGTAGTCGCTGAGCGTCTCCAAGCCACCTGTTGATATCTGCTGTTTAGTTGATGGACGTGTCTTTTTCCAAGGCTTAATAATATATCTCGTCGCATGCGGCTGACGGTGTAGAGCTTAGTAAATTCGGAACAAATTTGATAACCCTCTACCGAGGGAGAGACTTGCCGTGCAGTGGTGATACAATTTGGTGCCAGCTTCGTGTTGCTGGTATTCCAGTGAAGGGCTTTAGTTAAGTGTACATAGACCGATTAGGGGAGTTCGTTTTTTCATGAACGACCTCAACTGATGCCATAAATAAACGAGTTACCTCTGTATTTATCAATAACAATCTAGACATGGTAGCTAAATGAGTAGAATCAGCGGCTTTGCTGATTTCTAGTCGTGTACCTCCAACTCGCCAATCGAGCGACCAACCTATCAAGTCAAGACTACCGATTTGTGACAATTTATTATATCCGCTCTCTCACCCTGTAACTCCAGCCCATCCAACGTAGCGCAAAACAAACAAAGAAATCCAGCGCAAGATATAGAAAAACAGAGAGTCTACAAGAAGAGTACTCGGGCTGTGCAGGACTGATTGTTGCTGCTGTTAGTGGTACTATGTCAGTTCTGCATATTACACCATTGCTGCCACAGCTGCGGCCAGTTGGCTTGGACAGAGCCGCATCAGGTCCTGGTTACGAGTAACGAAAATGTTGCTGAATACTTCCCCAAACGGCGGCGAACGTCCGTTGTCGTTGATATATAGTTGCACAGTTACGTAGATTCAGATATGGCAATATATATATATATATATATATATGCATATCTATAGTTACAATTGCTGTTACGGGTACACGGAATGCAAAACGGCGAGACTGGCCAATTATCGCTATTTGTATGATGATACAATGTTTCTGATAACCCTATGCCTTATCAATCACGAAGCAGCTCGCTCATGACTTCGTCTGATCTCTCGCTCGCCAATTAGCACGACGCTACAGTACACAATTTGACTTCTACGATTTGTCGCGATGTGCCATACTATCCACGCACCGTCAACCACAAATGCTGCTGTGCACTATTATCATAATTAACGACGATGAGTGTATCTCTCTGCATCCATCATGCATGATAAACCACAACAGTCTCGCGATTAAATCGTGCATCGCTCGTCGTCATTAAAACCGTACATAAGCAACGAAAGTCACTGTCCTCCCACGGCGTTGAATCCTGTCTGCCGCTATTATGATAATTATTGCTATTTGTATCATCATCATCATCAGAATGATCGCTGTCAATGAGTTGCCGAATTCGCAACCGACTGGAACTGAGTGAGCTTTGATACAGGGACATCGTTGCCTCTCCGGGGCGCTTTACTGTAACCCGCTCCGTACTGTTCTACCTCTCCTTAGCCGTATATTGTCTACACGAACACGGGTGCGTGTCCGTCGAATTTACGAATCGCCATAGCAATCAATATCGTTATCGTTGCTGCCGCTACCAGCGTCGCTAGCAGGGGCTGACGTCAGAAGATTATCGACCACTGCCGCTGCGACCACAAACGACCGGTACCGAATGGCGGCTTAAGCAGCGTCTCTTACTGATCGGTTGGGTCACCGGGATTCGTCTGCTGATCAGAGCGTTGTAGATGCTCCTGCTGCTTCCAGTTGACTGGCGTCTCGTATTATCGTAGAATTGAGCGCGTCGACCCCCGTCTCGAGTCAACTCTCCGGCCATCCTCACCGGCAAATGAGGAGAGGACAAATGCCGCATTATGACCAGAACGTGCGTTACGATATCAGGACCGATCAAGTGAAATCATAGCTCCTCGTCATAGCGAGTTGCAGCGCGCCGCCGGAGCACTATATGCGATTTTCGGACTGCATCTTGTGCTAGTTCGACGACCAGCGAGTGCTGGACACATGGAGTATACCCCTCGGCGAGAAGTGGTTTGAAGTAGTTGCTCACGGTTATCTGATAGGTGGCGTATATTCATGAGCACAGCGTTTACGGGGATCGCACAGAGTGGCGTTAGTCTGTCCGCGGCCTTAACGGATACTGATTACTGTCGTTATCAGTATACTGTTCGTGCTGGTCAAACTAGGTTCTCTCCCGCCAGCTGTAGTCGATGCAGGACGATGCCACGAAGGCTGTGTCGGCGTAAAGTGCCAACTTATGCCTGCTGCCCTCGTTCCCGTGGGTTTGGATATCAAAATATTTTGATCCTCAATATGGTTCCCATCGCTTTCATTGACAATTCTGCCCTATGAACTATGGGATACAATTTAGTGGACTACGCTATAGTGTATGCTGTTCTGTCCGGCTCAGGATCGTTCAGTTGCCAGCGAGTGTTGAATCTGTTCTTCTATAGATTTACGCGTCTAATGAAGTTGCCTTGACGAGTGTTTAATTTTGTTGTTGTGCTCTGTTTTAATGGACCGTACACCCATGTGACGTCTACTTTGCTGATCCAACGTGTATCGAGTACCCCCCCAGCTACGGATAAGTGCATTGTTTTATCGTGATGTACAGCCACAGGTATAAACGCGGGAAAATCCGTCCATTGTTCTCCCAACTAAGTAGTTAGCTAACCAACCACCAATTAACTAGTCTTGTCTCATGAAATAAGCGAATTTCTCCATTTCGCCCAAAGTCCCGAAGACTTCCCGTATGTATTTGCACATCGCGGTTAAGCTTTGACAGCTTTGTACACGACCTGTTGCTGTACGAACTCGACCTTTGTTCTCAAACTGCAGCACCAGGGCCAGCTGAGACAAAAGCCGAACACAGTGCTCGACAATGACTCTCCCTGCTGCTGATGATATTGTATCTCTATCGCTACTTCGTTTGAGTGGGCTATCAGACAGCCACCAGATGAGCCACCATCAAAATCACATCTTACCCCTTGATGGATGGCCGTCCCTAACCATCAATTCATCAACTCAGCATCAAGCGATGACAATAACGACGACTGCTGAGCTAGCGAAGCATTCCTCCGAAAAACTGAACATGATCAATTATTACACAGCATCATTATTGTTAAGAGATGAGCGCGTACTACACAAACGTTTCGTGTAACTGGTGAAATTACTACTATTACTATTATTATTATTATTATAGAGTGGCAGGTTAATATAATTATCCGTATTTGAATTTCTTGATCATTTTCGACATATTAACACTTCATTGTTCCTGATATCGAAACATTTCTACGCGTTGCTATCTTCGATAATGTATTATTATTATTACCACGGCATTTTCTCGGCGTTCATGTGAAATTGATTCTCTCCTTCTCTACCATCTGGTGGCCCTCATTGCCGCTGACGGCAGCCTAACATTATTGTTCAGCACACATTTACATTCTATCATATGCGCGCGTTATATACCTTGCGTATATATTCACAACATAATTGATTTGGATTATTGGACTAGTGAGCCGTGAACGACGACAATACAATACAATTGCAATGCTCGTTCGACCCATTGTTCAACGGTGGACAACACTCGCAGTGATAGCTAGCGTGTTCCCCGTAGATAGTGCATCGGCTTGTCCCTCGCTCTGTGATGCCAATTACCGTGTTACTCGACGAGGTAAAATCAAACGAACTTACCAACTATAACGTCAGTATTACTGCGAACTCGATTACCACCGGGATCGGCGTCGGTGGCACGGTGCAGACGCGAATTAATATGAAATTGGCGAATACATTGTTATTATTATTATTATTATTATAGTTTGTTTATTGTCGTTGTCTTCATCACACCGACGCCGTCGTAGCAACGTCGACGGTGGTGATGGATAAATAATATACAGATAATGAGACGAACGAGCGAGCGACCGAATATATATATATATATATATATTTATATATTTGCACTCATGGATGTACGAATCCAGCAAGCGGATTTGTTAGATCGACAACAGAAATAATCGTGTGAAGTACGGTCTTCTCGTGTGTTTGTGTGTTGCGAGGACAGATATACCTATATATTCAGTAGTCTATAGATCGTGAGATAATATATATATATATATATATATATATATATATATATATATAGTGTGTTTAGTCGATACGTGTTGATATCATCAAACAGATCGAGCCAGATTATTACGTCGGTAGCTCTGTTTGTTTGCCTGTTTGCCTGCATGCGTATAGCCACTGTGTGGTGCTGCTGCTGCTGCTGGTTGTGGTGGTGGCTGGTAGTGGTGAGCGCGAAACGACGATGGTGCAAATCATCATTCTGCCGCTTATTATTCATCTATATACTCGCGTTACTTTCATTTGTTGTAGTGGTACTACTACTATTACTACTAATGATAAATGCCATGACAACGAGAGCTACATACCTCATTTGCAGCCAGGACGGGGGGGGGATACGTATATAGTGTTCTAATACAATAATACTATTTATTTCTACGTTGCACTCGGCTGTCTTTCCATGGCAGGGCTCGCTGCCGCTGAGTACTTTTTGAATCCTTTTTTGGAGGTGTTGTTAGTTGATCTTAGTACTACACTATTTGTGTTACCATTAGAATTAGTACTTTTTTGTTTTTGTCCAGAACTAATCGTCACTTGCTGTAGATGCTGGTGGCGTCTGCTTATTGATCTATAAACGAACGTCTACCACCTGTTCGGCATTAGTGGAGATTGGCGGTATGTCTAACGACGAAGCCGATCCACTAAGGGGATGCTGTTGATGATATCTGTGACGTTGTCTTCTTTTGTACCATATTTCCTGCCCGGGTGGATGCATTCGCTTGCCTGCCCATCTATCTCAAAGTGTAGGGTGACTGTCACTGATCGCTTTGGGGCGGTCCTGGGCTGGGCCAGGTTGATCGCTTCGGATGTGCGGAAGGATAAATCGAGGAAGCGGCACTGCTTCTGCTGCTGTTGCTGCTGCTGTTGTTGATTACCTCTGCTGAACCGGACAATGTCTGTAGTCTTGTACGCTTTACTGCCTTCACTACCTGTGCTCGGTAGCTCTAGCTGAGCAATTGTTGTACCGTTGTACTAGATAGTATTCGCCGTACGCGATGTTGCCACTTGCGAACTAGTGGGGCGGAAACCTCGGGGAAAGTCGATGAACGTACTGGGTGTATTATTATTATTGTTGCTATTATTATTATTATTATTATTGCTACTATACTACGATGGGATACAACAGAGTGACACTGCAATACTATAGTCGGTATGTGCTATGGCCACTACTGGTGGCGCTCCTGCTGACAGTCTCTGCTATATCCCCATGCAAAGCACTATTATGATTGTAATCGCCTGTGATCACCCGCTGCTCGGGTGGGATAGCCGAAACGGATGATGCAGGCGTCATCATTGGTGGTGATGGACTGCTTCGGATCATGGTGGCTATTGTCGCTCTGGAAGAATTATCCAGATCACGGACGAATCACTCGCCGTAGAATATGAAGGGAGTAGTGCATGAGTGGCCTACGGAAGAAGATATCCCTGCGTTTATTATATAGTCAGTGCCGTACACGAGGCGGGAAGAGACGGAAATACTTTTGTATTTTTCTTATATGAAACAAAGTTCGCCAGAAATCAAGATAAAGATTCGTTGTTGGCCATGTGATCACTCATCCCTTGAGCGGTTTTACGTTGCAACCGTATGCGTTTGACGGGGAACGAACGCAGGTACCCCCTATATCCCTTCATTTTCGTTGATTCTTCTGCAGATCTGCAATATGTGAACGTGTTGTAATATGCGCTCTGGAGATGAACAGTTTCTATTCAACACGATATAGATTTTTCCAATTGTATGCTTATGTATATGGTTCTAACTGGGTTCTATAATGCGAATCTACGATCTGTCTGTCTTTTTCGTTTTCAGGACTCCGAACTTCTCGAGCTTCGCAAGACGATTGAGGCGCTTCAACAGCAGAGCGCCGAGGCTGGCCTGACGAAGGCAGCGCTGCAGTCGATGCAAGCCGTTCAAAGAAGTAAGACCATCGGTTGTCCCAACAAAGATCCTAATGGAGACAGCGCCTTTAAGTCAATGCCTCTGCTACCACACCTAACAGGGTCAGGCAGTTCTAGACAGGACGACAAAGTAGTGGATGCGTCCTGCGAAGACTCTAGTTCCTCGCTGATTCTAGGAAATAGGGACACCGCTCAGCTGCACCAGGCCCAAAGCAAGGACAAGCGTGGCCTTGTGATTAGGAGGCATACGTTTAACAACTCCACAACAACGACGACAACAGCCAACAACAACAACCACAACACTATTAACAACAATAATAACCACGGCGTCAAGGAGAACAATGGTGGTGGTGTTGGTGCCGCTGTACTTAATGGTGAGAATGAGTGCGCGAACGAAAAGTATGAAAGAGGTTCAGAAGAAACAAGGATTGAAAGAAAAACTGACCTATACAAGTTTTACTTTAACTTTGAGCTGACATTCAGCGGATGCTGCGAATGTATTTATGTTTAATTGTTGTGTTTGAGTGAAGTGTGTACGATTAGTTAGTTTTCGTTGGAAGTCAAGCTGACTTCGCAAAGTGCGTTGAGCACCCTCCCGGCACCGGGTACGGATTGCTTGCCAGCAATCGTCGTGGATGCACATGATCATCAGCAGCAGCAGCATCTCAGTGGGGAACTCTTATGGATCATGTACATTTGTCTTAGTCAACGGCTCGTGCTTTGTTGACCAGCGTTATCATTATCATACTTGACCTGTCAGTCTGTTGTCGGTCTGGTGTCGCGTCGACACGTTGGGATTCGTTATTGAACATCGCTGCTTTCCTGTCTCGCGGTTCGCCAATCGGCTAATTTACCAGTTTCTAGATGGAGTTTAATGACGTAGCTTTACTCTGTTGGCAGTTTGCACCATTATCACCATAGTAATATGGGCAGGTTACAGGATCGTTTGATATTTTCCTTGACGAAGGAACACTTAATACTCCCATGGCTCCCTCCCCACCACATTATCGATAACAGTATAGATGAGAGTTGCTGCACCTTCCCTTGAGACTGTATCATTGTCGACTTTCGCGTTCTGCTTTGCTTCGAGGTTCGAGAATACAGTTTCCTCTGTGTTTATTTCCTCTCTTCTACCCGTCCAGTCTATGCTGTTCCATTGGCTCACCTCTTGGTATCCCTCTCCCCATAGTGGAGTACGATCCTTATTGGATTAACACGGAGCGCGCTAACTCGAACGTGGTACCGTCGCCAGCCATTCGCATATTCTCAGTGTCTGTTTCCCACTATGTCGACTCAGTTATCTGTGAGTTACACTCATATAACGTATCTGGGACTGTGTAACACATGAAGTGTCTGCAAGACCTGCAGACATTCGTTCACAGGCGTTGCGTCGTGCGCATTGTAGTTTTGGATGGCGTAAATTGTGCGAACGTTCAAATAGTGTCCGGCGAAGTGCAAATTTAACTCTGAGTGTGTATTTCCTACAGCGTTCCTTTGTGTTCACTGGATTTGCTATATATATATATTATATATATATATATCACGACAGGCAAAACTGATCCTTAAATGTGCGTTAGCTTTGGCATCCCTATCTCGGGGTGAGTGAATGCTTGTGCGGTGGTCCAGTATCGTCTATATATCGCCCTATCGTATCTGAAGGTGTATTTGATGCAAGCCGTGTGAGTGAATGTACGTGATGTCGGGTGACTAACTTTTGAATGAGCGCATGTGTGCCTCTGTCACTGACCGTGTGAGATTAGTTCGTTCATTGTTTGGTTGATTGGTTGGTTAGCCGGATGGGTGATTGAATGACTGACTGATGGATGAATAGCTATGTATGAGAGCAAGAGAGCTTCCCTCAGCGGTTCTCCTTGGCACGAACACGATGGTGAGACAAAAAAAAAATTGCAAAACATTTCTACTCATCATTATTCGAATGTTGTTGTTGTCGTCGTCGTCGTCGTCTGTACATCCCTCCACGATGATGCCAGTACCAGTCAACTTTGTGGTCATTCGTCTTATCATCGTATATATATGGCCTGTATATATATATATATACATACATAGCGTACAATAAGTACGCTGTCTCGGGCTGCCCTTACAATCTCTGCTCGGCATTCGCTCGCAGCTGAAATCTATAATAGATGGTTTACGGTAGCGCAAAGAAGAACAAGAAATGTCGATGCTGTTGTTGTTGCTCTGGTAGTTCTCAAGTGGCTTGTATCCCCTTCGCTTTGGTCGTCGTTATCACATCGTCCTCTCTCTCTCTCTCTCTCTTCATATATATATATATATATATATATATATATACGGTTCTCTGTAGCTAGATATAGTATCTACCAACGACGAGAGGTACTATCGGATATTAGCGGCTGTTCCTTTATCTATTTATCTATCTGACAATCTTCCATCTAATCTCCCACCGCTTTTATTTCTGTATGCCATGACCAAACTCTCCTCCTTGTATTCAGCAAAGCGCTGCCCGTTCACCTCTGTGTTCTTCTTGCCGAGAGCCCCCCCCTCTCTATAACATCGGTGTACGCCGAGAACACCAGCAGCAGTAGCATTCTCTCTACCGGCGTCCGCAGTTCCTAGCAGTTCTCCGGTAGTTGTCCACCGGAACGGTTGTTGTTGTACTGTCCATTGATGTTCGTTTTCGGTTTCGTGCTTTGCGCTTTCCTTTTCGTCAGTGTCAGTGGCACTGATTCTCTCTCGATGATGATAATACACTGATCTGTCACTCCTGATGATACCGGCTTGCCTCACGGTGTTTGTCGTTTTATCACACGTTAGCAATAGGTGGTCCCCTCCACTATCGCCACAGCTGCGACAGCATGAGCGGGCTGCGCTGTCATGGCAGAATGTGTCAATCATCTATTTCTCTGATTGGTGCCGCATCTGATCGAGGACAGCCGCACGGATGCCGTGTGGGGTGTCGAGGTGCGGGTGCGTTCGTTTCTTCATCTTTCTTGGGCGATTCTCTGGAAACCACCCATTGGCGAGGAGCCTTTCAAGACAGCGGCATTTCAATCTATAAATATCGACTGGATTCTTGCTTGCAATCGTTCGTTATTCGACCTTAATTTAAGTGTTTTGCGCTCGTCTACAAACAAACATAAACACAGGAACATTTATCGATCAAACGGTCTCTTAGCAGCAGCAGCTATTGCACGCAGCGTCGTCCACGCCAAGAGCGTTCACGGGCACAAAATCATAGTGAATAAACACCACGGCAAGTTTAGCTTGTTGCTGTTGTGATCGTATCAGAACCAGAAGGCGTCTGTTAGTTTCGTCCGGTGATGGTTACAATGACGGCGTAGCATCTCCTCCCATTCCAACCTCAACGGCCGTCAAGTAATCAGCACTAATCAGACGAGTGCGAATTCTGTGTGTGGTGATTTCCACTTGGCTTTCTCTTCTCTTTCCCTCCGTTTAGCTCTCCACGGTACCGGTCCTATGGCGGCGTCAGCTAACGTTGATAAGGAGAAAAAGTCAGGGATGATGCTGCCCCGCCAGCTATCGAACGACTCGATGTCGTCGGTGAACTCGACCAACTCGCAGGGATCTCAGCAGTACCAACAACAGAGCCACATCTCGGGCAGCGGCAACAGCTCAGGGAGCTCACTGCGAGGGGATAAGGAATTCCACGATCAGGCCGCCGTCGACAAAAAGGTCAAGAAGAAGAAAGGATCTGGCTGGCTGAGATCGAGTTTCGGGAAAGCCTTTTCTAGGGGTGAGTATAGATTTAATGAGTGTTATGACACGTATATATATATGATATGCTGGCCGAAATATAATTGCATAGTTGGCTGATGATTAGAAACTCGAATTGCCTTCAAGCATTCGCCGAGCGTCAAATGATTGGCATGCCAAAGAGGGGATGCTCGGGGTTGACAGATCGACAGGAGTTGTTCATGCCGGCCTTCTCTGATGGTGCAGAAATCGACTGCAGTTATGCTGCCATTTTCCAATATCGGCGTGTCGTTCCGCCGACAGCATTCGTATATGAAACCGCATCGGTTGGCATCCTACGCAAGTAGAATACTCTTAAGCTCCAGCTGAAAATATTCGGCGATTAGAGCCAATTATTATAGAATGAATTGGACGCTTTTCAAGTGAACAAAGTATACGCATCATATATAGCTTTTGTTCCAATATTCTAACAATATGAGTCTCCTGTGTAACTGTTCCATAAGACGGCGGCAGTCTGTTTGTAGGACCGCGGTCGAAATTGGGAGACACATTCATGATATCGAAAGAACCCGCTTCGCGGAGATAGGCAAACATCGGGGATACACACGTCGATGCGCGGTGACCATCGTAGACAAAATGTCAAGGATACAACACGGAGGGGTAACTCCCCCCTTGTTTAGGCCGAATCGCTTATACAGGCAATCGTCATTAGGGGTCTTCGCCTGTTTGAAACTTGCGCTAATGAACTGTGTCCCCTCGCCATATTGAAGCTTGTGACCCTCAAAATCGTTTAATTGACTGTACATGCGCGAGGAGGAGTTCAATCGGTCCCAGATTCAATCGCTTAGTCGAACAGTTAGTCAGTGGTTATTCAGTATTGTTAGACTCTGAAGCTTGATGTTCGCTAAGGATCGACTATTGCATAGGTCAAACATGAGAAAGATCCCTGTGAAGATCTGGTGAAACCAAATTTCGATGTACATATTTTGTCATTGGAACCGTAAAAGTATGTTCATCATTTCTGCTGAACTCCGTTTCTAAGATACGAGTTACTCGGGGGCGTCATTTGTTTCAGTACGGCTGGCAAAAAGTCACACAACTACCTGTTCTGAATCGAACTGCGGGTACAATAAACACTATGAGGAACAATCGTACCCTATCGAGCAATCAAATCACGATAGAATGTATGAGAAAATAGGATCTATCGAATGTAGTACTTATTATTTCCCGGGGGCAGATGGTTCAGACCCCGTCAAACAGCGGGATATTTGGTTTTGAAGAGGCGTACGCTCGCATTGTTTGGTCCTTGCTGTCAAGGCCGTGCAGGTCGACTACGACTACAAGGATAGATTTACTAGGCCAACTGGAGAAGTGCGTTAGTGAACAAATCCATTATTTGTCTACATTATACTTGGTAACTTACAGCTAACGGCGTGGTCCTGATTAATGAAGATCACCAAACAAGAAGATGTGCTCAAAGGCCAACTATGTGTTTATTATATATGCACGCATAACATTCATTTGTTTAGACCAAATCATGATTTCGGTAGTGGATTGTGGCTTTAGTGAATACACTCCTAATACCCGGAGCGTACGAATGACAGAATCGTTCACGATATTCTACTAATGAAACCTTCTATGTGTTTTAATTGTGTATCTCCATTGTTTCTTGTCTGCTGTCTTTTCTGTCTGTCGCTTCATTGTTTGTTCCTGTTGTTGTTGTTGTTGTTGTTGTTCTGACGACGCCAATCGCAGGCAGCGGCAGTGGCGGCAAAGGCGAAGATGGAAACGGCAGCGACTCGTCGGTGCCAAACTCGCCGCAGGTCCCCAGGAGCTGTCCCCTGCCCCCCGCGCCCATCCAGGAGATGGCCGAGGGCGACGAGGCGGATGACAGCACACAGGCGTCTATGGGAACAACACAGCTTGCAACAACCGGACAACAACAACAGGGATCACAGCAGCAGACGATGGCCACCCAGGAGCTCGTAGACGAACTGCGCAAACAGCTGAGGGACAAGGATATGGTCTTGACCGACATCCGGCTCGAGGCTTTATCTTCTGCCCACCAGCTCGACCAGATGAAGGAGATTGTCACGAAGCTGAAGAACGAAATAGCTCAACTGAGGAGCGAGAACGATCGACTCGCACGACTCGTCGGCGGCAACGGGGTGTGCGGGCAGAACAATGCCACAAACGGTGGACAGAACTCGGAGAATAGCTCCGCATGCTCGATACCGAGTCTGCTCAAAGCGCACTCACTCGAGTCGATCGAAAAGCGTCTGTCATCCTCTGACCAGTCGGGATCGCCGACGGTGGACATCTACCTTAATGATAACATTCAGGAGAGCCGTGACAACAAGCGCATCCCGGTATCGGTTCACCTCACCATCACAGGCGATTTCGACAAAATGCAGCAGTGCGGCTCCAACGACGAGATCTTCATTGGGTGCGTCGCCGTCAGCAACAAGACATCATGGTCGCTGCTCGACGCCATCGTTCGTAAGGCTTTCAAGGAGTACGTCCTGAAAATCGATCCCGCCTCGAATCTCGGCCTGAGCGCCGAATCGGTGCAATGCTACCACATCGGTGATATGGTTCGCACAAAGGATACCACGCCGGAGTTGCTTCCGTGCGGCTACCTTGTCGGCAACGACATGCAGATCAAGCTCGTTGTCAAGGGCACCGCGCAGCAGAGCTCGCTCGACGCGCTCGCCTTCGAAACACTCATCCCGAAAGCAGTGCTTGCACGTTATATCAGCCTCCTGACAGAGCATCGTCGCATTATCCTGTGCGGACCAAGCGGCACGGGGAAGACCTTCCTCGCGCACAAACTTGCCGAATTTCTCGCCAAGAAGAACAACAACGAACGGGGGGAGGACACCATCGCGACGTTCAGTGTCGATCGCAATAGCCAGGCCGACCTCAAAGGCTATCTGACCCATATGGCCGAGCAATGCAGTAACGTGACCGCCGATGGTGAAATCTCAGATACTCCGCAGGTGTTGATTGTGGATAATCTACATCACGTCGCCTCGCTGTCCGACGTGTTCAATGGGCTTCTTCACGCCAACAGCGAAAATTGCCCCTACATTATTGGTAAGATATGAAGGAAGAGATCGGTCGTTACTGTAGGAACCACTAATACCAAATAGTCTCATTGTCTAACAATGAGACTGTTATGCTCGTCGTGTTCGATATGTGATTCATTTTTCAACTGAAGAAAGGTAATTCATTTGATGATAAGGAGGTGGATGTAGGAGGTTTAATATTTATACATTTTTTAATGCAACACTTCTTCTACTTGGTTGTCTGCTCACTTGACAAAGCGAATTATATAATGTATAAAATATTGCGTTGTATATATATATGTGGTATTAAAAAATGAATATATATTTTGTTTAGAGAAAACTAATCGTTGTCATTGGTCTGCCTTCGTTCGGCACTTGTGTATAGGTACGATGAACCAGGCGCGGTGCTCGACGACGAACCTACAGCTATCGCACAACTTCCGCTGGGTTTTATGTGCCAACCATATTGAGCCGGTGAAAGGACTTCTGGGCCGATGCTTGCGTCGGAGATTAGTAGATCACGAAGCGCGGACGGGCCTCCGAAGCAGCCCTGAACTCCAGCAGGTCATTGAATGGATGCCCCAAGTTTGGACGCACGTTAACAAGTTTCTCGAGGTAATTTCCCCAGTTACTCGATGCTAACTATCACAAGGAAACTATCACTTGTGGTTAATTCGATATACTAGCCAAGCAGCATCATCGACTATTCAATATAGGACACATATGTAGCTAGGGCCGGACCACTGCGTGCATACTAACATTACACGAGGCGTTGCCGAACGGAAATGACTGTTCTTAGTTGACTGGCCCGCCAAGCACCATGATTCCTCCTCACAGTAAACAATCCGGCTTATGCTTTTCAATTGTAAGCGACACACGTCAACAGCAAGTGTTTTCCTGCATATCTATCGTCCAGATTTGCTCCATTACTTTGTTGTCATATTTGGGTAGTTTGTGTTTGTTTTTTCACAGAAGGAAATCCTGCTCATTTTTCCTTGGTTCCACCCGATCCTAGTAACAAGTGCTGCCCCCCGATTGCCCGCCAATCGATTCCTATATATATTATATAATGTTTTATTCAATATTTGTTTATTATTCGTCGAGTTCTTGTCACTTCGATTCGCTGTGTTTTATACGATGTCGAAAGGGGTTGGTATTATACGCACATAGAGTGGCCTCTGCCAGCACACGGAATCTATCGCCTACTAATTTTGTTAGGCGTTTGTTTCTGGTCGTTACGATGATCTGAGCGTCTCGATATTGACCCACGGCCTCTTTCTGGCTGACTGCCGATCCATTATCTTCGCGTGCTCGTGGGAAGAATATTGCCGAGTTAGTGGTTGTGTGTGCTTGTTGATTCGATATGAACGAGTCAATCTCTTTCGCTCTGTCACTTTGCATCTGTAGAAGCTAGACGTAGCGTCATGTAGACAATAAATACTAAGCTAGTTAGTCAGCAATTACAGTACTACAATAGTAGAGTTTTAGTGGAAGCAGAAGAGATACGAGTCTTTGAGGAACCGAGTGTCTACAGAGTATGTGTTATTATTACTATTATTGGTGATAACTGGTGCTCGTGAGTCCGTCTTTGTAGAGGACAATCATCAATTCGATCTACGATTTGATAAATATTTCCCTTCAGATTTTCGGGTGTTCTATCGTAACCAGGTCGTAACTTGCGATACGTGTCACCAAATCATCGGGGTAACGTTAAATAGCCAAGTATTTTATAGATTTCTTTGTTCGCACTTCTTCTTCTTCCAGACGCACAATTCTGCCGATGCCACCATTGGTCCTCGTTTATTCTTAAGTTGTCCAGTGGACGTTCTCTCAGCGCAGGTCTGGTTCACGGACCTCTGGAACTTTACGTTGACCCCATACCTCATCGAGGCGGCTCGTGAAGGACTCCAGCTGTACGGACAGCGGGCTGTAGGGCCCTGGGAGGATCCAGTTGAATGGCTCAAACAAAGCTACCCATTCGAGCATACGAGAGCCAGCCAGGAACTGTCGGCCATTCGTGAGGATGATATCACCTCAGGTGAAAGCACCGCGCTCTCGAATCGAGACTCCGATCCTCTCGTGAGTAATCGTATAGCACCTTCGCACTGTTTTCTCACAGGCCCGTGATAGGAAACATAATTTCGATTAGTGAGCTCTGTAAATTACTTGCAAACGATGCATATATCGAGTCGATGTGAACATATCAGTAAAGCCAGGTCGACAGTACGATTGTATTCCAGCTGTTTTGACTTCCGTTCTAAGACCTGACAGTCCATTGCACACTTCTTCGAGTTCTGTACGTCTCAGCCCGTTTTTACAGTTGGAGTCCCGTATCGGTATCCTGTTGATTGGAAAGTTAATTAACAAAGACATCGTCTCTTCCTTGTTGTTCCCAGTTGAACATGCTGATGCGGCTTCAAGAGGCAGCCTCGTATTCACCTCAAACAAGCATCAGTGAAGCTGCTGCCGACTGCAGCTAATCGTACCAAATCGCACACGGCTGAGACACAGCGGATACAAGTACCTCCCGCCAGTGAACTCCCCCATTGAGGTTAACACGGACATCACCTTCGAGTGACAGAGGCGTGAATATCGGAGAGCACCAAATCAGTCCTTTCCAACGGCGGAAAGCAGAGGCCAACGAAAATCATACATGCGGCGACAGCGAACCTCTTAGGTCGCCAGGATCACATCGCTGTACAACACAACCCTGCATGATTCAGTCGTGTCTGCGTAGGCGGCAAACTCCAAACGAAATTAGGCTGGTTCAACTTTCATTAAAATTTGACTTTTTATGCAGCCGATGCGCGTAACGTCTCCCTGGAGATTTCGTTCGAATACCATCTCATCCAACGAAGAACCCATCGATAATAAAACGTGTATAAAATGTATCATATTCCTCCATTGACGTATTAGATAGGAAGAATTGCTAAGCAACAGATTTGATTGACGATATCTACCCACCGGAGGCCCACTGAGACGGAATGGTCAAACGACTATGAGCTGTAGGTAGAACGATAATACCTTTAATGTATCTGCCTGACTGGCTGGCTGACTATACCTGTATCAATCATGCCATGCCATGTGACTGTGTGAACGTCGACGTCGGCAAGCGTCCGCAAGTGATCGACGTCGACTTAGCTAATTACTATTTTATTCTCGGATGATGATGATGATGATGATGGGCGAATATGAGAAGGAAGAGCATGTGAAGCGTAAACATGCAAGCGTGTAGGGACTAATTAACTAGGCCGCACGACGGCAGCGACGGAGATCAGCGAGACGTCACACAAAGACACAAGTGAAAGTAAACGCCAAATGGAGGGCTGCGCGTCGTCTCCTACGCGACAGCGGCGTCAGATATCGCGAAACGGTGGACGTTTTTGTAGGAAGAGAGCAAAAAGCGTACGGCGTGTTAGTTCACAGTGAAAATCAATCGATCGATCGTTCGTCTGGGACTTTTGGACAAGCGCAACGCAAAAAAGCCTTGACAAAAATGACGATAACTTGTGGTGACTCCCTGGTGTGGTCGGGGGCGCGTAGCAGTGAGACCGGCTTCGGTAAACCGCCGCTGGCCGTTTCTACGATCACGGACCAATTGCGTTACTGCCACCCATATCGCATATCGGAATATGACAGCGTCGTTGTTCTTCGAATGACGCCGATGGAAGATGATACTGTGTGTGAAGATAATAACTATGATGAACTACTACAAAACAAAATAACGGATCGGTTGCTATTTTTTACGACCAAAGACAAACAAATAATGCGGCGAAAACCGAGGAGAGTGACAGATAAATAAAGCTTTGTAATATACGTGGTAATTCTAGCCTGTGTCATCATTTGGGCAATAATTATTCCTGTTGTGCTGTGATTACGTGGATTAAGCGAATTTAAGAAATTTGTAGAACATCACATTTGTATCGTTGCATTACGCGAATTGGGTACGTGTTTTTACTGAAATCTAGTTCGGAACTGAAATTTAGAATTATTATTGTTATGATTTTCAGATATATGATTTTTTTAGGTTTAAGTTCAATAATACGCTGGTACGTTTATATCTATGCGTTTCGTATAAATTGTTTTACGTTTTATTAGGTAGTCCCCTTCAAACTGTCGGATGGCGCACAGCCCGAACTACGCCACACAATGCGTTCATTTTTGGAGTGGGCACGCGGTAGGAACGTGGCTTCTTTTCGAACACTGAGTGGTTTCGATACGATCAGAAAGATGGACGCTGCAGCAAAAAGTTCAAATTCCCCCAAAAATCAACGGGAAATCATCAAGTTTTTGTTTCTCCAAAAACACCCTCCACCTGAAATCCATCGACAATTAGTGAAGGCGTACGGTAGGTCTGCCTTATGCCTGCGAACGGTGCAAAATTGGTGCAAGCGATTTAACAGTGGAGATATGGACACCGATGACCATCGAGGTGGGGACCACAAATCAGGTGCGACAAGGGACGAACGGATTGAAAGAATCAAGGCAGCTTTTGAGCAAACTAGAGCTTGGTCCACGGGGTCTTTGTCGGCTGAAACTTTGATTCTTCAGACGACGTGTTATAGAATTATCACCAATATACTGAAGAAGAAGAAAATCAATGAAAAATGGGTTCCCCATAAACTGAGTGCTGACCAAATGAAAATGCGTGTGGAGTGTTCGACATCTAATTTGAATACTTATACGCAACAAACCAGTCGCTTAGAGCACACCGTGTCGATAGACGAGACATGGGTTAGCCTGCATAGACCCCCTGAGAAGGACCAAGCAAAACAGTGGCTCCGACAAGGTGAAGTGGCGGCGTCTGTGGTAGTGCCAGATAGATTCGGACGAAAGGTGTTGATTATACTCGCTCTGGATATCAAGGGTGTTTGCTATTACGAAATATTAACGGCAAACGAAAAACTCAATGCTCCCCGATATCTCGACTTTTTGAAGACATTGATGAACAAATGGCGTGGGGATCGACAGCACCGACTGTGGTTACTCGACGACAACGCAAGACCTCACCGCACTGCTGAAATTACGACCTGGATGGAGGGGAACAATATTGAGCGATGGCATCAACCCCCATATTCTCCTGATTTAAGCCCATGTGATTATGGTTGTTTCCATGCATTAAAAAGGGCAATAGGTGGGGTTCCATATGCAACCGTCGAGTTACTCACAAAAGCAATAGATAACGAAATTATATATAGAAACGCAAATGGTAAATATTTGGCTATTTCAAAACTCCCAGTGCGCTGGAATCGGTGTGTCAATAAAGCTGGAGAGTACCTCTAACTCATACCAAAAGATCTTTGTTCTAACTCATTTAGTTCAAAAGTTATTGGCATTTAAAGAGGCGACGGTTTGAAGGGGACAGCCTAATATTATAAATGCCTATATAAGTATGAAGATGTATATCATGTCAAAGGATCATGTCATGGGTTGGGAGAAGCCTACGGTCGCAGTACCTTTACACTTTAGTATGCGGCATTGTCTATTGTCATTCGTGTCGTTGTGAACGATGTCATCGTCTCTGCAAAGGCCATTATGGACGATTATGGTCGACAGGCAGAGACTAACTTCGAATTCATTTGCAGAACAAGAATGAGATAGGTTATGTTCGATGCAGTTTTCAGCAATGAACACGGGTCATTTGAATATGTTGTCGGCACTGTTTGATTAGCGTCGTCACACAATCGTTTTCTGTGGAAGTTTCATTAAACCATACACACGGTAGGGGATAATGCGCAAAAGTGAATTAGTTGTAGCGTAGCTTACAACGCGCCCAACTTCTTGCTACAAGCATAACTACACCGTACACTGGGCGATTTAAGCTATTCTCTTAGCTGGACCCGTTGAGGCCTCGGTTCTCTTCATTGCCTATCAGATAGCTACATATCGGTACTCCTGTAACCGTTCCATACCGCATCCTTCTGCTCTTCTAAGCTCTACAGATGCAGCAAGAATATCACATTCATGATTACGTTTCATTTCATAACTTTATTTTTGACAACCATAGAATTGGGATGATGACTAAATCCCAAATATCACATTGACGGCCGCTTTCCTTCAGTGAGAATCATTCGAGACGAGAAATGAAGAACAAATGTTCCGAGACAAAAGGAATGAGAGAGGGAGATTGAGGGAAAGAAAGAAAAGAGAGAGAGAGGGAAAGGATAGGAGGAGGTATAAGTAGAAGGTGGTATTTGTAGAGAAGGAGGAAAACTGACACGAGGAAAGGAATAGTTCTGGGTACATAGAATACGATAGGCATAGAGACGTAATAGGAGATCAGTTTGAATGAGGTACGATCGTCGTACAAAGGAGAAGAGGAGAGGGGATATAGTGAAGCCGAAATCAAGTGGAGATTCACAGGCGAAGGGAGCAATCAGAATCCAAAATGGGGAAAGGTCTCAGAGGTAGGATGGTCAGTGTTTACCAAGGAGCTCCGGAGGGGGCAAATACATTGGCAGCATATTGAGCGGGAATAGCTCCGACGGCAGCGATAGCAGGGGCGGCAGCGGCAATGTGATGGCCATAGGCAGCTACGTGAGGGGCGGCCACAGCAACGGGGGCAGCGTAAGAGGCAGCGGCCAGAACGGGAGCGGCAGCAACGGCGACCTTAGCAACGGGGGCGGCGTTGTAGGCAGCGGCAGCAGGAAGCGATGGAGCGGTTCCGGGCTCATTGGTCGACACCGAGGCGCGGAATCCAGCGGCATCAGCAACGTAGTTCACGGTGCGGATACGGCCGTCAGCATCACGAAGACCGTACGATCCAACCTTAACTCCATGGCTTCCAGACTCCTTACGGAAGGTTCCACCAGTGGGGTGAGCCTCATCGTAACCGAAGGCGTAGTTACCAAGGCCATCCTCGGAACGGTGCGAGCTCGAGGCTCCGGTCGAAACGACGCCAACGACTCCAGCATGAGCGGTAGCCACAAGGGCAGCAACGATGCACACGAAAGCCTAAGAAAACATTATAGCCTATCAGTTACGACAAGATCAAATATTCCTTGGTAGTTTGGCAATTTTTTATGAACTAAATAGGTGTAAGTCGACAGCTAATGTGGACTTGTCTCATTCAAAGAGTGTCATACCTTCATGGTTGGCTGGATGCCTCGTTGGTTGTTTGTTTGTTTGTTTGCTTGCTGCTTGTTGCTCTTCGTCAAGCTGAGATGTCTTTTATATCGGTCGGGCTCGAGATACCCTTTCTCTCAGAAGAATATTTCGGGGACTGTTGCCACAATGATAGGATACGTACATCGATTAGTAACAGTCCGACGCTTGCATCAGCCAGATAATTATACACATATATTCCGCCCAATTCAGTGTTTCTGGGGTATTGGAAGACGCGTTGGGAAGTAACATAGTTGAAGATCAATTATTATTAGTGTTTTTATGAACGAAATTCTCTACCACCGTTGGTTGACAGGCACATGCAAAAACAAATATTTCACTCTTCATGTACAATTTTTAACAATAAACTGCTTAACTTGATTTCATTGTAGTCCTCTGTGAGTCACAATTTTCACACTTCTGGTCGTATCGATTTGCAGAGTGGGGAAATTGCTTTCACTCGGACAATTTCCATTTCAGATCATAATTTGGCGGCAACTGTTCCCGAACCTACAAATATACGAAGGATCTACCGTGTCAGATCGCGGCGAACTCCATTTAGAGCTTCTAGCCCTCAGAAGTGTGAATTCGGACGTCCCAGGTATTTAATTCGTGCGTTCACCTAGTAAATGCTCTTTGTAACAAAAGTTTGCATTTCACATCAGAGTATTTTTCGCATTGCATTGTACTTCCAGTACTCCAATAAGAAAAGAGAGTCCCGTGTTTGAAAAGTACCACCATTCGGTGGAAGCGAAGCTATTGATTTCCTACTTGGATGGAATTTGACCCATGATTTGCACTATACTGGTACTGGACACATTACATTGCTTAGTTCTGTGTACTAGGCCCAGCTGAACGTTTCTCAACCAACTAGTAAGTACCTAATATGTATATATAAGTAAGTAAGTGACCTAATATGTATATATATATTTTTCGTTTTGACGTGGTGTTTCTTCGGAGTCGATGTGCGAATTTCAATTAGCGAATTTCGGAATACAGCCGATCTCAGAGTGTTTCGGAAATGGAAATAGTCAATATGACTGTTTTCTAATCCTTCAAAACAATAACCCACTCAGTGGCTGGACACACTACATGTTACTGAAGTCGGGCTCTCTAACCGCCTCAGCACAAACATTTCTTCGTGGTTGATTACTGAGATAATCAATAAGTGTACTCTTAATAATAATAATAATAATAACACTAACATTTATATTATTATATCGTGACAGTTAAGGGAAAGTAAGGCGTGCTTAGCAATAGACGTAGATACCATAAAGTTCAATTAAATCTGAAAATATTAAGTCCATCAGTTTGAGTCTCCTTTCGTTGTTGGCACATAGTCAATTCGACAGAATATTTTTGCATGGTAAATGTCTTCGGTTTGCCAACCATAGCCGGTAGACGTTCGTGTTCTCATTGCGATAGATTGAATACTCGTCACAATATCTCTTCCAACCTTGGTCTGCTCAAATGACGGGAAAATTACGGACCTCGAATTAGGTACAGAAATGAGCTCTTTGAACGTATATGCTTGAAGTATCGTCTATGTTTATCTGTCAAACAATTGTAAACATTATAGAACACTGGTATTTTTTTTTCATGAAGAATAACGTCGTTGAAGAATATCGATAGGGCCTGACTACGGGAAGACCTGAAGTCAGGGCAGCAGTGGGAGGACAGTGGCCTATTTAGGAGACCACAAAACCTACACACAACGATCCTATCCTATCAAGATGTTTATAAATCAGCCAACTACTGCAATATTCCATCAATGGGATTTTTATTCTGTATGGTGCCAAACGTTATGTATGTAATGACATAATTGCATAGCAAAGCGCTCAGTTGCTCATCAACTATGTCTTGAATCAGATTTATACATGTTAATGAATTTCGATCTTATCCGATGCTACATAGAGTTACTTGGATAGAGTATCGTCCCTTCTGATACCGTGATTACGTCGTAGATTATTACGAGCTATTTGACGACTGCATCAGGCAGTACAACAAATTGGCATGGCATATTCAACTTTTCCCAGGTGTCAACTACGAGTCGGCGTAGCGCTGTAACAGAATCGCTGTGTCGTCTTTCACTGCTGCGTTCCAAAGCAAAATGGTACAATCGCTAGCTCTCAATCGTTCATTCCCTGAAACTGCACCTGGCACCAGGAAGCGTTCTGGGTGTACACAACCATTAATGATTAGATGCTCCGCTTCGCTGTTGTTTCATCTGCTGCTGTTGTCAACCCGATCCCCTGTCGGTGCGTTCTTTTCATAGCTTCTATTCATCGTTCCGCTGACCTGGTGTGGTTGCGAGACGAGGACCCGCCTTTGCTTGAAGGGTTTAGATTTCGCGGCAGGTTTGTATCGCTCAGAGCAATGATCTCAAAGAATGCACATCATCTGTTGTTCGATCTCGTGCAGTGTTGAACCCCCCCCCCCCTGGTCAAAGGTTCCTGGCCATTTCTCTCTATATGGACCATGTCTATCCAGCGGCGGGCACGGTGCGAGGTACACAGGGGCTGACTGATCTATTTTCAAATCTGCTCAGTTGACAACTGAAGTGTCTGCTCTATGAATCTCAATCCGGGGTTTTTTTTTGTTCTCGAATAACGCATGCCGATAGTACGAGAATATAGTTGCATAAACAAACTTCGTATTTCAGTAATGAAAATGCCTACAGTTACCGCAAGTGGTAAGGTATAAAATATGAACACAGAATTAAAAAGTAGAGGGTTGCATTTTAATCTCGAACTTTCATCTCGTGTAAGCCGTTGGTGTTCATTTAACAAGAATTGAAATAAAGAAATGGCTGAGTCATTTTTGAGCTGCTAATGTCGAGCTCTTTTGATCGCTTTCAAGTGAATCAACACGAGAAGACAAAATATGGCTGAGTAGCTTAATACTGACACTTTGTCCGAGGCCGATAAGAGCTGGAAAGTCGTACAACAAGTTTTTCAGATCTTTAGTACGATCGTAACGCATATGCATCAATCCACTAGATTGCTTACCTCTTGTTCAAGTCCACTGAAGCTCAAATATTATAAAAAGTGAGCCCTTTAGCAGTCTGCCCTAGCTGTAAACAACGCACAGCCTTTTTTTTTTATTTATGAATCGCCCCCTTTAATTTGGCTGTTTATCGTGGACTGGACCACTGCAGTGGTGGTGTGTCTCGCCAGATGATTGCGGGGGGCTGCACTGTATTATCCAGGGTAATGACACTTGAATACGAATAGTGTCCATCACCCAAATGGCGATATCAACTTTGAACTCTCGAGTTCTAGCCCACGAGCCCTGTGCCTCCGAAGAGACAATCTCACACTCCATGAGTTTACGCTTATATAGCCTCATGTGCAGCTAGATAACCCCCGACAAGTTGAAAGTGACCATCCGTGAAAACTTTTAGCGTGATTATGGACTCATCAGGGGTTACGTTATCTGAAATGAGATATCTAATACGTACAGCTAAACGTTTGTAACAAACTTATAGATGTCGTTTAGCTAGATGATGAGTACTTTCTGTAAAAGTAGCATAACTAGATACTATTCAGTTTGGCGCCAAGAGCTGTGACTCTTTGGCCGCGTTTCGCGCACCTTCTTCTCTTTGGTTCGTTGTTCTGAGGAGGCTGAGACAATGAGAGACAGATCATTGAGAGAGTGAGATCCTTATGAGACACTTTGCGACGATGGGACCTCTATTCGACGATGGACACGGTGATGAGTGACCCTGATATGAAGGACTTGACTTGTGTTGGTTCTTGCGAGTGGCAAAAGCTAGGTTTATGTGTAAAGATGCTTACGCTCTACGGGAAGAAGTAAAAACTGGTTGCTCACTGTGTTCGGACCCTTGCATAAAACTTCACTGCAGGATCACCCCCATTCGAAAAATGGAGGGTCCACATCAGCAGTAATAAAACGTATACACCATAACCAACTAGATCAGAGCTAGGCTAGGTAGAAGAATGCTGCTAATCTAATCTGGTCCGCCATGCTAGCGGGGCAAGGTTCCGACAGAGGATGTTTTAGCTGGAAGCCAGCAGTGCACATAAACATTACATAACTAGAGATTGCATTGCTCACTAAAATTTCGATCCAAGTCTGCGCAGAATCAATATATCAGAGAACATATCAGAATATATCAGAAAAAGGGGTCTACCATAGGCTGGTCCGCGACACCGGGAACAAACGCGCAAGATCTTTTCTTCTGCAACGTCTGTCCCTCGCTGTGCAGAGGCAATTCCATCTTCTTCCTCGGGAAAATGTCGGCCTTGGTCCCGGTGCCCAACTAATCCCTCCCCAAATAATCCCTAATTATTGTATGTTTGAATAAGAGAACATATTTGTATCGATCACTTTTATTATTAACAACCACTACACTTACGAGTGACAATGAAGTCACACATCACAGCATGAAGAATGTCACGATCCTTCATGTAAAGGTTCTAGAAATAGAAAAATGCAACAAGATTGTGCAGCTCACAATAGAAAAAGAATTGAAGGACAAAAAGTAAAGAAGTGACAGAAATGAAGGCACGAAACTAGAAAAGTACAATATGAGAACTCTTATGAAGTAAAGAAAGAGTAGAATAGAACAGAGGGGGAGTTTCATAGAGATTTGAAAAGTTGGAGATTCATAAATTATTATTCTATTACTAAAATCGACATTAATCTCAGAGGAAGGATGGTCAGTGTTTACCAAGGAGCTCCGGAGGGGGCAAATACATTGGCAGCATATTGAGCGGGAATAGCTCCGACGGCAGCGATAGCGGGGGCGGCAGCAGCAATGTGATGGCCATAGGCAGCTACGTGAGGGGCGGCCACAGCAACGGGGGCAGCGTAAGAGGCAGCGGCCAGAACGGGAGCGGCAGCAACGGCGATCTTAGCAACGGGGGCGGCGTTGTAGGCAGCGGCAGCAGGAAGCGATGGAGCGGTTCCGGGCTCATTGGTCGACACCGAGGCGCGGAATCCAGCGGCATCAGCAACGTAGTTCACGGTGCGGATACGGCCGTCAGCATCACGAAGACCGTACGATCCAACCTTAACTCCATGGCTTCCAGACTCCTTACGGAAGGTTCCACCAGTGGGGTGAGCCTCATCGTAACCGAAGGCGTAGTTACCAAGGCCATCTTCGGAACGGTGCGAGCTCGAGGCTCCGGTCGAAACGACGCCAACGACTCCAGCATGAGCGGTAGCCACAAGGGCAGCAACGATGCACACGAAAGCCTACAATAGATTACATAATACAGTTTAAAAGAAGGGCACTTTTAAGTCACCATTAAGTTACTTTCACATACGTTTCAAATACGACCATATAATCCAAAGATGTAGATGGGTATACAGCAATTCTGCCTAGGAATAGTTCCGTTAACAAACTAATAAAAACCCTTTAATTTTACAATGCAATGAAAATACACCTTTATTTAACAAAAGATGTGGTATAGAGATTATTAAAGAAATTATATAAATTGGTAGAAGCGTAGGCAATTAGTACAGTTGTGGTAATGGCAAACGGCCACTTCCTAGGTCTTGTATGAGACGTGAGACTCTCCAAGAGAACAAATTATTTAGCTTTTCGGTGCCCCCTATCCACGTGGTGCGTCCACTGCGCAGAGGGTTTGGACGAAGTTCGATGAAATGTTTGACAAACCTATTTGGTCTTGGTCGCTGAAACAAGCGGATGTCCGCAGTATCTAATATGGTCATTCGGGCACTAGTTCCCTCGGAAACAACGCAGACTGACTCTTCGGATAAAATTCAATTGCACCATCTCAAGCGCTAGGATATGCTTTTGAGATAGGGCCTCCAAACAGAGGAGAGTAAAGAAATTTTGAAATCACAGAGCTATTATAGAAAAAGTGCAAGATAGAAATCGACGTTTTTAAGAATTAAACATCTAAAAATGGTGTTACATATTAATGAAGCAGACCGAACTACCTCTGTCACATGCAGATCAAAAACTAGGGAGGGAGTGATTATGACATCCAGATCCCGCATAGAGCTTTCACATTTGATTACATCACTATTGATTGTGTATTCATTTTTATAAGTAGACGTAAACAAGACTGCACATTTCGGAATGGAGAGCAACATGTTATTCTTGCAACACCACTGTTCAACACACATCGAACTGGTGCATACAATTCGAATCATCAGAATAGAACTTGTGCTTTACGCCGCCTGGAAAACAATTTTTGAGATCTAACACAAAAATACAGAACAGAAGTGGGCCCACACACGAACCCTGAGGTACCCCAGATGGGCACCGGTCATACGTGCTAAGGGTATTGTTTATTTTTACGCAAAACTTTCTATCCGTGAGATCGCTTCGGATCCACCCAACACTACGTAGACCTATGTAGTTTGAGAGATAAAAATTTAGAGATTACAAAACTATGATTGACGCAGTCGAATGCTTTGAAAAAATCAAAGTAAATGCAATCACTGTCGTCTCTGTCGTTTTGAAAGCGAGCCCAGTCATGAATCATTTCAATCAGCTGGGTTTCGGTCGATCTCCCTCTGGTAAAACCATGTTGTTTGCTGTCAAGGAGATCATGGGTTACCTACCTAACTTGCCTTTCGCTTTATAAACAGGAGTGACAATTGAAAGGTTGAAGTAGTCAGGCACTGTTCCGTCCTTGTAGGAGCGAAGGAAGATCAATTTTAACGGTTCAACAATAGCCAGGCCCAATTTCTTGTATAAGATCGGCGGCAAACCATCAGGGGTTTGATTACATTTTAACGGTAACTCCTTGATCTTTCGTAGGATAAGATGATCCATTTATCTTCGTACCACAGTCCCAAGAAGTATATATATATAGATGAGGTGGTACAGGGTGTCACACCGAGAACATCATGGTCCTGAGGGAGGCGATCCCATTAACTTATTCGCTCACAGCGAGGGAAAAGGGCTGCAAAAGGAAGGACCCTGCGCGCTTGTCCCCGATGGCACAGACTAGCCTGTGGTAGACCCCTTCGAGGAGGTTAGCACTGAGGGAGCCTGGGTCGCCTACGGTTTCTAAGGCAAAAAGGGAAAAATAGGTGAATGGCCCATAGGTCGGTATACCTTCGTAGCTTGGCCTACTCCGCACCTAAAGTGGTCGCACAGTTCTTGTTAAGACAAATTTTAGCTTAAAGCTCTCACCCAGGAGAAGTGATCATTAATAGCTTGGAGGGCCATACGACTTGGGTTCAAATTCTACCTGGCGCTGAGAGGCTTTGGATTTATCATTTTTCTTTATCTATGAATTCTTGCGTGGTACGATACCGTTGCAAAAAAAATATATGGCTTCGACATGACCTCGTAGTAATACTTAAAATTTCAGATCCGAGACATGAAACATACACGAACAGCTGAGAGACAGCTCAAAGAATGTTATTACCCAGAATAAGTGATCGCTAGTATTCCTTGGAGACACGTTGTACTAAAGAAATGGCTGAGTCATTTTTGAGCTGCTAATGTCGAGCTCTTTTGATAGCTTTCAAGTGAATCAACACGAGAAGACAAAATATGGCTGAGTAGGTTAATACTGACACTTTGTCGATAAGAGCTGGAAAGTCGTACAACAAGTTTTTCAGATCTTTAGTACGATCGTAACGCATATACATCAATCCACTAGATTGCTTACCTCTTGTTCTTTTTTTTTCGAGCTGACCTTCAGCTGTTCCCCTATCTGACAGGCCTCAGCACTTAACTTTTAGGTATTACTATGAGGACCTGTAGTAATACCTAAAAGCTTACCTCTTGTTCAAGTCCACTGAAGCTCAAATATTATAAAAAGGGAGCCCTTTAGCAGGATGCCCTAGCTGTAAACAACGCACAGCCTTTTTTTTTTTATTTATGAATCGCCCCCTTTAATTTGGCTGTTTATCGTGGACTGGACCACTGCAGTGGTGGTGTGTCTCGTCAGATGATTGCGGGGGGCTGCACCGTATCATCCAGGGTAATGACACTTGAATAGGAATAGTGTCCATCACCCAAATGGCGATATCAACTTTGAACTCTCGAGTTCTAGCCCACGAGCCCTGTGCCTCCGAAGAGACAATCTAAGACTCCATGAGTTTACGCTTATATAGCCTCATGTGCAGCTAGATAACCCCCGACAAGTTGAAAGTGACCATCCGTGAAAACTTTTAACATGATTATGGACTCATCAGGGGTTACGTTATCTGAAATGAGATATCTAATACGTACAGCTAAACGTTTATAACAAACTTATAGATGTCGTTTAGCTAGATGATGAATACTTGCTGTAAAAGTAGCATAATTAGATGCTATTCAGTTTGGCGCCAAGAGCTGTGACTCTTTGGCCGCGTTTCGCGCACCTTCTTCTCTTTGGTTCGTTGTTCTGAGGAGGCTGAGACAATGAGAGACAGATCATTGAGAGAGTGAGATCCTTATGAGACACTTTGCGACGATGGGACCTCTATTCGACGATGGACACGGTGATGAGTGACTCTGATATGAAGGACTTGACTTGTGTTGGTTCTTGCGAGTGGCAAAAGCTAGGTTTATGTGTAAAGATGCTTACGCTCTACGGGAAGAAGTAAAAACTGGTTGCTCACTGTGTTCGGACCCTTGCATAAAACTTCACTGCAGGATCACCCCCATTCGAAAGATGAGGGTCCACATCAGCAGTAATAAAACATATACACCATAACCAACTAGACCAGAGCTAGGCTAGGTAGAAGAATGCTGTTAATGTAATCTGGTCCGCCATGCTAGCGGGGCAAGGTTCCGACAGCGGATGTTTTAGCTGGAAGCCAGCAGTGCATATAAACATTACATAACTAGAGATTGCATTGCTCGCCAAAATTTCGATCCTAGTCTCCGCACAATCAGTATATCAGAGAACATATCAGAATATGTATATCAGAAAATGGGGTCTACCATAGGCTGGTCCGCGACACCGGGAACAAACGCGCAAGATCTTTTCTTCTGCAACGCGTGTCCCTCGCTGTGCAGAGGCAATTCCATCTTCTTCCTCGGGAAAATGTCGGCCTCGGTCCCGGTACCCAACTAATCCCTCCCCAAATAATCCCTAATTATTGTATGTTTGAATAAGAGAACATATTTATATCGATCACTTTTATTATTAACAACCACTACACATACGAGTGACAATGAAGTCACACATCACAGCATGAAGAATGTCACGATCCTTCATGTAAAGGTTCTAGAAATAGAAAAATGCAACAAGATTGTGCAGCTCACAATAGAAAAAGAATTGAAGGACAAAAAGTAAAGAAGTGACAGAAATGAAGGCACGAAACTAGAAAAGTACAATATGAGAACTCTTATGAAGTAAAGAAAGAGTAGAATAGAACAGAGAGGGAGTTTCATAGAGATTTGAAAAGTTGGAGATTCATAGAGATTTGAAAAGTTGGAGATTCATAGAGATTTGAAAAGTTGGAGATTCATAGAGATTTGAAAAGTTGGAGATTCATAGAGATTTGAAAAGTTGGAGATTCATAGAGATTTGAAAAGTTGGAGATTCATAGAGATTTGAAAAGATGGAGATTCATAAATTATTATTCTATTACTAAAATCGACATTAATCTCAGAGGAAGGATGGTCAGTGTTTACCAAGGAGCTCCGGAGGGGGCAAATACATTGGCAGCATATTGAGCGGGAATAGCTCCGACGGCAGCGATAGCGGGGGCGGCAGCAGCAATGTGATGGCCATAGGCAGCTACGTGAGGGGCGGCCACAGCAACGGGGGCAGCGTAAGAGGCAGCGGCCAGAACGGGAGCGGCAGCAACGGCGACCTTAGCAACGGGGGCGGCGTTGTAGGCAGCGGCAGCAGGAAGCGATGGAGCGGTTCCGGGCTCATTGGTCGACACCGAGGCGCGGAATCCAGCGGCATCAGCAACGTAGTTCACGGTGCGGATACGGCCGTCAGCATCACGAAGACCGTACGATCCAACCTTAACTCCATGGCTTCCAGACTCCTTACGGAAGGTTCCACCAGTGGGGTGAGCCTCATCGTAACCGAAGGCGTAGTTACCAAGGCCATCTTCGGAACGGTGCGAGCTCGAGGCTCCGGTCGAAACGACGCCAACGACTCCAGCATGAGCGGTAGCCACAAGGGCAGCAACAATGCACACGAAAGCCTACAATAGATTACATAATACAGTTTAAAAGAAGGGCACTTTAAAGTCACCATTAAGTTACTTTCACATACGTTTCAAATACGACCATATAATCCAAAGATGTAGATGGGTATACAGCAATTTTGCCTACCTTCATGGTTGCTTGCTTGTTTTCTGTCTGATATTCTTTGAACGGTTCGGCTGGCATTTATATACTATCTCGAGTGAAACACCCTTTCTCAACTCAATTCAGAAATTATATTTGAAGCAACTACCGAAATTTCAGATCCTCTCTGAATCGGGTCAGAAATGATACACACGTGTAAATGCGGAGTGCCGCAGCTAAACAAGAGGGTGGCTGTACCACTCCAGCATAACAGGGATAATATTAGTGAACTTAGAACAGCGAGAGAGAAAGACCAGGAATAGTTCCGTTAACAAACTAATAAAAACCCTTTAATTTTACAATACAATAAAAATACACCTTTATTTACCAGAATGTGTGGTACAGAGATTATTAAAGAAATTACGTAAATTGGTAGAAGCGTAGGGAATTGTGACGAGCGGATGAGTGGTTCGTCAGATTATGAATAGATAAAAGGTAGAGAACATGGTTATTTATCAAAGAGCATGTTGATTCCTTACACGAATGGAAATATTACTACAAAATAAATGTGTATTATGGTGTTATTAATAATTAAAATAATAAATTGAACATAGCGCGCTAGAGGTCAGGACGGGCGGGTGGCTTCCTCAAGGTAGCCGCACAGACTTCACTTCGTGTCCGCTGCCCAGACAACACATATCTGTCGACAGCCAGTGCGCCATCTTGTGGACACTGGTCTTCAAATATCCTCGACCGACCCAACTCTCTGCGCTATCCCATCGTCTCAACAAGTCCGAGTGTCTTTCCTTTACTATTCAAGGGTAGTTCGCTTAGTAAGGGCCGCGTTATTACAGGAATTATTACAATTGTGGTAATGGCAAACGGCCACTTCCTAGGTCTTGTATGAGACGTGAGACTCTCCAAGAGAACAAATTATTTAGCTTTTCGGTGCCCCCTATCCACGTAGTGCGTCCACTGCGCAGAGGGTTTGGACGAAGTTCGATGAAATGTTTGACAAACCTATTTGGTCTTAGTCGCTGAAACAAACGGATGTCCGCAGTATCTAATATGGTCATTCGGGCACTAGTTCCCTCGGAAACAACGCAGACTGACTCTTCGGATAAAATTCAATTGCACCATCTCAAGCGCTAGGATATGCTTTTGAGATAGGGCCTCCAAACAGAGGAGAGTAAAGAAATTTTGAAATCACAGAGCTATTATAGAAAAAGTGCAAGATAGAAATCGACGTTTTTATGAATTAAACATCTAAAAATGGTGTTACATATTAATGAAGCAGACCGAACTACCTCTGTCACATGCAGATCAAAAACTAGGGAGGGAGTGATTATGACATCCAGATCCCGCATAGAGCTTTCACATTTGATTACATCACTATTGATTGTGTATTCATTTTTATAAGTAGACGTAAACGAGACTGCACATTTCGGAATGGAGAGCAACATGTTATTCTTGCAAACACCACTGTTCAACACACATCGAACTGGTGCATACAATTCGAATCATCAGCATAGAACTTGTGCTTTACGCCGCCTGGAAAACAATTTTTGAGATCTAACACAAAAATACAGAACAGAAGTGGGCCCACACACGAACCCTGAGGTACCCCAGAGGGCCACCGGTCATACGTGCTAAGGGTATCGTTTATTTTTAAGCAAAACTTTCTATCCGTGAGATCGCTTCGGATCCACCCAACACTACGTAGACCTATGTAGTTTGAGAGATAAAAATTTAGAGGTTACAAAGCTATGATTGACGCAGTCGAATGCTTTGAAAAAATCAAAGTAAATGCAATCACTGTCGTCTCTGTCGTTTTGAAAGCGAGCCCAGTCATGAATCATCTCAATCAGCTGGGTTTCGGTCGATCTCCCTCTGGTAAAACCATGTTGTTTGCTGTCAAGGAGATCATGGGTTACCTACCTAACTTGCCTTTCGCTTTATAAACAGGAGTGACAATTGAAAGGTTGAAGTAGTCAGGCACTGTTCCGTCCTTGTAGGAGCGAAGGAAGATCAATTTTAACGGTTCAACAATAGCCAGGCCCAATTTCTTGTATAAGATCGGCGGCAAACCATCAGGGGTTTGATTACATTTTAACGGTAACTCCTTGATCTTTCGTAGGATAAGATGATCCATTTATCTTCGTACCACAGTCCCAAGAAGTATATATATATAGATGAGGTGGTACAGGGTGTCACACCGAGAACATCATGGTCCTGAGGGAGGCGATCCCATTAACTTATTCGCTCACAGCGAGGGAAAAGGGCTGCAAAAGGAAGGACCCTGCGCGCTTGTCCCCGATGGCACAGACTAGCCTGTGGTAGACCCCTTCGAGGAGGTTAGCACTGAGGGAGCCTGGGTCGCCTACGGTTTCTAAGGCAAAAAGGGAAAAATAGGTGAATGGCCCGTAGGTCGGTATACCTTCGTAGCTTGGCCTACTCCGCACCTAAAGTGGTCGCACAGTTCTTGTTAAGACAAATTTTAGCTTAAAGCTCTCACCCAGGAGAAGTGATCATTAATAGCTTGGAGGGCCATACGACTTGGGTTCAAATTCTACCTGGCGCTGAGAGGCTTTGGATTTATCATTTTTCTTTATCTATGAATTCTTGCGTGGTACGATACCGTTGCAAAAAAAATATATGGCTTCGACATGACCTCGTAGTAATACTTAAAATTTCAGATCCGAGACATGAAACATACACGAACAGCTGAGAGACAGCTCAAAGAATGTTATTACCCAGAATAAGTGATCGCTAGTATTCCTTGGAGACACGTTGTACTAAAGAAATGGCTGAGTCATTTTTGAGCTGCTAATGTCGAGCTCTTTTGATAGCTTTCAAGTGAATCAACACGAGAAGACAAAATATGGCTGAGTAGGTTAATACTGACACTTTGTCGATAAGAGCTGGAAAGTCGTACAACAAGTTTTTCAGATCTTTAGTACGATCGTAACGCATATACATCAATCCACTAGATTGCTTACCTCTTGTTCTTTTTTTTTCGAGCTGACCTTCAGCTGTTCCCCTATCTGACAGGCCTCAGCACTTAACTTTTAGGTATTACTATGAGGACCTGTAGTAATACCTAAAAGCTTACCTCTTGTTCAAGTCCACTGAAGCTCAAATATTATAAAAAGGGAGCCCTTTAGCAGGATGCCCTAGCTGTAAACAACGCACAGCCTTTTTTTTTTTATTTATGAATCGCCCCCTTTAATTTGGCTGTTTATCGTGGACTGGACCACTGCAGTGGTGGTGTGTCTCGTCAGATGATTGCGGGGGGCTGCACCGTATCATCCAGGGTAATGACACTTGAATAGGAATAGTGTCCATCACCCAAATGGCGATATCAACTTTGAACTCTCGAGTTCTAGCCCACGAGCCCTGTGCCTCCGAAGAGACAATCTCACACTCCATGAGTTTACGCTTATATAGCCTCATGTGCAGCTAGATAACCCCCGACAAGTTGAAAGTGACCATCCGTGAAAACTTTTAACGTGATTATGGACTCATCAGGGGTTACGTTATCTGAAATGAGATATCTAATACGTACAGCTAAACGTTTGTAACAAACTTATAGATGTCGTTTAGCTAGATGATGAGTACTTTCTGTAAAAGTAGCATAATTAGATGCTATTCAGTTTGGCGCCAAGAGCTATGACCTTTGCCCGCGTTTCGCGCACCTTCTTCTCTTTGGTTCGTTGTTCTGAGGAGGCTGAGACAATGAGAGACAGATCATTGAGAGAGTGAGATCCTTATGAGACACTTTGCGACGATGGGACCTCTATTCGACGATGGACACAGTGATGAGTGACTCTGATATGAAGGACTTGACTTGTGTTGGTCCTTGCGAGTGGCATAAGCTAGGTTTATGTGTAAAGATGCTTATGCTCTACGGGAAGAAGTAAAAACTGGTTGCTCACTGTGTTCGAACCCTTGCATAAAAGTTCACTGAAGGATCACCCCCATTCGAAAAATGGAGGGTCCACATCAGCAGTAATAAAACGTATACACCATAACCAACTAGATCAGAGCTAGGCTAGGTAGAAGAATGCTGCTAATCTAATCTGGTCCGCCATGCTAGCGGGGCAAGGTTCCGACAGAGGATGTTTTAGCTGGAAGCCAGCAGTGCACATAAACATTACATAACTAGAGATTGCATTGCTCACTAAAATTTCGATCCAAGTCTGCGCAGAATCAATATATCAGAGAACATATCAGAATATATCAGAAAAAGGGGTCTACCATAGGCTGGTCCGCGACACCGGGAACAAACGCGCAAGATCTTTTCTTCTGCAACGTCTGTCCCTCGCTGTGCAGAGGCAATTCCATCTTCTTCCTCGGGAAAATGTCGGCCTCGGTCCCGGTGCCCAACTAATCCCTCCCCAAATAATCCCTAATTATTGTATGTTTGAATAAGAGAACATATTTGTATCGATCACTTCTATTATTAACAACCACTACACTTACGAGTGACAATGAAGTCACACATCACAGCATGAAGAATGTCACGATCCTTCATGTAAAGGTTCTAGAAATAGAAAAACGCAACAAGATTGTGCAGCTCACAATAGAAAAAGAATTGAAGGACAAAAAGTAAAGAAGTGACAGAAATGAAGGCACGAAACTAGAAAAGTACAATATGAGAACTCTTATGAAGTAAAGAAAGAGTAGAATAGAACAGAGGGGGAGTTTCATAGAGATTTGAAAAGATGGAGATTCATAAATTATTATTCTATTACTAAAATCGACATTAATCTCAGAGGAAAGATGGTCAGTGTTTACCAAGGAGCTCCGGAGGGGGCAAATACATTGGCAGCATATTGAGCGGGAATAGCTCCGACGGCAGCGATAGCGGGGGCGGCAGCAGCAATGTGATGGCCATAGGCAGCTACGTGAGGGGCGGCCACAGCAACGGGGGCAGCGTAAGAGGCAGCGGCCAGAACGGGAGCGGCAGCAACGGCGACCTTAGCAACGGGGGCGGCGTTGTAGGCAGCGGCAGCAGGAAGCGATGGAGCGGTTCCGGGCTCATTGGTCGACACCGAGGCGCGGAATCCAGCGGCATCAGCAACGTAGTTCACGGTGCGGATACGGCCGTCAGCATCACGAAGACCGTACGATCCAACCTTAACTCCATGGCTTCCAGACTCCTTACGGAAGGTTCCACCAGTGGGGTGAGCCTCATCGTAACCGAAGGCGTAGTTTCCAAGGCCATCTTCGGAACGGTGCGAGCTCGAGGCTCCGGTCGAAACGACGCCAACGACTCCAGCATGAGCGGTAGCCACAAGGGCAGCAACGATGCACACGAAAGCCTACAATAGATTACATAATACAGTTTAAAAGAAGGGCACTTTTAAGTCACCATTAAGTTACTTTCACATACGTTTCAAATACGACCATATAATCCAAAGATGTAGATGGGTATACAGCAATTTTGCCTACCTTCATGGTTGCTTGCTTGTTTTCTGTCTGATATTCTTTGAACGGTTCGGCTGGCATTTATATACTATCTCGAGTGAAACACCCTTTCTCAACTCAATTCAGAAATTATATTTGAAGCAACTACCGAAATTTCAGATCCTCTCTGAATCGGGTCAGAAATGATACACACGTGTAAATGCGGAGTGCCGCAGCTAAACAAGAGGGTGGCTGTACCACTCCAGCACAACAGGGATAATATTAGTGAACTTAGAACAGCGAAAGAGAAAGACCTAGGAATAGTTCCGTTAACAAACTAATAAAAACCCTTTAATTTTACAATGCAATGAAAATACACCTTTATTTACCAGAATGTGTGGTACAGAGATTATTAAAGAAATTACGTAAATTGGTAGAAGCGTAGGGAATTGTGACGAGCGGATGAGTGGTTCGTCAGATTATGAATAGATAAAAGGTAGAGAACATGGTTATTTATCAAAGAGCATGTTGATTCCTTACACGAATGGAAATATTACTACAAAATAAATGTGTATTATGGTGTTATTAATAATTAAAATAATAAATTGAACATAGCGCGCTAGAGGTCAGGACGGGCGGGTGGCTTCCTCAAGGTAGCCGCACAGACTTCACTTCGTGTCCGCTGCCCAGACAACACATATCTGTCGACAGCCAGTGCGCCATCTTGTGGACACTGGTCTTCAAATATCCTCGACCGACCCAACTCTCTGCGCTATCCCATCGTCTCAACAAGTCCGAGTGTCTTTCCTTTACTATTCAAGGGTAGTTCGCTTAGTAAGGGCCGCGTTATTACAGGAATTATTACAATTGTGGTAATGGCAAACGGCCACTTCCTAGGTCTTGTATGAGACGTGAGACTCTCCAAGAGAACAAATTATTTAGCTTTTCGGTGCCCCCTATCCACGTAGTGCGTCCACTGCGCAGAGGGTTTGGACGAAGTTCGATGAAATGTTTGACAAACCTATTTGGTCTTAGTCGCTGAAACAAACGGATGTCCGCAGTATCTAATATGGTCATTCGGGCACTAGTTCCCTCGGAAACAACGCAGACTGACTCTTCGGATAAAATTCAATTGCACCATCTCAAGCGCTAGGATATGCTTTTGAGATAGGGCCTCCAAACAGAGGAGAGTAAAGAAATTTTGAAATCACAGAGCTATTATAGAAAAAGTGCAAGATAGAAATCGACGTTTTTATGAATTAAACATCTAAAAATGGTGTTACATATTAATGAAGCAGACCGAACTACCTCTGTCACATGCAGATCAAAAACTAGGGAGGGAGTGATTATGACATCCAGATCCCGCATAGAGCTTTCACATTTGATTACATCACTATTGATTGTGTATTCATTTTTATAAGTAGACGTAAACGAGACTGCACATTTCGGAATGGAGAGCAACATGTTATTCTTGCAAACACCACTGTTCAACACACATCGAACTGGTGCATACAATTCGAATCATCAGCATAGAACTTGTGCTTTACGCCGCCTGGAAAACAATTTTTGAGATCTAACACAAAAATACAGAACAGAAGTGGGCCCACACACGAACCCTGAGGTACCCCAGAGGGCCACCGGTCATACGTGCTAAGGGTATCGTTTATTTTTAAGCAAAACTTTCTATCCGTGAGATCGCTTCGGATCCACCCAACACTACGTAGACCTATGTAGTTTGAGAGATAAAAATTTAGAGGTTACAAAGCTATGATTGACGCAGTCGAATGCTTTGAAAAAATCAAAGTAAATGCAATCACTGTCGTCTCTGTCGTTTTGAAAGCGAGCCCAGTCATGAATCATTTCAATCAGCTGGGTTTCGGTCGATCTCCCTCTGGTAAAACCATGTTGTTTGCTGTCAAGGAGATCATGGGTTACCTACCTAACTTGCCTTTCGCTTTATAAACAGGAGTGACAATTGAAAGGTTGAAGTAGTCAGGCACTGCTCCGTCCTTGTAGGAGCGAAAGAAGATCAATTTTAACGGTTCAACAATAGCCAGGCCCAATTTCTTGTATAAGATCGGCGGCAAACCATCAGGGGTTTGATTACATTTTAACGGTAACTCCTTGATCTTTCGCAGGATAAGATGATCCATTTATCTTCGTACCACAGTCCCAAGAAGTATATATATATAGATGAGGTGGTACAGGGTGTCACACCGAGAACATCATGGTCCTGAGGGAGGCGATCCCATTAACTTATTCGCTCACAGCGAGGGAAAAGGGCTGCAAAAGGAAGGACCCTGCGCGCTTGTCCCCGATGGCACAGACTAGCCTGTGGTAGACCCCTTCGAGGAGGTTAGCACTGAGGGAGCCTGGGTCGCCTACGGTTTCTAAGGCAAAAAGGGAAAAATAGGTGAATGGCCCGTAGGTCGGTATACCTTCGTAGCTTGGCCTACTCCGCACCTAAAGTGGTCGCACAGTTCTTGTTAAGACAAATTTTAGCTTAAAGCTCTCACCCAGGAGAAGTGATCATTAATAGCTTGGAGGGCCATACGACTTGGGTTCAAATTCTACCTGGCGCTGAGAGGCTTTGGATTTATCATTTTTCTTTATCTATGAATTCTTGCGTGGTACGATACCGTTGCAAAAAAAATATATGGCTTCGACATGACCTCGTAGTAATACTTAAAGTTTCAGATCCGAGACATGAAACATACACGAACAGCTGAGAGACAGCTCAAAGAATGTTATTACCCAGAATAAGTGATCGCTAGTATTCATTGGAGACACGTTGTACTAAAGAAATGGCTGAGTCATTTTTGAGCTGCTAATGTCGAGCTCTTTTGATCGCTTTCAAGTGAATCAACACGAGAAGACAAAATATGGCTGAGTAGGTTAATACTGACACTTTGTCCGAGGCCGATAAGAGCTGGAAAGTCGTACAACAAGTTTTTCAGATCTTTAGTACGATCGTAACGCATATACATCAATCCACTAGATTGCTTACCTCTTGTTCTTTTTTTTTCGAGCTGACCTTCAGCTGTTCCCCTATCTGACAGGCCTCAGCACTTAACTTTTAGGTATTACTATGAGGACCTGTAGTAATACCTAAAAGCTTACCTCTTGTTCAAGTCCACTGAAGCTCAAATATTATAAAAAGGGAGCCCTTTAGCAGGATGCCCTAGCTGTAAACAACGCACAGCCTTTTTTTTTTAATTTATGAATCGCCCCCTTTAATTTGGCTGTTTATCGTGGACTGGACCACTGCAGTGGTGGTGTGTCTCGTCAGATGATTGCGGGGGGCTGCACCGTATCATCCAGGGTAATGACACTTGAATAGGAATAGTGTCCATCACCCAAATGGCGATATCAACTTTGAACTCTCGAGTTCTAGCCCACGAGCCCTGTGCCTCCGAAGAGACAATCTCACACTCCATGAGTTTACGCTTATATAGCCTCATGTGCAGCTAGATAACCCCCGACAAGTTGAAAGTGACCATCCGTGAAAACTTTTAACGTGATTATGGACTCATCAGGGGTTACGTTATCTGAAATGAGATATCTAATACGTACAGCTAAACGTTTGTAACAAACTTATAGATGTCGTTTAGCTAGATGATGAGTACTTTCTGTAAAAGTAGCATAATTAGATGCTATTCAGTTTGGCGCCAAGAGCTGTGACCTTTGCCCGCGTTTCGCGCACCTTCTCTCTTTGGTTCGTTGTTCTGAGGAGGCTGAGACAATGAGAGACAGATCATTGAGAGAGTGAGATCCTTATGAGACACTTTGCGACGATGGGACCTCTATTCGACGATGGACACAGTGATGAGTGACTCTGATATGAAGGACTTGACTTGTGTTGGTCCTTGCGAGTGGCATAAGCTAGGTTTATGTGTAAAGATGCTTATGCTCTACGGGAAGAAGTAAAAACTGGTTGCTCACTGTGTTCGAACCCTTGCATAAAAGTTCACTGAAGGATCACCCCCATTCGAAAAATGGAGGGTCCACATCAGCAGTAATAAAACGTATACACCATAACCAACTAGATCAGAGCTAGGCTAGGTAGAAGAATGCTGCTAATCTAATCTGGTCCGCCATGCTAGCGGGGCAAGGTTTCGACAGAGGATGTTTTAGCTGGAAGCCAGCAGTGCACATAAACATTACATAACTAGAGATTGCATTGCTCACTAAAATTTCGATCCAAGTCTGCGCAGAATCAATATATCAGAGAACATATCAGAATATATCAGAAAAAGGGGTCTACCATAGGCTGGTCCGCGACACCGGGAACAAACGCGCAAGATCTTTTCTTCTGCAACGTCTGTCCCTCGCTGTGCAGAGGCAATTCCATCTTCTTCCTCGGGAAAATGTCGGCCTCGGTCCCGGTGCCCAACTAATCCCTCCCCAAATAATCCCTAATTATTGTATGTTTGAATAAGAGAACATATTTGTATCGATCACTTCTATTATTAACAACCACTACACTTACGAGTGACAATGAAGTCACACATCACAGCATGAAGAATGTCACGATCCTTCATGTAAAGGTTCTAGAAATAGAAAAACGCAACAAGATTGTGCAGCTCACAATAGAAAAAGAATTGAAGGACAAAAAGTAAAGAAGTGACAGAAATGAAGGCACGAAACTAGAAAAGTACAATATGAGAACTCTTATGAAGTAAAGAAAGAGTAGAATAGAACAGAGGGGGAGTTTCATAGAGATTTGAAAAGATGGAGATTCATAAATTATTATTCTATTACTAAAATCGACATTAATCTCAGAGGAAGGATGGTCAGTGTTTACCAAGGAGCTCCGGAGGGGGCAAATACATTGGCAGCATATTGAGCGGGAATAGCTTCGACGGCAGCGATAGCGGGGGCGGCAGCAGCAATGTGATGGCCATAGGCAGCTACGTGAGGGGCGGCCACAGCAACGGGGGCAGCGTAAGAGGCAGCGGCCAGAACGGGAGCGGCAGCAACGGCGACCTTAGCAACGGGGGCGGCGTTGTAGGCAGCGGCAGCAGGAAGCGATGGAGCGGTTCCGGGCTCATTGGTCGACACCGAGGCGCGGAATCCAGCGGCATCAGCAACGTAGTTCACGGTGCGGATACGGCCGTCAGCATCACGAAGACCGTACGATCCAACCTTAACTCCATGGCTTCCAGACTCCTTACGGAAGGTTCCACCAGTGGGGTGAGCCTCATCGTAACCGAAGGCGTAGTTACCAAGGCCATCTTCGGAACGGTGCGAGCTCGAGGCTCCGGTCGAAACGACGCCAACGACTCCAGCATGAGCGGTAGCCACAAGGGCAGCAACGATGCACACGAAAGCCTACAATAGATTACATAATACAGTTTAAAAGAAGGGCACTTTTAAGTCACCATTAAGTTACTTTCACATACGTTTCAAATACGACCATATAATCCAAAGATGTAGATGGGTATACAGCAATTCTGCCTACCTTCATGGTTGCTTGCTTGTTTTCTGTCTGATATTCTTTGAACGGTTCGGCTG